>JAROYE020000001.1:78052615-79380473 GCA_029619315.2 Dynastes maya
TTTGGGATCAGAAGAGCAAACTAAAAAGTAATATAAAATCCAAAGGTTAAGGAAAATACTACTCCTTTGACAATTTAAATCATTTCGAGGGACTGTCAACGAGTAAAATATAAGAAAGTACGTAAAAACAAATAAACAGCAGAAAACCACAAACTTTCTTAAACATTACCTCTAATTTGTATTTCTTCTTGATCTTCAAAAATTTTATTCCAGACGGCTGGAGATGCTTTCTAACTCAATAGTGAAGGCTATAATATTAAGCGAAACAGACGAGGAAACCAAAATGAATCCTGATAAACACTACGCTGAGTTGGCACCTTTGGTCAGAATAACTCATGAAAGCACAAGTAATCCTGCGTATCCTGCAAGACGGGTGCCCGACGTTTGATAATCGACATGCGTGAATGTGTGTAGTGTTGCAAAACAGATTTGAAGTTTTTTCAATAAAATCTAAACCCATTTGTGTGATGTTTCGTAAAAATGCATTGAACATGGATTGATCACTACGAGCTTGCCACAAAAAATTCAATTAATGGGTTGAAACGGAACAACTATACTTATGATACTAAATGACTTTCCCTTAGTAGAAGAAGTTCTGCTCAGCATCTTTTGAGATGGTCGTGGTATGATCTTAGGTTTCTTTCTTGGAGTAGATCAAAACAATTACGGGAACAAATTGTATGCATTTGACTCTTTTGGACCCCTCCACATTCTTTAGATTTAGCTCTTTTTAACTGCCATCTATTTCCAAACATTGGCTGCCAGAAGAAAATGCATTTTCATCAAACAATCAAACGATTGTTGAAGCAACTGCCTATTTTGAAGAATTTGACAAAACACTCGAGTGTAAACGAAAAGAAAACGATAGAATATACGACAATATTGTAGGAATAGTGTTTAACGTTACTAGCATGGTAAAAGGGTTTTTACTGGCGGGCAGAAGGATATCATTGGCGAGCCGGAGGCGAGCCAGTAAAACCCGTCGCCTTGCGTGTATTGTTGAATATTTTATTTATTCCTCACTTGTAAATAACTATTATAAACTATTAAAAATTCTAGAAATTCCGATATTTGAAAAAAAAATCGTATGAGCTTTAGACGTACAGCTTTGGAAACCCACGTCACTTATTTTGTTGTCTAGTTACATTTTAGTTATGCCATTTAGATTTATCGTTTTTGATTTATTGAAATGAATGTGCTACAAGCTATTATTGATGAAACAGCAAGTGTGGCTGCAAGTTTGTTGGCCGAAAAATCTTTAGCAAGATACGAGCACGAGTACGCTGAGTTCAAAAAGTGGCAAAAAGGAAACAACGTGGTTGGTGTCATGGAAGACGTTTTATTAGCGTATGTATATCAATAATTTGTTCAACAAATTCAGTTCGAATTCTTTATGGTCGTAGTAGTTAATGGTTAAGAGTTGTTTGGAAGTTAGAGAAAACATTGATGTTCGCAGGTTCGTTTCTTTTTCTAATTTTTTTTTTTAAGTCAGCTTTTTATTTGTCATTTGTAGATTTCATAAAATGGTTGCGTTTTTGAAAAGGCGAAATGAACGCTACTTCCCCAAGAAAGCTAAAACTCTGACGAAGGAACAAGTGGAAAAATTTATATTTTATATTTTTGGTATATTTGGTTGTTGTCGATGTGATAAGCTTCTATCCCTCACTTTAAATGACGTGGAGGATTTGGACAAATATATTGTTCTCACCTTACGCGTAATCAAAAATTTAACAAATAGGAGGTTTACAATAATGGATGATGGGTGTAGTTTTAAACCTTGTGTTATTTATCGAAAATATGCGGCTCTACGACCTCATAAAAGTAAGAACCTGCGGTTGTTTTTGACGTATCGGAATGGAAAATGTGTCGCCCTAAATGCAGGTCGATATACTGTTGGCAGAGCACCTAAGAAAATTGCTGAATATTTAGGATTACAAGAGCCTGCACTGTATACAGGTCACTCATTTAGACGGACTGGAGCAACGATGGTTGTTGATGCGGATGATGATATTTTAACTTTGAAACGTGCAGGGGGATGGAAATCAACACCAATTGCAGAGAGCTACGTGGATGACTCAATTAATAACAAGATTGATTTGTCAAAAAGAATGTTCCCACTTAAAGAATCCACGCCATCCATTTCTACAGAGTATACACGTGCAAACACAAGTGACTTAACATCGCTTGAAAACTTGAATATTAGTGGAAATAACAACTGCACTATGTTATTTAATGTATACGATAGTAATAAGACACCATTTTCAAATGTTAATAATAAATAATTTGTTAAAAATTTCATTTAAAATTATAGTAGTATAAAATATATGAGCAGAGGTATAAAATTTTACTGACTAGCTGGTAAAATTTTTACAGGCTAGCTAGTTAAGAGACATTTTCAAGGTGAATACAATGACTTGATAAATTGATGTTTACAAATGAGGAACAAATAAAGATATTGTAGCAGTCAGTAACATAATTACGTAACCCGACCGCAAATTTTTGTTAATTATTACATGCTGTTGTCACAAATAATAGTTCAAAGTTGTGGTCAAGTTTCTATTGTATTGTTGCATTTAAATAAAAAATAAATGTATTATTTTTTACAACAGTGTTTGTTTGTATTGAGACGTGCAGGACAAGATTGTAGCAATTTTGTACACAAAACTTCCTGATTTCTTCAACATTTTTGTTTCTAAATAAGTGACCTCATGTAACTTTGTGATATGTAGCATACGTTCTCTCCACATTCTACTAATAGCACTTCTTAACAATAATACCAGTATAATGTCTACGTTATTTTCGTTTGCTTGATGATGGGGAACCTATTCGTGTTGTCTAACCCTAATTAATTTTTGCTGTAGATAACGAAATAAGTGGAGAATGCTTCAATAATTTAAGTTTAGATAAGATTAAGGAACTTACCCTTGAACTGTGTGTTATTAATATTCGGGGCCAAATTCAAAGAATACCTCTCAATTATTCAGGTACTCTATTAATTCTAAAGGTAAACACGTAGTTTAGGTCATTTATTTGACAAGTGTGCTTAGATGTATATGTTAAATTACAATTGTTATTGTACATATTTAAATAAAACTTTGCATTAGAAGGTAAATATTTTATTCTTGATACAATTCCTGGGACACCTTACTATAAAATTGTATTACCTTGTCAAACAATAATGCTGGATTTTGTGATAAAAGGGTGTGGTAATTATAGACACAATTTCTGATATTCCTTATGCAAATGTAGCAATCTTTAGAACAATATTGTTGCATTTTTTTACAACGTGTGTAACTAAAACTTGTACATCGTTGTTGTAATCTTTATAACAGGCCATTGACTAAATGTTTATAACAATAATGTATTTAATAGAAATGCAATCCGTTAACCACAATCGTAGGGATTTACGCAAGTTGTAGTCAGTATATTCACAAATTGTAGTAAATTGTTCTACAATTGTATGATTTTTTATTACACATTTTTCGGTATAGTTAAACTAACAATAAATCTTTAGAACTCAAAGAAAACTAAGCAACAAATATTTGTTCTCTTAAACGAGCTACATTTTCCATTTTTTTGGAAGAACTTATCGAACACCTTTCGTAGTTTTTAAGAAAATTTGTTTAGCCATATTGCATACAGCATATTGCTACAATCGTTGTTGAATTCGTCCACATATTATTATTGCATCAACCCCACTTTACTCATAAATATTTGAACGATCCCAAATGTACGAAACAGCCCAAACACATCATGTTTTGTTTCAATTTCATCAATCAAAAATCTCAAATAACATTAAAATTGTAAACGATTCAACTATTCGTGCAGAATTAACTGCTAGTGCACTATCTGCAATTATACAATCATCGGGCAGCGTTATCATCGCTCTGCGTGGTCGAAAATACTTCACAAACGCTATTAATATGGTCCATTTTAAATGTATGCATGGATCTAGTCTAAACGACCCGAAATTAATCAAAATAGCGTGACGCTGGATGGGCAATAAAACCATGGGGATCCATATGCGTATATTTAATTAGGAAACGCAGCTAGAAAGATGTAATTAGTGGAAATCATGTGATTAAACGGGTATTATACTCGCTAGCATATTCAGTGCCAATTAAATTAAATGTTGGGGGTAGCAGGGAGTGGGGAAAGGATAGATAATCAACCACGATCTGATGAGATAATTTTTAACGCAAGCTCGTTTGATTTTATTGCAATGAAGAATTTAAAAATGTTTTATATACATACTGTATTGAAAGGTATTGTTCAAACTAGAATGTATAATTTGCGATGGTACAAGAAGTGATAGACGGTCACCCTTTCTTAGTTAGGTTACACGAGAAACTTCTTCAACGTTCTGCTGCATGAAAATATCCGTGGTTATGGTCATAATTAGAGCAACGCAACTGCGCTGAAAGCCAGTGGCGGACGCATAAAAGTTTACATAAAATAAATTAAATGTGATACGTGCTCAAACACTTACCGTTTTAAGAGTCCTCCGTGAAATCACAACGTGGATAATGTCTATTTAATATTTGTAACATTAGACATGTTTCCAAAGTTGTTTCGGCAAAGTGAGCGCAGCGTGAAGAAAAAGTGTTTTTGTACACCGAAAACGAACGTTCTACATCTAGTAACGTTATATTTGCGTAAGTAAAATAATCTTTCAAATAACTTAACGGTTCTGTTGACGCATCTTCACAAATTTGTCTTAATGTGCCAAAATCAGAGTCTTTATCTAAAACACTTTCAAACCTTTCTAAAACACAAACATTTCTTGTGTCTTCTATCGCGCATAGCTGTGCGTGAACATGTTGCACTATTTGCAAAGATTCCACTAACGACACCGAAGAATTTTGGTTTTTCTATCGCATCCGCTAGTCCTACGTAATTGTTCTGAATAATTTCCAAATCTATTTTAACTTGACCATCCTGAAATTTCAAGCGGCTTACCTTGACAGCTTTTGGGTGGAATTCTAAAATCACGTTCTTTATATTCACAAAATATTTAAGATAATAAAATGCAACCTCTAACCATGTTCCCCAACGAGTAAGAATAGGTTGTGGTGGTTCAGGAATACCGGGACATAGTCTATGAAATTCCCGAATACGTTTTGGGGATTTTACAAACACAGCTTTTGTATGTGCTATTAGAGCGTCTACCTCGGGATAACATTTTCTGATACTATCTGCTACGAGACTGAGGGTATGAATTTTACATGTAATATGCAACAAGTTAGCACAATGTTTTTTAAGAGATCGACCTACAGCAAGCATGTTTGCGGCACCATCACTCATAAACATCAACAGTTGATTTGTTGAAAGTTCAAACTTTTCCAATGTATTTAACACCAACATTGAAATTACTTCGGCAGTGCATTGTTGTATTCGTCTGGAAGCTAGTAAAATTGAGGGTGACAGTCGATGTGGTTCCATTGTACGTACCATTACATTAACCACAGAATGTTTTTTACGATCTGTTGTTTCGTCCACACATAACCACAGTTTTTTATCTTGCAACTCCGATTTAATTCTTTTCTCGACATGCTCACGAGCAGACGGCACAATTCTCTGTAATGTTCTCTCACTTGGTAACTTAAAGTCCGAATATGCATTCCAAAACGAGACGTATGCTTTCTTCCTTAGTAAATGAAATGGTAAATTACATGCGATAAAAGTAACACATAAATTAAATTTAAATTTGTCATAATCTCTTGTGGAATTTTTTTTTGAAACATGTCCTGCACTATTTACGTGCCGTAGACAATCACTTTTCGACCAACACATTAAATCTATTTTACACACTACACATTGAATTTTAGCGCCATCACACTTTAAATCAGGCATTTCTGCAATAAATTCTCTTATTGTGTCCAACTTTGGTCGTTTTCGCGACGTAGGAAACATTTTCAAAACAAACGTAGAACTACGATATAGTATACGACAGCGTAGATGCATACACAACAGATCGGCTTTCGAGTCGCAGTTATACTGACGCTTATACCGAATTGTCCCGGCCGTGTTTATTTTGTGTAAACTTTTATGCGTCAGCCACTGGCTTTCAGCGCAGTTTGCGTTGCTCTAGTCATAATTCTCTTTTAAGATTGGCTATGGGGTATTACATGTTAATGTTATAGCTACGAATTAACTTTCTTTTCGACATTTTATTGAAAAAATAATACCAATCGAAATTTAATAGCAAATGTTCTATCAGAAAAACTTAGATTTACGAATTAGTTCCTAAAACATTCAGAGAAAATCACAAAATATCCCCAGTAACATTCAAGCCTCGATCTCTACATTTTTCGTATGTTACTACGAAAACAAAACGTCACTGCCAAGGCGACATTTATTATTGTTCTCGAAACAAACCATTATTAAGTTGGGAAAAATAAAACTTATTCTAACATTAACTCTTTCGCTACTAGCGGGATAATATGTCCCAGAGTTTGTTTACATATTCCTGTTGGAAATTATGTTCATTTAAATAACCCTATCCGATGTCCCAGTAGTAGTTTGAGGTGTTAGGGAATAACCTAGTTTTGGTAGTGCCGAATGTCATCAGCTGATCGTCAGTTATAACCTAAAATATGACACCTGTCGCTGCGTGGGTGTTAGTTTTCCCTGTTTTCTTGGTTGTAAAGTGAATAATTTATCTAAATATGAGAAGGTATGTTGAATTATGTTGTATTTATTGTAGATATTGATCAGGAGCTTCTACTGATAGGACTATTGGGACAATATGCCCTACGTCTTTTGCTGAAATGGGGGAAGGGTGGATTCAAAGCTTGAATTGGAGCCTTCTTATACAGTAAACATTAGTAAGAAAAGCATCGTACAATATGCGTCTTCCTATGCTTATAAAAAAGAAAATAACTCAATCCTTATATTTATTGGAAATTGCAATTGCGAGTGAAATCAACACTTTAATAGTAAATTGAAGAAGTTCATCGGGATGTGTATATTAATAAACCAAGAAAACAATTGGTGGCTTTTATAAGATAATTTAACGCCTTTAACCTTTTTAATTAAGAAACGCGTCGACTAAGGATTTTTGCCTCCTTTAACCTTTACAATAACAATGTAAGGGTACGAAATTATCTACGAATTTCATCATTGAAAAGGAAGCCTATCGAGGGTGGTAGCAGGTATTAAATTTCACGGATAAATGAAAGTTATGAAGGGCGAGGGTTCCTTGTTATTTTTGTTTAATTACCGATGAATTCTGTATGTTTTATTAAGATTTAATAACAATAATTTATTTTAATTAGTATTGCGAATAAGAAGAGGTATTGATTTATTTACTTTCCACATTCAATTCTTAATAATAAATAACTTAATATAATTATTAGAATCTAACAGTTTAGGTGTGCAAATATGAATGAATTGAGGTCTACATATTAGAATAATGAGGAATTTTTATCAACTCAAACGGTATCTCTTGTATTGTTAGAAAAGACACTATTATAATCGGTATAATTAAAACGTTAAATGCTGTTCAACCACATGCAGTGAGGCATGTTCAGGTAACTGCAACGTTCTATCGATGTGTAAGATGACGTTGAGGTGGCTATATACCCGAGTAACCTCTTTTTGGTCGTCTCTCTCTATCGCGGTGGTTCTATTATATATGTTACCGTTACTTTGATATATGTGTTAGTATGCATAATAACCGGGTATTATACATAATAACCAATAAAGGTGGTTAATGTAATAATATGTACGTAATTTATTATTTTAACTGGTTATTTTACATACAACCCAAACCCTCTTGGCTGAAGTGATAAATTACAATATTTAGGAAGTACTGAATTTTCATCAGTGCTTGTGAAATAAAAAGACAATATTTTATTCAATGAAAAAGTGTTTTGTTCTTACCATTTGTAAACAAACAACCTCCTACATGTTAGATAGAACATGGCAAACTGTCATGGCATTTCGAATTACAGAGTAACCCATGCTTCTTGTAACTATATTTTCTGTTACTTCTCCATCTTCTTCGCCACCATTCTCTGTTACTTCCCCATCTCCTTCTCCACCATTCTCTGTTTGTCCATCTTCATGCAATCTTGCATCTTCAGGTACTAAAGCACCTGAAGAAGAGTCGATTAAGGTTTCCAGATCTTTTTCAGATTCCAGGTTCCTGATGACATCAGTAGAAAGTGATGATGTTGTAAGACCGACTTTTGCTGGAGCCCCAAACATGGGCTGCAATTTATGCCTTCATGATGGGTAACATATACATAACTTGTTTACATAGGATATTCATTCAATCTCTAATTTTCAAATTTAAACTAACTTCATCCACTAAATACATAAAGAATTTGGTCTAAATAAATTTTCAAACTAAATATTTGATAAATCGCTCGATAAGCTGGGGAACATTTCATATGTCAAGAGACGCAGCGATAACACCTCGCAATGACGGTGGACGGTAAACCCTATCTTAATATCTATAGAATGGAAGAACATTTGTAATTTCACATCATCTACATAGATCGAGTTATGTAATTTTATTTTTTAAGTAGAAATCGTTTCGTAAATTATTATTGGGCGAAAATTAATAAAATCCATCGATAACAGATGGACAAAGAAACGGTCAGACAAGAGAACTTTAGCGCTGGCTATTGTAGAAGATAAGCGTATTTAGAAGTGAGTTCTCGTTAAAAGCAATTTTAAGGGTGAGTAGTGAGGAAAAATTATTTCAAACTTCCATTTTTATCATTTACGGCAGGGGCGTCCAACCTGCGACCGCATGAGGCCCAAAATAAATATCAATACGGCCCAAGAAGCGAGTGCAGAACGAAAGAAATATCAGTATCGCTAGTGTGGCCCAAAATAGCCCAAAACAACTCGTCTCCTTCCAATGTGCCCCTGGGAAGCTATTAGGTTGACCACTCCTGATTTAGTGTCACTTGATAGTTTAGTTTAGTCACTAAACTATCTGATGCGGAAGACTTCAAATTACGAAGTTGCTTTGTCGTCGTAATCGTCTGTAACATTTTATTTTCTCTCGCAGTGAAATTATGAAACTGCTGAAAGGGTATCAAGCTTATACCGCTGAACTCATGACAAATCTACGTTATAATAAAAAAATACCTATTTCATTGTCTAAAATTCTAAACATAAGATTACAGTTTTTATTTAGTAAATTTTGACTTTGTCTAAACTTGTAAACAATAGAAGATGTTGATGCTGCATATTCGATAACACAACCGGGTTACAAGTTACGTAAGTTCAGAATTCATGACGAATTTTTTCGTAAGGTACATTACCTTACGAGCTGGTTCCCTTCTTTTTTTTTCTTGATCCTGCAGCCACCTTCACCCCACACACGTTTGCGATAAACCAATTCCGCTCTTATTGCTAATCAATAGCGAAGACTAACTACAACCGGCCACTACATCCACTCTTACCACCACCACCACCACCTCAATGGAAGAATGAGAAGCTCTCACGTAAAGCACTAACAACGGATTCCATCAACTATAAAGGGAGATTTAATTGTACCCATCTTTCCCAGCGATTGCCGGCGAGGGGGTATCTGCCGAAAACCTGACTAAGACATCTTCATCCTCGTCCATATTCAGACCGATCGGATTCACAGAAATCACGTCACTCTGCCTCCCGCCCTCACAACCTCCTATCTTTATTTCTAAGCGGGGTCGCGCTGCTCCTTAGCGTCTCACGGGAATTTGATAATTGTTGACTTATAGGCCTCCGGCCTGTCGGTCAGTTTGTCTTCTGCGTTATGCGTCTCGTTTGCTATTAAGTCAATCAGGGTCTTCGAGTTTCTGCCGGCACAGCGTAAATGAATCTGATTCGGGAGTACAATCTCTGGCGATACTTCTTAGCTTGTCCATTAGTGCTCATTTGTTCTTGGCATGTGTAGGACGAAAGATCTACACATACATGCAGGCGAAGCCTAAGTAAACCTTGAACTGTGTTTTCATATCAATCGGGGTAAAAGGTCTTCGTTTCGTAATTAACAAATTCCCTAGGTGGAGGGAAAGAAATTGTGTTTCTTATTATTTCTTCCGGAAGCACTAAGAAACCAGAAAACTTTTCCCATTTTTTAACTTTTAGTTTGGCACTGTTGTTCTTCATTAAGGAAATGATAATTACATTTAATTCTGTTAAGACAATTCCGAAGTGCCTTACATTTTGTTTAAAAACTGTCGTAGAAGATAAACGGTATATATGAGATATAGACGATGAATTTACAATAACGTTACAATAGAAAATTTACATGTTTTTTAACATCATAATAACTAGACCCGGTAACTGGGGAGCAGTCGCAGCGTCAGTGTGACTGTGTTTAGGTGGGCGGGGACGGCTGGTCAATTATGATACGACACGACAAATCATCATTACTCAGTTCAGTTTAACATTAGATAGCGGATAGGGCGTGTTGACTTTATTGATATAGACGTAGTTATTAATTGTAGTTATTATTTAATGTAATGCGTTTTGATTTTATTGATACAGACGTAGTTATTAATTGTAGTTTTTAGTGAACATGTCGAAGGCTAAAAAACGACCCTTTCAAGATATAGTAAATAAGTTTATTTCTGACTTTCTCGATTTGTTTTACAACGGGAGTAAGATAGCTTGTAAAGTATGCAAAATACATTTGATGTCATATAAAAAGTGGAACTGTGAAAGACACGTAAATTCCGCACAGCATAGAAAACGAAAATTGGGCTTGCCACCGAGAAGTGCATTTTTTTAATGTAATTCTTATGTTGATAAATTGTAATTTGCCACTAGGCTTTCTCGATAAACAACCGTTTAAGGACTTTTGGGATAAATACAATCCTGAGTTGCGGTTGTCAACGGAGAAAACGACACGTAAGCATGTTGCATTTGTACGTGATGACGTGGAAAAGAAAATGAAACGCATATTGAAAAAAACAGTTTTTTTTGGTTATGTGTTGACGAGACAACAGACTGTAAAAAAATTCAATTGTAAATATTATGGTACGCATACTAGACCCTAGTAAACCTACATTACCACTGTTACTAGCTAACCGAAGACCACAAGAGTGTACTGCTGCAGCAATTACGAAGGTTGTACTTAGTACGTTGGAAAAATTTCAAATTTCAAAAGATAAAGTGTTGATGTTTATGAGCGATGGCGTAGCGATAATGCGTTCGGTAAGCCGTTCTCTTCTTGAACATAGTTGCAACTGTTTACATGTTACGTGTAAAGTGCATGCTTTACATCTTGTGGCAGAAACCATTCGACAATGCTCTCCCGAGGTAGATGCATTAATAGCAAGCACAAAAAAAGTATTTTTGAAATCTCCCAAACGCCTACGATCATTTCACACAGAGCGTCCTGGTATTCGTCAACCACCGGAGCCAATTCTTACACGTTGGGGAACATGGTTGCAGGCAGCTTTTTATTATGCTGAATATTTCAAAATAGTAAAAGCTGTTGTTGCACAATTCAATCCTGCCGAAGCTGCAGCTATTAAGGAGAGCCAGTCGAAATTTCAAGATATTTCCGTTGAAACAGATTTAAAAAATATTCGTAGCTACTATAAAGGATTAGCTGACGCAATAGACCAAGTACAAAGATCGTTATCATTATTGGAGTCTCTGCAAATTATGGACAGAGTGCATACACAGCTACTGACTATACATGACGCAAAATATAATCGCGTTTTAGAAAAGTTCGAGAGTGTGCTACAGAAAGATCCCGATTTTAGCACACTAAAACAAATTTATGATGGTGTATCGAATAATCCACTGACTAAGTACAAAGAGTATTTTAATCATGCATGTATAACATCGGTAGGTGTTGAACGCTCTTTTTCAAAATGTAAACTCATTTTCTTACCACGGCGAATATCGCTCACCGAGACAACTGTGGAAACACATCTAATGGTGTCAACTTTTTGCCACTCTTATCCATATGATGTTAATACTGATAATGGCGCTTCTAGTTTTACTGCTCCGTAGCCAAGGCTGCTTAAAAGGGTGAGTGTTTCACTACTTTTCACATATTATAATTATGTATTAGTTCTGTTATTTTTTTTTCTATTTCCTTAATATTGTTTTTGTTTACTAGGCAGGTACGGCTATGGCACGGCTTCCTGTTACCGGGCTCTAGTAATAACGAGAAAGTGTAAGATGTGTATACAGCGTGTCCCCGGATTAACGCATGGATAGGTAAGGTAGACCGAAAATTTATGAGTTGAAATTTCATCTTTTGGGGTTCAGCCATGCTTGAATAGTAAGTAATTTACGCCATAATTTTATTGCCGAAAAATCAAGCATATCTTGGAAATTTACAGAAAGGGGATACGATAATAGCGTTATTAAAAAAAAATGTTAGAGTAATAAATTATGCTAGTACTTAGTGCGTAAGCATGGCTGAACCCCCAAAAATTCAACTCAATAATTTCCTCTCAGCCTTACCTATCCATGCGTGATGAAAGAGTTGAATATGGCAATGTTCTTTGAAAAATTCTTATTAGATGATAGTCATACTAAAATGCTGTACCATTTGTGAGACTGAGAGATTATTCGAACTGATGCTAAAAATATGGAAGGCGATGAAACTCTCAGAAGATTTACCAAAATGTGAAAGCTACCGGCAGATTACACAGAGAAAAAAGTTCCTGACTCAAACACATATGCATTCAGTCAACCGAATCGTAATTTTAAATGATGGCAAAGATATATTTTTTTAATTTAAGGAAATAATGTTTTTGACATCGTTATTTGATTCAAACATATGATCTCTTGAAACAAATAACTTCAAGTTTGATTTGAAAATACATCTGTTTGATTTAATCTACGTAATGTGTTTGATTCAACAATACAGTTCCTTCTTTTAATTGTAAAAATTTTATGCAAATAGTATGATTAATTCAATAAAAATTGGATTTTTCAATATTTTGGGAATGTTCGCCATTAAAAGTATGCTGTTACTTTGACAAATATATTATTCTGTATTGGTATTGTTACACAACTGAAGTATGATATATGCTTACTTCTTTTCGGAGAAGAAAGCATCCATTTATGCACACATAGAGTAACAATGTGTTAAAAATATACAATAATTTGAAAAACTTTATTAACACTGTGTATAAACTAATAAAAGTACGTAAAGAATGAGTATAATGCAGGAAATGAATCACCATTTTATAGTGACGTGGTGCTTTTATTCTTGTAAATAAACCCTAGCTCCACAGAATACCATTAACTTCCTCCATTACGTCAAGGTGATATTAAGGCCTTCCTAAAGACCTACGTGGTCGCAAACAAAAGCGGTGAACCTTAAACCTTCAAGTTTCTTCCAGATTACTCACATTTCCCAGGCACTGTAAAGTCAATCTGGTTAGGTTAGGTCTTGATGTCGAAGTTGTAACCTAATTTTAACAATATTAATAACATTAAAGTTAGGTATAGTGCGCCGATAACTTTCAACAGACTGCAGTATGTCCAAATTGTTATAACACATAGCTATAAAAATACGTCGACAAAAAATTGTTTACAAAGAATATTACAGAACTTATTACCTCAGTAATCTTGTAGGAATCCTGTGAATCGCGAACGAGTGACAAGAATAACTGTATGGTTAGGTGCTGGAAGGGTGCTAAGTATTATGAAATGGGTAGGAGATTCTATAGCACATACCTCAACGGACTTATGCATACAAGCATGTCTTAGTACTTGCCTTTGCTGAAATAACTGTTATATAAAAAAAGGAGGAAATATACTAACAATTAGTTACAAAATGTGAAAACGGAAAGATCAAAGCATTGTTAAATGTGTGGTGAGTTGAATCGAAATTTATTTAAACTGTTAACATTGGTGTTACTGGCATTGAAAACGATATCGGCGAGATTTTTGTAATTTTCACTAATCTCTAATACAAACAGAAAATTTGATATTCACCACTATTTTATATTTTTCTATACAGAAATTTTAACACTAGCTATCTAATGGTAAAAATTTATTATTCTTGAGTTTTGCAACCACAAATATGTGATAAGTAAGTACAAGTACAAACACGACAATTACATCAATTAACACACAGTTACAACAACGCTTTAACTGCGAACTCAGATACCTACGAATTCATTTAATCGATTTGATTAAAACTGTTTAATAGACTTGACGTTATTAAATCCATTATTCTACTTACCTATTATTTTCTTCATTTACATCTGACCGCTTATGAATCACCATCTCACATAACCTAAGTTAGGATTGCGATTACGACTGCACTACGTTCACGCAACGGAAATTGCCGACGACGCGCGAAGCGCACGATTCATATATTTGTTTGACTTGCAGTTGATTGAAACTATACAAAACCGTAATAAGACCGGACGTGATGTATACAGCGAAAACAATACGTTTGACGGAGAAGGAAGAAGAACAACTTAGATTCTTTGAGAGAAATATAATAAGTGGGTATGGTCCGAAGAAGAACAATCATGGGATTAATGAACCACGAAGTAAAGCAAATAGTGGAGGGGGAGGATATAGCCAAAATGATAAAAGCGCGACGTCGGACGTAGATATCCCATAAGAGCGAGCGTACTATGATCAGCCAGCATAATCGGGATTTTCCGGAAATGCCAGAGCGAAGTCGTGTCTTACACGTGTACATGAGACATTCAACACAGCACACGTTTAAATGCGCTGAGTTCGTGTAAAATAGGGTGATCATAGTACGCTCGCTTGTACGGTATAGATAGAAAACCGGAAAAAGCAACGGTTAGAAAATTACAAAATGGAAACTAGAAGCAAACAGACCAAGAGGGAGACCGAAATCGAGATGGAAGGATCAGGTTATTAAGCATATGAAGTTGGTAGGAATAACACAATGGTGTCAGAAAGTTAAGAATGGAGATATGGTTAGTTATGGAGATATGATTAGAAAGTTAAGAATGGAGAAGAACAACAGAAATGGCGAAGAGACATAATAGACTGTAGAAAAGATACTAATGGAGTGAGGATTACCACTTAAGAAGGTCAAAAGAGCTCACTATGAGCGGCTACAATTCCTATAATGGAATATATAAAACTGTATATTATATGCTTTGTGAAACTGCGCAAGACCAAGAAATAGGGCAAGAAATATGTGATTTGATATAAAATAAACTGATGTTAACCATTATTATGCAGTCCACAATGCAAATTGGCGGATTTAACTTCAAAATAACCTATATCTGTGATAATACTGCATAACGTAACATAGAAACTTTAGTAACAACTATATAGCGTACCTAATCAGCATCTTCGACTTAAACGATTGCACAGTACAGAACGGAAAAGGTACATGAGGTTATTTACTACCGAATAACGTTGCACCCAATCACTAATGTTTTATGTTTGGATTATTATAATATTCGAAAGCACTTTGCTTCTCAACTGTACGTAATATCAATCTTAAGTGAAATAGTATAAAAAAAGAAACAAAAAGTATTAAAAGAGTGCTTATCGAAATGAAAGCACAAATATGGGAGCACCTACATCACACAGCGCCTGTAATTTCTTCATATGTCGAATGAGATAATTCCGTACCGAATATATTCGTCCCAAGCGCTCATATCTTCCGTACCTGCCGAGTCTCCCGAGTAATATTCCGGCGGCGGCGGTGCAGACGTCGGCCGAGGCCGATTTTATGCGCGATCATCGCAGTTCGTTATCAATGATTACGGGCTTGTCAGTAGATGAAGATATGTTCTTCGTAAGCGGAGTAAAGTACGAAGTATGTAGGTATGAACATACGTTGTGCAGATAACGATTGCTAGTACGCTATCGCCGTTGGATGATGATGCCATGGATATGTTAGAAATACACATAATATTTGTCACCATGTATAATTTTCGATAAAAAAATTTTAATAAATAAAATAGTATTGCACAGGGTTCGTCAAAAATAACGCATTAACGAATCCTCCGCGATGATTTAGAAATAAATAAAGTTAGTGCAAGATGGGTGCCCAAACATCTCCCAGCAGTTCAGCGCCAGCGTCGTGTTGAATGTGCTCAATCCTTTATGGAGGTCTATGGAACAAACCCTGTGGATATGTTGAAGACAATCATCACAGAGGATGAAACTGTGCTTCTCTACTATGATCCTCTGTACAAAAGGGAGTCGATGAAATGGAGGAGGAAAGGGAAGCACCGCCAAGAAAATTCAGGATCTGTCAGTCAACAAAAAAGGTAACCGCTACGATGTTTTGGGATTGTGAGAGCGTTCCTTTTATAGACATTAAAGAAGGTAACACTACAGTTAATGGGATATATTCTGTACATAGCACTCGTGCACAAATTACGACAAAATATTCGAGAGGAAAGACGTGGAAAACTGATCAGAAATCGACCATCCTGCGTATAGTCCAAATGTGGCTGTACCGAGTGTGACTATTACCTGTTTACAAATTTGTAAAAGGACCTTCGCGGGTTATTCAAAAATAAAATTTAATTGTTCATGTCCTAGTTTTGCAAGGTATTCTTGTAGTAATTCCATTAAGCACTCTTTTTGCTTTCTCCCGGACACAAAGTACGACAGTGATTCCCTAAGTCGCCTGTTGTTCTGATTACTTCATAGGTTACCATATGCAACAAGCGACGGACGGTGATAACAGTAATATTATTGCTCTGAATTGACATTACTTTTTATGATAATAATAAATCCGTTTGTTTCAAAAAACATAAGTCATAAAAGGAGAAAAAAGGAAAGACATAATACTTAAAACTAAAAATCATTAAATTAATTAATTAACTATGTGATAGAAAGTCGTTTACATTATAACAATTTATCTCTAGCAAATAACATTTGAGATTTTTTAAAAATAGACGAAAATTGCTAACATTTTTTATTTTGAGTGGTAAACTATTATAAAATTTACAACCAATAAAATAAGGACACTTTTGATAGATAGTCTTTTTGTGAAGGGGAAGTAAAAGCTAGTCATTTGTACGAGTATGGTATTCATGAGTGTAATTAGATCGGGAGAATTCGTCCCTGTATTTGAAAACAAATAGCAGTGTTTCGTAAATAAACAGATCTTAAACTGTGAAGATAATCAGTACCTAGATTTTAGCTTTTGTTATTGTTTTGTTTCAGCCCGTTACTTGTGAATCACTCACCAACCACACCGAGAGAGTTGTCTGCATTTTCCCCCAACTTGGTATTTCCCATGGACGAAGATAAATGTAAGATTCCCATGCATTAACACTTTTGCTCCAGGCAAAAAATGATTTCATTAATGTACACCAGGAACAGCAACGGTACAAGGATGGGCCTTTGTAGTGCGTCCCGGCGAAACAGCACGGCATCCAAAAGGTGTCTATAAGGAAACCACGTATCACCGATTCCACAACTTTGTCCAAGTCATAGCAGAAGAGTAATATTTCATCAATTTTTTATTTTTTTCAATTTTCCGTTATTTCGGAATAATTTCACGATTGTTGTTGTGGTAGGCTTTTGGAAACCATGTTGGCTAGATTGGGAATATTATAAGAACTTACATTTACCACCGCTCTCCAATGAATTGGTTTATATATTGAGTTATTTTATTATTGGAGCGAGTGGTAGTGCTATCATTTTGGAAAATCATGCGGAAATGTCCCCTAACTAAATTAGATGTACACTTTACAAGAACTCCGAATACCTAATGTTCAATATTCAACGTAAAGTTTTCCCCAATTAACTAAATGCCAATAATTGACATGTCAAATATAGATAAATAAATAGTATATGTATACATATAAAAAAAGATATTAAAATTCAAGTCCATAGAACTCTTCCAGTGAATATATGGAATATTTTTGGAGAATTCCCTTGAATTTCTGGCGAAATTGACTACTCGTTAGCGTTTTGTAACTATTTGGAATGTAGTTATATATCCGAAGAGCATAGTAGTTGTTGTTAGACGCCTTGGTAATACGAAAGGCCCGATCAAATTCCACCTTGTATCCCGAAAGCATTTTTGCTGGAAATTTGATTCTTTACTGATGTATGAATTGCCTTTGGACCAACTGCGACCATTACGAGTATTATTAATGCTATTACGGGTAAACTTACAATCTCTTAGCATGATATGTTGATTGGAGGCATTGTACTCATTGGACGATTGACGTTTTGTCAATTTCATTCACATTTTGATTATTACTAACTTTGGTATCCTAAGAATCCTACGCAATCATAATATTAGTCGTCTTGGAGGATGCTGAAGAAGCCCCAATAAAATTAAATTTCGATTTCCATTTGGAAATTATAAAACGACTCGCTACCACTCCCTCCTCCTATTAAGCGGCCCATTTTAATCAACACTTATTCAAATTAAAGCGTGAAATGTGCTCCCGAAATTGCTCAATTATCTTCGTTCCTAGATATTAACCCTTTTACATCCCTTCCACCCTGCCTCTCCCGCTTTTGGCGCGCGTTTCGCAAAAGAATAATTCAATTTACGACCCTTTCGACATACGTTAATACGTCGGAGCACCGTTAAATACCTACTATACAGCTTTATCCCTATCGTCATCCCTTTGCGCAACCTTTCTAAGGTTCATATTCATAAGAAGGAGAGTGCCTATGTGTATGGTGGGTAATATGGCCCGGGCGTCGTTTATTAATGAGGGCGCCGAGCGTGAAATGACGCCGTCGGCCGCCTGCGACGCTCTATTAACGGATTAGGAGGACGATATAAGCGGCGGTAATACGATCTCCACATATTAAGAGCAGGAGCCCCTCTTGTATGGTCCTCTGTGAAACGCGCCAGTCGAGATTTACCTTTCGCATTGATTCTATAGCTTAGAAGCAAGGGATTATGTAGTTTATAGATACTAGATAGATGCGTATGGTTAAGAGTTAGTTAGTTGAACAGCAGCAAATTGTAATAAAATCGTCCCATTTTCCATAAATATCAAAGAGCTAAATATATCGATATTTTTTCTGAAAAGAAGCGAAACCTGAACCAGTGGTAGTAAAATGTTATTAATTGTCTTATTCAAAGTTTAAAAAGTTTCAAAATGGAATTGCTGATGTACTCTTAAAACAGATCCTATATTTTTTTCAATCGATTCGACCCCATTATATCAATGAAATGCAAATCAAGCATTAGAGGACGCACTCCATTGGATACTCTGACAAATCCGCAGTAGTTTAATGCAGACCATGTTATTAGTCGAAGTCATCCACCACCACAAGAGATTGATGCGCGAATCTTTGGAAATTATGAAGAATTTGGACAATTTCAATCTCGACGATCGGTATAAGACCAGCAACACTTGGAGGTCAATTCGTCGAGAACATACTATGAGAAGTACCCGTGTTTGAAGACAAATGATACTTTGTGTCAAAATCTGCATTACCGACTGTGAGTACTACCCTTTAGTCGACGTCATCGAGTAGTGTTGTTTTGAGAACTGTTGAAAGTGATCAAGTTTACGTCTTTGTGGAATCATGGAAAAAGAACAATACTGGTCATTGCTTTTTTTGGGTGGAAAACATGTGCAGAAATCAGAGAGAAGTTGGATGCAGTTTATAAGTACCATGCGCCTTTGATGACTATCATCACCGAACATCCGTCTTTTATGAGAAGCAGCCAGGTCGTCCCATTGAGGTAACTACGGACGATATTGTAGTGGAATTCAATAAATTCCCATCAATCAGCAAAACCGGTGCGGGTCAATGCATCGATACTCGCGTGTGTATCCGGTGCTGATTGTGCGTCTTGTGCCTCGCAAAACTATCGTTTTAGACGTAGAATAAGATACAAATTGTAAATATAAAACTGTAAATAAATAATAAACAGAGAAACAAAACAAGCAACAACATCAAGAAAACAAAGACATTAAAAAGAATGCTTTACTCAAAAGAAGCGTCCTGCAGTTTCTTATTACAAAAGTTTAATTTTCGTTTGAATTTGTTTTCTTCCAGGTCTTTAAGTCGCACTGGTAAGTGGTTGTATATTTTGATCACTTGTGATAGTACACTTTGTTTTATTTGACTTTTTTTCTTTGAGGTGGTAGCAGGTGTTTATTTTTTAAACCACGTGTATTACAATTATGTTGCTGTTGCTCGTCAACGAACAACTCGTAATTGTGTTTAACGAATACCGCGCACTCATATATGTACAGGCCCGGTAAAGTAAGTATATTGCTTTGTTTCCCTTCTTCGCAGGCCAAAAATAGTTCGAAGACACATCTTTTGGGCCAGAAATACCCGACTGGCTTCCACAGAAACACCCCAAAAGATGACTCCATATCGGATACGACTATGGACGTAGGCGAAGTAGGCACTCAGAGCCGCGGTGTTATTGACCGACGTTGTGATCACACGTAGAGCGTAATTGAATGAAGACACCTTGGCCGTCAGGTTGCTCACATGATTCTTCCAATTTAGCTGAGAATCAAGTGTGATTCCCAAGAATTGAACGCTGTCTACATTGGTAAATATCTGTGATTTGTAGTTTATTGACAAATGTTCCTGCTTAAAATAACTGAAGCGTAAGATTTTCGTTTTGTTTACATTTAACTTAAAGTCGTTGTTTACAAACCACGCCTCACACTGTGCGAGTGACCTCGTCACTTCTTCTTCAGGATTTTTGGTTTTTAAAATTACGGAGCTGTCATCGGCGAACAGTATTGTTGGATGGACCGATATTTGTGGCAGTTCATTGATGTAAATCAAAAGAAGTAGTGGGTCCAATATAGAACCTTGTGGGTCTCCGCGTTGCACAATTTGCCACTCAGAGAACGTGCAGTATCCTATTCTATTTATTGTTATGGCTTTCTATTAGTTAAGTAAGACTGAATCAGTTCCAACGCTTTTCCTCTGATACCAATATTCTGTAGTCTAGTATACAGTTTTTCATAATTAATACTGTCAAATGCACGAGACAGGTCCATGAAGTTGATATATTGCCCTGCTGCTTGACCTTCCTTGAACGTATCCATTTTGATTACTATGTATGATGTTAAATGCAGACATGCACTCGTACGTCCTCTTGTAAATAAGTTTTTCGTACACCTTTGAAATGTTAGATAATAAAAATTATGTTAAAGTATCTACCCACAACCAACACTGAATAAAGTGAAAACATAAATCAAAGTTATTACATGGCAATCCTGCCAGAATCCGATCAGAAGATGCCAGGATCTGATTAGAAGATTCCAGGATAGCAAGGATCAGATTTCTTTAGAAGACATAATGCAATTATTAATTTCGAAATATTTTTATTTAGTTTTTGCCATAATTGATGTAAAATAACAACTCCTTTACAGTCTAAGTGTGGTATTTTTACAACAATCCCTGCACGTTGTGAAGTTGTTAAATATTCTTGGATGATTGTATCGTTCTGCCTACTGAAATTTGCGATGGTGTTTTTACTGCGGGCTCTATCGCGAGATCAAACTGACATGTTATTCCGGTTCGTATACTTAACACAAATGACACGCAAATCAAAATTTAAAAAAATTTAAACCCGATATAACTAAATTAACAGATTTTGAAGCTTATAGCTTCAATAGTAGTGAAATTTCTCTAAACAGAGTGAATCAGTTATTAGATTTAATCGATATTAAATATTTAAACAAAGAAGAAACAGATTCATCACGGGGTTTGTTGAGCCGATTCGACTCTGAACTAAAGAGAGAAAGACTCCACCTAGCGGAGAAAAAATTCTCTGCCGCCATGATAATGTCCTGGTCCGTTTATCGGCAATTGCGACAGTAAAACTAATCCAGTTACGGTATGAGTCGGTGCCCCATTCACTATACTCGCCAGATTTGGCCCCCTGTAACTTCTTTCTTTTTCCAAACTTTGAAAAAATGGCTTAGTGAAAAGCTGTTCACGTCAAATGCAGAGGTCATTCCGAAACAGAAGCCCAATTTGCAGAGTTCGACAAATCCTATTATTTGGATAGCTTAAAAAAGTTGGAACTCCGCTGGACTAACAAGGGAACATCACGAACCCGTAAATTCCAAAAAAATTGAAACTTTGTGGACAAGTAGTCCTCACCCCAAGATGTTCGAAGCCATTTTCCTTATCGGCCCAATTTCGTTTTAAGAGGGTTAAACCACCCCCCTGAAATTTTACTTGATTTTCGGTTTTTTGAAAATAATTCAATAACGGTTGGAGCAAATACATCAAAGTTATATATCAAAATAATCGCCTCTTTGAGCTCTATTACATATGTGAAAATAGTAGAGTATTTCTATTTAGAAATTTGGTGGTGCCTTCCCCCACCCCTTCACGAATGGACCTATTCAAATGCCATATTGTGGATGTTATACAGCTCTTCAAGCAGTTTCAAAAACGTACTTTACTTTTTGTAAAACAGTTATTAACAAAATGAAGAAAACGATATTTAATATGTCGTCTTTAGAGACTGTGAAGGAATGTAACATAAATTTTGATGTTTTTAGATAGATATGTTTTAGAAAACAGAAATATAGATAAACATGAATTAATATAATAATATTACATGCCTTTCGGTTGTCGATATTACAATTCATAGTGGTAGAAAAATTTATTCATACTAACATATAAAATACATATTATAACATATTTTGTAATATATGGCTTATGTATACATGTGTATATATAATATATACGCAAGTAATTACTTAATTCGTATGATAATGCATTTCTTCATAAAAATGCTTAAAGCACCAGGAACACCGTATTATAGCACGCGCTCCGCATATCTAACATCGCGATGGAATTTGAAAATCTTCTGTGAAGGATTATCGAAACGATTTAGCCGGTCCACAATATAACCACTTCTATACCATGCATAAGCAAATAAATTATGATATTTTGAAGAAGATAATTGGTTGTGCACTAAAGACTGTAATTTAATAATGTTGTTGCGCGTATGTAAATTAATATTAGTTGTATAAGAGTATAATATCAGATAATTTCCTAACAAAATTTTTCCAAACACGAAATCCATAGACGTCTACTATCATACCAGTGGTTTTCTTTGGTATTGTGAGGATGTTCACATTCTTGTCGGCCGATATATGGTCCTTTAAGTTAGATGGACAATGACGAGTCCACGAATCTAACAATAAAACTGTTTGAGAATCTATATTTGGAAGATATACCTTTGTCAACCATTCCGTGAATAATGCTGTTGTTAGTTTTCCGGATGATGAAGCAGTTACATAAATATCTTCTGCGTGGAACATCGCTTCTACTACTCGTGGTCCAAATGTACCACTTTGTTCTTTCAAAACCATGAATAGGGGCGACAACAAGCGTCCAGACGCGGATACTGTAGGAAATATGGTATAGCTGTTAGCGAATATAGATTGCACAATATTTTCAACTGCTTTCGATCCCTGTGGAGCTAACGTGCGACCAGAGTGCAATTCCAAATTAAATCCACTTTCATCAGCGTTGAATGTATTAGTAGAGCCTACTTTCGCAATATAAGGTTTTACTTCTTGTACGAAAGCCGACGAAATTTGATTTATCTCTGCCGTGTTTGTACCATATGAACGGGTTATAAATTTGGTAATTTTTCTAGAAACTATTCTGTATACTTTCTTGAAGTTCCATAACCAATGTGGGGATGCTCTGAAATTTTTTAATCCGATTTCTTCATTGGCTTTCATAGCCCATTTACGAAGATCTAGGTCGTGAATTATAGCATGCGCTTCGCTGCTAGTAAAAAAATTTATTAAAAACATATTCCGAAATTTGTAATAATTTCTCTCTTCGTGTTCCTCCTTTTTGTATTGATACCTCCCATTTAAAAAGCAAAAAATTTGTGAATACAAAAATGTCTTAAAATTAGCCTGCAATTTCTTACCTATATAATTGTTGTAAAGACTTTACTCTCTTAAATCTATGTTTTACAGCTTCAAATGAACGTCGTTTTTTCCCAGGTTTCCAGAAGGTAATAGCTTTTGTCTTATATTCTAAATCGACAATATCTCCTTCTTCTGGTGCACATTCTTCTTCAAATTGTATAACTTCTAAGACTTCTTCCCGTGAGAGTGGATATCCATCATCAACAAATTCTACAGAATGTGGCCTAAATTCTTGCAAGAATTCTAGCGTTACGTCGTTATCTACTTCAAAGGTTGTATCGTCCCGAGATCTAATTAATATATTCTTCAATATGTCATGCATTTTACTTTCTTCATTGTTGAAAACTATTGGACGATTATCATTTGCGACATTAAATCTCAGTATTAGTAATCGAACTACATTTACTGGATTTACTACCATTGTTGAACCAGTACTCTAATTCTCACAGTCAGATGCAGTATTAAAAAGTTACAAAAGTGACTTTTTCTTATATACTTATTTGTATCCAAACAAATCAACAATTTTAAACTATTAGATATTAACTATTACTTACATTAAAGATTATTGTACTTATTATAAGTATAAGTCATACTGTATCATTGTTATCATATGTATGTAGAGCTGTCGTCGCACTAAATTTGCCTTTATAAGCATCATTACCAATTTACAAATTGATATATCGAATTTTAAAGAATAAACTAATTGCATAAATTATTCTATCACATTGATTGTGAGTAGAGATATCCGAAATACGTGTACACATCGAAGATAATACATTATTCACACAATATCTGCGGATTACCTTTAACATATCTTTATTTTGCACAGGCATTGACAATTACATAAAGCGACGTACCGTGAGACAAGTTTTCTCCTTTTCTAATAATTATTTTACAAAAAGTGAAGTACGTTTTTGAAACTGCTTGAAGGGATGTATAACATCCATAATATGACAGTTGAATAGGTTCATTGGTGAAGGGGTGGGGGAAGGCACCACAAAATTTTTAAATAGAAATACTATACTATTTTCGCGTATGTAATAGAGCTCAAAGAGGCGATTATTTTGATATATAACTTTGATATATTTGGTCCAACCGTAATCGAATTATTTTCAAAAAACCGAAAATCAAGTAAAACTTCTGGGGTGGTTTCACCTTCTTAAAACGAAATTGCGCCGATAAGAAAAATGGCTTCGAACATCTTGGGGTGAGGGCTACTTGTCCACAAAGTTTCAATTTTTTTGGAATTTACGGGTTCGGAATGTTCCCTTGTAAGTGTATAAGGCTCCAAGAAGATTATGCCGAGAAATAAATTTACTAAGTGCAAAGCAATTGCGTTGTCTTCCTTAATACAGGTATTTGTCATACCATCTACGACAGGCTACACACATGTAAGCTTAGACTAATGCTACATCTCGGATAATAAGCGAAATTTCCATGCTGGCCTTCGGATTAGAGACAACTTCTACATAAGCTAACCATCCAGTCCATAAACTATCCGATTGCTAATACCAATTTTCCTCGTTATATTTCATTCTCACCTCTGTTTTTATATTTAGTACCTATAAATCAAAAAGCTATACATCGACAGGGATCTCGAAAATCATCAAAATTCCATACGCTTTCGGGTTGTAAATATCATCCCGGACATCGTAAGAAATATCGGAGATCAGCAGATGGAGATATAGGAGTAGAAGATGGGGAATACGAAAAGGATGCTTCATAAATTTCATATTTGTGGTTTCGATATCAATAAGGTATAAGTCAAGAGCCCATAAAACGTCCCCTCCTTTCCATCGTAAGGCATCAAGGCACGAGAGCAAGTAGGTACTCAAAGTTATTCCCACATCTCGAGGAAATATAGAAAGAGATATGACGATGATATTTTAGGAGTCTCACCCTAGCCTAGCTAACCTCGCACGGCACCTGTAGAATATCTCTTTTCCCTTATCCTTCGAGACACCCCCGCAAATTTCTTATAAAAATATTTATTTACCGCTCCGCGGTCGACGCCGTAGTACCTCTATCCTTACCTCGCTTTTGGGACGTCGAATCGCTGCGTCTTTCTCGATCGCGTGCGAAGGTGATGCATTGAAGTTGCTGAGGATGATCGAGAACCCCAGCCGCGCAATAACATCATATTACCTATCGGGGCGCCTCGGCGTGTAAAGGGAACACACGGAAATGATTTGTGCGGCTCTTCCTAGTCCTTCGGCATTACGGATGACGTTCACGACGACGACGATGATGATGATGATAATCGTAGAGGGCGCGGGAAACGCGGGAAGCTGTCACCTGTCACGCGTGACTTATCGTTTGAAGGTGGCTGCGTCTGAGTATGTGTGTTGTATAGAATTGATGCCTTCTCCTTCAGAAAGGAGGAGGGGGAAAGATGCGTGGTTGTGTTATTGACTAATGTAGCCTATATGTCAGCGGTAATATCTCAATTTGTTAGGTGCACGTCTTCATATCCCGTCTCGTTCCGAAATTCCGTTATTAATGGCCGCTGTGAAATATGCAATCCAACTGATGTCGAAGTGTGACTTTCGTATTTGGATTTAATAGTTAGATTTACGCAAATTGAACCGAAACGGCAAAACACTTTATACATACATAGGAAAATATACACAGCAAAAAAGTAAATCTAACAAAACCTATTAAAAGTGTGATACAATAATATAAAACTACCCAATTATTTATTCATTATAGTGAAAGATTAAAGAACCCCCAATAATAACATACAAATCTACAAAAGAGTTTTGGAGGGGGGCGGGGGGACAAGAACCATCACAATAGGAAAGACACAACAACAAAATGTAGCACAAATAGATGACGGGCAACTAGAACAAGTACAGAAATTTAAATATCTGGGATCAATGATACCAAAAATCTGCTTAATGTTTACTTCCGGAGAAATAAATGTGTAAATTTTGAATTTTTCAAAAAAGCCTTGGTAACTCTGAAACGTTTCGTTGTAAGACAATAGCATCTTATTACATTTTGCCTCAAAACTTAACGAGGATTCAAAAAATGTAATAATGTGCAGTACATTACAAAAAAAATATATCATGGTAAGCTTGAGGAATCACTTACGTGTGTAGGTGTTGTAGCGCTCAGACGCAGCGCCATCTTGCGTTAGGTAACCCATGAGCTGCTCGATAGGTGGTGAGTATCTGCATTCCGGTTTATGTCGTTACCTTCTAAACGGCATGATTATATCTCCTGGCACCAGGTGGCGCCAGGAAATATTTCAGTGCTGTTTTTGGAGGAAACTGACAGGTGAACGCAATGTAGGCAGTGGAGAATAGTACTCGGAACCATGCTGATGACGCCGAGTAAGTAAAAACATGTCCGTGTGTTAGTGTTTTTTTCTACTCACATTGTTTTTGCCGGGAGTGATTCCACCAATACCATAAGCTATATTAGCATTAATTTTTGGTTATTTATAGTACATTACGTTTAGAAAAATAAAATTTTGTGTAGCTATGAACTCATGAGACACCTTGCATGTTTCAATATAATGCCTACAATCAAATCTCAGAATAAGAGAAAAACTATTTTGTTTCACCCTGTATATCCGCAGGGGAAAAATCTTTAAACCATCAAGATACGGTAGAGAAACATCTAAACATCACTGATGAAAAGACGCTGATGTAGGATGATATCCATCTTATTCTTATATTGGTTTGAAAAAAAATTATGCCAGGTATACTTTTTTATATTTTATCAACTACATTCTTTTCCTGGTATTCAATATATTAAACGGATACTCTAAAACTGTGGCACTGGAACACTGAAACAGTTCACTAAAACCCTTACCACAACACTTAATTCGTACTGGACGCACGTTTCGATAGCCAAGCTTTTAGTGAACTGTTTCAGCATTCAATATATTGTTAGCCGCAGCAGTAGTCGTACCGACACTATGTGCAACACTAAAAAGTAACTGCTACATTCTTAAATAATACACAGTATCAAATGTATTCCAAATTGAGAACCCATGTGCATTTTTGAATAAATTACTTTTAACAAAATCTGAAATAATTGATTCTAATAAAACATTTTTTACCTACAGCGTACATAAATTTACTAAGAGACTTTTATTAGTTCCACGGCGTGAAGTAAAAAGAGGAAAAAATCAATTCGAATTCTAGAATAAGGTGTCCTTTTTACATATACACATACACACAAAAAAAGGAAAAAAGAGAAAATACAGTCGAACATTACACTCGCTCTTATAACGGAACCGGGGTGCCCCGGAGTTCAGACGTGAAACTGATTTCCGGTTAGGTGCAAAGCGCCGTATAAACAACCTAATTAAAATAAATTAAAACAACATATCAAGCAGCGATAAGCGCGTTTTATTTCGGCCGATCCGTGTAAGCTTCGCCCGGCTTAATTGAGATATAATTCACCGGCTACGGCTCATATCGGCGATTATCTAACGAACAACAATGAATAAATTACCCCGAAAGTCGTCGTTGTTTTGACTCTTAATAGCCACCGTAAGCGAAAGTATACGAGTACAGAAGTAAGTAAGTGTGGTGACCCCTTTTGTATTGGGAAATTATTCTTTAAACGGCCGTGAAATTAGAATAAAAAGGATGTTCAATATGTTATAACCTTTACACCATCAGTAGTGACAATAATTGAATTCTCAACGATTACTGTAATTTTATACCAATTTCATTGATATTGACACTTATCCTATTTATTTATTATTATGGACATGTAGAATATTCATATCCGCAGAGAAATAGTTTCTTGCAACAAGAAAATAGATTTTCTTGCAAAGATCAGTCTCTATTCAAGAAAATATTTTTATTTCAACGCTATAAAAATATATAATATAAGAAAATAATGTTCTTGAAATGTTATTTGGATTAAATAAACATTTTCTTAGTGTTAGAAAGTCAAGAAAATTCAAGACAGAAAAATGTTTCTTCCAAGTAAATCATTTAGTTTTAAGTTTTGACAAAATATTCATATTAAAGGTAGGAATGAAAAAATGGTTCAGATCTTACAAAGTTCTATTGACAAATTAGGCGACTGAAACACATCATCGGGCCAGCTACAAGGATATCCAATAAAAGAAAAAATACGATAACGGAAAAAAATCTAAAGTTAATAAATAAAATTAAGATCAACTGAATCAGCTAATGAAAATATTTTTTTTATAGGTTACAGCAGATATAGGCAACCTTTGCTTAGCTGAGGGCGTAATTTCGGGACTTAATCAGGTCGCGGGCCGTAGGTAAGAAATAAGTAGGTAGTAGCAAATAAAAAGGCGATAAAAATTCACACATTTTTTTATTTATTAGAATTATAATACCATAATCAAACATATAAAAAGCAAATTAACAAAAAAAGATAGAAAAATCAAATGAAAATCAATGAGAGACTTGAGTTTGAAGCTGAGAAACAAGATGATCAATATTGGGGTCAATATCACTAGTACATAGGCGCAAAGTGTTTTCTAAATTAACATCTACAAGCCGAGTACGATGCTTATTTTTATTAATTTTCTTGAAGCTCGATCAACTCCATTTGTAGGTGAAGCGGAGCATCTTCCACCTTACACTTACACGGATTTGCAAAAATATTGAAAGTGCTATCCATATTCCTAAAATCGGAAAACCGATCAGTGAATTGCTCTGACAGTAGTTTCAGTTCTTCAGCATAGCGACCGTAATCAATGTTTTCGTGACTGGATAATGTTACAAAATGAAAACAGTTCTTACTTCTCATTTGTGTTTCCCACAAGCGAATTTTGTTTTGAAAAGCTTTAAGATAACTGTACAGCTGATTTACCAATTGCCCTTGTTTTTGAAGCTTTAAGTTCAGGTCGTTTAAGTGTCCTGTGATGTCTACCAGAAATGCCAGGTCACAAAGCCATGTTGGATCACAAATTTGCGGCAATGTTTTCTCTTTCATTTCCATAAAATCAGTTATTTCTTTTCTAAGGTCATAAAATCTTTTTAGCATTTTGCCTTTGCTTAGCCACCTTACTTCGCAATAGTATGTCACATCATCGTGTTCTGAAGAGAGTTCACCCAAAAATGCTTTAAACTGACGATGGTTAAGACCGTGGGATCTAATAAAATTGATGGTATTTACTACCACATCTATAACGTTCTTCAGTCGAATGGACCTAGAGCACAAGTTTTGTTGGTGAATAATGCAATGCAGAATTATTAAATCACATTCTTGCACATTCATAGCGGTTGCTCTTTCCTTCAGAATTCCGATAAAACCTTTTCGTGGACCGACCATTGAAGGCGCACCATCTGTGCACACTCCAACTAATTTACACCACTGCAAACCATATTGCTCAAAAGTACTTTGCACCTCGGTAAAAATATCTTTTCCAGTAGTGGTCCCTTGTAGCGGCCGTAAAGCCAGTAATTCCTCTGTCACTACAAATTCTTCATCAACACCTCGTATAAAAATAACTAACTGGGCTGTGTCAGATAAATCTGTACTCTCATCCAAAGCAATCGAAAATGCTTGAAAACCAGCCAGTCTATCAGTCAATGTTTTTTTTGATATCACTAGCCATCATATCTATACGTCGAACAACAGTACGTCGCGATAAGCTCACTTTCTCAAACTCTTTTTTCTTTTCTGGACACAAAAGTTCTGCAACATCTACTAGGCACTCTTTAACAAACTCTCCCTCAGAATATGACTTCGATGTTTTCGCTATTTTGGAACTAACTGTAAAACTAGATTTAACAACACCGTCTACATTTGATCTTTGCGAATGGAACATTTCTTGCTGTTTCCCTAAATCGGTAATGAGTTTTTTAATTTTATCCTTTCTTAACTGGCCCGTAAGTAATTTATATTGAGCGAAATGCTTGCTGGAGTAATGCCGCTTCATATTGTATTCTTTTAAAACAGAAATTGTTTCATTGCACAGCAAACACATAGGTTTACCACTGTGCATGATAAAAAAGTATTCTTCAGTCCATTTGTTTTGGAATTGACGACATTCTCTGAGCTGAATTTGCTTGAATATTTCCCGCGTCTTTTCTTATCAGTTGTTAAGAAGTAATGAGTTGACACGCGCGCTGACCGGTTTATATATTACCCGCAATAAGCAACTAGAATACTCTCGATCGTACGCGAATATGCGATGCTAGCCGCGTTATGAATAACAGTCGGCTCTGGAGCGCTTCGAGGTCATCGGGCGGCTTCCCGAATGTTTATCTGTTTGTCTCTTTCTAACGACTATTTCTGTCTCGATCTGTGGCGTTCCATTGCGTACGCTTAATAATATTAATTATCGATTTTAGTCTTTATGATTTGAATAAATACAGTTTTAGGTTGATTGACGGTAATTACAAATAAACTGTGTGTGCTAAATCTTTAATTTTTTTGGCGCGTTAATTGAATTTCTCTCGCGGGCCAGATTGAAGCTGGTGGAGGGCCGGATCCGGACCGGGCGCCGGGGGTTGCCCATATATGGGTTACAGTATAATTAAATCATGTCTTTAATAATGCAATTAAATACGGATTACTTTTATGTAGTTCAATAATTAATGAGTTAGTATTTGAGTTAATTTATCCCTTTATTATTATTATTATTATTTATTATATATGTAATTTAACTCTCCAGCACCCGTTGTCGGTTTCTCAAACCGAAGCAACTATTTTTAATAAATGAGCGAGTCATTTTGTGAACGATTGTTATGTGCCGCCTTGTATCTTCCTAATTTGCCCATTGACAGCTCAGTGCATTAAATCACGTTGAAGTGAACAGTTGTTACTTTTCCAGCTACCATTTTGGTCTCCCAGGTCGAAGCGGTTAAGTGTGTTTTCATAAGTCTCAAAAAGTGTTTGTGTATAAATTTGAGTTTATGAGGTATTTTTGTTTCTTTTTGTTTTTTTTTTTTGCTACTGTAAGTTATTTGTAGTCATCATGGGTGATTATGATGTAGAGCAAGCTCGGTTGACCCGATCGATGGAGGAATGTTTGGATGGAGACTAACAAGAAATTCTGTTTGATGAAGAAGCTAATGACAGTTCGGACAGCGATGAAGAAGATATCCTCGAACAATGTAATCAAGATAGTGAATCTGAGCAAGAAATCTCTGATTCTGAAAACTTGGGCGATATTGATGTAAACGCAGATGAGCCATGTTTTTTACGTAAAGATAAAATTACTAAATATCTAAAACACGTGCCGTCTCAAAGAGTCAAAGTCAGACCAGAAAATAAAATTGTGCGTCTTCCAATGTCAAGATTACCGACCAGAAATATGAAAAACCCTCTTGAAATTTGGAACTATTATTTCTCAGACTAATTGTTGAACATTACTGTTGTCAACACAAACAATTTCATAAATTCTGTAGCAGGAAGGTATTCAAGAAAAAGTGATATCTGACCTACCGACAAATTAGAAATTCAAGCTTTTTTGGGCCTATTATATTTTGCGGGAGTTCTAAAGGCAAACCGACTAAACGCAGCTGATCTATGGAGAACAGATGGCCCAGGAGTAGAAATATTTCGTTTAACAATGTCTCTGAATCGTTTTAGATTTCTACTCTGTTGTATCAGATTTGACGATAAAAATGCAAAAGATGAACGGAAAAAAGTGGATAAACTTGCACCTATTCGAGACATTTTTAGTATGTTTGTCAGTAAATGCAAATTTGGTTTTGGTTTGTCTGAATATGTAACAATAGACGAGAAACTTGAAGCTTTACGGGGAAGATGCAGCTTCAAGCAGTACATTCCGTCTAAACCCAACAAGTACGGCATCAAAATTTTTGCATTGTCAGATGCTGTAAGACCGAAGCGGTTAACGATGTTAGATAGATAGTAATAAAAAGAAAAAAAATACATTAACCAGAATCTTTTGAAAATGTTTATGAAACGTACGTTAAAGGTTACATCATTCTACGGGTAAGTATGGTATCTTTATTAGGAATCCGTCGCTACTACCTAGGAGGGAATGACTATTACTATAGGCCAGGAAATATTTCGGTTGCTATTTTTCAAGATTAGTGGCATAAACTGGGAGATGTAAGAGCAATGTGGTCATAGGCAGGAAGCTTTAATGCTTTTCTCTTCTCATATTGTTTTTGCCGGTAGTGATTCAATCAATACCAGGAGCTATTTATTAGCATTATCTTGGCTATTGTTTCTAGGCACTTTTTTCATGTGTACGTCTACATTAAGTTCACTTTTGTTTGAACATTATTCTGTAGATAACCTCTACCTTAGCCTTTTTAAAATCACAAGCAATGAGAATAATTTAGTGCATTATATACGGATATATCGTACTGTTTTAAACAAGCTAAATGTAATTAATAATGTACATATAAATAATATGCATTTCAAGAATTCTAACCAGAAAATGCTTTATTTTAAGAAAATGAAGTTATTGATTGATGAACAATACCTAAACGCTTTCTGGAATTAAGAAAACTAGTTAGTATCATTAAGAAAATATTGCTTTATGTTATAATGGCCATTTATTTATACTAACGATCGCTTTCTTCAAATTTTGGGCAAGTTAACAAATAAATGCAATTATTTGATTTTAAGCGGAGAAAAAAAACGTTAAGAAAATATTTCTTTTGATTTAAAACAGCTATTGTATCGAGGATAATTGAAACAGTAATTGTCTTGAATTAAGGCGGTCAATTTTGATACAAGTAAACGTTTCTTTGCGTGTAGGACACCTATTTTAGATCCTCTAGATATTTAATTAACGTTCTGTGGATGCAGTACATTTGTCGCAAATGAGAGATCAAGTCCAGATCCGTCAGGTCAATTAGCAGATAACGTAGTTCCATCTCCAACTAAAACATATCTGCGTTTCAACGCTATTTAATCGAATAAGAAATTTATAGATAACATTAAAATATAAATAAATAAATAAGTAAATAAATTTGTTTATTGTAATGCATGTTATATATTTGTTACTTACAATTAGTTCTTAAGTTGGTATCAATATCACTTGAAGTATGAGTACTGTATACAGCGTGTTCCAAGATTGATGTTACAAGAGGTGTGAGGAACTAAAGATCTTCGAATCTTATTTTCGCCTCTTGGAACTAAGCTCTGCTTGATTTCTGTCAAGTAGGACTTGACAGTTGAGCAAAAACCATTTTCATTTCAGGTAAAGTACCTTTTTCGTTTACAGTATGCTAAAATGTTACTAAGTTATTCAGAATGACAAGTTATGGCATTATGCAAATTTCTGATAATCGGCTTATTTTCATAAAATCCATTATTTGTCAATTTCGCTTCAAGTACCTTGCTCGGTAAACAACGTAACTTTTCTGCTGTAACAATAACATAATCTGGCAGTAACTAAAATTTGAATTAAGGGATATTACGAACTGTAATCTGACAGTACTTAAGATTAGACAGCGATTATCTTTTTACAGCCTCCTATTGTTGTGTTTTCTTTGTTTCACGGTATTTTAAGGATTCATATATCGCAGATAACCCAATTAGTTGTTCATAAATTTATTGTAGATCAATGATATTATTACGTTTCGTGAGTTAAACGTGCTGTAAATACTATTTCTTCCGTTTAATGTTCTACGAATAATTTTTTTATAAATACAATAATTATTTGAACCTAAATAAATGAGGTTATTATCTAAGTAGGTTAGATTTCTGAAATTTTTAGGCAATGAATTATGTCATTCGTGAAAACTCTTCACTTAGTAAAGCTTTGGAGTCTCTGAATTATGGCATATTGTTTCTACAACTTCATAGAAGCATTGCGTAGTTACACGAAAAGCACTTTACCGGAAATTGACAAATAATGGATTTTATCAAAGTGAGCCGATCATTCACAAAATTTTCATAACGCTTTAGCTTTTCATTCTGAAGAACTTTTCCTTGTAACATTTTAGCATACTGTGAACGAAAAAGATACTCTTGCTACTTGCTCAGCTGTCAACGTCTACTTGATTAAAAAAAAATCGAAAGTAAACTAAAAATAACTTTTAGCCTAAGCAGGGCTTGGCTCCAAAAGGATAAATTAAGATTCAACAATTTTTAGTTCCGCACACCTTTTGCAACATCAATCCTGGGACACGCTGTATAAAACAGAGGCAAGCAGCCTTTCGGTAATGTTTAGTTATTGAATAAAGCACATATTATACAGTGAGGTCCTACAGTATTCCCCCCACATACTAACTTTTGAACGACAGAAGCTAAAGTTTTTAGAAAAATTAGGTGAGTTATCCTTTGCCGTTGTCGGCAGTTCAATTGTGTTCCCCGTGTCAATAAATCTCGAACATTAAATGTGGACTGGCACAAATGGTTCTGTAGTTTTAAAGCATTTTTAAGTGCAGCAGGATTAGACTCTGTAGATGACAAGAGGATAATTAGGTGAAGATGGACAAGAATTGATGAATAATTTTTCATGGTCTATTACGGAAGAGAGAAAAAAATTCTAGTAGTGGCAAAGAAATTTGAAGAAAATTATGCATCGATTAAAAATATTATAGTAGAGCGTTTTAGCTTTAACAATGTCATACGCAGAGAAGGAGAAACGTTTAATTCATTTCCTACGGAGCTGCGAAACAAAGCATCAACTTTGGTAAACTTGGTATGTTAGAAGAGAAACTTATGTATGCTATTAGAGAAAGGATCTACAGAAATTGGGGGACTAAGTTAACTTCAAAAGATTGCATAGCAGCAGCAAAGTGAGCAACAGTCTAAGATGCTTCAAGAAAACACAAAGGTAGAAGTAATCAAGAAAGGAAATGTATTTACAGGAATAGGTAGGATTGAGCAGAAATGATAAGGAAATAATTACCAAGATTGACTATCCTACCGACTAGGTCAACTACTTATGTAGTTATACTTGAAAAGAAGAACGGTGAGTTGAGACTGCATCATAAAGACTTGCGCAAGGTTATCAAGCGCGAGCATTTTATGATACCCACAGCCCAGGATGTCATGCCCAAACTAGCAGATAAAAATACAGTCATAGATATAGTGCAGGTTTTTGGCAAGTACAGTTAGATGAGACGAGTTTCAATTTCTGTCGTTTTAATCGTGTTTTGGTAGATACAAATCTTTTGCGATTACAAAATGGTCTGAAATCCAGTTTTTCAAATATATGTATTGAAAAAAAATATGCAATTTTTGATGATTTTAATGATCACGAAAACGCTAAAATATTATTAGAAGTTTTGAACACTGCTAAGAGGCTTGCAACCAAAAATAATAAAGATACACTTTTGAATAATAATTAATCAAAAACCAAGATGCCCATCGTGAAGGCAAATTATATTGGCAAGTACTTATATTATTCTCCTCAAATATTATTGCCCCAATACAATATCTTCCATATAAACCTATATTCTATGAAATCAATAACTTCAAGCATAAGTTATATCCGATATATCTTTCCGCTAAGGAGGCAAAAGAAGAAGTTTTTTATCCCATCTCATCTAACAATAACTATCAAACGGTCCGAGCAATTGCCCCTTCTCCGCATTCTATATATCCAGCAGAAAAAAGAGCGTGGCATATCGGTAAAGCGCCTGCCACCACATGATGTATGGCACTTTTTTTATTGTATATGTCTATACATATATGCCAATACAATTGATAATGGTTCGTATACTATAGGGTGTAACTAAAAAGTAACAGCAAACTGTTTGGTTCTTTTCGAAAAAGTGTAGTCCTGCTTACACTCAAATGAAACATGAAACTATGCAGCTACGAGGTGACACTCAAAAGTTCCCGACACCTGGATTTCATTCTGTCACCTTCAAGGTTCCATTGGGAGTATAAACACCTCAAGATTGAATGCAGATTTATGGTAAAAGTTATAGTATGCAAGTTAACAGCGTTTTGCTTTCATAGTATGAACGATTATTTTTCGAGAAATACCGAGTGTCCCAAAAAATTATACTGTAATATTTTTAATTACATTATTAAAGAAAAATTAATTTTTCAAAATTAGTTAATTAATTATACTATCTGAGGGTTCAGGAGTTCTACTCCTTCATTTTAATCGCGACAAGGATTGTTTCAAACACAGCAAATTTTTATAAAGTATTTGATCAATTTCGTAGCATAACAGAATGCATGCAGAAACGCATTGATGAGTTAGAAGCTTGCAACCATCAGTTATTGAATCAAAATTTCGGTCAAAATAGCCGCCTTGTCGAACAAAGTGAAGGTACTTCACAGGTCATCAGTTCTGATCCAAGTCTGTCAGACAGTTCAATGATAAATTTCAAATTAAAAGAGGTTTTACCTAAAGTCAATGGTAAGAATGATAATCTCATATAATTTTTAAATGCCTTAACGTCTAGTATCTTCCAGGACAAATCTACCCGAATTGTTGATTATTTATTAACCTATTTTTAAAATTTTTGATTCACATAAAAGCAGGCACATATAAAATTGTTATGGTTAGCGTTGATATTCAAACTGATGTCCGTTATGATCTAAGCACTGCTGACAACCATCGTTGCTAATCATCACTAGCGGATCACTAGCGGAGTCACAGACTCGCATAATTACTTCATTTGATATTTCGGCGTATTATCTTTCAATAACTATTCTCATATTGTTTATTGTTGCTGGTTTTGTGCGATAGACTTTATTTTTAAAATTAAGTGGGGAACATGGAGATCAATCTGGTTGTACAGCGGATTTACTTTTAGGTAGGTCTCCATATCTCGATGATAACGAGAAAGTGCTCCATCTTGCTAATAATAAAACTCTTCATCCCCAAACATCTCTCGAATGGATGGAATGATGGGTTGTACAAAAGTGTATACATTTTCTTCGAACCCCGTATCCAATCATTTGTATGTTAGGACCCGTGCTATGTATTACTATCATATACTCATTAAAATCTATTAATTTCACCATTTAAACTTTAAATTACATACAGCTGTTCACGTATACAAATCTCTAATGTAATCAAGTAATCTTATATTATTAATATTTCGAAACAGGTTCCTATAAATCCTTTCATAATCGCTTAACAGCTTAATTTTAACGGCGCAAGAGCTTGGCAAGTATCGATATATTATCCCCTTCTCTACTCCCAACCCAACATCCATATTTACATACATTTCACGCGTCTTCATTAATTTTCAATTATCCGCCTGGGGAGAACATGACGATAGTTCTCGCACTCGCTTCGTTCGAGGCAATGCCAATGCAAATGAGAGGGTTGCCGTACGAATCGAATTTTTCGGTCGGCACTCGCTACGGGACCGATAGTTCTCTCTGCAGCGTACGGAACAGCGGACAGCTGCTAAAATTATGCGCGCCCCGCGTTGGGTTAATATGACAGGTTATTAATTTGCGCCCGGGAAAATGATGAATATCTCCTGATGGTAATTTGTCGGACAGAATGAGCTGATGTTTGGTCTTGTTAAAGTCGCAATGTACACGTGTTAACTCTCGTAAATGACGTGTAATTGGTTTATGAATGGCTCCCCAGCTTTTTTCTCTTTTTATTTGATTCTATACAGAGTGCCTCTGCCACGAAAGGATTGCATTCTGAAAGTCTTGCTTTGTTAATGCGTAGCATGGTCCACGATTCAATCTCGTCTATCGTGTCAAATCCCCGCCTCTTCAACTTAATTTTCATCTTTGGAATGAGGAAAAGTCGCAAGGAGTCAAGTTTGGCGAGTAGGCTGGATGAAGAACTAAAGCTATGTTGTTTTTCGCCAAGAAACTGCATTAATCGTTTGATCTGGAGGTACAAACTCTGTGAATAATCCCATCAATATCAGAAGAGGAAATCCAAACAATAATTAACAACTTTAAAAGCAGTAAGTCAACAGATATGTACCTATGTGTGGCCTCTCAGCCACAGCCAACAAGCTATTCAAAGAAAAACGCTGCAATGCACTCAGCCTACTGCTTTAACGAATGTTTGCAAGAAGGTTACCTTCCAGACGAACTAAAAATAACAAATATTATCCCAATACATAAGGAATGAGATAAAACGGAACCGGAAAGCTATTGTCCTAATGCGATAGTGTTAATTTTCTCGAAAATTTTTGAGGCCTCAAACAAAATTGCGTAAAAATTGGTACAATTTTTGGAACAATTTAATATAACATATGAACATCAACAAGGTTACGGAATATACAGGTCTACTATAGCTGCTTGATTGGAAATAATACAAGAAATAACAACCGCCTTCAATGATAAATGGTGACTTGCTGTGATCTACTCAAAGTCGTTGGCTATGGCAATCGTTCTGTTCTAATGGTAAAGTTTCATTACTATGGTGTGAGGGGGCAGGCATACAAACTACTGAAGTGCTGCTTAAATACGAAGCAATTGGTAGCATATAACAATACCTTCTCAGAAATCCAACCCATTCACAAAAGAGTACCTTAGGGCTCAGTGCTTGGACCATTGTTTTTTATTTTATATATTAACGATCTACCAGCTGTGGGAATGAAGATCTGGGTGAAAGGGCAAACATTGCGTTGTAAGAAGCACTCGAGTGGCTATTAAGAAAATTGATATTAAGACACAAGATACGTTGCTCTCCACAAAAAATCGAGAAAAACATGTGGTTAGATTTCTGGGTTCGTTGGATTACAGGGATCACATAAATGAATTCACAAAAAGCTCACATCCGCCATTTATGCAATCAGGAGCATGATGGACGTAACTACATACGAAGTGGCAAAGGTAGCTTCGCTTTGTTTCATTTAAAAATGGCATACTGCATTCTGACGTAGAGATATATAGCTGAGGGTAAGCGCGTGTTCTTTAAACAAAAACAAACATTCAGGATGCTACGCTAGGTACACTACATCACATCCTGGAAAACACTATTTAGAAGTTACAAAATACTTACCTTACCATCACTATTCCAGACAAGACAGTATATAGGAGGGATGATCGTAAAATAAGGTTCCCATATTTTTTAAAAATAAACCGCATTCTGTATTTCCTTAATATTACACATCGTTTTAAAGATAAAAACTTAAGCTATTTTTCGACATAATCGCCATTTCTATCCAAACATTTTTGCAGACGGTGCTCCAACTTCTATATCCCCATGTCGTAAAATTCTGCAGCCAGTCAAAATTCTTTCAATTGTGTTGTTGGAAATCTCAGGATTCCGAAGAGCGAGTTGACGAATGGTGACCCTCCGATCTTCAAGCAGTATGCTCTCGACCTTTTCAACGATTTCCTCTGAAACTGATGGTCTTCCGCTCCGCTCTTCACTGTGAATTTCCGTCCGATCTCCAGTGAATTCCCTACACCATTTGCGGACGTCTTGAACAGTTATACACTTTTCTCCATAAACTTCGGTAAATTGACGATGAATGTCTATAGGTGAAACCCCTTCCGCGTTTAAGAAACGTATCACAGCGCGAATTTCGCACCTGGCGGTAGCAGCGATCAGAAGTTCCATCTCGGCCAACACTGAGCAGCGTAGCGGGACGGGAGTGGTACGTATATAGTGGGAGAGCTGCTGCACACGCCAATGTTGTCGGATTTCGCCTAATACGTCTTATTGCTACTGTAGGGCTTTGGGAACCTTATTTTACGATCATCTCTCGTAGTTTTGTCTGGAATACGTCCATAAACCCCAAAACAACTACACACAACATAAAGATGACAATATAAATATGATTATCATACACGGCGTAGAGGGAATTATGTGATTTCTTTCCATTAAATAAATAAGGTGCGCACATCAACAAATCATACGGCAATTACCTTATATAATCATCTACTCAATAAACTGAGAACCATGGGCGAAAGTGATTTCAAAGCTAAAACTAACCCCATAAACGAGGTCCTTAACATTTTCAGAACTTTTGGCTACTACCTAGCATCTGTAAATTATTTGTCGATAAATTTCCTAAAAGTCTATAAATTACAGGTGTTATACACTCAACAACCAAATAAGGACTTTGAAAACTTATCAATAAAACTATTATAATAAATTAATTATTTCAAGATTTATCATACCCTGTATATACGTACATCATACATACAAATCCCATATTCTTACGGTGTATCGAGTAGACGTCCGGCAATATTACGGAAGCGATCCATATAACAGCGGACCGGGAGTTCGAGGCACCCGGTCATCTGTCGCGATAATATCGCTTGATAGATTGCTTTTGATTCACGAAGGTGATCTTTATTGCCGACCCTATAAATATATAGGAAATGCTTCGCTATATGGCACAATAGTGAGACGAGGGCGAGTGCATAGCAAAATAGACGTTGAAGACTGAAGGTTATTGCTTACTGCAGGTTAGATTAAATCAAACTATTCACAAAACTAGGACAGAAGGTGATCGATTTGACGAAGAAAGTACTCCATAAAAAAATCGGTAATTTATTAAAAAATAGGTTATTGTATATCGTGCTTCATTTAAAAAGAGTGGATTATGTCGTAAATAAGAAATAACGATACCTGTCAAAAGTTATATACGTTTACGTAATTGAATAACCTAAGAAAGCCTTTATTAGCTGAAACAGTTCACTAAAACCCTTACCACAACACTTAATTCGTACTGGACGTACGTTTCGATAGCCAAGCTAATAATGCGCTTATAAGATTTTTTAATGCATTTATTAGATCTAAGCTTGAATATCGCTCTATAGTATCGAACCTGGGTTATGCTAATTATAACGAAATGACAGACAAAGTTTAAAGAAAGTTTCTAAAGACCCTGTACTATCGCACTCATTTCGTTGTTTTTGCCTCATAATTACTTGTATAGCCTATTGTTATCAGAGTTCGATTATAATTTATTGGTCCATCGCAGACTTGTTTCACAGATTTCTTTTATTTACAAATTGATCAACAACATGCTTCTTGCTCCGGAATTATTGGAGCTTTTGCGATTTTACGTTATTCGTTTGAGTATTCGGTATCAGAAACTTTTTTATCTTCTCTCTTTTGCTACTAGACGTTACTCTTTCTCACTTATTCTTTGTATGTGTCAAACTGTAAATACATATTGTGCTGATATTGATATGTAAATGTTTCGTTGAATTCATTAAAACACTTTTGTACAATAAGTTTGAAAAAAATTCTTAGTTAGTTTACTTCTTGTGTTATTGTATAATTGAATAGACTTTTTCTTTTTTTTATACATTTTGCAATGTAATTCATACGTTTTGTCTTTTTCTTGCTTTTTTTTGTTTTTTTGTACAACCTATTATAATGTTATGTATACATGTATGTTATCCTGTAATTAGCAGTTTGGCTGCTGTTGGATAATAAATGTATTATTATTATTATTATTATTATTAACATTCTGGAACTAGGTTGACAGAGTGTGTGGCAGACTATGTGCCAAAAAGTGTCGCAGATAATGAAAGTTATAGAATAGAACCTTGGAGATGCTTCTAGATACACCACCCACCACTGAGCCGAGGTATAAATAGACGCTACCCGGTCAGCCTAGAATAGTAACAATAATAATGTTCGCATTTGTTTGTAAATTTTCAAATATAAAAATAACAAATTATGCTAACTAAAATGTTGTTCGTTTCTGTTAATGCAGATCCTAAATTTCTCTCAAAGGGATCCCTGGTACTTTAGGGACCGCCACTTGACTTAAAACGGCCCTGAAAATACTACATAAGTTATAATAGAGATCGTGGATGTCTAAGTTAGCCACAATCTCCGATGTACATTTACAAAATTGTTTCTATGGTGCTAAAGTACTTCTCAAAGGAAATCTTAATCGTAAAAACCTTGTAAATACGGTGTTTATTAAAAGATTCCTCATCAAAATCCCATTTCTTTTTCAATTTTTCGTTGCTCTAACTGAATTTTCTTCCCAGAGCTTTCGCAAATTTAGCAGCATTCATTGTATCAATATTGGTCTTGTTAATTCCTCGTTAGAAAAAAAAATCAATTTTCATCATCCGGTCCCTCCTCCACTTCCCATTTTACTTTATCCTCCCGCGTTGTACAGACCGGATATCTCTTTGTCGCTTTTACGTGTATACGTATGTCCCTATCGGAAGCAATTAAACAGGAAAAATTCCACCCCGAGAATAGCTCTCTTTTAAATCAATTCGGTTTTGATTAATAAAATCCGTCAATTCCCCCTGGTCGACGATGGTGGCACCTCCGCCTATTGCTATATCCGATATATACATAGATATAGCATAAAACATCGTACAGCGTGCGGTATATACGCTAGGGGGCGACACTGGCGTCGGTATTAAATCCGCCGGCTTCTCTCCCTTTTATAAATCTGCGTATGGAATGTGACGCTTTCACAGCGGGATTTTAAAGCTTAACGCGCCGCTCCGACACCGTCAGGGGTCTCCCGGGGTCCACCCTTGCAGAATACCGACGTATATACGGGAGGTGGCGGAGGTGCGCGTTAATAAGCCGATTACTAAATTTCATTAGGTTAAATTGATGAGTTTAGTCGTTGCCGTCGCTCGGACCATTTCTACTGGCACACATTATACACCTATACATATACAGCGGATTCTAGGCTTAATTCTGCAGTTGGGAGAATAAAGTACGTGCTACTGCATTCAATAACCCCAATATGGATCGAATAACGGAGGTGCTAGGTTAATAATAATCTGCTTCTTTGTGATAATTAAGTGAAAATTGAGAAAATGCGTGTAATGACAAATTCTAATTATTTCAAAATTACTTTGGATGAGAAGAATTAATGTTCTAAACTGATTTTATTGGCTCTATTCTATTTTACATTAATAACTAGTCTGGGCAAACAGCGGTAACAGTCAGTGTAGTAGATATGTGGTGCGGAGTCGGCGATTATTTATTTCACGCGTTCACAGCGTCAGTATTAAATCGATGCTGTGTGCGAGTAGTTCTGTGTATGTGTAGGCTGTCGTAACTTATTTCGTAATTGTACGCTTATGTTTACTTTAAAATTGTCGCAGTTAGGTATGTCGCGAAAACGACCAATGGCAGACACAGTTAAAAATTTTATAGTGGACATGCCGGACTTAATTTCTGATGGCGCTAAAATTCAATGTCTAGTTTGTAAAATCCCTTTAATGTGTTGGTCCAGAAGCCACTGTCAACGTTACATCGAAAGCAAACAGCATTCTTCTGCAAAAAATGGCATACAAGACCAAAAAAAATTTACATTTGATTTGTGTTACTCTTATTTTATGTAATCTATCGTTTCGTTTACTAGACAAAGAAGCATTTGTCTCCTTCTGGAATAAATATGCGCACAGTAAATTACCTAGTCGGACATCGATACGAAATGTAGTGCCATTTGCTCATGAACATACAGAAAAAAGAATGAAAGCGGAATTGAAAGATAAAAAACTGTGGTTGTGTATGGACGAAACAACAGATCGTCAAAAACATTCTGTGGTTAATGTAATGCTACGTACAATGGAACCACATCGACCGTCATCATCCTTCTTACTTACTTCCAAAAGAGTTATAAATTGTACTGCCGATGAGATTTTAATGTGTTCATCTGTTTACAAAACACTAGGTTTTCTCATACGCTCCTGTATTCAGTTTTCCGATTTAAATTTAGTGAGGCGTTTATAAAATACTTATGTTCGTTCTAAGCTTGAATTCAGCTTCGTTATTTGGTATCTCCACTATTTATATCATTTATGATAGTGCACTGAATATTATAGCCTACTTTCGAGGCACAATTTTCTGTACCTTGCTAATCGCCGTCAGTATTACAATGTGCAAAATGTTAAAAAATAGTATCGATTCCTCAGCTCTTCTATCGCAAATAAATTTTACAGTACCTACTCGTCATAGTCGATTATTATTAATAAATAGGATCTTGGTCCATTTTTGTGAGTCTGCACATGTATCTACTTGCTTGCACTTGCTTCCCTCCTTTTTTCCTTGCCCCTTGGAACATGTGTTCTTGTTGTATTGTATACTTTTCAGCATACTTTTTATTTTTTTTTAGGAATTATTATAGGCAACTTATATTATATTTTTTTATTGTTTACTATTTCTATGAATTTGTCCTGTAATTGGGCTGTTGGGCAATAAACGACTATTATTATTATTATTATTATGTTTTTTTCCTAAGAATCTTGCTCCCAATTTAAAAACACCCATTCATTATGTAATTTCCGCTTATCAACGACATTTATCTACTGAAAAATGATCGTCAATCGCTTGTTATTTTTGAAATCACTAATATTGACTCCGTTGTAGCCGTTTAACGGTCGAATTCAGCAAACTCGTTTCGCTAATTGATAGCCTGTATTTATTTGTTGAATATTTCATATGATTGACAGCTATTAACCGTCGTCCTTGTAGTTATTTTCCCCTTATACCTTCGGAAGAAATTAACGCCTAATTGGAGGCGATCACTTAAAGCATATTACTCTAAAAGCAAAATGAATTTAAATCAATTTTAATAACAAGACGGTATACATATGTATTTATGCGTCGGCCTCGGTCCTAACGGAGGATCGGCGTATTTCTAATTACACATTTAATTCAATTAGAATAAATCTCGTCGCTGCGTATGATGGCGGTGATGTTTTTCGTTTGGTGAAAAGGAGAAAAAGCGGTAATTTGTTATCACGACACGTACGCAGGTAATTGGACGTCAAATATTCACCTTTAATAAGATCGCCAATTAATTACAAATGTATGTATGTACAACTGTACACTTAAAGTGCTATGTCGCCGTTAGTAGTCGCTTTTAATAAATTGATAGCGATTTAATAAGTTAAAATGTTCCGTAATTATTGAGTTGTGAAGGTAAATTCGTGGACATTAAGGGCGGTGACGATCAGCAGGAGGAGAAAGACATGATAGCCGCTTGTGTTTTTTTTTAACCCTTATGGGGCTGGAATAAAAAACACCTTCTAATGACGTCGCAGGCACCTGGGTACCTACAAATTTTAATTAGAGATTTAACTACAAAGCATTTATTTAGGACGTATTTAGTGGCAAGTATATGTTACATTGAAAACATATGAAGTTTTTATCTATTTATACGCACGGTATAATGATGAGCGTTACAAGAATCCGAATCTGAAGAAGGGCCATTTGTCGCTTCTGATGAAGACGAATATATCCTAGAACTAGTAAATACCGGTTTCGAGGAATTTGACGCAGAGAAGGAAGCTATAGTCGATCATGAAGAAGAATATAATTCAAATGAAAGCGACGAAGAAGAACCGAGGTCTCAACCATTTAAAGTTTGAGTCGGTTAAGATGGTACTCAGTGGCATGATTCTCCATTTCCACATGCTCAAACAATTAATCGCAATATCTTGCGCCAGAAAGGTGGAGCAGCTACTTTTAGTGCTTTATTTACAGCAAAAGAAACTTTTAAATCCATCATGTCTCATGAAATATGTGACATAATTCTAAGAAAAACTAATCGAAAAGGCAGAATGATAACTGAAGATTATAACAGTACCCTAGTTCAAAGGTATGAAGGTTCTAAACGACCACTACCAAAGGTTTTCAAGCCGTTTATTGAAGAAGAAGCTGACGCTTTTCTCGGAATTCTTCTTGCAGCTGGTGTGCGTAAATCCAATAGGGAACATATTTCCGAAACGTGGCAAACCTCTTTTTCGTGCATCTATGAGTCGTGATCGATTCAAAATGTTCTCAAGATTTATTCGTTTTGATAATCAGAATACACGTGATGAATGTATCAAAATAGATAGAGCTGCTCCAGTTCGTGATATTTAAATATTTGAATAAAAACTTGGAAAAAACTATGTAATATGAATGCATAACAGTGGATAAGCACTTGTTTCCCTGTAGAGGACATACAAAATTTACGCAGTATATGCCATCGAAGCCCGGGAAATACGGGATAAAAATTTGTTGGGCTTGCAATGCAGCTAATGCTTATCCTTTACAAGGTAAATTTTACACTGGGAAACCACCAGATGGTGAACATCAAGTCAATATTGGTGAGCGTACAGTTTTCGATTGAGTTGCTTCCTACAACGGTTCTGGAAGAAATGTCACCACAGATAATTTGTTTACGAGCTTGCAACTCGCTTATAGCTTGAAGTCGCGGGATTTGACCTTAGTAGGAACTGTTAAAACGAATAAAAAACGTTTAGCTTCTAGTATGCAATCGTCTAAAGATAGAGCCATATATACAACTAATTTAGAAAAGAAGAAACTGTATGTTCGTATGTGCCCGAAAGGAGCAAATCAGCTGTTCTTCTATCATCAATGCATATGGCAGGGGACGTAGAACAAACTACCACTGTGAAACCAAGAATTATAAGGTCCTACAATTAAACCAAAGAAGGTGTCGACGCGATGGATAAAATGTTTGCTGAATATACGGTAAAGCGTAGAACAAATCGTTGGCCCTTAGCAGTTTTTTACAATATGGTTGATGTTGCTGCTTTGTCTGCGTATATAATTTCCATGGAGCACAATCCTGAGATTAGATCTGCTGATGGGAGGCGAATATTCCTGAAAGATCTTGCAAAGCAGTTATGTGTACCTGCTGTAGAAACTCGAAGCGTCATTCCAAAAGTCGTTGGAAATTATTCCACACGTACCTCAATGGAAATGGTTGTTGGTCGGCAAATAATACAACAAATTGCAACAGCACCTAAAGGCCACCCTCCTCGTGTTGCTTCTGGACGTATTCCTGTAGTTGGCAGTTGTCCTATTTGCCAACAATTGAAAGATAAACAAAACTCGAGAGGTGCCACATTTGCACGTCGTTTTGCAATGAGCACCGCGTAAATAAAGTAATATGCGAAACTTGCAACCAACACGGACATCACCTCATACAGATTAGATTTGTGTGTATATTTTTTGAGTAAAAAAATTTATAAAAAGTTTATTTCATTTTATCGCATAGCCTAATTTTATGCAAAATTCGTAAAGGTACCCTGGTGCCTACAACGTCATTAAAGTATGCAAAAACTCAGATGTTATTATCTACATTGAAAAATGCCAAAAATAAAATGAAAAATTATATAAAGTTTGTTACAACACTAGTTTAGAGACGCCACGGAGCTAGTAATCGAGGAGACTTCAAATTAGGAAAAAACCTTGTTCGAATGCACAGAAGTTACCCGGGTACCTTCTCAGTCACATAAGGGTTAAACTAAATTCTACGACGTAGGCGCCATTACTTCTCGGCCTGATAGGCATATACAGGTTCGAGCGTGTTAGACAACGTGACTAGTGCATGAAAATGTCTCAGATAACGAAAACTGAGTACCGCGCTGTCATTAAATTTTTAACAAAAGAAGGGCGTACGCCTTATCACATTAAACAACGTTTAGACGGCGTTTATGGTGATTTATCTCCTTCATATTCCACCGTAAAGAAACGGGCAAAATGTTTCCGTTTGGGGCAAGAATTCTTTGAAGGTGATGAGCGCCCCGGTCGGCTAATTGAACTGATAACGCCTCAAAACAATTCAATTATTGAAGAAATGGTATTAACAGATCGCTGTTTGAAAGTGAAGGTATCAGCAGTAATGTCCAACATTTCTGAAACAAGTATTCGTGAATTCTCCATATCCGTTTGGGTGTGAACAAAATTAATGCAAGATGGGTACCGCATCTTGTTTCTGTTCTATAACGTAAACGTCGGATCGAATGTGCGCGCTCGTTTCTAAACACGTGTGGAAACAACCCGAAACCGTTTTATATATCCATTTATTCAGCAAATGCGTCAGATACATCATATCTTGAAAACTAGATCTGATGCATTACATTCAGTTAAAAAAATTAAAAAAGATTATATGGTTGGAACCAGCAATCCGAAGTTAACTACATTTATATGAAAAATGGCCTACATCGAAATTAGTGTTGGCTTGGCTTCATTTCTTGAAGGCATCCAGAACGAATATTATTCCAATTTTATGTTGCTGTAAAAAACACCCAAAATATCGAAAATTAGACCCCCTGTACATGGGTGAAATATCTTATTTGCTTTGAACAACCTGTGTGGTTTGTATCCGAAGTACTTAAAGGATAATTAAACATCTAGCATTAGCAGCCATAAATGATAGATAATTCTAAATACAAAGGAGACGAAATACAACGCTTATACTTACTGATATTGAGTTTAAAAACTCCATTTATTATTTTCTCGTGGAACCAATTGGATTCTTGCTAATCGCCGAATTCGACGAAAACGAAAAAATCCACCTGAAATCAATTTCTGATTCGTATTAGAGGAATCATCACCGATCAAGGAATGTCGTATTAGCCGTAATAACATTACCAGGAAATCGAATATATGCATTATATGCTCATAACATCGATTTGTTTCGAGTCTCTCCGTTGTTTTTTTTTTATTCTTACATAATTTCTTTTTCGTTTGTTCGTTTCTTGCTTATTTATTTTTTATATCCCCTATTGTTTTTGTTCAACCCGAATTTTATAGTCGCAAAATATCTTATGCAGTCAACGTTCTATTAACAGGCGTAACGGGCGCTATTCCTCGAAGGAAATGTGATTATGATGTTCTTGTTTCGTACAAGTTATGTGTTTTTTTTGGCGTGCGAAATCGGTTATATGGTTGGAGGAAAAATCTACATTAATACTCACATAAATATGCGTAATATATGTACGCATGTTTATATCTATATGCACGCATTTAAATGTGAAAAAACCATTTAGAAATTGACATTAAATTACGTCCGGCCTACGGTTTTTTCCTTGTTGTATTCGATTGCATATTTTGTAAGCGGTTAGCCGAAATAACTTGCTCATATTTTCTGCTTATTTTTTCGAATGAAAAAGTTTTAAGTCTTAATTTATAGATCCTTTTTATAATTAGACTAAACAAAAGAGATTAAATGACAAAGTCACTTGAGAATATTCAAAAATTTGTAGATATTATGCACATAGTAGGTGTGATTTAATAACTTTTTGATTTTCCATTCACAAAAGGCTTGCGTTTAGGTAGAAGGGAATTGAAATAATAGGGTTGTTCACAGAGTAAGCCTCCTTTCATACGATTGGCATTTTGTCGTGGTCTTGTACAGCAACGAGGTCGTGCATAGTAGTTGCGCATTATTTTAAAAGCAAGCTTTCACACGACACGAAAATCATGTCGTGTCGTGTGAAAGCTTGCATTTAAAGCAAAGCGTAACCACTAAACAGGATATCGTTGCCGTACACGACCACAATAAAATGTCGTGTGAAAGTAGGCTAACTCCTAAGCTAATCAGGGCGGTTAGAGCCAATCAAATAGCGCGATATCAATTGTGGTCGTCTGTTTCTAACCCTGATTGATTGATTTGATTGATTTTCCTACCAAAGCAGGGCTGATCTTTACATCCCTAACACTGAAGCTTAGTAGCTTATTGTATTATTCCTGCTTCGGTTTTGTTTTACTTGAACAGGTTAGTTCCCGCAATCAGGTTTAAGAGCCTATGTAGTAAATCATTCTCCATTGGTAGTTCAATCGTGCTTCGTATAACGAATCTGCGTTGAGCTAACGCTGCACATTCGAAAATAATATGAGGGGCTGTTTCCTCCTCCTCATTGCAAAGTTTACGTAAGGGCTCATCTTTGTAGATCCCCACCTTATGCAAGTGGCATCTCAAATAGCCATATCCTGTTAATAGACAAGTTGCTGCCCTAAGCTGTATCTTGCTTAATTCAAGCAGGTCAGCAGTTAGATGTTGCGACGGTCTTCCCATCATCTGTTTGCTGTGCTTTTGTCCAGCTGCATGTTTGCAATTTAATTGGTGTTGTGTTATGATCCACTCATTAATTGCACCACGCACTGCACTCTTGGTAATACCTAGACCCGGTTCATTGCCTATATAATTCATTTTTGAACCTTCCCTCGCTAGCTGGTCTGCAATTTCATTGCCCGCTATGCCCCTGTGCCCTGGCACCCACACCAGTGTGACCTTGTTGTGTTTACACAGAGCTATTAGGGTTTGCAGGCACTCCCATACTAGTTTGGAGGTTATACGATAAGATGCTAGTGCCTTTAAGGCTGCCTGACTGTCAAAGAGAATGCAAATCATCTCACCCTGCGGTCGCCAACGCAGACTCTCCCACGCGCAGGTTTGTATAGCATATATTTCTGTTTGAAATACCGTGGTGTATCGCCCAAGTGATACACATACTTTGTATTGGGTAGTAATAAAACCAAGTTTGTTCGTTTTAACCTAAGTAAGAAATAACTGAAATACTCAGCATTTTTCCTCTATTCTATTTTGATAGAAGGCTGTGTAATTTTAACAATTGTATTGCATTGAAACATTACACAGGCACAAATTATTACAGAATCCACGTATCCTATACTAAAAAAATCGTTTAGTCGAAACATCTGATGAATATCGTATGGGGAAAACCTTTAAATAGATTCTAAATACGCGTGAAGACAATACAATCAATTGCAAAGTCGTAAGAAATACTTAACGCTTCTCATCGGCTACTTAAGTCTTCTTCGTTCCTAGTACTATTCATTGGTATTATTGAATCGGCAAATGGTGCGATGTGCATGAAAAATATTCGTCGCATATGACACATTGTTATGAGCGACCATGTTTATGGAAATGCGCGCATCCAAGTACTATAATGAGGTAGATCTTATCGCATTATTTATTAGGCGTAATGTACGCATCTTTTGGGATAAAATCTCGCAGACAAAAGCCGTCGCTCATGGTGGTCTATTCTTCAACTCTTCCGTTTTTGCGAAAGATACGGCATCTACGGGAATTCTAACGAATTTAACACTTTAATGGAGATCTGTTAATGTAATTTGAATTGATAATTTGGTGGTATAAGTTACATTGATTCTGTGCGTGCCAAACAATTATTTATTATTTTCCCATTATTAGTTCACCGACATGCCAGCAGTCCATTGTTACTTGAAAACCGCAAAACCAGAACTAGTAAAGTGATTATATACGTTTAATCGTGAAAAACTTCCATAAAAACAATTTCTAACATAAACCGCAATATAAGTACATTCTCTGCGTCTCGATATTCCGCTATATTATCTACTTACTATCCACGATGTAGGTTCACCGTATAGAACCTTTTCATTTCGTGTCTATATAGCCATATGTACAATGGTATATGTGTAGAGCTATAGAGAGAATGACAATGTTCTCGTTCTCACACTGATCAGGCGTTATAACATCGGTCCGTAGCGACAGTTTCCACTTTTTTCGCGTCATAAACGTTGACTACCTTGCGTTGTTACGTTTCTTTCGCGCCGCTCCACGCCGAACATAAATTATTTTTATTTTATGTGCGCTAAACACGTAGAAATATTCTTCAGCGTTCAAGGGGGCATTTAGAAGCAAAGAAGAAAGACAACAACTTCGAAGAACAAACGCGGCAGCTGTTGAACTAATTTGTCATCTAGGGTATGCACTCCGTGTCACATGAATAGGAACCAAGTACACGTTTCTGGAATTTCTGCAGATTTATATGTAATTATTTCATTATATTGATGCTAAAGATTGGATAGAATCTAAAAAACTCAGAAACTTGCAGCGTCATCTATATTTTTAGATGTATACGTAGCTAATAATGAAGAAGCTTATACTACCATAAGGGTTTCAAATGGTTTGAAAAGTTTGATGAAACTATTGGAAATACTGTCAAGCAAGGGGTTTGGTTCGGGTTCTCTAAATTTATTGATCGGATTTTCGTCAAATAGATGTGTGTTGGGGTAGAAAGTGAAGCTTTTCCACCTTTAAGAATAAAACAAGGAGCACCGCAGGATTCTATTTTAGGCCCAATTTTATTTACACTTTGTTTTTTACTCAAAACCTTAAACACTCCAGAGCCCACTTGTATGCTGTACTGTTCCTTTACGCTTTGTGATTGGGATGCCACTAGCACAAACCTTAACAGAAATCTAACGTCCATTTATTCTACTTCCTCTTTGCATTCCTTGACTATCAATCCCGCTAGATTGAGGGTAATCATCTTTGATAAGAGAGACATTCTACCACTAATGGACGTCAGTATTAACAACAATTGATAATTCTTTCCGTTATCGAGACTTTATTGACAATTGTTTTGAATAGAATAACATTTATTCTAGTTATTTCAAAACTTTCAAACGCAAATCCTGTACATGAATATCGATACAATTTCATTGAATTACTGCACAAAGAAAAAATGTTCTTGAATCAAACAAATATATATCTTTGAAATTATTTATTTACTTTAACAAAGGTTTATTTGAGCGAAGGCACATTTTTTAAGAATAACAGATTGAATTTGTTTGAATATACAAACGTTTTCATTTGACATCATTTTGTTGAGTCAAACAAATATATGTTAGAATCGTGCGCTTCCGGTATCGTCGGCACTTTCCGTTGCGTGAACGCATGGCAATCGCAATTGTGGTCCTAGCTTAGGTTATGTTAGATAGTAGTAGTAAGTAGGATAATAGATTTATATATTTTTACCATTGGATAACTAAAGACAGATGCTTCTCTGTATCGTACAGTGGATTTGCATCTAATACGTATATGGCAACTTCAGGGGTTCCGCAAGGGTCGAATTTGGGACCACTGCTTTTCTTAGCGTATATCAATGATATTGTGAGTTGCATGAACTGTAGAATATTATTGTTCGCGGACGATCTTAAGTTATTCGTAAACATATCATCGATTGCGGATAGAGAGATGCTACAAAGAAATGTGGATAATATCTACGAATGGAGTATTGCAAATAAATTAGATTTGAATATATCTAAATGTAATGCGATTTCATTTACACGTAAATTATCCCCAATTACGTATGGATATCTTGTGGATGATACCACTCTTCAGCGCTATCACACTGTGAGGGATTTGGGCATAGTATTTGATTATGGTCTATCATTTCGTGAACACCTATTCAAAATCATATCCAGTGCTAATAGAATGTTGGATTTTATTCTACGAGCATGCAGTAAATTCTATGACCTTACAACATTTATCACGTTATATAACACATTGGTACCTTCAAAACTTGAGTACAGAAGCATTATTTGGAACCCAGTATATGAGGTACATACATTAGCTATAGAGAACGTTCAACGCAAGCTGCTCAGGTTAGAGCACTGCACGGGCCTATTTTTCACGGCCCGGCCCGCTCGTGGCCCGTTACAGCATGGAGTAGGCCCGCTCGGTCCGCCCGTTACGTTCATTACCTCGGCACAAGACCCGCCCGGGCCGGCCCATTAGGAAATTTTGGCCCGTTTGACCCGTCTAAATTATTTTAGCCTGTTTAAGTAATTATATCTGCACCGTCTATTTCTAATCATATTTTAATTACTTTAATTATAATGAGTGGAATGAAACATTTATTTTGTTTGTTCTTGTATACTGCATTGTATGAAACCAAAAGAAAACGTAACATAACATTGCATACATTAAAATTGATAACACAAAACGATACCGTACAAACTAAACAGCAATTACTGCATACTTTGTATCCATTCGATGTAGTTAATAAAACATTCTCGGCGCGTCAGGCCCGTACAATTTTAGGCCCGGCCTGCAATGAAAAGAGATGATGCCCGCCCGAGCCCGTGCGCGAGCCCGAGCGGGCCGGGCTTTTCCTAGCCCGTGCAGTGCTCTAGCTCAGGTATCTGGCTTTTAGATCGGATGGTGAGTATCCACCTACCGCAAAACTATTATCTCGATAGGTTTAATGTGATCTCTTTGCAGTGCAGGCGGTCGCTCTTCGCATTACGGGTATTGCATGGGATGATACATGCCAAAATCCAATGTTCAGATGTTTTGTACAATCTAAACTTTTTAGTTCCGCGTTCATCAGCTCATCATATCTCAACATTTCAAATTCCAATCGCTAGAACAAATTTAGCGCTTAGGTCTCCCGTTGGTTTCATGTATGGATTGTGATATTTTTAATTGTAGTGTAAGAGAGCTATGTGATGCTTATTTATCAAAGAAATAGATGTAATCGGGTTGGGTGTAGAATTTAGAATTTAACATTTATGATCATACATTGTTTGTTACGTTTTTTCTTTGTCCTTAGTTTGGCCTATGCTGTTGGACAATAAACCTATTATTATTATTAACGTTAACATTTCTGTATAAAAAAAAATAATAAAATAGTTGCCACAGTTTGATGAATATCAGAATTCCTGTTTGTATTAGGGATTAGCGAAAATTACAGAAATCTCGCCTTGAAAACGATTAAGGCCGGTAACACCAATGTTAGCAGTTTAAATAAATTGCGATTCAATTCACCACACATCTCACAATACTTTGATCTGTCCGTTTTCATATTTTGTAACTAATTGTTAGTATATTTACTCCTTTTTTGATATAACAGGTATTTCCCCAAATGCAAGTGATAAGACATGCTTGGATGCATAAGACCGTCGAGGTATCTGCCGTTCTATCTCCTACCCTTTTTGTCGTAATACCTAGCACCTAACCATACAATTATCTCTGTCACTCGTTCGCGATTGTCAGGATTCTTACGAGATTACCAAGGTAGTAAGTTTTGTAATATTCTTTGCAAACAAAAGTAGTACAAGTATCACTTTAATCTTTATGTATCGGTACATACAACGCACAAGTTATTTTGTGGTTATGTCATCTTCAACCCAATAATTTTGTATGTATACAATAAAAAAAAAATTACGTATACAGTGTCCCAACCTTCTGGAATTGTAGAATTGCGCCTATACTATAAGCAGTAGGTAGTTAAAATTGTTTGATAATTTAGTATACATCTGGGAGTATCTTCTAAAAATATTTCTGCGCATACAGGGTAATCGATAATTAGCGAACCACCATCTACTTTGTTATTTTAAATAGAACAGCCTGTATATTAGTACGGTTTTAGCTTTACCACCTAAAAATAAATCAGTACAATATGGGTTCCATATGTCTATTTTTAACAGATTTCGAGAAATTTACAATTTTGTCCTCAATAGCTTAAATGCAGGAATATCCATTTCCTTGAATAAACTCGAAATGAAAATACATTTTAGCGTAATTTCTTGCCGTACTAAATTACATACTCGGCTTTATCTAAACGTGGTATAAGGATCCATTTGAAATATACAGGCTGCTCAAAATTGAAGGCCAGACTTGGCTAAATTCAAACACCGGAAACACAATTTTTTTAAATAGTACCATATATTTTTTTTGTGTCCACCCTATAGGAAATTAATATCTCTATCATCTTTATACAATAATGCTTACGTCTAATATTAAAATTAATTCATTAATTATTTGAATATTAATATCCAAATGTTTATAGTGTCAGCGATGTTTGATTGCCATGGCAACAGTAAATAAGAATTTCAAAATTTCGAGCCTATTTCACTACTTACAAAATGAATTTCGCAAGAGAAGAGTTAATAAATGAAAGAAATAGTGTATTAGCTAGCAGGATGTACAAGCTGCGTTATCCTGAACGACAATGTTCGCAACCAAAAACATTTCTCAAACTAAAACGAACATTTGAAGCTACTGGAAACATTTAATTACATGAGGACTGTAAATAGAATAATTAAGACACGAATTTTATCGATATCGACTAGAATTACATCATTCTCGTAATGAAAGAGAAGAGAAGAATAGAGTTCTGCAATACTATACTTACAACATCCCCGATTTCTATAAATTTATATTATTTTCTGAGGAAGCTACGTTTAAAGGTAATGGACTTGTAAATTGGCATAGATAACCAAAATTTGTGGTCGGTGAATGCTTGAGGAGCATTAATTGGGGAATATGTCATCGGGCCATACTTTTTCAACGGTTATATTACCGGAAACAATTATTTAAACTTCCTTATGAATGAATTACAACTTCTGCTTAAAAATGTAGATATCCACAAAAGAATTCATATGTGGTTACAACACGATGGTGCCTCCTCATAGTTGCCAATATGTTAATACTTATCTTAACGACACTTACCGCAATGGATGGATTGGTCGTGGAGCTCCAATACCTTGGCCCGCTAGATCTTGAGATTTAACGCCAATGGATTTTTTTTTTTGGTTATATAAAAGATAAAGTTTATGTCTCACAACCTACCACGGAGGAAAATATGAAGTTGATATGATACCAACAGAATAATGTATTTATCAAACTAACAGCATACTTTAAACCACAGCAATATTTTGTTAAGGGAATACATATTTATCTAATTTTTTAATGGCGAACGTTACAGTTAAATAACCAAGGGCGGTATGAGTGTACAAAAGAGATCCCGCTATTACCAACACGTACGTTAAAGGTTTTTCGTAAAAAATTGGAAAATCCTTTTCTAAAGAAGAATATTCCTTGAGTGTTATAGCGAAAAATAATGAAGGGTCGGCTACAAACTGTAGATAATTTGGTCAAGAAATTCGTAAGTTATGGTAAACGTTTCAAAACACGTGCAGAATTTATTAACTGACAGAGGACACCAGGCGATGTTACGTAAAGTATCGAATTGAGTATTGACAGCTAAACAAATAGGGCGTGCGTTGGAACAAAACTGTTGATAAAAATTATGAGAAAATACTACGAGAAGAAAAACCACTGAAATGTGTTAAAATCAAAAGATAGTCGGCTTTGAAGGAGTTTTATAAGGCTGTTCGTCTTCAATTTGGCAGTGAAAACATTTGTTGGACAAATGAGTGACAAAAATCTATTTTCAGAAGATTTATTAGGGCCGTTAAAATTGATTTTGTTTTATAAATGGTATAGAAATGATACTATTATTATTAACACTACACCCTTGTATCCAAAAATATTTTGTGTATCTCAATATTTTCGTCCTTTAGAAAATATAGTAGAATATCAACGCTAATCCTTTTTTTCCAGAAATAGAATAAAAAATATTTGGTTTAACTTTAGATACAATCATCCCAGTCATTGTTTGTGTGGATTAAAACCAAGGTTCTTGTGTTTTCGTATTTATTTTTATATATGAAGATTGTCTGCTCTTTTTTTCAGAATTTCGTTGTTAAAGTTTTAAATTCGTTGCACTTTCTTTTAACTTGACGACCTGTCGTCGATCGGGCAAGAAGGAAATGACCATCATCTAAGAGTGGCGAATTTACGATATCTCATAATCTGTCCGGCCAAATCGTTGTTTACACCGTCCGAACAAATTGCACCAATTTAAAATCGGCTAAATCGTTCTCGTATAGATGTCAACGAGGAGTGCTGTTCACTTTTTTTTGGCCGAAATTTATACCGCAATCGTTAAGCAGGCGATCGTAAAACAATGACACAGACGGCAGTTAGCTATAAAACAAGTCTAAGACGTGAATTGGTACTTTTAACATTTAATGTATAAAATGCATATTTGTATTTTTTTGGATACGAAAATGACGTCTTCAAACTTAAGTTTAGAAACTATTTTTAAGGTTTATCGCCGTCTTTCCGATTTATTATGTACATTGCAAATTCGAAATATACAAATTACAAACATTAATAAAACAAAATTATGGAAAATTGTTCAATATTGCTATTCGATATTTATATTTGTACCAGGTGAGCCAAAAAGATTGTCGCATGTTTAAATTTCCCGCGTAACGTTTTGATAACCAAATTTAGCATTATCAAATTATAAAAATTACACATTTATTGGTATACGAAGAAAATTATATTGTAGGAAGAATGAAATTACAAAAATATGTTGAATTTAAGAAAAAGTTTTATTAATTTATTAAAATATGTTTAATATACTAATGAGCTTGCAATTAAATTTATTAAAAATATGTTTGAGAAATAAATACATCACAAAATGTATAATTCATGGGAAACATAAGAAATGTTATATTGAATTTAAGTGTTCAAAATGTCCACCTCCATTCTCAATACATACATGTACTCTGCATTTTATATTTTCGAACACTCTCCGCAAAGTATCCACTGTGATGCTTCTCACTTCTCCTTCAATTGCTTACTGTAGCTCATCCAAATTATGAAGACGAGCTGGCCAGATACCTATACTAATTACTCTGTCATCGTAAGATTCTTGTGAATACTCTACCGTTGCATGAGCAGTATGAGCTGTTGCGCCATCTTGATGAAAATATTCTACCGCTAACTCATCATTATGTAGTTCACTTAAGAGAGGATCCTAAATTTGGGTTCGGTACCTCTCACCTTTAATGGTATCGTGAAAAAATATTGGACCTATAATGCGCCGTCTAGACATACCTATCCAAATACCAATTTTAATGGGATGTAAAGTTGTTTCAACAAAATTATAAGGATTATTTGAAGCCAGATGACTTCCCTTTACAAGTGCAGTGCTTATTCTCAAATCATTCAACTAATCTTTCCTTGTGCCGAGCAAATGTTTTTTATGGAGTATTAACATTTGCAGACTCTTTATTAAATTGTTCCACGTTCCACGTTCCATCTACGGGAGTAAGATAGTTTGTAAAGTGTGCAAAATACATTTGATGTCAAATAAGAAGTGGAACTGTACAAGACACGTAAATTCCGCACAGCATAGAAAACGAAAATTGGGCATGCAACCGAGAAGTGTATTTTTTTTGATGTAATTCTTATGTTGATAAACGGTAATTTGCCACTAGGCTTACTCGATAAACAACCGTTTAAGAACTTTTGGGAAAAACACAATCCCGAGTTGCGGTTGCCAACGGAGAAAACGGCACGTAAGCATGTTGCATTTGTACACGATGACGTGGAAAAGAAAATGACACGCATATTGAAAAAACAGTTTCTTTGGTTATGTGTTGACGAGACAACAGACTGTAAAAAAAATTCAATTGTAAATATTATGGTACGCATACTAGACCCTAGTAAACCCACAGTACCACTGTTACCAGCTAGTTGAAGACTACAAGAGTGTACTGCTGCAGCAATTACGAAGGTTATACTTAGTACGTTGGAAACATTTCAAATTTCAAAAGATAAAGTGTTGATGTTTATGAGCGATGGCCCAGCGATAATGGGTTCGGTAGGCCGTAGTCTTCTTGAACACGGTTGCAAGTGTTTACATGTTACGTGTAAAGTGCATGCTTTACATCTTGTGGCAGCAACCATTCGACAATGCTCTCCCGAGGTAGATGCATTAATAGCAAGCACAAAAAAAGTATTTTTCAAATCTTCCAAACGCCTACGATCATTTCACACAGAGTGACCTGATATTCGTCAACCACCGGAGCCAATTCTTACACGTTGGGCAACATGGTTGCAGGCAGCATTTTATTATGCTGAACATTTCAAAATAGTAAAAGCTGTTGTTGCACAGGTATTAGGGAGAGCCAGTCAAAATTTCAAGATATTTCCGTTGAAACAGATTTAAAAAATATTCGTAGTTACTATAAAGGATTAGCTGAGCAATAGACCAATTACAAACTAGATCGTTATCGTTATTGATCATCTGCAAATTATGGACGGAGTGCATACACAGCTACTGACTGTATATGACGCAAAATATAATCGCGTTTTAGAAAAGTTCGAGAGTGTGCTACAGAATGATCCCGATTTTAGCACACTAAATCAAATTTGTGAAGATATAAAGAGTATTTTAATCATGCATGTATAACATCTGTAGATGTTGAACGCTCTTTTTCAAAATATAAACTCATTTTCTCACCATGGCGAACATCGCTCACCGAGGCAACTGTGGAAACACATCTAATGGTGTCAACTTTTTGCCACTCTTATCCATATGATGTTAATACTTATAATGGTGCTTGTAGTTTTATTGTTCCGTAGCCAAGGCTGCTTAAAAGGGTGAGTGTTTCACTACTTTGCACATATTATAATTATGTATTAGTTTTGTTATCCTTTTCTATTTTCTTACTATTGTTTTTGTATACTAGGCAAGTACGGCTATGGCACTGCTCCCTGTTACCGGGCTCTATTCATGATATATCACCAATAAAATCGCTTTTTTTTTGCTTTCGTGCGCTCAAAACTCGAGTATGCATTCCCTCTTTGGAATCCAAACTACGTTACATATAAAAATATGATTGAAAAAGTTCAAAGACGATTTTTGAAATATCTTTGGTATAAAAAATACAACACTTATCCATGTAGAGAATTCTCCCATGAGACCCTGCTTGCCGGATTTTCTGTGACAACACTTGAAGTGCGTCGAGAGAGAATCGGCCTAACATTTCTTTTTAAATTAATAAATAAACAAACGCCGGTGATCTAATTGCTTGTCGATCAATGAGTTCTATAGATTATATAGACGGATTCTTTTTCTCTTAGGTGTTTGCCAGTTAACTGTTTTTTTTAATTGATCTAATGTGGCTCTGAGTGAGGAATACATAATGGAGTTGGAAGAAAAGAAAAGTCCACTTTCTCACAATAACTCAATTTAATAGGAAAGAGCGACGGTTTCGGCACTAATGTCCCATCTTCAGGCTCGCTGAAAAAATCCGGAAAAATATTCTGTAGTAGATTTATATCATTAATAGATAGTCATTTGACAACAAAAAATACATCACAAATTATATTAACAATTGTAAAAAATGAGATTTGTTTTTTTTATATAACTGTAAGGCAATAAAGGTTATCATTATTATTAAAAAAAATTCTTACTGAAACCTTAAATTTTTGCATGATTTGGATTTTGCATATTTTGAAGTTACATATTTTAAAATTGCTTAAACGCTGCTCAAGCCTTTTAATATCTTCTAGTTTCTGATAGCTACTGACCTGCTAAATATTTTGGTAACGCAATTATCTTGACCATTTGATATTACAGAACAATTGTACCAAAAAGACGATACTGCAGAATCTAACTTTATGAGGACATCAGTCTAAATCCCCGACATTAGAAAAATGTAAAGCTCTTTCTGTTCTGTGGACAAATATTACCAGAGACGCATATTAAAAACTATAATTTGATGTCAAGTAGTTCAAGCTTGATGGAGAAATTACTATTCTTTAAACATGGTGTATATTGAACTTATTTCGATAATTTGCACTGCCTACTCTGATGAAAATTCCGCGAAACAATCTTCAATGAAAGACGGAATTCAATATTGACGTTAATTACGATATTTTTAAGCTAGCGCGTCGGTGTCCGTTGACTAGTTAGCCGGTCCCATCTGTTCGAAATTCAATATCTGTATTATTTCTTCTCCGTGAGGATCGTCACTATTTCACGCGGTGACTCTACCTTATACAGTTGTATGCAGGTCTGGAAAAACAAGAAACAGGTACTTAAATTGAAAGAATCGAATTAAAAGCAGGGGATATTTGTATGGGTGCGTTTTATGTTTCATTGTTTATTTTAAATGAAAAAAAGATATATAATTTATATTTTATTTATTGATTATATGGTTTTTAATATTATTTATGAAAAGTGATGTCGGCCAAGTGGCCACCTCTGGCCACGGTGCAAATGCAAACTTTTTTAAGCGTGTTTCTCATAACATTCTCGCAGACTTCTGGTGTTATTTCGGCAATTTTGTTTCGAATGTTGTTTTTAAGCATCAGGATTGTGGTTGAGTTATTTGTAAACACCTTTCCCTTCAAGTATCCCCATAGGAAATAATCGGGGCCGGCCAAATCAGGGGATCATGGGTCGTTATCACCATTTTTTTACGTTAGTGGGCCGGAAAAAGTTTCTGTGTGTGATGTGGCGCCGTCTTGTTGGAACCGCACGTGCTACAGTCCCAATTAATTCAATTTGTGCACAACAAAGCTTTCTAACATGTCACGATAACAATTATCAGTAACTTTTACAGCATCACCTCTAGCATTCTCAAAGAAATATGACTCAATCATGCCGCCGGTCCAAATGACGCACCACACTTTACGAGGGTGTAACGATCGTTGGTGTATCAAATGAGGATTTGCAGTAACCCAATAGCGACTATTTTATTTATTAACAAAACCAGCCAAATTGAAATGTGCCTCGTCGCTCATGATGATTTTTGCCAAAAATTTGGATCGTCTGTACCAAGTTGTAAGCCTTGAGTACTCCAATTTCGCCGCTATTCGTGGTCATTTTCCTGTAGCCTCAATTGAATTTTATACGGGAATAAATGCAAATCTGTTTTGAGAATTTTTAACAAACATGATGAAGACATTCTAAATTCCCATGCACGGTGTCTATGAAAGTTCACGAAGATTCTGCCTCAGTGCAACAATATTTTTTGGCGTATATCCAGACTTTGCTTTATTTATTTTTATATTAAAAAACAAACGCAATTTTCTTTATGTATTCAGAATTGAACACTTATTTAAATAAAATAATTTGATAATTTCAATATATTGCGCTGTTGCGGCGTTAGATGCTCCATAATAAATTGTTATCGACCACCCTTTACAACTACCAAACATAAACTGACAAAAAGGGCGGAAAAACAAAATCGGCCAGGAACATAAAACGTAGACTAACTCTTAATCGATTCAGAGACTGGCATGTCTATGTATAACAGGAGCTATTAAAAGCACTCCAACAACTGCTATGGAAACCATGGTAAACCTACCTCCTCTTGAGATTTACATCAAGGGATAAACCAGAATGGGGGCATACAGACTGAAAAATACTAGCAACTGGAGATCCCACAGTGGATTTGGGCACACCAGAATAGAAGCAGTAGTAACAAACCCTATCTATGATATGGGTAGTGATACAACGATCTCCAGGATCTCCTATGACAAACCTTTCAAAGTTTCCTTGAATTGGGAAGAATGGACGGCTGGAGAGGAGAGAAAACCAAGAACACTAGTCTGGTACACAGATGGGTCCAAAACGGGCACTACATCTGGCGTTGGTGTATATGAGGAAAACCAGAGATACAAAGTATGTGTATCACTTGGGCGACCACGGTATTTCAAACAGAAATATATGCTATACAAACCTGCGCGTGGGAGAGTCTGCGTCGGCGACCGCAGGGTGAGGCGATTTGCATTCGCTCTGACAGTCGGGCAGCCTTAAAGGCACTAGCATCTTATCGCATAACCTCTAAACTAGTATGGGAGTGCCTGCAAACCCTAATGGCTCTGTCTAAACACAACAAGGTCACATTGGTGTGGGTGCCAGGGCACAGGGGCATAGCGGGCAATGAAATTGCAGACCAGCTAGCGAGGGAAGGTTCAAAAATGAATTATATAGGCCCTGAACCGGGTCTAGGTCTTACCAAGAGTGCAGTGCGTGGTGCCATTAATGAGTGGATCATAACACAACACCAATTACATTGGAAGCATGCAGCTGGACAAAAGCACAGCAAACGAATGATGGGAAGACCGTCGCAACATCTGACTGCTGACCTGCTTGAATTAAGCAAGATACAGCTTAGTGCAGCAACATGTCTATTAACAGGACATGGCTGTTTGAGAGGCCACTTGCATAAGATGGGGATCTACAAGGATGAGCCCTTATGTAGACTTTGTAATGAGGAGGAGGAAACAGCCCCTCATACTATTTTCGAATGTGCAGCGTTAGCTCAACGCAGATTCGCTATGCGAAACACAATTGAACTACCAATGGAGAAAGATTTACTACATAGGCTCTTAAACCTGATTGCGAGAACTAACCTGTTCAAGTAAAACAAAACCGAAGCAGGAATAATACAATAAGCTACTAAGCTTCAGTGTTAGGGATGTAAAGACCAGCCCTGCTCTGGTAGAAAAATCAATCGAATCAATTAATCAATTCTTAATCGTATGTGGTGCTGTAGACAATTTCGATAAAACTTTGTTTCAATCATTCATCATTAAAGGTTGCTGTTTGACTTGTAGTCTTAAAACTTTAAAAGAATTGAAAATGAGACATTTCAAATAGAAGCAACAATAGGGCGAGATTTTCCGCACCTGTAGATAAGTACCCCAGGCGGGCAAAAGGCAAGTTCTCACACACACATACATACGCAGGGAGAGAGATACGTTTGCAACGCAACAACCACGAAACGCGAGATTTAATTGTTATGGTGGTTCGTTAAATGTCACCGAGATCGTTAAATTTTATACATTGCACCGCCTGGAGAACAGCCGAGTGAAAACATATAATCTTACCGGGACGGGCCCGCTTATTACAGTAAGCAGCCAGCGCGGTGCAGCCGATCGTGTTATATTTCTCTAATCGAAACACCGATGTTGTTTATCGACACTTCGGGTTAATAATAATATAATCTATAATTGAGGGAACATTCAGATTTCACCTTCTGTCTGCAAGGTGGGTTTCACATACAAAAATATACATTACTTAATTGATTTATTTATGTTATACACTGAAAAGTAGTAAGATTCCTCTTACCTAAGAGTACAAAATATAATCCAACATTTACATGAATATGTTACCGTTACTTTGATAAATGTGTTAATATGCATAATAACCAATAAAGGTGGTTAATAATATATATATATAATAATAATAAACCTGATTTTTATTGTAATAACAATTACAAAAATCGTCAAAGTAAAACAGTGTATAAATAAAATCAAAGTTGTAAGGATAAAATACAGAACAAAGACATTGTATAAATACATGAAGAACAAACAAACATTGAGAATCGAATTAATTAGGGTGGCTAAGAAATTCATCAACAGAATAAAAGGCGTTATTTAATAAGTGTCCTTTTAATGTCGTTGCAAATTTCTTATTTGACAAACATTTGATGTTTTCGGACAATTTATTATACACTTTTATGCCCCAAAAATTTGCATTCCTCTGTGTGACTTGCCAAGTACTTGTGCACCTTGATTGTTTAAGCACCGAATCATTTCATCAGGTGATAATTCCACATTTCATCTGCCTTGGGCACCCTTTCCAGTGACTTGGCGAATAATTCTCCACACTGTCTTTTGCTTGTTTTGCGAACTTTCAATTTGTGGATTGAAATCGTCCTTAATTTCATTGGATAAGGCTTCTCTATATATAGTTTTATGCTTACAATACTCTTGATATATCAATTTGTCTTTGCTTACTTTCGCAATTGTTGCTAAAGCATCTAAGCTATTCTTTATGTTCTTTAGACCTTCAGAAAGTTGATATTGTTTACTTTTATTTGCCTTTTCTTTTCTTTTAGGGAAGCACTCCTCATAGTAGAGCTGTAGGGTTTCGAAGAAAATGGCACACTTTCCCGAGGCAGACCTACCAAAGAACACTTCATCCCATCGGTAAGTATCTAGTTTTAATCTAAATTGTTGAATATTGTTCCAACTAAATATTCTTATATGTTTATTTTCGCTCTTTACAGATATTGCCTCGCCGTGCTGATACTTCACTATCTGAGCCACATGGTCCGCAATGTGTAGGTTCACTGACCCAACACAATATTCGCCTTGGTCTAAGTTTGTAAAAATGTTGTCTGAGAACGTTTCGCTGGTAGGAGAGATTCTACTTGGGTCCAATGTTGTCAAATTTAAATTAAATGATCCAAATAAATCTAACACTTTATCTCTGTTATATGTGTTGCTCAAAAAATTAACATTAAAGTCTCCTGCAATAAATACCTTCGAGTTATGCTGGGTAACTGCAATCAGTAGATAATAGTTAATGTGATAATGTATGCAATTTATTATTTTAACCGGTTATTTTACATACAACCCAAACCCTCTTGGCTAAAGTGATAAATTACAATATTTAGGAAGTACGAAATTTTCATCAGTGCTTGTGAAATAAAAAGCCAATGTTTTATTCAATGAAAAAATCTTTTATTCTTACCATTTGTAAACAAACAACCTTCTACTTGTTAAAACATGGCAAACTGTCATGGCATTTCGAATTACAGAGTACCCACGCTTCTTGCAGCTACATTTTCCTGAAAGACATTTTTCCTTGCAGTTACATATCTTGAAATCTTGACCATCTGTGATTGAAGATTTCCTGGCACACTCACGAAGGGCCACAATCACATCTGGAACTTCCTCTTGTGAAATGAAATTCTCCTTACAAATGGCAAACTGGTTCCTAGAATACTTTTGAGTCAATCGTCCTTCCTTAGTGCCAATCTCATACATCTTGCCAGTATTCATCTGCAGAATGACCCCATGAATGTTCTTGGAGTCACTTCAATCTCTGTCGACAACAGGAACTCGTATTTTTACAGTATCTCAATTCTTGCCTGTTGGAAACTTCGATTCAGACATTAGCCTTATCTTTTTTGCCTGGCACTGCAATGCACTTATAGCATTTTCCCTCTTCTTTTTAATAATGTTGATTTTGTTTGAAATCATATTTTCCCCCGAAATGTCCTCTACAGCACTATCTCCGTGCCGTGTTTGTCCATCTTCCTTTTCACCATTCTCTATTACTTACCCATTATCTTCGCCGCTATTCTCTGTTTGTCCATCTTCATCTCGTACTAAAGCATCTGGAGAAGAGTCGACTAAGGTTTCCAGATCTTCTTCAGATTCCAGGTTTCTGATGACATCAGTAGAAAGTGATGATGTTGTAAGACCGACTTTTGCTGGAACCCCAAACATTGCGTCATATAGTCTGCAATTTATGCCTTCATGATGGGCTCTACTTTTCATGAATCGAACAAATCTCAGATCCTCAGACCAGTGTAGAGTTTGGTTTGTTTCCATCCAAGTCCTCAGCATGTTTCAATGTCCTGTTTTGTGCACTCCACAGAGCCTTGCCAGAGCTATGTCTCGGCTTTCCATGAACTATCTTCAATTCACTCCATATTTCACATACTTCTTGAATGATGTGATTGCAGAATTCACTACCATTTTCACTTTGCAGTATGCTAGGAGCGCCCAAAATTGTGAAAGTATCAAGTAGTTATGTGCAACTTTCTCTGCTCTTTTACTTTTAAAAGCCCGCAACTGTACAAATTTCGTAACATGATCCCGGTAAACGAGGATGAATTTATAGTCATAGTCAGGCTGACTCTGCATGTCAATTAAATCAACCTGACATCTTGAGTCCATCTCCTTAAAAATCATGGGTCGCTCTACAAATCCTTTTTTTGCCACTTTTGATTTCTTTTCACAGGTTTCACATAATGTCAAGTATATTTTTACCTGTTCTTGAGTGATGTTTTTGTATTTGTTCTGCAACTGCTTCAAAATTCTTGTTCTTCCTCCATGCCCAATCGCCAAGTGTGTTTCGTGAATTATGTGGAAGATCTGCTCTGTATGCACATCATAACGGATTGATGATGACTCATCATTTGCCGGGTATATTAATTTTTCACTATCACCCAACTTCATAATGTCGTACCGCTTCAATCGTTGATAATGCTCAGGTTTTTTCCCACTGGTTTTAGATTTTGACACTCGCACTTTCTCAATTAAGTTCTGGTAGCCTTCTTTACTCATCATCCCACTATGTTCCTTCTTATTCTTAAAAGAATTCAATAAACTTTCATAAAAACGAGCCTCCATTGTGTTGAAACGACCGGTATCCATATCAAGATAACACAAAGCATCTGCATTCAATGAACACTCAACCTCGACGAACATGAAAGCAAGCAATCAGATGCCACGTGCAACTAAGACAGGTTGAAACTTGCACTTGCAGGTTTGAACCTGTCTTAAACCTGCGTAAGTGTGACATTTATCATACTATCCAGAGGGTGCTGGATATTATTCATAATAACACGTTAATGTGATTAATTCTTTAAAATATCAAATATTTATCACATTAATCAGAAGCGCTTGGTGTTACATTATGTGTAATACCCGGTTATTATGCATACTACCTTCATTTATCAAAGTAACGGTAACATATACATGGAATCACCACAAACGCCTTTTTTCGCCAACCATATTAGCTGTGATAGTTATTCGTTTTTGGATTTGTACTCTCCAATAAGTATCAACCTTCCAATAAAATTGATTATTTCTTTGTTATCATGGATTCATTTTGCCCACGCTGTAACGTGTCAAATTCTACTTTGTGAACACAATTGAATTTCTAACTGTCAAGGATTGCTTTATGTTTACACTAGATGTCGCTACATCTTTTCTAATATGCTTCAAAATTTATAATTTCTATTAATGACATATTGTAACGTGTCAAATTCTATTTTACCAACGTAATTGTATTTCATATTATCAAGAGTTGTTTTATATTTACAATAGATGTTGCTACATCTTTTCTAATATGCTTCAAAATTTATCATTTCTATCATTGACAAATGTATTTAACGTTTGGTTTATTTCCTTTTCGTAATTTCAATTATAAAGGTTAGTTATTGAACAATTTTTATCATGTCTTTCTTTCTCTTTATTTTTTGTTGTTGCTTTTTTTGACTAAATTTACCTAGGTTCATTGCAATAGAATGCACGATGTTCGTTGATTGATAATTAACCCCGCTCTCTTTCTGGTGTCACTGTCAACTAAGAAGGTGCACTTGCAAAAATCTGCTGTGGCGAATAGCCTATACGCAAAGTAGGATTTAAAAGATTTTCACAGTTACCATAATTAAGTACTATGAGTGGTTCTTTTTTTCTTTAATAACCGTTCGTTTTTTTCTTTAATAACCATCATATATTTAATTTTTTTACGACGGCACGCCAGTCTTAGTAATCTTCCATCATCGGCTAACAAACTATTCATTAGGTTTATACTTATAGATCATTTTTTCCCACATTTAGGGTTTTTTTTTGTTGGGTTATCATTAAGCCAATTTGCCGAAATTCACTGAAGGGTAGAGCTTCTACTGCATGGGTGTCCACGTGCTCTATTCAACCCGGGGACAGGACTAGCGCCGATTTACCGCCGTTCGAACATGACTGCACGGTAAGCTCTAGTTGAGCATATCCCAGAAAGTGGACTTACCGTTTTTTTGTTTGTTTGGGTTCACAACCATTTGTTCTTTTTTAAATTTTGTCCAAATTCTAACTCGTTTATTTTTTTCCCTTAACTTTATTTTAAGCAGTTTCATTGACGTATGTACTTTAGGAACCTTTTATTATCACTACATTCTTATTTCAAAATTTACTAAATTTTTGGCAATTTACGTTATATTTTTGCTTTTTTTTTAATATTTTCCAATCCATACTTGCTTTTTTTATTTTACCGCATGTTCTGAATGAGTCGCGTTTATATGTATGATCTATGTTAAATCGACCGTAGTGGCCACCAACGTTGATCCCTTCCTTAATCTTGTCCATTAACAATTTAGTGTTATTATTGTCCTTAACGATTATTATTCGTTTTTTTATTTAATATTATTTACATTAAAGAAGTTGTAGTCAAAACTATGCTTTTCCTACTCCACCTCGCGTTCCCGTTTTGCGCGAGAAGTTCTCCCTAATTCAAACGAGTGGCGCATATATTTAAAAGTTTTTGGATTTTTGGAGCTAATATAGCAAAGCAAGAACAATTTTCGAAGTGATCAACGTTCTCAAAGCTACGCCTGGTCCCACTGTGTTTCTTGGGTAAGGATTTTTGGAGCACCTTTTGAAGAACTCAAAACAAATGATCCATTTCTAACAGCTTGAATTCCAGATATAGACATGCTTCTCGTGAGTCTGTTCGTTCTTCAAGTTGCCATCCATCGTGTCCATCGACAGATCTACTCAAATCATCCATGCATTTAATTATTAATGCAATTTGCAAGTTTTTAATTCGGCGTTTGCACCTAGCATTGCATGTTGGCTTTTATACTACATTTCACTTCGAACCCCCAAAAATGTTTGATAAAAAAGGTTGACACCCAATTTTATTTTAATATTTTCGTCACTTATACGCAATACTTATATCCTTTACCATATTGGAAAATTAAAACTATTGTAACCCTCGTATCTACGGCTGTACTTTACAAATGTACACTACGATATGCATAAGCAAACAATTCCCAAAGCGAGATAGATATACAGGTAATGTGTGTAACCTTTGTGCATGTCTGTTCACTCTACCAGACCAACCGCTGGTTGTCGTGTGTGCACATACATATGTGTATGTGTGTAGAGGTGTACGCTGATTTAATCATTTCCATTTAGACGCCGTTGATTATTATTACTTAGTTAATTTTAATGGGACTCTCCGGGGCACCGGTTAGCCGGCGACTCGAAGCTTTAACATGTACGAATACGGTTCGTGGGAGTGTTGGTTTTTTACCGCCTCTTTCTCCACGCTCTCTCCACATCTACAGCGAACGAACACAAGCGGGAAACTTGTATATATTTGCATCGGATTAAGATTGCCCGATCTGTTAGTCGCTGCTGTTGGGTTTACTACGAAAAAAAACGATGGTAATGGTGTGGAAGGGTATGGTCTCTTGGAAGGAGGAATCTCAAACAAGAAATTACTTCAAACAATATAACAAAAGTACGCCACGAAAGATATCGGCGCATTCCGTATCCCACAAATTTTTCAATTTTTCTTTCATCGTTAAAAACTCTTCTGAAAACTTTTTTATAATCATTTCCTTTACCTAAAATGCATCCTCTTTTAATAAACTAAATTTTAAGCATCTCACATCAATGTTTGCTAAATTGTGCTGGTCTTTGCTGCTTTTTAGGGCTCAGTTGCCTTAACCTCTCTCCACTTCGTGTTCAATTTTTCAGGTATATTTTAGATCTGTTCTATCAGATTCTGGAACATGAATCAAACTTGCCAACGATCTTGTAGAATTTAGTTGATATATTTTGTTCAATGTGCTGCAAAAAACTTCAAGAAATATTCAATCAAATAAAATTTGAATCACCATTCTAGCATATATGACGTTTAAAATATAGAGTATTAAACGGCATTTCGTAAAATTCTCAAATTTTCTCAATTATCTCAAAAACTAAGCTAGATAGCTCTAGGGAATGTTGAAGAAAGTTGAGATAAATTGTAGAGAAGCAATCCAAAAACGCAATATACAGGCTGTTCCATTTAAAAAACCAATCTTGTATCGTCTGTAGGGCAGCCTGTACCTATATTAGTTTTGTTATGCAGAACTTGTCTTCGAATGGTTTTTAATTAAAAGCCTTTTCTCTAAATTTCTTGAGGAAGGAGATATCTTCATGAGCTTTCTCTCATTTTCGACTCCTACCATTGGAGATAGAAGGTAGGTTTAGATTTGGCAGTTGCTAAAATCTGTATAAGTTTATGGAAAAACAATTCCATGTGCACTAACCTCCCATTAGCCATATTTAACCAATGCGAAATATTTAAAGCACCCGACATATGTTGATATTTACGAATATTATAAACAAAACGCAAACATGCATTTTGCGTACGTTGCACACGACCTTTACTGAAAGCATTTAAGCACGACTCATAGACCACATCACCATAATCAAATAGCGAAAGCACAAGCGAACGCGCCAATTGCAACCTTAACCTGGTATCAAAGTAATGGCGGTTTGTGTAAAGAGCTCTCAAAGTACGCCTTTTTAATAGTATTTGATACGTGTTCCATAAATCCTAAAGAGTTATCCAATGTTAAACCCAATATTTTTACGATATCTTGTTTTTGAAGTTCCTCTTTCCCCACCCTTGACGAAATTAAATTAGATACATTTATATTGGCTTTTCCCGAGAAACAAATTACCGATGATTTATTTAGATAAATTTTCAATCGATGCTGTTGCGCTATTTTTATGAATCTGTGTAAATCGTTATTAATCTTTTCAATCGTCATATCTACATCAATGGGGTGAAATGTAAGATACAACATTGTATCATCCGTGTATGCATAGAAGTCACGGTACTGCAAGTGGTCGCCAATGCAACTGGTATAAGTTATAAATAAAAGCGGGCCCAGAACTGAGTCCTGAGGTACACCACACAAAACTCCTGGCGCAGCAGACGTGTGGCCATCCACCGTCACTAATTCTATTCTATTTACTAGGTAAGATCTAATTAACTTAATTGCATTAACCGAAAACCCAACATAATGACATATCGATAACAACAATTCATGTTCAATTGTGTCAAAAGCCTTAGAAAAATTCAAAGTAACCAGTACTACTATCTGCCCCTTTTCTATTGCAGAAATAATATCATCCGTTACATTTGGCATAGCTGTAGTGCCACTATATTCAGCTCTAAAGCCTGATTGATTATCCGGTAATATACCATTTAATAACAAATGTTGCCGCAGCTGATGTACCAAAACCTTTTCCAGAATTTTTGACAAACACGGCAAAATACTCACGGGTCTCAAATTTGCAAAACTTGACGTCGAGTTACACTTTGGCAATGGTATAACCTCGGCCATCTTCCACGCATCCGGAAACTCAGAATTTATAAAACAAAAATTAATCAAATGGGTCAGCAAAGGAACAACTGTTGAACAACAAAGCTTTATAAGATTGATGTTAAGATTATCTGTGCCAGTAGCGTTTGATTTTATGCTTTTTATTGTTTTATAAATATCATCATCAGTTACACATTCAAAATTTAAGAACCACTAAAAATTCATTTCACGATTAATATTCTGGAGATTAATTAATAAGACGTTAGATTGTTGTGTAACCTTAAGTATTTCGAAAAATTCAGATGCCACCTCAAAGGAGAAGGGAATACTTTGAGTATCACCTTTTTTACACTTCTTGGATTAATACATTAATCCATATTTATAGACACTGTATTATATTATAACTTTTGCAAGCGCAAGGGATGCATTACAATGCATCAAACATAGGATAATATTATCCCATGTTTAAACACAATGCAGGTGCTATGTTTTGTAATAAACGTTTCGCAATTAGTAATGGCATATGAAACGCGCATGAGACACTAAAAAAGTACAAAAAAAGGAACGAAAAACAATTCACGTGGAAGCGATCCAATATCCAATAAAAATAAAACTATGCGAAACGAAATAAATATAACCTACCCTCGTCGACCGGTTTTTGTCCGTTTTGGAACTGGGCGATGTATGCATGACCATGTGTGTATTGCGCGGGAGCCGGTTGTCTCTCGTCTTGTCTCTCTTTTTTTATATTGGAAAAAAGCGTATAAAAACCTACATAGACACACACAAATACATGCAGGCACACGTTGTATCGCTAGTATCGAAGGGCGAATCTTCTATAGGCACCGAAATATAAAGAGGAGCACATATCCATTCGCACAAACACATATGCATGTATGGTTATACGACCTACGTACGGTGGACATTCACGAATCGTCCGCTGGTGACAGCCCCAGCGTGCATATATCGCGGCCTGCCGCTCGACGTGTATATTGGTATGGATATGTGACAGAGTTATTGCGGGTGTCCGGCCGGGCCACTAGATTGGGGAACAATCTAGTAGCTGTCAATAAAGCGAGCGCGCCGCGGAGATGCCCTCGCGCTATCCGGGTAATATTTCCCTCGTGTATCGCGCCGGCACTCGATATATCTATCGCATTTTCACGAGTACACGTCCACAGAAACATACGGAAAAGATGTACAGTTAGGAATAAAACAGATTGGATGTAATAAACTTTTCATTATACGAGAATGAGAAGTACCCATGTTTGGAGACAAATAGCGCTTTGTGTTAAAATCTGCATTACCGACTGTGAGAACCATTCTTTAGTCGACATCTGTCAAAATTTCGATGAGATTTATTGAGAGCTGTAAGCAAGCATATGGAAAAAGAAAAATACCGATCAGTGACTCGATTTCTTTTTTGGATGAGAAAACGTGAGCAAAAATCAAAGAGAAGCTGGATGCAGTTTATAAGGACCATGCACCTTCGATGACTACCATCAGATCAGATGCTGGTTTAATGAATTTAAGCGTGGCCGAACATCCGTTTTTGATGACGAGCTGCTAGGTCGTCTCAATGTGGTGACTATGAATGATATCATTAATAAAGTTCATAATATCATGTTAGCAGATCGCCGGGTGAAGATTAGAGAGAATGAACGTGTGCAAAACATCCACGAAAAATTGAGTATGAGAAATGGAATTGGTGCCCCCTATAGAAATGGAAACGGAAAGCAGTTCACGTCAAATAAAGAGATCATTGCCGAAACAGAGGGCTATTTTGCAGTGTTCGGCAAGTCCTATTATTTGGATGGCTTAAAAGAGTTGTAGCATTTCTAGACTAAATGTGTAGAGCTAAAGTCGAAACTAGTATGAGAATGCATGGATGCCCTTAATAGGCTGGGCAGCCGATTTAAGGTGAACCTGGTCTGGGTGCCAGGACACGAAGGTCATCTAGGAAATGTTAAAGCAGACGAATTTGTACGAGCAGGCTCGTCAAATGCTGACAGAAACCCAAAACATTCGGTGGGCATAGAATATACGGTAGTTACAGCAACTACTAAACAATGGAAAAATGAGAAATCTCAAGACTGGTGGAAGAATATCCCAGGTCAGAGTCAGGCCAAGCAATTTTTGATCGAAAGCTGGTACATTCGAATTTTATAAGTACTTGCCTGTTCAATATCAAGAAATAAGAAAATTTGCCTGTAAAATCCTGTCAATGTTTGGAAGTACCTATAAGTGTGAACAATTATTTTCTTTGATGAAAGGAAACAAATCTCCTGAAAGATCGCGATTGACGGACGCGCACTTGGATGCAGTTTTAAAAGTTATTTCCGCCGATAAATTTACGCCACAAATAGACAACTTAATTAAAGACAAAAGATGTCAAATATCTGACAAAAGAAGTTAATGTTTGTGCTTTTTCTAATGTCCTTTTTATCGAAAACTTAATAAATATACTTGTCTTATAATAGTACTTTTTTTCGTTAAGATTTTCAGTAGTTTGTCTTCTTTAAGATTAGGTTTCGTGGCCCACCTAGTCTACGGTCTTAATGCTTTTGGCTCACCAGTGACTTTGAGTTTGACATGGCTGATCTAAACCAATCGCAAAATTCAATTGAAATAACCTATTGACTGCATCAAACTTCACTTAATGTTGAGGGGCAATAATATACAGCAATATATTGTAATGGGAAAAATTGAACTTCTCAGGGAAAAACAATAAATGAAATGTTAAATGTCTAATTTTATTTTCCGAATAGAGTGAAATGAAAATTAAGCAATTTTTAATGCCAAAAAAATGTTGGAAATTCACAGTTTCCTAAGTCAATCCCTAACGGGCAGCTGTTTTTATAAATTCATTCAATTAATTGTTTCTAATTTATTTGGCCAAATTGCAGTTCGATGTTCTTCGGGGAAACCTCCTGCCTAGACGCACCACCCAACTTAAGCTGAAATCGTGTTTATTCTTCAAATTCCCTCATTCATTCATTCAACACTTTCACAATCTTGAAATTAAGAGATTTCTGATTCCAATATCCACTAAAATGCCTTTCACTTCCATAAAGATGTTGCGTGCCGAAATTTTGAAGTACGGTAAATCACAAAGGTTACCATGCTTGCCATAGTAAAATACTGCATGTGAATAGTAATACAATCACCGATACGCTGTATCACTACAGTAAGAATACAATCCAAATTTCTTCACAGAATCTTTATTAAAATTTGAATGCGCAATTTCGCAGCTCTTCGCTGCATCATTCTTTTAAATTACGACCGGCATTAATAAAAGCATTCCCAGAAACTTTCAAACTGGGAATTTACTTTCGAATAGTCCTATGTTTTCATCACAAATAAATGTTCCTCTCACTGATATTTTTCGACAACATTTTTACGTTGGATAAACAAATTCCATTTCCTCCTATTTTAGTGTTACTTCAACACAATCTTGGCTAAATCAAACAATTCCATTTTTCTCAGTGCATGCAATGTTGGATGCAAATGCTGAAGAGAAATTTGCAAATCACATTAAGAAATACTATTCTTAGTGGAATATTGAACAGCAACTTGGAGAACTAGAAGATTCACCGGAACCAGATTCATTTGGTACTTAAGCTGTTCGGAAGAGAGCACCAGAAGAATTAACCTCAATGAAAGGCGAGTGGTTTATGGTACAACTGTGGTTGTATGAAGAGTGCTCAATTTATGAATTATTTTGTCAAACCTATAGAATCGACACCAGTAAGAAAGGGTACTAATTTTCTGGTGAATCGTCTCTCTTATCAACGGTGATTCGATTCTCCTGTACTGAGGAAGACAGTCACAACAAAGTAGCAATCACAATTTCCGATTATCAAATCTTATCTCATGATTTTACATTCTTTATGTCTAGATTGTACCTAAAATATTCCTGAAAAATAAAGGATTCATCTTAAGTTTTTTAAAACGCAGTCCAACCGTCCTCTCGTTATCTTATAGAATGTAAAGTAGTCTCTATACAACTGGAGTTCGTTATATAACAGATTCAAGACACTATTTTGGAATTCCGAAAAATCTCATAAGCAACAAGCGAAAGGTAACCAATGCTATTATGGTTGTTACTCCCAAATGCGCATACTTGATGCGTTGCTCCAATAAAATCTAATTTATGTGAATGGGAGATTTTTTCGCTTCTTCTCGTTAAGAAACATTGGCGAAAGCGATGTCTATGGCGGCTCGCATTTAACCACAAAGAACGTCGCTAGCGCAGCACGGTGTTATCTATCCACCAGCCCCTGTAACGCGAAAAAAACGTAAGAGATGCGAGCAACAGTCCGTCGTCGATCAGAAGAAGTGGAGGGACGTCATTACGGTGAAGGCGAAGTTATGACACTGCTTATATTTCCGTTCGTCGCGATGACAGTCGATGAGAAGAAGAAGACCGCTTTCGAAGAAGAACAAGAAGATGATAAAGAAGAAGAAGAAACAGTAGTCGTACTAGTAGTTATAGAGGAATGACAGAAGAACTGGCGAAAGAAGAAGAAGTGGTGCGTTTCGCGGCATCTCCTCTCGGCATTGACATCGCGACCTGCCAATAAAAATATAGTCCGATAGAATGGACGAACAACAGCAGCGGTAGCAGAAGCAGCGAATTGATTGACATGATAAATGGCCGTTAACAAATTCTTCTGCCTTGTAGCGATCTAGTTCTATTAAGTATCGGGGTTGTAGGTAACTTTGGTCGTAACAAGCCGCCGTATGATTGCGATTCGAGGCATGCGTTCGGTCGGCAAATTCATTTCTCGTCTTCTTCTTATGCTGGCTGTAATCTTCTTGTTCCATCCGCATCGACCGATCATATAATATACAGAGTGTATTCACTCAATTGTGTGGGAATCGTTCTATAAATGCGTAAACTATACAACAGAGTTAAGTGATTACAAGCCATGTTCTTTTTTTGGTAACAGCATTTATTATTTATTTTTAAAATCTATGTATGTGGGATTTAGTAAACAAAAACTCATCTTAAATTAACTTTAATAAACTGAAATAATAACGCAACCAATAGTGAACATGAACATGACACGCCGCCATCTTAATTCTCTATCTACTACCGTTCTCCCCTCTTCTTCTCACTTCGCAGGTTACATTTATTTTCGAAGCCTATATGTACGAGGTAGGCGCCATAAATTTTTGGCCTGACAGGCTTACACAGGTTCGAGCGTGTTCAAACACATGTGCGAGGCCTACACTATATATATATTACGGCTCGAAGAGTAGCAGTTTTTAGTAGCCAGCCAGACAACGTGACTAGTGCATGAAAATATCTCAGGTAACGAAAATTGAGTACCGCGAGGTCATTAAATTTTTAACAAATGAAGGACATACGCCTAATCACATTAAACAACGTTTAGACAGCGTTTATGGTGATTTATCTCCATACTCCACTGTTAGAAAGTGGACAAAATGTTTCCTCTTGGGCAAGAATCCCTTGAAGATGATGAGTGCCCCGGTCGGCCAATTGAACTGATAACGCCTCAAAATATTTCAATTATTGAAGAAATGTTGTTAGCAGATCACCGTTTGAAAGTGAAGGAATTAGCAGTGATGTCTTACATTCCTGAAACAAGTATTCTCCATAATCATTTGGGTATGAATAAGATTAGTGCAAGATGGGTACCGCATCTTCCTTCTGCTCTCCAACGTGAACGACGGGTCGAATGTGCGGGCTCGTTTTTAAACATGCGCGGAAAAGACCCGAAACCGATTTTGGAGTCTATTATCACAGGAAATGAAACAATGGTTCTTATTTATTTTCTTATTTAAAGAAAGATCTTTGGGGGCGTCATTTTAAGGACGACAGTGAGTTGCAAGCAGCTGTAATGCAACATTTTGAGAGAAAAACTTTAAATTATTTTTACAAGGGTATAGAATTATTAATTGATCGTTGTAATAAGTGTATTGAAGTTAGAGGGATTGTATTGAAGAGTAAAAATTGTTATATTTTACCAAATTTATTTTTTTTATATCAGGCCGAGAACTTATAGCGCCTCGTATGTTGATATCATTCCTGGAAATTGTTGCTGGTTTAGTCATTTCCATTTCCTCTGTTATTGCAAACTATGGGATCCTTTTCCCAAACAGGATAGGATTTCGTTTTGGATCGCCGTTTATTGGTCAAAATTTCGTCATCTGCGTCATTGGTTTCTTCAAACGAACTTGCAACCTCTGGTGGCAATTGGGATGAGCATTCTATATTTTGGTCGTCTATATCTTCTTCGTCCGTAAGTATATCAATTTCTGCTAGTAAACAGGATACCTCTATTTCACCTTCAAAATTTTCTTCAATTATTTGCTTCAACTCTTTTAAAGTCAACGTTGTTTCGTAATATATTAATATTTACTTTATTAACCTCTATAGAAAGCTACTACGGAAGACTTTTCACTGTGTGTAGCATTATATAGCGGTTAAAGCGAAGAATGGTAATCAGCATAAATTAGCGGAAGTAATTGATTATTGCCGTGCACATTATATACTCTGATGTTTTAATTTGTCTTCTGTTCATTTTCTTCACATCCTAAATCTTCGATTTTAATGGAATATTTTCCTGCAACAATTGAGAGCATAAAATTCAGTTGTATTTTTAGGATAATTTCGAAAATTAAATGTCGTTCGTCAAGTAATCGTCTTGTTTGTCAGTAAATTTTAATATTGTGTAGATGTTGCTGGTGTTAAATGTCATAGAGCAGCATAGATTCAGTCCTTCAGTTGCGTACCTACATGGCATCCATTAAACTATTTCTAAAAATAAGAATATTCGTTTGAAATTTATTATCAAATTATATTTCGAAAGGTATAGTTATCCAAATTAGCCGTGATTAAACAATCGCTATCGCGAATGAAGTGAAGGAGCGGAGGTTGAGGTTGACAGAGGTTTCGTAAATTAACCTTGCTGGAAATACCTCTGAATTTATCCTATTGTTTGTTGTAGGAACGTTTTTAATAGATTTTCAAGATTTTCGAAATGGAGAAATTATACAGAAGAGTAGTTTGATCGCCATTACCCCACATTTGTCATTATCTGGACTTAATTAAATTATTTAATACGCACACTCCGAAAATCGGAGGCTCGAGGTGGAAAGGAGACTTCCGAAAAAGAGCTAATATCCGCCGGAGGGAATTTCCCATCGACCGCACAATATTCGGTCTGCTATACAGGGTGTGACTTATGTTCTGTAACGTATGCATGTTTATTGTGAATGCTCTTGTGAGCTCTGAGTTTCACACATTCTGCTAAACATGTCGACCACGTAGTGTTGTCTTGTTGTAGTGTGCTGTATGTCTTGTAGAATTAGAGAATACTTGTAGATACAAATATTGCATATTCTCGTTCCGTATTAAGAATTTTCTTCCTAAAGGTTACACAGCATAGTATGGTCAACACTTCTTTTTCCACAATAAAATATCTTATTTCTACATAGTTCAATTTTCTTGACAAGAAAGCTACTGGATATTCTCCATCTATATGATTTTGGTATAGAACGCCTGATATTGCACTGTTGCTTGCATCAGTTCTCAATATGAATAACTTAGATTTTGACAGAAACATGTCTTGATATCTTGTAGTGCTGCTTCAGTATCTAATAGAGAGAATGGTATTGTGGTAGGAATGTTTTGGTGGTACCACGTGACGTATATCAATATAATGCAAATTATAAACAAGCTGGTTGATTCATGACAAACAAATAGAAATATTTAGAATTTTTCAGATATTTACCACATTTGGAAGTGATACACCCTGTATAGAATGTCATTCCGCGAGCGCTTTCGCGAAGAACTCAACCAACTCAGACAACCGTATGACAGTAGTTATATGCGGACAAGAAGCACGGCCATCAGCCGACAACAACACACAACAGGTGTTTTTGTAATGCGAAGAGCGACACCAGCGGCAAAGAACGCGCATAACCGCCATAGAGACGCAACGGCACTCGTTAGCTAGTCTGTTTTTCTATCGCCGCCCGCTTATTTATTATTATTTGATATGTGTGTGACGATTTTTTCGACCCGCATCGACGATATATCATCGATCTCGTCCGCCTAGGAGAACCACCAAACGACATCGACACGACGGTTCGCACCGGAGATGCTTGAGAGATCGCCGCGACTGATAAACGGTTCTCGCAGCGATCTTTCGGAGGATTTTTTCGACGCGTCCGACTCGAAATGAATTTTTGACATTTCGATCGTATCCGCTGGTCGAAGCGGAGAGCGATTTTATCGACGTACACCTGGTGGAATATCAATTCTCATAACGATAGTGATCGTGGTGGCAATTTGCCTTTCATCAAAAACCGATTTTAATAACCGCTCACAATAATTAGAAGATAATTGCTATATACAGGTAGTTCTTCAAATGCTTTTGAAACGTATGTATGTAAAGCTCAAGTTTTTTGCTAATTTTACATAACTGAACTGCAGATGTTTACTGGAAATTATTAAAAGAATTGCGAACAAACAGCAAGTTGATTGTAGAGGCTACAATTGCTTTTATAAATGTTGATTGCTTATACAATTTTTGTTGCTGAATCCAAATCCATCCACGCACGTCAGGATTTCGAGATATTCTAACCCCAAAGTGCCAAAAGTGCTATCATTTAGTACTACTCTTCCCTTTCAAAATCCATTTTCATTTGTTTCGATCCGACATTTTTTTCTCAAGATATACTAATTTCAGTCTATAGAACTTCGTAAGCATTAAGCATCATAGCCTAGTGTTCCAACTTTTTTAGGCAAACTTATTTAATAGTTCCTGATTTTGAAGTGATTTTCCGAAATTTTGGATTACTCAGCTACGGTGGTACCTGCAGCGGTCATATTGAATCCGCCATCTTGAATTTGGAATTTTTGACAGCAGATTTATGATCAGCAACCCTGAAAACCCGCGAGTAACCATATTCAGCGGTTTCGCGAGATTATCAGACCAAATATCCCAAGAACCGTCTTTTTGCTCTTTGAGATTAAGTTATCTCGAAAACCTGACATATCAGAGCAATGATGTGCACAGATTTAGAATCAGCGCCAAAAAATCTACAACAAATTATATGTTTCATTCAAGTGGTAATAGCAAGGTCCACTTTTGTTGAATTTTATTATTATTGCACACACCGTAAAAAAAATATAGTATTATCTGACAGAATTGTAGCAATCTGTGATACAATTTATGGTAAAATAGGCTACAGGCGTAGTTTGTAGTATCTTTTACCAAAAAAATACACACAGCGATTGTAGTAATTCTTACTACGTAGACTGGTCAACACAGGTTTTCTAACCTCAAATTTATATGAACATTAACATTCAAAAGCATTTTTGATATAATATATCAAAAATATAAACTTTGCGATTAAGAATGGCTTTGTTCCTCCATTGAAAAACCTACACGACTGGGCAATATCCTATTTCCAAATCAAGACTTTGTCCTTTTAGAGAAGGACAGAAAGTCTTCATATATCTGCAGTTAATACGTAAAATATCGTATGAGAGAAATGTAAGCGACATCTGTTGTCGCTAAACGTATACAATGTAATAATGATAGTAGGGACTGTGGGATGGTATGGCAACAACAATATTCTCGGCACACTCCGCACCACACAAATTATTAATTAACGCGGAGAATATTGTTGTTGACAGTGCAATGTGGTTGATTTGTAAGATTCATTCTCCTTTTCAGAAAAGGTGATAATCTTAATAATAATAATAATCCATGCGTCCGCGTCCTCAACAGCTTTCGCCAGTTATAGAAACCATCAGCCTCGTCATGAGTTATTACTAGAGCAACGCAAACTGCGCTGAAAGCCAGTAGCTGACGCATAAAGGTTTACACAAAATAAACACGGCCGGGACAATTCAGTATAAGCGTCAGTATAACTGCGACTCGAAAGCCGATCTGTTGTGTATGCATCTACGCTGTCGTATACTATATCGTAGTTCTACGTTTGTTTTGAAAATGTTTCCTACGTCGCGAAAACGACCAAAGTTGGACACAATAATAGAATTTATTGCAGAAATGCCTGATTTAAAGTGTGATGGCGCTAAAATTCAATGTGTAGTGTGTAAAATAGATTTAATGTGTTGGTCGAAAAGGGATTGTCTACGGCATGTAAATAGTGCAAGGCATGTTTAAAAAAAAATTCCACACGAGATTATGGCAAATTTAAATTTAATTTATGTGTTTATTGCATGTAATTTACCATTTCATTTACTAAGGAAGAAAGCATATGTCTCGTTTTGGAATGAATATTCGGACTTTAAGTTACCAAGTGAGAGAACATTACAGAGAGTTGTGCCGTCTGCTCGTGAGTATGTCGAGAAAAGAATTAAATCGGAGTTGGAAGATAAAAAACTGTGGTTATGTGTGGACGAAACAACAGATCGTAAAAAACATTCTGTGGTTAATGTAATGGTACGCACAATGGAACCACATCGACCGTCACCCTCAATTTTACTAGCATCCAGACGAATACAACAATGCACTGCCGAAATAATTTCAATGTTGGTGTTAAATACATTGGAAAAGTTTGAACTTTCAACAAATCAACTGTTGATGTTTATGAGTGATGGTGCCGCAAACATGCTTGCTGTAGGTCGATCTCTTGGGGAACATGGTTAGAGGCTGCATTTTATTATCTTAAATATTTTGAGAATATAAAGAACGTGATTTTAGAATTCGACCCAAAGAAAGCTGCGGCTGTTAAGGTAAGCCGCTTGAAATTTCAGGATAGTCAAGTTAAAACAGATTTGGAAATTATTCAGAACAATTACGTGGGACTAGCGGATGCGATAGAAAAACTACAAAATTCTTCGGTGTCGTTAGTGGAATCTTTGCAAATAGTGCAACATGTTCACGCACAGCTATGCGCGATAGAAGACGCAAGAAATGTTTGTGTTTTAGAAAGGTGTGAAAGTGTTTAGATAAAGACTCTGATTTTGGCACATTAAGACAAATTTGTGAAGGTGCGTCAACAGAACCGTTAAGTTATTTGAAAGATTATTTTATTTACGCAAATATAACGTCACTAGATGTAGAACGTTCGTTTTCGGCATACAAAAACACTTTTTCTTCACACCGCACTAACTTTGCCGAAATAACTTTGGAAACATATCTAATGTTACAAATATTAAATAGATATTGTCCACTTTGTGATTTCACGAAGGACTCTTAAAACGGTAAGTGTTTGAGCACGTATCACATTTAATTTATTTTGCGTAAACTTTTATGCGTCCGCCACTGGCTTTCAGCGCAGTTGCGTTGCTCTAGTTATTACGTCGACGCCGGTGCATTACCACCGGGACTACAAGGGCTTAACGCTCTTCGATAACGTCACGCTGTTTAGGTGATGTATCGCTATGAACGATATTAGTCTAAGTTTTTAAGCTTTGAAGGGCTTCCGGTTTAAAGAGGATGCCAGTCGTCAACTGAGCCCTTCTTCGCATCCCATTCGATTATTTTAGAAAAACAATGTTTCAAAGCAAAAACCAAGCACGTAACCGAGCACCGTTTTCGTTAAAGATGTATTTGTGGTTGATATTTAATCGACTAATTATTATTATTTGTAATTGTACGTGTATTTGGACGAAACTAAGGTTGAAATGATACAGTAATGCAATTTTATTCGAAATTTTGTTCAATTTCACGAGAAAATTAATAGACATGCTATTTAACCAGGGTCTTTAGTTTGCTAGTATGTGGTATTTTACCTAATCTATAATTACTTTTAAACTTAATTTAAAATATATATTTCAGATAACTTCTTTCACATTCAATGTTCTCTTGTTAGAGTCAAATTATTTCACCTTCTTTTTAACATATATTTTTGAACGTAATTTAATCGAAAAGAATTAGCAGTAATATTAAATTTAATAAGAACTAACTCTGTCTAGGGAAAAACTTTGGCCATATTATGACTCCGATTTGGAAGACAACAATTTATCCTAAAAATTGCATCTGTGTATGGTATAATTGTTGCATTTCTTTTTTGTTTCTGCGGTATTATTGCATAATAAAAAAGAGGTCGTTATATTAAGAGCTATGATTGAAAATACGGAATCCAAACTTGATTCTTCTAGCCAAGAAATATTTTTTTTCTGGTGTTTTCGATTACAATAACCAATTGAGAGATTTTCTAATCAATATTTAGCTAACAGACCAGAAGCAAACAATTAAGAAAACATCGGAAAAAAGTTCTTTGAAATCTAAACATTTGTGTAAATGTGAACATCGTCCAAATTGACCTGAACTTATTCTTTTAACTGTTATAGTTTGTATGTTCGTTTTGATACTTGAAATAAAATAACAACCTTCTACAATATTTTTCTTTTCCTATATAAACAACTCAAGTTTTATAACTGTTCTAAATGAACTTGACGCATACACACATATCGAAGACCTACACGTAACAAGAAGCAAAATCCTGTTTTTTCTACAGTGTACGTCCTGTTTCTTCCATCTCAATCACTGTGGATATTGGCTCTCGACTATTCTTTCATCAATGACACACGGCAGCGCGACGAGGAGGTATATAGTAGCGTAATGTTGCTTCTAGGTTCCTCAGCTTACAGCACTTACCTAGATAACGTTTGCCGCTGTCGGTGTTTCTGCATGGCGAATTGAGTTCGCTGAGAACGCGAGTTACCTTCCTCGGGGTCGTTCGTTCACATTTAGCAGAAAGAGAGAATATCAAGTAATGACGTGACATGTATTATGTTACGCCAGTAGATGTAAACAAACTATGCTTTAGTATGGCAAGTAGTTAGTTCTACCCAAACATTCCAGTGTTCTAAAGTTTAATTTACACATGTTGAAATTGAATAAATGACATGGTATTACATGTACATGCGCGTACTGAATATTCGTTTGATATTAAACAATAAAATATACATAAATACTGTAAAGAAACATTTTAAACCTCTTATATAAAAGTATATTCAGGAAGCCTAGCTTTAATAATAATAATATATTTGTTAGCCTGGATATCGCCCAATTACAGGGCATTTCATGTGAAAGACTGTAAATTCAGCTACTAAATATAATCACAAACAAAAATAAAGAAAAAATAGCAGGTATAAAAAGAGAAAATATATAAATTAGCTTACCGCAAAGACGTCTTCATTAATCCTAAGTGCATTGCGAAAACTGGAACTTGCGATTTAGCTGCGGTAGAAGATTGCAATAGTTTGAATTATTTTTAATTTTATTCTAAATAAAGGATATTTCTTCTTCTTTACTAGGTATATTTCGTGTTTTGTCTCTCAAAGAAAACAAATACTAAAAGAAACATATATAATTAGGTTAATGACTGTACGATTTAAATGGATGTTTTCATTGCCATATCTACACAGAACGGAATTTAAAATTCCAATTCTAAATAAATGAGTTTCATTTCAAGAATGCTTAATTGTTGTTCTGCTGATAGACGTTATAAACCCTCTTGAAGATGATGGAATACTATAAAACTGTGGTTTGAAATTCACTTGATTTTGCGCCTCTTGACAATGTTTACCCCTAAAAGCAGGCGATTCATTCCCTCACCATTCGGTCTACAATTTCTCTTTGACTTTTCGTGTAGAATCCAAATTGTTTGTGTTTCGATTAAAAGGATCTAATGATAAACCAGCTCCCTCTAGTTGATCTGCTCGCTCCTTTCCAAGAATTCCGCAATGACCCGGGATCTAACATACTTGTTTACTTTGGTCAATGTTCAGCATTAAAGTAGCTATCCTATCCATGAATAACTAAAGTATTTAATAAATACGTCATCTTAATCTTACAATAGCCTCCATAACAGCTTTTAAATCAGATAAAATAACTAATTTAGGAACATTCTTAGTTTTAGTAATATTAAGGGCAATAAACATCGCAATCATCTCCAGAGAAAATAGAATAAAACTCAGGAAGAGTATCTAATATGTTAACATAGACTAATGGGGAGAAAATGCTATATGAAACTATCCGAGGAAAGGGAATTAAGGGAGCATTCGTAAAAAATTGACACCACCCGAACCATATCAAAGAGCAGAAATCGTTAAATGCTTGATTAATCGATTGTTTATTGACATTTTAAACCATTTAGTATTCAAATAAACATCTGCAAAACTAGAAAATCTTCAAATTTCACTTTAAATATTGTATTTAATATTATCTTTATAATTTTTCAAAAGAGGAAAGTTTTTTTTAGAAAAACCCTATTTCATAATGAATAAGTTAATGCAAGATTTCTGTAAGTTGGATTTCTAGAAACGAAATGTATTTAAGAATATAGTCAGAGCATAAAAGGTAGGTCTAGCACTCAAAAGTTTTGTTTGTAGGACTTTGTCTGGATGAAAATAAGTGCATAAACCATACTCTAATCTATATATAATAACAGATTTTCATAGTATATGTAGAACCTGTACCTCCTCAATCTAGCTTTGCTGAAGGCTACAGAATGATAATTTTTCTAGAATATTTATTCACAACCTCATCAACTTGAGCTTTCCTTCTCTCTTTCCTTCTTTTATCAAAATTCTCACCTAAGTACATGACAGCAGACAACCACGAGATTCTAGTATTTTGATGTTTTTTGAGATAAAATGATGTCATCAGCATATTGAAGGAATTTGGGACCAGCAGTACATTTTGCATGTTATTGGAATAAAGATGTTCGCAAGATACCTAAATGCTAGGCGTGAGACATTGAATGAAACACGAGGTAGTAAAAATTCGCAGTGGACTCTATTAAAAATCTTGCGTCGCTGGAACAGACTTCCATTTCGTCGCAAGAAATCGTTTTGACCAACGGCTCTCGGTGGGTAAACTCCATCGATCTTGAAAGAAAATGGTTCTAAGAATATTTGTTGCATATGATCAAGACAGAGGGCACGACCGACGTAGACGAATTTCCTTGTAAGCCTGGAGTATTCAAGTTTGCTTAGAACGATGGTGTTGAAGATGTCATCAATAGAGAAAACCAAGAGTTTTGTTCGCTGTTAATTTTTGACGTGGCTAATTCAGCCCACACGAACGTTGAACACCACACCAAGATCCTGTACCAAAGAGACTCTCGAGAGTTGATAATTGTCAACATAGTAATATGCCAGAGTTGGTGATGTTTTCTTAGAAAGTGACGAAGCACAGCACTTGCTTAAGTTTAGTTTTAGTTTGTTTGTCTTAAACTTGACTTGCCTGTAAATTTTATCAGTTTTAGGCTCAAGAAAATCATGTCCTGTGATGCGTTTAAGAAAATTTATCACAATGTATTACAATTACATGAGAAATTGAAGATCTATTTTATGGAAAAGTATTAGTCACAAAGAGAAACTTATTTCTATTTCTTATTACCAACATATCAAGGAAAACCACTCTGTTTCCTCTTCATTGATACATTTAATAGAAGCAAATGTCCTGGTATCGAAGACGCAAAATATACCACCAACATATCTAATCCAAACCCATGGAAAATAGGCCAGTGTTCCTAAGATCAATTTTAAATTTGGTCATAAACAAGTTAACCCCTAAAAGGAAGCTGTTATCCATTGTCATTGGTTTACTTTGCTGGTAAAAGGTGTTACTGAATTGGGAAAAACTGTTTCATATAAAGTCCCACCAAAGAATCTAACACTCATTCCACTACAATCAATTTCCTTGGTGTTGTTGTAGATACAAACCTGAAGTGGCATCGACTCATAGAAGAACTTGCAAAAATACTATCGTCGGCTCTTTATGCTGTAAGGAGATTAAAGCATATTGCAATACATGGAGCAGCAAAAAACCCCATACTTTGCAAACTTTCACTCTCTTCTCTGTTATGGAATACTCTTCTGGGGGCACATCGGTTGAAGTTCACAGGGTCTTTGTCCTACAAAAATGTGCTATACGATTCCTATGTAACCTACAATACACAGAGAGCTGCAAAAGACACTTTGCAAAAGAAAAAATACTCACCCTAGCATCTGTATTCACTATTGCAGCAGTTACTTTTGTTCAACAGAATAAAGCAGCATTTCCCCTTAATGGAAGTCATCATACATATTCTACACGTTCTTGTCACGAAATGAGAGTTCCGTACCACCGTCCTACAAGCTCACAAAAGGCGCTTGATTATTGGGGAGTTAAACTGTACAATAAATTACCAGAAGAATGGAAAGATCTTTCTTTTACCAATTTTAAAACAGAGGTGAAGAAAATGCTGCTGGAGAGAGAGTTCTAGTCATAGTTTTTTTTTATGTTTTGTTTGTCTTTTATTTATTACACTGTCTGTTTTATACATCCTTTTCTGTAACTTTTAGATTTTATTTATACTTTTATTATTCATTTTTATTTATACACGTTGACAATTGCAATTCATTTGCATGTAAAAAAAAACAACAAATTGACTTTTTCTGTAATGGTTTGATTACAAAAAATAAATTATTATTATTATTATTACCCATACGGTTATTTAACAAAAGTTTTCCAAAGAATTCCAAATTATGAAATTTGCCGGACAATCATTAAAAAAGCTACAAAATTACTACTGTTGGAGACTATGGGTGCCATACTGTCACCTAGTTCGTATATCCTGATTTGTATATCTTGAGTGAACAGTACAGTGGTTTAGTGCCGTTAGTTTATAGGTTAATATGTCATTAATAACAGCTATACATTCCAACATGATCGCTTTAATTTCCATAATCATTTTTCATGGTTAATTTTTAATAAAAGTACAACAGCGTTGTGTTGTCTCGATTGAAATAATCATCAAATCTGATTTTATAAAGTCAAACAGAAGGAACAATGGTCATCCTATATAGATAAAGATTCAGTCGAGTCAATCATTTGTTATTGTCTAAGTAGAACAGAAGTACCGGTTGTACACGCTAAGACAATATATTGAAAATTGAAAACAATACTGGGTATGGCAGTTGATCGCACAATAAAATACCCCAACCTTGGAGTACCATAGATTCCTTTAGAATCTGTTAAGTGGTTTATAATTTTCCTTCAGTTCGTCCAGAAAGAATTGTTAAAGCTATGAAGCAAATGTATAGGTGAAGACGACACAATTAATCGACAAACACAAGGTAAATAAAAACCGGTCCTGCGCGCGCAAAAACCATAACAATTCGCTTGTAAAGAAAGACCTAAAACGTATTCACATAATGCAATAGCAACAGCAACATAGAGCAACGATACAACATCGATGCACACACGGCACATACATACATCGTATCGTCGTCCTATAGGTAAAAAAGGCCCCGATTTAATCGTACCATGACATAGTATGTTTGTACGCAATATATACTGCAGAAACATACTAGTCTAGGACTAGAAAGGGTACCTATATATTATGTGTTATACGTATATATATATACATACATAAGAGTATAGGTGAAAAAGCGATGCAGACGATAACTTCTCGACATAAAAATGAACGCGTTACGTTCTGTACTTAAGCAGATATAGTGTGTGTTCCTCATTTGCGTTCGCCTTGTCAAGTACGCCTCCTAAACACCTGGAAGGTCGTGCAGCTCCCACGGATGGTCTGGCCCTCATTTTATGGGTCAAACTCGCCGCCAAACAAAGGTTGAGAAAAAAGGATATAGAGAAGACTAGTGGAGATGTTTTGTTAAGTTTCTTTTACGAATTGTTAGGATAAATTTGTTGCATATGTTAAAAAACTATAACAAAATTCAAGATTTAAAATTGACAAAAGTGTTTGTTTAAATAGTTCATCCTATATTTGCGGAATAATGTCCAGCAGGATAGCGACCCTTAAAATATATAGCCATTGTTGCAAAATTTACCCACTCTAAGAATGTACAGGTATTAGTGAAATGGAGTTTATTTATTTTATTGATCTTTATTGTTTCCTTGTTATCTTGATCCTTTTCATTTACCTCGTAGTTATAAAATACGAGGGATGATCGTAAAATAAGGTTCCCATATTTTTTAAAAATAAACAGCATTCTGTATTTCCTTAACATTACACATCGTTTTAAAGGTAAACACTTAAGCTATTTTTCGACATAATCGCCATTTCTATCCAAGCATTTTTGCAAACAGTGCTCCAACTTCTGTATCTCCATGTCGTAAAATTCTGCCGCCAGTTAAAATCTTTTCAATTGTGATGTTGGAAATCTCAGGAATCCGAAGAGCGAGTTGACGAATAGTGACCCTCCAATCTTCAAGCAGTATGCTCTCGACCTTTTCAACGATTTGCTCTGAAACTGATGGTGTTCCGCTCCGCTCTTCATCGTGAATTTCCGTCCGACCTCCAGTGAATTCCCTACACCATTTGCGGACGTGTTGAATGGCTATACACTTTTCTCCATAAACTTCGGTTAATTGACGATGAATGTCTATAGGTGAAACCCCTTTCGCGTTTAAAAAACGTATCACAGCGCGAATTTCGCACCTGGCGGTAGCGGCAGTCGGGAGCTCCATTTCGGACGGCTGCTTAGCCAACACTGAGCGGTTTAGCGAGACAGGAGTGGTACGTATATAGAGTGGGAGAGCTCCTGCACACGCCAATGTTGTCGGATTTCGCCCAACGTCTTATTGCTGCTGTAGGGCTTTAGGAACCTTATTTTACGATCATCCCTCGTAGGTTATCTCTGCTTATATTGCTATACGAGGTTAGTCTGTAAAATTTGAAGCGCCAACATGCGAATGTAGGTCGCGGAATACAGGCCGGGAAGTTTTCAACATTTACTTCCTTATTCGTGTAAAAATTTCTTCCATATTTTTCTGTCGTTCTATCTTCCTCCTATGTTACATTTTTCTTTTCTAATAAATTTTCTATTACTCTGTTCCACGTTTGCTTCGATCTTTCCCTTTTTCTATTTTTCATAATTCAAGCTTCCCATACCTTCTTGACCGGTCTTGTTATTGGCATTCGTTGTATGTTGCTCCACCAACCTAGGTGTCTCTAGGGTCGACTATATTTCTAACTGTTGTCTTATATCTGCATCTCGTTTTGTCTCTCTTAGTAACTTCTCCTACTCTTCTAAGGTAGGATGCAGGTAGCACTGTTTAACCAACCCTGTATAATATTTTTCCCAGCGATTCTTGATCAAGTAGTTCCGTATTCCGCACAAAATGCTGATCCGTTTCTCTAGTTTGATTAACTCACGACTACAGATAATGTCATCAAACGAACAATCTGAAAGCATTTGACGTAAAAACTGGTAATGCTATTAAGTTGGTTGTTTTTAGGTACTGCAATTAATGATGAACATGAAAATAATCACCTAAGTTCTTTGGCAATACAATTTCTGCCATAGGAACGAGAGCCCGGTAACTGGAGAGCAATCGCAGCGGCTATGTGACTGTGTTTAGGTGGGCGGGGAGGGCTGGTCGATTATGATACGACACGACAAATCATCATCGCCCAGTTCAGTTTAGCATTGGATAACGGATAGGGCGTGTTGATTTTATTGATACAGACGTAGTTATTAATTGTAGTTTTTAGTGGACATATCGAAGGCTAAAAAACGACCCTTTCAAGACATAGTAAATAAGTTTATTTCTGACTTTCCCGATTTGTTTAACAACGGGAGTAAGATAGTTTGTAAAGTGTGCAAAATACATTTGATGTCAAATAAGAAGTGGAACTGTACAAGACATGTAAATTCCACACAGCATAGAAAACGAAAGTTGGACATGCCACCGAGAAGTGCATTTTTTTAATGTAATTCTTATGTTGATAAACTGTAATTTGCCACTAGGCTTACTCGATAAACAACCATTTAAGGACTTTTGGGACAAATACAATCCCGAGTTGCGGTTGTCAACGGAGAAAACGGGACGAAAGTATGTTGCATTTGTATGCGATGACGTGGAAAAGAAAATGAAACGCATATTGAAAAAACAGTTTCTTTGGTTATGTGTTGACGAGACAACAGACTGCAAAAAAAATTCAATTGTAAATATTATGGTACGCATACTAGACCCTAGTAACCCTACATTACCACTGTTACTAGCTAGCCGAAGACAGCAAGAATGTACTGCTGCAGCAATTACAAAGGTTGTACTTAGTACGTTGGGAAAATTTCAAATTTCAAAAGATGAGCGATGGCGTAGCGATAATGCGTTCGGTAGGTCGTTCTCTTCTTGAACATGGTTGCAGGTGTTTACATGTTACGTGTAAAGTGCATGCTTTACATCTTGTGACAGAAACCATTCGACAATGCTCTCCCGAGGTAGATGCATTAATAGCAAGCACAACAAAAGTGTTTTTGAAATCTCCCAAATGCCTACGATCATTTCACACAGAGTGTCCTGGTATTCGTCAACCACCGGAGCCAATTCTTACACATGGTTGCAGGCAGCTTTTTATTATGCTGAACATTTCAAAATAGTAAAAGCTGTTGTTGCACAATCCAATCCTGCCGAAGCTGCAGCTATTAAGGAGAGCCAGTCGAAATTTCAAGATATTTCCGTTGAAACAGATTTAAAAAATATTCGTAGCAACTATAAAGGATTACCTGACGCAATAGACCAATTACAAAATAGATCGTTATCGTTATAGGAGCCTCTGCGAATTATGGACGGAGAGCATACACAGCTACCGACTATACATGATGCAAAATATAATCACGTTTTAGAAAAATTCGAGAGTGTGCTACAGAAAGATCCCGATTTTAGCACACTAAAACAAATTTGTGATGGTGTATCGAATAATCCACTGACTAAGTACAAAGAGTATTTTAATCATGCATGTACAACATCGGTAGATGTTGAACGTTCTTTTTCAAAATATGAAGTCATTTTCTCACCACGGCGAACATCGCTCACCGAGACAACTGTGGAAACACATCTAATGGTGTTAACTTTTTGCCACTCTTATCCATATGATTTCAATACTGATAATGGTGCTTGTAGTTTTACTGTTCCGTAGCCAAGGCTGCTTAAAAGGGTGAGTGTTTCACTACTTTTCACATATTATAATTATGTATTAGTTCTATTTCTTTTCTATTTTCTTACTATTGTTTTTGTATACTAGGCAGGTACGGCTATGGCACGACTCCCTGTTACCGGGCTCTAGTCATAACACATTTTCAACCTAACATTTCTAATAAGATTGTTTCTCATATTTGACATTTTAAACCATTTTCGATGTTTTTTCTAATCGAAAAAAGAACAATCGCTTTTTTAACTATAGAATAAAAGAAAAGCCACCCTCGTAGTCAGTCATTTTTTTTCTGCGCTCCCGAAACTGGATTTAATCGACAAATCTGGCGTTCTATAACATCGTCGCAGAGGGCAACTCGTCAGCCCCGTCTCGTCAAAACAAGGACGTGATTAAAACGAAATAATTCTAGTACGCTAAGATTAAAAGAGAGTAATTAACCCCTAACGAGGAGGCATCAAACCGGACGGCGTGAAAAGGCGAACCCGTTCAGGTTCTATTCAAAACGCAGCCGTGATAGGTCAGCCTAAATTAGAGTCGAATTCAACCCCCGTAGCTCGCTTATTTTTCGCTTTGCCCTACTTTAACTCCAACTAACGTTAAATCTTGTAGAAGAAATATTCGAATTCGTTTATGTGTTCGTGTGAATTCTACCTCATCTTATCGATTAAATATTACCAGCAGAATAGGTAGCTTCCGAAAAAGAAACCGGAGATAATTACCTACCATCGGATTGAATGAGGGGGATGTTGTATATTTTTATCTGCTAATGACACCCCATCATCCTAGCGTCGCTTCGGGTGTATGGGGCATATTCTTTCATAATTAGCGCCGTGTTCCCCAGGTAATTCGAGTATTAATTAAGCGCATTAAATTAAGATAAACCCGTCGGCACTTTTTCTCCTTCCTCTATCCTTTCATCCTTCCCTCTTAATAACGACGAATGATAAAACTTCTTCCTCTCTCGGTTGAGAGGAGGTGGTTGTGAATCTTTAGGCTTCCTTACTAAATTATGACCCTCTTTCACTGTCTTTTTTTTGTTTAGATACTTTTACAATCTCTTAATTCGGTGTTTTTGTTTCCTTTTAGATTTATTATGATTTCCTTTACCCCCTCAAATATAGCTACTGCATTTTACCTACGCTTCGAAACGGTATCAAATGATATGAAAGCAAGATAATGTCGTACCTGCGCTTCCGATATTATAAAACCTAAATGAGTTAAAGAACTAATGGAATAAAATCTACAATTTGTCCACAGATGTGGTTTAAAAGAGGTAAAACTTTTTTGTTTTGCGTTTTGTAAAAAAATATTCTTTGTAATATTCAAGTTTCGTTGCAATTAAATCCGAGGTGGGCGCCATAAATTCTTGGCCTGATATAGAAAAAATAAATAATTATAGCAAGGACTGTGGGGTAGTATGGTAAACACAATATTCAAGGTACACTCCGCACCACACAAATTATTAATTAACTCGGGAAGGCCTTTTCGAAGACACGTGGGTCTTCATCATCAATTGGTACTTGGCTTGATGATGATGACCCACGTGTTTTTCAGAATTCTCAAAATCTAAAAAGCTTCTCGGAAACTAAGCAAGATTTCAGTGATTTTTTTGTGTTAATTTTAGTTACCTGAATAATCTGAGAAGTTAAAGAAAATATTTTTTTCTTTAACTTAAATTTGGGGTTTTCACATTTGTATCGTTTTCAAAATTTCACGTACCAAGACTGCAAATTTTTTATATAAAAACTTGTTGAACAATAATTGCAATTTTTAAAACCGTCTGTAATAATTTTAAACATTTTTTTTTTACTTAATTAAATATGGATTTTGTACTCAAGGTTAAGCGTAACAGCAACATTTTCTAAACTACGCCTTGTATTTGCAATACCTCAGTTTTGTTTGTCTTTTTCTCTCTCTTTTGTATACATAGTATGCTACAACAAAGTTATTATTATTTCTTTAGTTCTCTTTTCATTTAACGAAGTATTTTGCGCAGTATTTTGGCATAATATTTTCCGAGAAAAATATCTGCTTAAATTGGTAAAAGTGTCTTAGCCGTTGCAGATTGCTTTGGATCAAAAAAATTGGTAGTAGCGGCTTCCGGGACTCACAAAGTTTCAAAAATAAAGATACTCAAATTACGTTTCGGCAGCAAATAGCGAAAGGTAGCGTTGGCTGTAGGCCGCCCCATTCCCGAAAACGGGCGATTTAGCATCTATGAAAGATACCGTTGTTCTTACACTGCATCAGTCTACAAACCCACCAAGTTTCATTTAAATCGGTGAGGGACACTTCCCTGTGTTCCCTTGTAAGTGTACTACCGTAACCTTCACAAAACACCTACAGCCTACAACCTATCAATACAATATTGACGGTAATATACTAGAAGCGACTACATCAATTAATGATTTGGGTGTATTTTTCGATTCAGCTTTATATTTTTCTGATCACACTACCAAATTAGTATCGAAATCATGTAAAATGTACGGCTTTATCTATCGCAATTTTTCCACGTTATTTTTCTCATTTATCGGATCTCGCCTGAAGTACGTTACCTTAATTTGGTCCCCTATTTATGCGACATATATCAAGTCAATAGAATCAGTACAAAGAAGATTTTTAAAATTCATACATTTCCAGTTTGAGAGACTTTACCCTGAAAGGGGTCATTTGTAATCATGACCCCTTGTTGAATAAGTATGATTTTACATCTCTGTATATAAGAAGGATCAACTCTTTCCTCAAATTTTTGTTCTTTGTTACATAATAAAATTGATTGCGCGTGGCTACTAAACAAGTGCAATTTTCTTGTTTCCCGAGCTAATTCCAGGTCATCATTTACTTTCTATTATGGCCCCATGAGGACAAATGTGTTAAGAAGATCCCCAATTTCCTTAATGTGTTGTAATTTCAATGTGATCTCAGATCTTTGCGATATTAACGCTGACACATTCAACTGTATTATGAGTGCGGCCCTCCTCCGTTTCGTAGAAAATAACATTTGTTTTATTTCTCATTTTTCCTAGATTCATATGTTTTGTTTATAATTTTTTATTTGTATATTGAATGAATTGTTAATTTTTATGCATTTATGTGTATGCTATTGTGCTGTCATGTATTTTTGTATTTTTCCTGTAATTGGGTGTAAAACCTGTTGGAAAAAATATATATTACTACTACTATTATTATTATTATTACTATTATTATTATTATTATTATGACTATTATTATTATTACTATTATTATATACGTCATAAGAATTCAAGAGGTTAATTAATTAATTTTTGTATATAACTCGCTATTTAGTAATGATTTTGGCACGAAAATCTGCTATTTTGCTTGAATTTACCTTTAAAAGGATTTGGAAATGCGCGATATTTATGTATTTCGCCTCATTCTAGCTTTTCGTGTTACAATACCATGTCGTTAGCTGGGTTAGATGGTTTCAGAATCAGCGCGCGCATATCCCATCTTTATGGAGGCGTTTTCCATCTACATATTTGGCGAATTTTATTATCCTTTTTCCCAGGATAACTGGATGGAGGCAATGGTTCGATGGATGGATGGAACCGAATGTATATACCGGCAATATACATAGAAGATAATATATTTGGCGAAACGCAATTTCTGCGCGAAATATACGGCAGAGACAATGCGACATTAACATTTTTATTGACGTCAATAAAAGCGCTTGGTATAGAAAAGGTGATACATGATGTATTTTTATTATATAGACTTCGGTATAGCACCAACAGCGAGTTTGCGAGGCGGTGTGTAAATGTACGGGCACGCGAAGTTAGAACCAGACAAAGAAACGTAACATATCTATTGTATCGTACATCGCGAAGACGGAGACGGAACGAGAAATGGAAGATAGATAAATGTATTATGTATATGTAAGTACGAATACGTACACACGTTATATATCGTACATGAGATGTACATTTTGTATAGGGTGTTATGTAGAATTTACAGGCATATACTGTCGTCATAAAGTCTTGAATTAAGTTCGAATTCTTACGACACGGATAAGAGATGCACAAAAAATGTTTTGAATTTCATTTGAGATTACGATTTCGAACAATATGGATATTGAGAAGTACTTATGTGCTAAAAACTGTGGACGTTTTGCTTGTTTGAACATAGTAGACCATAAATCACGACAAAGATAGTTGATAATAATAATAATAATTTCTTTATTGCCCAGCAGAAAGTTTCTTTAAAGGTTCGAATAAATGAAAGTTCGAGAGCGCTGAATCTGCTTTACACGGAGGATGTTGCACGACATTCCAATGGCAATTTTCCAACCACAGTTTGGCCTGATTTGGCGTGTTAGGTCTTGCATCATCCTGCAAAAGTTGAACTCTTTCGCGTAATTTTCCTTTTAAAGGCTTTTGGAAAATTTTACACTGTTAGTTGGTCGCGGAATTCACACAGTAGTAGGCCTTGACTATCCCATAACGCGGTGGCTATGGTTTTGCAGGCAGATGGCCGGCTTTTGAATTTTTTCGTAATTGGGGAAGCCGGATGTTTCGTGGTGCTATCTGGTGAAATCTTGAAGTGAGACACTTTCACGAACTTCAATGCAACGATCTTCTCTAACCAAACGATTGATAATTGCGCAGTTGTCATCCGTGTGTGAGGTTCTTGCTGTGCCTCTTTTTTTCTCGGGATTATCACTCAATTCCGTTCCTCCATCTATACATTTTCGGCTTAAAACGTTTAGGCCATAAATTCCCTATAATCTGTGATGAATTTCGCTCTGATTAACTCCTTTGGCCTACAAAAATCTGATAACTCCATGTATTTCAAATAGTCTGTGGTTACACACCTATCATCAAAATCTTGCAGACCCATCAACCCGTCTGCCTTTCTCTCAAAGACACTGGAACGGCTGGTGGTCGAGTATGTTGGAGAAGAAACGCTGACAAGGCAACCACTCAGCATTTGTAAATACACATACCAACCAGGAAAGTCAACAGACTCAGCGCTAGATGACCTAAATAGACTAATCTCTAAGTCAATAGAAGATAAAGAGATGGCAATGGCTGCCTTTCTGAATATTGAGGGGCCGTTTAACAACGCCACCACAAATTCCCCAGTAGAGACAATCAAATAAAAGGGAGTTCCTTTACGACTTTGTCAATGGATAAGGGCTGCTCTGGAGGAACGCATAATAGTAGCGTTTCTGGGGGAGGCTAATATCAAAGTAAGGGTGGGGGGAATGTTTTCAGGGAAGTGTACTGACGGTACGCCTTCTATGGGCGTCTCATGTCGACGACTTAATAAAAAACTATCCAAAGAAGGTCTCCATTGCCTAGGATACGCTAACAACTTAGCAATAATGGTACGACGCAAATTTGCCGGGGTAATATAAGAAAGAATGCAAAATGCCCAAAATATAATAGATAACTAGTGTAAACAGGAAAGACTTACCGTCAATGGCCAAAAAACACAAATTACCGTATTTACAAAGAAACGCATAAAACATACTCAGGGGTATGGTTCGATCAAAGACTTACATGAAACTCTCACATCAATAAAACGTGGGTCTCAAGCCCAAAAATAGTGCTGTGATTATATATGAAGATCATCAGACCAATAATAACATATGGCTCGGTGGTATGGTGGATACAATGAAGGTGGAGGCAATAAGGCCACTAAGTGGCATACAAAGGCTAGCATATCTATGTGCCACGGAGGTAATGAAAACCACGCCAACAGCTGCTCTAGAGATCATCGTTAACCTGGAACCACGACCTGTACACATTCAAGGAGAGGCTAGGCTAACAAGTTACAGACTAATAATGGTCGAGCTCCCATGATTAGATCGCATGATGCAGATCACCAGAAACTATTAAAGGAGCTCAAGGCGGGGCTGATAACAAGCGTCATCAGTCCCAAACAGCGTCGATAAGAACTACAAAACGGTAATACCAGATGGAGAAGAATGGAAAGAAGGCCCCGCCTATTAAAGCCGAATCTACCTGGTACACAGACGGCTGAAAGACAGAAACTGGAGTCGGAGCCGAAATTTGCGGGATTAAGCCAAAAATAAATAAAGCACTAAGCCTAAATCAAAGCGCCACAGTATTTCAAGCCTAAATAGCAGCAATGCTGAGTGTTCTGAAGAATTAGATAAGCAAGAAGTTAATTATCGACTGATTGCTATCTATTCAGACAGTCAAGCAGTGATAAGAGCACTGGATTCCGCACAGGCGAAGTAGAAACTGGTGTAAGACTGCATGAATGTGCTTAATAGGCTGGGTAGCTGAACTAAGCAGTACCCTGGTCTGGGTACCAGGACACGAAGGTCATCGAGGGAATGTCAAGGCATACGAATTAGCTCGAATAGGCTCATCAACTGCTGACAAAAATCCAAGACACTTTGTGGGCATTGCAAATATGGTAGTTAAAACAACTACTAAACATTGGAAACATAAGAAATCTGAAGACTGGTAGAAGAGTATTCTAGGTTAGAAACAGGTCAAGCAATTTCTGATTGTCCTAAATTTATAGCAAACCTACTAAGTAGGGACAGAGAGTCCGTTAGAACAATAGTACGCTTGCTAACAGGAACATTGTATGCTTAAGAAACACATGAGAATCCTAGTCCCGACAGAGGAACCAGCATGTAGATTCTGCCAGTGCTTTACTGTGCCTCCAGCTAGGACAAGGATCAGGGCGGGGTATAGCAGAGGCCCATCAATGTTCAAATATATAGAAGGTATTAATATGTATAAGCGCCAGAAGCTTTTTTAAGAAAAGCGCCAAAAACTTTGCTGCACCTCTTCTTGATAAGTGGAAATATTTATAACAAGTGAATTTAGAAATGTTAACAGCAATTTTATTTAAAAAAAGGAAAAGAAAAACTTTATATAACAAATAATTCGAAATTTTAGTTGATTTTTTAATAAAAAAGAAAATAATAATGTTGTCACTCTGGATATTTTGTTTAACAACCTGGCTCTTGAGCATCGTCCCCGGGCAGGTAGACTGGATCTTCCCTGACGCACGGTACCGGCTCTGAGGTCGTAATTCGGCAAGAGTCTACACCCAGAAGTACAAACAAACACAACAAAAACGGAAGCTAAGGTGGGCGAAATCAGGGAAAAAATTAAATAAAAAATTCAGACTTTACCACTAGTCGTATGAACGTGTCTAACTGAAGTCGATCATATGGCACCAATGTTGCGCATGCGCAGTATGTATAACAGCCACCTGCACGTTTAATATTGGATCTCTCACGTAATAAAAATTTGTAAATGTACTATAACTTTTCGACATCAATGTATACATCTACATACTGTTATATACGATATCTAGATGTAGGGAGCGGCAGTAACTTCCCGCTCTCGCGACAATATTCGGAAGATTGAGAGCCCGGTTTCATTATCGGGAAAGCTCATCATATTTTAAAGGGGAATGTAATTTCATTTGCTCCATAAAATCTAAGCTGCTCTAAATCTGCCCCGCTATACTCTCCTTCTCTCTATCCGGCGCTTTAGCTTCCTCCGTATACCTTTTGTATGTATGTATCCTCTATACGTTGTGGAGAGAGGGTAATATAACGTAGTATAGCATATGCGGATGGAACGGAAGGGAAACCCTCGCCCAGGCCGCTTGATGGGGTGGTGTGTGTACACGTATATATAGCTCGCACAGACGCCATTAAATATGAGCTTACTGAAATGTAAAACAGTCACACAGGGTTTTGCATTTCCGAGCATAAACTGCCGACAAAACGGGCTTGAGGATTCGAGTTTATGGGTGGACTATATACATATATATAGTACGCGTAGTAGATATCATGTCTTCCTTTAGCTTCTCTTCATCGGGCGTCTCTTTCTCTAGATACCCCTCTTACTCGTTAATATTCCGGGGAGCTAACGCGTTTCACCTTCCGGAAAGGAGGATATAATCTTCGCAAACGACATTTTACGATGAATTTCATGTTTACTGCATATTTAATTAATAGGCGTTCCCCTTCTCAAATGCGTGGGCACCAAGCGCGAGTACTGAGTACGGGGTAACCCGGAAAATCTTGTATTAATGCGAAAGAAACGTAAATACAACTTTCATCCTTATTGCAGCTTTTGTCGTTATTGCAGGACCAGAGCTATCACTACCACACCCTCTTTTTACCGTATTCGTTATTGTTTACCGCTCGTCCTCCGTTGCGCGTTTTGTGTCGGGGAGATTAAAAATATATAAATGCAAATGGGTGAGCGAAGACAGTATACGGAAGGAAATGTTGTAAAATGTCCCACGCTTCTTGAAACCCGTGGTAATTTTGACTTGAATTACGCGAGGGATGCTTAAAGTTATTTCTTTCTTCTACCATAATTTATTTAACGAAATTTAGTATTCTTAAGGATATATGCAGACATGATGAGATATTGTCTTTGTATTTTTTAATTCTAAGAAAATTAAAGCAGTATAATGTTCTTAATTTCCACGTTTTAAAATGTTAAGTAATTGGATTCCGTTTATTTTACTTGTTAGTGAATTTGGGAAGCGTACGATATCCTATTAGGTGTATCTTGTATAAACGACTTTTTGTTGAAGGCAGGTGAAGAACTTTGTTGGGATATTGTTACAAATTGCGCGAAAATCTGCTACCTGAAGACTAACATCTCTGAGATATTTAATATAATACAATCGTTGAGAAATACAAAATCAGTTAGGTATCATGTTAACAATTATTTTATTAATTAAATTGGATAATTTTAGAAGTTGTCTGTCTGATCGAACAAATTCATTTATGAAAAAAGATTTTTTTGATATAACAAGTACCTTAAAACACCGAAATACATTTTAGAAGCACTATCAAAAGCAGCCCTTAACCAACCGCAATATATTACACCGATACCATAGTCATGTGACAGTTCCCAGGATTAAATAGACTCTACAACGGTTTGTCCTACCGGAAGACACTTCCACAAGGATGGTTGCACACATGATTTGATTCTGCTGGAAGGATTCATCCCTCTTATGGTACAGTAGCTCTAACAGAACTACGTGTGCGGTGGAACGTCCAAAATTTGCCCATGTTTGTTTCCGTGATTTTGTTATCTAAGTCCTAAAGTACGTTAATAGTTATAGTTTGGTACAGGTACGTTGATGACACCTCTGTCATCTGGCCTCATGGACACGAATCTTTAAACAATTACCTATCGTTTTTGAATTCCCAACATGATTCCATACGCTTCACCATGGAGATCGAAGCCTTCCTTTCCTAGATGTTCTCGTATACCGGCGTTCTGATGATGCGCTGGGACATTCCGTTTACCGAAAACCCACGCACACGGATAGAGATCTCAATGGCCTCTCACATCATCATCCAGCCCAAAAAGGCGGTGTTACCAAATCTCTTCTCCGAATGGCCATTTCCATATCTGAACCCAATTAACTTCCTCAAGAAATGAACCACATCACTGAAACTTTCCACAGCAATTCCCCTCATCTAACCCTAATTTCCGTAAGCAAGCGTATCTACCCTATATTCATGGTGTCACCGATCGCATCAACAAGATTCTCTTCAGAAACAACATAAAAACCATCTTCAAACCCAATTTCAACCACTCAGATTACTTTCCCATCAAAAACCGCAATTATCAGGGAAACCCTGGTGTCTACCAGATTCCATGTTCGTGCGGTAGTGTGTGCATCGTTGAAACAAAGCGATCAGTGAGCACGAGCGTTGTACGCGGTTGTTGCGTATACCGAGGTCCGTACTGGCTGAGCATAGACTGGAAACTTGCCACCAAATCTAATTTAACTCTACCCATATCTTATCTCGCAATCCTCACTATTATAGTAGAAAAATCCGTGAATCAATAGAGATTTTCAAACATCCCAACAATTTAAACTGCGAAAATGGTTAGTCGTTAAATCACGCGTGGAAATCCGAACTGATTAAAGCTCCTATCAACCGCCACGCTTCATTGATGCATAGCATTTCCGCTTCATCGATGCATAACAGTCCCGCTCCATCGACCCAAAGCAAGCCCTATATAAACCCCTCCGGAATGAAAAATTCCCAGTTAGTGTGCAGTAACAGCCCTGAAAATGTCCCATAATAGTGTGGACAAAACCTCGGCAAACGACGCGGTTCCAACCCGGAAACCAACACGTTAATAATATTTTTTATGACTTCTTCACTGTTTCCCAACATACAGCATTTGAATACTCATCCCCAAACAGAGACCTGCTCTAGGAATTATTTGTTCCTGGAGAGTCGAATTCTATCACAAAAATTGCGTCACGCGAATTGATAAAGTCCGCCATAACTGAACAAAATCAAATGAAACCACTCCATTGTTTTCGGCTGCGCTAATAGACAAAAGTGTTATCTTTCGTTTGTTTTTAGTTGGGCCTGGTAGCTGGACTAGAAATGCGCGAAAGTGGTACGATCATACATTGATCATACATTCTGTCCATTAGGTAGGACCCTGTATAATTTATCATTAAAAAGTTGGCCATTAGTTTTGCAATATGCCAAGGAAAATAATATTACAATCAAGTAACTTATTTGACATTACCTTTTACAAACATTCATAGCGTGAAAAAGCTTCATCACAATGTTCAACACATTCATGCAGCTTTCTCTATACAGATCTTAAAGTGAAATTAAAATGAAAGTGGATTTTTCTTTTCCTCCAACTTCATGATGTATTCCTCACACAGAGCCGCATTGGATCAATAGATCTTAAAGTAATTGACATTATCTTCTGATATCCCATCCCATACGAGTTGTAAGTTGTGCCGAAGAGTCCCCGGTGTCGTGAAAGGATCCGGAGATCTCGATGGCAATAGCGACAGCAACTGAAAGTGATCTGGAGTTTCTCTAGCTACAGCTGATTGGGTATTACTTTGTTGGAGTGTGAGCTTGGGAAGTATTCGAAGGCATGTTGCTTCTGATGAATATACTAGTAAACATTAGCCTCCCAAATTATAGTTGCTACAACTCGAGGTACGGTACTATACAGAAAACAGGCTAATAGTGTGGAAAATATAATTATTTTTCTTTCGTGTAAGAATAGAAGCTAAATACTAAAAATCATTAAAATTGATCAAACCACTTTTAGTAGATGCTATATTTTCTATGTAATTTGTTGTTAATGCAAGCAATAATCAATGAACCAGATATCGCTGCATTTCGCAATACTAAAAAACAATTTTGTATACATATTCTGCCCTAATATTTCAAGCTATAAAATAGGAAGTTAAAAGTCTTAAAGGAAATAATTACTAAATACTCGAAGCGATGATAAATTACTCACAAAAAACCGTTTGCATTTTGATGCGCCGGAACTACGGCAAAAAAACGAACATTTCCGTGTTTGCTTCTTCGGATTAACATACAATGTGCTTCGCGTGGGTGTATTATAGGTGGAAGAAAACAGAAATAAAAGCCAAATAAACAAGATAAAGGCGCATAACCGAACGAAAGTAACAAGCAGATGAAATTGTACGCAAACAGCCTATGTTTCGGCCGCACGATTAAGTGATACGATGCCGTCGGTGACGTGGGATGGAAATGGTGGTGCAAGTCGCCCCCGCCCGAAAAGGCGATGATGATAAAGTGCTAAATTTCACCTGTACGCCCTGCGGGTGTCTCCGAATTTCCCTCAATTCCACCTACACAATATGCACCGGGCGCAAGCACGGATACGCTCACATGTCTACATATGATGCCATGCAGAGGATGCGGAAGAAAAGATAGTGGCAGGTGCACGGCGTTAACCCCCGAAAGCAAAGCTCTATCATTGTATTATATCCTTTAAGTTTATGCTGCAATCTATCAAAAGGCGCGAAAGGTCGGTCAGTTGGAGCCCGGACATGCGCGAGCTTTTATAAGCATCGCGATGAATATATGAGTTATATGTTAATCGAGAACCGCCGTTCTATGCAAATAAGGTAATAAATCGAGCATCGGGGCCTCCGTTGTGTCGTGCGCGAGCTGTTTTATTGCCGTATAGCGGCGGCAGTGTGATTTTCACGATGTCCGTTCGTACATATGTATGTAAGCACTTACAGCCAACGACAAAATTGAATCGGCACAAGAATATGAGCCAATAAGCAGTAAATTGCGAAAATATATATTTGGTGTATGTTAGTTGATAACAAGGGCTGTGGGGTAATATGACAAACACTAAAGTGCTCCATACAAGTTATCTTATTGTCAACCGCGCGAAGGAATGATGTGAGGAAAAGTTCTAACTCAAACATGCCTTGTTGTAACCCTCCTCTAGAAGACAAGACACACTTTTACCGCCTATATACTCCAAAACATGCGAAATATACGAAACGTAAATAAATACGTAAACATGTGTTCATTTTACACTAATAAATCCATCAAAGCTAAATGGCTAAGTGGACCTTTTTCCCTGTTTAACAGATTTGCATTCTTTTTCCTATAAATGGTTTCGTAAGCGTCTAATTCTTGTAGCGCAATAACATTCTTAATTTTATAATTAATTTGATGTTTTCCAATTTAATATTATTCCCAGTTTCGTTTATATGTTGTACTATACTTGACGATTCGATTCTTCCAGAGCCATCCGTTCTTTAAATCTGATGCCTATCCGCCGCTTCCCTTGTTTAATATAGGTTTTATCACAGTCACCGCATGCAATTTTACTCCCGACCTTCTGAGTAAACTTTGCAAGCTGAAACACAGCGTTGCAGTTGGCAAAATACACTTAGAAACCTTCCAGGCAATCCGGAAGATGAGCCGGATGCGAAGGAAAGGTCGAGAATTTATAAAATCGCGTGCGGTGACTGCGATAAAGCTTATATTGAACAAGCGAAACCGGCAGATTCCAAGAACACATAGCCCATCACCGCTATGGAAGGATCGAATCGTCAAATGTAGCACAACACGTAAATGAAACCGGGCACAATATTAAATTAGAAAACTTCAAATTAATTAAGAACGTTACTGCGGCGCGAGAATTTGACTCTTACGAAACCATTTATATGAAAAGGAATGCAAATCTGTTAAACGGGGAACAGGGTCCACTTAGTCATCCGGCTCTGATGGATTTAGTGGTGTAAAACGAACACATGTTCACGTTTTGTGCAACAGGCAAGAACCTTTCCTAACGCCCTCAAATCTCTATTAGCAGCCGCCCAGACAATAATGGAGAAGGGTTAAATAAAAAAATTCGAAATAATCAGATATCAAAATGGGCGCCACGTAATTTGTAAAATGAATCACATGCACTACTAGCTTCAAGTTGCGGAAATGCAATGATCGCACAAAAATCAAGGGTGCACACTGTTAGAAATGAAAGCAGTTCTTAACAAAAGGCATCAAACTACAACTAAAGGTGTGTCTTGAGTCACTCTGTGTACTACGTAGGCTCAATATAACAACAAAGGCTCAAGTTACTACGAAGGCAGAATAAACTACGAATGCTTAAAAAAAATTACGAAGGCTGAATAAATTCTGCCCGAATCATTCTATTCGTCTTTATAATTCAGCATGCCTCGGTATCCTAATCTCAATCCAATTAGGCGAGCGAAACAAACCCACACAATGTACTTTCTTTATTAATGCCCCAAAAATTAATTAATCTCAATTTTAAAAACATACAGCAATCCTGAATGTTAACATTTTTTTGGGAGAAAGAATGTTATTGCTAAGGTACATTAGACGTTTATGAATCAAAATGTAAGACCAATTATTACCTGGCAACTGCATTAATACATGACAAAATGGCAGGATTAATGTTATATGAAAGAATTATATAAACCTTAAGTTGACCTTCAGATTTCCTTCACGCATTCCAATCTATAGTAATTAATGTGGTGAACCTTAAATTTATTAATACCGCCATACAAACCGTGTAAAAGAAAAAAGTGTATAAATAGCCAGACAACGTGATTAGTGCATGAAAATGTCTCAGGTAACGAAGATTGAGTACCGAACGGTCATTAAATTTTTAACAAAGGAAGGGCATACGTCTAATCACATTAAACAACGTTTAGACGGCGTTTATGGTGATTTATTTCCTTCGTATTCCACTGTAAAAAAGTGGGCAAAATGCTTCCGTTTGAGGCAAGAATCCCTTAATGATGATGAGTGCCCCGGTCGACCAAACGCCTCAAAACATTTCAGTTATTGAAAAAATGGTATTAGGAGATCGCCGTTTGAAAGTTGAGGAATTAGCCCCATTTGGGCATGAAGAAGATTAGTGCAAGATGGGTACCGCATCTTCTTTCTGCTCTCCAACGTGAACGTTGGGTCGAATGTGCGCGCTCGTCTTTAAACATGTGTGGAGACAACCTGAAACCGATTTTGATGAAACAGTGGTTCTGTATTATAATCCTCTACTATCCAAAAGGGAATTGAGGGAGTGGCGGCGATCCGATGAACCCCGTTCCAGAAAGGCGAACGTCGCTCAATCAACGAAAAAGGTGATGGCCACTGGCATATTCTCTTTAGAGAAGATAAATAACGTGTACGCACTACTTGTACTTTAACACATACTATATTCTGTTTTATAAAATTACAGTGACACAATAAAGTAACTAAAGCGCATGTTCCCAAATGTGGTGGGAATAGTTTTGCCTAAAATAGCGCTTAATACATTACAGCCACAATATTCTAGGCAATTCTATGTTGGCAAACATTCACAATGTTTCAGAACGTCGTCTTGTTGAAAGATGAAATCGTTTTCTAAACCAACTTTGGCAACAAATTCTTTCAAGCTTTCATTAATTGTCTGGATAAACGATGCTACATCCAAGATTTCTTCAATCTGGTACCAATTTTCTCTTTCCTATCATTCATACATAGTTGTTTGTTTCAAGAAGATACTCGTGGTACACAACTACCTCGACAAATTGAAAGAACACTAATATAAGATGTCCACTCGATTTTGTCGTTGACTGTAGATAGCAATGCTCTGCTTTCTTTTCGCCTATCACATGGACGAGGACCGGAAATAACTTAACAATTCTCCCGTTTCCTGCCCGATTGTCTTGTTCATTGTTTCGCTTCGGGTATGTACCGTATAACTCTACGGCTGCAGAGTTTACGTTTACACAATTAGTGTGGGGTACCATCGTTTATCGCCGGGAATTAAGAGCGTATTATAATGGGAACGATATCGCTGTATGTATGATGATGGTCTGTCTATACGACTCTGTTCGGCTCGTAAATAAATAAACACGTTGTGGGCATGATGTGAGGAAAGTATTAGATTATGCAGATGTAAACGAGATACGAGAAGCTTAAAACCACAAACAATTCATTAGAACGATAATATAATTTTTATCTAAATGACGTATCTATTAACTTTATTGCTCTGTACACTGCGTACAATTCTTTTATTTCCTCCTATTTCCGTATTCTTGAAAGAGTTTTTCAGTAGTATACCTAGACCGAATATCATTAGCTCTGCACTATGTAGGTATTGCAGATTAAAAAGTTTATGAAAGAACTTTTTTTTGGTTATGTTATGTTTCCCTTATTTTGAAAAACAGGTGCCTTTGGTCGTCTGCTTTGATATATCTTCCTAATGAAGAATGAAGAACAATTACTTTCCTTAGATGTATAAAATCTTTGCTTATTCGAAACTCCGACTACATATTAGCCTCAAGAAGTATTACACTACAATTAGCTTGGACACCAGAACATAGATACGGAGGAGCACAAACTGAAACAGACCACTATCTGGTAATTGCAACAATAAGAGGCATTGAACTGGCTAAACAATACTGCAACAAGCAAAACACAAAAAAAGTGGGAAATAGATATATTACAATATAATAAAAACAGCTGAAAACGTATTAAATAAGAAAATCAGTAAAAGTATATACAACGAATGGTACGATGAAGAATACGAGGATGCCCAAAAACAAAAAACCTTGCAAGAATCAAATGGATAAATAAAAAAGAGAACAATATAGAAGAGAATATGTAATACAAAGAAATACAACAAATATACAAGAAAAAAGAGAACGAATGGCTAAGCAAAAAAATGGAGAAGATAGATCAGGAAGGACGTAAACAAAATCTGAAACAATTCTATAATGGGATAAAGCACCAAACTACTAAACCAAAAACAAAAACAGGAGGGATGGAGGACCAGAATAGCGAGATACAAAGTAACCTTTAAATAATGGGGTAGATATGGAGAGAACACTACAAAAATTTGCTGTATGAATAATGAATAGCAACATGATAAAAAGAATGGGAAAACACCTGGAGAAGATGGAATAGAGGCCAAGCTATTAAAATATGGAGGAGACCAAATGAAAAAGAAAATCTACCAGATAAGCAAATTTGGAAACAAGATAAGATACCAGAAAGCTAGAATATTGAGATAATAACGGCAATACATACAAAGAAAATTGCAGAAACTATAGGGCCATAACACTTCTCAACATTACAAATAAAATAGTAGTTGCTGTTCGTAGACCTACAAAACGCCTACTACAGCGCCCCCTTCGGGAAGCTATGGAAAAAACAAACATAAACGTAGAAATAATAAACACGGTCAAATCCTTGTATATAGAACAACAAAAATTAAAGTTGGTAACAAACTAACAGCGGGATTTAAGGTAACCAAAGGCCTAAAACAAGGATGCTGCATCTCGCTAACGCTGCTCAAAATATACCTGGAACAAGTACTTAAAGAGTGGAAAAAGAAATGTAAGAACATGGGAATGCCTACGGACAATGAAATGACATATACGCTGTGCTTCGCCGACGACCAGGTTCTAATAACACAGGACTATGACGACATACAATATATGACACGTAAACTTATTGAAAAGTACCAAAAATGACTCGAGCTGGCAGGAAGACAGACAAAATAATGGAAGAAAGAATCTTGGGAGACCATATGTTGAGAGACAGGGAAACCTGGAGATTTGGCATCGGAAGCTGTGTTACGTTATAAACCGACCTAGATATACATATACGAGGGTAAGTCAAAAATCACTTACACCTTTAGTTCTACAACTGTATTAAACAAAGATAGGTGTACAACAGATACATTATTTTTCGACGTAGTCTCCATGTGTAGCAATGCACTTGGTCCAGCGAGCCACAAGCTTCCATATGTCTTCCTGGTAGAAGGTTTTCTGTTGGTCGTGAAGCCACTTTTGCACCGCATCCCGAACGTCTGTGTCTGAGGCAAATCGACGACCTCTCAAAGCTTCCTTGAGCGGTCCAAAGAGATGAAAGTCTGAGGGAGCGAGATCAGAGATGTAGGGAGGGTGTTCCAGGGTCTCAAAACCCCACCTGTTGATGGTTTCTTGGTGTTATGGGTCTTGTGCGGACGGGCGTTGTCTTGCAACAACAAAACTTTGTTTGAGAGTAGACCACGGCGTTTGTTTTGAATTGCTGGTTTCAGCTTATTGGCCAACAAATCACTGTACCTCGCACTATTTATGGTAGTCCCCCTGTCAAAGTGGACGTCCAGTATGGGGCCTTTTTCGTCCCAAAACACGGTTAGCATCACCTTTCCAGCCGATGGCGAGGAATTTTTTCGTGCTAGGAGATCCTTCCTGGGTGTTTCTATTCCATACTCTGGCGTTTCGATTCGGGCTCGTAGTGATGAACCCACGGTTCATCAACGGTCACTATTCTGCTTAAAAATGCGTCGCCTTCCACGTTGAAGCGATCCAGTAAGCGTTGGCAAATGTCCAAACGTTTGGTTTTGTTTTCTGCGGTAAGCATTCGTGGTACCCATCGCGCACACACTTTACGAAATTTGAGTTCATCGTGGATAATTTGATAGGCAGAATCGTGACTGGTTTTTAAAGAAGATGCAACCTCACCTATGGTAACTCGCCTACTTGCTGTAACCATCTCTCGAGTTTGCTGAATGTTGTCGTCGCTGGTCAAGGTTGACGGCCGTCCAGCTTTCTCTTTTTGTGTTACGCTCGTGCGGCCACTTTCAAACATTTCGATCCACAAAAAAACGCTTTTACAAGATAAAGCACTGTCCCCGTATTGTGACAAAAGTCTCCGGTAAATTTCAACATCTTTCACACCCTCTGACCACAAAAATCGGATCACTGCTCGTTGTTCCTCTTTGGTGCAAACTAATAGCGGAGCTGACATGCTTATGCTGTTGTAGCTAGCAGACAAATGACGCGATCGTGATTAAATTCCGCACACATGACCACAAAGGCGCCAACTCAACACAAGCGGCCGCCACTACGATAACCTTCAAATCTTGTTATGGCGAAAGTGTAGATAATATTTGATTTACCCTCGTACATTCATAGTGCTAAGGAATTGCGGACTACGCACGAAATGCACCTACACATTTGAAATAAAGTACTTGTGAAGAAAACCTTTTCAGAAGTTCTCTTAAACTCGTTATCACCAATTGCTCCACAAACTCTTTTCAAGCCTAAAACAGTATCCATCTAGTAAAAGTGAGTTTACACTGTACGATTCGTTGAATGACTGATCGAACGATCAACTTCTTCGACTGGTCACCACCGGGTCACACAACGCAAAATCGCAACCCGCCGTAAGTCGCTACATTTACACTATTCGAGTTAGACGTGCTATTGGTCAAGTATTAATGTCATCATTTCTAACCTCACTAAAGTGCTTGTTTTAAAGATCGTAGGTCGTGTAACAAACAGCATGGATGTTGACGAAATCTTATTGTATCAAACAAGTTTAACTCTGTCATTACTGTTACTACAAAGAAAAAAACATCAAACAACAAAAAAAAAGAAACGTATAGGAAGATTGTGGGCCAGACAATGGCTTCTGCGTCGAGATATGGACCGAGGCTTGTCAAGCATGGTTTTTAAAGAGCTGCAAATAGAGGATCCACGCAGTTTTAAGAATTTTAGCCGCATGAGCGTAAAAACGTTTTATGAATTATTAACCAAAGTGGAACCATTCATACAGCGTAAAGATACAATCCTTCGTGAAAGTATTTCTGCAAAAACAAGACTGCTAGTTACGTTAAGATTCCTAGCTACAGGTCAAACTTATAAAAGCCTGCACTATGGATTTAGAATTTCGGTACCTGCGCTTTCAATATTGATACCCGAAACAGTTAAGATCATTTACAGTGTCTTAAAGCATGAATATTTAACAGTAAGTATTAACTAATTTACACCTAAGAACCTATATTCAATTTCTAATTCTGTATTACCATTTATATTTTGCAGACTCCTACAGACACAGCTAAATGGGAAGAAATAGCACAAGGATTTTATAAATGTTGGAATTTTCCGAATTGCTTGGGGGCACTTGGTAACTCTTTTATAAATACTTCCTCTTGGCACTAAATTAATTGATATCAATATTTTTAGATGGGAAACATATTGCATTCCGAGCCAGAAAAGAGGATGGATCGTATTATTATAACTACAAAGGTTTCCATAGCATCGTGTTGATGGCTCTTGTAGATGCTGAGTACAACTTCATATATGTGGATGTAGGTTGTAACGGAAGAGTTAGCGATGGTGGAGTTTATAACAATTCTTCATTGTGCAGAGCAATTAACAACAATATACTAAACTTTCCAAATGAAAGTGATTTGCCAAATTCAGATATTAAAGTACCATATGTTATAGTGGCTGATGATGCCTTTCGCCTGTCTAATAGAATAATGAAACCTTGGGGATTGCGAAAAACGAATGAAGAAAAAATTTTTAATTACCGACTGAGTCGTGCCAGACGTGTCGTTGAAAATGCTTTTGGCATTCTAGCTAATCGCTTCCAAATACTTCAAAAAGATATTAATTTACCTGTCGACAAGGTGCAAGATATAACTTTAACGTGCTGCGTCTTACACAATTTTATTAAGGAAAAAGATGGTAGCAAATATTTTAGTGGGCAAGACAATGAAAATACGGATGCCATCAACATAACACCAGGTCGATGGAGAAAAAATGTGTTTGTAACAGATTTGGAAAACTGCAGGTCCACAAGGCCGGCAACTGCACCACTGGATATTAGAAAGAAATTTACAGAGTATTTTAATGGAACTGGATTTGTTCCTTGGCAATGGGAGGTTGTTAAAAAATTTAATTTTTAAGTTACAGTATTTATAATAATAAAAATATATTATGTACTTTTAAACACCTTTATTTTAAGATAAGTTATAAACTTTCATCAATCACAGGTTCATATATCATAGTTGCTGCCTCTAACGACCTTTTTTGTACTTATACAAAATATTAGTAATTTCGTGTTTAGCATCCTCGATGAAGCCCTGGTCTGCCATTTGTTTCAGCTCAACGGCGACAAATTTCCCAAATATATTGAGACTGTTAAAACTGTTGTTGCTGTTTGCCAATAAATTTTGATTAAGCAGTTCCAATGTTTCCACGGTCTTTTTTGTAATTGGATCTTCTTCCAGTTTTTGCACCTTTTTTTTGGGTACTATTGAAGATGAGGTCGATGGCGTTGCTGGTACAGAAACCTCATCATCTGAGAAAATTTCGTTTGTCCATTGCGTTTCTGTTATTTCTTGCGTCTCCTGGGTCTCTTCATCCTCTTCATGTGGCCTTTTTTGTGAAATCTGACGGTTTTACAATTTTTAGTAACACTAAATCATTAATTTTGAAAGTGACGTTTCTAATTTAAGTTGTACTAAAAAAATTTTGATTTTCTATAAAAACTAACATTCTACCTCGATGCTGCAGACTTATTAAATTGCATCCGGCTTAATGGGGTTCAGTTTAGTTGTTAAGTGGAATTCGAGGTACCTAGTTTTCGGTTAAATTTCCAATTTAAGACAAATATGCACAAATATGCAGCATTCGCTAAAAAATGCATTAAGTTAGAAAAATATGCATTATATGCATTTTTTAATTGGCTTATTTTAATTAGAAAACATTCAATTAATCCAAAAACCTCAAAATTTTGTTGATATACCTTTTCATACCAAATATGCATTTTGCATATAATCCGAGCTCTAATTATCATACTTTCAATGAATGAAACGTCACCTTATTATGAAAAGAAATTTACTGTAATTTTTATACAAATATTTACCCTTATTGTCCCTTTTCCCTTCCTTGGATTTACATGGGGAACAACAAATTGGGCCCTTTCGTACCACCAAATGTGGTCTACCTCTCTCTCATCTGCACTCATTCCGCTATGCTTGGCTGAGATCTCTTTTCCGATTTCGCGGGATAGTTGGGTGCGAATGTTCGCAATTTTCTTTTTAATTTGTTCCGATGAGACAGTTAAATTGAGTTCTCCTTTCAGGTGCTCCGCAATTTGAAATAAAGCGTCCCGCCTCGCATGTTTATTTTTATAAAAGTTATGTTTTGCATCATATAAACATGGATACTGCTCCAAAGCATCCAGCATTTTTGTGAGCATCTCTTTAGTCCAAATTAAATCCTACAAGTAATGTTACTAATTTCCATTTATATTTCAAGATAACAATATACTTACTTTATCACTCGTCGACTCCATAACGGCTTTTTATTAACAAAACCCAGAGAGGAACCTTAACCTCACAATGTTGATCCCAACCACGCGACTAGTCGAACGAAAATACCGACTGCGCTATTCCCGCCAAATCGCGCGACTGATCGTATACTTGTAGTCGACCGACTGGTTGCATAGTCTAAACATCAAATTTCATTCGATTCGACTGATCATTTGGCCAGTCATTCGACGAATCGTACAGTGTAAACTCACTTTAACATTTTAATAATCACTACACTTGCATGAAGTGCGATATAAATTCTCGCAAATTACAAGAACAAAATGATATTCTGAAATCCCACAACATGAACGGCTAATAATTCCCGGCCTACGTAGATTGATACGTTTCATATTCCTGTGCGACAGTCACATGTCCAAGCGGACCATTTTACTCGCATAATTAAGATGGCGTTTCATAAAATGCGTGCGAACGGCGTGCAGGGCTAGACGCAATTTGTATATCAACGAATACCAACGCGACAGCCCCAAACACGGATCCGCGCATTAGCCTAAACATATTCAACAGCTGCTGAAATTATCCGTAAGTACGGCGAGTGGGTATATAAATATGCTGCCAACTAACCGACCTGCCAACTAAATAACTAATCGCGTCCATTGGCGTACGTTCCGGAATATGGTAAACGGATTCGTATTATAGATGGTACTAATGTATTGTGTTATGCATAGATATACATACTTACCATAGCAGTCAGCGCGGTTGAACCGCGATAACGATCTAAGTTATGGTCCGGCGTTTGACGCACTCCCACACACAGGCGCGTATACACCACCGTACCGTTGCTTATGCCGGAGTGTTTCCGGTGTTGGGCGCCATCTTGAATTTAATTCATGCACGGCTCTATTATTACACGAATAAGTAATGGAAGTATTGTGTATGCGTTTCGACAACAAAAAAAAAAGAGGAGGAGGAAGGGAAGTAACAGAATAGAAATGAAGACATCGGTTTCACTTTTAATTGGAACGATTTTAGAAGTAATCCAAAAAACAATGAAGGAGAAAACATAACTTCTTAACATTATTACTCTTCAGTTTAAGGAAATTTTATTGTCAGCGTAATTTACAGAAGTTTCCCCTTTTTTGTTGGCATGCAAATTGATTTTGAATACATATGTTTATTTAACAGATTTTGAATCAAATTCAGTGAATAATGTTAGCGGAGATACTGTTATGATTTACTGTTGCCCATACAGATACGTTTGTGATGTACGAGGGTGAGATACAAGGAAACTACGTCTTTTTACGAAAATGATTTTATTTATATTCAAAATAATCTCCTCCTGCATCAATGCACTTTTGTAACAGAAGTTTCCACAACGTAAAAGCGTGAAGCCAGACATCTCTTGGAATGCTCTCAAAAAATAGACGAATTGCTTCATCTATCTCATCCTACGTCGTGAAACGTCGACCACGTAAATGTTTCTTTAGGTTGAAGAACAACCAGAAATCACACATGGCCAAATCAGGCGAATAGGGTGGATGTTCAATGACTTTTACCTTATTTTCACGTAAAAATTCAACTGTCTGCTGTGCACTGTGTGACGATGCATTGTCGTGATGCAACATTAACCCGCGAATGTTGGCTGACTCAAGAACTGCAGGTAAACATTTTGTGGTGTACCAGTTTGCTGTGACTGTACGTTGATTTTCCAGCTTCATTGCTTTTACTAATCCGGTACTACTGTATCTTCGAAACAAAGGGGCTTTTCAAAAATCATAAAAGGACAAAATATTCTTAGAATAGTTCATGGAATAACCCCTCGAATTTTTGCCGTATGTTTAATAAACATCCTGTATAATGTAGTGGGACATCCCACCTGAAGTGTGTTTGTTGACACTCAATACTTTAATTTCAACCAATTTCATATTAATATTTGTAAAGTATTAGAATTTAACGTAGTATTTGCAGAATTCGGTTTATTTTAGGTTATTATGTATTCGAATTCTGGCATTTTGATGATTTATATTATTAATCTTTTATTCAAAAAAAAAGACTCCATGAAAAGTTCCGAACTATTTTGAGTAATATTGCATTTTGGAAATATAACTTCTAAAAATGACATAAATATATACGAAACACTATATTTAGAATCCTTTACGTCATCTACAACACCGAAAACGAGCATCACAACATCTGACAGTAAACAGATATTTGGAAGATTCATTAGAAATTTGAATATAAGCTAAAAAGTGTTAAAACTAAATAATAACAGTTTGAAGAAGTAAATCAACGCAAAATCGAACCAAACAAGTCATAGAAGGGGATTGGAAAGGTCTATTCATGAGGATATCAACTTATTATTTGAAAGGAGCGGATCAAGATTCAAAAGAGGAACAAAACCATATATACACTACACGCACACGAATAACTGTAAGTAATTTAAAGAAAAAATTATCTTTGTAAGTGAAATACTAAAAATAATAAACGAAACAGATTGTCACCCAGTTTAATACTTGTAATTGTTTTAAAACACCTCAATAATTAACAATGATACAAGGTGGAAGGTGTGGAAGGTGCTAGCCATATTGATATACCGACCTACTGGCTGCATGTATGGATGAGAGGAATGTCCCGTTCTGCGAGGGTAGCAACATGTATAATTGTAAATAAATATGCACCTTCTGTACTTAGCATGGCTAAGCGATTGTCTAAAATATAGTTTTGACAATCACTGCGAATATTTCTACATTTTATAAAAACTCAAAAAATTCCTAAAAAGAAAATGGGCCATATTTAGCTTATAATAATAATATATAGTATATTTGCAATAAAAAAAATTACAAAATTTGTCATATAATTGTGTCGGTAGATATAAAAAGAGAATGTATATATCAAATAAATAGATAGAATAAAAAAAAGTGTGTATAATACGGGAGCACAGTCACATACATAAGACAAATAAACACGTTTAAATAAATTATAAAATAGATTAAAATAGAATATCTGCTGCCTAGGATATGTATTCCTCAACTGTGTAGTATTCGCCCCCAATTAACTTATGTTTTATTTTGTTTTTAAAAGCCTTTGATGGCAATATTTTTACTTCAGGTGGTAGCAAATTACATAACTTTGGACCCCAGCGGCTAACGGTTTTTTGAGTGCAAATCAGTCGGTGGTGCGGCACTCACAATTGTTACGATTTGGAATAGTGTAATTGTGGTTGTGTCCATTAGGAGTGAAGTCACCCTTCTTCTCATGTACGTGGGTTACTACATTGAGGATGAAGACGGACGCCAACGTAAGTATTCCCTTCCCTTTAAAATGTCCTCTATAGGATTCATTATACCCTAGATTGCGTAGTACTCTGACAGCTTTCTTCTGTAGGGTAAATACTCTGTTTGCTTCTGTCGCGGATCCTCAAAACAGGATCCCATAACTCAGTAAGGAGTGGAAAATTGCAAAATAAGCGGTATTGACGGCCTTTTGTGTTGCTATCTTCTTTATTCGTCTGAGGGCGTATAGAGCCGATGACAGCCTCGAAACCAAAGCGTCGATGTGGGCTGTCCAACTTAATTTTTCGTCTAATGTTAGCCCCAGGAATTTGGCTGGAGGATTATTTTCTTGCTTTCTTGTGGTAAGTATAAGGTTTTAAGTTTTTTCTTTATTCATTTTCAATTCGTTCGTTTCGAATCAGTTGCAGGCTTTGTTTACCGCGTTGGTCGATCTCTCTTTCAGTTCCTGGAAGGTCTCCGCGTGGACTAATAAGGACGTGTCATCGACGTACTGACATAACTCAGCACTGTGGACATTAGCAGGTAGATCATTAACAAATATGATAAACAAAAGTGGGCCAAGTATAGAGCCTTGGCCTATACCATATTTTACTTCCGATGTCTCTGGCGCTTGTTGTTCCATATTGTCACCTGCCTTCTGCTGTTAAGGTAGGAGGTTAATAAATTCCGGGTCCACAGAATCAAAAGCTTTCGATAGATCTAACATGTTCATGTTCATGTGTTGGTTATTATCGAAAGGTTCGTGAATAGCTTAGTCACCTTATAATAAATACAATTTCGCCTTTTATAAATTGCCATTTCCCTTTGTAATTTTTCTATCGTTTCTCGCGTATGTATATCTTTCAATCTATCCTTTCTGGTCACAAAGTGAAACATTTCAAGTAATTTAAATTAAGTTAGTTACACTAACAAAGTAAGAACGTGCCCAACAAATAACTTGAGCAGTAATTAATAGCAGCTATCTATGCAATATAAAAGTCTCTAAGGACAGTAGAGACAGAAGTAGAAAACTTATATTATCTCTACGATATTATAATGCATAGCAGGCCTGCTACGTTTGCATGACAATTTGTTAAGAATGATTTTATAAGCGTATATCAAGTCCGGTTATCAACGGGAGCCATCGTGACAATACGTATTATTATCTGTGTGGCTACGGGGTATAAAATATGTATATACACACGAACTAGGGGGCAACCAGCCACGCAGCAGAATAAAACAATTCAATTATGTGTGGCTGGCGTGAAATGCAAATCAGGGATTTCAAAATGGAGTATATTATGGTATTATACTGGTATACTTCGCGCCTGTTGGAAATCGCCGAAGTGTGACAGTCTGGAAGAAGGTAGGTATGTAATTTGTACATACATATAACGCAATATTATAGCGAACTCATATCTGCTTCTCAATGTTCAGCGATTACCACACATTCTACTAATACATGCATATGTATCTACACACATAAGCGAAGTCATGTGAGCGTAACAATCGGGCATGTTCGAAACGGCTTTAGAGCTCGCTTTAATTGGCAAAGATTAACAGCGAACGGATGAAGTTGTAAGTAATTAATAACGAGCACCCGCGCAGTCTGAACGGGTACAAGATAATTTATGGCGGTCGTAGATACTTGCGCCGCTGTCCATCAGGTTCCTTCGCGGTTGAAGACGTCAGATTTCAAATATGAAGCTATTAAACAGCTGTGTTCGTGGTAGAAAGATCGCTAATTTTGAAATCAGCCCCATTTACACGTCTCTGCTATGAAGAAAATGTTTCGTAGATGGCACTGTTCACAACTGTCAACATGAAAAGTCAATTTAGGTCATATACATACAAATTCTTTGGATTTTTTACGTGGAAGTTGTTGATTTCGCTTGATAATTGCACTAAGTAATGCTGCTATTGTAAAATATTTCCAGTCTCAGCAGATCTAGCCTTAGCTATAGAGATTATTAAGATATAATTAAGGATGACTATGCTTATTTTAAATTTACATATATTAACATCCTGAACCCGTAAATTTAAAAAAAAAATTGAAACTTTGTGGACAAGTAGTCCTCACCTCAAGATGTTCGAAGCCATTTTCCTTATCGGCACAATTTCGTTTTAAGAGGGTGAAACCACTCCTGAAATTTTACTTGATTTTCGGTTTTTTGAAAATAATTCGATAACGGTTAGACCAAATACATCAAAGTTATATATCAAAATAATCGTCTCTTTGAGCTGGAGGTTTTTACGTTCCCCAGCAGCGGATACTGCCTCCTACAGTCACTATGTAAGGTGTAAAAACACCGTCTTTTAACTCAGGTTATAGAGCGTAAATTTTTGAATGATTTAGTTATCTTAATTTATATATATATATATATATACATATCTTTAATTTAAACTATTTTTTACTTACATATCTTTAATTTAAACTATTTTTTTACTTACCAACTCAACTGTTTGTGTATTATCTGAAATCAAATAAATCTTAATGAGAAATAGTGTCAGGTATAGTATAATGTGAATAATTATAGAAAAAATTATAATAATAGTAATAACAATATTTATTTATTTACACGTGGATATTCAAAATGTAAATACATGGGAAATACGTCAAAATACAATATATAAAATATATAAAAAATTCAATAAACTTTAGGTACGAAGGCATTAAAAAGGATTAGTGAGTTAGAGTGCTAGCTTTAAACGACCGATGCTTACGAAATATTTTGTAACTGTTACATCTATAAAACCTACAATCATACATACAGCTATACAATGAGGACCAAAAGTATCCCCCCTCCCCACTAGCTTTTGAACAACTGAGGTTAGCGTTTTCGGAAAAAATAGATCGATTTTTATTTTTTCTAAGCTAACCGAAATCGATGCATACCTGAAAAAGGGAAACAGATTAGTAGTAACAAATGCATAAAATGGCAAACAAAGGAATTACAGAATATCAAAAATAAATTAAATTTACTAGATACGATATATAAAGTAACGAAATCTGAAGCCGTTTTACAACTGTACAAAAACTGTAAAATAGAATTTGCAAACGAGATTAAGAAAACCAAAAGAGAAAAAAACCAAGAATATATTCTCCGATCTTCTACGATCATATCTGGATAACAGGAGGCAAGTATTGTGGTGGCAGAACACGTTATCGGATATGAAAGTGACCGATGTAGGAGTACCCCAAGGTTCCATCTTGGGGCCCTTGTTATTCATCATATATATAAATGATATGCCTAGTAACATCAGTGGTAGTAGAACTCTGGTTTATGCGGACGACACATCTATTCTTGTAAGAGGCAGAAAAGAAGACATTGCATGTATGAAAGACAATGCATTAAGATCGGCAGCAGTCTGGTTCAATGTCAACAAATTAAAATTAAACATAAATAAAACACAAAACCTTTCTTTTGTTCGCGACATGAAGGGGTAATTAATTTTCTGGGCGTAACTGTTGACAGTGCTTTGACATGGCGAAATCGTACAGACGCGTTGTGTATAAGACTTAGTAAGGCAGTATATACTATAAGAGCTGTAAAAAGTGCAGCTACGAAACAAGCGGCAAAACTTACTACGCCAATTTCCATAGTGTAGCGACCTATGGAATCGCGATATGGGGTGCCTCCGCCGAAAGTAAACGTGTCCAAACTTTACAAAAAGAAGCGATCAGGGTACTGTATGGACTAAACTATAGAGAAACATGTCGAAGTGTTTAAAACAGAACAAATACTCACTATTACCAGTGTCTTTATTCTTGTATGTGTAAAATTCGTTCACGCTAACCAATCGCGCTTTAGACGAAATGCCGATCTGCATACACATGAAACCCGAAACCGCGACAAATTCCCTATCATCGGTTGAAGGTAATGCAGCAAGCCGTGGATTATTGGAGTGTAAAAATGTACAACCACTTGCCGAACCAGCTAAAGACTCTTAGTAAAAACAAATTTGCCAAAACCATGAAGTCTCTACTTTTCAAGAACACTATTTACATTTTAGAGGAATTTATATATGTAATCGGGAGAAGGCTGACGCTATATATATATATATATAATAAAAAAAAAATGTAAATAATATAGAAAGATTTTTTGAAATATTTTTCTCGGGGGTTTTTCTCAAATTTTGTTAAATTTTCTAATTTAATTTGAATAAACGATTCTTGTAGGTTCAGGCAATTTTTGAATGAATTTCCAACTCAGTAAAATAAAATTAACGAATTTTAAGATTTGAAAAGTAACTAACCTTTAAATTTTTGAACGAAGCCAATGTATATAAACCCTCTGTTTATATACCCACTACAGGAAACTGCCTGCTCTGGATATTTAACCCTTTTCTCTTCTAATAAAGACTTTGAATACACAAACGAACACTTATATTGGGATTGGATTTGAGACACACTTTAATTCAACCAAGGCCGAATAAAGATTGATGAAAAATTATGGCGTCGTTCATCTTTCTTTTATTTTAAATCGCGAAAGACCGGCGATTGTTTTATTTCACAGCCAATTTTGATAATTTAGCCCAAATAGAAACTTTTCGATGACTTTTGATCAAATGATATTCTTTCGGCAAACAGCATACGAGAGCAAATGCAGTGACTTAACTAGAAGGTTGTATCTTGATGATTCTGTGATCCAAACTGTCACCAACAAGCTTTAAACGAGAAAATCCACTGCTAATTTTCAGAAACCTTTCAGATAAAGATTTAATTGATGAAATATTATTTGTTGTACTTTTCAATTTATGCTGTTGCTTATTCCAGACGATTTCTACATTAATTTGGACGAAATAAGTGAATAGAAAAATTAATAAACGAGTAGATTTGTCCATGCTACCCCACACTCGTCATTATCTGGACTTACAATAAAAAAATTAAATTTTTTATTTTTACAGATTACTAGAAATAAATGTTAGATTTTCGAAACATTGCTGGTACTTTCAAAGCAAGCAAAAAATATCATGAAGAATAATTTTTTTCAAAAATCAATATTAAAAAAATTTTCCCTCTTGTATACTCCATCGCTTTACACACTGTATATATGCAGGGTGTTAATACCAAAAGTTATGAAATGAATGAATGATTTATTTGTATATACAAATACAAAGGTAAAATTGTAAAAAAAAAACAGATTCATTAAATATTAAAATTGCCTCAACCTTATCTTGTTCATGCGCACGCCATCGTAAAAGCAACAATACAGAGAAAAACTAAAAAATTAGCATATCGTCTACCAAAAACTGTAACAAATTCGAACGAACTTACTGTAATAATAAATTAATTGGAGGAACATTCAGTAAACCAAACAATCAACAAATCAGGAGCAAGCAAAAAAATATTCAGAACGGAAAACAAAAAATATAAAACACGAAAAATTAAATAACAACAAAACTTCTACACAATAATATAAATGTGAAATAGTTTGACAGTTGTAGTCTTTGCGTTGCCTAGTAACAAGATTTTTACATGAACATAGGATCTTAAGAGCCAATTTGCCGTTTTTCTTTTAGCCTACTTTGCTCAAACAAGTACAATCTATCGATGTATATCGGGCGCATGCTAACTGGAATGAACATCAATGGGGAAAGATTCTTTTTACAGACGAAAGAAGAATACAATTATGGAAGCCTAATGGACGTAGTCGTGTATATAGAAGATCAGGAGAACGTTTGGCAGAATGTAATCTTGCACAAAATCTTAGCTTTGGTGGCGGTTCCATTATGTTATGAGGCGGCATTAGTTGGAAGAGTCGCACGGAATTGATGTAAATTTAAGAATGAATGCTGACTGGTACATATACAACATCTTTGAAGAACATTTTTTACTTTATGCCGGCTTTATTGGCTACGATAATTTTATGCTAATGCATGATAATGCCCGAGCCCATGCCGCAAGGACAGTGATCCAGTACCTTGAGGATGTCGGGGTTGCGGCGCTTGAGCGGCCAGCAAATAGTCCTGACGCAAATCCCATAAAACATCTATGGGACATTCTAAAAAGAAATATACGAGCACGAAATCCAACTCCTAACTCAATTGCAGAATTAAGAATTGCTGCACAGGAAGAATGGAATCGAATTCCTCAAGAAATCATCAAAGACCTTTTGCGCAGCATGCATAGGAGGATGCAGGATATGGTTAGAGCAGTAGGAGGAAGTACTAAGTATTAAAGTGTTATTATGTTGCGTTGTTATTATGTTTATGGGTGATTTATGTTGCTTTTTCAATTAAACGTTTTTGGCCAAAAACAAATTGTTTTAATAATTCCTCCACAAATTTGCTATAAATCCTCCATATGAAATTTATTTGATTATCAATAACGTAAAACACTCCAGTGTACAAGATTTAGCAACAAAATTCACAAAGGTTTTAAAGAGAAAAGTTTTAAAGATAATAATACTATTTTTTTGCAATTTCAACTTCATGGGGGAGATAAACCTAACACCTGCGACGACATACAATTAATTCCGCTCCTTTGCCGAGCGAAATTAACACCGCAAAAGTTAAATTTTAACTACGCAAAAATGTAATTAAGCTCCAATATGTGAGCACTATTATAAAATAAAACAACTCCATTGCTTTTAACTATTTGTGCACTACTGATTGGTGAAAAATTGGTATTACATTGAACTCCGTATTTTTTTGTATGTAAGCCAACTATTAACCTATCATCTTTCTGGAACATAATGCAGATGAAGCGCAAGGAAGTTCTGCTATAGCCAGTACAATATGTAGATACAACATAGCGTGTGCGGACAATGGGGAGGTCTCATATGGCGACCAGAAAATGCCCGCGCTATTAATCATGACGGGTGTTGACACGACGCTCGCCGTTTATATCATTAATATAGTTTCGGACGCGGGACCCGCTGCCCCCGACCTGTGCCGTACTAGAGCGCTACATATACGAAACTTAAGCGCTACACTATAGCCATGGCGTTTGTGTGATGTATACCGCAGGTGCGAGGTGAGGCCGTCCAACAGCTCGTTTTCGGGTTCGGCTTATTGAAACGACGGCCGTAAATCAACAACCCTTAAGATAAATGATCGCGGCGTCCGGACTTTATGATGAAATATCGGCGTATAATATGCCCATATTTGTTTAGGGAAACCTTTCAAATAACACGCACACTTCTATTAGTCAATAAAAACCATCGAGAGGGTAGCGAAATGCTTGTCTGTGGGATTAATTAGGTTGATATTATGTCGCGAAGAGGATAACGAAGTTGTAAAACATTTGACATCTTACTTTAGATATTGTGATAATTGTGTGTGACTATTAGTGAATAAAAATTGAACAAAAAAGCAAATAAGTTACAATACAGTGTATAAGTTATGTCTGAAAGAAGCAAAAAGGGTAAAAAATATCAATATTTCAAGGAAGACTCTTACAATTACTACTCCTTGCTACTTATTTTAAAAATAACAGTAAATGACAACGAAGGTTGCATTCACTTGAGGGATATAAAAGTCGTATTGCGACAAGGGATGGCTGTGGTCAGCACGAGTGATTTTATATAAAACTTCTGGGATTAAACCAAATTGCAAAGCAGAATTCATTTAGAAGACGTAAACGCAAGTAAGAGTCTTTAGTGTTATTATCAAAAAATCGGAGCCATTACCTAATGAATTTTACCAAAGACCTTGGCAAAATCCATAAAAATTGCAGCGACTGGAAGAAGCTTGCGAATATCTTTACAGTGTAAAATAACAGAAGTTATAGTTACCGAATACTTACCTTTAAGAAAACCAAGCTGGTTCGTGGAAAGTCTGATCTGATGTAATCAAACCTGTGGACTTGTGAGCGTATCTATGTCTTTTTGTTTTAACTTTGATAAAGGAATCTTTTTAGATATAAAAAGGCTTAATTAAATTACATCTAGAAATATAATGAAAATATCTAAAACAAGAGGGTAATTCTATTAATGTGTTAGAAAACATTGGAAAGCATTAGATTGTTATGGGAATATGTTGTGTGAAGATGAAGTTCATACGATTGAACTACATCTCTAAAATAGCTGTAAATGTTATGGATTCAAGTGTCTACGATTTCAGGTATCTAAAACCTTTTCGTTCTCAGATTGGAGTGCATAAAGAAGCACGAATTTTTTTCTGGTTCAAAAGGCGATACTCAAAGACCACATGTCTTTATACATATGTACTATTACCAACATTGTACTCAATCGAACACCATTGTTTGGGAGCTTGAAGACACCATTGGAGTGCGCCTACTTCTTCGAATTAGTGTTTGCGTAAATAATAATAATAATAACAATAATAACTTTATAAAGTAAGAGATCATCCAGCGTTTCTTTCAAAACCTGTGTTATAAATCGGAGAATAACTGTAATGGCATTACCACTGTTTTTTAATGACCTTTAAGTTACATTTTTCTGTACTTTTGGCTTTTCGGTTTTCATCGACCATAATATCAATCGTAACAGGAGAGTTAAAATCACATCTAAGCAAGAAACTTTTTCAACTTTTCATCTTTTTCGATGGTTCTTCAAATGCCGCTATTCCTTTGCATAGTGATCTATTTCAGTTGTTTTAAATGTAATCAAAGTAGAAAAAAAGATTTTTCTAGTATTGTTCAGAAAATAGCATATGTATTTCAAACTGATGCAATTGAAATAGTTTCTGGATATTTAATTATGCCAGAAAATCTCAGATGATATTTCAAAAAGTGTTAACAGTGTTTATATTTTGAAAACTAATGCATTGATCTTTCATTTTCATTATGCCGGTTGAAGACCAAATCTGATTTAATAGCTACAAACATATCTAGCAGAGGATAGCATATTTCACAGATATTCTAACGTTATAATTTACAACTTCTAACGTAGTTGTCATTAGCGGCACGTACAGTGAGTTCGGTATGTTCACTTGTTCGACGTAACAATTCCTCAGACGGCTATTCGCTTTTTTTCAGTAGCTCCAACTCCTTTTATGGTCTCCTACCGCTGGATCGGGGGTACTAAGGAACTGATTTAAGTCAAGTCAACGACGGACATGGGGACTTGTCTTCGGTTAATTTTTTTTCTCTTAAATCTTCAATTTTAATGGAATATTTTCCTACAACATTCAGTGAATTCTTTAGCATAATTTCGAAAATTAAATATCGTTCATCAAATAATCGTCTTGTTCGTCAATAAATTTTATTATTGTACAGTTGGTGGTGCTATATGTCATAGAGTAACGTAGATTGAGTATTCCAGTTGCGTCCCTGCATGTTATGCATTATGCAACTTTTAAAAATAAGAGTATTCGTTGGAAATTCATTATCAAATTATATTTCGAAAAGTAAAATTAGTTGTGATTATACCATCTCTATCGCTGTTATAATAATGGAAGGGCGCTAATTAATTTCTCACTTTGAGTCAAGATATTCATCCAGGTAACACGTGTTTGACTGTGTTCCCATGTTCTATGTGTTTAACGCTTAATTCGTACCATAAATGCGAGGTAAAAGTCAAGTTTGGTAACATATAAGTATAGAGTTTATATGGGATCGTCATAATTCCAGGTTAGTTTTCTTTTTTCCAGTTTTAATAGAGGCAAAATTTCATTAATTGATATCTGGTTTAATTTAATTTGCCGAGAGAGTGTGTTTAGGACACTCCCGGACATTCAGACCGCATAATTAAATAATTAATTTCGAAAAATTATTTTTTTTTAAATTTCCACGTTTAAAACATTACGATATACAATCACCTTCTAGGCGGTAACATCCATTATCCCCACCACAATGTTCTTTTCTCTGTTAAATACATAGCTATTAAATCAGTTTTGGATGTCAATGTGTCACTTCATCTAGAACGCAATAGTTTGTCGCATTGTATCATGTTCGATTGTTCCTTCATTATTTCGTTCTAATCTAGCTGTTTTGACCCAGCCAATACAAGTACAGGAAATATAAAAAAGTGGTTATTTAGAATTCGCACTCTACAAACTCTACTTCCTTAAACACGTCCATTAAACTTCTTGTTCTGCCATTAACCGTAGACAATATGGTTCGCCATCTCGTCGATAAAAATAATCGCCACAACCTACTTACTTACTACATTTACTCATACCCGCTTACTCCATTAAATATACACAATCGCAACAGGTCAACCATCAAATTGAACATTGTTTCGCGCAAGAGCATAATTCCATAAAACAACAACGTTTCCTCTTTCCTTTTTTTTACCACGTCCTATGGCTGTACGACGTTCACCGTTTCCACCTTCTTTCATTCGGAGAAACAGTCGTTTTTGTTATTTTCACGGATTCTCCGCGCGGAAATATTATGAAAGCTTTTCAAGTCCGGCGTAAAACGCCAAGATAAACGTTAGCAAAGGTCTAAGCGGCTAGAAAAGCAAGGTGTGTAGGAAAGGACGAAAGGAGGTGAAAGAAAAGGTGTTGGTGATGGGGAAACTATACTAAAAGACGGACGACAAGATGAAGGTGGGAAAGGAAAGGAAAACAAAAAAAAACTATGGAGGAGAAATCGTGTGAACGACGCCACATTGACACGATATTCACATTTGCCGGTGGCGATTATATGCGGTTAGCCGGCCATCGAGACACCCTACAATGCGCGAGATACACGATTATGCCATTTAGCTATTAATAACTTAATTTAGTTGGCCATTACCGAGAGCAGGTAATCGCGTGTGTATGGTAGAAGAGTTTACTACGGAGAAGCATTGTCGCATATCGCAAACTAACGGAAGTTGAACTATCATGCAATTACGGATGACCGAAAAACACGAGTTTTAGTTGCCTTCACGATATGTCTTTTAAATTGTCACTTTTAATGGCTGCTAAGTTGGCGGAAACTAGTACAATGAGCTGAGAAAATGGTGACTTATAATCGAAAAGTCGTCAATCAACAATCCTGGCGTTGCATAGATTTACACTTCTAGAATAAATGTTGACTGAATATATGGCACAGTCAATAATAAATCGTTAGTTCGGGAAGATTTAAACTCTTCAGACCCGGCGTCTCATATATGTTACATCGGGTTTTATTTTTTGCGTGTAAACAAACGTCAAAATTGCAACAAAACCTAATGTAACATACAGTCTACATCAAAACGCGATGCTGTTTTGATAAATAGTTGTATTGTCTAAGATTTTTCGAAGATAATTTGGTGGTTATGACAAATCTGTTGTGAAATGAATAAGTGATAAGTAGAGTTTGTTAAAAAGGTGGTACCGGCTGTGGCGCACCGCATAAAAGTAGGTACATAATATACAATATTAGTGAAAAATAATATTGTTACCTTTTCCTGTCGTCTTGATGTCCACTGTGACAATTGGCAACCAGCCTGGTAAGCTGCGTAGAATTGCAACATCAGCAACGCTTCCATTGTCGATTCATTCAGCCGTCGACGGTGTGAATACGTTGTCGTATACTTCGAAAATGATCGTTCAACATCCAATGAAGTAAGATTTGCAAATGTCAGATATTCCTTTTCCTCATCTGGGCACTCTTGATTTTCAGTTATAGACCGAACCTTTTGTAAATCGGGATTTTTCGTTAAAATTGCACCAAATTTTTGAGCAACATCGACTCCTATAGTGTTCATCAAGTTTTCTAGAGCGGCTTGTAAATTGTTTATGCAATTTAATGCGTCTCGTGCAGATAAGTGACTGTTTTCTAATTGCTCGATAGCTTGTTAACTTCAGAATAGTTCATAGAAATTTCATCCATTTGTTGTTGAACGTCCGATTTGGAAAAAAGTTGCTGGCTATCTCGAACAGCTGCAAAATCATTTGCATCAAGTTTCAAAATGACATTTTTCAGTCGTGAAAAATATTTCTGATAGTAAGATACTGCCTGGAGCCATGTTCCTCATCGCGTTATTACAGGTTGAGGTGGTGGTGGTAATTTCGGACACAATTGTTTGAATACACGGATGTGTTTGGGAGTTTTGATGAATACTTTTTTGGTAGATGCTATTAACTTATCCACCATCGGATACTTCTTTCGAATGGTTTCTGCTACGAGGTGACATGCGTGTATGAGGCATGTTATGTGAAGAAGAGTCGGAAAGCATATTTTCAACATCCTACCAACTCTCAGCATTGTTGCGGCTCCGTCAGTAACGAACATTGTGACTTGGGTTCCTGTGGTACAAAATTCTCTCAACGAATCTTTTATTATCTTGACAACGGTTTCTGCATTAGTTTTCTGAATCCTTTTACTGGATAACAACAATGAAGCTGATGGAGCATCACGTTTTAAAGGACGCACTACAACATGAATGACGCTGTGTTTCTGAGCATCAGTTGTTTCATCCACACATAGACAGATTTTCTTATTTCTCAACTCGTCTTTTATACATTTCTTTACTGTACCTTGCACACGTGGCAAATTGTGTCGTAATTGCATAGATGTTGACAGCTTCCATGAGGGAACATACTTAGCCCAAGGAAGACGAAAGTGTTCATTAGATACTAGATGTTGTGGGATGTTGCACACACTTAACATAAAAATAAAATCGTATAAAAATTGCCAGTGTAGAATACTGATTCTTAAATTCAATACATGACGTTTGCTTTTACGATGTTTTCTACATTCAAACCTATCGCGACTTAGCAATCCGCTATTGCATATTGTGCAATAAATATGCGGACTTCTATATTCTAATACAGGGAAATGCCTGAGATATTTATTCACATTCGAAGGGAACGTTGCACCCTTTGGGCGTCCCATCTCCGCGTAGTTATTTGGCGTGCAGCGTGCAACGTACTGTCGCTTTGAACTCTCTCGCGGTACTGTCGAGATCGACTACGAGTTGAAAATTACCCCTACCCACTCCGCTACCGCTACGCTACTGCCATCCGGTACCACCTTTTTAACAAACTCTAGTGATAAGTAAAGCGAGGCAATATCTCTGCGCAGCGTAGGCGTGCTTCCTTCAGTAAGTACAATATCAAAAAATAAGTAATAAATCAAATAATAATAATAGAACCAATCAAGAATTATATTATCTGAAAAGTTGTGAAACACACATCCTCTTAAGCAATGTTATCAACTAGGTCGACGGGATGCATCGTAATTACCGAACATTAAAAGTAGAAGCACCATTATCAGTATTATCACCTACTGGATAAAAGTCGTAAAAAGTTGACAAAATTTGATATGTTTCCACAGTTGTCTCGTTGAACGATGTTAAATATTTCAGTTACTGTTTTTGAAGACTAGTGGCATAAACTGAGAGATGTAAGGGCAATGAGACCAAGAGCAAGAAGCTTTAATGCTTTTCTCTTCTTTTAATGTTTTTGCCGGTATTGAATGTAAACTGTAACTGTAATAAATTGTATTTTATTTAATTGTTTTTTGTATTAATTTTTTGTTTCTTGTATTGCATTCATCCTTGCTTTCTGTAGTGCGGTGTATATAGAAGAAAAGGCTTCAGCTTACTTATTTTATTAACAAACTCCCATAAATATTTCTATACGATATGCGTAACAGTTACTGTGATAATAATCTTCCTATCCTAAGTGTGAAATATTATATATGAGGAAATTCTTCTTTTCTTGCAATAAAGGCTAGATCGCTGACACTGCAGTTTTCGCTAAGGTGAATGAACACGTTGTGATTGATTGACATGTATGTCATAAAAAAACATAAAATAGCAAACAAGACAAATATAAAATCGGTAATTCTCCATTACAATACTTTGAGCTATTTCTCACCATTATCTTGGTTATTGCTTCTAGGCACTTTTTTTCGTGTGTACCTCTATATTTAGTTCACTTTTGTTTGAACATTATTCTGTTGATAGCCTCTACTTTATCCTTTTTAACATCACAAGCAATGTGAATAATTTACTGCATTATGTACGGATATGTCGTAATGTTTTAAACAAGGTAAGCGCAATTAATAATGTGCATATAAATAATATGCATTTCAAGAATTCTAAGTAAAAAATGCTTTATTTTAAGAAAATAAAACTATTGATATATGAATAATACCTAAACGCTTCCTGGAATTAAGAAAACTATTTACTATCCTTAAGAAAATCTTTTGTGGTCATTTACTTATACTAGGAATCGCTTTCCTCAAACTTTCTGCAAGGTTTTCTTGAAACAAGTTAACAAATGCATTAAATAAAGAAATACAATTATTTAATTACAAGAATATACTTCTCTTAAGCGGAGAAAAGAACACGAAGGAAATATTTCTTTTCTCTTCCACCCAAAAAGGATTACTTTTTGGGTACCATTTTTGATGGACGTGATACATTTTTTGCAGATTACTTTGGGAATATATACTAGGGTACATAAGGATTCATTTATAGGCGCGAGTCCCATACAAGTTGTCGCTTGTGCTATGAGCGTCCTCGATTCGCTTCGCGCGCTACCCATCTTATACTTTCATAGCGGGCAAACGTTGTAACACTATCCATATATTTTAGCGGTTCACTTTACTACAGAACTTACTAACGCGGTATATTCTTCCACATAATTGTTAAACAGATACGACCTGCTTCTTAAGCACTCTTACTGATGTTCGGGACTACGGCAATTACGGGTTAATTATAAAGAAACGCAAAAGATTTAAAATACCCTCAAAATTTAGGGTAAAGTACCAATTAATTGACAAAGAGGTACTTGTAATTCTACTTCACTTTGTCCATTTTAAACATTCACATATTAGTTATAAACGTTTGCAGTTAAGAGGGTAGTCTTTATAGCCGTATTATTTCAAGTTAAACAATGTGGATGTACATAACTCGGACCTTCGTTAGTTAAAACAGCCAGCAACAGAAGCTACGTATGCACACCTCGCCGATGCCACGTAACGTAGGTACGCTAAAACGCTCACGAGTCTTCAGGCAGCCGGAGCACTTCAGACTCATTAAATTAAAATTCTTTACGTGTCGGAGAAGATTTTACCACCGCCGCATATTTCCTCTGTTCATTCTTTTCGTATTCCTCGCTTCGAAACGTTTTCGTTTACGTCCCCCCTCATCCATAGAGGATGAAATAGGTTGACATATTATGTTTGTTGTATTTTTAGCCCTGCTTACTTGCTTACTTGTGCCGCGGGCGTCTTTTATTCCTTCCGAGTGTATTTTTAATGGCGTATATAAAAAACCCATTTAACTTTTTGAGTAAAACCCACCATTTTCCCGGGGACAAGTTGTTCGTTGATAAATGATCCGTACTTTTTCATAATAAAGTAAATTTTTCGGGAGAAAGAACGCGCGAGAGAGACGGAAAATACTAGAACACAAAAACAAGCGGGCGCGGAGAAAGAACACGCGATAGAGGAAAGGAAAAAAAATTGAAGGGAATAGAGTAGAAAATATGTGTACCTAATAGTAGGCTCTACACGATGAACAAAGAAGGAAACACAGCGCAAAGAAGGAGGATGAGGAGTGGCGTATGGCGCGGCGGTGGTGATTTAGGACGCGGTGCTTTGTTTTATCTCAACGTTAATTTCGTTGAATCCCCTAAGATATATTTTATAATATTTTTCCGTTTTTCTTTTTTTTCTTTCTCCGTTTTTTTTCTATGCTCGCCTTTTTCCCCGTTTATTTTATTTTGAAAAGGAGGGGTGCAACGAGAATTTAAAACGCATGGGAAAAGCAGATAAGCGCGTAACGAGACATGGCTGCCTTTCTATTTTTGAATTGTCTGGGGTGATTGTTTCGAAATTTACGTAGGAAAATTTTAATTTTAAAAGCTGTTTAACGAAGTCGCCTACCGTAAAAAGAAAACAATATTACGTTTCGAGCAGATTTTAGGTTTTAGTGACACAGCTTTTTACGGTTTTACCCTTTATAAAAGATATATAAATGCCGCACTAACGCAGTGCTGTAAGTGTCTAAATACCGCAAAATCGGTTGACTGTGGTGTGACTGTGTTTCTTTTTGATATTTTGTACGATTTTTACGTAACAGTCAGTACTATAACAATAAAAAAGAATCCAAGGTATAGTAGCTATCGCCGTTGCGCCATTTTACTATAGTTTCTCTATGCAGATTTCTGCATTTCCCTATATAGGAGTTATGTCAGGATATGTTGTGAGAAAAGAATAACTACAATGCTGAAATTAATATACTTATTATTTACTTAAAGTGACAAACACAACGATGTTGCTCTCGCAATAGACAAACACGATCTAAGGCAATAACGTACCCTAAATACAATAGTAGTGTCCGTTCGTGCCTGCATGTCGAAATAACACAAAGAGTGTCCGTGACCAGCTCATTGTTACCTCTGACCTGAGTTTCTCTATCGCGCAATTAAAAGCGCGAATAAATCCGCGGCCGCGAATGGCCTTGAAAGTGGTCTAGAACACCTGTTGTTTACCTACTATGACAGAACTTGGTACTCCCACATGTATTACGTCATCCACATTCCTGAGCGGTGTCTCAGCCCCCGTAAGAGCTACGGCTGTTTCGACGTTAAAATCGAATCACTCGAAGCCATTGTATCATCACTAGTACACCTTAAGGCCTTTTGGTAGCTCACGCGTTTTAAATTTCCCACCGACCCTAGTAGATCCTTCGCACGCGTTTCAAAAGAGGCGGGGCTTATGACGTCACGGCCAGAAGTAGGAGTGGTGGGGATAAAAAGTAAATTTGGACCCCTATGTTAAATCTTATGGAAATTTGCGCCAGAACTCTCATAGCTATTCTACTCACGTAAAAGAATAATTCAAAAACGCTTTGTAAAAAAATCCATTTGCCCGTCCAACCCAGGAGATAGTTTGGGAAGAACCACCTTTCAAACAACGCCAATATCCATTATCTCCTACTATACACCAACATCTAAATGTCGAATCGATAAAATATAAAAATTAGGCATAACACAACCATCACAATCTCCCTGGTGCAGTTCTCTGTGGCTAGTCAAAAAACCCTAAGGAGAATATCGCGCATGTTTTGACGGCAGAAAACTAAATGTCCTTACGGTCCGTAATGCTTAACCACTGCCTTTAATTGAATCCATAATAAATAAAGTTAGCGATGCTAAATTTCTATCTTCTATAGACTTAAAACAGGCTTTCCTTCAAATACCATTAGATAAAACATCCTGGCCAAAGACCACTTTCACTGTTCATGGTCGAGGTCCTTTTGAATTCCGGTCAATGCCATTTGGACTATCATGTAGCTCACAGACTCTGTGCAGATTAATGCACCTAATCATTGGACCTTCTTTAGACTATGTTGAGAAATAAAACAATTTGACATAAAATACTTGTTTCTATCTGAATGTTTATATTTCTAAGCGTTCGAATTGTTTATTTACTTTAAATTATTTTAAAAAATAAACAAATAAAACGTAGGTGAGAATTGACAATCCAATCTTATTTTAATAAATAATACATAATTCATTTTTAAGTATAACTTTCTGTCATTTACCTGTATGTATACATATAACGAAAAGCTACAAAATCAGCTTCAAATAAATTCAAAAATCGAAATAAACGCTCAGGCAATATGAAAACAAAATCTTTTCCGATTCATTTAAAACAACGTACAAAGCGCAAAATGCGTAATAACATTCTAACCGATATACGAGCGGAACCGTATCGTAAAATAACAGTATCAATTTCATCCGTTGATTCGTGTTGTTAAAATTATTTAAAATTAATCCGATACCTCAATACCATCCATACAATTTCTGTATCCATATTACACGTGGACGCACCATTTGAATGTTTTTTTTTCGAAGCTGTTCCGTTTTGTTGTGAAAATAAATAATTTTATTTTATTTAGTTCTCTCGCAACATACACCCGAATACATATCTGTATGTATATGCATAGGATAGATTCATGCACACATGAAACAATGGGAAAGTGACGCTTTGTAAAAGGTATTTTAGGATGCTGCGCGGATGCTATCGTATTGTGCCGCCGACGGTGATGTAAATTAATGTAATTACTATCTATTGCATTGCAAATTGACCAAATCGTTATTTATTTTCGGCCTTTTAAAATGCTAAAAACATGATTCGCAGCACTCGGGGGTGGACGGCGTTTTCGCACGATAATTGTTTAAATTTCACTTTTTAACTTTTTAACTCTGCATGAAACGTATTTAACTGGGTTTATTTTAATTTTATTTCGGCCAATATAAATATATTGACTTTCATAAAAATCGCAACACCTAGAATTAGTTGAACGATTTTATTGAAATTTTTACAAACGATGTAATTTATTGTTACAAACAAACGATTAAAATTTCAAAATAAAAGAACAGAAATGAAAAAGTTTTTTGAATAATGAGTTGCTCCGCCACGATTTGCTATGCACGTCGACGTGGCATGCTGTCAATTAATTGATCAATAGCTTCCTGAATCCGCAGTCGAAGGTGGTGCAAGTCGTCTGGAGGGTGTGGTAAATCATTCAGCCGACTACCATGTTACACCCTAATTAGCGATTCTATCGAATCTACATTTAAAATGCTTCAAACAGCGTTATCTTCGCGCCAATATCATCAATTTAACGAACTTCGATATTTCCTACTGTTTGTTATGACACGCCACTGTTCACGCTCCTAAATGATGGTATCTGTGTCTCTTTACGCTAAATCTGAGTTTCATTCCTATATTTATTTTTCAATAAAACACTTAGTATTTGATATTTCAGAATTCTGCCCGGCTAAATACCTCCGCTATACCCCATTCTTACATATGGTAGCAGTTAATTTACATTACGTTAATAATTCATTAATTATTAGTTTCATTCAGTAATCGAACATTGTACGCACAGTTTCTAGGCACTTGGAAATCTTTATTTCTCCTACTTTTCAAACAATACTCAGTCTAATAATCGTACTCGTCTTGCTCTACAATATGGTCATATTTAAATTGAATTTCATCCCTAGTTAATTACAGTAATAGCAATTAATCTCAAATTCTGATTGGAGCTTGCGCGCGTCTCGCAGAATGTATATAGGAGAGACGCTGACCGCTAAGATCATGATTCAGGACTATCCGTGAGTCCTTCCAAAGTACAACTACATATATTCCTTTTGGACAAAAGAAACATCTTCCACGGGAACTGAGATCGAAGATAGTAGAGAAAAGAAATGCCGTTAAGAGGGCCAGAAGCACGTCGAATCCAATCGATTGTGCTCGGACGAATTACGTGATCAGGGAGGTCAAAGAGGCACTTCTTCAATATAAAAGAGTGTTGGTGTGATAAGATCCGTTCAATGAACAACGAGGACGGGTCCTTGTGGCGGTTTAGCCCCACGCTGAGGGCGGAAAAATTAAAATGTAGCAATAGACCAATTCACGGCCTTCGCGGTCTAGTCTACGCCGAACAACAGAAAGCGGAGGCTCACGCCGACTTTCTGAAGACGGTTTTTGATGAGCCGGATGGTGAAGACGAAGATGAAGACTTTGAGCGTCTCGTTAAGTTAACGTTGAGAGACTTAAAATATACCGAGGCTGAAAGGTTGCCCTCCACGACAGTTGATGGGGTTAATAACATAATTAAAAACCTCAAGGTGGGCAAGGCGCCGGGGTTTGACGCTGTTAGTGACCAAATGTTGAGATTTCTTCCTTCAGAGGCAATTGTCCTAATTGTTGGTCTGATAAACTCCATGTTTTCCCTTGCCTACTTTCCAGGCTCGTGGAAACATGCGGAGAAAGTAATCAAGCTGAAACCATCCAAGGACCCCATGTTTCTACAAAACTATCGACCGATAAGCCTTCTTTTTGCTTATCGAAGGTTGCAGAGGCTGTTGTACTCAATCGTCTCAGGGAGTGCATTTTTACGGAGTACACAAGGGACTCCTTTGAGAACAGGGAACCTGTCCAAGCGATATTCTTGGACATTAGTAAGGCCTTCGATTCCGTGTGGCATGAGGGATTACTCTACAAACTTTTACAAATGGCGATAAATGCCAACCTAGTAAGATTTTTTAAGAGTTATCTCGACAGAGGGACTTTTTCTGCAAAGGTGGGGGGAAGCAAGTCATCTCATAGACCTATTTCGTCAGGACTTCCTCAAGGCTCGCTGTTGGGCCCGGAGTTGTACATTTTGTACACTTCTGATGTGCCTAGAAGTCCTGCGGTGCAATTGGCGATTTACGCTGATGATACAGCCCTGTACTCTGCTAGCAGGGATGAGCGTATGTTGACCGGCCGTTTGCAGGCTGCGTTGGATAGGTGGTTTGTCAGGTGGAGATTTAAGGTTAACAACGACAAATGTGTTGCTGCAAGGTTTAACGTTTAAAAGTATATACACATTGGGACATTTCTTTTTTACCGTGCCAATCCAGATAAGACCTTTGCACTGAAAAGTGAAAAGTGCACAGGCGATAAAGCTGTAAAAGAACGTCTGACAGTTTCGTTTTGAGCAAATGTAGACGGTGAAACAGAAGCACCTTTAGTAATTGGAAAACACAAGAATTCTCGATGTTTTAAAGGTTCCCATGTAGAAAAATTACCAGTGAAGTGGTATTACAACAAAAAAGCTTGGATGACTTGGGAAATTATAACCAAATGGCTGGAAAAATTTGATAAAGAAATGCAAAAACAGAAGCGGAAAATAAATGTTGTTTTTAGACAACGCCGTATCACATTCTGTTAGGCTACATCTACAAAATATAAAATTACCCCATAGTTGTCCGTTGTTGAAAGGTTTCACTGTATTCATGCCATTTTTGTTACTTTATGTTACATGTAAAGGACGACGAAATTGTTATAGTAAAGATAACTATCTTCGGAGTTATTTGCTCAGTTTTAATGAAAACATTTTCCCGGTAGGAATCTAATTTCGTCGAAGAATATTATGTATACGCATTTCAGTTTCGTTAATACGTACAAAATTCTTACCCTACCCTTTATTCGAAATGAAAACATCTAAATATAACTTGTAAATCGAATTCGAAACGGTACGAGCAGTTGTGTATTTATCGAATATGCGTCTGGAATGAATTCTGAAGCCTTCCTTCCGCTGCATATGCATCGCGCCGCCAAAGGCCCCTCTCTCCGGAGCTGTAGAGCCCGCGGCGCGGCGGCGGCTTTCGAGAGGTGTGCGTGTACGTGTTGCGAACGCCGCGGCACGGGCCGCTCGCCGCGTTTACGGACGAAATCCAGGAATCCATATGTTTTTAGTGTTTATAAAACACTTCAGTAAATTACTAACAGCTACTTGTTTGTGTTATGAATTCTGGCTCTCTATTTATTGAGTTCATAACATCGGTTAAGATATAATTACGTTAAATAAATAGTAGACGCAGTGATTTACGAGCGCGTACGTATGTACCGGTATAACCATGCGAGTTGCTAGCAAGAACACACGAGTACAGTTGTGCGTAAAAGAAAGTAGCGCTGATTTGATAAAACTTCTTTATTGTGGATTTATAAAAATAATCGCTGGACAACAGCCAAAATGTATCTAAAATACAATCGACTAAATCTTACTATTTTTGGTGTGCTAAAACCGAAAATAAACTTATCTTTCTAATATTAGTTCAAGTTTTAGAGATACGTGATATCATGTATCCCTATATATTAACACTGTAATCGCAAGTCCGCGTTGTACTGAACAGCCCCTGTATACAAACAAAATGACAAACGCCGCTATCGCGAATATTATGGAATTGAATAGGAAATTCTCGAATCTTCTCGAATATTCTCTAGAAATTTAGAAGCCGTATTTGGGTATATAAGCAGTTACAAAGCGGAGAGGTTAGTCAGTCGAAGTTAGTGAGTCTAATCGAATAGTTGACATTGTAAGATGTCTCGAAAGTGTGTAAACAATCCAGATCACTTCTGTTATGTTTGTGATGAGGTGACTTTTGCGTCTCAGAAGAGCGCCACATATCTGCTGTAATACCTGCGCTTCAAGTCTGAGAAACTGGTTAAATCATAAAAAACGATCTATGAGGTTTGCTGTCCCAATGGTCTGGAGACAGCCTACAAATCATGTTAGTGATTGCTATTTCCGCATGTTACCTCGTGTTGGGCAAGGCATAGGTATATCCAAGAAAAAAAAATCGGTTATCAACTATCCAAATATACCATCTGCCACAAGACCTGTGCCCCATAATGACGAACTTCCTATTCCAGAACCCCCAGGAACATTCACTTACGAATCAGATAATAGCGATACAGCGATTTGTCATGAAGAAGATATGCCATCAACATCAAGAGATCCCGATTTCACACCAAGCACGTCAAATCGTCAACCGCACAAAATAACCCAGTCAGAATTAAACGATCTCGTGAGAGATCTAAAACTTCCAAAAAGTAAGGCAGAGTTACTAGGAGCAAGACTGCAGCAGTGGAACCTATTGGAAGACGATGTTTCGGTATGTGTTTTTCGTAATCGCCATAAAGGCATAGTACCATTTTTTGACATGGAAAATAACTTGGTTTTCTGCAATAACATTAGCGGTTTATTGGCGCTTTTAAATATAAACTATAAGCCAGAGGAATGGAAATTGTTTATAGACAGTTCAACATTTAGTTTAAAGGCAGTACTATTGCATATTGGAAATATTCTACCGCCTATTCCTGTTGGATATGCCGTTCACATGAGAGGACCATACGACAATATGAAGTACCTATTGACAAGAATAAAATACGATGAGCACCAATGGCAGATCTGTGGCGACTTAAAGGTTGTTGCACTTTTACTTGGGTTGCAGCTAGGCTATACCAAGTTTTGCTGTTTTTTGTGTGAATGGGACAATCGGGCAAAGACACTTCGTTACAAAAGACAAGACTGGCCTGTTCGACAATCATTAGAGCCAGGTCAAAAGAATGTACAACATATGCCATCCAAAAAGATTTTGTTGTCACCACTGCACATCAAATTGGGCCTAATGAAAAACTTTGTTAAGGCACTGAATAGAGATGGGCCAGCTTTTCAGTACCTGCGTCAGAAATTCCCAAGGCTAAGTGAAGCAAAAATTAAAGAAGGTATTTTTATTAGTCCACAGATTCGAAATATTCTGAAAGACGAACATTTTGACAGCACACACAGATATTGGAAAAAATGCTTGGAATGACTTTCGCCTCGTGGTCACTTATTTCTTGGGAAAATAAAAAAGCTGACAATTACATTACTGTTATTGAAAATATGCTGTCATCGTATCAAAAAATGGGTTGCAATATGTCTCTAAAGATCCATTTCCTACACTCACACTTGGATGTTTTTCCTGGAAACTGCGGAGCTGTAAGTGATGAGCGCGGCGAACGCGTCCATCAGGATATATCAAAAATGGAGAAAAGGTACCAGGGAAATTGGAATCCTTCCAGGCTTGCCGACTACTGTTAGACTCTTGTTAGAGATGCTCCAGAAACAATTCACAAAATAATAGCAAAAAGACGGCGCATTTAGTGACTCTAAAAGTGTAAAAGTATCATTTTTTTATTATTTTGTTAAAAATAAAATACTTGTTCTTGAAAACTGCAACTAAGTTTTTAATTTCATTGTCATTTTTATATTCAGCGTTCCAAAATTAACAAAAAAAATGTACTTTTCAAACAAGATACAACAAATAAACTAAAATTTGTTGTCCAGTGTTATTTTGTCGGGTTTATGTCACTCCAGTTTCATCTACGTTGTAGGCAGACTCTGGACCACGGTTTTCCTTCTCACATATAGAGCGCAAATTATTGTAAAACATCGACACATTGTATTGGTTGAACGCCGTTGCTCTAGCCAGACTTGTTGCTTCCGGTTTACGAAGTGACAAATGAACGAAGGGACAATGGGAAGGAATGACAAATAAGACCCTGCTTGATTTTTTGTCCAGTTCTGAGGAACTTTTTTTATTGTTTTCCTTTGCAAACAGAAACACAAATTTGCTAGTCTGCATGGGAGTTAGACCACAATTGAGATTTGCCGACTTTAATAAATAATCCGACAACATATGCTCATCTCCAGTCGTAAATATTTAAGAAGTAACAAAATTTGGGTAAAAATCAGTGTTTTTATCCTCCTTGTATTTTTTAACGTATCTAGACAGTGTCATTTTGTCAATAGTAAATTGTTTTGTCGCAGCTGTGATTTTTGAATTATTGTTGATAACTTCTGGCACAGCATTTCTGATATCTCGGGGAGAATTTTGTGTAGCTCCCTTGGATTTCCACATGAATGGCATCTGCCAAAAATGAGAATGTGTTTTAATAAGCATGTAGTTATAGCAATTTTTTAAATGTTCTTGTATTATTTTTTTTCGTAAATTACTAAGTGTGGATGACTTTCATTAAATTATTATGAAAGTTTCTAAAAAACATCACAAAATGTCAACAAGTGCAAATGCAAAATAAGTAAAGGGAGGTTTGATACATGTATCAAAACTCCCTCAGGCAGATGCATCAAACTTCCCTAATTTACGAGATTTTAGAACAGTGCTAAAAACTGATCTAACCTTAAGCTATGAAAATTGGGCAACTTATATACCTTTCAACGCACTTTTACGTGATATAATTTTTTTTTTACAAACATTGCGGCACAGTGGTAAAAACCTTACAATAGTTAAATGAATACTTACATTTTTTAGTTTAAAAACACACTTTGCGTAATAAAAGTCTTGCTAATACGCACATGTATTTCAAACCTTCGACGCATGCCGCCATCTGTGGGATAGGTCTATATTAAGAGTTTTAACCGTTGATTAATACTTAGGCGCGAATCATATAAATGTATCAAGCCTCCTCAGTCACCCCTAAATATCCATTTTTTTTAATAGTTCATAGCTTTTGCACAGGTAAAAGTTTTCAATGTAACCCTCGCATTTCTTTACACAGATATTGATAATGCTATTTTTTTTTGCACCAATACTGTACATATGCGCACATTGACATGGAAGGGAAACGTTTCGTAAGTGTATTAAGAATATATAAACTTAAACATCATCTATCAATATCTTCAGCAGCGAAGAACGTAGATTGTTTTGAATCGCATAGATGTATGCTCCTAGATATGTATGGGCGCGAGTACGATTGCCACGACTGGGATGATGATGATGATAACGATGTTATGATATCGTTAGATACGTGAAGGTGTAATTGCTTCTATAAACACTGCGTATATTATGAGTTAAATAAACGATATGTGGGCGTAGGTGCGCTGCAACTCTGCAGCTACCGTTCTCAGCTATGCGTTGTTATTTAATGGAACAGCAGATTGCTTAAACAATTAAATTCGGAATTGTTTTTCGCAGTCGCGTGTTTGATTTAGGTTTAGCTTCGATCGTTATTTGTTTCGCTTACATTAAATATAGTTTTGAGGTAAGGATAGTATAACATTTATTCGAGCGAAATAACAAAAATAGCAATGTATGTACCTAACGAATGTTTGTAGGTTTAACGATAAATGTTATTGTACTTATGCACATCTCTTCACTTTTAAACAGAATAATAATAGAAATTAATCGAATGATGCTATCCAAAGTATGAGTATGCTAATTTGGAAGATAAACATGTGTTTTATGTTTGAATAAATACGAGGGACGTTCAGTAATTAACAAGACAAATGGTTGTGGAAAAAAAACAATTTATTCAATGACAATGAAATTTAAAATACTTTTCAATGTATTCTCCACCAACATTGAGGCACTTCTCCCATCGCTTAGTGAGTTTTCTAATTCCGGTTCTGAAGAATTCTTGACCTTGGTGTCCGAGTCACTTGTGTACAGCTTATTTGACCGCTTCGTTGTCTTCGAATTTGGTGCCGCGTAAAAACTCTTTTAGCGGGCCAAACAGATGAAAATCGGACAGTGCGAGGTCGGGACTGTAAGGAGGATCTGGCGTTTTCTGGGCAGTATGGGGGAGGGCGTTATCGTGCAGCAGAATCACGTTATCGCAGGTTTAACTTTATGTTGAAGCAAGTTATAGTACTCAATGTTCACAGTACGTTGTCCTTCGAAATAGTCGCAAAAAATTGGGCTTTGAGAGTCCCAGAAGACCGTTAAGATCACTTTACCGGCAGACGCGAGAGTTTTGAATCCAGATGTTTCCATTCAAACGTTTGGCATTTGGATTCAGGTTCATAGTCACACACAGTCTAGAAAATCATTACCTTTTGTTAAAAACCGTCGTTTGAGTTCAAAACAAATGCGAACACGGGTGTCTTTATGGACTTGAGTCAATTGTCTTGGAACCCATCTAGAACACGTTTTGCGATAATTCAGCTTACCATGAATGATTGAATACACAGTTCCAACACTAACATTACACAAATCAGCTATTGTCACGATTTTTATACGCCTGTCATCGAGAATAAGGTCATTTATGCGATTTTGTAGCGCGTCGGTCGACACTTCAACCGGTCGTCCGGAGCGATGAATATCGTTGACACCTGTTCTGCCCGATTTAAAATGTTCAACCCACTTATACACGTTTCCGCCATTTTCACCATACCGTTTCAATATTCTCAAGTAAATTTCGACCGAGTTCACGCCTTCGGATAACAAAAATCTTATAACTGAACATTGCTCTTCCGCCGTACAAATTCGTTTCGAAAGGAGCCGACATTTTGAAATGAACAAAAGAGGTTATGTATGCTTTTATTTCTTTCAAACAGCTAACTTAATGTGTCCCCAAGGTTGCCAACTTGACCCATATAAAGTTTCATCTAATAATATTCAGTAATTTTCCTGCTAATACAGCAAACTGCATTAAGGAGACAAATCGCGTTAATTACTGAACGGCGAGCATCTTATGAACGTTTTTCTCAAAACGCATTCGGGTGAACATTTCCAAAACCCTCATGTGTACCCTAGTATATTTAGAAGAGGACAGGGCAGAGCGGAAGGCTTTAGCCATTTTGTATGTAATTCCATAAGTTAGCATTTTAAAAATACCAAATTTTGAGAGGACACTGTCTATACACTTGGCTACTTACTTTAAGTAGTTGTGTCATGGCATGGTTGCATTATTTTTTATTAACAACTTATTTGAGACGCCGTGTCATTTTCCACTTTGCCCTTTACAGCGGGGCAAAGTGGAAATTGCTTTAGGGCAAAATGCAAATACAAATAAATACACACATTGCTTGAAAAATATGTTTATTCGTTCTAAAAATATGACTTATTTGATCCTACAAATATCGCATAAGTAAAGTTCTTCCATACCAGACAGATCTGCGCACAATTTAATGTGTCCATCCTTCGCAAATAGAACACTGTATCTAACTTTGAGTTGGAGGGTGTATATGTTTTTCCCCACTAACTAAACAGAATGTGTTTTCATCTTCCTTCATTGTTTCTATCCTATTTCCTTACCAGCTGCCTTAAAACTCTTTTTCACTTTTGAGCTATTTAAAAGATTGCATAGTTTTGGTTTTTTCATTTTCTCTTTGCTTTCTAACATCAGCTTGCAGGGAGAACTTACAAATATTTCTGATTTCTGACATTTTGTTTTCCTTGTTGTGCATACTATATGTGCTGCTTTCGGCAGCGATAAAATATCTTTTGGTGATACCAACAAATTTGTCTTCGTTGGTGATTGTGATGGAGTTGATTCCAGGCCAACTCTGAAGGCAAATTTTTGTTTACTTTTTCAGGATCGGTATTTGTCGGTGTTATGTTTGTTACGCTATAAAATCTTTTTGAAGCTATTCCCGAGGAACCAGGTCGGGGAGATTGGCGACCTGGTGTCTGACTATTATCATCTGGTGTGATTGTGATTTTTTTTCTTAATAGATGCAAGTGGAATATACTCAATATTACCAATACACCCGCATCAATCTTGTTTATTTTACCAGTCGGTATCTCTCCAATAGCTTCATTTCTTTCGGTGATCAGGAAATGTTGTAAACCTCAGCAGGAGCATAGTCAAGATCTGTAAAAATATCTTTATTATATGGAAATATACCACGTTTGCGAAGTTCCTGAGTTGCCGCCTCAACAGTAGCACTCTTTTCAAATGCAATTCTCACTAATTGTGCTATTTCGAATTGAGTGATTTGTACATTGCCACGTCGAGTGGTTTCAGTTTATGTGTCGTGAGAAAGGAGAATTATCTCGGAACCCCTTGCCAAATTTAAAGTATCTAAACTTTAATGGTGAGGGCAAAGCGAAAAAGTTCCCGTACACTTAGATTTCCACTTTGCCGTCCATCACATATTTGACATTTTGAGGCTAGAATTAAACTCCCAATCAACACTTTCTTAGCCAGTATGGTATTTTGTAAGGAAGGCATGGTACATGCTTACTGTATAAAATAATGATGTTACATGAAAACTACAGCACAAAATTAACTTTGAACTTACCTTTGTAATTGTATGGGAAACGGCAAACACCTAAATACGAAAAGACGTATGAGAATGAATCTCACGTGACATCTGTTGGTCGGAAGCATAACTTTTCAACTGTATGTAAAATTGAAATTTACTACTCTACAAAAGGTTTAAAACCCAACGTTTCCATTTTACCCTCTCTTCCCCTAAAATAAAATACATACCTCCACTAGATTTATTCCTTGCAAAACAATCCATTGCTCTTGTAAAAACATCTACCATTATTTGTATTGTTCAAATGTTCACAACAGTAATGCTTGTTGAGCATTGGTATACCTTGATATAAACATATGTTAGTAGCCGTTTCCAGCTGTTAATTTATCTCAAAACAACAAATGTTTCTGGGAACCCTAAACCTTATTATATGCACTTGAAACAATCATTAACAAGGTTGTTCTATACATCTTCGGATTTCTAAGTTTCGTTCATCGAATATCGAATATAGAAATTGCCAACTGTGAAAGATAGCGTCCCACAAGGCTCCTTTCTAGGACCGCTTTTCTTTATCGTATGTGTACAACGTGTCCACCCAGTGCGTTGATGGAAGATAATTCCTTTTCTGAGTAATTTAGAGAAAATTTATGTTTACTCTCATCATTATCCCCTACACCTACCTATCTTAGTTTTTGGATAATTGACCATAATTTGAGATTTTTGCGAAATACCGTTTCTTTAAAGGCCCATATTTGAAATGCCTTATAAGCTAGAGCGGTGATTTAAATTGTATTTAATTGTGTAGTTCTCGGCAGTACATCGAAAGAATGTTTGTTTGAACTACCGCCTAAAAAATTGTCACCCATATTTGATTCAAGCTGTTTTAAGCTAGTTACAAACTCTAAATCATTGATTTGCTACGAATACGTTAAAGCTAGACACATTTACCAACAGATAACCGAATTGTTTTCAAAAACCTACTGCGGTAATTTCAACATTTTATAACTTTAAGTTTGTTACAAAAATAAAATAATCCTGACATTTCGCATGACAAAGAGACACGTTGATATACGCTTCGAATCGTCAAATTTACATGTGCGTGCGACGCTAGGACAAAATCGAATTAGAATCTAATATGAACGGTGAACACAACCTACGAAGTGAACATACTGCAGGACCCATACGTATAGATGTCTATATCCGTGAGAGAGAGCGCGCCCGGGCTTGAATAGTTTGTCCGGTACGCTAATGACAATTAGCTACAGAAGGGGTTGTATGTACTACGTATGGTTGGCAGCGTTGGCTGGCTAGGAAGCTGGCTGGATGGCTGGTCGGTCCGGGGCGGCCGATAATGGAATCAAGAGCATTTACATTTACCGTTGTTGTTGTCGTCCGTCGACGAATTAGTGCAGAATTTCCAAACGAACAAACCGGGCGGCAAAACGAGGCATAGGGACGACTATAGGTCGGATGAAGCTAACCCCCTAACGGCATCACAACGCGCTTTAGTCGAAAGGGTAGTAGTAACTACATTTCTGCTGATTCCATACGCTTTAGCGGGCTGTATTGTTACAAGATTCGAATCCGCAATATTCTGTGTAGTACTAATTCAAACACTTGCCATTATTCTGCACAAGCTTGCCAATAATTGGAGTTATAGTTTCTATGAATGTTACAATTTTCTTACTCTTTTAGAATAGGTGGTTAGGAAGGCAAGGAAGGTGTACAATACAAAAGTACAATGGGTTGCTTGAGCTGAACTTTGATTGATTAACTGCTTCGTTGATTAATCCATTATGGTCACGGATAATTGCTGGTAATAAAAATAATGCTTAGGGGTGCAAATTTTATCCAGGAGCTTATATTGAAATATACGAGGGTAAGTCAAATATCATCTACACTTTCGCCATTGTTATGGCGAAAGTATAGATAATATTTGAAGGTTATCGTAGTGGCGCATAAGTATGTCAGCTCCGCTATTAGTTTGCACCAAAGAGGAACAACGAACAGTGATCCGATTTTTGTGGTCAGAGGGTGTGAAAGGTGCTGAAATTCACCGGAGACTTTTGTCACAATACGGAGACAGTGCTTTATCTCGTAAAAGCGTTTTTGTGTGGATCGAAATGTTTCAAAGTGGTCGCACGAGCGTAACACAAAAACAAGGAGCTGGACGGCCGTCAACCTCGACCACCAACGACAAGATTCAGCAACCTCGAGAGATGGTTTCAGCAAATAGGCGAGTTACCATAGGTGAAGTTGCATCTTTTTATCATCAGTCACGGTTCTGCCTGCGCGATGGGTACCACGAATGCTTACCGCAGAAAACAAAACCAAACGTTTGGACATTTGCCAACGCTTACTGGATCGCTTCAACGTGGAAGGCAACGCATTTTTAAGCAGAATAGTGACCGTTGATGAACCGTGGGTTCATCACTACGAGCCCGAAACGAAACGCCAGAGTATGGAATGGAAACACCCAGGATCTCCTAGCACGAAAAAATTCAAGACCTCGCCATCGGCTGGGAAGGTGATGCTAACCGTGTTTTGGGACGAAAAAGGCCCTATACTGGACGACTCTTTGAACAGAGGGACTACCATAAATAGTGCGAGGTACAGTGATTTGTTGGCGAATAAGTTGAAACCAGCAATTCGAAACAAACGCCGTGGTCTGCTCTCAAAGAAAGTTTTGTTGTCGCTTTGAGACCCCGCTGTCCTTTGAGACCTTGGAACACCCTCCCTACAGCCCTGATCTCGCTCCCTCAGACTTTCATCTCTTTGGACCGCTCAAGGATCTGTTGTACACCTATCTTTGTTTAATATAGTTGTAGAACTAAAAGTGTAAGTAATTTTTGACTTACCCTCGTAAATAGATGAAGGGGATACTGAAGCTATAACTACATTTAGGTTTGTATCCTACAGTCTGCGCCATTTTCAGGGATAGGTGCCGCTGAATTGGAAAAATATTCTGCAATTTCTCTAACAGGACAGGAGCTTTAATAGCATTTCGCAAAGTTTGAAACAATTCAACAAAACACAATTTTGTTGTTCATTTTTAAATTGAACATTATTTACGAGATACATACTTTATCGCATCATATTTTCGTATATTTATTTTTGGCATTTCGCGGGAATTAAATCCCACTCCTCTCTATCTATTTATGTGTGTACGGCTCGTATAATATCGATGTAAACATAATCGATACGGTCCACACGCAGATTTTATTGCATTTTAAACGAATAGGTGGTAGCCGATATATTTGACTTATAATAATATTTATGTATTTATTGTATGGAAGCGCTGGGCCTGGGTTTTATTGGGCGATTTCGAATTTATTAGGGACGGGAAAACGCGTCGCAATAGACAACATGTGGGAAACGCGTTTATAAATATGGTATTTATGTATGTACATGTATATAAATTGTATAGTGAACGGGGTAATAGATGTATGTGGCCTCATAAAATTTTGTAAAATTTAGTTAAATTCCAACGTAATTTCTTTTAACGGATTGACGAGGGTTAAGGAGTAATAGATGTTTATACATTTTTAGGTATTTAAGACGTGTAATCTAGTGCAAAATATCGAATTCCAACAAATTCGTTCCTACTAAATACATTTTATTTATTCAAGTCAAAACTTATTCGGAATTCGGTATACAACGTTAGTGGAATATTATAGTAGGAAGATATTCTCAAAGAATAAGTGAAGATTGAATGAAACTTTGTTCATTATTCGATTAATTAATCGTTTTTTATCTGCGTTATGCAGTGCCAAAAACTATAAATGTTTGAACAAAAAGGGAAATCATGTAGAAAAGCAGATAAAAGCATGTGGAATATGGAAAAAAATATATTTTAATATTTATAGTATTTTTCTTCTTATTAAAAAACAGACCTTATTTAAAAAATACCCCTCGTAATTACACAACTAACTGCTTGATCGAACATGCACTAAATGATACGAACTCTAATTAAATATCATATGCAATTAGAAATGACATCACACAGCCGTACAAAATGGCTTAAACTAACAACAAATAATCCTAATTATAGCTCGTGATGTTATACAAAGAGACAAGAGCTTAAGACTAACTCATTAACAAAAGTGCGATTAACAAGGTGTTCGGCGGGGTTCAGAACAGTTCACAGGGTTCAGTTCGGGCGGGAGAAGATTACCTGGATGACGATGGGCTCGGAACTATTAAGGGGTGCTAATCGGGATCCGGGATGAGAACTAGTAATATATCCGGACCACGGTACGTCTTCTAAACGATCGGCTCAGACTTCGAAGAATCTCCAACAAAAGGATCGACAGAAGAGATTGCCGTGAGTGCTAAATATCACACAGGAGTGTTATGCCACTTGGCCACTGGCAAATGCGTAGCATGCAAGGGCTGCAAGTTTCCAGACAACTTTGCCCATTTAAAGATGCTACTAACAATCAACAAGGGTCCAAAGAGTATACGAATAACCGTCTCGAAGCGAAAACTGCACTCCTTGTATAGTTTGTCAGATATTTTTTTCAGTTCCGCCCATCGCGACGTGTGCAACACCAGTTTATATGCGAGAATGGAAGCGTTGACGGTTACTGCGTATATGTCTGAGATTTATGCGTGGATGAGGCGATTAATTGTTAATTAACGTATTTACCTACGGATGAAATTCCATTCAAACAAGATAAAATGTTAGAATAAGATAATTGCTATTAGTAGACTGCGTATAAATTGAAAAACGTGACAAATATGTGCGTAGAACGATTGGTTCCTAGGTCAAACGGCTATAACTACTTGTAGTGGCATTAGCTACAATGGAATATAATTTATTTTAAATAGCAGTGGTGTAAAATATAAGATAAAACAATACAAAACACATAACAATTTAAAATTTACATATTGCTGAATTGTAGAAGTTATTCTGACATTTCTTTTTTGTATATGCGCCATTAATTTCATAGGGTATAATTTTAGTTAAATGTTATAGGTTCGGCATCGCCGTTCCAAACTACATAAACGTCTTTGTATGTATACACACACAATCTACATAGATTCGTACATACAACGAGAAGGTATATGCATCATAAAAAATATATGTAGAATAGAAGATCGTGGAATCGAACTCCTGAGCAAATAAACATCTAGTGGCAGGCGGTTTCTGTACAGTACGATAGGCGGAGGGGAGAAAGAGGAGGATAAGAAACAGAACGCGCCCGAACATAAAATTTTTATTATATTTAAAACGAAATGAAATAGGACGACAAGTGTTGGGTAACGAATGATCCTGATGTGTTTTTCTTTGGCGCTCTCGACTATTTTTTATTTCATTTCGGCCCGGTGCTCGCCGCGGGCCCGAAATCAAATCGAAATTTTAGCGCTGCTATTGTAAATATAATTTTTACTAGCTATCGCTAGGTACCCTAGGCGTTTGTTTGAACTTTATCGTTAAGTAGAGCAATTTTACGAATGTTTTCAAAAGAATGGTAATTATTCTCTTTATTATGGATAAAAATATATTTTTTTCAAAACATTTTTAACCTGAATTACTTTATTTTCTTAGAAACCGTGCAAAACTAAATAGCCTAGCTCCTATAAATGTGGGAAAATATTGACAGGCAATAAAAAAGAACGTATAAAATTCGTGGATAAAATTGCATGCATAGTCTTGAATATTACCTACACGCGTTAATTATGGACACGGTGTCACGTCGAGCGATTAATATTAGACTTTCGCATTATTTCATTAGTGTTTCCTCAATTTCAATAATGGACGGTGCACAGGCCTCATCCGACAATCGAACAATAAATGTTTCGCGGCTCACCAAGCATGACATTTGGAGTTGTGGCAGGTAAAATGGACTCGGAAACGTACGGTAGTTGCTACCAGTGGCGGTTCGTGATTAAATTTACGTGGTGGTCATATCGGCGAAACAGTAAATACACATACACTTGAACTTCAGAGCAATTCTTCGTTCTTTGGAATACATCACAACCATAAATCCGATCAGCCAAACCATACATAGATCTACGGAAATTACGTTGCACTTCTTTATCTTTGTTGTTACTAGTTTGCCTAATTTTAAGTTCTGGTAAAGGGCGACAACTTCTTTTTAGTTTTAAGCGTTTCCCAAAACTTAGTTCATTAGCCCCTATCTATTAATACTAACTACAGTCCGGTCACAGGTAATCCTGCGACAGGAAATACGCATGGTATAAAACATTTTAAAGATCCTGTAAGATTCTATTTCCCGAAGGATGCACAAAATACACAACAATGAGGTATATGCGCCAAGCCTGCGTTTATTCGTTGTGCATGGTATAAGCAATTCCTTCGTTTTCAATATTTCTACATGGATTACCTATAATTCTTACTAGAGTTGCTCAATTTGCGCCAACAGCCAGTGGCGGGTGCATAAAAGATTACACAAAATAAATGGTCAGAAATAAAATATAATACGTGGTCAAACACCTACCGTCTTAAGAGTTTTCCGTGAAATCACAAAGTCTTAATGTCTGTTAAATATCTGCAACATTAAATATGTTTCCACGGTTGTTTCAGCAAACTGAGTGCGGCGTGAAAAAAAAATGTGTTTATATGCAGAAAACGAACGTTTTATATCTAGTGAAGTTATATTTGCGTAATTAAAATAATCTTTGGAACAATTTAACGGTTCTGCTGACGCACCTTCACAAATTTGTCTTAATGTGCCAAAATCAGAATCTTCATCTAAAACACTTTCAAACCTTTCTAGAACACAAACATTTTTTGCGTCTTCTACCGCGCATAGCTGTGCGTGAACATGTTGCACTATTTGCAGAGATTCCGCTAATGACATCGAAGGATTTTGTAATTTTTCTATTGCCTCCACTAGTCCGAAGTAATTGTTCTGAATAGTTTTTAAATCCGTTTTAACCTGACTATCTTGAAATTTCGACTGGCTTTCCTTTGGATCGAATTGTAAAACCACGTTCTTAATATTCTCAAAATATTTATGATAATAAAACGCGGCCTGTAACCATGTTCCCCAACGTGTAAGAATAGGTTCTGGTGGTTCAGGCATACGGGAGGACAGTCTGTGAAATTTGCGAATACGTTTTGGGGATTTGACAAACACTGCTTTTGTATGCGCTATTAAAGCGTCTACCTCAGGATAACATTTTCTAATACTATCTGCCACATGACTGAAAGCATGAATTTTACACGTAATATGTAACAAGTTAGCACAATGTTTTTTAAGAGACCGGCGGAAAGCATGTTTGCGGCACCATCACTCATAAACAGCAACAGTTGGTTTGTCGAAAGTTCAAACTTTTCCAATGTATTTAACACTAGCTTTGAAATTATTTCGGCAGTACATTGTTGTACTCGTCTGGAAGCTAATAGAATTGAAGGTGACGATTGATGTGGTTCCATTGTACGTACCATTACATTAACCACAGAATGTTTTTTACGATCTGTTGTTTCGTTCACACATAATCACAGTTTTTTATCTTTCAACTCCGATTTAATTCTTTTTTCAACATGTTCACGAGCAGATGGCACAATTCTTTGTAACGATGCCCGACTTGGTAATTTGCAATCTGAATATTTATTCCAAAAGAAGACATATGCTTCCTTGTCTAGTAAATTAAACGGTAGATTACATGCAATAAAGATAACACATAAATTAAATTTGAATTTGTCATAGTGTCGTGTGCAATTTTTTTTGAAGAATGCTGTTTACTATTTACGTGACGTAGACAATCCCTTTTGGACCAACATATTAAAGGAATGTTACAAACTACACATTGAATTTTAACGCCATTATAATTTAGGTCAGGCATTTCTGCTATAAATTCTGTAACTTTGTTCAACATTGGTCGTTTTCGCACCGAAGGCAACATTTTTAAAACAAACAGATCTGGTTGAGACTCGCAGTTATACTGAAGGTTGTATCGAACCTCCGCCACTGCCCATTGGCGCTAGCGAGCAACTCTAATTCTTACTATGTACACGCAATACCCACCGTAATGTATTTCTTAACTTACTTTTTAAACAGTTGTTAGTAAACTCTCACATTTTATTAATAAAATCATTTGATAACCACCTGCGTGTTTTCTTCATTATTGTAAATATAGCACATCAGTTATGATTTTTTACACAAATAAGAATATTTTGTGGCAGATGTAATATATATACGAGGGATGATTGTAAAATAAGGTTCCCAAAGTCCTACAGCAGCAATAAGACGTGTTAGGCGAAATCCGACAACATTGGCGTGCGAAATAATAACAATTTCTCTATTAGTAAATCGTCAAAATTAATGAAAAATTCATCGAAACCGACAACAGGGTATATTCAAAGGTATTTCTAACACCATTTCGTAAATTAAATCTTTGTCCGAAGGTTACTAAATAAATCGTCAGTAAATTTCGTCATATTTATGTTGTCAGTGGTTCTTTTGATGATGGAGTCGTCTAATTTCAGTCATCTGGTAGTGTTACCGCATTTATTATCGCATGCTATTTCTATAAATAACTTCCTTTCATCAAAATGCATCATAAAATTTATATTTGGACAAAAATCATAAAAATTTGCTTTGGAATGAAACAATCGAATCGCGATTAAATAAAGAAGTAGAGGGACGCCAGAAAAGTCATCAATTCTGGTTAGACTTTCGTTAAGTTAACTAAAGTTTTGACTACGATCTGAATTTAAAGTATTCAACAGTAAAATTATTAAAGTATAATTTCAAAGAAGGAAAGATTAGAGGTTGGAACAAGCAGATTTCCTGCAAGCATAGTGTTTATATGACATCAGCTTCATTTGAATTCAAGGTTGGTGTGTATTTTTTATTCTAAAATTCTAAAAAAATATTAATTTTAAATATTCATAAAATTGTTAAAAGAATATCCAGGAATACTTCCGGTCCCACAAAGAATTTAAAAACTTAACATTGCAAAAATTCAAATTTTTTCATAAATTTTTACCCTGAGAAACACATTTCAAACTTGGCGCCCAACGTGGGGCCAATATATATACATATATGTAAATTCTGCGTAGCTTCAATATTTTTGTAGTATAAAAAAATTCTGAAATTTGCAAAAAAGTAAGGGGGTTTTAACTTTTTTTAATATCAGCGGTTTTTTTTTTATTTTTTGATAACAGCGAAGGGTAGTGTTGAGTTTGGGGTGCCTTACAGCTCGCCAGTGGGCGATTGGGCAGCTAAGATAGTTACCGTTGTTCTTACGCTAGATGGGTCTATAATCTCACAAAGTTTCATTTGAATCGGTGAGATTTACTTATGTTTTCTTGTTAGCCATTTAATTTAGAATTTGTGAAGAGTTATTAAAGTAAGCCATAGTTCAAATTGCTCAATCCCATCACGTGTCAACATGAAATCAAAGAAGGAAGAAAACAAGACAAAACCGATGAAGGAAAGACAAAAATCGAACACGTACAAAACGCATTGTTTCTAACGGCGCCGCGTATAAAGGAACAGAGGCGCGTCGGCGTCCTTTTTCTCTTAACCCGAGCGTTGTAACTCCCCGACATCAAATATTCGGAATCGGTAGAGAGGTACCTACATGATTTTGTTTGGCATTAGCGTTAAACGAGCGCGCCGTATGGCATTCATATTTTAGAGGTAATGGCCGTCGAACAAAGGATCGAATACGTTACATCACTCTCCGATTAATATATACAGCGCGAGAGTTCTCTGATATGTTCGTATAATAATACATACGATTGGACGAATGAGACCTTATACACGAACCTAAACTTGAAGTCTACTACTTTAAATATTTACAAACCGCTCGCCACGGAAAGATTGATATAAAATACAGGATGTGGCTAATCGATTCTAATATTTCATTGTTCTACTTTAGGTACCTGCACGCATACACTCGCAGAGACACGGAGGTAGAATCGCTTCGAATGCGCGGCCTTTGCGGAGGTCCCGTACCTGCCGGTTAGCTAGTTTCGCCCGCCGGGGCACCGCCATCATTGGCGTTCGTAAAATTTTATTATTATTGTAATTGATACGACGCTGGACGATTTTCAAACGGAGGAAAAAATGCCGTTGTTTCGCCATTGCGTATTATCGTATATAGAAGGATTATTTTCGGAGATCTAGTAGTTTTCGAGGGGAGAGCGCGGGGGGAATCGTTTAGTTTTGGCACTAACGACCGGTGATTATTATTTAATTAGCCTACGCGAAGAGTAAATACTACGTTCGTGTATAGATCTCCAGGATTAACAAGAAGAAGAGGAGGCACATACAACAGACGTCATAATTGGATCGTAGATGTATAGAAGTGTTTGTTTATCGTCGACGGTTCAAAAGGATCAAATGCAAGGCTTTCGGGATAATTAAATTATTAAAAACATCGACGATTGAAGTCGAAGAAAGAATTCGATATTGTTGGAGAAAATAAAAACGTTACGTTCAAATAAAATGAAGAGCAATCCTTTGATTTTAAAAAGAAGCGTATTCTTTCGAAATCTAACTTTTTGACGTTTATTATGCTTTCAAAAGGGAATTCTATAACGTTTTAACTAGTTCCTCAATACGAAATTTTATAGATAAATTTCGAGAATAATCAGCAAGGAGAATAATGGATTGAATTTAGGTCAAAACTAATTGATAAGTGTTTTCAATCATGTGGAATGTACGCATAGAGAAAGAAAAGCGACTTAAATTCTACACTTTCAGTCGCTCCTGCGTGACCACTCTGTTTACAGTGCGAATTTGTAAACTTCTCAATTGTTAAAGATGCAGAAAAGCATTCAAATTACTTTAAAATCATGAATCTTTTTGAAAGTTAAGTGTATACATTTTCTGAAATGTGTATTTGGAAATATGTAAATTTGTTGTGCATAAGAAACAAATGTTAGTTTACATTGTGGTACTTCCACTATGTACAGAGACGCGCATTTCGCCGCCTACGGCTCATCGGTGTGCCTTTATGGAAGGTGCTATATCGACCTCTACAAAAGTGAGCAATGAGCAATGCCCTACGTTCTACGAGGGTAACAGGGATCGACTAGTTAGTGGCTATCACACCAATCCGATAAATCCGGAAATAACAATAACGACTTTACTCTTTTTCTGACAATGGAAAAAAGTAAAAGAAACATTGCGACAATTGTCATATTTCTCCGCTAACGAAGGCCAAGTGGGAGATGGGTCCCTTTGCGAAGGGTCGATGTCCTACACTTTCGGGTCCCCTGTCCCAATTCGAGAATTCGTTTTTAAAAATGGGAACGACGAACGTGGATGGGAAAACTAAGTTTCGCCATTTGCGTTCGAAATAAATGTCGAGAGTTTTCGATCATTAAGAGGACGGCCATCAGCGACAAAAACTTCCACACCTAATTGGACATCGCTTCAACTCGCAAGAATTGAAGAAATTTGCGGCCGCTAAAGTTGCATCGGTGACCAAGGAAATGAAGTGTACGTATTAGAGGTGGTGAGAGGAAGATGAAAATTACAAAGAGTTAGCTTTATATAAATTTATATGACGAATACGTGTTTCGGGAAAAGGATGGAGGGAAAATTGGAGATAAGGCGACAGGAAGATTTCAAAACTTTCGGGGAAATAAATTATAGGTAATTTAACATCTTTTAGTTTCCTAAACGAAGTAATAGATTTAAGAAATATAGGGTTCGATAATTACTAGGATAATTGGAAGATTTAGATTATTTTTCGCGGTAGTAAAATTGAATTGAATAAATATAGAATTAATACTGGGATTCTCAGATTTTGATCAAAAACGTGCCAATTGTGTGTAATTTTCATGAAATGTACGGGTATATCATTTGGTGTTGAATAGGATAAAACCAGAATAAAATAACTGCTTACATGCATTTATAGAAACTCCTGAACACGTTGGCTATGTATTGTGCATTCGTCTTCAAATCTAAGAGCAAGACAATTCAACTAAACGTTGGAACAAGTCAAGAGGCCTTGAATAATTGCTTGTATCGGTAAACAGGATAAAGCCCTTTGCATCCTTAACACTATGGCCCAAGGAATTTATTGTATTAATTCTGCTTTAACTTCAATCCCACCCAAACGGGTTAATTCTTTTGATCAGGCAGTAAATCTTTCTCCAATGATGAATTAATTGCGCTGAACAGAGCAATTCTACTCAGTGCTGCAAATTCTAAAATAACATGGGAGGCTTAGAGGTTCGTCTTTATAAATCCCAGTCTTCTAAAAATTACCTTTCAAACAGCTGACATATTGTAGAGAAACACACCCTGCACAAGCAGTGGCGCGGGTAGCAGTAAGTGCTCTACAAAGAAAGGTCAAGAGCCTCAATGAATGCTAGAACCAAAGGAACAAGGACCTCATCTTGGGCGGTGACAAATTCACGCAGATCGCATGTAGTATCTCTGATATCAAACAAAGAGGTGAGAACTTGTATGAATTTTTGTCTTTATCAAACCTGGATATACTTTTATAACTAGTCTGGGCAAACAGCGGTAACAGTCAGTGTAGTAGATATGTGGTGCGGAGTCGGCGATTATTTATTTCACGCGTTCACAGCGTCAGTTCTAAATCGATGCTGTATGCGAGTAGTTCTATGTATACGTATGTAGGCTGTCGTAACTAATTTCGTAATTGTACGCTTATGTTTGCTTTAAAAATGTCGCAGTTAGGTACGTCGCGAAAACGACCAATGTTAAAAACTTTATAGTGGACATGCCGGATATGACTTAATTTTTGATGGCGCTAAAATTCAATGTCTAGTTTGGAAAATCCCTTTAATGTGTTGGTCCAGAAACCATTGTCAACGTCACATCGAAAGCAAACAGCATTTTTCTGCGAAAAGTGGCGTACGAGACCAAGAAAAATTTACATTTGATTTATGTGTTACTCTTATTTGATGTAATCTATCGTTTCGTTTACTAGACAAAGAAGCATTTGTCTCCTTCTGGAATAAATATGCGAACTGTAAATTACTTAGTGGGACATCGATACGAAATGTAGTGCCATTTGCTCGTGAACATATAGAAAAGACAATGAAAACGGAATTGAAAGATAAAAAACTGTGGTTGTGTGTGGACGAAACAACAGATCGTCAAAAACATTCTGTGGTTAATGTAATGGTACATACAATGGAACCACATCGACCATCATCCTCCTTCTTACTTGCTTCCAAAAGAGTTATAAATTGTACTGCCGATGAGATTTTAAAGGTGGTGCTTTTATGAAATATATTCCAAATTTTACGTGCTCAATGTATCCATAGATATATGAACATAGTAGCAAAAGAAATTACCTAATTAGGGTAGTAGGGGAATAATCAACAACATGTACGATTTACCGAGGAGTAGCTTAGAAGTTGGGTTGCAATCACCAACCATCGTAGGGGTGCGAGCGGTTAGGAAACAGGAAGGGCAAGAGGAGAGACGGAACGGCAATCATCAGGATCCCTTGGCTCTTACGATTACCATTAGTGTGTGCGGCTAATGGTAATAGCCGAGATGCGAGATGATTCAGAACAGCGGCTCTTAATAGAATTTCCAACATTAATAAGATCCAGTAGAGGCGTATAGCTCTAATACGTCCTAATAGCTGCGCACGAGTAATTTCCTCGAACGCGAGCTTTTTAATTTTACCGTAATATCGTTGGAATGAGATGTGAAGTACCCCAGGGTGGTGTAATTGAATCGCTATTGTTTGTGTTACTAAAAACAAATGATATGTTTCCTGAAATTCCGTTGTCCTAAAAGTGCGTTTTATAAATTTGTTTTAATCTCGGGGTAAATGAAGAAGGAGTAGAGGAATGGAGCGAAGATCAAAAGAGTTAATTACGCATTATATATGTGCACGAGCGAATACGATTTACCGTTACTCGTATATAAATTAAGATAGTCCGTGACGACTGATATGCAATGGAGAAGAGAGAATACACAATCCGCGTAAGTACGTAATGAGCTAAAGAAGAAACGCATACACGCGGAGGACAAATTACACCGAGCTGGACGACAAAAACTCCCGCGCGTCGGAGACCGAACCAGTCATATTTACATTTAAATTGCGTCCGGATTTTTCTTTAAACGGCCGCCAGAACGCACACCACCACCGCGCCAGGTCGTGGCTGGACTCCGAGCCGCGGTAGTCGCTTACAGCACTCCTCGCATTTCACACAATAATAGCGTCCATTGCATTTCTTTAATTGCTTATTACAGAAATGGAGTTCGCGCGGCTTACGAACCATGAAATATTCAGATTCTTGCTGGTGGAGATGGAAAAAACGCCGCACCATAAATGCGAATATAAAGGATTTATATTCCGAAAGTAAAATAAGAACGTTAGGTCTTTTAAAGTGCATCTCCGACGCATGGAATTCTAAAGCACAGCTTTAAAGTATAATGTCATATCGCAGAATCACCTCAATATCAAGTACCCAATTTCAATCCATATTTTATAAACGAAGTTGTTTAGTTAAAGTTGATGAACAAAATGTTTGAAACCTCTGAGAGCAATCGCGCACTATTAATAAGAATGTCTGCAAGCAGTCTTGTTTTGAAGATAAATCGAATGGTTCTTGGCTTTTTAGTATGAGCGCTTCCATTAAACGTTATTGTTGTTAACAAAAGTTGAAATGATAAATTAGTTGCTTTACAAGGAGCACAAATTGGACAAGGTCGTGCTACGTTTTAACGTCTTGAAGTAAAACAAAACACCAAAAGGACACCCAAATAGTCAAGTTCCAGGCAAACAACTATCCACCAACATTTTTCAAAAAGCAACACCTTCATCCAGGGTGCCAGCCTGCTCGTCGGCGAGGGAGTGGATCAATACTACTCACCAGTAAAAGTATCAGATAATTTCCAAGACACCACCTCCTTAAAATAACCCCCCAGGTGATTGGGGTAAACAGGAACCCACGAAGATAGTAATAAAAATAAATTATTAGGAGAAGAGAAAGCGCTGCGGGATAATTTATTTCAAATACAAATAAAAGAAAACACAGATTTAACGTATGAGAAAATTCCTTTAATATGGGAGCGAATTGAATAATAATAAAATTTGTATAAGTTGGACATGTGTTCACTAATATATAGATATTAACAAATTAAATTTGTACGGTGTTACCGATAGCAATGGCCAACGCTTCGATCCGCAGTGATCGTGACACTAGTAAAATTGTAATAATGTAATAATTGCAAAAATAAATTAAAAATAAACATTGTATAGTTACAAAGTAAAACTGGTTCAAAAGATCAGATTGAAATTAATGGGCACAAATAGCTATGAAATTATTACCCTAAATTAGATTCATTAAAAAGAACCAGGGAAATCTCTTAAATGATAAAAGATGAATACACTTTTGTTTTACTTAAAATTCAAAGTTATTAGGTAAGACAAATGAAACATTGAACTCAAATAACTTGTCTAGAATTTAAAAGTGAATACGTTAAAAAGAACTTGAAATAAAAACTACTAAATTATGGTTCACTAAGGCAAATAATAAAAAAAAAACTTTGCTAGTAACACTTAGCTGGTCCACGAGAGATGTTGACTGAACAAAGGTAGTGGCGCATGCTCCTAAATTCTCTCCAGCTCAAATGAATTATTAATTTTAGAAAGGCAAAGCCAAAAAGGTAAGGCCACACGTAGGTCCAAAATAGATAGTTCCAAAAGGTAATTTTTAAGAAGATAATAATCCTAATGTTAGGCCAAAATCAGGTATATCCAAAAACAGAAATCTCCAAAACGAGGTACCAAAACAGTGTACCCGGTAATAGAACCCCTAGAAAGAAATAAACGAAACCCCAAAATTATTATGTGATATATAAACAAATTGAAAGCTCACCGTTAAAACGGGGAAAACGATTAATAAAAAGGGGACGAATAAAGACCTTGATCCCACGTGGCAAATCCAAGATCGATGTTAAAACCGTCGTATTCAAATCCTGCTTAGCAGCAACCCGCAGCCACCCTCTCAAATATTTCCAATCCAACAATCAAAACCAAATAACGGCAACGGAAGATACAGATAGGCTTCCAAAATATCCACTCGACGTGATTAATTCCAAATATTATACTCGTAAAATAGGAAACACTACCATGACACTAACGTCTCAACAATCGGGCCACAAGTGATAAAATTTTATGACAAAAGGCCGGAAATACAGTGGAAAATATAATTCTCCCCTACTCCAACTACTCAAAATATTAGGAAGTTTTATATCAAAAATTGCCACAATCTTGTCCTGCACGTCTCAACACAAAGATTGTTGAAAAAAATGGGGCATTTATGTGAAACAATACAATAGAAACTTGACCATAACTTTGAAGTATTATCTGTAACAACAACATGTAATAATTAACAAAAATTGGCGGTCGACTTATATAATTGTGTTAATGCTACAATATTTTTCCTACAACATTGTAGTTCATTCTATTTTTTTCCGTGTAGTGTTCAGCTATTGAGGGCTTCAGGTTTTTTCTTTTTTAGATCGACTGTGATCTATTATAGGTTCATTCTCTTCACTTTCTTTGTATATTGGTACTGACAGTAGTTTACAATTCTTTTTATTTAATTTGGTAGTGTTATACGATGAAAGGAATAAATTCAATGAAATTCTAGCAATCAAGCATTTAGAGAATAAAAACACTCTGATACATCAGTTTACAATTTGTTTTGCCATTCTTTGATCTACACTACAACATGGTATCACTTCCGATTTGAGTGGAAATAGCAACAAGTTTATTATTCTAAATACAACACCCCATATATTTTTACGGATTTGGATAAAAGATTAAGTAAGCTTTCCGGTGAATCCTCCGTTTGTGGATTTATTATGAATAGTTTTTGAGCTACTATGACAAATACATGAACAAAGAGATGAAAACAAATGATAACTTGATTAAATTGGAAAATAAATTGAAATACTTCCTAAAGCAAATGCTCAAACCGTAGCCAGTCTACTACGTAACATTACCAAAGCCGAGAAATTATTGCTTCTTGGACATTTTCCAACATGGCTGAAGAAATTAAACGAATGTCGTCACGTATCCGCTCCTTTAATCATTTAAATTACTCAGCCTATTTAAATAGACCTTAGATTTTAAATAACACCATAGTCTATGTGGCCACTCGATGGTTCCCCAACTTCCGATTCATCTATTACGGAAAGTTGCATCTAAAAGCTTTCGAACATTTATTGCATAGTGTGGAGGTGCACCATCTTGTTGGAACCAAATGAGGTTATCTGGAAAGTCGGCATCTTCGTGACTGGAAAAGACGACAGCTAAAGCGGGAATCAATTTGAATTGAAAAAACTCCAAGTAGTGTTCCCATGTGTTCACAATAAAACAGCTTATAGAGAAAACAAGATAAAAGAAATATGTGCAGCATTTCTGGACCTTGAAAAGGCTTTTGACCGAGTGTCACAAAAGGAAGTATGGAGAAGAATGGAACAACGAGAGATACAACCAAAATTAAGAAGAGCTATACAAAGCTTATACAATAAAAACAAATGCTATCTAAGGAAAGACAATTTAAAGTCGGAAATGTTCGGAATAAACGATGGACTAAAACAGGGAGGAACCTTGAGTCCTACGCTGTTCATTCTAATCGTAGATGATATTATAAAAGCCGTAGAAAAGGAGATACGGAAACTACAAGTAGGATACTACAAACTTGAACTAATAAGAGTATCTGAATGTGCATTTGCGGGCGATTTGGTTATATTGACGGACAAGGAAAACGAACTACAAAGACACCTAACAATTTGGGAGGAAGAATTGATAAAGCGAAAAATGAAAATAAATCCAAGTAAAACAAAAGTCATGAGTATCGGTGATGAAAATAGAAAATTAAACATAGAAATAAACAAACAAAAACTTGAACAAGTGGAAGTATACAAATACCTGGGACTAAATATACAAAGAGAGGGGTATATGGAAGAAGAGGCGAACGAAAGAATAAGGAATGCATCACAAGTGTACCACAGCCTAAGTAAAGGGTTCATGAGCAAAAAGGAGGTCGACAAGAAAACAAAGATGGTCGTGTACAAAACAATTTTCAGACCAATATTAACATATGGAAGTGAGAGCTGGGTACTAACACAAACATTGAAAAGCAAAATCAACGCCATCGCTATGAAATATCTAAGAAAAGTTCAAGGAATCACGAAGCGAGATGAAATTAGGAACGATACAGTAAGAGCGGAACTTCAAATAGAACCAATCAACAAAGTAATAGAAAGGAACCGACTTAAATGGTTTGGGCACATATGCAGAATGAACGACCATAGACAGGTGAAGAGAATTTGGGAAGCTAAAGTACAAAATAAAAGAGAAAGAGGAAGTCCAAGGAAAGCGTGGAATGACGAGGTAGCAGCAACTGTCAACGAAAGAACTATAACCTGGGATGAAGCAAAGAAGCTGGCTAAGAATAAAACAGAATGGATAAAATTTGTGTACACTATATAAATTAAATCAAATGTAGTATATACCTTACACCAAATGGTAGAAAGGTTGATGATAATGTTCCTTCAATGAAATAATTCTCCAGAATTTGCACCAATACAATTTCTCTATCGCCCAATACCTAAAATTTTGCCTAGTTATGGAACTATGACGAGAAAACATCGCCTCGTCTGAAAAAAACGATATGTTCAATAAAATTTACATTGTTGTCTTTTATTCTAATAATTTCCTCGTACAATTGGGTTTTCGGTCAAAGTCGTCTACTGACAACTCCCTGCACCAAAGGGTGCTACTTTGCTATTCTAAACTTATTTGAAACCGTTCCCAATCCAACACCATACTCTCTTGATATTTGCCTCGGAGTGGCGTGAGGATTGTCTTTAACTGTTAGGAGGATGTTTAACTTAATATCCCCAGGTGTGAAGTATGTGTTCCGTTTGTCCTGGTGTCCGTTTGGGTGGCTAGAAAAGTATGTATGTAGCTAATGATTTCTAGTCGAGGCCAATAATAATAATAATAATAATAATAATAATAATAATAATAACTTAGTAACCTTTTGGTAAATCCCTAACGTGACCAAACAGTCTGAATTCGCTTTCAGTCTTACATACTGTTGATTGGTTAATTGGCATAAGATCAGGATAAGTTTCGTTAAATAAATTAACAACTTCTACTTAAGTACGTACTCAATCTTCGAAGCCAATCATCATAAGAATCTCTTCTTTCTTTTTCAGTTAAACGCATTTTAAATTTCATTAGATGTGCACACTCTATGCTTATGGATAATGCGTTGATATGACTTACTGCATTTTTGCTCATTAATTAGATTATTATAGCACCATTCTTCGAATATACCTAAGACCCTGCTGTTTTTTTTTTGTTGCAAGCCTTCATCGCTATAATTCCAGAAGGAAATGCAGGTACTTCAGAAATTCTTGTCCGGCAATTTTTTGGTACACTTTCTTCAAAATAATCTTGACACTTGTTCCTATAAACTATCTTTATAATAAATTTACCCCCATCAAGTCTGATGAGGCGTAAGCTATAAAAAATAAAAGGATAAGAGCGAGTTACCTCTGAGAATTCCTATCTTTCCCAAAAAAAAGGAATAAAGAGTAACTAAAACGCGCTTGACGTTGATGTCCGGCTTTATATACGTCTCAACAGACGACCACCATGCCGCTTTTAGAGATCGCGTCCAGAGTATCGTACTCTTCTTCACCTTACCTTCTCAGGCTGTCGCTCCGGAACGAGTCCGGAGCAGAGGAGCGAAACTCCGGTGATAAATTCGAGTTATAGAAATGAAAACGATGATATCCGAGGAACATGGAAGTGCTTTATGGGCTACGGCCGTAAACGGACGCGTCCGGTCACGATTAATGAGGACGTATCTCTCCGACAGGCTGGCAGGCAAGGATCTTAGCCGGCGAGGGAAGTGCGCGGAGAGCGCAGAGGTCCGAGGAAAATGGGGATTTATCACCGTGCCACGCTAGACCATCACATATCGGACGCTTTATTAAGATTTATACAGGGCGAACATGCTCGACGTTCGTGAAGGCCAACTTACAGTGAAAGGAGAAAACGGATAGATGGTATGATGCAGCATTGGCGGTTATAGTGGAACGATATATCCATCTATGAAGTGATCATATATTTACTGATTTCTCTGAAGAACAATTTATTTAATTAATTGTATGATGCACAGAGCCTAGCAAAAAGACCTCACCGATTTTAAAAGGTAACAAAAACCAAACAAAGCAAGCTTGGAATAATTTTTTTTATTCATGGATTGTACATATAATGCAATCTTAAATTAGTTTGTTTCGAAATTTATGACACTAAAATGACGGCCTCCATGGGTGATACAACTCTGCATTTGTCATACTTTCATTCTTTGTTCTAATTATTTTATCTCATTTTAACATGTTTTGTTAATTGCTGTTTCTTCTTTGCTTTATCGAACTGTATTGTAATTAATTAATTATGGTTCAGGTAGTTTGTTTAAATTTGTTAGTTTTGATAGAAAATGTGCTGAAGTTTCAGCTTTTTATGTTGTCGATTTTACTTTTTGAAACACCTTCGTATTTCCGTTATTTGTTCAAGTTTGACTATTTCCATTTGTTCTATTCTAGACGCGTTTCGTGTTCCAAATGTCGAAGTCATAAATTAAAACAGAATGAAAATAGAAAAACCACATGCTGAACAAACATATTCTTCTTTATCAGTCGTGTCTATTCTAATCAAAATCGCGTATCCCCGGATGAGATTTCATTATTTAATCCAAAAAGGAAACATCCAGCGAATGCCTCGAAAATCAATGTTTTAAAAGCGTAATCACGCTATCCTCTAAGGAATACACATACACACACTTGTTTGCTATATTCATGACGCGTATCCATCCCTCCTGAAGTCCTTCTGTTCCTCCACAGACGGAGACCAAAACGCTATCAAAAGAAATAAGACAAACGAACCGGTCGGTCCCTGATATTCAGTCCGCATAGTATTAAATATAATTTACCCAGGGATGTAGACAGAAACGTTTGGTACCTAGTCGTAACGTAGCGTAGTACCAGAGTACAGTATGGTAGTAGTAGTAAAGCGGTTTTGTCCTGCCGTTGTCTGGACCATGACTGAGTGGCTGCTAAATAATGCACACGAACACCGTGCTAAAAGGACTTCGCTGTACATATTGCGAGAGTATAGATATCTCTCTACGTGTTACGTGGACGGTACTGTTCACTGTATTACTGCATACACACTACTGGATGCGCCGTTTAAGGTGATGCGCTTAAACAATTTGTTGTGGTTCATACGTAAACATAAGTTCTTATTTTGCAAATAGAATGTGCAATATCCATCCGATATACACGCCACAAAAAGTTATTCGCGTTCCTAGGTACATACACCGCACTGCCATTTTTAATTGCTATTAGTAGGTATACTATGTATCTTCTGGTTCACTTTAATCGAGCTTTTAATCGAAGTTTGATTAGCGGCTCGCGCCTTTAATCTGCGGGTAATTTCGCCGAATCGAAGTTTGATTAGCGGCTCCCGCTTTTAATCTGCGGGTAATTTCGCGGAATCGAGGTTTGATTACTGGCTCGCGCTTTTAATCCGTGGGTAATTTCGCGGAATCGAATTTCATCCGCGGAAAATTTCGCAATGACGCGGTTCTCGAAATTTTTCTAGCGTCATGGCCGATGACGCAAGCTGTTAAACGGCCCCTTACAACAAATACCTGTTGTAATGGCTTCTGAACGGCTTCTGAATGGCTTTTGAACGGCTTCTGAACGGCTACTGAACAGCTTCTGAACGGCTTTTGAACGGCTACTGAACAGCTTCTGAACGGCTACTGAACAGCTTCTGAATGGCTTTTGAACGGCTTCTGAACGGCTACTGAACAGCTTCTGAACGGCTTTTGAACAGCTTTTGAACGGCTTCTGAACGGCTTCCGCTAATCAAAAAGTGCCTTTGGCTTCGATTCCGCGAAATTACCCGCGGATTAAAAGCGCGAGCCGCTAATCAAACTTCGATTCCGCGAAATTACCCGTGGATTAAAGGCGCGAGCCGCTAATCAAACTTCGATTAAAAGCTCGATTAAAGTGATCCAGAACATACATAGTATACCTACTGCTATTAATCAGAAACCAATTAGTTCATTAGAATACAATACAGTAAAAAATCATTCAGAACAGATACGTGATCGCCGAGAAAGGAAATTTGTCAATGGCGATTGTTCCAAAATATTTATGGAAACCTACAAGATCGTCCATCACGTAGAGTCTATGCGTTGCCACCACATAAGGCCTCACAGCTCTTCGATGACGTCACACTGTTTAGGTGATGTATCGCCGTGCACGATGTTAGCCTAAGCGGTAAAAGAATCGTTTTTTTTTGCATTTCTTTTTTAAGTTATGAAGGGCTTCCGGTTTAAAGAGGATGCCAGTTGTCAAGTAAGCCCTTTTTCGCATCCCATTCGATTTTATTTTGGAAAAACGAACTTTCAAAGCAAAAACCAAACGCGTAACCGAGCACCGTTTTCGTGAAAGATGTATTTGTCGTTGATATTTAATCGGCTAATTATTATTATTTGTAATTATACTTGTATTTGGACGAAACTAAGGTTGAAATGATACATTGATTGCAATTTTATTCGAAATTTTGTTCAATTTCATTTAAAGACATGCTTTATTTATTTAAAATAAAGCAATAAAAACGTATCCCCCTTGATGCAGATCACATTTACCTATTCTGAATTTTTGCCTTTACTTCAAATGCCACACTCTGTACACTATCCGTTTCCGCATGTATTTGTCTCGCTCCCAGTGTTATGCATTTCCCAAATAAAACGCGACGTGGAGAGAAGGGACCGTATAGGTAGGACGGCGACAAAGATAGAAGCGAATCCATTTGACCACCGTGCGGATTTTCGCGAAAATCCTACGGGATTTGGCGAGAATCGTCGTTTTTGTCTCTCCATACGTACCTTTTAGATATACACACATACATACCATACATATCTAACCTACTCCGTAATATGGAACCTAATGCAGAACGTACATGGCGCCGTGTTTTAGAATACTCTTTTGTCGGCTTTAAGCTGCTTAATGCGCGTCCATTCTCTCCGGAAGGGGCCCGCATGTATGCGTGCTTTTTCTTTTTTTTCTATTAAGCGATGTCCGATCTCATTTGGCGCACCTACGCTTTGATTTGGTTTTAGAAAAAAAAAGCTCTGGGGAGTTGGGAAATACGGATAGTTGTTAAAATTGCATATTGTCGAGTTGAATAACGATGGAGGGAGTCCAGCAGATAGGATAGCATTAAAATTTCATTGCGGTATTTTCCTTTTTCTGTAAGGGTATCGACAATCTAGATATTCAAATCTTTCTAAAGCTTATTTCAGAAGGAAGGGAGAAATTATTTCGTATTTATAGAATACATTGTGGTTCTGTGTAAGTAATTCATAATTAAGGAAAGTAGTAATAATGGCCTATTCTCACAAAACTCTATTTAATACAAAATTGCAACCGGTTTCGAGCATACGCTTATCTTCAGGCCAGCTAAAAAAACAGTCAATATGTATAGTTGATCACAAAGTAAAACTATTTTATCTGTATAATATTTTTTTGATTTGTTAGTAATTAAAACTAGTTTCAACAATTAATTAGAAAAATTACTGCAATGAAAAATCAAAATTTATCTGTTAAATTATTCCACATTTGTAAAATTTTAGATTAATGTTAAATCCATATAATAAAGCTGTAGCTTACTTTTAAATTTAATTATTAGCAAATTCAAAAATAAACCACAGATAGTATTGGTTATTCACCAACAGGTGTCGCAACGAAAAATTTCATTTTTTTTCTTATAAAAGATCTGCTTATATACTCAAATCACTTTCATCATTAGTGGCACAGGTTGCGCAATATCTAGTTCGTTAAGCTATCGGCCTTGAATCGAGCCCCGAGGTCGCAACACTCTCAAAGTAAGATCCTCGGTAGTTTACCTTACTCCTACAGGTAGGTGATCACTAGTCTGGGCAAACAGCGGTAACAGTCAGTGTAGTAGATATGTGGTACGGAGTCGGCGATTATTTATTCCACGCGTTCACAGCGTCAGTACTAAATCGATGCTGTATGCGAGTAGTTCTGTGTATTTGTAGGCTGTTGTAACTTATTTCGTAATTGTACGCTTACGTTTGCTTTAAAAATGTCGTAGTTAGGTACGTTGCGAAAACGACCAATGGCAGACACAGTTAAAAACTGTATAGTGGACATGCCGGACTTAATTTTTGATGATCCCTTTAATGTGTTGACCCAGAAGCCATTGTCAACGACACATCGAAAGCAAACAGCATTCTTCTTCTTTCAACTAAGCAACTTTTAATGTTTATGAGTGATGATACCGCAAACATGGGTTCTTTGGGCCGATATCTTAAAGAACACAGTGGTAACTTCTTACATGTAACGTGTAAAATCCATACTCTAAATCTTGCGGCACAAACGATTCCTACATGTTTTCCACTAGTAAATGCATTGATTGCTAGTACAAAGGCAGTGTTCCTAAAGTCCCCAAAACGTACCCGACTATTTCACAAACGGTGTCCTGATTTACCTGAACCACTACAGACGATTGTTACACGTTGGGGAACATGGTTGCAGGCTGCGTTTTACTACAACAAATATTTTGATCAGGTAAAGAAGGTAGTTTTAAAATTCAATCCGACAGAAACTGCAGCAATCAAGAAAAGCCAAGAAATATTTCAAGATAGTAAGGTTAAAAGAGTAAATTACAAAATGTTTCGATATCGCTAGCGGATTCTGTTCAAATTGTGAATGGTGTTCACGCACAGTTATGCGCTGTAGAAGGCGAAACAAATTGGTGTGTAATACGAAAATTTGAAAGTGTTTTAGAGAAAGACTCCGATTTTCTTATATTGCGACAAATTTGTGAAGATGCATTAAGTTGTTTCAAAGATTATTTTAAATATGCAAATATAACATCGCTAGATGTCGAACGGTCGTTTTCGGCATTAAAAAACATTTATTCTGCACGTCGTACTCACTTGACTGAAACAGTTCTGGAAACATATCTAATGATTCAAATATTTAACAGGTGTTACCCAGTTTGTGATTTCACGGAAGGCTTTTAAAGTGTTTAAGCACGTTTTATAATTTATTCCTTACTTTCTATTTTATGTGTAAACTTTTATGCGCTTGCTACGCCTCTGGCTGTTACCGCATATTTGCCCAGGTTAGTGATCACTAACCTTTAATTTAAAAAACCTCTCATAAAAGGTTTTTTAAATTTCAACTGGAATAAAAACGTCAAATAATCTCCCTGTAAAATAATAATCAACTCGACCTCCCATGACACCGCATAACTAAGTTTCGTCCGAATTCAGCTGCCATTTTTTGCGCTCCCAATGCCCGCCGTGCATGTTTAATTATGCAGCAGCAGCAACAAAAACAAAAAAAAAATGAACGACGCCACCGTCGATTCGGTTGCATTTTTGGACGAACAATGGATCACAACTTTTTGTCCTGATACGCATCTGGGGACCCGTCGAATTGCGGTCCTCTCGCGCACATATCGCGCATCAATTTAGTTTGGCAGGCGATTTCAATTTGCGCGAAAACTATGGATAGATGGATGGATGGATGGGATGCGGTGCAAAACGGTATATGCACTTTTAGCGTGAATATATTGCTGTTGGCGCGGTTTGCTCCAAATCGAGTATTACGAAGATGGATTAACCAATAAAATATCCGTACGTTTCCGCCTTGTTGATTTGTAAAGAAACCATTTATTGGGAGACAAATAAAGCGAAACTATAGAGAAATATTGATAAAAGGAGTTCATTGCATGACGCGCTATTTTAGTGGTTATATAACGTAGGTGTCGATCTTATGTTTAGCCTGCTCTCACCAAGTTGGATGTATGATAATACTTTCCTGCACTGGGTAGATTCCGTCAAGTTTGAACAAGAGAAATTTGAGAAATTTTCGTTGAACCTTCTCAATCTGCAACTGCAGGTAGATGTAGTACGTTGACCGTCGAAGCTTATTCAAGTTTGCTTACGATAGAACCATAAAAAAAGTTTTAAAAAGAGATATATTTACGAAGTATTTGCAGGTGTGCATTACGAAGCCCAAAACTTTCGAAGCAAAAATGCAGAAGTGGTTAATATGTGGCACAAAACATAAGCAACTATTGAAAATAACTCAAAGACCACAAACTTCGTTAACTTTTAAAATAACTTGACTATTGGTGGAGTATGTCGAAGAACTGAAACTAGATTTCATTAAGGATGACGTGTTACAGCATTTGCCCACATTCACAACCAACTTGGAAAAGGTAAACCAATCGATGACTGTATTAAAGTTATTCTGGAATTCAATAACGTCATTCCAGTTCTTAATGGGGATAAACATTTTTAGGTCATCGGCTTTGGGCAAGATACAGAAGCAAGTAAGTCATTTACATAGAGATTAAATAATAATTGGCCCAAGTGATAGCCCTGTGGAGCGCCTGAAGACGGAGTAAACAGGTAATGAAGGTACAGGTTTGAATGGAGCAGTTGATTATAATCGACAGTGGTTCTGTTAAAATGTAGCAAGCATTACGGAACAAGGCAATTAGGAATTAGATCATCACCAGCGCTGTAATTATGAAGAAATGAAGACGTAATATTAATGAAATCAGTTACACAAACAAAAGATAAGATAAAAGAATAACAAATTGGAGCGTGTATCCTCACGATCAAATTTACCATAAGGAAGGTAAGAGGAACTGAACTTATGAGCAAAGGCGTTAACAATGTCTTGGGGAGATTCCAGGTTTGAATACGAGGGGATGCCCAAAAGAAACCGAACTCATTTTTTTTTAATATTTACTTAATTTCTTAACAAAAATCTTTCAATCCCCTTCAAAATACTCTCCATTTGAACTAATACACTTGTCCAATCTTTCATTTCATCGTTCAAAACATTTTTTTAATTCGTCTTCTGTGATGCCCTTCGTCGTTTTTTTCTTCACCTCAGCAACGTCGGCAAAACGCTTTCCTTTCATGTCTCTTTTCATTCGGAGAAATAAAATAAAGTCGCAGGGGGCAAGGTTGGGTGAATAGGGAGGTGAGGCACAGGGTCATGGCATTTTTGGTTAAAAATTATCGCACAGAGAGAGCTGTGTGAGCAGGAGCGTTATCATGGTGGAAAAACCAGTCGTCCGACTACCACAATTCAGGCCTCTTCCGCCGCAAACTATTGTGCAATCTTTTCAAAACTTCCAGGTAGAAAGCTTGGTTAACTGTCTGACCCTATGGAACAAACTCTGAATTGACAATTCCTCTCACATCGAAAAAACAAATCCGAATTGTTTTGACATTTGATTTCACTTGACGAGCTTTTTTGGAGCGAGGCGAACTTGAACGTCATATTCTTATTTCCTCTGCATTTTGATATTTTTTTAATACCAATAATTAAGAACATTGAACCTCCTTAACGTTTTCAACACATTTAAATACCATGTCCAGCATCATTCCTTTGAAGACTGTCGTGATGCAAAATACAAAATTTTCTATTTGTTAGGATACATTAGGAATTTTACAATTTTAAGTAAACATTCTAGTAAACCAAAAATAGGTTGAAATTTTAAGGAGAATCCAAATTTTAAAATACTTACCAGAAATACCAGAAACACCAGAGAATGCTCCAAAATACTTTTCACCAAATTTCACGAATTATTTGAAGACATTTTAAGCAACTGAAAAGTGTAAGAAACGTATTATTTTTAAAAATGTTCGACGAGGAAGCTTAAATTTCATTGAAATGTGGCTTCAATTCTACATAATTTTCAAGAAATGTTGATGGGTCCAAGAAATTCCATTTATTCTCATACAAATAATAACATGTCAGATCTGATTTGGGTTGATTAAGTTTCAAATAAGCGCAGATAAATGAAAATAGAAAACTTTTCCGTTTAGTACAAATTTCCTGGCGGTCAGCGTATACTCTTTCTTCTTTGTACAGTGTGTCCCCGGATTGAGTTCAATATAGGCATAATCGACAAAAAATTTTAGAATTTCATTTTAATATTTTGGGATTCCAGCCTGCTTGGTCTGACAAATATTTTAAGAAGATTTTTATCTTTTAGAAATTAAGACGGCCATGAAAAATGTGAAAAAATATTTTCTATTTCGATAAATAATATGGCAAAATGTTATTGAGAAAACTTGTCCAGAATGAAAAGTTATTTTTTGAATGATCGGCCTACTTGAAATCCATTATTTACCAATTTTGTTTCAAGTAAAGTACTTTTTTCGTTCGCAGTACGTCAATGGATTACTAAGAAAAGTTGATTAGAACTAAAAGTTATAGAGTTATGCAAGTTTTTAGGATGATCGGCTTACTTTGATAATCATGTTGGAGTTCACAATAGGATAATGGAATTTTATCAAAGTAAGCCGATCACTCAGAAAATTCCCATGGTTCCATTACTTTTCGTTCTGAACAACTTTTCTCGATAACACTTTGGCTTACTCTGAACGGAAAAGGTACTTTACCTAAAACGAAAATAGTTTTTGCTTAACTGTAAAGACCTTCTTGATTTTAAAAAAATTGAAAGCAAACTAAAAATAAGCTTCAGACCAAGCAGAACTTATTTCCGAAATATTAAATTCCAACTCAAATTTTTTTGTAGATTACATTTTTATAGTGAACTCAATCGTTTGGCGTTTCGGCATGTATTATTTTAATTCAAGCTCTAAAATAGAAAGGAAAGAAAACGATGGACCGAAACACGAATCCTTAATTTGAAAGCATTAATTACAGCAGCCTGTGCAGAGGGGGAAAATGCAAGAAATGAGCATACATATATACACCATCCAGTAATTACAGTGTACACAGCAGAACAACAAATATAATACGGCCATCAGCATTATGCCCTTTTGCACACACATACATATACAGAATACATTTGCAGAAATGGATATACGGCCAAGCGAGCGTTTTCTTCTTGTATGATTCTGTGTGTATGTGGGGCGAAAGGTTGTGTGAGCGCGGCCAGCTGGTCATCTCATTGATTGCAAGACTGATGAGTACATCTGGCAGCTCACAGGCCGGCCAAAGGGCGATCTTCTCTCTCTTCCGCCGTGCCGGTCCGGCCACCCCTTCTTCCTCATCCTCTTAACGCCCCCGCCGGCCGCCGTACTACTTACATTACTCTTATTTCGGCCTCGTACGCTCTAATGAACCTTCACGTTTGTCCCAGTTATTCCTTTTCCCGCTGCCGCATCGTAATAATGAGATATAGTGCTGTTTCGTGCCTTCAAACGTTCACATATACAGGCTTCATATATACCTATAGCTACAAACACCAACTATGTGCATAGATTTTAGTTAGAAATGTTTGATATCAGAGAAAGTTCATCTTTGATATGTTGTCTTTCATGCAAAAGTAGATTTTTACATAATGTAGCTAATATAATAGCACATTATCTTTGAGAATTGCTGTAGCTTCCTTGTGTTTATTTCAAATTACAAAAGTTTCTGTCGTGTAGTTGCTTATTTGAATACACGCAGAGAAATGGTTTCTTGCATCAAGAAAATATATTTTCTTGCAAAAATCAGTCTCTATTCAAGATAATATTTATACTTCAAGACTATAAAAATGTATAACACGAGATTGTATCAAATATAAACGGGACTGATTTTCTTAAAAATTCCGGAGGGCTTCTAGACCTGGAAAGGGTTGATGCGTAGGTAGCCTGTACCGTTAGGGAGAGGGGAGAACCGACCGCAACTCTCTCGGGCCCCTTTAGTATCAAAAGAAACCATGAGCGAGAAAGAAGTGCATGTCTCCATGGAGCAGCGAATTGTCATAAACTTTTTGGCCAAGGAGGGGGTGAACCCAACCGAAATTTTGCGGCGATTAAAGACACAGTTCGGGGACAACACCCTGTCAAGAACCCGTGTGTTTGCATGGCACAAAAAATTTTCTGGGGGGCGCGGAAAGGTCGAGAACGAGAACCATGATCGCCGCTCAAGGACAAGTGTGTCTGAGGCAAGGTTTTTTGATCGGCGTTGATTTTTTCCACGATCGACGCACAATTAATGCGCAATATTATTGTGAAGTACTGGATGCCGCGAAATTGTCATTTCGAAGGAAAAAGAAGAAGCAATCGACCAGAAGTGTCATTCTTCTGCCGGACAAAGCCAGGCCTCATGTGGCTAACGCAACGATGCAAAAAGTGGATGCATTAGGATCGGAAACGCTGGAACATCTACCCTATAGTCCAGACTTGCTACCTTGTGATTTCCATCTTTTTGGACCCCTCAAAGAAGCGCTTGGAGGCCAGCGTTTCGACGACAACGAAGCGATGAAAGCGTTTGTGCTCCAATTGCTACACGAACGTAAAAAAAAATGCAATGCATACATTGCAAACATTTTGCAATACTTTAATTTATAACGGAAACGATAATTTTTATTGAGAAGAGATAATTCCTTTTTGAAGACAGAGAGGAACACATCAACCATCCTTGGATTTACTTATAAAGCAAAACCAGGGTACAGGAGCATAAATCAAAATCTATTTGACTCAACTGTATGAACAAAAAAAATTGTTGAATACAACATAAAATGTTAGTATTGGAAAGGGTGTACCTTATAGAAGTAAATACAATAATAAATGTCAATAAAACAATCTACGCACATAACGAACACAAATGATAAGTAATAGAAACATCAAACAAAAAAATTATATAATGTAATGGAATATCCACGACAACTTGATATTTTTAAATAATTTCAATGAATGAATTTTATTTCAAACTGTTGGGCATTCTGTTTGTATACACATAAAGAGCTGCCTGCAACCATGTTCCCCAACGTCTAAGAATCAGCTGTCGTGATTCACGAATACCAGGACACTGTGCGCGAAATGATCGAAGACGTTTTGGAGACGTTTTGAGAAACATTTCTTTTTGTACTTGCTACTAATGCATCTACCTCGGGTGAACATTGGCGAATAGTTTCTGCCACAATATGTAAAGCATGCACTTTACACGTAACACTTGCAACCGTATTCAAGAAGAGAAAGGCCTACCGAACGCATTGTCGCGGCACCATCGCTCATAAATATTAACACTTGAACTGGTGAGACTTGAAAGTTTTCTAACGTTCTAAGTACGAGCCTAAAAGTTGCTGCACCAGTACACTTTTCCAGTCTTTTGCTAGCTAGTAACAGTGGAAATATCGGTTTATGAGGGTCCAATACACGCATTGTAATATTTAAAATAGAATTTATTTTACAATCTGTTGTCTCGTCAACATATAACCAAAGCAATTGATTTTTTAATGCAGATTTGATTTTCTTTCCACGTCTTTGCGTGCAAATAAAACATGGTTACGTGCCGTTTTTGTAGGTTGGTAACTTCAACTTGGGGTTGTACTTATACCAAAAGTTCTGAAACTTCTTTTTCGAGTAAGCGTAGTGACAAATTACAGGTTATCATCATGAAGAGTAAATCGAAAATAAAGGCAGTTCTCGTTAGCACGCCCCTTTTTCTATTTTTGTGTTCTTCGGTGTTTGTTACAGTCTGCCTTTTCCGAACACATCAAATGTTTCTCGCACACTTTGCAAACTATTTTAGCACCGTCGTATCCGGAAAGTCACAGATAAACTTATTTACTGTCCCAGCAAGTGGTAGTCTTTTAGTCTTGTTCACGTCACACATTTTAAATTAATAATTATATATTTATAACGAATAACACGTAACACAAAACTCGACGCACTCTCTCGTTTTCAAAATTGAACGAAAAATAAACAACCGGACGCTGAGAAAACGATAATCGATTTTTGCAAACAGCCCGCTAGTCCTGTAAAGTCCCTATGTAACGCAAAAACGATTACCTCGCCCCAATCATTACTGTCAAATATGTCAAACGTCAATCTGGATATGATTTAAAATGTCAGATGTAGTTTTAACCAAGATAAAAAATAATTCGGAAAAAATAACATGGCCCCCTCGATTGCGTTTTTTTATGATCATATAATATTTACTTCATACCAATTCAAATAGCAATACTTTCATTACATTCGAAAATACAAATTAGCATGAAGTAATTATAGTCCAACTTTATACCTAGCCTTAACTTGTCTACCTACCGTCAGTCCAATTAATAACAAATCACTGTTTAGTTATCACAGAACCATTTCTAATCTTTTACATTTCCCCAATGATAAAAATGCTGAAAATAATTAAAAACAATTAATAGCAGCTACAGTACAACAACTGCATAAGTACACACATCCGTTTGTAGAATGAAAATTCCATACTTCTTTTATAGATAAGCGTATGACATTTATTCTTTGGAATATGTACTTATAAGTCCATAAGCAGTCAGCATACGCGTTAACTGCAACAAACATATACATAGTAAGCATATACTTAAAACAGCGCTTTACAAATTCGTATTTACAGCAACAACGACATTGTTTACGACCTCCAGAACTAGCAGAGAACAGGAAGCAAAAGAACAGCACAAGATTATGAGGACGAGGATAACGATGATGGAATGATACGCATGCTACACACTACAGCTAGCCGGTAGTTCCTCGTTAGTTTTTATTGTTCGCAGAAATCATACGCAGACGCATCGAACATTTGAAGAAATAAACATCCATATATACATCAAGTTATGTCGTTATATATACAGTAATGTGCATATATTGTTGGCCGTTAGCTGTGAGGTAATTATGAAAGGTGTATATGTTACCATCAAAACCCGAAATCAGCTAAAACTACGTGACCTAGTGAAAACTAGTTTTAATAAAGCCTTTTCTTGAAAACTAATATTTACTAGCTAGAATTGGAATTATCTAGTTTTCCTAGGAAGATCTCGTTCTGATTAACATTTTTTGTTAACAATTGGTTAAAAGCATTTTTGACTGAAATAGGGCAGTAAACGTTTTGTACCTGTCCGAACTTGTACAGTCGTCTCCGTACCTTCCGGAAATGACTCATTATGTTCAAGCTTCAGTCTTTATTCGGCCATTGAAAAGTGTGTAGGCATTTCTTCTGGTTTTTTTTGGTGCTCATACGTTTCTATGATCTTTAGTTATTTTTTTTTCGCATTTGTGTTATGATGAGCAACGAAGAGCAAAGTAATGCGAAAAAGGCGTGCAAGGAACGTTTCTCACAGCAAAACCTTAGCTTGGAAAGTGAAAAGCAGACCCACTATTCTGGAATGACGCTGTAGACTACAATAAGCTTCTAAAAGGAGGTGGAAGGGGCAAAGTCTGCTTTAAAACAACTTTGCAGTATAGGTGATTAAAACGATTCAATGTTTTAGAGATTTGTGGAATGAAGAAATTGGTTTCAGGGCATGCACCAGTGACGCATTATTTACCTGATGAAGAAATCTTTGACATCATTGAATCAGCCCATGTCTCAGTAGGACACGGATGTAGAGATAGGCTTAAAACTGGAACATCTAGGAAATGCGCTAATATATCCAAGGAGATGATAGATATCTTTTTGTCAATGTCAAAGGAAGAAAAGTAAGGAGAAGATTAGTTTCTAAGCCCATTTTCCATACATAAATGAATAGCAGATCTCAGGTAGATCTTATATGAAGTCACAATCAGATCACGGATTCAAGTTTATCATGATTTACGAGGATCATTGTTTTACTCAGCGTACTTCATTCTAAAGCCTCTGAACAAGTGGCTTACCAACTGACTGACATATTTTTGACCTTTGGAACTCTTTGCATCTTAGATTCTGATAATGGCAGAGAGTTTGTCAACTCTGTCATCAAGCAACTGACCATATCGTGGCCTGAATTAAAGTTAGTGACCGGAAAACGTAGACACAGTCAAAGTCAGAGCTCGATAGAACGGGCCAATCAAGATGTCGGAAACATACTTGCTTCATGGATGCATGATAATATCGTAAATACAACGAAGCGGTCAAACAGTCTCTCATTTGTTCAGTTTATCAAAAACCGAGCATTTCATTCAGGAATGAAACAGTTCACTTACAGAGCCATGTTCGGTATTGAGCCAAGAATACAGAAAATGGAGACTTTCAGAGAGTTGCAGAAGAAGCAGCTAATTTCTGGTTTTGACAGTCACAAATATTGAAATATTTTATCTCTAGGAAATTGTTAAGAAAATTGTAATTTTGTAAATTAATTAAATTTTTAACTCTACTGTGGGCTTCGGGAGTATTCTTTCTCACCCATTCAGCATCTTTTTATGATTTTTGAAATCAATAAATGAAAATTAACGACTGTTAAAATTGAAAAATACCAACTAACCTTAATTTTTCAAAGACTGGACATTCACTGGAAATCTGCCTATTCTAAATTCCAACTTTCTGTTCTACCTAATTTATTCTCTAATTTCAATATCGAATATTACACAAGACACACTGAAGAGCAGTAAACTGCGAAACGCGCGTCTGTGTATGGTGGATAGGTGATGGCTTTTACGATTTCAATCGGATACTTTAATCTGGGAGCTCAGCCAAAATACGAGATAACTCGATGAAAGCTTAACCAGAAGTGATGAACTTATTGGCGTCCCTCTTCTCTTTTATTTTTAATCGCGATGGCGATTGTTTCTATCGACAGCAAATTTTTTTAGAAGTAGCATGAAAGAATGAATGTAGTGACGCTACTAGATGACTCAAACTACACGACTCTGTGATAGAAAACCCCTACAATAACACTAAAATATGAAATTTTACTCCAATAAATGATGATACCTTAACGCAACATATTTAATATACGAATTAATGCCAGAAATACCTTTGAATTTACTCTGTCGTTTATTGTAGGATAATTCTACATTAAATTTGAGGATTTACGAAATGAGAAGAATGAAAAGAAGAGTAGTTTTATTTTCGATTCGCCAAGATCGTCGTTGTCTGGACTTAAATAAACTATTTAGTATCCCCACTCCAAAGGCTTTCGAAAATAGCTTTTATCCCCCAGAGGGAATTTCGTATCTATCGAGTGGCTATACTGAATATCCTATACGTTTTAGAGTGACAGCTAGGCTTGCTGATGTAAATATTTAACATAACAATATATGTTCTTGAGGAAGCAATACTCTCTTTTACCTGTTTTAAGCGGCGTTTTCTTATTGAATTTGTTATTAAATTAACTAATTTCATTTAACTATTTCTCCCAAATGGTCAACAATTTGTGTTCAGCACTGTACGTAGCTTAGAACAAGTAGCAGAGCACTAAATTCGCTGCATATACTAGTAAATTAAAACGGTAGAAATCGCGAATATAACGACCGTATATCGCCATGGCTAGCGTTTTAATTAAATTAATGGATATTTATTCGTTCAACGATCGGAAATTATGATTTCTAGCGACGTTTACGGTTATCTTTATGCGACTGCTGTTGCTAGTTTGGTTGTTAGTTGTAAATTCCCTTTAGTTAGTTGCGAACGTATGTAGTTATATCCTTTAAAACGTTAAGAAATACGCACTTATATGTCTCTTGCGTATGATAGATGATGGATCAATCGAGAGGAAACAGTATTTTCCTTCTAACTTATCTTCGGATCGCTACTAATGCCATTTAAAGACGTCCATACGATGAAATCTATGATGTATAAATTATAGCGGTACATGCTAAATATTTTCCGGGTTAAAACCACGTTATAATGCAAATCAAAACTATATTCGATTCTTTCCAGTATTTATAAAAAGTTTCTACAAGGTGGCACTAGGGATTGCAAACTTACCGACTTCTTTCAATACTGGTAATTCGGTAAACATTTTTTTTAATTACCTGTTAAATAATTTTTATTTTCAGAGAATTCGCAGTTCAATTGTATTTCCGGTGTCACCGGAAGTGATGCCAACTTTCTTATTTTAAATAGAACACTCTATATATTTTTACATTCCTGGAAAGGTACCACATATGTTATACTTTAACTTAAGAAATATGATGATTTACAGCAATAAAGGTTTTGGTAATCTGTTTTTGTTGTTACGCAAAGTTGGCTAGGAAAGAGCGCCAGATTGTTTTTTGTGACACCAGACTGATCTGAAGAGCTCGTTACTAAGCAAGTAATCATAACAATTGCCAAACTGTCAAATCTCAATTCCAAAGGTGCAAATTATTCTTGTTGTTTATTGTTATTATATTCTGCGTATATCATACGTTCCTTCTTTGTTCTCGTTATTATTTTCTCTCATTTTATCTTGTTTTATTAATTGTTGTTACTTCTTTAATTTATCGAACTTTATTGCAATTAATTAATTATGGTAAGTTTGTTTCAGATTTCACGGTTCAACAACGATAACATATGTACAAATAAATCTTATCATTTACAAATTGTATCACATTTGAACACTTGCCTTTTTGGGATACCGAATAAGGCATCGAGTTTGGTGACCTCCATGTAATACTATCCAAATCCAGATAATATATTTTAATTGTTCGTGCTATTAACATAACAGCAGGTGAATGTTGTCAATGATAGTGACTTATCTGGACAGTAAGCAATCAATGTTTTGACATTCTTTGTGAGAGAATATTTGAAACCGTTTTTCAGGAGAACTTGAGCTGTAATTGATAATATGATGAACTGTCTATGGTTTAGTTTTTCGACATAAAGGTTTTTCCAAACTTAAATTCAAACAGTATGGCATTACTGAATTAAGTCAGTATTACCTTTTTTGTGAATAGAATGATTTAGGAAAGAAAACCCTCAACAAGTAAAACCTAGAGGATTTTTTGATAGAAAATAAAACCAATACAGATTTCAAGTCGTTTATTAAAATTGAGCTTGAAAATCTTTCTTCTGTCTGATTTACTAACACTAAAGAAAGGTGCAGAAAAGACCACCAAGAAACAACGAAAACTAGAGCTTCTTGTGTATTACCCTATTTAGGTAACAAATTTGTTTCGATAAATAAACGGATTTTATTTAACATTTAATGAATAAGACAACGTTACACTATCTCGTATACGTATCATTATTACTTATTGAAAACATGTTCAGATTTACATTTATTTTCGAAAATGTTACATCCACGCGATAATATAAATAATGTATACAATCTGCATTCCAGCAAGATTGCATTAATAAATTCCAATATCATCGGAACACATCCATTTTTGTTCTTGTCCTTTTCGCACATACTTAAGAACTGTCCATATAAATATTCAAATATATGTACATTCATATATAACCGGTAATTATATCGCTTATATCTTGGGGACGCGATCTTGGTTGTAAATTTCTCGTTCGATCGGTGAGGATTCATGTCCCCAATATCCATTGGACATCATGAGGTAAAGATCTGTATTTAGTGTATGCAATTATGCATACAGCAAGCCACATCGTATCGTGAAATGTTATTTAAATGAACTAAAAACAGTGGAGAAGTAATGCACACAGAGAAATGGTTCCTTGCATCAATAAATTAGATTTCCTTGCAATGAGAATCAAAAAATATCTTTATTTCAAGACTATAAAAATGTTCAATACAAGAAAATAATTTTCTTGAAATTTTATTTATATTAAATAAATATTTTCTTGGAGTTAGAAAATCAAAAAAATCCAAGACAGGAAAATGTTACTTCATTTAGTCTTAAATTAAGAAAATATTCATATTACATTAACTGGTGTCTTTTGAAAATGTTTATGAAACGTTGTACGTTAAAGGTTATATCATTGTATGGGTAAGTGTGACATCTGTATTCCGATTTCTGTCGCGATTCTCTGGGACGGCGTGACTCTATCTCTTGGCACTTGATGGCGCCAGGAAATATTTCTGTGCTGTTCTTTTCCTGCAAAATTTTCTTGAATCAAGTTAACAAATGTCTTAAAGAATGAAATACAGTTATTTAATTACAAGTATATACTTCTCTTATGCGGAGAAAAAAAACGCTAAGAAAATATTTCTTTTGGTTTAAAACAGTAATTCTATTGTTGATAATTAAAACGAGACGGAGAGTCTTGATACAAGTAAACATTTCTCTGTATGTGGTTGGTGTTGCGGTATATGGAAATCACAAATGACAAAGGTATCCTATGATAAAATAGATGAATCAGTTTCTTTCTTAAATTTACATAAAATTGTGTCACCACCCGAAGATTAGAATAAGTTCCATAAAAATTCAAGAAATGTATATTCCCTTTACCTAAAGTAAATATCAACTTCCGCCCATTAGTATTATTACTTTCTACATTAGTTGGTACGGCATCTTGATGGTGTTCTTCGTTAATTGATTCTTTTGCAAAATCATTATATCTTCTTTGCTATTGCTTATTTCCTCTGATTAAATTTTCCTTTCAATTTTTTAGGCAGTATGACCCGGGTTTCTGTTTGTTTGCTTCTACGATTCTCACTTCTTCCCATCTTCTGACATCCTTAGCTGACCTAACTACCGTAACGTCATCTGGTTTAAATTCTTGTCTTATTGTTATCGTATTATAACAGCATTTATATTTTATGCCTCTTATTTTCTAAGCTCCTTCTTTCGCCATCCCACTCTATTGTTTCGAATTTTAAGAAACGCATCGCGATAGGCAATTGCGTTTGTAGACGGCTTCCCATCAAAAGCTGTGTTGAAAATTTATTTGTAATTGGTTTTTCTCAATGTTCGAGCTAGTGGTTCGCCACTACACTTCTTCCACATTTACTGAAACCCACGTTTTGCTATGCTATTTGACCTAGGGTACTTTAGACTAGAAGTACGAAAGTTAATATTTCAGTCTTCAACAAACATTCCGCATACAAGGAATCGAATAGCACTGTCAACAATGACTGTTTGAGGTATCTCAAATGTACCAAATACTGATTTTAATGCCTTTACAATGCTTTATAACGTTTTATCACGGAGTAATGCAAACCCAATCCATTTTGTGAAGTAATCAACATGAACTAGATATGACTGGCCACCGTAGTCAAGAATATCATAATCTAATCTACTGAAAGGTTGAGAGGTTGACAGGATAACAGGCTGAGAGGTTGAGAGGTTGAAAGGTTGAGAAATTGAGGGGTTAAGAGGTTGAGAGGTTGAAAAGTTGAAAGGTTGAAAGGCTGAAAGGTTGAAAGGTTGACAGGTTGGAAAGTGAAAGCTTGAAAGGCTGACAGGTTGAAAGCTTGAAGGGATGTAAGGTTAGAAGATTAAAAAGTAGAAAGGATGAAAAATTCAGACGACAAGACACCAAAGAGATAAATGACTGGAGATTACATTCGAGGAAGAAGCAATTATTAGCATGGCATTTTTATACTCCGAACTTTCGCTTTATTTTTTAAACCATTTTCAAAGACCACACTGAAATATATAACAAACATAGGATTGGAAGCAGCAACAATAACATCATCTGTGTCTGTATGAAGGATGATTTGATGTTGGCAGTAAAAAGTCAAAAACACAGTGTAGTATTTTCTTGTATAGAGATCTATACAAGAAAAGGGCTCTAATACTTTGAATTAACTAGTGTAGGAGTGATACACATGTCAAAAAATATTTAAAAAATATATTTATTTACGTTGTACGCTCGATATTAATTCTGATACGGTTCTGCCTGGTGGAAAGCATAACTCATGCAGTATTAGAGACTTCTTAATATTGGCGTTTCTGTACACAATTTTCATTATTCATCCTTGGCCAACAGTTGGTTTACCGTTCTTTGCATTTGGTAATTCGAAAATTTCCGTCCTTATTTTTGTAGGAACTCCTAAAGAACCTTATCGTTGATTTTGAATCTTTTAATAACTTATTTTCAGATTTGGCCAAACTTGCCGATGATCTATTACTTTCCTTAAAGTATTGTCCTTTTTTGTTTATCCCCTAAGTACTTCCTCGTTCTTCTCAGTAGTGCTAACGTTTCCTTCTATGCTCTATACGATTTCTGTTAATAATGAACAATGTAATTACAAAGCTCATTTATTACTTTAATATAAGTAATATTTAACTTTAAATAAAGGTGGCGCTGCATATTTCACATTACATCATATTTACTACACGGGTAACCCTATAAAAAATATCTCTAGTCAAAAAATAAATTTCTTGAATTTGTACGGAATCTATTAAAAACTTTTGGGTACTCGCTGCATAATTAATTTATTCCAAAGCTTTCTTATTGCTGCCACACCGATGGTACCAACCTTTTATCCATAAGAGGGTCTTAAAAAATACTAAAATAGGTTATGGATTACTGTATACCTAAAGAAACGTACATGACATGCTGCAAACGTTGCATTTTCATAAATATGTGCCTCAGTGACATTATTATCCATATCTATATATGTATACCCATGTACATATATAAAACATATGCTTTTAACAACTCCAGATAAAGGCGACCCGTCCCCAAGCGCATTACACCTTCTACATTAAGTCCTTCGCATTTATCGTCTTTATTAAATAAAGACGGACATGCCGAGGAGATACAGTGCACTCCCACGGTAGAATTTGTACTTTTTGCCTGCTTTTTGATATATGCAATTAAAATTTTTCTTCCATTTGTATCTCAATGTTCCTTTTCAAAGTTTAACGTTTTCGCAAGCCGGTCTAACGCGATTTTCCATTTCAATTGTTCTTCGTAGCGTTCGCTATTCCACTGTCCGCCCACCTTCTCGCAATTATACAATTAAATCGGAGATCAAAAACGTGAAGCCTCGAACAAAACAAGCTGCATCACGCAACCGTAAACGCTCGAGATCGGCTCGTCAAGAGCGTCGAGTTCTTTTCCAGCTGTTTTCCACGTCAATTCGACCAATAACGCACTGGTTAAGAGGAGAACCCAGCAATTACCAGAGACGTAGACACCATCTAGAATGGACCTATCCATTGCAGTGGATAGCGTAATGCTGAATTCTACCATTATTATTATTATTTTAGTGGAAAAAATAGCGGAGTTCGTGTTGCCGTGCTTAAATAAATTGCATACGCTAGTATTGTGTTGGAATTGCCCTCTTAGCTTTTGCTTTGAAAGGTGAATATAATTCCGTTGAAGTTTCTTTGTGTACAAAGAGAAAAATTGAGAAAATGATAGGTCTTTGAATAAGACGGAATATCGAAACCCCAAAGGATAGTAACTAAGAAAACTAAGCAGTAATCTAGAGTGATCTAAATTTGAGCGTGTTGTACACTGACCCCAATTGCTAAGCAAGGCCAATTACAATCGCAATTTTAGATAAACAAAGAGACAAAGAGTTACCTACACAGGGTGAGTCGTGAGTATTGTACACGTGAAAATGTAAAATGTAAAAAAACTCATATTCGATTTTCGTTTGTTTTCAAGTTATAGGGTAATTAAAAAAAATTAACTACCGTTCTTGTAAATGATCCAAATTTTCACTTATTAACGAGTTAATACGTATTAAATAAAATAAAAATATTCCTGCATTGACAACCAACGTAAAACAGAAAGTCTGGTACCTTGCACATTAAAAGTTTTTTTTGCTTCTTATCACATAACGCTATGATTGAAAAAATTTTAATGTTTCAAATTTTATTTATTTGCAATTACCCTATAACTTGAAAACAAATGAAAATCGGACATGAACATATGAGTCACGTGTACAATACACTCCTGTAGTTTGGTCCGTTCTTCCCGGCTCACTCTGTATATATAAAACTATGATGACTCACTATTTACCAGGATCCCCTATCCGAATATCGGATCCGGATCCACTATCCAAATCTCGGATCTGGATCTGCTATTCGATTCTCAGATCCGGATCCACTATCTGGTTTCCTCTGCTTGTGTCTTTTAAAAGTGATGGTGTTTATCCGAAACGCGGCACAGATTACAATTCGCTCCTGCAAAGACATGAATTAGAGTCACTTAAACAGCGCCGTGCTGTTGCGGGAGCTAAGTTTCTCTGGAAGGTGCATGGCTATGTTGATTCTCCTAATTTACTTTCCTCTATTAATTTTCTTGTGCCTCCCGTTCTCCTTCTACCTTTTCATTGACTTTTCCTCGTACCAACCTACTCCAGAGTTCCCCAATAGTAGCCATGTGCCGTAATGCGGAAATATTTTGCAGTGACATTTTTTTTGATTCAATTCATAATTTAGTTTAAGTTGTTTTTTTTTCTCTTGTTTTCTTTAATTTCATTTATAGTGTATGTATTTAAATTTAGTTGTCCTGTAATTGAGTATACCGTTGGACAAGTAAATGGTATAATAATAATAATTGTTATTATTATTATTATTATTTTTATATTTCTTACCTGCACCCCAACACGTGGCCCAGCAAACGACTACAGACACAAGGTCTGCACCCGCTCCCCGGGGTCCTCACGCGGAAGGCAAGCAAACGGCGCCCATGCGGAAAACCACAAGAACGCCGCCCGCCAGCCCCCCCACTCACTGCTGTTAATTGACTCTCAATTATCTAACGTAGCCCCGTGAAGTTTCGCCGAACCGGTGCCGGTGTCTGTGGTAACTCGGCGCAGCTCGCGAACACGTCTCATCACCGAAGGTTCTCCACCTGCTTCGTCAGTAGACGATCAGCGAGTGGTTAGTTTAGCCCTGGATGGTGTATGACTAGCTTCATGGGCCCGCAGGACACGGAGAGACCCAAGTATGACCTGCTTCTGGAGCTGACAGGTAAGTATGTGCACGTTTGTTTTCTTGAGAATTTTAATTTTTTTCAGGTGTTCCAATATCGTGGTTTGGATTCCGCCCAAAGAGCCGATAATAATGGGTATGAAATGGATTTGGAAGCCCTCGTAAGTAAGTCGTAGTTGGTATAACAGATCCAAATACTTCTCTCTCTTTTCCGTCTCCTTTTCAGTTACTCTGGTGTCGCACGGGCAGGACATCTCGACAACGTACATATCCTTCTCCTTGTAATCCAGGATTACCATATCTGGCTTATTGGCGGACACTCTCGTTGTAGTGTGGAACGAAAAATTCCAAAATATCCTGCAACTCTCGTTGGAAACCGTTGCAGACAAGTCTTGCTTTTGAAACGGCGGCAATAACTGCTGGTCAATGCCATAGAGATGACGTAATCGAAAGTATAAAACTTTTAGGGCCATGTCATAGCGAGATATATATAGGTTTGGAGCATATTTTGGGCATGCTGATAGTAAATGCATTATGATTTCCTCTGTTGTTTTACATGCTCTACAGCGGATGTCATCCAGATGTAAACCGAGGACGTTGCGTTGATAAGTTAGTATGTGGAATACGCCGTCCTGGACCGCCACTATGTAACCCTCAGTCTCCGAATATAGCGATGGAGACTGGAGGAAAGAGAATGTCAGGGCTTCTGATAACTAATGGTCTTTTAGATGTTTGAAGTATAAGCCATGCAAAGCCTTTTGTATATGGTCCTTGAGAAGTGCATCTGCGTAGTGATGTTGGAGTTTGTTCCCCACCTCTTTTGGAGTGCAGAGCGCCAGATTACCAAGTGTCCTTTTTCCCGTAACTATTCCCGTAACTACTATTATTATTATTATTATTATTATTACTATTATTATTATTATTATTATTATTATTATTATTATTATTATTATTATTATTATTATTATTATACTGTAATTGATACCAAAGTACCTCTCATCTGTTCTAATTCGGATAAGATCAATTCAAGATTATTTTACAATGTAGAAAGTGCTAATAAAGAAAATATCGAACTTATGTTACATGGAAAAAATGCAATAGTTTTTAAAATCTCTGAACTTGGAGCATTATTGAATTTCCATGTGCGTAATTCAAAGTTATTGGACATTACATAGGTGTTCAATAAAACTGGTGATTGTTGCAGCTATATTGTTCGATAATTATTCGATCTATTGTTTCGGATAGCGGATCCGGATCCGAAGCTTCCGATAATGAATCCGGATAATATGAAGATGCGAATATCCGGATAGTAAATTAGTCAATTATTCGCTGATTTTGTTATAATCACCCACTCTCCGTAAAGGATAAAATGCAATTAGTTATCTCCCAATATGCAAATAGAGACTCAAGATCATGCCAGACCTGTTCTAAACGCTCGTCTCCTTCCTATCCCACAGTCAAGAGCAGACCCTCTTATCGGCTGACCACTAATTTATGTATCACTGCATTATAATACAAGTAAAAGTGCTGGGAGATTTTTTGCTGAAAGAGCAAACCAGATAAATGAAAAACGTTCCTTTAGTCTTCAAATATTCCCCTTTTCTTTTCAAACAAATTTTTCAACGATCCTAATTTTAGTGAAATTTTGACATGAATTACTAGTGACGTAAGAACTGGAAATACATATTTTTTTTTAATTCCAGAAGTTAAAATTGAAAAAGGCATATTTGTAGGTCGTAAATTGTTTTATATTTTCGAAGGTTGAACCTCAGAAAATGCCTTTTTGATTTTGTAACCACTAGGATTGGGGTCTTTCTTCGTTGGAATTTACTCATTCTCACCGTATTCTATTTGTTAATGTGTGTTATCTCTGTGAAGTCTATTCTTTCAATGTTTTTTTTTTTTAATAAAGTAGTGTGGTCTACATTATTGAATGGTTTTGATAAGTCTAGAAAAACTTCGATTACCTCTTTCTTTTCAAATATTACTTACGTTATTGTAATAATAGCCGTGTAAATCGCTCTGGTACTTGATTTTCGTTCTATATGAGCATTCTGAAATGACAGAATAGGTGACAAAATTCGGTAAACATCTCACTACAATGGCTTTTTCATGATTCATGACTTTCTCTGGGATTCCATCCCCACTTTTATAGATGTTGTTGTTGTTGTTCTGTATTGGGCGAAGCGTCGGGTTACGGAATACACCTCGCACTTCTAGGCATCGATTACTATGATCATTAGCCAACCCCACCAGAATTTTGCCGAATCCAGAGGTGTTCCAACCGTTGGTAGGGATCTTTAACGTGCCAAACATCGTATTGACACGGGGCCTACGGTTTCACTTCCTTATCCGAGAAGAAGGCATACCTTGATTTTTATCCGTAATTAAAAAACAACCGTCTCGACCGGGATATGAACCCGCGCCGTTCGGATCGAAAGGCAAGTATTCTAACCATTCGACCACCGAGACGGTCTTTATAGATGTTAATTGTAGCTGTGTAGCTTAGATATGTGCGAAACACATATATAACTTTTTAACGTAAACAATCTTGATTCCTACAGCCAAACGACAATGGATCAACTATCACCAATACAACAGCGTCCTGGGCGCGAAAGATTAACTTCTTCTTCTTCTACTCCTGCATTGGTTGCTCTCTTGCGAATATTAGAAACCTGAACGAGATTTATGGACGACGTCGAGCTATAAGCCATCGCAATCTTGGATAATGGGCCCTGCCTCTCGTACAGGCAGAAACTAAAAACATGGCGACGGAGACGGCGGCGGCGGTAGAGTAAGAGATGCGAAGGCGAGAACGTAGAGGAAGGGATCGCCGGGGGGGTACGAGAACGCGAATTAATTAATTGGCTCACAAAATAAAGACCATAAATTCGCGTAGCGTCACAAATTATGGCCGAGATAGGGAGTGTCGTTGAAATAAAATAACCATATCTAGCTTTCTGCTGCTAGCTTCAAGACCCGCTCTCCCCGGCGCAATTCTGCTACTCTCGCTTCTCCTTTTTGGTGTATATCTATACAGGAATATACTTTACTCCCTCGAACACGAGATAGCAAACGGCGAATTCGAGCGAGATAGACGACGCGATGTTAAATGAGCCACCTCTACTATTTTCGCAGATATCTCGCCCGGATATTTATATAAAAGTTTTACTTTTTAATGCCTTAAATGTGCCTTTTTTCCGTCGCACGCTCCGGGCGCTGCGCTGCTCAGACGGACGTCGTTTTATTTCGTTTTCCTTTTTTTTCCCGTATTTATTTTGTTCGGGGTCGTAGTCGTAGCGGGTCGGCTGTCGTTATTTTCCACGAGTTCTGAAATTATTCCAAATTTGAATATATCTTCGGGCGTAATTAGTTTCGTCTCTTTCTTTATTTTGAGCTTTTTCGAGAAGACTAATTAAGCGATTTTTACTTGCACCCGTAATTTCGTTTCGAATTTTCCGCTCGATTCTTTCCTTCCTTCTACTTTTTCTCCTCTTGCTAATGACGCTATCTCATCGTGGATGTCGAATAAAGAATTCGCGCAAATTTTTGGCGAATTTGAAAGGGGTGAGAAGTTAACTGACGAAGCGTAAAATATTTGTTTTCATTCGATTAGATCGAATTGATATGTTTTGCTTTGGTTACCTTAATTGCTTTGTCAGAATATGGGACCAAAACATTTAATTTTACACCATATGAAATTGGTAGCAGAATTTTTTTATTAGCGTCGTCAAAGTTCGTGTTTACTAGGCTTTCTGAACAAAACACTCCAGAACAAAGTCTGTTTCCAGGGCTTCATTATCTCAAATTTTTTAAAAGTTACATTTGTAAATTACACAGTCAGATAATTATGAATATTTAAAAGAAATAATTAAGTTGGCAGTACGCAAGTCAGTTGCAACCTAAAACCATCACGAAATCAACAATTACGGTATAATTTCTTATTTTTTTGGACTGGTAAAACCAATGAAGGAGTAAGACAGGTGATATACTATTTATAATATATATGGATGAAACCCTTAGAGAAGTAGAATGGCAATCGAAAGCATTGAATATAGAATATATTAATCTTGAAAAAACCTTTTCGGAGTGTCAGTGGTCAATGTATTGGTTTTTGAGCGCCTGGATCTGGTCCTCATCTCAGTCGTCGCTATTCGTTTTTTTTTTCATTTTTATTTTTTTTTTCTCGTTTTAAGTTGTTTTTGAGACCACAACAGTGGTGGGCATAAGGTGTTTTTTAAACACCTACGCTAACGTTGATGAAAAAATTAAGGTTCAAGATCATTAGCGTTCAAGATCATTAGTGGCCTTTTATAGCGCCAGACAATATTTCTATGGTAGTTCAGAACGCTGCTTATCAGAATGTTCCTGTGTCGGAGAGCTGGAATAAGGGTCTTGGTGGCTGCTCCTCGGATGTAGTTCTTGATGTAGAGCGTCGCGTTCCTCATGTACCAGAGAGAATCCGCTGCTGTTCGAAGTGCTCGGTTCTAGATTACTTGAAGTTTGGCGGACTGCTGCCGTAAGTTTAAGTGAGATGAATTACCGAAAGGTAGAGGAGTATTTTACTATTAGGGGAGAGCTTGCTCGGACGATTTATAATCGAATTTAAAGCCCCCATAGCTTGTCGTGATTTATTGACGACGAGATCGATATGTTTGTCCCAAATTAACTTACTTCACTCGCCTGCTCCAGGATATCGCTTCGCCCAGGACGAGAAGATCTGCCAGATCACCATCTCTCTTCTTACGGCAGCCGAATCTGGTGAATAACACGACTGAGCTCTTGGCTGCATTGATGGAGATCCTCCATGTGGAGTCATGCAGTCTGTCGTCCACTATACGCGCACTCACCGACCTCGTGAAGATGCGCAGACGTCATCGACATATAAGGCGGAATCTACCGAGACATCGATATTACTCATGAAAATTGAAAAGAGGATCGGCGATAGCACGGAGCCCTGTCGTAGCCCAACTGTGAGTCCTCTTGCTGAAGAGCGTTGCCCATCCATCAGCACTCGAAACTTCCGGTTGGAGAGGAACGACAATATCATCCTTATTATACCAGTAGACATCCTACCATCTGCACCTTAAAGAGAAGATCCACGACATTGTCGAAGGCTTTTGCCACGTCCAAAATACTTCTCTGGTGTATTGATCCAGGCGGAATCCTTGTTTAATGTATTCCACCATCCCAAGGATCTGCAGGGTGGTACTATGTTCGCTACGAAAGCCAAACCCGGAATGATCGAGAAATCTTCAACTTCAGCTTGCAACCTGGTGAGAATTTACCGTTGAGAAAGATTGCCTAGCACGGGAAGTAGGCTAATGGGCCGATAATTTTGAAGTCACATCCTCGCCTGTCCAGACTGCGGAAGAAGTACTTCGTCTGCAAGCTTCCACTGCAGACGGAGTGTATCTTTGTAGATGATGTCGTAGTAATAGCGGGAAATGAGATAAATTTACAATATAATCTTAACGTATGGAATAGACTACTGGAGAAGTATGGAATGAAAATAAATAAAAATAAAACCAAAGTAATGGGAATAGGCAAAGAAAAACAAAACGTGCGTATAAAGATAAATGAAACAGAAATTGGACAAGTTAACTCATACCAATATCTACGAATTACATTACACACTGGCAAAATGGCTTACATATGGATGTGAGGCTTGGGTCCTCACCAAACAAAAAAAGAGAAAAATCCAAACGATGAAAATGAAATACATGGGAAGAGTAAAAGGCGTTACTAGAAAGGATAAAATGCGAGAAGATTTGAATACTGAATCAATAACAAATTTCATAGAAAAAAGCCAACTTGGGTGGTGGAGACACTTGCATAGAACGGACAAGAAAACACAAAAAAAGAATATGAAAGACTAATCCATTGAAAAAGAGACCCTTACGCCCTATGCGTAGGGGTCCTTGAAAACCGTATTCCTTAAGGCAATGATTTTGGTTCGGACTTTTCACAATATACTTTATTATACATCAGATGGCAGCTACTGTAGATGAGTGAATGTTAAATAATTTGCAACAGATGACTAATACAGCTTTCTTATTGGCTTGTTGTTATTTATCGAGTACCTTACACTGAGTTGCAGATATTATGGTTTGCAATGGTGTTGTCTATGGTAGTAGGACACCTCTAGTAATCGCTAGGAACAACATCTTATTCCATATTTTTAAAGGTTCTCCAACCTCATGTGTAACAAACAATACAGTGCTCGTCTCCTCAAAATTAGTTCCCTGCGTGGCTACTGAGAGCATTAAATCCTTCGTCCATTGAGAATGTATGGGATATTATTGGCAGACGACACAAGAACTAACCCAATTCCCGTCAGATGTTGGAGGCTTTTTGGCATGAGCCACAATTCTCGTGGACCAAGGTGCCGCAAGGCAATGTCAACCACCTTATAACATCCATACCGAGGAGTCTGAATGAACATTTTTAATTAAATTCTTCCAGTTATAGGAAGCGATGAGTAAAACTCTTTTAATCAATTCGAATTTAAATAATCGTATAATATTTTTGCTTGTTTACTAGCATGGAGAATACAAAAATTCTATTCATACCGTATTCAAAGTAATTTAAAATTGTCATCATAGGATACAGATTTGTATGAAGTTGAAGTAAACATTCAGATGACAAAATATATTGCAATGTTATAATTTACAACATCGAACGTAGCTGCCATTAGCATCACGTATAGTGAGTTCAGTATGTCCACTCGTTCAATGTCAAAATCCCCTTGGCGGCTATGAGCTCCTTCTCAGGAGCCCCAACTCCTTTTATTGCCTCCAAACGCTGGAGCGCGGGTGCTAGGAGATTATTTTTAGTTCAGTCAACGACGATCATGGTGGAACGGATAAATAACTTGTTTTCTGTTCATTTTCTGGACATCCTAAATCTTCAATTTTAACGGAATATTAACCATTAACAGTACAAATTCAATAGTATTTTTACCATAATTTCAAAAATTAAATATCGTTTACCAAGTAATCGTCTTGTTTGTCAGCAAATTTTAATATAGTACAGTTGCTGGTGAATTCAATCTTCCAGTTGCGTCCCTGCATGGCATGCATTGTGCATTATTAAAATTTATTATTAAATTATATTTCGAAAAGCATAGTTATCCAAATTAGCCGTGATTAAACAATCGCTATCGCGAATGAAATAAAGGCGGTTTAAGAATACACAGGGTTCTAGTACGTCACAATTTCAGGTTAATTCTTCCTTTTCAAGTTTTAATACTCGTTAAATGTCATTAATTGATATCTAGTTTAATTTAAATTGCCGAAAAACAGTGTCTAGGAACACTCCCAGACCTACGGACCGTACAATTAATTAATCAATTTCGAAAGATTATTTTTTTTATTTTTCCCTCGTTTAAAACATTACAATACTTATGATAATAATAACCCAGCACATTATCAGAAAACTAAATACAAAATTTGTTGGAGAAATGGATGCAAATAATATCCTCAGATGTATCGTTTTCCTCGTCTAAGACGAGCAACACAAACTTTGTAGTTTGGACAAAATTTATTAATAAATCTACTAGCAACCAGGGCTGAATAAATAACATCTTCAATAAGAACTTAATAGATTAAATTATTATGGTGTAAACATTAGGTCACTTACAGCTAACAACAGCTTTTGTCACTTCATTTCAACTATTACCAGATAGATAAGATACTTCATTAATGAAAAAAAAAAAAACTGAGCCTACCATATAAGGTCGATTGTCTAACTAAACGTACACTTCCAAATTAAATAAACTCATAATTCTGCATATTTTGTACCTAAGATGACTTGATTGGACTTTGATATCCAATTAAATTTATGAACATTTTAGCGTTCACTTTCCATATACTTAGTGTTCATATACTTTCAAAGGTTAAGTGTCTTTTTAAAAGAGATGTAATTACCTCAGCATTTCTCTCTTCTACTTTTTTCGATGTAGAAAATTAAAACGTCCTATACCTATTTAAATGTACAAACATAAGTATATTTTGCCTCTCTACGTCAGAATCTCTGTATATGTACGTATCTGACGTGTAGGTATACGAAAGTGTGTGTAGGTGATGGTGAAAATTAGAAGAACCGTAGAAAACTTTTACGTGTAATGTCCGAGGGTAGTAAACGAGATTTGCGGAATGGCTAGCCCGCCTGCCCATCCGTATGCGAAGAGAAGCACCCCGCCGTCGCCGTCACCGCCACCATCCCGATACGCGGGCGCCCATTAACGCTACAAATGGCGAAATCTCTTCGTACACGATTCGTACATTGCGAAAGAAGGATAATCCGCACGGCAGAGCGAACCAAACGGACGAAACGTAGGCGAACACATATATACGGCTTTTTATTATTTCACGGCGTACGAATACCTAAATAAATTCATTTTATTCAATTAAGCGCACGTATAAACATAATATAATGTAGTGGGATGTTCCAACGTGAAAAGCGTATGTTAATATGTTGCTAAATTCTTTCTAATTAATATTGTATCAAAATTCACTGATATTAGATCTTAATAGAGTTTTATGCGGAACTTGAATTATTTTCGATTAATATTCGAGTTCCGACATTTTAATTATTTATCTTATTAATCTACTTAAAACAAACAAAAAAAGACTTAGTTAATGATGTTATAGGGGAGAATCAAAATTTCAACTTATTTTAAGTTATTTACATTTTTAAAACATTATTTGTAAAAACGACACATACACACACAAAAAACATACTGTATTTGGAAATAACCGTCAAAATCCCTTACGTCACCTGCGACACCGAGTTCGATTTTCAAAACATCAAAATTAAATATCAACTCGTTAGATTGGCAATGCTAGGGACGACGAGAAAAAATAGAAGTTAGCAACGAGAACAATTCTGACAGAAGACAAACATCTTTCGATTGATATTTAGAAATTGCAATATAAAAGTTAAAATATCGTCAAAGTTATCAGTGCAAATGTGCTGAAAAGCGTTTTAAGTGAACCATAAATCATCACCAACAATTGTCAAGAGTATTAAATCAGTTGGAAAATTTAAAGAAGTAATTCGAAGAAATTTCATTGGAGAAGACGATCAAAGGGCTCCAAAAGTAAGGGGATTTTACCAAGAAAAGGAAGGAAGGAACCGTTAGGATTATACACCCCACACACACATATCAAACACCCGTTACTACATAACTGTAAGTAATTTAAATAGATAAATTTCATTTTCTTTTTTGTAAGTGAAAAGCTTAAAATAAACACAAAACTGATGACGTCCCTATTTAAATTTTTTAATTGTTATTTGTAACATAATAATAAATACAGTATGGTTCTTAAGGTATAAATGCTTTAGAAATTGAAGTCAGTTCAGAAAAGGGACTGTTTGAAAAAGAATGCACACACATTTTATCAAATATTTCCTACTGTCTTTCATAAATTTGCATTTCATTGAACTCTACTACCATAATGGACACCGGTTTCTCAGAACTGCAATGGGCGCACACTCGTACTAATCCATAGCAAATGGTATTTAATTTATTTCTTCTGTTGCTATATATTTATTTCGGTACATTTTTCAAAAACTATTTTTAAACATTTGAAATTGGTTTTATAAATTGACGTAGAGTCTTTTAGACCCATATTTGTGTCTATGAGCTTAATAAAACGTATTCTATCTTACACCTGAAGAATCTATAAACTTATTGGTCTCATTATTCACATTTACAACGCATCCTTCTTATTGGATATACAACAAGGCTAATAAATGATGTATTGTAGCTTGCTCCATTTTCTGATAAATATAAGTTTTAAGTTTTTGTACCCAGGACTGCCACTAAACAAGTTATCAATTGTTGGAACTCACTTAGTATTTCTGCAGTCATGTTATGGCCACTGTGATTTTAAAAAATTGAAAATATTAACGACAATATTTTCAATTTTGAAGTTTTCCTGATATTTACAATAGAATATGTGCATATTTTCAAGCGTGCTTGTCTCCCATTCGTTTAAGATTTTGTCGACAAATGGCACCAAGATCATAGATTTATAACTTCAGTACAAGATACATATCGTAATCAGTAAAATGAGATGGTCAAGAAGATTCATAAAAAGAAATATTAAAATATAGAAAATAAGCCAATTATTATAAAGTATAATCGTTATTACCTAGGTTTTCTAGAATTTATTAATGTTTTCGCTCTATATTGCCCAGGTTATTAACTGACAAAATATAAGGCCTACTATATTAAACTTTCTTTATGAACTAACACTCTTTTATAAAATCTAAGTACAATTATAAATCCCAATCTAGACTATAGAAAATAAAAGTTTGTGCCATTTTAAAAGAACATACATCTGCAACGTTTATAACCACTCCAGGATTTAGAGCATTTGATAACAATAATCGAATGATAGCAATCCTTTCAATACATCAGTATATGAGGATGGTATGAGAAGTCAATGTCAACTCGTGTTTGGAAACCGATGACGCTTTGTGTCAAAATCTGCATGACCGACCGTGAGTACTATTCAACGTCTGTCAAAATTTTGGAGAGATTTATCGAGTAGTGTTGTTGAGAGATGTTAAAAATAAGCAAGTTTTCGTATTTATGGAATCATGGAAGATGAACAATCAGTGATTCAATTTTTTTTTTATGGGAAAACGTGTGCAGAAATCAAAGAGAAGTTAGATGCAATTTATTGGACCTTTGATGATTACCATCAGATACTGGTTTAATTAATTAATTCATGATTTGTGTTAGCAGATCGCCAGGTAAAAATAAGATAATTTCCAAAATGGTAAACATCTCAATTGCACGTATACAAAACATCCTTCACGAAAAGTTGAGTATGAGAGAGCTTTCGGCGAGATGGGTATTCTGCTGATGATTGATCAAAAACGGAATCGCGTGATAACTTCAAGGCAATTTTTGGACATGTTTAAGCCCACTACGAGTGAGTTTCTGCGGCATTATGTGACTGTAGATGAGGCATAGATCACTACACGCCAAAGGTCGGTCTGCAAAATGGTTTTTTCCCAGGGAATGTGCGCCAAAGAAGGCGAACACGATTCCATCAGCCGGAAAAGTATTGGCGACAGTTTTTTGAGATTTGCAAGGCATAAACTTAGTTGATTATTTGGAGAAGGAAAGAACAATCACGGGACAATACTATACTGATTTACTGGACCGATTCGACTCTGAACTGAAGAGAAAAAGCCTCCACACAGCGAAGAAAAAAATTCTCTACCATCATGATAACATCCCGACTCACTCATCTGCAATTTCAACAGCAAAACTAGTCCAGCTACGATACGAATTGGTGCCTCATCCACCATATTCGCCAGATTTGGCCCTCTGTGACTTTCTGCTTCCAAACTTTAAGAAACAGCTTAGCGGAAAGCGGTTCACGTCAAATGAAGAGGTAATTGCCGAAACAGAGGCCTATTTTGCAGAGTTCGACAGATCCTATTATTTGGATGGCTTAAAAAGTTTAGAACATCGCTGGACTAAGTATATAGAGCTACAAGAAGATTATATTGAGAAATAAATTTACTAAATGCAAAGCAATTGTATCTTCCTTAATACAAGTATTAATCATACCATCCTCGCATAGTAAATAAATGTAAAACAACACTTCTTTAAAATGTATAATTAGAAGTAACTGATTATTAAGGTTCGTCAAACGAGTGCAACGTCAGAGGCGTATCGCGCAAAAGTAGGTACGTGAGATACAGTATTATTAAAAAATAATATAACTACTGCCCCGGTAAGCCGCGTAAAACTACTGTATATAAATACTGTATCTCATGTACCTACTTTTGCGCAATACGCCTCTGACGTTGCACTCGTTTGTCGAACCTTACTGATTATTCTCCATTAGGATAGTTTTTGTTGGTGATCTTTGTGATACAATGCCACGACATAGTTGCCATAGGTAAAATTTGCAATATACAAATTATTGCATCTGTTATAGTTTCCGAGATATTTACTAAAATTTCAAAGTCGTGCAATTTTCTGAAAGGGGCTGTAACCCGGTATCAGGTGATTCAGCCGCAGAAAACAGTGTTCTTATACCAAGGTACTCTTTCAATCTCTAGAGTTTCATTGAAATATGAATTTTCGTGTTGGCAGTGCTCGCTTGTAAGTGTATTCTACATCTTCCGCATCTTTCGTACATAATTTAGGAACAAACAAGATATGTTGAAATAATTTGAAAATAAACCACAAAGAATTATGCATTTTTTTCTTATTCGTAAAGAAAGAAAGAGATAGACAAAGATGCCGAACCCTCCCATCTATCCATCTGCATCGCCAGACTTTAATATGAAGATTGCTTGAATTGACGCTCCTCGCCGTGGAGGCAAGCCGTTTTGCTCGCAACTTCCAGATGAAGTCATTTGCAAATGAACATCGCGTTTCTGTCTGTTGGTAATCATTAGGGGCATATTCAACGGGAATAATTTGGGGAATTATTTCAGAGAGAGAAGCTTTTCCCCTACTCCTCTCCGCCTCTGCTATTGCCGTTTCCTTACCGTCCTTTTCCCTTGCGGAAGCCTTTAGGATCCCGTCGTCTCTGTCTCTTCGTCTATCGCGCCTAGCAGCTCTCATTTCCGATGCCCAGAAGATGTATAAATGCATAATTAATTTCGCTTGCACTCCATCTCGCGTTCGTCGTATTAATTAAGCTCTCGAATAGCGGCCGACGACGTTATAATACGTCTGCTCGTCAAAAGGACTTTTCTGCCGATTTCCGCGATGATTTCCAAGAGATGCTTCCGTTATCCAATCGGAAATTTCCCCGTCGATGCGTATTTATTCAATAAGTCATAAGATTCTCAATCGTGTCTCACTTGAACTTTACAGTTTGAGGAGTCGTTTTAATACTATGGCAAAGAGACAAAATGAAATGATTTCTTTTTTCCTTTTTACATTTAAAAACAATTATTGTATAATATGGATAAGGAAATTCATCAATCTAGGCAGCATTAGACTGTTTGGGCAGGAATTACAGTTAACTAAGGAGGTGAAGTATCCCTGTGTTACCCTTGATGCAAAGCTGAATTGGAATAATCACTTATTTAAAGTAACGAACAGGGGTGCACAACTGTTCTGGTGTTGCCTACGGAGAAGTAGTGTAGTGGAGAAGAACAGAAGTGTTCCCGGAATCACTGGAGCAATGAACAGCACACGATCTGCTTCCTTGGAGGCCATAGAGAGTCTCTCCCCACTTGTGAAGGTTATAACTGCAATCCTTAGACTGAAGTCCAACAATTTGTGGCAACCCAATATTATAGCTGGAGGACCCATTAATGTTACGGGGGCGGTACTAGGCGAGCCTTTGTTATAAATGCTCGTGGACAGTATGGCACCTGAAAATATTCTTACTGACAAATTGCAAATTTCAATACCTCCTGATGACTGGTTTACGGACGGATTGCAATCCAATTAAAGCACAGTAGTCGGTATTTGTGGACTGAGCTCTAGACGTAGGATATCCTTAAGCCTAGGAAAGCATGCAACGGTTTTCTGGGCAGAACTATTCGCAATTGTAATCTATACTGAAGTCATCGCAAAGGGAAAGCTGCACGAGGAAGAAAATAAACAACGCTATCAAGGCAGTTATGAATCCTATTGCTAGGTCGAAACTAGGAAAGCATTGTAAACAGTCCCTCAATAGACTAGTACAAGACAATAAGTTATCTTTGATCTGGATACCGGGACATGAGGACACCAACGGCAATACAATAGCCGATGATCTAGCCAAGGAAGGTTCTAAAAGACACTTCATAGGACCAGAGCCCATATGTGGAATCGCAAGAGGTTCCACTAGAAGGGAGATCTGGTGTTAGTTAGATAAGGAACATGTAAAGAAATGGAAATTGGCTGAAGGTCAACTCCATACCAAAGCACTAATAGGAAATGGAGTTGGAAACTTTCCTTTTAACAGTCTAATTGTAGACGCTGAAAAAAATAAATTAAGACCATTACTGGGTTGGTGACTGGACACTACCTCCTGAAAAAGTATCTACAAAACAGAGGTCGAGTAAGCAAATCTCGGTGTAGAAGACGAGAATTACAAGAGGAAACAGGTTTGCATGTAATCTGCACATGTGAGGAACTAAACGTACTTAGGCAGAAACATTTCGGGGAGGATCTAGTGAAGTCTTCGAAAGTATTCAAATACTCAAATATCCCCTGGACAAGATAATGGCCTTTATAGAGGACACTAAGCTGCTTGAGTTCCATAGTGGACGGTACAAAGAGCATTAATCTCAAGGACGTGGACTATTGGTGACCAACTCAAACAGTATGAATGAAATGAAATTAAATAATGTATAATAGTTTACATCTCATATAATCCTGAACTGCTTTCATAGTCCTTTTTTGTTAAAACTTGTATAATTCGCATGTCGAATCCAATTCAAACTTCCCAGATTCAAAGCGATAAAGGGTATTAAATTTTTACAGGCAACAGTTTTTAGCAATAACGAGGAAAGTGTAAATAATTAAAACTTTTGGTATTAACTTCGCGTTTTATGCAGTTCGAAATCACAATTTAATTATTACTCACCTAACCATTATCGTTATAACTCCTAAGTGAAATACAAAAAAGAGGATGCACCTAGATTTGGCGTGACCAAATTGATTTAGCTAAAGAATAAATTTGTTCGTGTTGGTAGTACTGATGTATCCGTGAAATTGTTGTGAAATAAACGGAAGTATTTGCAGAAGTAATAAAAGAGAGTTACACTCAAACTACTGAAAGTTTTCCTATAGGCGCTAATCTTAGATTTCCTTCTTTTTTAGTAATCAGGCGTGTGATATCAGAAATAAATGGTGATACGACAAAACAACATCTTCAAATATAACATATCCAAACTTTACACCACAAGATTGATTTCGAAAAAAGGACACAGAGCATAATCCGCTTCTTCCATCATGCAAATTAAGTCACGAACATTGAAATCAAAATTTACAGACAGTTAATCGATACAAAGAAAGATACAAATAAACTCAAGATTATTTATTTCATTCACACAAAGTAAATACATTATAATGATAAAGTATGGAACAAAATTTCATATTTGTTGCACCTTCAAATAGCGGGAAATTGATTTTGTGGGGAGACTTGAATGATAAAGCTTTTCAAACGTAGTTGGTATTACCAATATAAAATTATAAAAGCGACCTATTTTTCCACTCACATGTTCTTATTTTAATCCAACACACAATTAATGTTAATTTCTTATCTCTCTATGTTGACAAGAGAAGAAGCATTAGAAAAGGTAGTTGATTCAAACTGAGCAATTGATGAAGCTTCAATGAAATTGAAAATTCCTTGAAGACATTGCAGTTTTAGCGCAACAGGAACTTTGAAAGGCATGTCGGCAGACATGCATTTCCAAAGTTAGTTGACATCTTTTAAAAGTAGATGTTTTAACCAAAGAATGTACATTCACTTTAAAAGAAAGTAGGCATTTTTTAGAAAATGACGATTTATTTGCCATCAAGAAATTATATTTTAACTTTTTACAAAGAGTGTAGGTGATACTTCTTAAATTCATAATTCCCTCTTCGATTAATAGGAGTGACTTTGATAATGGAAGAAAGCTTATGGAATATCAAGATCACCCCAAGTGTATATAAGATTGATAAAAAAATTACTGAAAGCGAAGCAAAATGGGTTAACTCCATAACTTTTACTTCCAAACAATGCATTTAACGCTTGAGTTAGTAACCCCATTTAGAGTATAACCTTTATAGCAAAGTTGCAATTATTTTTCATACCTATAAAAGAATTCGAAATTGGCATACGATAATAACTATTCCATCAAATAAGTGAAAAAAGAAATCAATGCCACTTCTTTGACGATAATATAATCTTTTTAGGAAAATTGCCCAAACACGTTTAAAGTTCCATCTTCTGACGAAAAAATAAAACTTATGACATCGTTAGAATTTACGCAACGACATAACTTTTCTTTTAATAGTAACCACCACTTTTTCCCTAGTTTTCCTTACGCTTTAATCATCATAGTACAACAATCTTTTTATGGAAATTACATATTTACTTTAAAAAAAGTCCAGGGTACCATTTGTCTAAACAGGTCAACACACCACCAATTGCTGTCTTGATGCTTCATTGGACTCAACAAGCTTACAGTCAAGAAAAGCTAAATTCATGGGTGGAATTAATAAAACGGCATCATTAAGGTCAGCAGTAGATTGAATGAAGCCCAATTGCAGCTCTTTATTGGATTTTCTCAATTTTTTTGGAGTTGAAGTCAACTGTTGTAGTTGTCTCCCAACTACATTTTGTGTGTCATTTAGCTTGAACAAGATGGATTGCCTTGTCACTCTGATATTGAGGTCCGTCAGTATACTATATGGCAGAATCTCTAGCTCGCTCTTTTAACGAGTGTATGTTAAAGTCTTTCCAATTTTGAAATTGACAAAGATAGTGCTCGTTTACAAAAAAGAAGAAGAAGGATAAGAAGACGAAGAAGAAGTAGGAGGAGAAGAAGGAGAAGAAGAAGGAGAAGAAGAAGGAGAAAAAGAAGGAGAAGAAGAAGGAGAAGAAGAAGGAGAAGAAGAAGGAGAAGGAGAAGAAGGAGAAGAAGAAGAAGGAGAAGAAGTAGAAGAAGAAGAAGAAGAAGTAGCAGGAGAAGAAGAAGAAGTAGCAGGAGAAGAAGGAGAAGAAGAAGGAGAAGAAGAAGGAGAAGAAGAAGGAGAAGAAGAAGCAGAAGGAGAAGAAGAAGGAGAAGAAGAAGGAGAAGAAGAAAGAAGAAGAAGAAGAAGAAGAAGAAGGAGAAAAAGAAGAAGGAGATGAAGAAGAAGAAGGAGAAGAAGAAGGAAGAAGAAGAAGAAAAAGAAGAAGAAGGAGAAAAAGAAGAAGGAGATGAAGAAGAAGAAGAAGAAGAATAAGAAAGCCAATGTAAAACATAATACATACAACCAATACTCAACAGACTAGCACACAGAAAACTGTCTCTAGTATAGGACTTTTCTTACACGAGATTTAAGGGCGCTGACACTCAATAAGTCTTAATGAGTCTTAATGAAGATTAAGAATGAATAAGTAAACTGTGGCAACACCATCGCTTCACATAAGAAAATATCAAGGCTAGTCAAATCTGGTGAACTTGGCGGCCAATTAAAATCACCATGTCGGGATACAAGTCGTCCAGGAAACATGTTTCTTAGAGTAGCCATGCAAATTCGCGCAGTATAGCTCGTTGCTCCATCTTGCCGGAACCATAAGGCGTTATTTTCTACCCCCAGTCGTTGCAATTAAGCAGGTACAAAATTTTGAAACATTTCGAAATACCGTTGAGAAGTTACAGTCACTGTACAGTCATCTTCTTCGAAAAAGTACGGGCCTAGTATACCGAATGCAGCCACGCCGCAACATACGGTAACTTTTTCGGAATGCAGAGGTTGTTCGTGGATTTGTCGAGGTTCTTCGGCAGCCTAGTACCGAAAATTTTACTTATTGACATATCCTGATAAGTGGAAATGCGCCTCATCCGACATGATTAAATTGTTTAAAACATTTGGATTCATTAAATCAAGAAATGTTCTACAAAATTGTATTCGTGCTGCTAAATCTGGGGAAAAAATTTTATTAACAATTTGAATTTTGTACGGATGAAATCGTAGGCCTTGGTGTAAAATTCGACCTAAACTTCTTCGTGTAATGTTCAATGCTACTGCTTGACGCCTTGCTGAGCGAGTTGGGCTCCTTACTACAGTTTGCCGTACTCGTTCTACGTTCTCTCTTGCACGTACACTTTTTACAGAACCGACATGTTCATTTCGTACACTTCCATGATCACGAAACCTTGCAACCCACAACGAAATTGTGTTGCGCGGAGAAATTTTACCACGCCTGGGAACATTATATTCACGCCGAAATTGTCGTTGCACTTCAATAACAGACTCCGATCGGTGATACACCTTAACGCAAAAGCTGCGTTGATGCACTGGCCACGTATCCGTGCCTACTAAACTGCATTACATACGGAATATTTTAAGCCATTGATTGTCCCCTCCACTTTATTCATATTCGAACAGTGGCGTTTCAAAAATAGTGAATACCCATTGCGCCACCCTGTATAAGTCATTTTCAAATTTTGAAAAATGTATACTTCCAAAGTCCCTATATGAGTGCAGTAATGGTACAACATTCGGCAAAACATAAAATATCGCAAAATACAGTCGTGATCAGAGAAGTTACATGGAAATATACCAAAATCAGGAATCTTGATGATAATGTTTCATGTTTAACGATTTCACAAAAAGGTACAGTAAAGTTTGCCAATAATCTTAACAAATCTTGTAAAATTCTTTTCTACCACGAATGTGTTTATGTAATTGAACTTAAACATGGATTCGTTATTCCTTTAACGGCAAAAAAGTAAATGTCTGAGTTGAAACACAGCATCACCCCCCAAACTGCCTTTCGCGACCCCTTCTCCGTGATTCACATGCATAAACCTAACCTCGAAAATTGGTAAAAAAGGGGGAATCCACGTACTCATATTCGGTGACAAAATTCTTCATCCTTATTCCCTACGGATTTGGCTTCTATATTTTTTTCCTGCTATCTTGCCTCTTTTTCGGCAGTAATAAAACTATTACATTAGTTTTTTTTTGCTCTGACGCGAGCGTCGCGTAGCGAGGGGTCAGCGTCCCGCGCTCCCTTGACGAAGTGACCGTGATACATCAAGTAATATCAGTTGTCGAGTCGGATGCTACCCATGGGTGTACCGCCCGGGCCATACATTTCAATCTCGACTGTCAGCGCTGGAGATGTTCGCTTTTTTTCTTGTCGCCAGCCGCGCTAGATGCGCTTACGTCTAAGATCTATAAAAGTGCGATCCTCGTTTGTCATTTTTAAAGTAATTTGCAGTAAAAAGCAAGCCGATGTGGAGTGATTTTGAGCTTAGTTCTATTGCTTAGGAATCAAATGTTTTTGTAATGCATATTATCCACATCGGTTGTTATAAGAATTTTAGCAGTTCTACCCTACATATACGAAATGAACATATCCTACCATTAGCCTCCAACTGCCTGATCAACAACAAATGATTAACAACATCGAATGTCTCTGATAAATCTAAGAATACACATGCAACGAGCTACTTTTTAACCAAGTTATCCCAAATTTTAGTAATTGCAACATCACCTGTGGACTTTCCTGAAATGAAATCGAATTGGATATCACGTACTTAATGACTGGGAGTGCCCAGAGATCACTCGCTACTACCTACTTTAAAATATGTTAAAATAATAACGCTACTTACTTGTGTCAATGACAAAACCATTCTTTATTACTAACTCTTCAAGCTGCTTATGTACAACCTCTTACCATTTAATCTTTCACACATGCGCAATTATATTACCAGGATATTTTTAACAAATAATGCCATCTTCATGTTGAGGCTTGAAATGTTTCAGACTACTTTCGTATACGTCAGAGAATCAACGAGATAGACTGACATAGATTTAATCAGAAAATATTGTAATTCATTGATAACCGCTGAGTGTTTCGTAGCTACATTATCCAAGATTCTGGTTACTTACGTAACTTGGTCAGTCGTCAGTTGGTATAAAGAACAAAGGAGACCCTGTAAAAGCGATACCACAACTAGATGGGATTAGTCGAGGTTTTTCTAAATACCATATGATACAAGGTGTCTCAAAGAGTTTCGCGCTTTTCTTTCTAATTTTACTCAGTTTTCATAAATTTTCTCAACTACTTTTCTTTAAAATTTAAAACTACATTTATTGGAAATTCATGTATTTTCCATTACACTTGTGCATAAGTCAGGAGTAATGGCTTCAATCTTTTCCTAGATACGGAAACTGAATCCAATTATAGACTCAACTATTAAGAAAAAAAAATCGTTTGGGATCAGGTCCGGGCTTCTTTTATACGGAAACCATTCTTTTACAGCTTGTAATGCGGTATTTGATGTGTGGCTAGTAGCCCCATCTTACTGGGGCCATCACTGGTCATTAAAGTCATCAAATTCTTGGAGGGCGGGGCCAAAAAAATCAGGAGGAGGGTAACTGCTTGTCTGTTGTTATCTTCAAAAAAGTGTGGGCCTATTATTATGCCTCTAGAACATATTGCTGCTCAAACAGTAACTTTAAAGCTATATAATGGAGTTTGATGGAGGATCTCGAGGATTTTCTTGCGACCAATAACGACAATTTTGGTTGTAGACGTAACCATGCAGACGAAAATATGTCTCATCAGAGAAGAAAATTCTGTTAAAGTCGTTAAATCTTTCGAACATTTGGTTGGCAAATGTCAATCGTATAGAGTAATTAGTTTCCTTTAATTCCTGCATTAAGTGAGTTTTAAAAGGGTGTAGTTTCGTTTTTTTTTTGAAGATGCGAAAAACAGTAGACCTATGTCTGTACTGCAAAATAGAAGCTTGTTTACGCACTGATCGACGTGGATCTTGCGCCACGGTCATTTCTGACATTAAATGTCCAAGGCTTGCTCTACCCATTTAAAAAAATCGGGCAATTATATTACAACAGGCTTTAAAGCTATAGATAAAATAAAAGAGCAAAACTATCTGGGACAGCTTGTATATACCGAATATGTCAAATGTTAACTATCCATTATTAGGCAATAAACTTTCGGATCCCTTTAGTAGTCTCCAGATATAGAAGATTTTGCTTTACAATCTCGGCTTTTATCCGCGGTTTCGGCACATTCATATGTATACAATACAACGTGGAATATATAAATGAGGTAAACGACCAACCAACGTCGAGAAACAACTGCCCTCAGAGAACAAATTAATTTCAATTTTAATTTCGTCCGCGCTCAACTTCGGTAATTCAAATGAAACAGATAGAGTCGTTTTAATTTCAAATATTTACGTCCCGCAAATGAAACTCCACGCTCCCGTACACACACTCAGACACTCCAGCAAACGCGTATACAGATATAACGGAGGTTCGTACACCCACCAACACAGTTACACACACACACACAAAAGAGGTATAATTGGGAAGCAAGCAGACGGAAACTTTAGGCCACCGTAGCGGCAACGGCAGTCCCGACCAGCCAGCGTATCGCCAGACCCCGAAACGCGGGAGAAGAAGAAGAAGCGCCCAAGACTCATTAGCATCCAACTGACCATTCTATGTAGATTACACTGGCGCGTACTGTACCACCATGGGACCAACGCGGGATTCCAGGGGAGCCGGAGGAAGTTGTTTAATTTTCCGGAAGACGTAGAAGATGAAGAGGAGAATCCCCGACCTGTTTCCGTTTTTTTTGCTCTTTAATAAAGTTCGAAGTAATTAGATTTATACTAGGGTGGTGGAATTCTGTTTATAGAGGACAGGCAGAAGTGTCCAACCAGTAGGAAAGACGAACCATTAGCAATATTTATGTAACTCTGCGACCTTTCTCGGGATCTCCTGTTAGTCAGGTTTATAAATAAATAAGTGTTAAAGACAATATAATTCCACGAAATCTCCAAATGCCATGAAAAAACCTAAATTTGTCTCACATTGGATTTAGTTTAAAGCTGCGTTCATATAGGGTACCAGGAAATTAATATAAGAATTTGAAAACTGGGACTAATGATTTGCTTTGCCATAACCTAACCTAAAGTTATCTGTTGTTATTAACAATTGCTATTGTAATGCACGGGATTGTAAAGAAACATTACATGGTTACATGTTTATTAGAAGTTTATGCAGTAATCATGACTAACGCTGGCCACGAGCGGTACCGCGCATCGGCGTAGAATCAGTTCGGACCGAGAGAAACGGTAGTATTACTTCGTCTGCGGAGCAGTACGGACATTTTCGCTGCCGGTCATTTGCGCAATTGTTTATCTGTCCTAGAAAAATTATGATTTCGTCAGCAAAACGACCGCGGTCGGACAAACTTCGAAAATTTATTGCAGAAATTCCAGACTTAATATATGAAGGTGCTAAAATTAAATGTGTAATCTGTAAAATCCCGTTAATGTGTTGATCCAGACAACATTGTCTACGACACGTAAATAGTGAAAAGCATGTCTCAAAAAGAAATTGCGCACGAGACAATGAAAAATTTATATTTAATTTATGCGTTACGTTTATCGCATGTAATATACCGTTTAATTTACTAGACAAGGAACCATTTATCTGCTTTTGGAATAACTATTCGGAGTGCAAATTACCAAGTCGAACATCGTTACGAAGAATTGTGCCATCTGCACGCGAACATATTGAACAAAAAATAAAATCGGAGTTGAAAGATCAAAAATTGTGGTTATGTGTCGACGAAACAACAGATCGGAAGAAACATTCTGTTCTTAATGTAATGGCACGCAAATTGGAACCTCATCAATCGGCACCTTCAATTCTATTAGTCTCCAAACGAATACAACAGTGTACTGCCGAAGTAATTTCAAAGTTAGTGTTAAATACATTGGACAAATTTGAACTTTCAACAAACCAACTCTTGATGTTAGTGGGTGATGGTGCTGCAAACATGCTTTCTGTAGGCCGGTCTCTTAAAAAGCATTCTGCTAATTTGTTACACATTACGTGTAAAATTCATGCTCATCTTGTGGCGGATAGTATCAGAAAATGTTATCCTGAGGTAGACACTTTAATAGCGCATACCAAAACAGTATTTGTCAAATCACCGAAACGTATTCGCGAATTTCACAGACTGTGCCCCCGTATACCAGAGCCACCAGAACCTATTCTAACTCGTTGGGAAACATGGTTGCAGGCCGCGTTTTATTATCATAAATATTTTGACAATTTTAAGAACGTGGTTTTACAATTCGATACAAGGTAAGCTGCCGCTGTCCAGAAAAGCCAGTAGAAATTTCAAGATAGTCAGGTTAAAATGGATTTAAAAATCATTCACGACAATTACTTCGGGCTAGCAGATGCAATAAAAAAATTACCGTTGAAGAATCTCTACAAATAGTGCAACATGTTCACGCACAGCTATGCGCGATTGAAGACGCAAAAAATGTTTCTGTTCTAGAAAAATTTGAAAGTGTTTTTGAGAAAAATTCTGATTTTGGCACATTAAGACACATTTGTGAAGGTGCGTCAACAGAATCGCTAAGTTATTTGAAAGATTATTTTACTTACGCAAATATTACGTCACTAGATGTAGAACGTTCGTTCTCTGCATATAAACGCATTTTTTCCTCATGCCGTACTAGTTTTGCCGAAACAACAGTTGAAACATATCTAATGTTGCAGATATTTAACAGACATTATTCACTTTGTGATTTCACGGAGGACTCTTAAAATGGTAAGTGTTTGAGCACGTGTTATTTAATTTTTATTTAAAAGATGAGCGAAATTATTTGCGGCAGCAAACATCTCTATTAGCAGAATAACACTAGTGGAACACGAGGCCTGGTCGACTCTACGCTACTGCGCGGTACCGCTCGTGGCCAGCTTTAATCATGACATGCAAATTCAAAAACAAACGTAGAAAATAATACTAAAGTTTGACGTGTGTATAGTTTCATTAATTCTAATAAATAGAACTCCTAAGTGGCCTTATTTGTTTACTTAAACTTTGCTTAAATAGGGAACACATTATTTATTTTTTTTTTTTCTGTTTGTAAATGTTTGCAGACATATAGCGTTGACGCTAATATTGTTCAAAATTTTAAAATAATGTAAAAATACTTAAATTAGTTTAATTACAAAATCCAAAACATTAATAAAGAAGAATGGTGACATAAGCAACATTTTTTAAATGTTTTGATAAATTAAAAATTTTTTTTTTTATCTTTTGATGAAGATTGATAAAGATGACATGTTGCATTGAAACGTCAAGAAAAAAACAATTTTGTTAATGTATTAACTATTTAAACAAAGTTTAAGCAAAAAAGGAGTTTTATTCATTAGAATTAACATTATTGGTACTGTATCAACTGTTTTATTAATTTCTTGTTACCGTACATATGTGAACGCTACTTGACATTGAAGTAATTCATGTTTGGTATTTACAAAAGTTATTGGTAATTTTAATTATGCAGAGTTTACTTTTCAATCGTTCTTAAAGGGAAATTGTTCTGAAACAAGTTAAAAAAGAAACCCGATAAAGTTTGTAATAAAAACTAAAATTTATACATTTGTAGCTGCATCCACAAGCGTAAATTCGCTAACATCACCGGCGAATGAAATATTGAATTCGCTACCATAAGTAGGTTACCTACCGCTCTTGCAAACCAACCCAACTCTACTTTCCTCCCTATGAAAGTATCTTCGCTATCACCCTCTAACCCGCTATTCCGTATCCTCCAACTCATCCACATATTCCGTCTAACTACAGCTTGGTGCAAAATTGAATCTGTGGCATCAATTTTATGGTATGTATTATTAGGCATTAAACATAAATTACGCTTTTATATATTAAAACGTCACGATTAAATTGAAAAATTCCTAGAACATAGTGTGGCATGGCGCAGTCAGTAGGATCGCTAATTGCTCTTCTAATCAATGTATATGTTACGACCCATACCGTAAATACAAATAATAAAACTACTATTTTGAGTTTGGATCGGGTAATACTAATGGCCGCTTAACTTTGAGCAAAACGCAAAATGAACATTTGCAGTTACATTTTATCAATTCTAATTCCTTAATTATATTTTATTTCCCAAATATAGTATACTGGCCTTGGAGTATGGACATTAAATAAAATATATATACGATGCTCTCTCTTGAGAAAAAAACCAAGCACTTTAATTAGTTTTTATAACAATCTATTACATATTTCTGTTGGATTCAGATGTTATCGGAATGTTAAATTTGGTAGTTTCTATGTTATGTGTGTTTGGAAAAGTGAAAATATCAATGAAATAATGATTAGGTATACTAATTGAATGAAAGAATGAATAAACTGGCTTTAACATATAGGACGAAGAAAGCTTTGACATTGAGCAATTGTTGAATGCAAGGAGATGTAAAAATGAAGAAAAAAGATCAGTTACAATTATAGCAACAATTCTAATATTGACATTAGTCTAATATTTTTAGCTGCTATTTTTAGGAAAGTATGAGGGTAGCGTCTTAAGTTTTTGCAAGCAACCGCTAGATGGCGCTATTGAGATTTGACATTACCAGTTTCACAAAATTTGACATTTGTTATTGTTGAAGCAGTGACAGCACAGAAATAGGCCGAGCAGTTTGTTTCCAGTGAGCGTTTAAATAAAAGCAATTTTGTGAAGGCGAAATAAATTTCACGTAAGGTTTTCGTTGGATGATTTCTTACGATCTTAGTGAAGGCCTAACACAACAACAATGCCTCAAATCGTTTCGTTCAAGTTTTGGTAATCAAGCTCCATCATAAAAGACCGTCCACAATTAGTATGCGGAATTTCGTTATGGTCGTGCTTCCGTCAGTGATGAATTTCGTAAAAGTCAACCAAAATCGGTTATTGTTCCAGAAAACATCGATGTTATATGCAACATGATTGAAGAGGATCGGCACGTGACCTTTACACATATCGAAGAGAGCATTATATTCGATTTTGTATGAACATTTAGGTGCAAAAGGATCTGTTTCCGGTAGATTCCACATAATTTGAACCAAGCAGAAAAAAAGGCTCGTCTCAATTACGATCTTAGTGGCTCGAAGACAAAACCATCCTTCTTTTTATTCTCTAGTTCTTCATCTAGTAGAGTCACTACATTCATTCTCTCATGCTACTTCTAAAAATAGCTTTATTCATCAAAATTCCTCGTTAGATTATATTTGGGTAGATATCATAAAAATGTGCTGTGGAAAGAAACAATCGCCATCGCGATTAAAATAAAGGTGAAGAGGGACGCCAATAAATTGATCAATCCTGGCTAAACCTTCTTCGAGTTAACTAGTATTTTGACTGCGATCCCCATTTAAAGTGTCCGATATAGAAATTAGAGAATAAATTCAAAGTAAAAGAGAAGGTTGTAGGATAGAACAGGCAGATTACCAATAAATGTCGTAAGGAACATAGCGTTTATATGACATCTTCTTAAAATCAGGGTTAGTTTATATCTTTCAATTTTAACATCCGTTAATTTCCATTTATTTATATCAAAATTCATTACTAATTACCGAAAGAGTATCAAAGAACACTCCCGAATCCCACAAACGAGTATTGACAAATACTAAACGTAAGGAGAAATTACAGTATAATGTTATCGAAAAATTCTATAAAGTTGCAATAAAGCCTGCTTAACAAGGACGTTGTTAACCGTGCTTTAAAATTATAAACTAGCAACTAAATTGAGAAGGAAAACTAATGCCCTCACATAGTGACTTTTATACCGTGCTGCTCAAACCGCTGCGTAAATATATGAAACAAAGAACACGGGTGTGGGCATCACTGACGCACACCGCACATACATCCTTTCTTTCAATCATTTATGTAGCGACGTGAGCACTACTGTAGATTAGAGCTAATCTGTGGGTAGATATAACATGTGCATTTAAATATCTTTTGCTATAATTATGTGTGTTATTTTTTAACATTTGTTTATTTTTATGGATGTACAGAGATGTATAGTTAGCAGTTGAAATTTTATAAAGAAAAGTCTACACTCTTTTGGTAAAGTAAATAATAATAATAATTTTACTGTCCAACAGTTACAACTAATAAATGCATGCATATAATTTTGATTTATTTTGATTTTAAGTAAATTATATTTCTTTTGACAAAAATTTTAATTTTTAAGACAATAACCTAAGGCAATCCCTAACCGACAACTATATTAAAATGTTAATGTATTTATTCGAGTTTTTGTATTAGAAAAATATTAAAGTAGTAGAAGTACTTCGGTGTCCGTTCTTGACATTTTGGGAAGCCCGATTCACCCGATTCACAAGCATATATTTCTTTCTTCAAATCTTGTTCCGCGAATAATAATTTTGGTGTTAAAAGGTCAAAATATATTTACTTAGTGAGGTTTTTGAGTTTTTCGGTGAAATAGTCTCATCTTAACTTGAAACATTAATATTCTATTGAGGAACTTTGAAAATAAGTCTCGTTGTCGAAATTTGTTTATCCCATCTCCTTCTGTTTTCTTTTTTTAATTCAGAACCTCAGTTTACTAGCTGAATTATATAAAATAGTGGTGATGATATTCAAATTTCCAGGTAGGGTAATGTCAGGTACAATAAATTAGAATGGTTACCATGAGAACGATGCTAATTTAATAACTGCATGTGAATGTCAATTTTTGCATCTAGCTGTACATATTTTCTCTCCCTCTCCTTCTCGCACTTCCAAGCTTCTCTCCTCAAATATGGGGCGTGCGAGCCCTGAAAATTTAAAATCGTTCCACCCCGCCGAAAAAAAACCGTACTCAAATATTCCATTTCTCCGGACCGGTTCCGCTAGAGCCACCGCCACGACCGCCGCCTGCCATCGTCGGTAGAGGGCGCAGCGAGCGTCGGTCGTTGGTTGAGCGGAAATATTCGCCGACCTCCTGAAAACGGCGGGATGATATTCATAAATAAGTGAAATAAGCGCCGCCGCCGCCGCTTATGTATATCTCGAACGGAACGGTATAGCGGTGAAATCGAGGTTGCCTGTGCTGGCGCGGCGGCGGTTAGAGCCGCCCCTCGTTTTTGATAATAGGTTTGTTTTAGTAATGGAAGCATATTTACGACTCGATTTTATCGGTGTGTTTTTTTTTGAATATTTACAGAGATAATTTTTGTAAAGTTTAATATACCGGGTGATTCATTTATCTTGAGGCGACTGAATAACTCAGAAACCATTTATTTAATCGATAAAAAATTTAGATAAATTTTACCATATGAAGGGGGAAACTATATCGTAAGGTCTACGTTTAATTCTAGAAATCCCATCAATATCTTTGGAGTATTAAGTTAGATTTTTCTAATGGAACCTATATTTTTTTAATAAAACAAATAACCTTCCTACATTGAAGCCAGTCCTCCTTGCTGCTAGAATAAGGACCGCGACATACTAAACAACAAGTTTCTTCTTCCTCTTCAGAACTGCTGCTAGGCCTTCTTATTTTCACCGTCAACTGCTTCTTTATCGTGCTTCTCCATTTTAGATTCAAATCGATCTTCCTTTCATTCTGCGCCGCTAACATCTCCAGTTTCTCAGGTGTGTCTGTCATAATAGCTGTTTTCCCTCTAGGTCTTCGCCCTCTCGGAGATATTTGCAATTCTGCCTCGGGCAGTGGTCTTATAACTTCTGGTGTTCAATTTTGCGAAGTTGAAGTTGATGGTGCTTGGAATGTGTCATATGCTGTACTAGTGCTTTGGTCCATGTTTGTAGTTGACCTGTGTTCATTTTCCGCTACGCCATGCGCGTCAGGCAAGTCTTCTCTCTCGTTTGCATTCAATGGTTTATCGGTGACAGCGGATGGTGCGAATTCAGCATCGCTGAATATTTCTTTGTTGAATGGTCAAATACCAGTACAATGAAATCCAGCCAGAATATTTCGAGGTGTAGATGCCAGAGGCAATGCCTGCTTGATTGTAGACGGCAGGTCATATATTATGAGACGTTTTCCCGGATAGATTGTTATCCATTGATCGGCGAAGTCATTAAAATATATTGAATGGTCCAAAAACTCCCCTATCTAAGGCTTGGAGCTTATGCGACGTATGAGGGGGAAACGTCAAAAGTTTTATATAGTTATTTTTGCAAAACTCTATTACTGGTATTGAAATATGGGAGGAATGATTATCCAAAATTAGAAGGACTTTATTGTTTTCGCTTGGATTGGCGTATTTAGCAAAGTGCTTGACGAAGAGTAGAAAGTCAGGTTCTTGCATCCACTTAGACTTGTTGCCACTTCCTATACGTCCATCCGGGACATGTCTTACCAAAAAAATCCTGGAATTTTAACCGAGGACGAACAAACATCGGTGGTACCGTTTTTCCAAGGGCATTTACAGCGAGACACATAGTAACTAGCATCCCTCTTTCCTGGGACGTGATGGACTCTTGTTTGGTGCCTTTCTGAGCAATAACTTTGACTGGCTTTTGCACTGTATTTATTCTAGAGCACTGCGCGGATCTATTTTTCACGACCCGGCCCGCCCGCAGCCCGTTACAGTATGGAGTTAGCCCACCCGTTACGTACCTCGGCACAAGGCTAGCCCGGCCCGCCCGTTAGGAAATTTAGGCCCATTTGGCCCGTCTAAATTATTGTAGCCTGTTTAGGTAATTATATCTGCATTGTCTATTTCTAAAAATGTTTTAATTACTACATTTTAATGAGTAGAATGAAACATTTATTTTGTTTGTTTTTGTATACTATATTATATGAAATCAAAAGAAAATGTATCATAACATTGCGTACCTTAAAAATTGTTAATACAAAAAAAGAGACGGGGCCCGCCCGAGCCCGCCTGCGGGCTTGGGCGGGCCGGCCGGGACGGGCTTTTCCTAGCCGTGCAGTGCTCTAATTTATTCCTGTTTCATCAGCATTGTATATATTTTAAGGTTGAAGATGAAATCGTTCAAAGACGGTAGCCAAATTGTTGAAGAATTTATCAACATTATTTCTGTTGAAATTAATCGCTCGATTAAGACTTGTAGCCTAAGGTGCCCGTAAAGCAAAATTTGGATTTCCTCTCATGAATGGTACAAGCCAGTCTGCACTGGCAAGATCAGTTTCTTTCCATTTGTGTGGATATGTTAAGTTATTTAGGTAGGCAAATTGGAATGCAAGTTTTCTTAAATCTTTCGTGCTTAACCTTCTGTCTATCACGTTTGTCCAATGGACCCACCCTTACATTTTTTTACCTTTTATATCACTTACTTAAAATTATTGTTTCGTGTGGTTCTAGGACTTTGTGTGAGTTGACCTGTACTATGCTTCTATGGAGTAATTTGATATTTTTCTACTAAATAATTGTCGATATGAATTTAATTGCACTAACTACCGTGTGGGTCCAATTGACCCACTATTACATTCCCACAATTTAGTATTGGATTCATGTTTATTCTCTAATAAGGGACTTCCCCGGTAGTGCCTCTCTTGTTCCCTGTGTGCCCTCGGGGTTTCCCCGGCCTCATAGAAGAAGAATTGGGGATTTCTTGACCATTTATTCAGTCAATTCAGCTTCAGTGTTTCTTATGTGGTTTCGAGGTGCAGTCGTACGTGTTTTATTGTTATAAGTTTTCAGTGTTTTCTATTTTAGGAATATTTTATAAATAGAAGTATGTAACAACAATTATATTATAGCAATTGTAAGCATTTTTTGTAATGAAAGTTTGGGATCATATAATAGGTGTTGCTGTTCACTTATAGTAAACATGACACTAACACAAGAAGAGCTGATAGCCCTAATGAATGAAAATAGTGACGAGGATCATGAAAATGCAGTTGGTAGTGATTATGAACCCTTAGATGACGATGGGGAAATTGATAATGATGAAACGGTGGCAACTGAGTCGGATAGTGACGATTATACGACCGAGAGCGGCCACAGCGGTTCAGATTCACAGGATGTTCCACGGACTGGCAAAACCTTTACATCAAGAAATAATCAGCAACAGTGGTTCGGAGACGAAATTGTAGTTGAACAAAGGAGGAGAGCCCAGCATAACATTCTACGGGAAAAAGCAGGTCCCACGTGTTTTGCGAATCGCGAAATTGATTCTATATCTTCATCCTTTTTGATATTCTTTCGGAAACCACTGCAGGATATTATAACAAGATGGACAAATGTAGAAAGTAACATAGTGTACGGCAATAAGTGGAAACTAATTGACAACAAAGAATTAACAAATTTTATTGGAATCCTAATACTTATTGGCGTGTAGTCAAAAAATGAAGAAATTTAGCAATTATGGAGCGTGAAAGATGGAAGAAAAATTTTTAACGATCTAATGCCTCGGAACCGCTTTCAACAAATACTAAGGGTTATTAGATTCGACAATGCTGCCGAAAAAAGAAAGAAAAGGTCAAGCGATAAACCCGAACCAATACGGGAATGTTTTGAACTGTGGAATAGTTATCTGCAAGATTGTTACATTCTTGGTTAGAGTGTGACAATTGATGAACAATTAGTGACATTTAGGGGAAAGTGCCCTTTTGGACAGTATTTGCTTTCAAAGCCTGGAAAATATGGCTTGAAGTTATGGGCCGCCTGCGACAGCACTGCAGCATATGCGTGAAAAATATTATGTAGTACGTTTACTATCGTAGAATTAAGTTTAGTTGAAAAGGTTTTCCTTTTGTCTACTATTACATGTACTGTATGCAAATCATAAAGAATTAATTTGGTTTAATTATTATAAGAACCGTTCATTTCTATATGTGGGTCCAACGGACCCATCTGGTAGTTACTACGTCTTCTAATACCTGGTAGGCAGAAGGTTAAACCGAAATATAGGTTGACTGAAGTTTTGAAATACTCTACTAATTGTGCTTCCTGCTCTTCGTTAAATACTCGATTTTGTGGATTGTATCTCGCCTTTTGGAATTTACTTTCGGTCAAAGCTTTTACTTGACGGTATAAAGTAACATGTCACATGCCATAGTCCCTTTTCTAATTAGCTATTTTTCATCAACGACTTTCTTTGCAGCTTCAATTCAAGACAATTATTGCTTCAATTATCCACAATACAATTACTGCTTTATATCAAAAGAAATATTTCCTTAGCGCTTTTTTCTCCACTTAAGAGAAGTATATACTTGTAATGAAATAATTGTATTTCCTTGTTTAAGACATTTGTTAACTTGATTCAAGAGAATCTTGCAGAAGATTTGAAGAAAACGATTCTTAGTATAAATAAATGGCTCTTATAACACAAAACAATATTTTCTTAATTCAAAAAAGCGTTTAGGTATTGTTTATAAATCAATAGTTTCATTTTCTTAGAACCATGCATTTACTTACTTAAAATTCTTGAAATGCGCTACCCTGTTTAAACAGGACGACATATCCGTACATAATGCAGTAAATTGTTCACATTGTTTGTGATTTTAAAAAGGCTATGGTTGAGGTTACCTACAGAATAATGTTCAAACAAAAGTGAACTTAATGTAAAAGTATGAACATGAAAAAAATGCCTATAAACAATAACCAAGATAATTCTATTAAATAGCTCACGGTATCGATGGAATCACTCCCGGCAAAAACAATATGAGAAGAAAAAAGCACTAAACGTAATACTAATGCGCAGTCTGTAGCTCTGTGATATACTCGCTTTGAAAAAAAGAATTAATTAACAGCATGTGAACATTAAACAACAGCTTACGTACATACGTTAAATATAATAAATGATGCCGGCTAAAAAGCACAACATAATCACGTACAATACACACGTTTCGCCCATATGAGTTACGCTTTGCTTTGGCTCGTTTAAAATTTTCGAACGCGAGCAAGCGTAACCGCAACAAATGTTTAATTAATTTTAATTTCCATATAAACGCAGATACGACGTTAATCTGCTGGGAATATCTAAATATTATACCATAATTATTTTAGATATATTGCTGCAACCGGGCATATCATTTACACTTACGTATAACACGTATTGTTCCAAAGGGGGAAACGTAAGCAGGATAAGAGACGCAACATAGGCATAACAAACGAATAATACGGACCATGAACAATTATGTATGCATGTTATGCATTGTACGGATATATGTATAACGTTCATACATTTTTGTTCATTTAGAGGAGCTCAATTAGAACGGTATGCTGTTCATGTTAGTTATATTCCTATATAACAATTATATTATGAAGCTTTGGAAGGATATCCTATACTCTATCTGCTATTAAGCATCCAGTGCTAATTTCATCACTTTTTCTACGCATATGCCAATATCACGATGAGGTGAGGAACCTGTTTAGTACTTTTACTTTTTCATTGTTGGGTTGATGGTACTGTCAGTCTGTAACTACGAAATACATGTTTATCAAATACGAGTACCTTCTGTCAAACATTCATTTGTTGTCAAAGCCAACTTAAAAAAAACTATTTTGGGCAGAAAAACTTCCACAAAGCAAATGTGGTAAATTTGTGTTAGTTTTTTTAAGTTTAACGAGTAGGTATTAATAAATGTTCCTGGCACCTGAACGTTCATCAAACACACCCTTACGACCGCGAACAAATTCAGCTTTCCAAAATTTCACTGCTGCTAACGACGGTGCAGACTCGCCATAAACAGTATCCAGTTCGACTTTGATTTCTGCATTGTTTTTCCCTTTCAAGGTACTTAATCACTGAACGATATTCGACTTTTTCCATTTTCAAAAAACACGGTTGCTTGCTTTCGACGACTGTTAAAACCAAACCAATTGTGTTTTTTGCTTGAAATTTTGATAGACGTCGTGTGATGGATGGCAGATGTCAAAACCGAAAGCTATTCGTTCTCACGTAACGCCATCTATCGAAGGCTAGATTAATGTCAAATTACCCTCGTATGTTACATAACAGTAGAAGTTGCAAAGGCTTCCTGATATTCAAAAAATTCTTGTCGCTTTTTTCCCTGCATATTATCGAGAATAAATTACAACCTCAATTAAAAGATCTAAATTTCAACAGCAATCAATTTTAGCTTGCGCTGTTACAAAACTACAAAACCGCGTTAAAATATTGAACGGGAATAAAAGATCACGGTCCATATTTTCCGAAGTCCTGACGTCTTTATCACCTAATAATAAGAAAAAAGATTAAGATCCTCCTAAAGATCGTTACAATATGAGTTCGCATGTTAAATATCAATCCCATCGGGAAAAATATTTACGCACGCTAGCAAGCACGTATGAAAGCGTTAACATCAATATTACAAGCCGCTAATTTACTTAGAACGACCGATGCCCGATGGCGTAAACCGAACGGCGAAAAACATGCATAAATTCGGGATAATAGAGAGTGGCCTACGCACGCCTGTGGGAAGGAGAAAGACGAAAATAGCCGTTTCTGCGAGATTTTTCTTAGTGTTTTATATTTGTATGTAATAAACGTTTGTATGGTTATATGTTACGTTAATTTTTAATTCGCACATTTACGGTTAACTAAGGGAAGTCGTTAATGTTACATGTGACGACATTAGAAATATGTAACGTTATACACCAGCGTTCATGAGAATTTGAACGGTTCCAATTTGATCACAATAGATATTACGTGGGAGAGTTTTTTTATGTTATCGACCCAGCTATGAAAACAACGAGTTAGACAACAAATAAAATGTTATTTCTCAACGTAAGAACCATCAACATTAACACATTTACTCCAATGTTTTTCTAATAACGCTATACTTTCGAAAAAAAATCTGTTGATAATACTCCTCAATGACTCCACAACAAACAACGACGCCCTCTCAAGTGTTTTTGAGTTTTGGAGAAAGATAGTAGTTACAGGGGGCGAGGGCAGGACTGTAGGGCGGATTTTGTAATTCCTCAAAGCTGCAATCATTGACTACTGCTTGTACAATTCGTGCTTTATACACCCTGTAGTTGTCGTGCAGAAGCAGAATTTTCTGAGCATAATTGTGAGGTGGTTTTTCGCATATAACCGCTTTCAACTTCCTAGTTGTACCTTTGTAGACAATCCCCGTTATTATAATCCCTTTTGACATGTACTCAACTAAGAGAATCCCTTCCGCGTCCCAGATAACTGTGGCCATCACTTTCCTCGCAGAAAATTGCGTCTTCGCCTTCTTGGGTGGTGAAGAGCCCTTACGAATCCATTGCATGGACTCTTATTTCGTCGAAGGGTCCCAATGTACCCAGATGTCACCCTCGGTTATAATTCTATAGAGGAAGTCTTCATCTTGGGATACAGCACTCAAATTCTCCTCGCAAATTTGTCGTCTACACAGTTTTTGTTCGGGACTGGGCAGCCTGGAAATCCATTATCTCGACACTTTGTTAATTCCCAAGTCTTCGTATGCAATTTTAAAAGCGCTCGCTTCTTCTGATATTCCTACTGCTCTAGCAATAACTGAAACTTTTACTCGGCGGTCAGCCAACACCAAATCTCCAAGTTTGTTATTGATCTCTTCAGAAATCTTCCACACTTTGGATTACTATGAATGGATTTCCTGCTCCATTTGAACGCCATGATTTATCTTGATCACCAATTTTCACTTTAAAATAGGCAAAATAGACTTGCCTGACAAATGTACTGATGTTTGTCCTTTGACTGGGAATGCTAAAACTGCCAAATATGTAACAAAACGAATCGTTGGCATTTACGACGTGAACTAGCAATTCAGTTCATATATAAATCAACACTGCTAACCCTGTATATAAACAAGAACTCAGACTCCGCGTCGGAATAGGCTGCACCGTTTCAGAGCGACATACAACGTCTCACTACAGTATCTCAGGCGTAACTGAACAAGTCCAGACAAGTATAAACCTCTCGCTGTTCTCCTATGCGTCATTCACCCGGCGCCCATCGGAGAAGGTTTGTGTCAGCCAATAGGAGAGCAATAGTGCTTCCTATGATCCATGCTCGATTTCGCGGAGAGTGGTCACATTCTCATAAAGTGTAGAGATAAAACTGGACATGGTAGAAGAAAACTAACTACAGTTTTGAAACCAGCATGCCTAATTAACTATAAAACAGCCCAAAAACCAAACTCAACAGAAATTGTGTTACAAATTGTTCCTCAGTGTTATAGATATTATTTTATGTAAGTTACTTGATAGTGCATGGTAAACTTTCATGACCTTTTGAATTACATAGTTTGCCAGATGATCTACATAAACTTCTTTTGGTTGAACATCTTCGAGTACAGTTACATCTTTGGAACCCTCTTCCGCCATGTAGATAGACGTTTTTCACACTACACCTCTTAAACTTATTTCATTGGCAGGAACGTCCGCGGAAGTGATAAAAATTTCCTTATGTATGTTAAATTGGTTCCTATTAAATAACTATACAAGAATTCCTCAAATGAATTGAGTAATAATTACAAAATTTTTGACTATGGAACTTCCAGCTACGAAACCGTGTTATTGTACAGATGATTGAACATTAATGTAGATTTTAGTAAATAGTAAATGTTCAAGAACCTTGGTAGTTTGGTAAAATGTTTATGGGTCTATAATTATATATATCCGAATGATTACCTTTTTTAAATATAGGAATAATTTTGCTTATTTTCCAAAACACGAATTCTTTTTTAGTACTTTTTACCTATTAGACAAAGAGCTGTAATGTGTATAAGTCTTTTGTTTGCACGTGAAAAGGGTCATTTAGGGTTAACTCTCATATGTAAAAACATTTAATATATGTATAGCAAAAACATGTTGTGTGTACTCTTGCCCTCTACATGCCCTGACCCCGCTTTATCCCACTCCTTGTTTCGTTGAAAACTAAATAAACCATATTATTGACCTTTCAAGTATTCCACGATTTAATCGTCCAATAATATTGTTTCAAATATGATACGTATTGCACATATTTAATGAATAATATTATGATGAAGTAAAGAAAATATTTTCTTGAACTCCGTCACAATACAATACCGAGGTTATTTTTCGTTTCTGAACACAAATAGGTCGTATTCCAAGAAAAATGGAAACATACGCACTAATTACTAATTTTGTAAGTAGCTTGTATTGAAAACAAGCTTGCCGGGTTTATGTACAGATTAATATTTTCTTCTGAAATGTTAGTTTATACAAGAGTATATATGATTGTTTTAATGAATAACATCAGGAAAAATCTTAAATATCACTAGAAATCATAAAAAATAAGCTTGGTATTACAAATAAGGTAAGATAATCGTGTCGTCCCAGCAGAGCCGTAACAGCTGGGGCAGCCAAAGGAACTCGACGCGCGCCTGTCTGATGCGATGCGTAAACATCTGCCGGGTGGCAAAGCAGTTCAAATTTAAATTTCAAAAGTTGGTGAGTGTGTTAGAGAAAGATTCCAATTTTATCACATTACAACAAATTTGTAATGGTACTTCGACTAATCCATTAATTGAGTTCAAAGATTATTTTAATCATACATGTATTATATCGGTAGATGTCGAACGATCTTTCTCCAAATAGAAACACATTTTTTCACCACTGCGAACACGGTTCCACGAGACAACTATTGAAACATATCTAATGCTATCAATTTTTTTCCGATTCTTATCCACTGGGTTATAATACTGATGATGGCGCTTCTACTTCTCATGTTCAGTAATTCCAATGCAATCCGCCAGCCTACTTGATTACGCTGCTTAAGAGGATGAGCGTTTCATAGCCTTACAGATATTATAATTCTTGATTAGTTTTTTTATTATTATTCGCTTTATTACTTCTTTTTCGGTATTATAAATATTAAAGAAATCGCACGCCTATGGCGCGACAAACGATTATCTTACCCTAATTATAAACATACGTTTATATGTGTTCACGACATTCTATTACCTCTTAGGTCGTCGAATTATCACCTTATGAAGAAAAACCTACAATGTTCTGAATATGTTTCATTAAAAGATAAACAAAAACATTCACGATGTTTTAAAAAATTAACCACACCCTCATTAGAAGGTATGAAACAAAGTTAAAGAACGCTGATGATATTTACGAAAAATTTATTTATTGTACGTTAGTTGGAACTACGTACACTTAGAAACTTTGTATTTTGTTTATTTTAGAAAGTCTCTTAAGATACTATACTCTTGGTTTCCAGGTTGGAACCGCGTCGTTGTCGTAGCTTTTGCCGACGTTTTGTTCACACTCTTATGGCACATCTTCAGGGCTGTTACTGCACACTGACTGGGGACTATTCTTTCTGTAGGGGTTCATATAAAGTTTGTTTCGGGTCAATGTTATGGATCAATGAAGCGTGGCTGTTGCTAGGAGGTTTAATCAGTTGAAATTTCCACGTGTGATGTAAGGGTCACCCATCTTCGCGATTGAAATTGTTGGGATTGAGTTGAAGATCTCTATTGATTCACGGATTTTTCTACTATAATAGTGAGGATTGCGAGGATGCGGATAGAGTTAAATTGGCCCGGAAATATGTACTGCTAGTACAAATTCAGACATCGGCCGTGAAAGCCTACAGTTATTTTTAACCTTAAACTTGTTGCAGACTACTACGATCTATGTCCGTTAAAATTGGATTCATTACAGACCCGATAAGTAATCCTAACAGTAAAACTGAAGTTCTGTTCTACTGATTGATGATCATACCTTGGCTACTGTAACGTGCGCCCAGTGCGAGTAAAGTACTGTGGTAAGGGTTTTAGTGTTCCAGTGTCACAAAGTTCGAGTTTTTGTTTAACCCGATAAGTAATTATAATTGACAACTAAAAACGGATTTTTATAAAATTCACTACCTAACTCCATCTATAAGTAACACATAAAATGCCTCTTAGCCAAAAGAACACTACGAAAGTTAATGTTCACTATGATGTACAAATCGAGTCAGCAGTTGTAAAAAACTTTTAGAATCTCTGGTAGAGATTAACCAGGCCCAACAAACATAAACACCAATGAAGAATAACATCCAAAGTTCATATTTCAACTTCTGGCAATATTTGAAATAGCTTTTGCTCATGCTATTTTTAAGTTACTCTTAAATCAGTGAGTCTTTACTCTGAACACAATTTCACGTTTTCTTAAACTTTGGTCTCATATAGATTTAATGACCATTCTAATTATCACAAGGACTCTTCAAAATAAGCAAAACTTTTTCTGAATTCCTTAGGTCTCGGTGCAACTTGTTTTAACTAAACTACAGAAGGAAAGATCAAACCAAAACCCATTTTACAGTGGTATACAAAATGCCTTAAGAATCGTCAATTGAAACTGGCGTTTTACAGCAGAAATGGATCCGTTATTGAACCGCACTAGTGTTGTATACAAGTGTTGTATACTTAGTGTTGTATACGAAGTGTTCCACCTAAAAAATATTTCTCTTATGAGATAATGGAGACAGGACACGGAAAATCCGTAAAAATACTGTTTTTACTTATATTTGCAATGATACTAACGAACTAATGAACGACACGTTTCAAACTAAACATAATTATTGTACATACGAATGGCAAGAGGCGTGATTCATAGCAGGTGGATAATCGGTTTATTGCACCCCTAAGCATTATTTTTTAAAAAAGCACTTACCTGTGGCCATAATGTGTTAAGGTATTACTCAAGCAACAACTAGGCTTTTATAGATTTTCGAAATTAGAATTATATTTAATAAATATTCTTATAAATTTTACATTTCTCAAGTGGCCCTATTTCCATGGCCAAGGACTGTGTGTTTAAAGCATGAGCTTGACAAATGAATTTAAAATTGACTTATTCGAGTGCTTTTCTAAGATATATTTGATTTGGAAAATAATAAGGTTATTCAACTTGCTGCAATTAATCGCTTTACTTTCATGGTTAGATTGTTTATGTATCTTGATATAGGAAGGAAAAATAAGATTAGAAATATAATTCACTCAAACATAGCCTCTTTTGCGAGGATCTAAAATTAATGTCAATGCATCGTATCCCCATGTTCGGCCATGCTATCGTAAATTATCGACATTAATTTTCATAGCCGTCCTCCTCCTTCCTCGCTTCAAACGTAAAAAAAGAAGTAGAAGATTCCGCGATCTCGACGGCTGGCGCCCTCATGTCCTCCGTTCTTCCAAGTTTATTTTCCGCTGCGCGAATAATAATTTACAATAACCATTAATCTTAACGCCACCGCCACCACTACCACCTCCTTCTCCCCTTGTTTCACTCCTTTCTAGTGGCGCATCCTCTATGGCGGACCGTTGTGAAGAGGTTAATTAATCAAGGGACTGCCCTCCTCAGTCTCTACTCCACGGTTCTGTTGTTGGAGAGCTGTTGCTGTTCGGTTCGCGTCGAGTACAAATTATAAAATTGTTGTAATTAAAAGTAATTTATATGTTTGTGCAACGGCGGGATGCTCGTCTTCTTCCATACTTACCGCTTTCTTTTTCCATGAGATTAGAGGACGGAGACGCCTTCCCTATTACCCGTTATGCACCCGTACTTCACCGGCCAACCGACAACCAGTTTAATTAGTTTTAAGTTTGTAGGTGGAGAAGTACGCGCAAGAAATAATATTTTTGGGTAGACCATATTCGTTAAGAGAGAAATTGTTAAAAAAGTAAAACTAAACGTATATAACACACGATACTACGTCAAATATGATATTGTTCTGTCAAGTAGTATCAATTTTGTGCCGTTGTGAATAAAGCTAATTGTGTGAGTTTTGCAAAATGGTTAAAACTGAAACGCGTGCTGTTATCAAATATTTTGCGAAAAAAAGTTGGAAGGCAACAGAAGTTCATGAAGATATGCAGGATACTTTAGGAGATTCTGCTCCATCATTTACGACTGTGCATAAGTGGGTGATGGAATTTAAACATGGTCGTGAGAATCTAGAAGATGATCCACGCATTGGACGACCAAAAACTGCCACGACGGCTGAAATCGTCGAAAAAGTCCACGATATGGTTATGCAGGATCGTCGATTAAAGGTTTTCGAAATTGCTAAAGATATACGCATCTCAAATAAAAGAACATTTCATATCCTAACTGTGGAATTAGAGATGAAAAAGCTTTCGGCAAGGTGGGCGCTGCGCATATTGACAATTGATCAAAACCTTCAGAGAATGAGAATTTGTCAAGAGAGTCTAGACCGTTTTAACTCAAATAAAACCGATTTCATCCAACGATTTGTTACAACAGACGAAACTTAGGTTCATTATTATACCCCTGAGACCAAGCAACAGTCAAAACAATGGAGACATAGGGGTTCTCCACCACCAAAGAAAGCAATGTCCATGAAATCAGCTGGAAAAGTTATGGCGTCAGTCTTTTGGGATGCTAAGGGAATACTACTAATTGACTATCTTCCCAAGGGCCAAACAATAAACAGTGAATATGATGCTAAATTTCTAGACCAAGTGAATAAAAAAATTCATGAAAAAAGACCTAGCTTGCGTAAGAAGAAGATCATTTTCCATCAGGACAATGCACGTATCCATGCAAGTGCGTTAGCAATGGGAAAATTGAATGAACTGAAGTACGATCTGTTGCAACATCTACCCTATTCGCCTGATTTGGCTCATTCTGACTTCCATTTATTCCCACGGTTTTCCACAGAAGAAGAAGTAAAAGCAGCTGTCAACGACTATTTTGGAGGATTTGAAGAATCGCACTTTCGTGATGGCATCATGGCTTCGGAACATCGTTGGATGAAGTGCATTCAACTTAAAGGAGATTATGTAGAAAAATAAAACGTATTTCAAAAAAAAAATCTCATTTTCCCTTTCACTTCGCGAACATTTCAAAGCACCCTCGTATATCGGAGCGAAAAGTGGACACTATAAGCCGAAATTAGTTGCTGCAGAGGTGAGATACCTGAGAAAAATTGAAGGAAAGAGAAAACTAGAGCACATATGGGACGAAGTAATCAGAGAAAACTTGAAAACGAAACCGATAATACAACAAATCAAAAACAGACGGTTCAAATGGTACGGTCACATACAAAGGTTACAAGAAAATAGACTACCGAAAAAGATTATGAGGGCAAAGGCAGTAGGAAAACTGAAGAAACTGGCCAAAACACATATTGGAGGAAGGAATGGCCGAGATAGGAAGAGAAAGAGGAAAGAATATTGTAGAAATAACAAGAATAACAGAAGACAGCAAAGGATGGAGAGCATAGATGAAGGAGAGCGAACTCCACTTCGACGCTCAATAGGGTGCAAGCACAGATGCGAAAGAAGAAGGATAGGTAAGCAGGAATAAAGCAATTATTTAGAAGTTGAAGGAAACAAAAGAAATATTTTTGGAAATGATAGTGATTACAATTCAGTAAACATAAAGGTAGCAATAACTTGTCTCATCCTGAAGTCGAAGCATTGCTTTTGTGGAAGTGGCAATAAAGCCCGTTACTAGATCGAAAATAGAAGCGTTATTGGATCTTGGATAATTAACATTAGAAACCTCTGAAGGTTATTTATATTGATATTCTTTATTCATTTGTAATCAAACCACCACAGATATGTCAATAAAATGTGTATGTGCTGGTAAAATATGAAATACAATACATGTATATCAAAATAAAATAAATAAAATAATAAATAGATAAATATAAAGATAAAGTAAATATGACGATCGACATTTATAAAACATTTAGATAAACAAACATTTATGGGTTAAAATATTCCTCAATCGTGTAGTACTCTCCAGCAACAAGCATCTTCACTCTTAACTTGAATATATTGGACGGCAACTTTGCTGTACCCGAATACTCAGCTTGTATTCCACTGCTCGTTTGCTCGCACTAATTTGATGTTCAATTTACCTTTACATTAGATATATAGAATTTGCAATCATTTTAATAATAACTGCAGCTTTGGCTTCGATATTTACTCATCCCTCTAAAGTACACTTTTCAATTTAGTTAACCTTAGTAGGATTGTTATTTATTTTTTCAATTTACTTCATTTCAACTGCTGGGTTCATATCTATCAGAATAAAGCAAGGGTGTTAAATCGCTGGAATTTTGCCTCCCATCTGAAGTACCACAGGCCTCCAATCTAGGACCATTACTGCTTATACTGTGCCTGAATGACTTGCTTTCATCTTTCGCATGCTGTGCACTTGCACACGTAGATAATTTGAAGATTTACGCCTCCATAAGAACTTGGAATGGTGTACGTACAACATAACTAAAATATTATAAACGATTGGTGCTACAAATTAAATCTAAAATCAAATACTAGTAAATACTATTATATATCATACACTCGCAAAACTAAATATATTAAGTCTTCTTACACCATAACACGCGATATCTTTGGAAAAGCCGATAATGTTAAGGTGCTTGTGGTGTACTTTGATTCCCATTTAAACTTTTCCGACTATGTAAACTATGTTTGTAATTGAGTTTCTAAAACTCTGGGTTTTGTTATGCAAGTTCTTTAGTAGCCTTTTACTGCTGAAAAGACTTTATTTTAATTTTGGAATATGCTTCGCAAGTCTGATCTTCACACTATGTTTATTTACAATTAAACGTTGAAAAGGTACAGCGATGATTCTTTCATTTAAAGAAACTGGAATCTATCCTCAACATGGTGTGGACTACGGAGTACTTTTGGACGTTCAATCTTTGAATCACCGTCGAGAAATGCCAGATTTGTGTAATGGAGGAATTGATTTCTTTCCTGTTTACATTTCTATACTCCCGATAGGAGGATTTCCTGTCGCACTTCCCCTTCCTACTACCCTTCTCTAGAACCAACCTCCTACAAGCATTCCAATTGTAACCATGTGCAGAGCAGCAAATTTTTTTTTTTAATTCCATTAATAGTTTATATGTTGTTTATGTTTTGTGCATATGTATATTATAGTTTGTCCTGTAATTGGGTAAATAAATCAATTATTATTACTATCTTATGTTTCTTCCAACAAGGATTTTTGTTTATTGGCTTCAATTATTTCTTTTTTGATTTTGTATTATAGTCTTATGTTCTATGTATTATAAGTTATTTCCTGTATTAATTTTCTGTTCTATATATATATATATATATATAATATAAATAAAATGGGAAGTACCCAGCACTAGTTCATAACGTTTAACCTAAACATATTTCTATTAATACACCTTAAATCATGACAATATAATCTCTCGCAATATAATACCTACATATAGGCGTTATATTATAGAGCAGCATTCTTGTACCTGTACATTTGTTGGCAATCTTTTTTAAAGCGAGACGGTTTAAGTAAATAAAGCCTTGCGTTGCAGCATGTTCAAGTCAATAAGGTGTTGTATATAAATCTTTTTCCGTTTGTTTTCTCAACTTCGGAATATGCAGTCGGTGCGAGCTGTGCCTCTTCACCCCTTTACCACGCCATTCCATGTTTAACGCATACACATACACACATACACTAATTCTATGAATACCTCTCGCCTTAGCTGGTACTATTGCTGCTTACTGCTACTGTGCAGCAGCAAACTTGTACGCTAGGACATGCATAGTATACACTGCGCTCCTGCTAATCTCAGATCTATAAGATGCTACGTTTCTCCTTCTATTGTTTATTAATAGTGCGTCTTTTAAATGTCGGAAACCGATTGTCTTTTATATCCTTTGTGTGCGCGCGCGTGAATCTGTGTATATTAAAATTCGAATAAACCTAAACCTAAACGTCGTCTTTTGTTAACTCGCTACCATTCCTCGTGGATTTCTTGCCTCTTCTTGTTTTATTTTCAATCGCCTTTTGTTCGATTCCTGTGTCATTTCGCTTGTTTATTATCTTACAGTCTTGCGGAAAGGAAGTAAAGTTCTTACATCCGTTTTAGGGGTGAGATAATTAAAATATTTTCTCAAGTTTTTCTCGCCTATTTTAAACAAAACTGACAATCTGGAAATTACGGGAAATAATGTTTACTTGATACTTCCTAAGCAATTTTAATTATGTCTATGCTGTTAAATTGATAAATCTACTAGCAAATTGCCATGGAAATGGAACAGTATGTCAAGTGCAAGTGCTGAAAGTGTAAGTACTTCGCACAAAATCATGTTTGCTGATAAGACACAATCGTCTAAAAAACAGGAAGAAAATATTTCATCAAAAGAAACCATGCTACAAATAGATACTCTGACAGTCTTCAAGGACATTTAGTTATTATCCAAAAACTTGAAAATAGACATTCTTTAGTGAATACTCACGTGCACTTCGCGAAAACTGTAGTCCACAAAATTAACCTTCTGTGCCTCCTATTCGATGAATCATTTAAAAAATTAAAAGGGATTTTACTCTTCATGATGCGAAAACATCAACAAAACGTCGAAATGTAAGAAGTGTAAACAACATTGCTGTTGGAAGAGATACTGTTGCAGAGATTCCAAATTTATCGATTCCTTCTCGTGCTGAAGAATTAGAGCTTAGAAGAACCACAATTTTGCAAAAAGTCTTGGGTTTACACCCGCACAAGATTGTGTTGGACCAAGAACTGAAGCTACAGGATCATGGCCGTGAATTTGCTACCTCAGCTTTGGAGGAACTTGAAACGGATTATAATTTCGGCATAGCTATACTCTCAGATGAAGCTCATTTTTGGTTAAGCGCGTATGTTAACAAACAAAATTGTCGTCTTTTGTATGAAAACAATTCACAAGATATTGACAAGAAATTGTGTGGCGTGGTTTATGGCGTCATCTGACCATATTTTCTTCAAAACGAGGTGGGAGATGCAATTACAGTGACTGGTGAGTTATGTTGACCTTAACAGATTTCTAGTGGCCAAATTTAGATAAAATTGATTTGCAGTACATGTGGTTCCAACAGGACGGTGCCACATATCACATTGCTAATGCCACTGTCGACATATTGCAAGAACAGTTTGGTGAAAAGATAATTTCAAAAATTGCAACTGCTAATTGGCCTCCAAGAAGAAGTGATTTATTTCCCCTAGACTACTTTTGGTGGGATTATTTGGAATTTATAATCTATGCAAACAAACCACGAACCCCTGCTGTATTAAGATTGAACATCAAACGCTGCATTCGTGACATTAGGCCCGAGGTATTGCACAAAGTTATCGAAACTACTTAAATGATGTAATAAACTGTGCTTAAAAATAATAAAAAAAGTTTGGTTGTATTTAAAATAATTTTTATTTTATTTCATTGTAAAACCTTATCGTTCCTATTGGAAAACTCTTTACAAAGAGCAGCCGTAGGAAGCTATATCAATTCCAGGAGTGTATGAATTGTTAACATAGGGGATGAATGGTTAATAATAGGGATGACATTTTCTACAAGACATTCCTTATCTGGCCATGTGAGCTAACAAAATTATAGAACTTGGCCAACTAAAATCCACGTGCTTTTGTTGAAACAAGTTTGCATCCGATTAAAATTAATGTGTGCCTAGCAATACAAAGACGAATCATAAGACCCATTTTCTTTTACTTCTCTAGATCAGATAAATCCGGAGGAAATGTACATGGATATTTTCATCAAGACGGGGGCCACTACACATACAGCAGTACACTCGTATACTTAGAGGATGTTTTTCCTCAAAGAATAATAGATACAGGAAGATGACCAGCCAGATCACCTGATCTCACTTCGTTAGATTATTTATTTGGATCACTGAAAAATAAAATATTTTGTACTCCATAATGCTGAATTACAATGAAATAGCAAATATAGGTGTCGGAAAGCTACGTAATGTGTTTGAAAATTTAAAACAAGTTCGGGTGCGCTTGAATAATAACGAACACCATTTCTAACATAATTTGTAACAAAATGTACTTAAATTTATCAATTTAATCATACGTATTTGTCACACAGAATGTACTTCATCTATTCATGTTTTTTCTGAATTATTTTAAAGCACTTTTTTTATTATAAAATTTGAAAACTTCTGCTTCATTCCACTACTAAAATACAGTCAGTAGTGCTTTTACTACATATACATACTTCAATGAATGTACTCAATAAATTAAATAACTCAAATAATTTCCTATTACATAAATACGCCACTGAAAAGATCAATTTTAATGCCAATTTTTCAGGTGTGCCAATACAATAAGTAGTTAACGATTTTATGGCAAGAATCTCCTTGATGTGAGTTTTATTTGAATCGTTAGTATAACCTTTCTAAACGCATGTTACTTCTTTTGTGTGATCGGTAATGAACTCCGATCATTGGTTTACCGTATGCTTAAATATATGTTACAATAAACTTGTTACTTAACTGCTATTGATTAACATCTGTCACTTGTCACCTGTCAAATCCCAATCACCAGATTTCGTTTTGCCGTTAGAAATTAAGCACTTACGAGTGAAAGCAATCACGTCATGAGGGTATCGATTACAACTTATCCCACCGCTTCCCGCTTTTGATATATCAACGCATGCATGTAGGGAATAGGTAGGAAGTATGTAGCCTGGGCATAAAATAAGTGGAAATCGACTGGTTCGACGGCGGGCGTCGTTTCGGACGGTGTAAAATCGAAGATCGATGGGGGAGAGTGAATCGGCCTCAGGGGGGGTGTCCGAAGCCGGGTCCGAGGGCCATTTGTCCGGTACGACCGGCGAGGATGAGAAATCCATTTCTGGCCGACTTATTGATGCCACCCACGGGGCTCCTACGCTAATATTTCGCCTTAACAGTCCTCGGAAAATCGTAAGCGCGGACTAGGAAGAGGTGAGGAGGAGTGGAGAGGAAAGTAAGGGGAGAAAGATATTTTAAAATGCATCTGTCAAAATTGCGAAAATGTTACGTTGATCTCTCGAAGGAGAGAAACTTTCAGAAGCTACGGGCATCGATCATTTAATCCAAACTTCTTATGCAAGAATTCTCGGTATTTTAATGTCAAATAAAATTTGAATGCGTATAAACAAATTTATTATCTAAAACTGATTTAATTCCTTCTATTAAAATATTACAGTCGAATAACAATTTTTGCAACTGATATCTAAACAAATACTTTCTTCATATAAAGTGGGCGTTTTTATGAGGCCTAAGATTAAATAACTCTTCAGAGATCCCAACTTTGAGAAACTTCTTCGAAGTAAAGAAATACAGATTTGGGATGCATTCTGTCAAGTAGCATAAAACTTCCTTGGGAATGAGAAGGCCAAAAACCACAAGGAACTTATCGAGGACATGTTGGCTTTGATTCATGAATTCGGCTGCAGTATGTCCTTAAAAATCCACTACTTCACTCCCATATGAATTTCTTCCCTAATAATTGCCACACAAGTCAGTGATAAGCACGGCGATATTGCCAAGATGGAGAAAGAATACCAGCGTAAATGGTCCACGTCAATGCTGGCTGATTATTGTTGGACGCTCATCAGAGAGACTCTTCTCGTCAATTAAGAAAGACGGGCCAAAAGAAAGCAAAAATCCTAAGTAGATTAAGGTATTCTTAACATGTATCAGAATATATACAAATATGCATTTTTTTCTCGAAGATGCGTACTCATTATAAAGGAACCATAGCCAATTCAGCTTTTTCTTAGTCATAATCGTGTTCAGGACATTGAATTCATTAAGAAATAACTATTTCAATCTCGAAAACATAAACTCTTCGAAATGTTGTTGCCTTGGGAGCATCGATTGGCAATGAATCATTATTAGCGCTTATCCTCAGCACTTGCCGTGGGGCAAGAAGAACCACAAACACCTCTCCCAGATAGCTGTAGGAATCGAACTGGGCGCCCTGAAGACATTCTTCAACCTTTTCTAACTGGTTTCATTTTTACGCTAAGCGCAATCAGCTGTGTAAATCACTACGTCACTGACAACATTTCTTCGCGCATCCATGGACGACGTAAGATACACTTTTCTAATTGTCCCAATTCTACAAGGCTACAAACTTACCCTTGTCTATCTCAACAGAAAGTAGCAAACGGATAAAATACGTTTTGGGCCAACCATATTTACCTTAGTCCAAAGTCTAATGGATTTTAAGATATTTGAAGTTTTAGTAAATTTTGATTTTCCGGCAAAAAAATTACCATTAAACATTAATAACTCTTATTATTTTTGTGAGATCGCGCTAAAATTGTTTATTATGGTAAGTTTAAGTTTGAAAAGAGGCAATAAATTAAAGTCCAGAGTTATTTAGAAAAAAATATAGGCCTGCATATCTAACTTAACGAGATAGAAAATTTATAATTATCAAGCTTGTTGAGATATTTTTATTTTTAAGTAAAACAGTTCGAATGTTAGAATTACTTTAAATATTTCCTTACTTTATGCCCTTTCGAATAGTACCTGACTTGCAACACAAACTTTTAATAATACCAAGAAGTTCAACATAAACTATGACAAAGCAATAAATCAGTATTGCGCGATAAGGGAACAGGGACCACTACCTTTCTATCTCCTTGTCGTATCCCGTTTCCTAGACGATGAGTAACTTAGCAACCTAATTTTTTGACATTTGTCGAGTTTCGTCTGTCTGCTATTCAGTGTGATGGCGACGCTAAGAAGTCTTTTCTGTTATTATTATTGTTTTTATTATTATGTTACGTTGTTATTATTTAATTCTTTTTCGTTATTGGCTTCTTTTTCGTTATTTGCTTCTTTTTCGTTATACTCGTTATGGCTGCTTATAGTACGGTCGTACTATAGTCGCTAACCTTAATGTATCAATGTGGAAGGTCTGGTCTGTACTCCGCGCAAAAAAAGCACCCCTTCCACTATCACGTCCAACGAAGACAATTTTCGCTATTCCTATTACATGTGGTCACTGAGAGTGGATTTTCTACGCAGCATCGTGTGGGCTGATGAAAGCAGATTTACCAGAGAAGGATAGATTGATTTACACAATTTACATTATTGAGCGAACAAAGGAGAGAATCCTTAGGTCAAGCGTCAGACATTGTTTCAACATAAATTTAGGGTAAACATATCTGCCGGCGTAATAGGTAATTCTCTCGTCGGCCCATATTACTCACCCGAAAACTTTAAAGGAGAATCAACAATTGCCTATAATTTTTACAAAACGATCTGCCAGAATTGGTACAGGAGTTGCCACAATTTGTAAATGAAAGGCGTCCTATATTTTTTCAAAATGATGGTTGTTCGGCCCACTACCGTTTAACCATGAGAGAATGTTTAAACAATACTTTTCAGAATTGCAAACAAATTGGAAGAGATGGTTTCATTCCGTGGCCGCCACGCTCACCAAACTTAACTCCTCTCTCTTTCTTTGTTTGGGGGGCGTGTTAAGAACCGTGTCTACAATGAGGAAAATCAAACCCCTGATTAGGAAAATCAATAGTGGATTCGATAGAATGAGGAAAGAAGTGAGACTGAAAATTACCACGGCAGAGACGAGGAAACGATTAAGATCATGAGGACACTTCGGGCAAGATATTTAAATAAATTAATTATTAATTATTACTATTTTATTAGGATTACACTTAACACTAATAAATACACTCTAGGCTTTTAGCGTTCTTTACTAACACAATATCTGATTACCCTTGTAATATTAATAACCATCTAACGCACGCCCTACTTTTCGAAAGGACATATAGTAAGGAAGTTTTTAAAGTAATTTTAACATTCGAATTGTTTTATTTAAAAAGAAAAAAAAACACCACAAACTTGAGAACTGTATATTTTCTATTTTGTTAAGTGAGATATCTAGGCCTATATTTTTTTCTAAATAACCTCGGACTTTAATTAATTGCATCTTTTCAAAGGAAGATGCATTAAACTTCCATAAAAAAAAACAAAATTTTACATCGCTCTTCTAAACACCTCGCATATTTCTTTTATTTTACACAGAAGCGACATGTACGGTGGTGTTTCTTTGTAAAACAAGATCTTCTATGATAGCAACAATAATAGACGTCAACAACAAGCATTATACCCCGTTTCACCCATCAACATAGAATCATCATCGTCGTTATACACGGCATAATCGTCTTCGTCGTTGTCGCGGTTCAGGCCCTTTTAAACGCGAAATTACCCGCTACAGAAACGCTACACCTCGTAAACATTTTAAGCAATTTGTATCGCGTACATACGTACAAACTTATGTAGGTTTCTCCTCGTTCTATACGACTGAGTTCCTCTCTCTTTCTCTTCTCTTGGTTGCCGCCGTCACTAATTGGTTTTCCTCCACATGTTATAATACGACGCGGAACATAATTGTGCAGTGATAAAGGCTTTGTCGTCCTCTCTTCTTCTTCCCTCTTGTCCTCTACGCGTCCCTCTACCAACTATGTATCTATATTGTGTGTTTTGCTCTCTTACACGTTTACGTTGGTATTTAAGCTCTGGAGCTGTATGCGTGCAAAGTATCTAAGCCAATTCTACGCTCTCTTCTCCACGGTTCGTTCGCTACCATCGCGTTCCGGTCTCGTTTCGTTCCTTTGCCACGTTACAACGATAACGGCGGACAAGACAAAGAAGTTCTGCTAGCGATATTAGTCGTTTAAGTCTATTGAACACGGTTTGCAATGAAATTAATTTTACCTTCAACATTTTTTTACCTACAAAAACATATTAAATAAAGAGTACATGTTTGTCAAGCGAAATAAGGACCATATTCTATTCAAAAGTCTTTTTGCCTTTCAGGTAGCCGATAATACAGGGTGAGGCGAGAGGAATGGACCAAACTCCAGGAGTGTATTGTACACATGAAAATAATGGAAATAAGATATGTTCTTATCCGATTTTCGTTTGTTTTCAAGTTATAATGTAATTAAACAATTCTAACTAGCGTTCTTGTAAATGGTCCAAATTTTCGCTTGTTTTAGAATTAATACGTCCTAAATAAAATAAAAATATCCTTGCATTGACCACCCATGCAAAACAAAAGGGCAGGTGCATTCGACATTAAAAGTTTTTTCGCTTCTTGTCACATATGACGGACCGACTATCAAAAGCAATCCTCTCAAGGCTCAAAATCATTTTAATAATTTTGTTGCTCTAATATGTGTCAATGTCAGTTTCTTGTGAGAGTGATTTAACGTTTATTTTCGAGTTTGTACATTATTCTGTTAGAAAATTAAAATTTAGAATATGCAAATTTGGTGTTTGTTTATGGTTTTTGTAATGGGAATGCTACAGCTGTTGAGGAATATTGTCAACTGTTTCCACATTAGAGAATTCCTGGTAAAAACGTATTTATCAGAGCTTTCGACAAACTGTGCGATACCGGAATGCTTCCCTGTGCTAACATAACATCTGAACGAGCTACTCGACAAAGTTTAGAAGAAGTAGAAAATATTTAGTAGCAGATGCAACGACCAGCTCTCGAAGAATTGGTACTCAATTGGGCATTCCATAAAAAAGAATAATAAACCGACTTCACGAGCAAGGTTTATATCCATACCACATTCAGCGCATACACCCCCTACAACCGGAAGATTATGCTAAGCGTATGGAATTTTGTCGGTGGATAAATAATAATTTTCATGTTGTATCGCGCATAATTTTTATGGATGAAGCAACATTCGACCGTGACAACATTAACAATAATAGGAACTCTCATGTATGCGAAAATCCCCACGCAACAGTCGAAAGTTTTCGGTAAACGTGTGGTGTGGTATCATTCATAGTTATTTAATTGGCTCTTTCATTTTGGAGAATCCCCTCGCAGGAGAGCATTACTTTTTTTTTTTTTTTAGAAAATGAATTACAAGGACTACTGGAGAATGTTCCTCTAAACATCAGAATACAAATGTACTGTCAGCATGATGGAGCTCCTACAGATTTCGCTCATCAAGGTCAAGCAACATTTGGACGATAGGTTTCCAGGGCTTTGGATTGGTCGCGGTGGTCCTATTAGCTGGTCTCCAAGATCTCCAGACCTCACACCACTAGACTATTGTTTGTGGGGCTAGTTCAAAAATGATGTTTACAAGGCAAAATTAGTCACTCGGGTTGCACTAATTCGATATTAAAGAAAGACATGAAGCAGGAGACCAACAGAACGCCCTTCATACACGAAGCATAAAATGTTTAGAGGTCAATGGCGGTATTTTTGAACATTATTGAAAGAGCGCTGTGATTAAAAAATGTTGATGTATGAAATGTTGTTTATTATAACTTGTGGGGTTTTTTGCATTATTTTCAGGTGTACAATACACTCCTGGAGCTTGACTCGTTCCTCCCGACTCACCCTGTATATTATACTGAGTCAAGGAGAAACTACTGATGCAGTAAAACCAATTCACGTAGTAAAATTTGTCAGGGGTAACAACTTATGTGTAACGGTAATGGGGTACCAAAAGCAACAAAGCAATAGAACAATTTGTTCGTGAATTTTGAAATAAACTCAAATGAAGAAATTCAAATGTATAATTGAAATAACTAGTTTTAGACAGAGCTTCTGATACTCTATATATTCGTCTATCGTGATGCGAACAATTGACAGTTTTGGAAGAATGTCATGGTTAAGGAAAAAGCACTATCTATAATAATCTGTAATAATAGACCAATATTTTAAGTAGTGTTGTAGTAAATAGAAATGCTTCGAGTGGAAGATTTGCAATAGAAAGTGAAATAAGTCAAATATAGATACATCAGCAAGAACTTCTAAACAATGATTCTGTGGTATGAATAGTTCTGTAAAGGCATATTTGATTTGGTCATCGCTCTTCCCAGATTTTTAAAGATTTATTTTACCGATAAAGCGACGATGACGTGATAACTGTCAATGGTCAAATATTAATCTTAATCTTTATGCCACAGCAAAAAAAAGGAGGAACTGAGAATTCATAAAAAAACGTGTAGGCTGGTGCGTTGGGCATCTAAATAATAGGATGTTTCTTCATACAAAAGAAAATTTTACAACAAACAATTGCTTACCTCTCTTGTATCAGTAGTTTCAAAACATTGAACCAGATGGTATCTGGTATCGACATGACCAACCTTTAGAAGTAAGAGATCCTTTAAATAAGATATTTGGATACGATTGAACGTAGAACTCCTACTGAATGGCTAACTCGGTTGCTTACTTTATTGCCATTAGATTTTTTACTAGTGCCCTATCGAGCTAAAGTGATCCAAGGCACGACGGTCATCAAGGGAACGTCAAATTAGACGAATTAGCCAAAACAGGCTCGTCTTTTGCTGACAAAAACCCGAGACTCTCTGTGGGCATGGCATGCACAGTAGCTAAAGGAGCTACGAAACAATGGAAATAAAACCTCAAGATTGGTGGAAAAGTATTCCAGGTCAGAGACAGGTCAAGCAATTTCTAATTGGATACAGGTCAACAGTTATAGCTGAACTCCTAGATAGAGACCCAGATGCTGTGCAATTGTACAATACAAGTAGGAACGTGACTCTCAGAAATGGGCTCGGGGAAATATCTAAAGGAGAAAACCTACGCAGGAAGATCTCTCACAAGGCTGTTAAGCCTGGTGAAAAATACAAGACTAACTTAGGTGATCTAGCAACTGAGGGGTCACAACAGATCAGAAAAGGTCCTCTTACATAATCTGGTCTAATCTATTGGTGCCATCTAAACACCACGGTGTACACCGGAGTTGAAATTCTCGACTTGAAAGAAGTAAAATAACGCCAAATTCAATAATGAATGTATCAGGTAATTTTCTTGTTTTCTTCTTTTAATCAGATTTTCTTGTCAGCTTTGATGTCGAATACTTATCCACCAAAGTTTCCATACCGGATACAGTATCCATTATTAGAGAGTTCCTCATCTCCAAGGACCAACTGAATGATCTGTTTGGTTTGATTGAAGCTTGTCTTTCTTCTACCTACTTCCGGTTTCATGGTAAATATTACGAGCAAATCTCAGGCTAAGGGATCTACTCTGCCTCCTGCCGTCCCCAACGTCTCTCTGGAAACGTTCGGATAACAAGCCCTATTACCTCACAAAAACGCAGTGCTATCAATTCTCTTATCCAAAGGTCCATTATTCTAGGAAAGATATTCAACCATTTATTAACCGTTACGCCAACCCTTCCCCACAGCAACTCTCCTCATCTAACCTTAATTTCCGTAAACAAGCATATCTACCTTACACTCAAGGTGTCACCGATCGCATCAGCAAGATTGTCTTCAGGAACAACAAAAACACCATCTTCAAACCCAATTTCAAACTCCCAGACTACTTTCCCATCAAAGACCGCAATCATCTGAAAGCCACCGGTGTCTACCACATTCCATGTTCGTGCAGTAGTACGTGCATCGGTGAAACAAAACGATCGATCAACACTCGTGTTGAGCACGAGCTTTGTACGAGATTGTTGCGTGTAAAGGGATCCGCGCTTGCTGAGCATAGACTGGAAACTGGCTACCAAATCCAATTTAATTCTAGACGTATCTTGTCTGGTGACCCTCACTATCATAATAGAAAAATCCGTGAATCTATAAAGATCTTCAAACATCCCAACAATTTAAATTGCGAAGATGGCTACCCCTTACATCACACGCGCAAATCCTATCCGATTAAACCCCCTATGAACCGCCACATTTCATTGATCCATAACTTTTCCGCTCCATTGACCTGAGTCAGAGTGCACTAATAGCCCTGAAGATGTCCCAGAAGAGTGTAGACGAAGCGCCGACAGAAGTTACGTCAGAGGTCTCGGCGTCAACGGTCCTGGAAACCAGGAGTATAGCATCTGTCGGTATGTACATATATTGTGCTCAATTTATCAAAAAAATCAGGAACGTCGTTCCTTTTGTAATAATTTTAACGACCCTAACACCCAAATCATCATAGTGGTCTAGGCATTATGGACAACAGGGAGCTAATTTTATGATTTTGTAAATTAAGAGCCATAAAAGATGCTGTTGTTTCGTGTTTTCCTTTTTTTTATACTAATTCTAAGTAATATTTCTACAGATATCGTAGTTAATGCTTGTAGAAATGCAGTAATATCATTCACGATTCATCTACCAGTATTTTAACAAATTCCAAACTTCAGTTGTCCAGTTCTAATCCTTGTAGTTCTACCCGGGAAAGCAGAGAATACAATGATGTAATTATTCCGCAAACACCGACGATAGAGTTGGTATTTATTTATTTCCTTATCAGCAAACCTAACCTAGTAGCTAGCAATCGTCATGCCGCAGGGTTGAGGTCGAAATGGAGATAGGGGGTAGGCGAAGAGCAAAGAGAAGAGCGAAAACGTTAACGGGACACGCGGAGGATGAATTCTCGCGGCTTGTTGTCGAGGCCTTGCGGTGAGCGCAAGAATGATTTCGAATCACGGTGCGGCAAATTGGACTCGTATTTAATCTTGTTATACGGATTAGTGAAACGCCATAGGAGAGCCGGCAGTAAAACAACTATACCTATATACATCCGAATAGCGGCAGCAATCTGAACGGCCGAAGGAAGGAAGGAGGACTACTGCGGCTGTTATCTGTATCTGCCGTCGGCTTTCGCAGCGCACTTAATCTCTTAAGGCGAGCGAAAGCCCGCAAAACTAACTTCTCTCTCTGTACAATTCCCCTCGTCCCCCACTTTCCGATTCCCCCTTCTCTCTTAAATACTTGTTCGTCTTCTTCTTCTTGTTCTTTCGATGATGACTGCAGCTAGGGATGCTTGTTCTCGCTGAATGGAGGGTTACTACAATAGAATCATCGGTTTCCAAGAAGCTATGTTTCACAATGTACTGTAGATATAATGTTAAATGGCTCATGAAAAGAAAAGTAAAATACTTCAGTTTTTAGTCGTGCCATATAGGTTTAAGCGGTATCAGCTCACATTCGGCTTGTCACAGCGGCAGTAATGCAGTGTCAGAGTTCACCCAATGTTGTTGCTATTGCTGCCACGTAAACCATTTCTTTAATGTGCTACCGAACAAAAACAAAACGATTAAGGAGATTTGGAAGGCCAGCTGAAAAGATTTACGTATAGGGTGTAATAAAGCACAAATAAATATGATATCAGTAGGCCGTATGGCCTAAGTCTGATAATTACTACTGTAACGGTTACTATGATAACCTCACGTTAATTACTTTTCCAATATGTCAAATAGTATCTTATGTACAGGCTGTCCCATTATATTTTGACTGACTTTGCATGCTTATACTTTCTGAACGGCATGATGTATTAAGATGAGGTTTTCACCATTGAATTTTACATGAGTCCAAGTTTTTTATGGCATTTATGAATATGTCATTCCTTCTATAAAAACCGAAGTGAAAATGGTATAATTTGGTACGCCCTGTACTGAATTTTTTTAACACTCTACTTATCTGCAGTAATTTGAAAAGACTTCTTTTGCCCTTTAAGTTTTATTTACAAAATTAAAATCGTTTGAGAAATAACAGATAAACGTTTATTAAGATACCACAGTAAATTCAGAAATAGAAACAACAGCGTGCCATAACTGACAGAATCACAAAACGTCAAACTTCCTTCAACTTAATTCAGTTTGACTGCTGATGATGATGGCTTGGCTATCGAAACGTGCGTCCAGTACAAGTTAAGTATTGTGGTAAGGGTTTTAGTGAACTGTTTCAGTGTTCCAGTGCCACAGATTTAGAGTACCCGATTAGTGATAATGAGTTTCAAACAAGACGAAGCTTTAGAACACAGTTTAATAAAAATCAGCCGGTTGCAGATATCATAAAAGCTTGGCATAACAAATTTGGAGAGACTGCATGAGTTTTTAAGAAGAAGAGAATGCACGATCACAACTTATTTTTAAACCAGATTTTAGCTGCATATGAACTGATTCAAAGGAAACGCAAAATGTCGATCCGAAAAATGGCATCCCACATAGAATTGGATAAAACTAAGGTTTTCAGGATACCGAAGGTACTAAAACTTAAACCATACAAACTTCAACGTTTGCAAAAATTTAAGGAAACAGACTACCTAAACAGAATGTTGATGTACGAAACAATGATAGATTTGTTTAGAAATAATCGACATGTGGCGATGATTATGTCAGATGAGGCTACATTTCATTTGAATGGTAGAGTAAATCGTCAACTGCAGGATTTGGAGTCAAGAAAGCCCGAGATGAGGAGCAGGAAAGGCACTCTCCCAAAGTTAATGTTTGGTGCGGTATTTCTCGCGATAAAATTTACGGGCCTTTCTTTTTTAACCAAAAAGACAGTTTTCGGCAATAATTACACGGACATGTTAGAAAACTTCTTTTCTCCACATTTAGAACGAGATGGCGTTTTAGGGAGTCCCTATTTTTCCTTTCATGGGACCCCTCCCCATTTCTATAATATCGCTACTGAATCTGTTTCTGCAAAGTCTGGTAACAACTAGACTAGTAGAGGAGGGCCAACAGAATGGGTGCCTCGGTCTCCAGACCCTATAGATCTCGACTGTTTTCTGTGGAGTTATGTTACGGAAAAAGCTTATAACCCACTTCCGAAAAATATTTCTAATCTAAAACACGATATTCGGAATGTTATTGAAAATATTTCAATGGAAATGATAAATAGAGCATTTGATAACTTTCGGGTGAGATTAAATACCTACATACAGAAAAACGGCAGGCACATTGAACATTTGTTGTAGTTATATTGTTACGTACTTTTAAAGGATTTTTTTTGTTTTTAGTTAATTGTAGTGTACCATTAAGTTGAAAGTAAATGTAATTTGAATTATGACGGTGTTTATTCTTCTGTCAGCCATGGCAATGTCCTGTTGTTTCCATTTCTCATTTTACAGTGGCATCTTGAACAATGTTCATCTCTGTTAATTATCAACCGATTTTAATTTGGTAAATAACATCTAAAGACTAAAAGAAGCGCCTTTTCAAATTACTGTGGATAAATAAAGCGTTGCATTAAAAAAAATTCAGTATCGGGTCTGTCAAATTATATCATTTTCATTTCGGTTTTTATAGAAGGAATGAAATATTCATACAAGCCATGAAAAAACTTGGACTCATATAAAACTCAATGGTGAAAACCGCATCTTAGTACTTCATGCCATTCGGAATATATAAGCTTGTAAAATCAATCAAAATATAATGAGGCAGCCTGTATTTAATAATAATAATAATGATAATAATATTCTTTATTTTTCAGTAGCCACAGCAACAAACTACATATTTAGAGATCTAACTAATAGTAGAGCTACAGAAAAATCTTATTGAACTAATATCAAGAAAGCGGTGTTGAAGACGCTGTTACCTGCTGGAATCTAACCCCCTTCTCCGATAACTTTTTCTAGTAAATAGTAAGCCGCGAAAAGTTCCGTAGTAAATTGTGAAAACCTTCAATAACTCCAGTAATTATTAAACAACATAGCTGTAGTAATCACCAGATTTATTGGTATTAACACCTATGTAATATAAAGTAACTTGGAATTGTACGCATGAAAAATAAATATTATTCGGAATACACGGATATTGAAAACAATTGTACTTTCTCTCCATATAACGTACATTCGATATTTTCTTCATTACATTTAATAATAATAATAATAATTCATGCCTTCACATCCCCCAACAGCTTTCGCCAATTGCAGGGGGCATCGGCCAGCCATGAGGCCTGCGCCCGTAGAGCGTCTTAAGATGTACACCCTCAGCATTCACCAAACACCTCTATGTTGCAAAATAATAATGGATCCGAAGCCCAGAATGGGATAGTGGATCCGGATAGCGGATTCGGATTCTAAGATCCGGATATCGAATACCATCAAAAGTAAATGTGCAAAACCTTAAATATTTTACACCTAAAATCTCTATTTAATTGCTTTCCAAAAACTTTATTCATTAGTCATTTTCTTTCTAAGGTTATGTACTTGTGATACGTAACCATTTCGCAACAATTATTTACTACAACAAATTTTACTAAAACAAACTATGAAAACAAAGATGCTATGAAATTCAACATCGCATATGTAGGTGGAAACGAGGCAGAGCTAGAGCTATGGCTACAGCTTCGGACGTAAATGTTTGATGGGCGCACAATATATTTGATAGATGACCTTAATCACCTAAGAGGTAATACGTGGCCGCCTTTGAGTTATGATATCGCCGGCGTGCGGGACCCGAGCTCCCCAGATATATTTTATAACCGATAGTCAGTCACCGGCTGCTATAAATGCTGATTCAATAACCCCTATCGATATCGCCGGACTTGGAAGTTCGCGAGACGTTACGAAGGGTTCGTCCGGCCGTTCTATGCCCTAGCAAGTTCTGAGTTTTCGACATTCCTTCCTGTCCTCCGGCGAAGACCAACGTATCATACAGTTATTGCAATATCGTAGAAGGATTTAGGGGGATGTTCGGCTTTTGTTTTGAGTGATTTTTTTCGTCCTTTGGTTAGAAAGGAAATATCTTATATACCTAGGTAATATAATAGTTTTTGCGTCATCAATTTCCTGGGAGATAAGAGGAAAAATTGGGCAGCTATATAAGCGTTGGATAAGACGATTGCCCTCTCAATTCCTATACAGCGTATCCACTTGTCAGCAATAATTCCTTCCCTGCACTGTTTAGAAGCAGTGTTTTCAAGTAAAAGTCATTCCGGTAAAAGTTCTGCATAATATACAATTATTATATTCAAGCATACAGGCTGGAGAATTCCAGCTGCGTACAATACAAGATTGGCGTTTTAATGGAACACCTGTATATTATCCCCATAAGTGACTAATAAAAATGCGATCAATCTCATGGAAAATGTCCACTTCTTTTTTATGCCTGAATAAAAAATAAAACATGAAATAACAACTTTTTGGGACAATTCCACAGATGACACTTTAAAGCTAAAAGTAACTTAAAACTTTGTGTTTTCCTTAATTCAAGCTAAGCTTTCCACATTATAAATCGTACTTTAGGTACCGGTTTACTTAAATCAAGCTTCCTATACGCAGAGAAATGTTTACTTGTATCAAGACTGTCCGCCTCAATTCAAGACAATTACCGTTTCAATTATCCGCAATACAATAACTGTTTTAAATCAAAAGAAATATTTTCTTAGCGTTTTTTTTCTACACTTAAGAGAAGTACATACTTGTAATGAAATAATTGTATTTCTTTGTTTATGAAATTTATTCACTTGATTCAAGAAAATCTTGCAGAAAATTTGAAGAAGGCAGTTTTTAGTATGAGTAAATGACCGTTAACACAAAACAATATTTTCTTAAGGACAGTAAGTAGTTTTCTTAATTCCAAAAAGCGTTTAGGTATTGTTCATAAATCAATAGTTTCATTTTCTTAAAATAAGGCATTTCTTTACTTAGAATTCTTGAAATGCATATTATTTATAAGCTAAAAAAGGTAACAGTTAAAATACGACAATTATGATAATTATTCCAAATATAATATCTATATCGATTAATTTCGTCATATTTAAATATACTTAGTAGATAATACAACTATTTTCCATGTATGGCAATAAATTAGTAGATAACACAGTTCAAAAATATTAAACCGACAACTCAGTGACAATAAAGATAACAAACTCCAAATGCTACGTTCAAAAATGATATTTTCCAAGTCGTTTTCTTTTTTTCCGAGTAATTCTTTAATTGACTTTAATTAAATTCAAACGACGAGCTTATCGCGACTATCTCCCGTGAAAAAAGTGAATATTACGTATGGCTAGGCATGGAATTAATATAAAATTTTATAACCTAAATGTCCCGAATGTGAGCGCTCATGAATAAACAACGTAATGGTTGTCAGAGCATCGATGATATTTCCATATTTACGAAAAGGTGATAACTACTCTTAGGCATAATATTTTATTGGTTTAAAGCGAACCATTTGCATTCATTCGCTTGTGGCGTTGAGTGGTAGCGCTTAAGTCCCTTCTTTCTCCAGCCAAAAGCGCTGAGAAGGTGCCCCTAATTGAACTGACAAATTTGTACACGGTTTTTTATCTGGAATCGTCAGGTATTAAACGTTTATCGTGCTATCGTTATCGTAGAAAACCGAATTCTTGTATAATAACTTCATATGTCCGTTTGGAGCTTTTAAAAAAGCGTAAAATCGACTAAAATGTGTGATAATGCGTGACGTACACTCGTAATTCTATTAACGTTTAATTCATCGTTTTCAATTTTAAGGCTAGCCGTGTGTAAGCTGGTGTAATTTATTAATTGCGTTATCGCAGCTGTGCTCTGGGAGATTTGTTAGTCGGAGAATATTTAATTTAGTAATTAGATAAGGAAGAAAAATTAGGCTAAATTTCACTGGCAACGTTTTTAAACGTCACGAAAAGTCCATTTAGATTATAGGTTTTACATTTACAGGCTGGAAGCGAGAGTTATACAGAAAGATAATACCCTTTGCAAAAAATAAGCATTAAGAAAAAATAGAAATTGTTGAAGACGTAGTAATTTATTTCGCCCCTGTAGTATAATATATTTACAGATTACGAAAATGTTACAGTTAACATTGTTGAAACACATATGTCAGATCATCTTGCACAAATAGCAAGTATTTCACTTCAAGATGTTTTACCTAAAATAGAGACCAAAATGAAATACATACGAATAAATAACCATGATCAAATACACCTTTTTAGAAATATGCTGGCAGAAGTACACTGGGATCAGATCCTCCATCATGGAAATGCACAGCAAAGGTTCACTGCATTTCACAATATTATTATGGCTGTATTCGATGTGTGCTTCGTTGAAACATATAGAAAAATTAAAAACATCACTAAAGGGGGTTGGAAAACTCAGGAAGTAAAGCAGGCCAAAACTAAGTTAGATGCTTTACATACGATATTTAAAGCAACAAAAAGTTCTAGTATATTGCAATTGTACAAACAAGAAAAAACAGTATATCAGGAGAAAGTGACAAACGCTAAAAGAAAGAATTATGAATCTCGGATTAAGAACTCCGAAAATAGACAGCGGAAAATTTGGGAACTCATAAATAAAGAATAAAGACTAAAGGATACTGCTTCCTGTGATGACAAACAACCTACAGCAGATAAATTCAACGACTTCTTTATTCAAATTGGGAGTAGCATCCAGACAAATGTCGACATAAGCAATGTAGATCCTTACACACTGCTACAAAGGACTAGTAAATCGTCCACTAACTCTTGCACTCTTGCATAAAACCAGTAAATGTACAAGAAGTAATAAATATAATTCATGATATTAGGAACAAGAAAACTAGAGACATATATGGCATGACTACTGCCTTATTAAAAGAAGTTAGTGCAGAAATAGCCGAACCTTTTTCCGAAATAATCAACAAATGTTTAGAGGAAGGCACTTTCCCAAAAGAACTCAAAGTTACTAAAGTAACACCCATCCATAAAAAGCGAGACAGGCACATACAAGAAAATTATAGGCCAGTGTCAGTGTTACCAACACCATCCAAGGTAATGGAAACTGTAATATGCAAAAGACTAGTTTCCTTCTTTGAAGCACAGAGAATTTTCACACCTGCGCAACATGGATACACGGCTGGCAAATCTACAGTTACAGCTTTAGTGGAGTCCATAGAGGAAATATTATTAGCGCAAGATCATCAGGAATTTGTGGAAATGACATGAGTAAAGCATTTGATACAGTATCACATCAACTTCTACTAGTCAAACTAAATTATTATGGTGTGAGAGGTACCGCAAATAAATTATTGGCATCCTACCTTGAAGAAAGAAAACAGGTAGTGAGTTGGGGAAATTGCGTATCAGACATGCAACCAGTAGTTTGTGGGGTCCCACAAGGATCAACACTGGGCCCAGTACTCTTCATAACATATATAAACGATCTTCCAGAAAATTTAATCTACAACAAAGTGTGCTTGTATGCTGATGATACCTCTATTATTATCAGGAGTGATACTGGCTATCATGCCAATCGCGTTAGAGAAAATTCTCTTCTAGCTGCGAAAACCTGGTGTGATGCAAATAAGCTGAAAATAAATCAAAACAAAACTCAGGTACTTACCTTTATGGCTGCCTCACGAAACCAAACGGTGAACTTCTTGGGAGTCACAGTGGATGGAGGACTAGGCTGGTCGGGACATGTGTCTAGTATAACACCGAAACTCAGCACTGCAGTATTCACTATTCGAAGAATAAAACAACTAGTAACGCACGAAGCAGCAAAGCTGGCATATTATGCCAACTTTCATGGTATAGCGTGTTACGGAATTTTAATTTGGGGGGCATCTAGTGAACTGCGACGAGTTCTTGTATTGCAAAAACGTGCAATGAGAGCTTTATGTGGGCTACGGTCTAGGGACAGCTGTTGTGAATATTTTGCCAACGAAAAAAGCTTGTTTATTTCTTCTTCTCTGACTTCTGATCAATCCATGCCATATAAATCCTTCTCTAATCGTTTAGAGAATTCTTTCCAGCGGCCATCCTTAGTTTTTCTAACCAGTGTTCTTGTTTCGTTGCAGATCCTTTTATATTCGTTATATGTAAATAATTATACCCCCGAAATAACAATAAATAAATAATTTTCTAAAATCCAAGCCAAAATGTAGGTTGGCAAATAATTATGGCAGGTGGTATATATCAAATCTTCCTCAAATTCTAAATGGTGAATTAATTTCTGCAGCCTCTGGTGTCAATATATTAAACTGAAAGGCGCACTAGGCTCTAACTAACCCTTTCTATTATGACACACGTCTGGAAACGCATGGCGTGACGCAGCGACAGTAATAATATTTATTGCGGTGCAATAACGGTTAAACACAACGCGCCCGCGTCATCCTCCTCAAACCAAAAGCCAGATATTTATACAAGGAACACGCTCTTTTTAAGTAAACACCCATCATATAAACCCCGTATTTAGGGAAACTCCCGACCGGATATCGCCGTATAGTCACATAGTTATACATATATACATACATGCAGGATAGACTTTCAATGTTTTCGTAAAGAGTTATACCTTATACGTTATGTTCTTCCTTTTCTGACATCCACGCTTATGATGCATGATTGTGTCTATACGCATATAGACCAGACTACTTACGATTTTCGGTTTTTAGAGCTTCTCGTTCTTCCTCGTTTTGATTGCGTGTAAAAAACCACAAATATTTACGCGCAGTACGTGCACTAGGTTATATTATAGCACCCATTCACGACAATCTGTCTGTCTGGCCGTTTAATCATAGCTTACGCGCGTACATCTGGTGTTATATGATTTCCTTGTAAAGTCGACGAAATTTTAGTCAAAAAGTCGTTACATATGCGACAATGCGAAGACGTGTAATAAAAACTGTTGATTTGTTTATAGGAGCTCATACTTCAATGAATCATCATCATCGACGATCTTAGACGAATGGCTGCAGAAATTCGCGAATTGTCCACTCTATATAGGAATACCAATGATGCAAATATTTTAAATTTGTATAAACTGAGAAAAGAATGTTATAAGAAGGAAAGTGATACAACCAAGAAACAATTCTATAGTAACTTAATAGCAAATTCTAAAAATAAATCTAAAACAGCTTGGTCTATAATAAAAAATCTTACAAAATTTAATGATGTACCCGGATGTATTTCTGTATACGATGATAATGGTAGTCTTATAAATGATCCCGTAGAGGTAGCTAATCTATTTGCAAAACACTTTAATAATCTGCCCACGAACGTAATTAACAAAAATGTAAAAGCGGAAATGGCTCTCGGTAATATGTATCTATTTCCAACTGACGATTATGAAGTAATTAATATTATAAAGGAAATATCCGCCGCAAATTCTGCTGGAATTGACGATATATCGTGTTTTCTTCTAAAATATATGGCACAAAGTATAACTAAACCATTAGTTCATTTGGTCAACCGTAGCATGGAATTTGGATTTTTCCAAATGAACCGAAAATCTCTAAAGTTGTACCTGTACACAAGAAAGGTAATATCAATCCTATAAATAACTATCGTCCAATATCTCTTCCCTGTGCGTTCACCAAAATCTTTGAAAAAGTAATTTATAATAGATTAACATCCTATTTGGCGCAGCACAAACTAATAGCTAGCAGTCAATTTGGATTTACTAGTGGTAAATCAACATTAAATGCAATCTATAATGCTCTAGATACCGTCTGTAGTAGCTTAAACCGGAAGCAGTGTGCTGTTGGTTTATTTTTTGACCTGAGCAAGGCGTTTGACACTATAGGTTATAGTGTATTGCTCGAGAAATTATCGAGGTTGGATATTCGTGGCAGAGTACATGACCTATTCAAATCTTTTTTATCAAACCCAAGGTCAGTGGTTAGTGTACCAAGCAATTGGAACAACACTGAGTGCCCACTTTTTATTGGGATGTAGCGCACGGCGTGGCCCAAGGCTCCATTGTGGGGCCAATTTTATTCACCATTTACGTGAACGACCTGAATTTAGCAGTGAACCGCTGTCTGCTGTCGCAATACACCGATGATACCAGTTGCGTGAACAAAACGGAGTTGCCATATTTCAGGAATGGGCGCTCTCGCGTTTCTCTTAGTCCTTATATAAAGTGTAATGACAGGTCTGTGCCTGAGAGCTCCCATAGTAAATTCTTGGGTGTCGTCGTTGATGGGGACCTTAACTGGGAACAGCATTGCTCTGCCTTGAATGCCAGGTTGTCTTCTGCATTGTATGCGATTGGCGGCCTTCGGCATTGTTGCGACATAAACGTTCTAAAGATGTTCTATTATGCGTATGTTGAAGCACGGCTGCGTTATTATATCTGCGTATTAGATTCTGGGGATATTTATCAACCAGAAGCGTACAATAAGATATATGATTGGTATTGGGTCCAGAGAATCATGCCGGAATGTCTTTAAGGAACTAAAAATTTCAACGTTACCATCACTGTAAATACATGAATTGTTAATGTACTTTAAAAAGAACGAAACCAATTTTACTAAAAATAGTGACATACATATATAGTAAGATGAACACTCGATTCCAGCATGACATCAGTACACCAATTCATAAAACTAAGCTATTTGAAAATGCCCTATATTATAATAATAATAATAATAATAACTCTTTATTTCACATACACATACCTATATATACGCATAAACAAATACAATACATACATACATGAATAGAAACGCGTGAGAAAAGAAAAGAGAAACAATGTACTGAGATCATGTATAAAAATCATCTATTGTATAACAATTCTGGGAAAGTAACAGTTCTTTTAGGGCATATTTAAACAAATGGTGTTTATTTATTTGTTTTATTGCAGCAAGAAGACTGTTATAAAGTTTGCATCCAATCTAAAAAATGCTCTTTTGGAAGAGACGGAGGTATTAAATAATTACTAGGTATTCTGGTATAATGTTCATGCTCTATTTTATTGTCACTAAAGAAAGTGAAATTTTTGTGGACAAAACTCAAGATTTCTAAAATATAGACATCATAGAAAGTTAGTATTTTTTGTGACCTAAAGTTATTTTTACAAGATTCATTAAATTTTAAGTCAAAAATAAGACGTAAAACACGCTTTTCTAAAATAAAAATCCTCTGGACTACAGAAGATGATCCCCAGAAAATAATTCCGTACTTCATTCTAGAATAGAAGTTGGCATAATACATAGTTTTTAGAGTTTCCTTGCTACAGGAGCGTTTTAAATTTCGCAAGGCAAAATATGCACTGCTTAGTTGACTACATAGATGTTCGATATGACCATACCACTTAAGATTTTCATCAAATATGATACCTAAGATTTTTATGGTTTTAACAAAGTCAACACTTGCGTTATTAAAAATTACAGGGGAGATATTGGACTGCACGCGGTTGTAGAAGGAGATAATTTTTGTTTTTTCTTGATTAATACAGACGATTAACGTTAGTCCAATTATTGATGGATTGAATTATGGATTTAACTCTGCTTATAAGTTCATCATTAGTATCTGCGGTAATAATAACATTTATATCATCAGCGTACAGTATTATATCTTTACAATCAACACAGTTAGGTAGATCGTTAATATATAATAAAAATAAAATTGCACCCAGTATTGAACCTTGTGGTATGCCGATAGTAACAGACAAAGATGGGGATCTTACGCTCTCACAGAAAACCCTTTGTGTTCTATTGCAAAGATAACTTTCGAACCATTTATGCGCTAACCCAAGTATCCCATACAATTCCATTTTGTAGAGGAGAATTTCATGGTTCACACAATCAAAGGCTTTAGTCAGATCCACTGATACGTTAAGACACAAACGGCCGTTATCCACACAAGTGTGAATTTCTTTAGAAAGAGAATTCAAGGCGGTGTCTGTGTTTTTGTTTGGCAGAAAGCCATATTGATACGGAGTTAAACAATCACTAGCCAGCAACAATCTAAGTAGTCTGTTGTATATGACTGTTTCATAGATTTTGGAGAATACTGTTAATATACTTATTGGACGATAGCTATTGAGGTCTGATGAGCTACCTTTCTTTTTATAAAGAGGTTTGACTAACGCACTTTTCAATTTGTTGGGGCATACACCGGTTTTGATGGAGAGATTGATTAAATATTCAAGCACTGAGATGTAATAGTTTAACGAAATTTTAACAATTTTAGTATTGATCGCATCTTCACCTGCACATGAGTTGTTATTTAGCTTCGCTACAATAGTGTAGATTTCACTTGGAGTTACAGGATCAAAGAAACACGATTTCTCTGCCACTTGGATGTTCTTGCGAATCCCGTTAAAGTTAATTTCATTGGAAAAACTGGCTACCAAATTGTAAGCTATTGAAGAGAAGTCTAAATTGAAAGAATTACACATCTCTGTACTTTCAGGATAGTTGTCAGGGAGCTTGTATGCATATTGGTTGGAGTTGTTCTTAATAATTGACCACATAGCTTTGCTTTTGTTACCCGAGTTCATTATATATTCGTCATTCATTTGCCGTTGTATTGTTTTAAGAAGTTGATCGTGATGACATTTATAATTCCTGTATAAAAGTATAAAGTTGAAATACCGATCACTGAAGATTATTCCTGCTTTCTAGAACATCTTGACTTATCCATTGCACATTTAGCTCATTGCTAAAGTTACTATATTTAATTAGAGGAAAGCACCCATCAAAATAGTATACAAATAAGTTCAAAAATTGTGTAAAGGCATTATCAGGGCAACCGCATTCGTACACCGATAACCAGGTTTCACTCTCTGATAACTGACAAAATCTATTGCAATCCTTTTCGCTATATATACGTCGGTATCGAAAAGCTTGAGCTCTCTTTTTACAGCATACCTGTATGTTTGTAATTTGTGCAAGATGATCCGATGGATAGAAGTCCTTACAATACGCATAATAGTTATTTTCCGGTAGATTTAGTATAATATTATCCAAACAAGTAGCTGTAGTCTTGCATATATGAGTTGGAGAATTGATGCTGACCGACAAATTAAAACAGTTAAATATATCAAAAAGTTGCTGTTTATGGGCACTTGAAGACAAAAAATCAATATTAAAATCACCACCAAGAACTAACAGTTTGTTTTCTTTTTGGACGATGTCAATTATTTTAAAGAGTGTTTCAGAGAAAATTGAAAAGTCAGAGTCTGGAGGATGATATAAAACTAAGAAAACTACATTGATTGATTTGATTGATTGATTTTCTACCAGAGCAGGGCTGGTCTTTACATCCCTAACACTGAAGCTTAGTAGCTTATTGTATTATTCCTGCTTCGGTTTTGTTTTACTTAAACAGGTTAGTTCCCGCAATCAGGCTTAACAGCCTATGTAGTAAATCTTTCTCCATTGGTAGTTCAATTGTGCTTCGCATAGCGAATCTGCGTTGAGCTAACGCTGCACATTCGAAAATAATGTGAGAGGCTGTTTCCTCCTCCTCATTGCAAAGTCTACATAAGGGCTCATCTTTGTAGATCCCCATCTTATGCAAGTGGCCTCTCAAACAGCCATGTCCTGTTAATAGACATGTTGCTGCTTTAAGCTGTATCTTGTTTAATTCAAGCAGGTCAGCAGTCAGATGTTGCGACGGTCTTCCCATCATCCGTTTGCTGTGCTTTTGTCCAGCTGCATGTTTCCAATTTAATTGGTGTTGTGTTATGATCCACTCATTAATTGCACCACGCACTGCACTCTTGGTAATACCTAGACCCGGTTCAGGGCCTATATAATTCATTTTTGAACCTTCCCTCGCTAGCTGGTCTGCAATTTCATTGCCCGCTATGCCCCTGTGCCCTGGCACCCACACCAGTGTGACCTTGTTGTGTTTAGACAGAGCCATTAGGGTTTGCAGGCACTCCCATACTAGTTTGGAGGTTATGCGATAAGATGCTAGTGCCTTTAAGGCTGCCTGACTGTCAGAGAGAATGCACATCGTCTCACCCTGCGGTCGCCGACGCAGACTCTCCCACGCGCAGGTTTGTATAGCATATATTTCTGTTTGAAATACCGTGGTGTATCGCCCAAGTGATACACATACTTTGTATCCCTGGTTTTCCTCATATACACCAACGCCAGATGTAGTGCCCGTTTTGGACCCATCTGTGTACCAGACTAGTGTTCTTGGTTTTCTCCCCTCTCCATCCCTCCATTCTTCCCAATTCAAGAAAACTTTGAAAGGTTTGTCATAGGAGATCCTAGAGATTGTTGTATCACTACCCATATCATAGATAGGGTTTGTTACTACCGCTTCTATTCTGGTGTGCCCAGATCCACTGTGGGATCTCCAGTTGCTTGTATTTTTCAGTCTGTATGCCCCCATTCTGGCTTCTCCCTTGATATAAATCTCAAGAGGAGGTAGGTTTAGCATGGTTTCCATAGCAGCTGTTGGAGTGCTTTTAATAGCTCCTGTTATACAAAGACATGCCAGTCTCTGAATTTTCGAGAGACTAGTTATCGCATGCTTCTGTGTGATCTTAGGCCACCAAACCAGGCAGCCATAAGTTATCATGGGTCTTACCACTGTAGTGTACAGCCAGTACGTCATATGTGGTTTGAGTCCCCATGTTTTCCCAACTGTTCTACGGGTTGTCATTAACACCCTCTTACATTTGTCGGTCATTTTTTGTAAATGTGAGTTCCAGTTCAGTTTGGAGTCCAAGGTTACACCTAAGAACTTAGCCTCCTGACTGATCTGTACTACTTCGTTGCAAAGAATCGGCTCCCTTAAACCGTCCAATTAAGAAAACTACATTGGTTTCAGCTTTCATTTCAACGGCACAGCATTCGATAACGTACTGTATTCTGTTTTAATCACTTACCACAAAAATATAAAAGAGATTAATGCAATTGCAAAATTCAATCGACGCCACGTTTTATAGTCTGCTGGAATTTTTTTAACTCCTTATACAAATTGTATATTTGTTTGTCGAATTTTGTATATATACACACGTCTTGTCTTTTACGCAACTTATTTATTTCTGTCTTTTGTTTATATTGATATATAGCGTATCCCACTAAGGGCGGACCGGCGATATCTTGGAAACTACAATAGCTATAGCAAACACGAGCGCTAGGGGGCGCGGTTGTTAGGGTCAACAGTAAATTTTAAATTAGTCGGTAAAAGCTCCAGGATTAACTATGATTTTAAGTGCTTTATTAAAAAGCTTAATTAATTACGCACCACTTTGGTTAAAGATATTTTGTCATATTGTGAATAATAAGTGTAGCAGGCGTTGCCGAATCACGTAAAACTAAACCTACTACAACTTCTGCAGTTTTTACGCGAATTAAAGAAATGTGGACTTGTTTGAAAGGGCATTCAGCGCTGTTTTAGACATCGTAGTTTGTGTCACCCGTTAATGTTCAAGAAATCTACCAGATGGCGTTATTCCTAAGTGTACGAGTTTTCCTCAATTATCTCTAAAAATTCAAATGTAACAATATGCTTTTCTTACGTTGTAATTGAAGAGTTTTGACAGACTAAAGTAGTGGCGAAAACCGCATAGTGATATCTTTTTCCTTTTTCCTAACAATGTTACATTATTATGGGTTCGAAAATACTCTCCTCCGTGGTCAAACAATAGCCGAATCTATCGTAAAACTCCCGCCTCACTGCCTCAAGATTTCTAGAGGTTATTTCGCGAAAATTCTCAACAGTTCTGCTTGGAACTGTTGCAAGCTCGGTACTGTTGCAAAACTGTAGAGATTTTGTTTGACATACGCCCCAAGAAAAATCGCAGGAATTGATATCGGATGATCGAAGTGGTTATCGTACCCTTCCCGGCAATAACACGTTTAGGAAAGATGTTTTCTAAAAACTCCATATCATCAACAAATTCCACAGAATGTGGCCCAAATTCTTGCAAGGATTCTATCGTTACGTCGTTATCTACTTCAAAGGTTGCATCGTCCCGAGATCTAATTAATATATTCTTAAATACGTCGTGCATTTCAATTTCTTCATTGTTGAAAACTATTGGACGGTTATCATTTGCGACATTAAATGTCAGTATTAGTAATCGCACTACATTTACTGGATTTACCACCAGTACTCTAATTCTTGTAGTCAGGTGCAGTATTAAAAAGTTACAAAAGTGACTTTTTCTTATATACTTATTTCTTTCCAAACAAATCAACAATTTTAAACTATTACATATTAACTATTACTCACATTAAAGATTATTGTACTTATTATAAGTATAAGTCATACTTTATCATTGTTATCATATGTATGTACAGCTGTCGCCGCACTAAATCTGCCTTTATAAGCATCATTACCAATTTACAAATTCGTATATCGAATTTTAAAGAATTAATAAACTCATTGCATAAATCATTCTATCACATTGATTGTGAGTCAGTAATAGAGACATCCGAAATACGTGTACACATCGAAGATAATACATTATTCACACAATATCTGATTGCAGATTGCCTTACACTTTTCCTTGTTTTGAGGCAAGTTTTATCCTTTTATAATAATTATTTTACAAAAAATGAAGTACGTTTTTGAAACTGCTTGAAGGGCTGTATAACATCCATAATATGGCATTTGAATAGGTTCATTCGTGAAGAGGTGGGGGAAGACACCACCAAATTTTTAAATAGAAATACTACGCTATTTTTACATATGCAATAGACCCCAAAGAGTCGATTATTTTGATATATAACATTGATGTATTTGGCCCAACCGTTATCGAATTGTTTTCAAAAAATCGAAAATCAAGTAAAATTTCAGGGGTGGTTTCACCCTCTTAAAACGAAATTGGGCCGATAAGGAAAATGGCTTCGAACATCTTGGGGTGAGGACTGCTTGTCCACAAAGTTTGATTTTTTTTGGAATTTACGGATTCGGGATGTTTCCTTCTTAGACATATAAGTGCGCAATTTTTTCCTCCTTTTAACCGACCTTGTATCTTTAACGGTTTCCTCGGTTATGATTGTTTCTCATCTTAACAAATTCTGTCAATTCTAGTGCAGTTGATAAAGTAGAAACTCTACATATACCACATATACTTAAGATAATACTTGCAAATGATATCGTATTATGAATTGTCAAAATATAAAAAATTGATAATTCTATTGTCATCGTTTAACATTATAAACGATCCCATCCGATTCAAATCATACAAATGACATAATAACTCGAACAAATGAACCCAATAGTACCGATGCACTTTTATTGTGAACACACAGGTAATACAAATTAACTTCCTGGTTATAAAAAAGTGAATGCATAAAACGCCCTCTATACATATGCTTATTGTTGGTGAAATTTAAGCGTAAAAAGGTGCGTCATATCATTATGCTTATTATTGTTGTACAAAAGTGGAACAATTTAACTCCCAGGCCGTACCTACACCGATTCCACAGTACCACACGATCGATAATAACAATGCGCATAATGATTATATTAACAAATTTAGCGTTCATTGTATATCAAAATTGAAATCGAATCCTATATAAACCACCACACCGGATATCCCTAGCGTTCGTATACCGGAACTACTAGCCAGCACAGATTAGTAGAACATATGTACAATATGTATCTATGCATTATATACGTACATATATGGATCTATATGTAACTATAGATGTGATTTTGTTTCCGTATTGATGCGTTTCGAAGCTACCTAGATGGAACAAGGTCGACGGCGAATAATGTGACGTTATCTTTTTCTATTATCTCTATTATTATTGTTATACCTACAATTCATACAATATACATAAGTTATTATAAGTATTAACAGTATTATGGACACTTGTTAGGCCGTGACTATATGATAATTTGCCGGTTATATCGAAACAAAACGTTATTGCTTTTGTTATTGTCGTAGATCCGTTTCATGTCAGTACCTTTATTGTCTACACACATAGATTATGCATATGACTACTTAATTTTAATTTCACAGATATGTTTGTACGATGGAGGTCGGCACTATTTCATGTATACAAATTGTGATTTCATTGTCAAAAAATGTTACAGACATTAGGTTTATGTTGATTATTTAAGTGCTGGAGCCTGTGTCACCCTAAGGTTAGAATATTGAATCTTGTGGAGCGCAGCCCTCTTCTATTTGTATGTAACTATCCCTTTTTACAATTGATTATGGTAATTCCTTGAAAATATCATCTGAAGAACATCTAAACGATCGTCTTAGTAAATATCAAAATTACATAAATACTATGAAAATGGTAATAAAGGTGAAATGGCGCTTGAGAGCGAGGAGGGGGTAGCGATATGGCTAATTTCGTATTTTCCTAATCGGTATATTACAACTTGAAGAGTAGGAATTTTTAGTAGCCAGCCAGATAACGTGACTAGTGCGTGAAAATTTCTCAGGTAACAAAAATTAAGTACTGCGCCGTCATTCAATTTTTAATAAAATAAGGGCGTACGCTTAATCACATTAAACAACGTTTAGACGGCATTTATGATTTATCACCTTCATATTCCATTGTAAAAAAGTGGCCAAAATGTTTCCGTTTGGGGCAGGTTTCCCTTGAAGGTGATAAGTGCCCCGGTCGGGCAATTGAACTGATAACGCCTCAAAGCACTTCAATTATTGAAGATGTGGTATTAGCAGATCGCCGTTTGAAAGTGAATGAATTAGCAGTGATGTCTAACATTTCTGAAACAAGTATTTGCCGAATTCTCCATAACCATGGCATGAGTAAGATTAGTGCAAGATGCTCCCCAACGCGAACATCGGGTCGAATGTGCGCGTTCGATTTTAAACATGTGTGGAGACGACCCGAAACAAATTTTGCAATCCATTGTCACAAGAGATGAAACAATGGTTCTTATTTATTTTCTCATTTAAAGAAAAACCTTAGGGGACGTCGTTTTAAGGATGATGGTGGGTTGCAAGCAGCTGTAACACAACATTTTGAGGGAAACACTTTACAAGAGAATCATTAATTAATCGTTGCAATAAATGCATTGAAGTTAGGGGAGATTATTTGAAAAATAACAATTGCTATATTTTACCAAGTTTATTTTTTCTACATCCGGCCGAGAATTTATGGCGCCTACCTCGTACTTCGCCTCCAGCTAGAACAGGAATCAGGGCGGGGTATGGCAGAGGTTCTCCGAAGAGAAAGTCAATCAAAGTTCAGAGGTATAATGATATTCACTAATAAGGGCGCCAGGAGCTTTTTTTAAAATAGCTGCCAAAAACTTTGCATTTTCCCTTGATGTATGGAAATATATAACACCTGAATTTCGAAATTTTTGTAATAATTTTATTGGATATTGTTATGTTCGACGTTGTATCTACGACAACAACAACTTCTCTCAGTTGTCACTTCGGTACTGACTAAATGTCAGGCTGGCCACTCGTTGGCAACTAAATATCCCTCTTGCGGGGAAAATTGGAAATTTCTTCGTTACCATCCCCCCTCAGGCAACCGTCCTTGAAGCGAGGACATTATATATAAAATATAAGTCCAGATAATGACGAGTGTGGGGTAGCATGGACAAATCTACTCGTTAGTTAATTTTTCTATTCACTTATTCCGTCCAAATTAATGTAGAAATCGTCTGGAATAAGCAACAACATAAATTGAAAGGTACAACAAATAATATTTCATCAATTAAATCTTTGAAAGGTTTCTGTAAATTAACAGTGGATTTTCTCGTTTAAAGCTTGTTGGTGACAGTTTGGATCACAGAATCATCAACATACAACCTCCTGGTTAAGTCACTGCATTCGATCTCGTATGCTGTTTGCAGAAATAATATCATTTGATCGAAAGTCATCGAAAAGTTTCTATTTGGGTTAAGTTATCAAAATTGGCTGTGAAATAAAACAATCGCCGGTCTTTCGCGATTTAAAATAAAAGAAAGATGAACGACGCCATAATTTTTCATCAATCTTTATTCGGCCTTGGTTGAATCAAAGTATGTCTTAAATCCAATCCCAATATAAGTGTTCGTTTGTGTATTCCAAGTCTTTATTAGAAGAGAGAAGGGTTAAATATCCAGAACAGGCAGTTTCCTGTAATGGATATATAAACAGAGGGTTTATATACATTGGCTTCGTTCAAAAATTTAAAAGTTAGTAACTTTTCAAATCTTAAAATTCGTTAATTTCATTTTACTGAGTTGGAAATTCATTCTAAAATTGCTGTTTATTCAAATAAAAATTAGAAAATTCAACAAAATTTGAAAAAAAAAACCCGAGAAAGATATTTCAATATATAAAGAACTTTAAATAACAAAATATTTAATTTAGTTGCATGTTATTTTTTTTAAGAAAAAAGAAATAATACTACAGATGGCTTTTTTTCGGAAAACCTAAGTCCTAGGCAGCCTTGGATCCTGAGGGTGTCTACCCTGGTAGGTGGAGTGGGTGCTCCTACACTGAATCTCACGTCACCGATTTTCTGGTCCTAGTAGTTCGGAAAAAAGTAATGATCAAACCAAAGGAAGAGAAAAGAAGAAAAATTATTTAACTAGTAATTTACTATTCACTCAGAATAAAACCCCAATAATTCGCAAAATTTTAGAGCAGATAAAAGGTTTTAAGGCAGATCGATATTGAAAAATCGCAAATGAAATAATATTACAACTTCCGATAAATTTTTGCCACTACAAGGGAAACCATTGCAACACATCCACGAAGCTCGACAAAAAGGCCATGCGATAAGGTACGGTCAGAATTAGGCAAAAGCGATAAAATAAAATTGATGCTGCAATAAAATATTATCACAAATATCGTTAATTTAAATACGTAAGCAAAAGATAGCTCAAACATACTTACCCTTTCAAGGTAATTAAGCACCATTTAAAATAAGAACGATACCTCACGTCTGATCAAGATTACAGTTCATGAGAGAAGGGATGAAGAAAAATTCAGTCGACCGAAAATTATACGCAATAATATTGCAGCAAATCGAAATAAATATTTGCGCGTATACCGCGCCGTTCAAAATAAACAGGCCGTGTAACAATAAAATTGTTACAATTGGGGTGCTAAGGAATCCACGCCAAGAAAAACGTTATACTAATAGAAGCTGGTGAGCCTTCTCTTGATTTAAAAAGGAGCTTTTTAACTGCCAAATATATTTTTAAATTAATGACTAACCTGGGCAAATATTCGGTAACAGCCAGAGGCATGGCGAGCGTATAAAAGTTTACACATAAAATAGAAGGTAAGAAATAAATTATAAAACGTGCTGAAACATTTACCGTTTTAAAAGTCTGCCGTGAAACCACAAACTGGGTAACATCTGTTAAATATTTGAATTATTAGATATGTTTCCACAGCTGTTTCAGTCAAGTGAGTACGACGTACGGAATAAATGTCTTTAATGCCGAAAACGACCGTTCGACATCTAGCGATGTTATATTTGCATATTTAAAATAATCTTTGAAACAACTTAATGCATCTTCACACGCACCTTCACAAATTTGTCTTAATATAAGAAAATCGGTGTCTTTCTCTAAAACATTTTCAAATTTTCGTACTACACACCAATTTGTTTCGCCTTCTACAGCGCATAACTGTGCGTGAACATCATTCACAATTTGAACAGAATCTACTAGCGACATCGAAATATTTTGTACTTTTTCTATTCCCTCCGCTAGTCCGAAGTAATTGTTGTGAATACTTCGTAAATCTCTTTTAACCTGACTATCTAGAAATATTTCCAGGCTTTTCTTGATTGCTGCTGCTTCTATCGGATTGAATTTTAAAACTACCTTCTTTACTTGATCAAAATATTTGTTGTAGTAAAACGCAGCCTACAACCATGTTTCCCAACATGTAACAATCGGCTGCGGTGGTTCAGGTCAATCAGGACACAGTTTGTGAAATAGTCGGGTACGTTTCGGGGACCTTAGAAACACTGCCTTTGTACTAGCAATCAATGCATTTACTAGAGCAAAACATGTAGGAATCGTTTGTGTCGCAAGATTTAGAGTATGGGTACATGTAAGAAGCTACTGTTGATCCTAAACTTGGCTGAGAAGAAGTTGACTTTTTTTATTATATTTATATAGTCGTTCGGAAAAGCAAGTATATTGTGCCTTTTTTTCAACAGTTCTAATTTCTTTGAATGTTTCCCATATATACACTCTGTGGTTATGATAGTAAACTTTATTTGCGTATCATTGACCACTTTGCCATTATCATTGTTATATTCACTGATGGTTCTAAAAACAAAAACAGTCATTCAAAATGGACTTTCTCCCAAGGAATAGATAGAATCATCCACCTGTAGTTACCGCGAAAATGGAACAGGAAGGTGTCATTTACAAGAACACTTGCATACAGTGAGCACATACTTGTCAAATGTAAAATCTGTTCTTATTTTTTTCATTTCTTACCTGTGTAGGGATACCTTACACATTTAATGTTTCATTCATTTCATTCATCATACTTTAGTATATTTTAATTTACTTTGAACAATCTTAAGTAACCAATTTGGTACATTGTTTCAAGTATCTCCACCATCCATACAGCCACTGCTGCACATATCGACGCGTACGACATGGAATTTGTGTACCAGCATCGGTAAATGTGTTAGTATCGTCCGTATACGTCTATACGTTCGTGTGTTCGTGCGCAGGAGGCTGCTTGATTTGTCTGCAGTCCGCAGGGGGGCGCAGTTGACGCGGCAGGGGCGCAGCTCCCTCGCATTGCGTCCCGTCGTTTATGGGATATGTAATTACGTCCAACACTGCAATAATTTTCGACGATCACTTCCGTTAGACAGGTCTCTATAATACGTGTATGTGTGCTATGTGTGCATGTACGTGTTGGTCGTCTCTCCATATGTCTATCTCTTTCACGCTTATTGGAGTCTTCATTTCGAGGTATGATGTTGGTTTTCCATCTTTCTCTCGCCGGAGAGAGTATTCGGATCCCTTTCTGCGGGTCGGGACGTTGATAATGTGGTCGCTGTAGTTGTCGTGTTCATATGGCCGTTAATGATTATAATCTGCGCGAGCTAATTAGTTCGTGTTGGACCGGATTAGTTAGGACTAGCTATAGATGAAGTTTTAATGTCGATGGAGTAGGTATAATGTCTTGCTATTGTTAAAAATTTCCTAAACAGCGAATAATCTATTCAGGACCATCTCATTCACTGCAATGAATAAGAACTAAAATTTATGAGGTGTTCCAGAATTCAGACTAAATACAACATTCTTCTGTTCAGGCCATAAACAATGCATTGGTCATAAAAACATAAATTACAATGTTTTGTGTAAAGGAAGTTGGATGGCTTTCTCCTTCCTCATTCAAATACCTATCGTCTAATTTAAAAATATTTGATAATCTTCTTATCATCGATCAAAACACAGATCAGTGTATAAATCAGTGTATTTCATGACTTGTATAAACCTACATTTCATCATCTTCTCTTTTTCTCATAATCAGTGACATTTCCAAAGCCCACACTCAGAAAAATATTGACCAAATGAACCGATGTTTCGTTCATTTACGAAAAATTCATTTGGTCCTAACAAACGTCAATTTATTGCACCTAATCAGATCTATTCCCCCGAAGTGAATTGATTTGTTTGAGACTTTTCATTTGTGGCAAAAAAGCTACTTACTAGTGGAAAACATGTAGGAATCGTTTGTGCCGCAAGATTTAGAGTATGGATTTTACACGTTACATGTAAGAAGTTACCACTCTTCCACTCTACCACTGTTCTTTAAGAGATCGGCCCAAAGAACGCATGTTTGTGGCACCATCACTCATAAACATTAAAAGTTGCTTAGTTGAAACTTCAAATTCGTTCAATGAGTTCAACACCACCTTTAAAATCTCATCGGCAGTACAATTTATAACTCTTTTGGAAGCAAGTAAGAAGGAGGATGACGGTCGATGTGGTTCCATTGTACGTACCATTACATTAACCACAGAATATTTTTGACGATCTGTTGTTTCGTCCACACACAACCACAGTTTTTTATCTTTCAATTTCGCTTTCATTCCCTTTTGCTATACGTTCACGAGCAAATGGCACCACATTTCGTATCGATGTTCGACTAGGTAATTTACAGTCCGCATATTTATTCCAGAAGGAGACAAATGCTTCTTTGTCTAGTAAACGAAACGATAGATTACATATAGTAAAAGTAACATATAAATCAAATGTAAATTTTTCTTGGTCTCGTATGCCACTTTTTGCAGAAGAATGCTGTTTGCTTTCGATGTGACGTTGACAATGGCTTCTGGACCAACACATTAAAGGGATTTTACAAACTAGACATTTAATTTTAGCGTCATCAAAAATTAAGTCCGGCATGTCCACTATAAAGTTTTTAACTGTGTCTGCCATTGGTCGTTTTCGGGACGTACCAAACTGCGACATTTTTAAAGCAAACATAAGCGTACAATTACGAAATAAGTGACGACAGCCTACATATACACAGAACTACTCGCATACAGCATCGATTTAGTACTGACGCTGTGAACGCGTGAAATAAACAATCGCCGACTCCGCACCACATATCTACTGCACTGACTGTTACCGCTGTTTGCCCACACTATTTATAATACGGCTCATATGACCGATCCGATTCTCTCGCGAAGACCGATTATGACATTTATATATTATGACATTATTTATGTTTGTGGGGAAAAAATAAACACTAAAACTGTCATTGATCTTTTGTTTTTCGAAAAATAGTATTCTATTTTACCGAGTTGGAAAAAGCACAAAGCACAAAGATGGTTTTTTTCTTAATACTTGATTCTGATAATAACGAACACGCAATGAGAAATTAACCACTACGCATTAACATTTTAAAGATGTGGTAAAACGATGCACGATATACATCTATGTTTATACAATCCATGGAAAGGTACAACTTCAATATTTCAAGATTCTAGATGCATATGCATACGCGCAGGCTCTCATAAATCTATTCCAGTCATAATAATTGCATAACTTATTATGTACGGCGTCGCCTATAGCCTTGATAATTCGATATTTCAATTGAATCTCAGCGGGGTGTATTGGTAGGCGCAGTTATAGTTTACGAGCTATTGTGGTGAAGGTGTACACATACAGAAATACGTTTGCCGCTTACAAAACTAATGTTTTATTCAACGATATGCTGAACGGTAACATCGCGTGCCTAATAAATAAAAAAAAACGTACTTTTGCGCAAACAAATGCACACGCTTATGTAAAATCAGCTTGATGATATATTTGTTTATTAAATTATTATTTTCTGTTTTATGTATGTGGTTATATATACCGTGTGTGAAAGTCTTATTCAGTAGTATGAAAGCAACCCAACGATTAAATTTGTATGCAAATCTTTAAAGTTACCTAGTATTACTTTGTTGCTCCAAGCCTATCTCTTATAACTGGCGCTGTGTCAAAATATGAAGGTATAGTATCTTGAGAGATTGCAATCCATTAATTAACTTGCATAATTCATTTAAATTCTTTGGGAGCCGTGGATATTGCTGTATCATTTATCCAGTGAAACTTCATGCATTTTTGATGGGCGAAAAATCAAGTGTTTAGGTTCGCTGCGACATAGTTTCTATAGTATTTTTCTCAGAAAAAACTTAATGTAGGTCGTGGACACGTGTGGTCAAGCATTACCCTGTTGAAAGATTACCCGAGACTCTCTCTGGATAAAAAAAGGACTACAGACTTGATATATTGCCTCTAATTGTAACTGATTGCTCTCGAAACCATGATGCCAATTTCAGGCGTTATGTGTCTGGTGAGGATACAGTCCTCACGTTTTCTTTGTTCGTGTTATAATTTTGGTGGTCAATCGTCTTTCCGCCGCTCACTGCAATCTTCCTTGCCGATGTAGAAGAGCTGCAAATAGCCGTAGTGTTGATCATTTGACTGCTAACCCATTACCAGCAATGAACATCGAACAAAACTGATAGATCTTGTCTAATGGTACATCATTATTGCACTAAGATGAACTTGTTAAAAAAAACAACATACTCAAATAAATATACAATTCCCAACAAGAATAATATATTGTTACGTTGGCGTTCTTCCTTTAACTTGTTATGTAATCAAGTAAGGAGAAATAATACAAAAACGAAAGCAGCACTTAAACTATGAAGCATAATACTCTACAAGTCAATTTGTCGCACAATTAAATCGATATGTAGGTCCATCGGTCTGTTCACTAGATGACTCATATTATTTCATAAGGCGGAGACCAGTGCTGATATACCTACCAAAATCCGATACCAATAAGTACGTGCAACATTCTAACAAGAACTTCCTTTGAATATCTGCGTTTTATGCCTTGGTATAGATAAAAGTGTTGTTGGAGTTATCATATCCAAATCGTCTTTTATTATACAGATATGGAGGTTCTTGTTTACTCGTTTGATATCGTGAACATTATAAACCGCTTTTAGAAACTGAATTGCTTTTCTCATAACATGCGAAGTGTATGATCTAGTTGTATTTCCAAATTGACAACCTTTGCCGTTGATAGTCTTACGCTCCTCTCTAGAATCCGCTTCTTGCGATGGGTACCTTCTTCAGCTGGCTATAACGACTGGCTATAACAACCACTTTCATCAACCGATGGTAGTGATATGCGACCACTACCATCGCGTAAGCCTACAATACGTCCTGTTTCAAATTCACTTACTTGCTGATAGTGAGCCACTGTCGATAATGCAACATTTTTAGGGGATATTTTTATGTAATCAACCTAGCAATGAAAAGAATGACGAATGGCAACGATTTTTAAACGAAGTAGTCAACTTTTATAAGTATTTTGACCAGGTTGTGTTGAAATTGACAATTTTTGTGGTTTTGGTAGCTGTTTGAATAATGAAAAATAACAAATTATTTCAAACTCAAAAGCGTTATAACATTTTTGGCTAAAGAGAAAAATGCTTCAAAAATTACTCATGAACCGATAATTGCTATATATGGTGAGAATTGCATTGGAGTACATGGGATATGATTTAAAAGCTGGCAAACTCCTCGAAGAAAGGACACAGGTAGCAATAGAGGGAGTCAAAGTTTCGGCTGTTGCAAAGGAGGTTCAGATATAAGTGGTAACACTACTGACAATTTTGCATGACTACTTACGGATTAGCAAAGTGTCAGTGAGATTCCCAGGTTCCTCACAACAAAACGGAGCCTTATCAGGCGAGAAATTTGTTAGGAAAATTTGGATGCGTTAAAACAAAGCAGTGGGTGCATAAAGAGTGAACGCCACCAAGAAATGAAGAACGTGATGTTTGATGGGCAAGTTAATGGCAACAGTTTTCTGGGACTGCGAAGGGATTTCCATTGGTTGAGTACATGAAGAAGTCTTGAAGAACCTGTCGTTCGAGCAAAAACACTTTAAAATTTTATTGAGAAAGCCATACTGTTGCCCGACAGTTGCATGGTCCGTGGGGCTCAAAAAGTTATCGAGGAATGCGGTTTTCAGGGGTTAAGACGTCCGCCATATAGTCCAGATCTAAGCACCCAACCCTAACGTCTTTCCTAAACTGAAAAAAAAAACAAGAGTGAAATGTTCTAATGATGACCTGAAAACAATCATTATTTTTTGAAGATACCGAAAGAATTTTCTTTAAAAAGATGTCGTTATTGCAGAAACATTGAAATAAGTTCATGGGTGTTGAAGGGTAATATATAGAAAAAATAAACTTTGTTCATTCTTCTTATATAGTTAGGTGGATTACATAAAGATCTCTCTTCGTATATGTGACGCGTTAAAAGGAAGGGTATAGCTACAATCTCTGGACAAAATCCGAAATTTAAAATAAATAAATTATATTTTAGGCTTTTCCCAGGTAAACTTATTATTATTGATATATTGTCGTTTAGTAACCAGTTTTAAAAGCAAATTTGATAGAACATTTTCATGTAAAAGTAAAAATAACGAAATTCTACAACAATTATTCATATATCAAAATGAAATACAAAATCCTCTTTTACCCGTTACAAAATTTATTTAACCCCTTACAGAAACTAGTTTCAGCAATATGCCATCATCAGCCAGAGTGGTCGAATATTTAAATCTTGAAGTTTCAAATTTATTTATAAAATAATTTATTCGACTATTCTAGCTGATGATAGCATATTTCCGAAACTAGTTCCAGTGTATATAAAAACAATTTGCAAGGCGTACAAGAGAAGGGAAATTTTGTATTTCATTTTGACCTCACAACATGGAATATCTACAAATTATTCATATCACAAGGAACGTAACTGCCGGTATTCTCACCGAGGATATGAGGATATGAGCCGCAATATATTTGAAACTGCAAATAAACCTTAGTTATTATAAGTTTTGATAGTTTCTACTACTGACTAATTATAAGCCTGCTTGGCTCAGCCGGAGTTGGATGCAGAACTATAGCTTAGCTATAGTTGCTATGTTAAACTGTGATTTATTTATATTAAATTTCTAACTTTATCCAAAAATCCTAGATAATACTAAGAGCATCCAAGTGAATTTAAATCTAGGCTTGCTTCTAACATATATACAGATTACTAAAGGCTGAGAACATTTATCGACTTATTTGAGAGGGAGTGTTGGTTCCTTGGATCTCATTTATAAGAAACATTAACAAACAATTCTGGAATTTTTATCGTTTTCTAACTACATTTAATGTGCCTACGTTCATCCAACAATTTAGAATGTTATTTCTTGATCCATTTGAAGGAATCTGAGAACTTACATGTAATTTAGTAAATCAAGCCACCTACTGGCAATACATATGCAAAAATATCTCACACAAAGTAAATTAATTATTGCCAGGGAGAAGCCCTAATCGTACAGGAAATTATGTGAAGTGATACTTGTGCGATAGGAAGCGGGGTCGGTCATTGAATCACGTCGGTTTGGCGAAAAATAGTGTACATGTACATGATGAAAAGATGATATATGTATATATGTAAGCTTACCCGTAGAAGGAAGGAAGAAGATATCATATTTAGAACTCACCTCTATTGTATACTGTGTGACATGGATATTGTACTGTCCCATGGCAACTGTTTTAATACAAACCACAAAATGACTCAGTTAAAAAGTTTAATGTAAAGTATAGGTCAACATTTTACTTTAACAATACATCAGATAGTTTTTATGTTTCGAGAAGTATGCCAAAAGAAATACATTCATCTGTAGAATTTTAGTTTTAGTGTGAATAAAGAGAAGACACTATATATTATGTATAAGGGTTAGATGGTATATTAAGAATGTATCAATATATATAACTCAGGTAGATTTTTGGTGGGAATCTAAAGCTATGGCACGAATGAAACGAAATATTTTACTTTTTTAAGAGGTATTTTAATTTCGTACGGTTGATCATTACAACAAACCCAGAGAAAAAAAGAGAGAAAAGGTAGAAGGAACAAGGAGAAGAGGTTTTAATATTTACGACTGGGAAATTTAGTGGTTCATAATATAAAAATTCTATACCTACCGGTCCTATAATAGTTTTCTTTTTATTTTGTCATTCTTTTAGGTATTCTTCTTCTTTCTTCGCTTCGGTTTAATATATTTATGGTGTTGATTTTTCTTCTCTTTTAACACGTTCGATAGAATTACCTCGTTAGCCAATGTCGGCGTCTATAAACGAGGAATAAAACAATACCCAATCCACGATAGATGTCATCGTATTTTAAATAAATCCAAGAAATATAGTCGTGCTACTGCGTTGTTTGAATTCATAATCGATTAATTATGAAGTTATAAATCGCATTTGATGAGAAATAAATGGAGAGAATGACCTTGAATTTATGATGGGATACAGAGAATATAAAATTATTATATTCACCAGGGTTCTTCCATTAGACTACCACTCTTTTGTAAGACGCCAGATTCTCTATTGAAAGTAAATTTTCTAGAATAGAGAAATGTCGGTCAGAACAAATATCAAACAGCCGAACACAATAACCTTCGCATGCCAAAAATATTGGTTATTTAATATTAGTTTGTTTCCTCTTGGCTGCTGAATAATAAATTTTGACAAGGAAGAAAGCCAATAGAAATTTATAAGCGTTAGGGAAATCGCTTTTCAAATTGTAGTTGACTAGGAGAAACCGAAATAAAATAAAATAAGTTTTATTATGTGTACTTCTACATTAAAATTTTTTAGAATCACAAGCAATGACAATAAATTTACTGCATTATGTACGGATATGTCGTGCTGCTTTAAACAAGGTAAGTGCAATTAATAATGTTGATATAAATAATACACCCTAGCTTTGAAGGTTATCGTAGTGGCGGCCGCTTGCGCATGCGTTGAGATGGCGCCTCTGTGGTCATGTATGCTGAATTTAATCACGATTGCGTCATTTGTCTGCTAGCTACAACAGCATAAGTATGTCAGCTCCGCTATTAATTTGCACCAAAGAGGAACAACGATTTTTGTGGTCAGATGGTGTGAAAGGTGCTGAAATTCACCGGAAACTTTTGCCACCATACTTTTATCTCATAAAAGCGTTTTTTTGTGGATCGAAATGTTTCAAAGTGGTCGCACGAGCGTAACACAAAAAGAGTGAGCTGGACGGCCGTCAACCTCGACCACCGACGACAACATTCAGCAAGCTCGAAAGATGGTTACAGCAAATAGGCGAGTTACCATAGACTTTCATCTCTTTAAACCGCTCAAGGAAGCTTTGAGAGGTCGTCGATTTGCCTCAGACACAGATGTTCGGGATGCGGTGCCAAAGTGGCTTCACGACCAACCGAAAACCTTCTACCAGGCAGGCATACGGAAGTTTTTGGCTCGCTGGACCAATGGCATTGCTAAAGGTGGAGACTATGTCGAAAAATAATGTATCTGTTGTATACCTATCTTTGTTGAATACAGTTGTAGAACTAAAAGTGTAAGTAATTTTTGACTTACCCTCGTACGACTTATCAACTTAAAAATTGCCATCTTCCACAAAGACATGCTGAAGAGCTGTACAACAGCGAAACACGTCCATGTATGGTGGTTGATGGCAGTTAGTTGTAATTTCATTGTTTGTTAAATACTTATGTGTAGGGGTCTAGAACGTATAGAGAAAATACCGTTATTTGAAGTCAGAAACTTTAATCTGAGAGCAGTGAATTTGCTTTCGAAACGTATTTCTTTAGTAAGAAATTGTCACAGGCGGAAATTACATGCCAACAAGAATGGCATATCCATAAGCTTTTCGCGACACAAAATCGTAACGTATAGGAAATTGTAAAATTCAGTGGAAACGTTGCAACTCGGTTAATATTGAAGCACAAAATTTTCTTTTTGCAGTACAAAGGGACACCAAACTAGCACATAATGATAGCGTATACAAAATTTCAAAATCCAGAGATGGCGGAACTGGGGACATGCCATGCCCAAAATTCTAAACGTTGTAGCTCCCTTAATAATGGAGCATAACATTTTCTTTTGCGGAACAAAATGGTACAAGACGAGCACAAAATTATAGCGTATACGAAATTTCAAAATGTCGAGGTGGCCGGACTGGCATGTCCCCGGCCCCGCCAAAAAGAAACCGTTATAGCTCCGTTAATATTAAAGCACAAAACGTTCCTTTTGCGGCACAAAATGAGCATAAAGTGATAGCGTATTGAAAATGTCAAAATCCGGGATTGGTGGGGCTGGGGACATACCCCCTCTTTCTGGCACCTACAGGAGTGGCACCGAAATTCTGCCAAATCTGCATGTATATCGAATAATTTTGTACGATAGCTCACTTGGTTTATAAAATTTAATTAATTATTAATGTAATTATGTATCATAGAATGTTTGAAGATTCGTAGAACTAGAAAGTTATAGAACATCATCCTTGCATACAATAGTTACACCAGAGAGAGGCAACATATATTTTAACCTCCATAGAATATACCTTATACTCATAACTAAGTGTACATATCGTTTTTCACGACGTATAATCGTAAATCGATACGACATTTTACGTATATGAAAGGTGGACAGATTTAAGCGAGGCGAACATCGATAAACAAAACCGTAAATTGTCCCCGTCTGTAGCGTTCGTTAAACGAACGGCCGCTTAATGAGGTCAAATAATAAAGGATAATAAGTTAATAAATCGGCTGCCGTTCAACAAATCATCGCTTTTTCACCGCGTCGCCACATCTACTTGCTTACATTTATGTATGTGTATGCGTCTCGTTCAGTAAGCTTCGGCGTATACAGCAAGCGGAATTAATCCGGGAAATTTATGAGAAAGTTAATAATGGAAAGATACGTACGGTATCTTATTGACGTTCCTAAACCGTAGATTACGCGTAAATAGTTAATAGATACCTACATTGCGCTTAAGTTCTATCGTGTTTCTGACGAAAAGAGCAGAGGAGGTAAGCGACGTGAATAACCGACGGGATTTATTGAGGCGAATTAACATGAAGTATGATAGAAGCCGGTAAAGTAGGTACCTTTGGTTAGATGCTTAGAATTTATGAAAGAAAATGCTTTGTTCATTATGTACCACGTTCATATCTCACTGTAAAAAAGTGTATGTAAATTTTCAAAGCAATTACATAGACCATTGTTGTAAAATACGCATAAAAGTTAATATAATATAAATCTACATATGAATATTTTTGAATTCATCGGAAAACTATGCTAAATCACTAAAACATTAAGTAATTTCGCATAAAATAAGTAATATTGTACACGATGTCTCTTAATGACACAACCTTATATGTATATTTACAAAATGCATTGTATGGTGTGATGCGCGCGCATCCTACATCGCACAGAACAATAATAATTAATAATTATTTATTTATTTATTTATTCAAAAATAGACACATACAGAAATTAATCCTAATTACATGTGTCATTAAATTAATATATATATATATATATATATATATATATATATATATATATATATATAATCGCAAAGCATTATACAATAGTATAAAGAGATATATTTTAGTGAAAATGTTAGAGGGAAACCACATTGAGAAAGTTAGAGAAATCTACGAAAAATTTAAGCCAACTAAACATCAGTTGTATACAATCACTGCCGATTGAAACATATCACATTTCTGGCGGATATAAAATAACCATGTCTCGATATTCCAAAGATTTCTATTTCGCGAAAGTATTCATTATATAGTTTGCAAATTCTCGTTATGGGTGACAAGTAATTTTTACTAATATGCATAGGTGGAACCGGCCTGGTACTGTAATAAGGTACATGTAATCGAAACAGTGACAACAACCTTGCATTGTCAAATACATTATTGAAAATTTTATACAGCACATATATCATGGCAACCTCATCCTTTGCAAACGTTAAAGTATGATTGAAAGGGTGGATTTTGACCATACTTTCTGTAATAAAGATATCGCAGAAATTTATTTTGTACTTTTTCTAGAAGATCACTATCCTTTTTTACATGGGGAGACCAGACTGCAGATGTAAATTCCATTTTGGATCTTACTAGCGCATTGTACAGGAGAATAATTGACTTTAAATTAGTAAATTTAGATGTATTGCGCCTAATAAACCCCAAGTTCCGACAGGCATCAGCAGCAGTCGTCCGTATATGTTCAGAGAATCGAAAAGACGAATCGAAGACAACTCCAAGATCGTTTACAGTGTTCTTGCGAGTAAGAGAAAGACTATTCAACTGATAATTAAAGGAGCAGGGTAATCTTTTTCTCGTAAAACTAACAATGACATTGACACCAATCGAGTATTTTGTATAAGTCACTTTGTAAATGAGAGCAATCAAAAGGTGTTACAATTTTCCTATAAATCTTGCAATCATCTGCATAAAGTAAACATTTCGAATATTCAAGTACATCTACAATGTCATTAAAAAATAATAAAAACAAGAGGGGTCCAAGATTGCTCCCTTGGGGAATTCCCGTTCGAGATAGAAAAGTCTCCGAGTAAGCACCTTCAAAGAACACTACTTGCCTACGATTTGATAAATAAGGCCCAAAAAAATTCAAAAGATTATGTGAAAAACCAAATTTGTGAAGTTTCTTCAACTGAATATCATGATCCACTTTATCAAACGCTTTGGATAAATCTGTAAAAATTACGTCCAATTGGGAATTATCAAGAAGTACATCTGAAATATCATTCGAGAATATTAATAAATTATGTCATGTTGTTTTTAGATAATAATAATAAACATATGTTAGATATATTTGCAGTTTTAAGATATATTAATTTGATTATTATCTACTACTTTGAAAATCGTGTATTATTATTTATTTATATATACCTGTCTGTGAAGTTTCATTTCAAAACATAGTGTTTTTAAATCAAAATCTGTTTTAACCTAACTGTATTAACAAGAAAATAACAACGAAGATTGTGATTTTTAAACAACAGCCAATATGCCTCTGACGTCATTAGATCCCAACACATTTCTGATATATAGAAAACTGTAGAAAACGTAACTTCAACATATTCTTATGTAAAGAAATCGAAGTTACGTTTCAACACCAAGGAATATGGAAAATCAAACCCAGAAAAGTTATTCTAAATATTGTATTGTGCCGTTGTGCTAATCAATTTCGATTAAAATACCAGAAAAAGTATTCATATCGTTGCCATTTGGGGAACAAGTATAAAAAAGGAAAGTTATAGTTACAGGCTACAAGGCGCAATGAAAGTGATTTATGTAAAAATACAAGGGGTTTGTTTGTGAATATCATTTTAATGTGAATATATTTATACAGCTTTATTATTGCAATAATTTTTATTTCAAATGCGATGTTGTGTTCATATTTGTCACATTATCACTCCGTTTTAATTTTACGTATTATTAATACAACTATTTGTCGATCTAAAATAAAAATAAAATATTAAATGCATAATCTTTAATAGGAGCTTTTAATTACTTAGTTAATTAATTAAGTTAATTTCTTGGATTAAGAATATGAAAATGCCTTTATAATAAATACTATAACGTCTCGACTGATATATTTACTTACATACCTTTCTGCGTTAACACCTCTAATTTCGCTAGCGTGAAAACATTCACCCCCTTTTATAAAGTCCATCAACGTACGTCTACGTTTCGTAAATTGTCAAATTCCTTCGCGGACATTTTACACACGCTGATTTTGCACCATTTTGTTAGAAAACAATAATAAAATAATACTAAGATCGTTTTTAAAACGGTCAGAAGAGATTTGAAAGCATGTAAACACGTGGCAAATTGGATAGATACGAATATCTTGTGACGTCATGATAGCAATCGTATATGTTCGGGCATATCCGTATGTGGTCGGTTTGCTAAGGAAATTTTTGAATTCAAATCTTTTTTACACATTATTTAATGAGTCATTTACGGATATTCTTTATTTATACTACAGATAAATAATAATAATAATAATAATAAAAAGAAAAAACGCCAACAAAGGAAAAAAAATTAATTACACAACCCCAGGGTGGGCCCAGTTACATCAGATTGATGTGTACTGCTTTAGCTTAACCCTGAATTAAAGAATAAAAATCAGAAACAAAGTTTATGCCTACATACTAAACTTAAATCTAGAAGAGAAAGAAAACAAGTAACTACGCGTGTGCCAAATCAAATACACCAAAGAAGTAGACATTACAATTATACAAAGAAAGAACAGCTATGTAAGTTAATACAGATATTTTTCAAGTACAGAGTAAACAAACAAACTGAATAGCAAAAGAAAAATATACTTAAATAATAAACTTGTGAGCACACCAATTACCCTATGAGCCAATTTAACTGCGGCACTTATGTTTGAAAGCATGTACAGAGCTTTATTTAAGGTTTTCTGGAATATTATTATATTTTCTGTAAATGCAAAAGGAAAACAATCTTTCAAATAAAGCTGTTTTGTGGCGAGGAGGCGAAATCAAACCGCGAAATCGGGTAGAGAGATTGTAAATGTCCGTCCTAAAGCGAATTCTGTTGTAAAGATACGGCGGAGTTTTACTGATTAGTATCTTATGATAAAGAGTTAGAGTTTGAACTTCTCTTCTATTGCACATATTGAGCCATTTGGCGTCAGTTAACTTATGTGAAATGTGTTGATATTTCCTAATACCATATATGTAACAAAGACAACTGCTTTACTCCCTCTGAACACGATACGACGTCATATAATCCAAACAAGGATGATAAACTTCACAACAATATATAAATGCGGAGAGTACGTAAGCTTCACAAAATTTGTTTTTAATATTTTGATTCAAAACTGATCGAAACGGATATATTTTTTTTAAATTAGTATGAGATCGCCGTAAGCAATTATCAATAAAGTCTCGATAACGGAAAGACTTATCAATTATTAATCCGAAGCTCTTAGCACTGTTTACAATTGGAATAGAAGAATTGTTAATACTGACGTCGATTAGCATACTTAGAGTGGCGCAAATGTGCCTGTTATCAAAGATTAGCACCTTTGACTTAGCTGGAAGCAGAGAGGAAGTTGGAGGAAGGAATATTTTTCATACGCGTGAACCTTATTGTAACCACTATAAAAAATAATTACAAAAAAACACGCCCCTCTTGATTACGTTTACTTATGATAATATTGTATAGGTATGGACTAGCAGTGACTTGAAATAATAACACAAATTCATTAAAAAAGGGTACAGATATCGCCCAAAGATGTTATGCCTTTCTTCAATATCTAACCCGAGAGACAAGCAAATGAAAGCAAAGAATCGCAACATATACATATAGAAACACCAAATACATGATTCCATATGCACGCCAAACAAAACTGCCACAAACCTAGAACATACATTATGTACATACATACATACATACATGCATATACTTTGGCTGAATCTCATAAGGTACGAACCCGGTCCGGGGCGACAATGGGACAATACCCACATCGCGGCCGACAAGTCCGCACCACCTCCCACGGCATGCCGTATGAATATATTAACGGCGACAACATAAACATAACTCTCTCACCCGCGAGAGAACGATCTTGATACGGTCGTCATTATATTATACAGTGTGTACATTAGATTGGACGTAATAAATTAATGAAGTGAATCTCACACTCGATGCCGTCCGACACCTCACCTGACTAAGACGTACGGTACGAGATGAGACGAGGAACAAACAGATCGCTTGTCGTTATAGGGATGCCTATACGTACAGAAGAATGTATTGGTGTATGTGCGCAAATGTCGCGAAAAGGATTCGTAAATTTTCAACGTGAGGTGGACAACGTCAAGATATTTTACTTTATTTTATTCGCTTTTCGCGAAGCCGTAAAAAAGTCCTAATTAAGTATAGCAGAGAGAAAAGAAAAGCGATGTAAGGAATGTCTAAAGTGACAAGCGATTTATGTAATTTATATTAACATTGTTGTCAAATTTCAAGTCTTGACAGATAAGTTGTGTATACTGAAATGTTTTATCTCAAGGAAATTGTTAAAAAACTTGGAATTTCGTAAATTAATTAAATTTTTAACTCTACTGTGGAATTCAGGAATATTCTTCCACACTCCTTCGGCACTCTTTAATGAATTTTGATATCTTCTTCTTCCGTTGACTAGGACTACGTCCTGTTTGTCTGGCCTATTCGGTTGAGGAGGAGACCCAGCTTTCCTTCCATCGTGCCGGCGGGCGTCCTACTGGTCTTCGATATCAATAAATGGAAATTAAAGAATGTAAAAAAATTGGAACATGTAAACTAACCTCGATTTTTCGAAGATGTCATATACACTCTATTTTCCTTATGACATTTACTGGAAATCTGCTTATTCTAACCTCCAACCTTCTCTTTTACCTTGAATTTATTCTCTAATTTCAATATCGGACACTTTAAGCTAATCTACGAGTTAACTCGATGAAAGCTTGGCCAGAAGTGATGAATTTATTGGCGTCCCTTTTCTGCTTTATTTTAATCGCAATGGCGATTGTTTCGGTGAAACAATGTTGGCGAATTTCGATGAATAAGGTTATTTTTAGATGTAGCATGAGAGAATGAATCTAGTGACGCTATTAGATGGCTCAAACTAGACGACTCTATGCTCTACTTGATAACTTTATGATAGATATTTAATTTATGAAATTCTGCTCGAAATACCTCTGAATTTACTGTTATTTGTTGTAGGAGGACTTTAGATTGATTTTGAATGAAAAGAAGAGTAATGGAAAAGGTAAATGGATAGTCCTGTACTCACAAAAATTCTTTAATAAGAAAAACCTAACTTGCAACCGGTTTCGGGCACATGCGCCTCCTCAGGCCAAGCTAAAAGGACATCATAGGTGTATTACAATGTATAAATTGCTAAATGTGTACATACAATTGTTAGACTTAAGTACTAGATTTTGTAAGTTTATATTGAAGTGTTATATGTATAAAATATTGAAAAGTAGAAGTTTATTAAAAATTTGTAAGTGATGTAAATATTTGTAAAGTTATCTCAAATTAATAAAGTTGTTATATGAGTGAAACGGTTTTTTATTATTTAAGGATGATTACTTTTAATTAATTACCAGTTTCTTTTTATATTTATTTTTAAAGAAGAGTAGTTTCATTTCCGATTGACCAAAATCGTCATTGGCTGGAGTTAAATAAACTATTTAGTACCTTAACTCCAAGGTCAGTCGGCTCGGGCGGAAATTGCGGCTTCCGAAAAATAGCTTTCATCCGCCAGAGGGAATTTCATATCCATCGGGTAGCTATACTGAATATCCTATACGTTTTAGAGTAACAGCTGGGCTTTTCGATGTAAATATTTAACGTAACAATACTTTTAAAACATTTCGCCACTTTTGAGGCAATGTTCTCGAGTATTGTTTGAGTGAATTGAATCAATAATCCATAGTGATATAAAATATTATATGCTACATTACACCAAGAAGAGGCACGAATTTTTTACCAAACTTAGAACTGTTTATCGCCGGGCGTTCGGCTTGCAATCCCATCGACCACATCTTGCGTGATCACTAGAGCAACGCAACTGCGCTGGAAGCCAGTGGCGGACGCATGAAAGTTTACACAAAATAAATTAAATGTGATACGTGCTCAAACACTTACCGTTTTAAGAGTCCTCCGTGAAATCACAAAGTGGATAATGTCTATTTAATATTTGTAACATTAGGTATGTTTCCAAAGTTGTTTCGGCAAAGTGAGTGTGGTGTGAAGAAAAAGTGTTTTTGTATGCCGAAAACGAACGTTCTACATCTAGTGACGTTATATTTGCGTAAGTAAAATAATCTTTCAAATAACTTAACGGCTCTGTTCACGCACCTTCACAAATTTCTCTTAATGTGCCAAAATCACAGTTTTTATCTAAAACACTTTCAAACCTTTCTAAAACACAAACATTTCTTGCGTCTTCTATCGCGCATAGCTGTGCGTGAACATGTTGCACTATGTGTAAAGATTCCACTAACGACACCGAAGAATTTTGTAGTTTTTCTATCGCATCCGCTAGTCCCACGTAATTGTTCTGAATAATTTCCAAATCTGTTTTAACTTGACTATCCTGAAATTTCAAGCGGCTTACCTTGACAGCCGCAGCTTCCTTTGGGTCGAATTCTAAAATCACGTTCTTCATATTCTCAGAATATTTAAGATAATAAAATGCAGCCTCTAACCATGTTCCCCAACGAGTAAGAATAGGTTGTGGTGGTTCGGGAATACCGGGGCATAGTCTATGAAATTCCCGAATACGTTTTAGGGATTTTACAAACACAGCTTTTGTATGTGCTATTAGAGCGTCTACCTCGGGATAACATTTTCTGATACTATCTGCTACGAGACTGAGAGTATGAATTTTACATGTAATATGCAACAAGTTAGCACACTGTTTTTTAAGAGATCGACTTACAGCAAGCATGTTTGCGGCACCATCATTCATAAACATCAACAGTTGATTTGTTGAAAGTTCAAACTTTTCCAATGTATTTAAAGCCAACATTGGAAGGGCACCATGAATTCCCAACGTTACGTTAGTGAGCTGGTGGAACTCCATATTCTTCACTTTTCCAGCAAGATAACGCCCAAGCCCACATAGCGAGAGGTATTATTACTAACAAAAATCTTGATTAATATGTACTTCTTAATTGTTTTTTTTAAATAGTTCCCTAAATTTTTCTTATGCAACGGGTTCCTGGAAAGAACCCTTCCTCAAACATTTAAGAAATGTAATAGGTGCGATACATTAAAATGTTGTTAAATTTTTATATATAAATTATTTTTTTTCTTTTTAATATTGATATGGACATATCCACGCCGAACTAATGACTGAATATTATTATTAATGTTTGAATTATTGGAATCGTCTACAATTCAACTAGAGATCAACAAACACGTTTATAAAAGAGAAATCCGTAAAACTAACAAGAACTTAAGGCGCCCACGCCGATTCTCAAGCGGACACCGATCTTCTTCCCCTGGCTGCAATCATTTCGCGATATTAGTTTACTATTTACGATTCGTGGCGTAGAAGGTTGCCTGCGCAGGTGTGCCAATCTCCTCATACAATCTAAATCATAATTTGCATACCGTTTTATACATATGCATATAGCAGCTATTAATATATCGTATGCATTAATGCTTGCATGTTTCGTGTAAATACGAGCGTTAAATATCTACAACATTCGTTCATATTCTCTGGGTGACTTAAAAAATACTCAAATGAGCGTAAATATTTACGATTTAAGGCGATATTGTGCATCTGATAAGAACTACATATACACTCACGGACAAATTTAGAGGAACGTCAAAAAATTAATAAAATAACGATTTTTTTTTGTATAATTGGTATTTTACCTAGTAAAATAGGAATTTTCCTAATCGATGGTCCAACACATACGTTCTAACGCGTGGCGATTTGACATATATGGTAGTTTATTTAGCTATTCCTAACCTACAAAACCATACATGTGGAAAATTGTGAGAGTGTAAATATCATAGTCTTTTTCTGCTTTGAAAATGTTGAACTTCGTACCAAAAAAAAATACCATTTTCGGGAAGATGAAAAATCGATAAGTCACCAGCGAACTCCTGCTGAAAAGACATCAACGGAAAAGTTTTCTGTATCAAATCGTCACAGGTGATGAAAAATGGATATGTTTCAAGAATCCCAAACGAAGAAAATCATGGGTTGATCAAGGCCAACCATCAACATCGGCTGCAAGACAAAATAGCTTCGGAAAGAAGACAATGCTCTGTGTTTAGTGGGATCAACAGGGTGTTGTTTGTTATGAACTTTTCAAATTTGGTGAAACGGTTAATGCTGCTCGATACCGACAACAAATGATCAATGTGAACCATGCATTGATCACAAAACGTCCGGAATGGGCCCAGAGACATAGAAAAGTGATTTTGCTACATGACAATGCGCCGGCCCACACCACAGAAGTTGTCAAGGAAACTTTAATAGAATTGAATTGGGATGTGCTACTTCACCAGCCGTATTCGCCGGACATTGTTCGTTCGGACTATCACTTGTTCCGGTCGGTAGCGCACGGATTGGCTGAGCAGCACTTCGTTAATTTCTAAGAAGTGAAAAAATGAAAAGATGAAAGTTTCTATCGTCGCGGAATCCATCTTTTGCCAGAAAGATAGGAAAAGTTGTAGCATCAAATGGCGCATACTTCAAATAAATAGCTTTAACCATTCACTTCAAATTAACATGTGTTTTTCCTTTAAAAAATCCGGATTTCATAGGTAATATTTTACGTACAATTTTACTTTTTTCCAAAATTTAAAGAAATTGATGCCCATATGCCAGTCTATTAGTACTTTCTCATTCCTAGCTTGATTCATAATATCTAATAATTCTTGTTGTCTTCTTTCTGCTTCTTCTAGTTCGCTTTCTATTATGTCTTCTGCCTCGTCTTATACTTCTTGAACTTCTTGGGTGGTGTATTGTTCATTATTTTGGATATTATTATCGTTTAGATTATCCTGTTCCAAGAGATCTTTAAAAAATTCCCTCCATCTTTCCATAATCCTTTTTTCTTCTGCATTTCTGCTTTTTAATTAGGGATAAAAATGGAAGTATGCCTTCTTTTCGGATATGGAAGTGAAATCATAGGCTGTGTTCCAATATGATGTTTGGCACGTTAAAAATCCCTACCAAAGTTTGGAACTAGTGATGGGAAAAATCGTTATTCTAAAATAACAGTTTCAACCGTTATCGTTATTTTAAAATAACAGCTACAAAATAACAGGTTAAGCGTTATTTCGCAGTCTACAGTTATACACGATAACGCATCATGATTTCACATAGCACATGTGCAACTGCTGATTTTGCAGCACGCTAAAATTTTAATTCAGAAATTTTTTGTAATATAAATATTTTATTTCGTTTTTTTGCAAATAAATTATAAACTGATTGATAGATTAAAATAAATTAAGTGATAAACTGTTCACTGTTCTCAGATTCACTGCAATCATTGTTACAGCAGCGTTTAATTTTCACAATTTTGACTGATCCTAGTGTTATTTTTCTTATATTTAATCTTAGTTAATCTTCGAAATGCGAGAACATCTATGTGTTTAAATGCTATATAATAAATATAACGGTTTTATTTTTAGTTTTTATAAGTAAATTCTTTATATAACATCGGTCTTTTATTTTACATTTGATAATTCCAATACATACAATTATTTAGAAAATATATCCATAATAAACGTCCGACTCGATGTCAACTACCGCCGTAATAACCGTTCGAGAGGATATTTATGTAGGTACGTGATCTGATAAGTTATTTTTCTAGGGGAGTTGTAACTATTATTTGTAATAAACAGCGGCTTCGATCAGACAGTCGTAGCGCCACGCAGTTGAGTACGCCGCAACGGCGGTCGATGATATGTTCGAAAGCAACCGTGCTACACCTGTTATTTTCACAGCGAGATAACAGTTGCATCCATAACGGTTATAAAATAACAGATAGTTAAATAACGACCCATCCCTAGTTGGCAAAATTCTAGTGGGACCAGCTAATGATCATAGTAATCGATGTATAAAAGTGCTAGGTGTATTCCGTAACCTGACGCTTCGCTCAATAATAGAACTACAACAACAACATCCTAAACCAAATACTGTTTGTTACTCATCAATTACAAAATACAATTCGAACTCAAACATACTATGTACCTAAAACAATTAACCAGAGATGACGTACTGTTATTTTTCCACACGTGTCATGCTGAATTAAAGTGTGTTAGTACCGATCGAAGTAAAAAATATCAACATTCTAAGTTGGCATGTCCAATTCAATTCAAATCATCAACGTAAAACATTCTACACTATTCGAATATCATTGGGATAAATATATCAAGCTAAGATAGAAGATTTCGTTGGAAAAATAGAAACTAATTGCTAATGAAGCGCACGTACGCACCTCTGAATTAGATATTTCGTTCAAATTCATCGCACCAACGCAGGCCATTATTAATTAGCATCGATCTGCTCCCTAGCATACAGACATACATCGATATATGTAGCGTTGATATATGTAGGAGCATATCTAATTCTCCGGAGAGCTTACGCTTTGAATCTCGATTAGATTTGTGAAAGTAATTGTTTGTCGTGGATTCGTAGCGAATCCGTTCTCCTGCAGACGATAATTCTACGGTACCGTTAGCGAATGGCGACAATTAGTGCACCATAGCTTAGAATAATGCTTCAGATACATACGCAAATAACGTGAAGTTAGGTAATAACGTATGCGGTGTTGGTAATTGCGATTCCGCTTCGTTAAGAAAACGACGACGACTACCACGATGGGTATTGCCTACGCACTCACGCACTCATCCAGGCAAGTTCCAGAAACGTTCATTTTAATAAAATCAGTCACATAACGCCAATATGACTGATGAACTGCCGTCTTCATCGCCACCTACCCAATACGAATGCACAATTACAGTTGAGGATATCTAGCCGTTGATGAACCACGATGACAACCTTGTACTAGAACTTTGTGATACCTTCATTGGTATCTAAGCGGCAACGTACGAAATACGTCATTGCGGAGCACGTAACGACATAAATATTAACGTGAACGCACGCCAAAGAGAAAATCTACGCAAGAGTTGATAGATATAAGTGCATTGAAAAGTATTTGCTCGATTTTAAGCTGTGATATACCAACATATTGTAAGTGATTTCGCCCAAAATTGAAATATAACCAAATATAGCTATTCTAACTTGATAATGATGATAATTTATTGCCCAACAGATATAACATCCAATTACAGGACAATATAAAATTAAATCTACATGATAAAAGTACCTATTGAAAAACAAAACTAAATAATTTTTACTAAATTTATTCAAAACAAAACAAACTTAAATCTAATACAAAACCTAACATGGGATTATAAAACATACTAAAATTTATTCAAAACAAAACAAGCTTAAATCTAGTACAAAACCTAATAGGTATGGAATTATACAAAGTGTATTGTGGACGAGCATTGGTGCAATAGTGTAGGCAACGGGGAGAAATGGATGCCAGTGGAATGATCAGATATTAGATTGTAAGACTTGCAGGAAAATTTTACTAAATACTCCTTGCTGAAGGTATATCCAACAAGTGGTGCAAAAATGAAAGCAGGTGACCTAGAAGACGTTAGTACGGAAGACCTTACAGAACGAGATGGACCAGAAATGAATAAGGATATATCTGTTGGAGATTATCTCCTGATCAAGTTTCCCACCAAAAAATAGTAGACTACATTGATGTAAAAAATCCGTGATTTCCTTGGTTTTTCCGTCGTAATTAAATTTTAGAAAAATATTAACCCCAGTAAGGGCTCAAACCTGACATCTTCCGTTCGCCGGACAGATCTAGGTGTTAAAAAGTAATTCGTTCCTGTCACAGACCCTGTGGTGTAGAGGTTATCCGGTAAATGGGAAATATTTGGTTCAAATCCTTGCCGGGGTTGATATTTTTCAAAAATATACAGGGGTGGAATACCTGTCGGTACATGGTGGAACATCAAACACCTCAGAAATGTTAACTTTCTTGTAGATTTCGATAAACATTTTGTTTGTTGAAACATTACATACCATTTTATAAATAAAATAAACTTAAATTTAAGTGTTTGCGTTAGATGTTGATGTAAGGGTAATGTGTTTCAATTTTATAGTGCCGCAGTGTTCGATTACGTGAGTTGGTGATCAAGTAACCGAAAAAGAAGCACAGAAAATGAGCCTAATAGTCAAAATTTTCCTCTCAAAGCAATTAGTAAACGAAGTTGTCAGACTTCTTGAAAAAAAAGCTGAAAATCCTTCGTTTATTGTTGCCATATATCACTTGCCCTTGGAACCACATTGAGAGAAGATCTGCATTTAGAAAGGAGAAGTTCTTAAGGCCCCATGGAAGTTAATAAAGAAGGAACAACTACCTCAAATTTATTGGGGAATGAATATTTTCCCATGCCGTCTAACTAGGCAAGTCTCAGCGACCTCAAGACAACAGGGTTTTCAATATCTTCCTACCGTAAGATTCAAATTTCACCTCCTTAATAACTCCGTTCTAGAGTTAAATCTTTTTCTTTGAAAAGATGATTTGTTTCCATTAGTCTTCTGTTATCCCTATCCAAGTTATTGGAAGCAGTCCAAGGAATGGGCTGAATGTACTAGAGCAACTACCCAAACGAACAATTTGGATTTCGTGCCGGACTTCTAATTGCTTCGTCTGTCGGAATCTATAAGAAATACATTCAAACTCAGGGAGACAGTTGGGGTGGTGCTCTCAAACATTTATCGCGCCTTCGATGCGGCCTTAGCATTACTGTCTGGTCCACAAGATGAGTTGGGATAAGTGAGATGTTCATTCTATTGGTCGAGTCGTATCTACAGAGAACATTTTTTTGACACGGTGTGATTCGGCTCTATCTTCTCAAAGATAAATTCTATCTGGAGTCCCACAGAGTTCCCTATTGGCTTCAAAATTATTTATATTATATACACACAACGTTTCTCGTAGTCCCCAAAGCCAAGGCGTAGCTTTAGAAGAAGAATGAGGATCACTGTTTAGACAGATTTCCTGCCATAAGTGTAATTTTCAACCCAATGATCCAATACTTTTGAATGATCCTGTAGAACAGTAAGTGGAAAAGATAGAAATAATAGAAGTGCATATGATGAAGAGAATACAGTAAAGCATACGCGTAACGACGCGACAATCAGTGGCGGACCCGTCAAGATCGGTATCTTCTCTTCGGCGACCGGCGTTCGTGAGAATTGCTCGGCGAACATAGTAAAGAGGTCTGAATATGAATTAGGAAGAGGAGGAAGAGGAGGACAAGAGGTACGAAGTTAGAAGTAGATATATACATACTCTATGCCCTAAGACCAGCGGTAACCGAAACAAATAGAAAATAGGAAAGAACAAATGCAACAAGAGAGAGTAATGGTCAATAATACGTCGAATGAAAGAAACAGACGATAGAGTATCGGCAGGTGCTTGACGTGCGTTGGTTGCATGAACGAAGTGCGAAGCGCCACCACCGTTTATTAAAATGCACTGGATCGAACGGCCTCTGACGTTCTTTTACGCTGATTAGAAGATGAGTTACGTGACATACCCACATTGACTTCTAAGTACGAATACAGTAAATGTAGGCAGATATAAATATTTTCATAAAGAGAATTCCCCGAGGCTTTGGCATGTTCTAGTAGTATTTTCCAGTTGATCTTGTTGCATATTGATACACTTCATCATCACCATTACCACAACATTGCATTGAAACTGGACGCACGTTTATGTAAATAAATTATTATCTTCAAGCGTATTACTGAACTGTACAGATCCTGGACGGATTAAAACCAAACTCATATTTATGCGGATCTTGACTGTCTCTATTTCTTTACATTTTGCATTCATCACTCATCACTGTCATATCAACAAGAAAAAAATGTTGTAGATAAAGACGTTTATGGATACCAAACCCTTCAAAAGGTTCAATCAATCAAACAAGTGGGAAGTGTTCCAACTGTTTGTCTCTGCGTATTGGTTATTATTCAAAATACCTACCCACGAAATTTCAGACTTCTTTACGAGTCATTACGAGTGAATGAAGGTATGAGAGCGCGAACTCCTAACATCAAACTCGTTTTTCTATAAAACTACGGTGGTTATTGGAATGAAACGAAAATTAAATATTATCTACTAGTTGCGTATTACATATTTCTTTCATAATTTTTGCACAATTTTGGGAGAGCCAAAAAAGCCATATTTTTTTGGGACTTGATTTTAAACCAATCCCTATAGTAAAAACAACCACAAAAATCACAAATAATCTTCTGTTAGTTACCTATTAGATACGAGGGACACGCTATATATTTTGAGATGCCACAAAAGTAGAGAAGCTAGAGCTAGCAACACTGCATTTCTAAATACCACCATCCTTAAGTAGTAAACTCTGACTGTCAGTTGAGTCGCTGCTGTCATAGAGTAAACGTGGTAGGTTCAATTTGTCATCGAAACATGGACTTGTCAAGAGAACATGTACGCGCAATGATTTACTACGATTTTAAGGTCGGTTTAAGTGAATAACAAAGTCTTGAACGATTGCAACTCGCATTTGGTGATGAAAGTCCTTCACGTGCAACTGTGTTTCGCTGGTATAGCGAATTTAAAAGAGGACGGATATCGCTTGGTGACGAGGAACGTACCAGTAGGCCCTGTTCTTCAGTTACCGCTGGAAACATTGAGAGTGTGAGACGTATGATCGACGAAGATCCAAGATGCACCTATCAAGTGATTGAGGCAACTCTTGGTGTTGGATCCGCAACAGTAAATTCAATTTTACATGATCATCTTCGGATGAAAAAAATTGTTACTCGTGGGGTGCCACACATGCTTACCGATTTCCAAAAAGCAGAGCGAGTAAGAATCGCTCGGGAAACATTGGAAATGTTAAATAATGGCAGACATCGCATTCTATCAAAAATAGTAACAGCTGATAAAACTTACATCCCATTTTACGATATTCCTACCCACCAGGAGAGCCGCGTGTGGATCCACGAAGATGCACCAACACCAACAATGGCCAAAAGGCAAAGGGCTGTCAAGAATGTTATGTACGCAGTTTTCTTCCGTAGAACCAGATTAGTAAAAGCAATGAAGCTGGAAAATCAACGTACAGTCACAGCAAACTGGTACACCACAAAATGTTTACCTGCAGTTCTTGAGTCAGCCAACATTCGCGGGTTAATGTTGCATCACGACAATGCATCGTCACACAGTGCACAGCAGACAGTTGAATTTTTACGTGAAAATAAGGTAAAAGTCATTGAACATCCACCCTATTCGCCTGATTTGGCCATGTGTGATTTCTGGTTGTTCCTCAACCTAAAGGAACATTTACGTGGTCGACGTTTCACGACGGAGGATGAGATAGATGAAATAATTCATCTATTTTTTGAGAGCATTCCAAGAGATGACTGGCTCCACGCTTTCACGTTGTGGAAACTTCGGTTACAAAAGTGCATTGTTGCAGGAGGAGATTATTTTGAACATAAATAAAATAATTTTCGTAAAAAGACTTGTAGCTTTCTTGTATCTCAAAATATATAACGTGACCCTCGGATAAACATTACGAGAAAATTGGTTCGGTAGAGCAGGATTAAAAAAATAATCAAAATCGATGTAACCCATGTAGAAGATGTCTGTTTTAGTAAAGCTATTAATATAGATAAAGTCGATAATTTATTGATTTGATTCCATACTAAGATTATTTTCACTGCTACTTACTCTAATGATGATAGTTGTCCCACAATATCATTACTAACAGAAACGAGTGTGACATATTTTTTGAAACTATGGGAGATATTGGAAGAAATATAGTAAAACCAGGACGTTACGCGTTTGCAGTATTTTATAGGTATATTTTTATTCTATTGTTAGGGATGCAAGCAACCCTTTGGGGTTGATTTTGTTCACCAACGTATAGAGTAGCACGAATCAAAAAATCACAAATAAAATTATCTAGTAATTGACTACTATATAAATTAATTACAGAAAAATCAATTTGCGGTGGTGAAATGGTCCTATTTAATACACGTTCGCTAATTAATGATTGTAATTCCATAACTTCCAAACATCTCAACGCGTTTCGACATATTAAACATCTTGAGACATATTAATATATTTTGGCTTCCTTCGATGAATTATGAAAATCTGTAATTTCCTTTTAATTTCCAACGTAACCAAATACTTGAAAGAATCTCGTCCCGGTAAGGAATCGAACCTTACATCTCTCATTTGCTGGAAGGACGTGTTAACCACTACACCACGGGGACCTTATCCCCGGAACGTTCACTCTTTAATACCTAGTTGTTGTTTTATCTGCAAATATGTATAATCATAATATTTCGACAGAAAATTTTTAATTCTCAAATGTCAAGTACGCTAATTAATTAATATATTTTGGCTCGCCCCAGTGAGTTATGAAAATCTGTAATTTACTAGGAATTTCCCACGTAATTAAATATTCGAAAAACTCTCGTCCCGGCAAGAAATCGAACCTGACATCTCCGGAATAGTGTTTATATCGTTATTGTACCCATATTTGCATCTATGTATGAAGTTTTAGAGATTTGGCGTTTTGCAAATAAAAACGATTGTATTAAGTAATCTTGCAACAGACAAAGGTTATAATTATCTCGGAATATTGTATCCCTCTTGGTTGCATGGTAATATTTTATCACGGAATCATATATAGGGTGTTTATTAAACATACGGCAAAAATTCAAGGGGTTATTCCATGAACTATTCTAAGAATATTTTGTACTTTTATGATTTTTGAAAAGCCCCTTTGTTTCGAAGATACAGGACGAGAAAAATTTTCAACAAAACCAATTTTGATATTTTTGAAATTAATGTAGCCGAAATAAAAATATGGCGTACAACACTGGACTTACCGAGTATAAAAAAATTGTAAAAACGCGTTGTTATCTTTTAACAACATTCCGATTACAAAGAACGGCTATTTTACCCACTAACAATAAGCAAGTGCAGACATAGAAAAGTAAATCAGTTAAAACGTGGATTTCATTTAAATACGTTTCGTGACTGATCATTTTGTATGTGTCAAATTTGTTGAGATTGACTGATGTGTATTTTCTGTCTTTTAATACTTAAACTTTTGTTAGTGAAGTCCTCTATCATGAATCGTTATACGAAGGCCGAGATGACTGACATGCATTTCATTTATGGACTTGCTGATAGCAATTCATTAGAATCTAGACGGTTGTACATTGAACGATTTCCTGACCGTAATGTTCCCGATAGAAAAACCTTCCAAAGTATTCATCAACGTCTTCATGAAACAGGCACATTGAAACGAAGTGGAGGACCAGGAAGGCCAATGACGGTAAGAACGGTAGAATTAGAAGGGAATGTGCTGGACATGACAGAGGAAGATCCAGGTACTTCTACTCGAAAAATTGCAAATACTTTGAATGTAAGTAATGGCACTGTTTGGAAAATTCTTAAGGAGTATTCGTTATACCCATACCACATACAGCGCGTTCAGGCACTTCTTCCTGCTGATTTTCCTCCACGGATTGCATTCTGTCAGTGGCTTTTGCACACATTGGTTCAAATCCCTCAACTACTGACACTGATTCTTTTTATCGATGAAGCGAATTTCTCAAGAAATGCAATAAAGAATTTTCACAATAACCATGTGTGGACTGAAGAAAATCCACATGAGGTACTTGAAGATCCTTTTCAACATCAGTTCTCGTTGAACGTTTGATTAGGAATTGTGGGTGACTAGCTAATTGGACCGGTATTTCTACCAGGAAGACTTACCGGCGAGATGTATCGAAAGTTTTTGAAACTAACGCTACCTCTGTTCCTGGAGGATGTACCATTAGCAATAAGAAATGCAATGTGGTTTATGCACGATGGTGCACCAGCGCATTTTAGTGTGGTTGCCCGTGAGTTTTTAACAGCAACATACGGAGATCGTTGGATAGGTCGAGGTGGACCTCACGTATGGCCTGCTCGATCCCCGGACTTAAACCCCCTGGATTATTTCTTATGAGGCCATCTAAAGTCATTATTTTATTCTACTCCAGTGGAAAATGTGGAAGATTTAAGAAATCGGATAACTGCTGGGTGTAACTCAATAAAAAACGACCCTGGTGTTGTTGAAAGAATTCGGCAGTCAATGAGGAGAAGATTGGATTCTTGCATCCTAGCTGGAGGTAGTCATTTTCAACAGTTCTTGTTGATTAAGAAACTTTAAATGTAATTTTTGGTAATAAAATGTTGGTTTTGTCGAAAATTTTTCTCGCCCTGTATTTTCGAAACAAAGGGGCTTTTCAAACATCATCAAAGGACAAAATATTCTTAGAATAGTTCATGGAATAACCCCTTGAATTTTTGCCGTATGTTTAATAAACATCCTGTATAACGGCTTGAAAATAATCTGCCATTATATCGAGGCGAGTTTTAACCACGTATAAAAAACATTCAACTGGCCTCAAGAATTTGCAGCATTACTAGTTTAACGCCAAAATCGAAGATATAATGTGATAAATATATTTCTTTTGTTCTAAAAATTATTTTATGGACTTTTTTAGCTAATTTCTTTACCTCCTGTACTTCTTACATACTATTTCATTTACGTTTGAATAATTTTTGTTTTCCTCCAAAAATTTAATTTTATTTTTTCACATCTCTTTAGTGCGTTTTGTATTCTAAGTTATTATTTATTATCGATACTTTTGTTAAGTAACAAACATTAAAAAAAATTACTTAATCACACTTACTGCAAAAATATAAAATAATTTCTTATTAGTTACCAAATTAGATACCATTTCGACCTAAAGTTGTAAAAATTGTTCTCAGAGAAATACTATAGATGTTATATGTCCGCAGTCTTCTATTTATAAACATCCAAGAGTAAGCATAACAGCGCTACTACTGTTGTTTTGCATGCGTATTCAATCAATTCTCCAATAAGCGCCATAAGTATTGATATCGTATTTAAATCTCGAAATTACCAGAAACGTACGTGTCCAAGAATATGATATTCAATAAGCAGAAATAGGCGGAGGACGTACATACATATAATGCTCATGACCGCTTAAAATGCAACGCTTAGTTGATCCAACAATGCTACATGTTGCGCCTGTAAAATCTCTCTCTTGGCGTTAAATTTCTGCATACACGAAAGACTATACAGATGTCCATCAGTTCTGCGTTACACGTGGACTGGCGTACAATATATGTAGATGTCGCTTTGAATATTAAAAATTTTAGTCGTAAGTCGCAATTGGACGGAGAAATGATGAAAATGTAGGTAGTCGTATTCCCAGAGAAAATAATAAATATTGAAATAAGTAACCCATAGATTACTAAATGTAATTTCCAAATTTTATGATCGATCTTTTGGCAGCTGAGCACCAAAATTCCACAGACAACTACTACATGTAGGTCCACCTTCAATGGAGAACAGCAATCCTAAATAGGATTGGGGACCAAACGCTCTTAAGGAAATTACTATGGCCCTTGTAACCTTTCTAAATTTAAAGGTTGGTTTTCTTCTTTCTCATATATTTCTTCATATTAAACATTTTGAATCATTTACCATGTTCCCCATTTAATTTTGAAATTATTTGTTTCTGCTTTATAAAGTTTTGCGTAAATAGCTCGAGATTAGAGAAGAGCCAAGAATAGTGACCATCATTTCACAAAATGGTCCGTAAAAAATAACCATAACTTCATTGTTCATTAACGATGTTAGTTCATAAATATAGATACTTGAAAAATAAGTGAAATGTGTACAACAATAGCGCAATTCCTTCAAAAATATATTACTTAAAATGGCGACTGTTCCTTTAGAGATGGTGCACTGGTCTTTTAGGCATCGCGCTATGGCCACAATTATCTTACGGGCTATTAAAACTAATATATAAAATACTATATTTTATTTAAGGACAAAACAATGTTAGATACATAATACATCTTGAGCTTAACAAACGTTTTACGTGGATAAATCTATAGAATGTGTAATTAAGCTTGTAAACCTTGTAATTCCATCAACTTTTAGAGGATCGGGTAAGTGAATAACAATGTCGTTAAGTGAAATTGTAGCTGTATCTAGCACTGTTGGGTAAGGAAAATTGTTACCATGTCACCTCAAGAAACATACGTACACTTCGCCAGTATCATCAAGAATTACCTTTTACGTCGTGTTATCCATTGTGCTTTCCGGGAGCAGCGGTTTACCTACTGCTATCTTCTGCTATCTTCATGTAGCGCAAAAAATTGAGCTTCATGATATAATGCGTGCTTTAAAGATTCTCATATTCGTGGCACTGTCCCGAATATGTGATGAAATCGGTCTTTGCACTCTCAAGTTTGAAGGTGACAAAGGCGAAATAAATAACTTTTTAAAAAACAACGAATTATATTAAAATACAGAATAATTACGAAGATTAACTGAAAGAAGACGGCAAACACAAAGGTATCGAATATTGATATAACACGAGCAACAACAAGCTGCCCGGGACTGTATTTACAAAATTGCAGAAAAGTGCAGTTGGTACGCTAGTTCGCATATTATATGTAGTCATCTCGTCTTGATTTCATTATTCAAATGGTTCAGTGATGATTAGAGTTTGTTAAAAAGGTGGTACCGGCAGTGGCGCACCGCATAAAAGTAGGTACGTAGTATACAATATTTGTGAAAAATAATATTAACTGCTTTCTATTTGATCCAAAGTACTGTACTGAACCGTTCGTACGGTACAAATTTCAAATATGTGTGTTCCATTTGAAAAAAAACGTATAGTTCCTACCCGTACTTTTTTTGAAATCCCCTTTCCCTTCGTGTCACTACCGAATATTTGGTACATTCCGTATTGTTCTGTTGACGCATACGCAAAACATAGGTTCATTGATATTCTCCACATTATTACACTCACTGAAGTTAGGTTTAGGGTTACACCTGTGTTCATAATTCGAAATTTGATTTACATTACATACTGGACTTATTTCGGCGAATTTCTTTCTGAGGTGGTGGTGGTAATTTCGGACACAATTGTTTGAATACACGGATGTGTTTGGGAGATTTGATGAACACTTTTTTGGTAGATGCTATTAACTTATCCACCATCGGATACTTCTTTCGAATGGTTTCTGCTACGAGGTGATATGCGTGTATGAGGCATGTTATGCGAAGAAAAGTCGGAAAGCATACTTTCAACATGCTACCAACTCTCAGCATTGTTGCGGCTCCGTCAGTAACGAACATTGTGACTTGGGTTCCTGTGATACAAAATTCTCTCAACGAATCTTTTATTATCTTGGCAACGGTTTCTGCATTAGTTTTCTGAATCCTTTTACTGGATGACAACAATGAAGCTGGTGGACCATCACGTTTTAAAGGACGCGCTACAACATGAATGACGCTGTATTTCTGAGCTTCAGTTCTTTCTTCCACACAGGCAGATTTTCTTATTTCTCAACTCGTCTTTTACACATTCCTTTACTGTACCTTGCACAGGTGGCAAATTGTATCGTAATTGCATAGACATTGGCAGCTTCCACGAGGGAACGTACTTAGCCCAAAAAAGATGAAAGCGTTCATTAGATACTAGATGACATGACATGACGTTTACTTTTACAATGTTTTCTACATTCAAACCTATCGCGACTTAGCAATCCGCTATTGCATATTGTGCAATAAATATGCGGACTTCTATATTCCAATCCAGGGAAATGCCTGAGATATTTATTCACATTCGAAGGGAACGTTACACCCTTTGGGCGTCCCATCTCCGCGTACTTATTTGGCATGCAGCGTGCAACGTATTGTCGCTTTGAACTCTCTCGCGGTACTGTCGAGATCGACTACGAGTTGAAAATTACCCCTACCCACGCCGCTACCGCTACGCTACTGCCATCCGGTACCATCTTTTTAACAAACTCTAGTGATGATACATAATATTCGCTTGTTGTTTTAAATAATACATAGTGACTCTATGTGAGATAAAGTTATGAAAGCTAGAAATGAAAAAGCGGTTCAGATCTCACAAAATTCTGTATTAAAAAATTAGGCGACCGGTTTCATGTTTAAGAACACATCCTTAGGCCAGAATCAAATATAACAGTGGCAGATTGTGTCAAAATTAAAATTAATATAACTGTGCATACTCCAACAATCTATCATATGCGCTTCACTTTTTGTACTAGTCATTTAATTATGAACAATTGTATAAAAATGTAAAAAATTGTAAAATTGGGACAGCACAAACAGACAAAAAGAATTGGAACGATCTTGTTTCTCCCTTTACAAAAAAATTAATTAAAATTGTGGCATATATTTCAAAAATGGCAGTTACTAAGACCATTCCTTATGTGTAGTTGTAGTAATACAAAATGAAGGTGATAAGAGACATAAACAATAATCAGTGCATAAAGTGATAATATTTAAACCGATTGAGCGACTTATAAATGCTACCTTCATGTTATCTTAACGACTAATAAGCTTATCTAACTCGAAACCAAACGATTAAGATAACATAGCCGGTCTTTTTCAAACTCTCCTTCTTTCTAACCCCCTTTTTTTTTGTCATTCTCCTGGACTTTCCACAACGGCGATCTTAATTTCGACGAAATTGCGGCATTTTTAAGCTTCTTCCACCGCGTCGAACTCTTTCTTTCTTCTCGTTGCCCCTTAACTTTATGTGGAACTCGGCCATCCTTCTCCATTCCAGTCGATGTCTTCGTCTAGCCAACGACGATAAAAGTCCTCTTCTTCACTAATTTATCGATCCGCATCAAACAAATAACAATCTCAATTTATTTCTGAAAATTTCCAGGCGTAATTATTCTTTTAGCGTGTTTAATTGGTTAAGAGAGGAGGGCCGCGTTGATGCACCCTTCGATGGACGATGCTTGGGTGAGAAAGGGAAGGGAATGGAAGGGTTACATTGTCGGTGGAGGAAGAGCGAAGGGACGGACGTCCTTTATCTTTCCTGGAATTAGAAATAATTTTGTATACGAAGCATTGGGGGAGGATTTTGAATGCATTATGAGTGTTCTTTCTGCTATTAGTGATGCTTGCTGGATTTAAGATTGATGATTGGAAAGCTAGATTTTTATTTTTATTTTTTTGTTTAATTGGGTCATCTATATAATTTCAAAATAGTGCTTAGTAAACATCAAACAACTCCTCACATTGTGGATGTGATGAATCCCAGGATGTCATTTACTTTTACATCCCATAGTAACCTTACAATCCGATTTTTTTTGTAATGATCCATATTTTAAGAATTGAACTGGGAACCAACGGAAGCCAAAATCCTATTAAATTTCTTTTTCCCGATGTTAAAACGAATTGTGTATGTAATGCGTATCAACTTAAAACTTAAATAGAAAAACGATCATTTATACAAATAACTGCCCCATATATTTTTGCTCCTTTATGTGACAATTATCAAGATTAAATTGATAATTTTTTCCATTTCTGCTTTAATTAATGGTTGATTCAATAAGCAAAATTATTTTTTCCTATCTCTGCAAGTTAAAAAATAAATGCGTTTCCAGAAATAAATTAGACCTCAAATTACCTTGCATCTACATAAAAATACAAAAAATGTTTTGCCTGAACGACTGTTTTCATTATTATTTATATAGATCAAGAAACTAATAGTAAGTATCAGGTAGGTAACCATAATTAAAATCCACCAGTAAACAGTTTGTTTGCTATTCTCATGGTTTCCGGGTTGGAACCGCGTCGTTGTCGTAGCTTTAACCGCCGACGTTTTGTCCACACTCATATGTGACATCTTCAGGGCTGTAACTTTACAGTTACAGCCCTAGAATAGTTTATTTGCAGTGAAAATAAACTGTACTGCTACTAGTATTTACTTTTTCAGTAAAGTAGTACACTTATACACCGCAGCTACTGAACTTTGTTCTTCGCATAAGGCCGGGTGATTGCCTTGTACCTCTTCATCCTCCACTTTGCAGCACAATCTCACTGCAAACATTGAAATACTTTATCCCCCATTAATTCGCTGGTTTTATCATCAATCTTCATGGATTCTCATTTTGTGCTACCTCTCTTTCCGGCTGTAAGACATCCCGAATCCAACGAACTCTAATCACCGATTGGAGACGATCTTGGCGTTCAACTAACGCGGCGACTAGCGGATGGCTGGATTCCGCTGCTCTTTCCCAAGTTTTTATTACCACATCACAAAGAACTTCTCTTAGTAACGGTAGTTTTAGACCCTTCCTCAGCTGTTGATTTCGGACGCAGCAAGGGGCGCCCCTCATTGTCCTCATGATTGGATTGTCTCCAGTCTATGGAAGTAGGTATCTGCTGCGGATGACCAGACCAGTGCTCCGTAGGTAATAATGGGTCTTAGTGTGCTAATGTATATCAACATTTTGCGTCCCAAGTCCATTGTGCTATTCTTCCCAATCATAGGTAAAAGAAGGGTCCTGACGCAGACAAATCTCGATCTAATATAAGGTGATATGAGTTTTTCATGTGAGACGTTTATCGATCACGAGCCCTAAATACTTTGCGTCCTTTCTCCATGGCAAAATTGTTTCTCCAATTCTGACATCTTACAGCGACACATTTTTCATCGCTCAACTTTAGCTTCCATCTTGAAGCCCACGCAAGCAAGTGGTCCATCGCGCCTTGCAATCTTCGAATAAGAAATCGTTCATTTCTACATGTGGAATACACCACTCTATCGTCAGCATAAATACCGAGGTCGGTAGCCGGAGTTCTAGGAATATCAAATGCGAACAAAATAAAAAGTTCTGGGCCTAGAATAGGCCCACCGCAGCTACTCAATAACAGGAATCTTCGTTTTCTTGTGGTAAACAAACAGTTTATTGTACCCTATGTTATTAGTTTTGACTTGCGGTTATTAGATATTGCAATAATTTAGGACTACCAAACATTCTTCTCAGTGCTAGATTGGCCGATAACACACACGAAGACGGAATAAGAAGCATCAGTGTTTCAAGACAGATGGCGCTTTAGGTTAAAATGTGCATTACTGATTGTGAATACTAAAATTTCGGAAAGATTCATCGGGTGGTTGTTTTGAGAGTTGTTGAAAGTGAGTAAGTTTATGCATTTGTGGAATCATGGAAAAAGAACAACACCAGTCAGTGATTCGATTTCTTTTTTTGGATCGAAAAACGTGTGCAGGAATCAAAGAGAAGTGGAATGCAGTTTATAATCACCATGCACCTTCGATGACTACCATCAGATACTGGTTTAATGAATATAAGCGTGGCCGAACATCCGCCTTTGATGAGGAGCGGCCAGATCGTCCCATTGAGGTGACTGCGGACGATATGATCAATAAAACTGGTGATGTCGTGCTTGTAGACCACCGGGTGAAAATTAGAGGAATTGCTGATGTGGGAAATATCTCAATTGAACGTCACGAAAAATTGAGTATGACAAAGCTATTGGCGAGATGCCGCTTCTGCAGACAATTGAAACAGAATCGCGTGATAACTTCAAAGCAATGTTTAGATATGTTTAAGCGCAATACGAGTGCGTTTCCGCGAGGTTATGTGACTGTAGATGAGGCGTGGATGTATCACTACACACCAGAAACCAAAGGTCAGTCGGCAAAATAGGTTTCCCGACCGTACTCCAAAGGAGGCGAGGACGATTCCATCAACCATCAATTCGCAAAGGATAATCTTAATTAATTCTTTCGAGAAGGGAAGGACAACCACGGGACAGTAAATTTTGTTTTATCGAACCGATTTGATGCTGAATTAAAGAGGAAAAGGCCCCACCTAGCGAAGAAAAGAGGTATCTAACATAATGATAACGCCCCGGCCCATTCATCGGCAATTGCGACAGCAAAACTAGTCCAGTTACGATATGAATGGGTGCCCCATCCATCATATTCGCCAGATTTGACCTCCTGTAATTTCTTTCTTTTTCTAAACTTGAAAAAGTGACTTGGTGGGAAGCGGTTCACGTCAAATGAAAAGGTCATTGCCGAAATAGAAGCCTACTTTGCAGAGTTCGACAAATCCTATTATTTTAATGGCTTATAAAGGTTGGAATATCGCTGGTGTAAGTGTATAAGGCCACAAAGAGATTATGTCGAGAAATAAATACACTAAATGCAAAGCATTTATCATACCATCCTCGTATTACACCGTGACATTCACATTTCATTCTTAATTGATATTCTTTAGTTTTTCTATAAAGTAAATAAGAGAGACATTTCTGAATATTATCATAGCATCTTTTCCATCAAGTCTGAGCGTTAATAAAGCTCATAACCCCATAAATAACAGATTCAGGTTAATAACTACGCCTCTGGTATATACGAACCGTCAACGTACGTACGTACTACATACATAGCGTGCACAAAGGCACCGGTTCTGCGTCACCACTACTAATGCACAAAGGGTTTAATCAGCGCTTGTACCAAGTTCGGAGGCAAACAGTCCACCGCTGCCGCCGCTCCAGTCAAAACATTATGGCAATCGGTTTTGATTAGATTTAGCCTACGCTCTACAACCCCCGCCAACCCATCCAACCCCGCCGGTCACCCAGCGCGACCTAGCGTCAATAGTAGGTACACATTGATAATTATCAAACATCAGCATCATAGTCATCGTCCAATCCTTTTATATTTACTCTATATTGTATATTGATTGTACTTCGAGGATAAGGAAATTCAATATCTATGTATGTATATGAACTTTAGGTAGTATGGCAGTTATGTTACTAACAGGAATAACATTTATTTCTCCTAAAAACAAATTGTAATAAATAGAGCGGGCACTTTTTAAATTTCGCGGATGATTTAAGTTGGTAATTCCGGCAATAAATTACATGTACGCCAATTTCTTAACGTAATAGAGACAAATATATCCTTTATTGCGGGAACTACCAACTTAAATCATCCGCGAAATTTAAAAAACGCCCGCTCTAGTAATAAATCCAAAAATATAATTTACGTGCATTTAGAGGATTTTTTATGATAGTTGGTAATAGTGACACTGAATAAAACAGATAACGATCGATTGACCTGGCAGCGGAGCATATTTTATTGGATATTTCGAAATATTGCTATGATAATTAAATTGTTTTATTTAGCTCTCCTCGAAGGGAATTGATGGAAAAGAAGATGCATATTTTGAGAAAAGGCCTTCATACGTGAAAGCTGACAAAAAATATAGTTTGTTAGAGGTGGGAGGAAGATTCTGAAGTGGGATGCAGTTTCCAGTATGGCAATTAGCGGTAGTGATGTTGTTGAACCGAAAGCCTCCGCACAATTAAGAAGACAATTGAATAATTTCATGTTATTTAACTCACTCAATGAAATACATGATCATAAAAAAATGTAATCGAGTGGGCCATGTTAGTTACAACTAGATCTGACAGTTAAATCCAAGATTGAAACTTCAAATTGCGTTTGACATTTATTGACAGGTTTGACAATTCAAAATTACATTTAATATATACTGGCCGCCATAAATAAATGAACACCCAGTATACTAAATTTTGACGAAACTTTCAGAAAAGTTGCGTTTATTTAGTACTAAGAAACGATGAAAGTTCCAACATCATACAATTACAACAATTTGTATTAACACTAATAATGCTAGATCCTCCTCTGTTTCTTACACATTCAGCTATTCGATTGGGCATACTTGAAATTAACGAATCGATACTAGCCTGCGGTATACTCTCCCAAGATTCTAAAATCCGCTTTTGAAGAACATCTACACTGTTTGCAGGTGGTTGTAAAGTACCTAACCTCCGTCCTATCATGTCCCACACGTGTTCAATTAGTGATAGATCCGGCGGACGAGAAGGCCATGGAAGCGTATCAACATTAGCATTATTCAAAAGCTCCAGTCATCCTAGCAGTATGTGGGCACGTATTATCGTGCTAAAAAGTGGGATTTTGCAGTTCTTGAATAAATGGTAGTAACACTGGTTCTAACACGTTAGATTGATGTAACGAATTGCATTTATTGTTTCCGGAATAACTACTAGAGGACTTTTACTTCCATGGCAGATAGCACCGCACACCATCACACCTTGAGAAAAAGCCGTATGCCGTTGTATAGAGAAATGTAGGTGTCGTCTTTCTCCACGAAGTTTTCTGACAATTCTGCGACCGTCATGAACCCATAAACAAAATCGAGATTCGTCAGAAAACAGGACGCGATTCCATTCGTCATTCCAATGTAACCTTTTGTTACACCACTCTAATCGCGAACCTCTATGGATAGGAGTTAGAGGTAAAGCAAGGGTCTATACGATTTAAGTCCAAACGATCGAATTCGTCGCTATGTAGATTGTATAGAGATTTGTTGGTTAATTGAACCTCTCCATCTATCACCAATTCCTCTGGATGACGAAAAACGGTCCCGAAAAGCCGCAAGCCGCAGAGCACGGTCTTCACGAACAGTGGTACACCTCGGACACCCAGGCCACGGACGTCGTAGGCCTTGATTATTTTCTGCTCATCTTCGCCAACATAGAGCAATTGTAGCAACATTACATCCTACACGATCAACAACATCACGAATGGATAATCCGGCTTCTCGTAGGCCGATTATTCTGCCGCGTTCAAATTCTGTTAATTGATGAAAATTTGCACGTCATCGAACAGGAGGCATTATTCTATACTGTATTAACACTAAATAAAATAACAAGTGCTTTATACTGTCACTTAAGAACGCAATGTCATAAATAACAATTTTTAGTAGTTATCGATTGTCAATTTGATTATTAGTGTTAATACAAATTGTTGTAATTGTATGATGTCGAAATTTTCATCGTTTCTTAGTATGATATAAATATGATTTTCCTAAAAATTTCATCAAAATTTATTAAAGTATACTGGGTGTTCACTTATTTATGGCGGCCAGTATACATATATTGACATATCTTATATATTCATCACTAAACATTTATCACTAAAAACTATTTTCGTAATGGACAAAACCAACAGAATGCGGAACGGACTTATCGTATGCAATATGAATAGATGAATTTCGTCTTCAGTTTCCATATTTTGCAGTATCAAAGCTTGATTTATATCAGCAACTTATTCGCTGCGTTGCTAAATGTCATGAAATTACCACCTTTCAAAATGGCAGCCTTCAATTTTATTCTTTACGCGCAGATTGAGGCATATTCTCCGTCCCTCTATATCTCGTGCAATATCACTAATATTAAAAAATAAAATATTTAAAATGAAATTTATCGATACCTAGATTACGTCATTTATATTTCACTACACTACTAAAGAATTTATTACATAAGAAAAACTAAGAAAAAAAATTGGATCCTTCGAGCCGGATTTGAACCAGCGACCTATGGATATCAACTTTGCCCAAATACTCTACAGTCCACCGCTCTACCAACTGAGCTATCGAAGGTCGATATTCGCTCATTTTATAAAATTTGTCATCAGAAGCATAATCATTGCATAAGCATTACTTTAAACACTTTCTTTTTGTGTTAGAAGAGTAATGGGAAAGAGAAATGGGAAATTTGAAAGGTTCTAATATTTTAACATTTTATTACACATACATATATAAAGAGATGTGTCCATAAAAGATACCATCTTTTTAACGCGATCTTGTAGTTAAACGTTCCATAAAATTCCATTCTCAAAGAAAAAAATCAACACAAAGTAAATGTGAAGTTGAGGATAATTCTTATTATGAAAAATCGTTATCTTAAACAGATTTGATGTCCAGATTACCTCTTTTAGAGATGAAACTTACTTTGCACCAATTCATGATAACTTTGATTAAAAAGTTCAAGAAAATTGTAACGAATATTATTAAAAAAAGTAGAACTACCATAATTATTGCGCCTATATATAATTTTAGAAAATTATCAAATCATTTATCTACCGCTTAAAAATTGACTTAACTGTAAATTACAAATTTTAATTGAATTAAATAATTCTCCGTGAGAGTTACTGATAATTAGAGCAACGCAAACGTCGCTGAAAGCCAGTGGCGGACGCATAAAAGTTTACACAAAATAAACACGGCCGGGACAATTCGGTATAAGCGTCAGTATAACTGCGACTCGAAAGCCGATCTGTTGTGTATGCATCTACGCTGTCGTATACTATATCGTAGTTCTACGTTTGTTTTGAAAATGTTTCCTACGTCGCGAAAACAACCAAAGTTGGACACAATAAGAGAATTTATTGCAGAAATGCCTGATTTAAAGTGTGATGGCGCTAAAATTCAATGTGTAGTGTGTAAAATAGATTTAATGTGTTGGTCGAAAAGTGATTGTCTACGGCACGTAAATAGTGCAGGGCATGTTTCAAAAAAAAATTCCACGCGAGATTATGACAAATTTAAATTTAATTTATGTGTTTATTGCATGTAATTTACCATTTCATTTACTAAGGAAGAAAGCATACGTCTCGTTTTGGAATGAATATTCGGACTTTAAGTTACCAAGTGAGAGAACATTACAAAGAGTTGTGCCGTTTGCTCGTGAGCATGTCGAGAAAAGAATTAAATCGGAGTTGCAAGATAAAAAACTGGTTATATGTGGACGAAACAACAGATCGTAAAAAACATTCTGTGGTTAATGTAATGGTACGCACAATGGAACCACATCGACCGTCACCGTCAATTTTACTAGCTTCCAAATGAATACAACAATGCACTGCCGAAGTAATTTCAATGTTGGTGTTAAATTGGAAAAGTTTGAACTTTCAACAAATCAACTGTAGATGTTTATGAGTGATGGTGCCGCAAACATGCTTGCTGTAGGTCGATCTCTTAAAAAACATTGTGCTAACTTGTTGCATATTACATGTAAAATTCATACTCTCAGTCTCGTAGCAGATAGTATCAGAAAATGTTATCCCGAGGTAGACGCTCTAATAGCACATACAAAAGCTGTGTTTGTGAAATCCCCAAAACGTATTCGGGAATTTCATAGACTATGCCCCGGTATTCCTGAACCACCACAACCTATTCTTACTCGTTGGGGAACATGGTTAGAGGCTGCATTTTATCATCTTAAATATTTTGAGAATATAAAGAACGTGATTTTAGAATTCGACCCAAAGGAAGCTGCGGCTGTCAAGGTAAGCCGCTTGAAATTTCAGGATAGTCAAGTTAAAACAGATTTGGAAGTTATTCAGAACCATTACGTGGGGCTAGCGGATGCGATAGAAAAACTACAAAATTCTTCGGTGTCGTTAGTGGAATCTTTGCAAATAGTGCAACATGTTCACGCACAGCTATGCGCGATAGAAGACGCAAGAAATGTTTGTGTTTTAGAAAGGTTTGAAAGTGTTTTAGATAAAGACTGTGATTTTGGCACATTAAGAGAAATTTGTGAAGGTGCGTCAACAGAACCGTTAAGTTATTTGAAAGATTATTTTACTTACGCAAATATAACGTCACTAGATGTAGAACGTTCGTTTTCGGCATACAAAAACACTTTTTCTTCACGCCGCACTCACTTTACCGAAACAACTTTGGAAACATATCTAATGTTACAAATATTAAATAGACATTATTCACTTTGTGATTTCACGGAGGACTCTTAAAACGGTAAATGTTTGAGCACGTATCACATTTAATTTATTTTGTGTAAACTTTTATGCGTCCGCCACTGGCTTTCAGCGCAGTTGCGTTGCTCTAGTGATAAGTAACTGGGTTTACAATTACTTTAAAAAGGAACAGTATTAGTGTAATTTTAAAAAGTGACTTTAATAGACTTCCTTTGGAAGAACTAATTAAAACAATAGAGTTAGGTAGGCTATAACCTCAACTAAAATTGGAAGAAGTAACGGAAACAAGAACTGTAAATAGAGCGTCCATACACGGTTTTCCATGGAAATTTGTTAAAAAAGTAAATGAATATGTGGATGTGAAATTTCGAATTTTCCGTGCATGTTGTTCTATAATACTGCGTCTGGATCATCAGATTTCATTTGAGCTAGAACTGGCGTGAAAGATCTACATCATTTAATCGCTAAAATAAAGAAACATCAAGAAACTAGGTTACATGAATCCCGGTATGGCATTTGCTTTATTTAGTAAAACAAATATACTGATAGAGCTCAATTCTGCTCATCGATTATAACAAGAAACTTAGGAAAAGTCGTTGCACCATGTGGAGATAGACGACTCGATCGGGTACGTACAATATTTATATGGGCATTTGTTTTGTAGATAGTAGTTACTCAATCGCATCCGAAAGACCAAAAAACAAAATTAGAAACAATTTTATAGTTATAATTCGCAGGTTCGATAAATAAGTAACTTTCTTCATTCGTAATAAATAACTTTCCAGACAAAAATTAACGATGCCTTTTAGAAACTAGTAAGCATTCCAATTCAGTTAATCAATAGTTCGAATAATCCTTTTTTTGCTAACTCTCTCACATCTAAATAAAAAAAAAATGCTACATGCGACAGTCTCGCAGTGTAGCACTCAAACACAGCGTCCCGGTTGTTTCCGGTCGATATATTAAAACGTTTAATATGTTGTATTAAATTTTGTAATGCTTTTGAACTGGTTCTTAAAGATCATGATCGCAGTGAAAAATCCGAATTTTAAATAATTGTAGTGTTTTTAAGGAAACTCTCAGAATAAAATTTTAGATTCTACGCTTGCTGTTTGCAGAATAGTCAAGTCAAATTAAAACCCGATTTTAGGGCCAAGAAAAACATTAAACTAAACTACATCCAAAAATTCTTGCGTTTATCACATTTTTTTTTTTAAATTCACTTCAGTTATATATAGCATTTAACCAATTTGTAATACCATCACCTTTTTAAATGGGGCGTTTTTAAATAAAGTTGTTTTAGACAAATTTTGTTTTTTGAAGACGATATTTGAAAAAATAGGTAAACAAATTAAATTTAACTTAGGTGACCACGACTTTAAATTTATGTATAATTTTTAATGCTAAATAACTTTTTCAAATAGCATTTTTCGATATTTTTTAAAATAAGGGTCCTTTACTCTTGGGACAAAATCAAGTTTTCAAACGTACCCCGTATAATATTAGAAATTTTCCATATTTTAATGGTACATGTTTACTTTTAGGGGATGCACAAACTTTTATCAAGAATAACTTTTATTCGAAAAATCCACAAGAAAGAAGTTTCCCATCAGGTACGTACTTTATGGATGACACTGTAGAATTTAAAATTTTGCGGTCGAAGCTGTCCTGACTAACAGAATTTTGTGAGTCAATACGTTCTTTTCTTTCTTGTCACCTGTCTTTAATTTAATTCACTTCTAAATCATGCATTCTAAGATATTTATTCTATACAGTGAGGTCCAAAAGTTATTTTGTTTTATTTCACTCACAATCAGTGTTTTATTTTGAAAAAAGCTGTAAATCATTTTTCTATCAAAATGTTTTATAGTTTCAGATTCCATCATAAACAACTATCACAGAATGATTGCGCTTCGGTTAAGTATAGTAACTTATCCTTTCTCCTTATATATCTTTGTTGTACCATTTTGTTAGACCTAGTAGTATACTTCTTTTAATATATTTTGCTTTACAAATACACACAAGTGTCTCAAACTTACATATTTTTGTTTTCATAATTGTGATATTTTGCAGTGAAATTCAATAGATTCCCATCAATCAGCAAAACCACTGCGGGTCAATACATCGATTCTCGTGTGTACATCCGCGTCTTTACCTCGCAACCGTAGACGTAACTATGCATTTTAATATATACACTAGGAAGAGTATGTATTTAGACGTAGACTAAGAAACAACGTAATATAATAAATACAATCAATTAGAACCTTAGACTTTGATTATACCATGTCATTAATCTACCCTAAACAAACATAAACTAAAGTGAATACTTAAATCAAAGTAGTTCGAGGGTTAGTACTAAGTTATTACAATTTGTCATTTACTTGTGCTAAGTAATTGCTTTATACTTAATCAAATACTTGAATAAATGTCGGATATGCAAAATGCTAATCGATCAACTGATACAGCAATATGGCGATCGCTTCTCAAGTTTTAATCTTGTCATTGTGATCCGGACTCAAATTAGAATTAATCAAAACTAATCAATTTTTTGTTTATTTCCATCCTATCTGCAATATTTGATGCCTTGAAGGCGACGACGCGCCGCTAGCATAAAACGCCGAACATACGAATTTCGGTTTCATAAAAATCGCCGACGTGATATACTAATGTCGTTAAGGCACGAATTAAAATTAATCGCTTTCATTTTCTCTACCTTCGCCTTTCCTAATGTCTTCTCGAAGTCGGCAATAAAAAACCCTTTATCAAGATCAACGTTAAAAGATATTACTTCTTCTTCTTCTCCTTGTGAACGCTGTTTCCGATAGAGGGACAAGAAGAAGGAGTTGGACGTGCTCGCTAACTTTAGCAATCGAAACGATCTTTTTATTGTTTTAAAATAATAAAGAAAAACATTTTTATTTGATTGCTATCAACAATGGCGATTGATTACACAGATTTGATTTTTGTTATTTGTATAATAGTGAAGATATGGAGACAAATATAGTAATAATTAACCTGGGCAAATATGCGGTAACAGCCAGAGGCGTGGCGAGCGCATAAAAGTTTACACCTAAAATAGAAGGTAAGAAATAAATTATAAAACGTGCTGAAATACTTACCGTTTTAAAAGTCTTCCGTGAAATCACAAACTGGGTAACATCTGTTAAATATTTGAAACATTAGATATGTTTCCACAGCTGTTTCAGTCAAGTGAGTACGACGTGCGGAATAAATGTTTTTTAATGCCGAAAACGACCGTTCGACATCTAGGGATGTTATATTTGCATATTTAAAATAAACTTTGAAACAACTTAATGCACTTTCACACGCACCTTCACAAATTTGTCTTAATATAATCGGAGTCCTTCTCTAAAACACTTTCAAATTTTCGTATTACACACCAATTTGTTTCGCCTTCTACAGCGCATAACTGTGCACGAACATCATTCACAATTTGAGCAGAATCCACTAGCGACATCGGAACATTTTGTAATTTTTCTATTCCCTCCGCTAGTCTGAAGTAATTGTTGTGAATAGTTTGTAAATCTCTTTTAACCCGACTATCTTGAAATATTTCCTAGCTTTTCTTGATTGCTGCAGCTTCTGTGGGATTGAATTTTAAAACTACCTTTTTTACTTGATCAAAATATTTGTTGTAATAAAACGCAGCCTGCAACCATGTTCCCCAATGTGTAACAATCGGCTGCGGTGGTTCAGGTAAATCAGGACACAGTTTGTGAAATAGTCGGGTACGTTTCGGGAACTTTAGAAACACTGCCTTTGTACTAGCAATCAATGCATTTACTAGTGGAAAACATGTAGGAATCGTTTGTGCCGCAAGATTCATTGCATGTGTGTCTACTTATCTGTCAACTTTGAGGCCACAGTCAAAGGCTTCGCTACTTGGACGATTGATATCCCGGACCACCAGATTTGAAGGATGTGTAACTTTGAGGCTACGTGGCTACTTGGACGGTGGGTATTAAATACGCAGATTATTTTGTTGTAAGTATACAACAAACGCATATGAATCATTTCACTCAAAATTTTGTACAATTTACATCCTTCTTTATATCAATTTATTCAAATATTATCAACCTTTCAAACAGAAACATACATATATCAAACTGCGCAGTTTACAATACCTCGACTTGTTAGCAATAAGAAGTAAAAATATGGACAAAAGATTGTCAGAACTTTATTGCATATGTATCAAAATAAAATTAGATCCAGGGGTTCCTAACCTTCTTCTTACATCGACCCCTCTTACAAGAATGGTTTTCTTCATCGACCCCTTATATTTTGCTCTGTAATATACAACATACAATATAATCATAACTAGAACCCGGTAACTGGAGAGCAATCGCAGCGGCGGCATGACCTAAACACGGTGGGCGGGGAGGGCTGGTCGATTATGATACGACACGACAAATCATCATCACTCGGTTCAGTTTAGCATTGGATAGCGGATAGGGCGTGTTGATTTTATTGATATAGACGTAGTTATTAATTGTAGTTATTATTTAGTGTAGCGATGGCGCAACGATAATGCGTTCGGTAGGCCGTTTTCTTCTTGAACATGGTTGCAAGTGTTTACATGTTACGTGTAAAGTGCATGCTTTACATCTTGTGGCAGAAAATAATTCGACAATGCTCTCCCGAGGTAGAAGCATTAATAGCAAGCACAAAAAAAGTATTTTTAAAATCTCCCAAACACTTACGATCATTTCACACAGAGTGTCCTGGTATTCGTCAACCACCGGAGCCAATTCTTACACGTTGGGGAACATGGTTGCAGGCAGCTTTTTATTATGCTGAACATTTCAAAATAGTAAAAACTGTTGTTGTACAATTCAATCCTGTCGAAGCTGCAGCTATTAAGGAGAGCCAGTCGAAATTTCAAGATATTACCGTTGAAACAGGTTTAAAAAATATTCGTAGCTACTATAAAGGACCAGCTGACGCAGTAGACCAATTACAAAATAGATCGTTATCATTATTGGAGTCTCTGTAAATTATGGACGGAGTGCATACACAGCTACTGACTATACATGACGCAAAATATAATCGCGCTTTAGAAAAGTTCGAGAGTGTGCTACAGAAAGATCCCGATTTTAGCACACTGAAACAAATTTGTGATGGTGTATCGAATAATCCACTGACTAAGTACAAAGAGTATTTTAATCATGCATGTATAACATCGGTAGATGTTGAAGGCTCTTTTTCAAAACATAAACTCATTTTCTCATCACGGCGAACATCGCTCACCGAGACAACTGTGGAAACACATCTAATGGTGACAACTTTTTGCCGCTCTTATCCATATGATGTTAATACTGATAATGGTACTTCTAGTTTTACTATTCCGTAGCCAAGGCTGCTTAAAAGGGCGAGTGTTTCACTACTTTTCACATATTATAATTATGTATTAGTTCTGTTATTTTTTTTCTATGTTCTTACTATTGTTTTTGTATACTAGGCAGGTACGGCTATGGCACGGCTCCCTGTTACCGGGCTCTAATCATAACTAAAGACGAAAATCAGTTAGGAACGAGACGTGACATACATAGCAGTGCGTTAACATTAGAAGGGGCAGAGCGGCGGCATGGCATATGCATTCTATCGTTATCTAAGATAACGGTAGAATGATGTACGTGACCTAGCAGAACAGTTCAGAATTCGCAACACAAATACCAGAAACCTATAAAAGTGGGAGTCAAAAAATCCGAAGGCAATACTCATATCTAGATTTCAACATTAATTCTCTATTAACGTTTGGGGTTGCCTAATTTATGATTTATTTATTGGTCCGTTCGTTCTTCCTACGAGGTCAAATGCAGACAATTATCTTCAGTTTCTTGTTGAGGAAACTACCACTACTTTTAGCGAATGTCCCATTGATTAAAAGGCGAGACATGTGGTTTCAAATGGAAGGTGCACCAGCACATTTTGGCGTTGCCGTCCGGAATTTCATTAACACCAATTATCCAAGATGGATTGGCCGAGGTGGTCCTGTTGCATGGCCACCTAGATCACCGGACCTTAGATTTTTATTTATGAAGGTATATGGGAGTTAGCATACGCACAAGTTCCAAATACTAGGGAAGAATTGTTGGAGCGTATTCAGCAGGCTGGCAAGCAAATACGACAAAACAGGCGTCAAATACGAATGGCTACTGCATCTGTAGGCTTACGGGTACAAACTTGCATTCAACAAGGAGGTGGAGAATTTTCAAAATATTATTGAACTGAATAATTGAACTTTTTTAAGTAGCAATTGTTCATTTATTTGACGAAGTTTTCTTTATATTCCGTAAAAAATTGAGAAGGCCTATAACTTTGGAACAAATAACAATCGACCTACAACTTTTGCGCTTTTTCTTCTTAGAATTAAGTTTATTTTACGCTCCCAAAGTTTGAACATAACAATGCGGGACAGCTTGTATACATTCTACTTATTGTTGGATTTAAGATAAATCTAAATTAACGTTCTTGCTCAATCGTCTTCGTCTATGAAGCATAACGAGACGATATTTTCACATAACAGCAGCATCACGTTTATAAATCTTCGAAATGCACTTGCGCCTGGTAAATTTTAAAAACCATCGAAACTAATAACTTAATCTAAAGCATTACCGAGAACTCACCTTACGTCGTACAGCCATCGATCAAAAAGCGACCGACCGTGGATTAGACACGTCCCTAACAACAGCCTCTGTATCTTGGATCTACACTACCAACCATAATTATTTGCTCACTTACATTTTTGCTTGGATTTTAGAAAGTTATTTATTTATTGTTGCTTGTTCGAAGGTCGAAAAGCGAAGGAGCAGCAGAATCATGTGTAATGCCTACACTCAAGCATGGAGGCGGATCGGTAATGGTTTGGGGTTGTTTTGGCACTGCATCCGTTGCTTAAAATAGATGAAATTTTAAGAAAAAAGCGTTACCAAGAAATTTTGGGAACAAATGCTATACCATCTGGAATGAGAATAATCGGTGACTATTTCATACTTCAAGATGATAATAATCCGAAACACACCTCTAAACTGTGCCGCGAATATTTACAATCGGTGGAACGCGAAAGCAATATCAAAACAATGAAATGGCCTCCTCAAAGCCCAGATGCTAATCTCATAGAGCTCTTGTGGAAGGAACTCGATAGGCATGTGAAAACAAATCCTTCAACTTCCAATGAATCGTTGTGGAAACATCGACAAGAAGTCTGGCTTAAAATAGAACCCGCTCTCTCTGACAACTCTGACGAAATAGAAGGAATGCCGTAAGTATGTGTCGCAATTTTTAATAGTAGAGGTGGACATTTTGACGAATCGAAGATTTCATTTTATAATAGAATAAAGACGTTAAATTTCTTTATTTTAAGAGTATTTTATTAAATTAAACTACAATTTCTTTCGCAGTTAGCACTTTATTTATGCCTATTTCTTTGGGTAGGCAAATAATTATGATCGGTAGTGTATATTCCTCCTCGGACTCTCCACGCGGGAAAAAAACCGATAAAATCATCGCTGTTAGATATTTGGTCGGTCAGACAGTATTTTCACGGTCACAGCATCCTGCGATCGGCCGTGTCAAATCCGTTTATATTTGTTTGATCGCCCTCTCATTCTCGGTGGATTCAATTTTTCCACGAAATTCGTCATTCCATGGATCAAGATCGATATTATAGAGCACCGGGCCATCGGGCGTGTTGGCTCGAAATAAAAGGCGTCGATTTCGGGTTTCATTTGTATGTTATATTAGGTTATTTCTTCTTTTATAGAAAATGCTGAGTCGGACAGAGATCGTTATTTATAATTTTCTGAATTTCTGGTGAATATTATTCTGTTTTTTTTTTTTTTAATTGGAGAGTTGATATGTTTATAAGATAGTATAAAAACAATTTCCGTTTTGTAAATTCAACGTACTGAAGTATTAAATAAAGATAAAGAAAATGATGTAACGAAATCGATATTTTCATACTTTGGCAGGTACTCAAAAAAGATTTTAATTTTTTATTTTAAGTATTTCAACTTTAGTCTATTTATGCACAGCTTCCATGGGTGAATACTGAAAAATCGATATTTCTTTAATTTTACCGATGTCATTAACTTTAATTAATGAAAATAAAATTTCTCATTAGACGCCGGTAGGATTCGAACTTACGACTCCTGCTTGCCGGACGGGCTCTCTGACCACTACACCACCGTTGCAGATTCAAATCCGTTTTGTTAAATACCTAGATGTTTAGATGGCTAATCTAGGTATTTAACAAAAAAGATTCGAATCTGCAACAGACTCTGTGGTGTAGTGGTCAGCGCGCCCGTCCGTCAAACGGGAGTCGTAGGTTTGAATCCTACCGGCATCTACTGAGAAATTTTATTTTCATTAATTAAATTTAATGACATCGGTAAAATCAAGGAAATATAGATTTTTTTTGGTCTATTTAGTGCAGATTCCTACTCAAATAGTTTACGTTCCTATAAGCATCAATATTTTTTTTCATCGAAAAAGCTGAGTTATGGAAGATTATTGCAAGTAATAAGTATGTTAAATCGTATCGAATGATTAAGAGAAACATAAAGAAGTACGTGAAAAAATATACTCAGAAACCGATTGGACAAACAAGAAGGGCTATAGGCACCAGGATCAAAGAACACATGGCGCATTACCGTTATAGGAGAATTGAAACATCAAGTATAGCATAACACATAAACGAAACCGGGCATAATATTAAATTTAAAAAACCTCAAATTAATTAAGAATGCAACTTTACGTTTACGAAACCATTTATATGAAAAAGAATGTAAATTTGTTAAACCGAGAAGAAAACCCTCTTAGTCACTCCCTGTTGATGTATTTATTGGGGCAAAACGAATACATGTTTATATTTTTGTGTCACAGGCCAGCACTTTTTCCTTTGGTTCCGAGTATTACGCATGTTCATTCGGTCGTGTGGTTGACAATGGGAATCCAGAAATTCTCGAAACAGTTAAGAATTTAATCAAATAATTTGTGTGGTGCGCAGTGTGCAAATACGTTAGTGTTTACCTTATTACTTACACAGTCCTCGCTATCATTATTAATTATCACTACTTATAAAGAAGTGCATTTCAAGGACATATAACCAACTGGAAATGAATGTAACTGCAAAAACCACGAAAAACGGGGAATACAAATATTTCTTATCTTAAACCTATTGAACGAGGTTTGGGAGACATTTGAAATGACAAGCGTAGAATTGTTTGTGATTTTTACATTAGAATCTAAAAGGAAGAAAGGGTGAGATAGAAGTTGTAACAAATATCATCTGAACTTTATGTAGACATGACACAAATCACGTAAAATTCTGTAAAGTAGGGAACGTGAAACTGATTCAGTTCATTTTCTATTAAAATGTATAATTGTGTAACTGGCTTAAATGGTTCATTTAAACAAATTTATATGAATTATGTTACAACCTTTAGGGATTTGGTAGAATTTCCGTGTGACTCGTGTACGTGCTAAAAGGAGATAGTTATGTACAACGTTATACGATCGTTTGTGTGGTTAGCCTCCACTATTCCACCTGATCACATCTGTGTTGAATTCATAGTTAATACTATTCTTACTATATTGGAAAATCCTCTGTATTTAGTCTCTGTATCACAGTCACCAACGGTCCGGAAGATGCAGGAGTTTTTACCAACTTTCCATTCTGCTCTACTCAATTCTTTAACAGCATCAATGAATATAGGGTGGTATAACAGACATGAAAGATACCAGTACACTACGCCCCACAGAACCTAGATTATTTCATTAGGTACTTTAAAAGAAAAAAACGACTTACGACACTTACTTATTAACTTACTAACACTTTTTTCAGTGCCACTGTGTTACAGTCGCTACAAGTGTTTTCTTTATGAAAAAAGCCATATGGCTCAATTATATAAAAATGGATAGTTATACAAGGACAATGTGAATGACACATTTTCATCAGTCAGACTAAAGAAATAACATGTATCATCTGTAAGGTTCGACAAACGCGTGCTTCGGCAGAAGCGCCGAGAGAGGATTTAGGTCGATGCGAAGTCAATGGAGAGTTTAGTCATTCGATAGGTGTGGAAGCGAACGGTTGTTCGATAATTATCGGTTTATCGGTTTGTCCCTTTTTTTTTAAACATGGATCGTCGTAAGCGAGGTTTACCTTTAGCATCGCATGTCGGTAAGTATATTAGCCGTTTCCCTGAGTTGGAATATACAGGTACTATCATTCAGTGGGAAATTTGCAATATGCGGCTGATAGGTCGCGATACATTTCACTGTAGAAGACATATTAAAAGTAAACGTCACGTACTGAATTTAAGCAACAATATTCCGTACTGGGAATTTCTGTATGATTTTATTTTTATGCTAAGTGTGTGCAACATCCCAGAACACCTAATAGACAATGAACACTTTCGTCTTTTTTGGAATAAATATGTTCCCTCGTGGAAACAACCAACCAATAGACGATTGCCATACAATTTACCACATTTGCTGGGTACATTAAAAAGCTGTATAGTAGACGAGTTAAAAAATAAGAAAATTTGCGTGTGGATGAAACAACTGATGCACAGAAACACAGCGTGATTCATGTTGTAGCGCGTCCTTTAAAACGTAATGATCCAGCAGCTTCCTTGTTATTAACCAGTAAAAGGATTGAAAAAAGTGTTGCTGAAACCGTTGTGAAGAAAATAAAGGATTCGTTGAGAGAATTTTGTATCCCAGGAACCCAAGTTACAATGTTCGTTACTGACGGAGCCGCAACAATGCTAAGAGTTGGTAGGATGTTGAAAATATGCTTTCCGACTCTTCTTCACATAACATGCCTCATACACGCATGTCACCTCGCAGCAGAAACCATTCGAAAGAAGTATCCGATGGTGGATAAGTTAATAGCATCTACCAAAAAAGTGTTCATCAAATCTCCCAAACACACCCGTGTATTCAAACAATTGTGTCCGAAATTAGCACCACCACCTCAGCCTGTAATAACGCGGTGGGGAACATGGCTCCAGGCAGTATCTGACTATCAGAAATATTTTGCACAAGTGAAAAATGTCATCTTGAAACTTGATTTAAATGATTCTGCAGCAGTTCGTGACAGTCAGCAACTTTTTTCCAATTCGGCGTTCAACAAGCTTAATATAAAGAAAAATAAAAATAAACTATAAAATATATGTCACACGAGTTAGCCGTAACAAAGTGTTTATTAGATAAAACGTATGAATCTATTTACCTCTCGATAATATTCTCGTAAATAAAGAAATTTATTCAATTTATCGTTAGTAAGTAGCTTTTCATTTCAGTTTCTGGGAATATTTAACGTATAATTCTGAATTAAATTTGAATCAATACACCTCTCACCAACAAAAGTAACTCTCAAACAAAAGTAATTTATTTTCTCACTTACAAATATCCACATTCGGCTAGATATAGAAGGGGTTATAAAAGGTGCTGCCGTACAAAAAGGGTGGTAGGTGACGTTGGTAGAGTGTGACAGTATTGCTATTGGCGGTGGTGGTAGCGGTGGTGTGTACAACGTCGTTGTCTGTGTATTGCTGTCGCTACACCGCTACCACCGCGCTACCGGGTACTGCGTTATTGCCACTCCGACTATACACACGACGAAACAAGTTTTATATAATGCAAATGACAGGCGAATTACATGATAAATTAACCAATCTCCCCCTCTCTGGGGCTTTAATTTTAAACAATGTAACTTAATGAAATTGAGTTTGAAAACGGGTTGAATTAGGCGACGCAGTAATACGTTTATTCGGGAACAAGCGCTGAATACAATACCATTTATGGAGATTAAGATAAAATTTAGCATTCGGCAACGGCAACGACGACGACACAGTGCCGCACCCGCTCCATTTACCTAACCTCCTCCTACACCCACACCTCTTCTTCTATATATATGTACGCGGAACAGCTTCTCTGAGCTTGCTGCTGCTGTACAACCACCACCTTCGGGAGCAGAATTTCTAATAAGCGAAGAAGAGAAAGCTCGTCGAAAATATACATACATATGCATAGATTATGTTGCATATCTGAGCGCGTGCTGTACAAGCAGCCCTACACTTATACTCCCCCTTCAAGCTCCTTCAATTAGCAGAGGGTTACGTGTTTAGAGCTAGAATATGTCGAAATGAAAAAAAGTAACTATAACGTAGAAATTTCAAACAAAATGAATAAATTATGGAAATACAAAGTAAAAATACATTTCACCAACTTTTTCTAAGTTTACAGGATGATTGGTTGTTAGTTATTTACCATTCTTTATATTGTACACACAGAAAAGTACTTTCTTGAAACAAGAATATCCTTGATAAAAGTAATTAGACAAAAAATGTTTACTCAAGTATTATATTTCTTATTTCAAAAGAATATATGCTTGATAAGATCATGAAACACTTTGGCTAAGAAACTAATTTCTCAACTAGGCTTAGTAGTTGTCTATATTGAATAACCACCTCAACAATAACGCTGGTTAACAAAATTTAAACTTTTTCTTGTACCGCAAATTAGTATATGTGAACCTTGCAGCATTTTTTATGCTGAATTCAAATCTTTTTTCAGGAATATTCTCTCGGGCAGGGTTTCTAATTGACAGCGCAATAAATAATAGAACAACGTGTATAAAGTGTTTATTTATAAAACAACTGAAAACGTTTCTAAAATGTACAAATGTATGATTTTCTGCTATATTTAGCGTCAGGAGCGTCTCTCATCCGTATCCAGCAATAGTCTGCCAGCATAGAGGGGCTCCATTTGCCTTGGTAGCGCTTTTCGATGTCCAAAATATCTTGGTGAAATCTTTCCCCATGTTCGTCACTGACGGCTGCAAGATTGTCGGGGAAAAAATCTAAATGTGAGTCTAAAAAATGAATTTTTTGCACCCCAATGTTTCATACGAAGTCAAAAGGTCTTTTACAATCTTCTTGTCGTCTTCGGATTTGTGATTGCCTAAAAAGTTCTCACAAATATTCTTAAATTGCAGCCAGGCGGATTTTTCATTTTTGTTCAGCTCTATATCGAACTTTTCGTCTCGAAACAAGTCCCTGATCTGGGATCCTACAAATATACCCTCCTTTACTTTAGCGTCACTGATTCTGGGGAACTTATTCCTCAAATACGCGAATTCGCGACCGTTTTTGTCCATTGCTTTGACAAAATTTTTCATAAGTCCTAGTTTTCTATGCAAAGGGGGCAGATAAATTTTCTGAGGATCGACAAGAGGGGGGTTGATGACATTCTTAACTTTCTTTAACATTCTTCACTTTCTTTACATAATGGTTTTTCTTGTCTTGATCCCACTCACACAGGAAACAACAGTACTTCGTGTAGCCGAGTTGCAATCCGAGTAATAGCGCCACAACCATTAGATCGCCGCAGATATTCCACTTAAATTCATCGTATTTGATTTTTTTTTAAGAATCTTCATGTTGTCGTATGTTTCCTTCATGTTGCCTGAGTGGGCCAGAGGAATTGAGGGCAGTTTATTTCCATTGCGAAGTAAAACCGCTTTTAAGCTAGCTTTGGATGAATCAATGAACAAACGCTACTCATCAGTGTGATATTCATGGCCAAAAGCACTCATAACCGAGACAATATCATTGCAGAACACCAGGTCATCTTCAAGGGAGAAATAATCATTGAATTTGGCATAAGGTCTACGATAAAACGAAATTTTTGTGTCTCTCTGAAGTAGATTCCAGCCCTTCAATCTGGATCCCAAACGTTCGGTTTGCTTCTTAGACAGGTTTAAATCGCGAACGAGGTCACTAAGGTCTCCTTGAGTCAGCAAATGTGGTTCATTTGAAGAACATCCTGATTCAAATGTGGGATCCAAATTCAAATGCTCTCAATCTTGTGGCAGATAGTATCAGAAAATGTTATCCTGAGGTAGACGCATTAATAGCGCATACCAAAGCAGTATTTGTCAAATCACCGAAACGTATTCGCGAATTTCACAGACTGTGCCCCCGTATACCAGAGCCACCAGAACCTATTCTAACTCGTTGGGAAACATGGTTGCGGGCCGCGTTTTATTATCATAAATATTTTGACAATATTAAGAACGTGGTTTTACAATTCGATACAAAGGAAGCTGCCGCTATCCAGAAAAGCCAGTCGAAATTTCAAGATAGTCAGGTTAAAATGGATTTAAAAATCATTCACGACAATTACTTCGGGCTAGCAGATGCAATAGAAAAATTACAAAATCCTGCGGTGCCGTTAGAAGAATCTCTACAAATAGTGCAACATGTTCACGCACAGCTATGCGCGATTGAAGACGCAAAAAATGTTTCTGTTCTAGAAAAATTTGAAAGTGTTTTTGAGAAAAATTCTGATTTTGGCACATTTGTGAAGGTGCGTCAACAGAATCGTTCAGTTATTTGAAAGATTATTTTACTTACGCAAATATTACGTCACTAGATGTAGAACGTTCGTTCTCTGCATATAAACGCATTTTTTCCTCATGCCGTACTAGTTTTGCCGAAACAACAGTTGAAACATATCTAATGTTGCAGATATTTAACAGACATTATTCACTTTGTGATTTCACGGAGGACTCTTAAAATAGTAAGTGTTTGAGCACGTGTTATTTAATTTTTATTTAAAAGATGAGCGAAATTATTTGCGGCAGTAAACATCTCTATTAGCAGAATAACTCTAGTGGAACGCGAGGCCTGGTCGACTCTACGCTACTGCGCGGTACCGCTCGTGGCCAGCTTTACTCATTATAGTTGATAGTCGTATCAATGTTGACGTTTCTGCCAAACGAACCAAAGCACGGAATATAAATATATTACTACAGGGGCGAAATAACTACGTCTTCAACAATTTCTATTTTTTCTTAATGCTTATTACTGTTCGGTACCGCTCGTGGCCAGCTTTAGTGATTTGTGTTTCGAAATGATATTATTTTTCGATGTTTCTATTCAAATATGGAGTAAAGTTTTGCAAGGGTACGCAGAAGATAAGGGTGCACAACATACGTTTTTACTATGCAGGTACCAAATGTAATTAAATATGAGAATAATCCCTAGATAACTATTTCACATACAACTTTAAACAAGGGACTTGTACATCTTCACTTCTTTGTGTAGTTAGTTACATATATATATGTACATATATATATATATATATATATATATATATATATATATATATATATATATATCTCGTTTTATTGATAAGTGCCTACACGAAAATAATACGTCTTGTAGTTTTAGAAATAATTTTATTACAGAAATACTAAGTGTTACTAATAAAATAGAAAAACATTATTTTAAATAAGCATAACCTCAAAAAGTTCATAAATTTAGGATATTGTACAGATGAATAAGAGTAAATTCTTCATTAATAAACCATTTTAATCAATAGTAGACGTTGCAACTAACAAATGTTAATTTTTTCCACCTGTCAACTACGGTTTCTTACTTCCACTTCATTTCCACAATTCTAAACTTTACTTTTTATACTTTTTACTTATTAACCATTGAAAAGACCTTCCGTAACGTTGATAGCGAACGCCGAAGAGACACATACAAAAGCTAATCGATGACTCGATAGAAAAGGGCGCGTCGAACGCCGACTTGTAACCTTCTTTTTCCTTTTAAACGCGGAAAAAGTCACAGGCCAGCCATCTATGTGGAAACGGGGCAAACCGAGTACAGGATTTTTATTTACCCCGGGAGCCGAACGGACCTTCCGAACTACCGGGAGGTTGTTGCATGTGGCGACCGCTACCTCGTATCGACTGTCGATACGTGAACTACACATGCATGGCTGGAATGTGCTTACTTTATGCTTTGGTAATGACGATATTATTTAAAATCAGGATTCTGTTAAAACTTTTGATTTCTCGAAGTTGAAAATGATAAAGTTTAAACTATTGCTATATGAAAACTAACATTTTTATTTAATTGTACAGCTCATTTTATTGAATTAGAACTCGTTGTTTGAATTGTATTCAACAAGTAAATTACATTTTAATTTTTGATGAACTAAACCATATTTTAATTTGGATATGACTAATTCCAATTAAAAAATATAAGGTTTGTTCCACCAGAAATCACAAGTTCGTCGGATGCGATTTGATTGACTAATAAAATTCGAAACTGTGTTCTAATCTGATCAGCGGTGTCATTCGTACCGCAAAAATCTTTAGAATATATCACAAGTATTAATCAATCAATCAAGGTCAAAATAAAACATGCATTATTTCAAAGATCATTTATTATAATTTTCTAAAGAACAATAATGTGAAAATGTGAAAAATAAGATAATTCTCGGGGTATTACCCCATGTAGAAGGAAAGGTTATTAAAAAATACGTGTAATATATTGTAGTGGTGTATATTTACATCGTCAAATGCAGCTGTCATTCGAGCACGTATAGTGTATTCAGTATGGCCACTCGGTAAATGTGAAATTTCCTCTGGCGGATGTTAGCCCTTGTTCGAAAGCCTCTACTCCTCCCCGAGCCTACGATATACGGGGTGGGGGTACTAAATAATCTAATTAAGTCCAGACAACGACAAATGTGGGGTAATGGGGACGAAGCTCATCTTCCGTGCAATTTCTCCATTTCGTAAATCCTGAAAATCAATAAAAAAAGTTCCTACAACAAACAACAGGGTAAATTCAGAGACATTTCGAGCATTTTTTTTAATTAAATATCTATCGTAATGTTTCTGTCTAGAACGTCAGTAAGTTTTGTTATTGTTGAGTTGTCGGGGATTTTCTGCAGCACGGGGTAATGCATTTTGAGTCATCTAGTCGGGTCATTTCATTATGCCAGATTAATAAATAGGTTTATTTATCGGAAATTCAGCACCAAATTATATTTGGGAAAGTATTATCAAAATTTGCTGTGGACAAAACAATAGCCATTGCGATTAATACAATGCAGTGAAAGGAAGCCAATTAATTTGATTACATTTGGTCAAGTTTTCATCCAGGTAACTCGTATTTTGACTGTGTTCCAAGTTTCAAAATGTGTAATATTCAACTCATAGTAAAAGTTCGAGGTAGAAGTGAAGGTTGGAGCTAATTTTCGTTAATTTCCATTTACTGAGATGAAAAATTAGTTTAAAATTGCCGAAAGAGTGTGTAAGAACACTTTCGAGCCCACAGTTCATCTAATTATTTAACTAGTTTACAAAAATTCAGTTTCCCTGTTTTAAAACATTTCAATATCTCACTAAAATAAATACAAAACAACAAGAAAAGTATCATAAACTTTTATGTATAAGTGTAACATGTCATAAAATAAAATCCTATTGATAACTTTTAAAATTAAAATTTAAAAATTAATTTCAGCCGTCTCTCCCGTATAGCTGGGTGAGTTGCTCTTCCTTAGAAGGAGAGATGCCTCCCCTAAAATAAGCACCTTAAAGTCTTTTGTGTAATACATTCTGTATGGCTTTTGCCATTTACTTCCTTTTACCCTCTCGTTCACAGAAATTGCACTTATTTGGATACATTCTACAAGCGTCGCCCATCCACTTTTTACAAATTATGCACTGTATCATCAATCAATGTTTCCTTTGTCATCAGGAAATAAGCTTCCAAACATTCCACGCATTCTTCATTTTCACTTCTTAGTGAAGCATTGTTGTTTAAATGGCTCATTTCCAGCTTCGTTTTCAGAATGGCTGAAGCTATGCCCGAAGATGACGAATCACGGTCGTGAATTCCGTCACTTTGAGCCTTGGTTCTCGTTTTTTTCATTTCATTTCCTCCTTTAGAAGACAATACTTCAACTGGTCCTTTTACTTTTTTTTTCTGGAATATCAGTAGCTGACTTTATCTAAATTAAAGGTTTTGAATGCGCTTCAGAAGACATTGCTATAATGTTCTTGAAGCAGGCGATAGGGATCTTGTCGCCCATGGCTTTGAAACTGGCAAATCCGATTTCCACAGAGGCCAATTTTCCATAAGCATTTCCTATTATAGCCCCTACTATACCTACAGGAATTTCTCTCTATACTATAATTTCCCGCAGCTTCATTAACGGCCATTTTACCCGCCTCTATTCGTTTAATTGCTTCAGCTAGGATTTTCTGAGTAAATTTATTTCTTTTGGGTACACTTTTCTCTGATATGTCGTTGGCATATCCTAAATGCACGCATTTATGATATAATACATTTGTTCATGAAGTCAAAAACGTTTTCTGAATTATAATTTATTGACTACAGTGAAGATGCCCCGGGGAATAAAATTCAAAACATATAAATAGATATACTGAAGTGTTCTAAATTTTATATCGCCGAACGCAGCTGTCATTCCATCACGATAGTATATTCGGTATGGCCACTCGTTCAATGTGAAATTCCTTCTGGCGGCTATTAGCTGGTTTTCGGAAGCTCGTACTCTTCACCTGGCCCGCGAACTCTGGAGCGGGGGTACTAAATAAATATTTTAACTCCGGCCAACGACAAACGTGGTGGAACGGAGAAGAAACTCCTCTTCAGTTCAATTTCATCATATTGTAAATCCTCAAAATTAATGGAATATCTTCCTACAACAAATAACAGCGTAAATTCAGAGGTATTTCTAAAATAATTTCATAAATGAAATATCTATCGTAAAGTTATCGTATTCATCAGTAAAATTTATCGTTTAAAGTTGTCAGTGATATTTTAGGTCATAAAATAGTATAATTTCAGTCGTATAGCCGCGTCACATCTATCCAAGTATGCTATTCATCGTCAAAATATATTTGGAAAGGAATTATCAAAATTTGCTGTGGACAAAACAATCGCCATCGCGATTAAAATAAAGGAGTAGTACGACGCCGATTAATTTGCTGACTTTCAAGTTTGCTTAGAGGTAACACATGTCTGGCTGCGTTTCAAGTTTGAAAGTGTTAATAATCGTAATATAAATTCAAGATAGAAGTGAAGGTTGGTGGTTGAGAGTAGTCAGTTTTCCTGTAAATGTCATAAAACATAGAATTTATAGGACATCATCGTAAAATCTAGGTTAGTTTATTTTATTTTCAGTTTTAAATTTCATTAAAATCTCATTAATTAATATTAAAGTTCACCTAAATTGCCGAGAAAGTGTTTTAGAACACTTCCGAACCCACAGTTCATATAATTAATTAATTTTCAACAAATTTTTTTCAACAATTTCCCACAATTAGAACATTTCAATACATAATCCATATATTTGTTTCTAGTTTTACGAAAATAACAACGAAGCATTAAAAATTCTGAATATTATTTCAACTCTTGCCTTCGAAAATTCTTTTTTATTACCTACCTTCACACCGATAAGCCATCAAGTTTATCCTATTATTTTTTACATTTTTACTCACTTAGTCACCTCCAAAAGAATTAACAACAACGTCTCCGTACTTATTATTAATATTGAGGCTGAAACAAAACGATCTTTGAAGATACATCTTCCCAAAACTAAACGACGGTCCTCGCTAGCACAAAAACAAATAAATCAGACCTGCCACTCACCACCGCAGCTCATTAAAAAGGTCCACGACCACCGATCTGCCGTGGATAAAATCGAGCCGCTTACAAGAGTGTAGTTAGTGTGTGACACAAAATATTGCCAGGATAGTGATGTTAATGTATAAGTCGTTATAACATCTAAAGAATTCGCCTTCGTCGAAAAATATAATATTCAATTTAATTTCTCCCTTTATGGTAGGTATACGTATCTATATGAAGAAATAAACGCAATCAGATGGTGAATGATGGGATCGCTTTTGAGTTCTGCCGAATACACACGTTATGCGAAATGAATGGGAATTTCGTTCTATAAAGCTTAAAACGCGCTAAGTCATTCCGACCGTGGCTACCGTTCACCGTCATTCATGAAACGAGCCCAGAGCTGTTCTTCTCTTAAGTTTCAGTTGTGACAGGAGAACCTCCTGGTATATTTAAGAATTTCACAACCTTCGCTTGATATGGCGATATGATGCGGCATGTTTTTTGTTATTGATGGTGGTGTTATTGTTGCTGTCACGGTAACTTTGTAACCTCCCTTTTGTGCGGGGTGGTAAAAATTTTTTTAATTCGTGTTCTTTTCCTTGACAAAAATTGCTACGGGTAATACACCATAACGATATTCATTGGGAGAACGCTATTCTGAATATAATAAGAGCATAAATTAAACTGGTAGAAGGAAAATGAATATCCATTCAGTTTTTTATTAATATTTTTTGAATGAATGTAATTTATAAAGTTGATTATACAGTGAGGCCCTACAGTTCCTCCATTCGAACTTTTGAACCACAGAAGCTAGCGTATTCAGGCAAAATAAAAACTTTTGGCGTTATCGGTAGTTCAATTGAATTTCCGGTGTCATCGGAAGGGACGCCAACTTCTTATTTTAAGTAGAATATCCTGTACATTTTTACGTTTTTGGAAAGGTAATCAAAGGCGAATCCAACGATATCATACCTGTTATACTTTAATTTAAGAAATATGACGATATGCAGTAATAAAGGTTTTGATAATCTGTTCTTGTTGTTGCGCGAAGTTGGCTACGAAAGAATGCCAAATTGTTTCTTGTAACGTCAGATTGATCGGTACGTGGCTGAAGATGAAGATCCACGTGTCTTCGAAACGGCCTCTCCGAGTTAATTAATAATGAATGTGGTGCGGAGTGTGCTGAGAATATTGTTGTTTTGCCATACTACCCCACAGTCCTTGCTATCATTATTCTATCTACAGGGATCACTCACAAAGTTGCTAGATCTGGTGAAAAAGACAAAATTAACGTAATTGATCTAGTGATGGAAGAACCAATAGATCTAAAAAGGTCGGAGTGGAATAGGTCAAGAACCAGCTCGAGTACTAATCTAACATTCTTAACAAAAACCCCAATTAGGGCAGTAAGTACAATACGATAAAAATGACTCTTTTACTATTGCATTACTATTGCATTACACAAATTTACGTGTATCGTAGAAGTTTCTTTACATTTTCCTAAAATTCATTTAAGTTCAAAAAAACCTTACTTCCTGCTAGCTATGAAGCAATGCTAATTAACCAAAAGTAAGACATGATGCTTGTAGACAGTAGGAACAGTCCTTACATCTGTATGTAGCTTTTACTATTTGAAAATTCCTTGTTAACTCTTAATTGCCTTTATCTGACTTTTGTTACATATGATTTAATCCACTGAGGTCTCACAGACCCCAAGACAACGGTTAAAGGCGATTAAGCAAGAAACAGAAGAGAACACAAATACAACCGCATGTTTTACTTATAAAAAGCTGTAAATATCAAAATCCCTTCAAATATTAAACATTATCATGTTACTTGCGCCTATGTAACCGTAATTTGCTTAACATGAATAAATATTACCTACCTTCATCATCATAACCAATTTCTTTTCCCTTTGTCTTCTTCGAACGATATTGAAACGCAGCCGATGAAAGAAGGTCTGACCGCCACCACGTCGGCACTCGCTTAAAATATTAAATTATAATGCACGAAGGCGAATCTCAATTCGAAAGAACGAACGGTAGAAAGAAGGAATTCTTTATGAGGTATTATAAATATTTTATACCTATATTAACGTTTTTCTGAGAAGCGTATGCTATATTTTTATATTGTTTCCGGCGATGAATATGCATAATATTTTCTCTTCTATTAATCACTTCTGTAGAAAAATGGAGAGAATGAAGTATCTATTATATAGCTTCTTTTTTATAGTTCATATAGCCGTAGAATATGAATGTGAAATGCATATTTACGATATGGCTGAAAAACGTAATGAGTAGTTTGGGCAAACAGCGGTAACAGTCAGTGTAGTAGATATGTGGTGCGGAGTCGGCGATTATTTATTTCACGCGTTCACAGCGTCAGTACTAAATCGATGCTGTATGCGAGTAGTTCTGTGTATATGTAGGCTGTCGTAACTTATTTCGTAATTGTACGCTTATGTTTGCTTTAAAAATGTCGCAGTTAGGTACGTCACGAAAACGACCAATGGCAGATACAGTTAAAAACTTTATAGTGGACATACCGGACTTAATTTTTGATGGCGCTAAAATTCGATGTCTAGTTTGTAAAAATTACATTTGATTTATGTGTTACTCTTATTTTATGTAATCTATCGTTTCGTTTACTAGACAAAGAAGCATTTGTCTCCTTCTGGAATAAATATGCGGAATGTAAATTACCTAGTCGAATATCGATACGAAATGTAGTGCCATTTGCTCGTGAACATATAGAAAAAAGAATGAAAACGGAATTGAAAGATAAAAAAACTGTGGTTGTGTGTAGACGAAAAAACAAAACGTCAAAAACATTCTGTGGTTAACCTAATGGTACGTACAATGGAACCACATCGACCGTCATCCTCCTTCTCACTTGCTTCCAAAAGAGTTATAAATTGTACTGCCGATGAGATTTTAAAGGTGGTGTTGAACTCATTGAACAAATTTGAAGTTTCAACTAAGCAACTTTTAATGTTTATGAGTGATGGTGCCGCAAACATGCGTTCTTTGGGCCGATCTCTTAAAGAACACAGTGGTAACTTCTTACATGTAACGTGTAAAATCCATACTCTAAATCTTGCGGCACAAACCATTCCTACATGTTTTCCACTAGTAAATGCATTGGTTGCTAGTACAAAGGCAGTGTTTCTAAAGTCCCCGAAACGTACCCGACTATTTCACAAACTGTGTCCTGATTTACCTGAACCACCACAGCCGATTGTTACACGCTGGGGAACATGGTTGCAGGCTGCGTTTTAGTGCAACAAATATTTTGATCAAGTAAAGAAGGTAGTTTTAAAATTCAATCCGACAGAAGCTGCAGCAATCAAGAAAAGCCAGGAAATATTTCAAGATAGTTAGTTTAAAAGAGATTTACAAACTATTCACAACAATTACTTCGGACTAGCGGAGGGAGTAGAAAAATTACGAAATGTTTCGATGTCGCTAGTGGATTCTGTTCAAATTGTGAATGATGTTCACCCACAGTTATGCGCTGTAGAAGGCGAAACAAATTGGTATGTAATACGAAAATTTGAAAGTGTTTTAGAGAAAGACACCGATTTTCTTAAATTAAGACAAATTTGTGAAGGTGCGTGTGAAGATACATTAAGTTGTTTCAAAAATTATTTTAATATGCAAATATAACATCGCTAGATGTCGAACGGTCGTTTTCGGCATTAAAAAATATTTATTCCGCACGTCGTACTCACTTGACTGAAACAGCTGTGGAAACATATCTAATGATTCAAACATTTAACAGATGTTACCCAGTTTGTGATTTCACGGAAGACTTTTAAAACGGTAAGTGTTTCAGCACGTTTTATAATTTATTTCTTACCTTCTATTTTATATGTAAACTTTTATGCGCTCGCCACGCGTCTGACTGTTTCCTCTGCTGCGAATGAGAGGCGTACGAGAGTCCTGACATGAGAAGGCACTAATGAATTTTGTGATATTGCAATCTTTGTGGCACCTAATTTTTATTTCTTTCGATTTTGATTGAAGTTTTTTTGTACAATTCTGAGATCTCACAAATTTTGATTTGTTTTCGTTTTTTGTTCCTGTGAGACAGATAATCTAATTAATCTAATTTATATTTTTAATTACAATGAGTATATACATTTTCGTTTCAACATATGCCGCAAAATATCAGAAATGATGCCAAAATTCCAACACGAAACTTATAAAGAGAATCACGAATATTCAAAACATTCGTAATTGATCGTGTTCAACGGCAGAAGCGGAAAGGGCAAATTTGTTTTGCGTTATTAGAGTCATTTCGCGGATAATAAATCATGTTAGCCTTACCGCTGACTGACTTGACTGACTCGAAACGTTGATGGTTATTCTATGCAGAACCCTTGTTCGACGCTTATGGTCGACAGCAGTGCAGGGGTGTTCTCTTCCATCCCCCGGTTTTTCGAATAGGGGAGGACTCGCTTATTTACTGATAACTTCATGTCACGTTGATGAATGGAAACTTAATGCTAATTTCGGCTAAGCTTACTTAATAAATATTCCGCCGAGAGAGTGACGGAGAAAATATACATAAATGCTGAGGATGAAACGACGATACGCTGGGAGAAGGAGGTGGCGGATGATACGTGATCGATATTACTTGGAGCTAATGTTAGCATTTACGCGTATAAAAGAGATTAAGTTAGTATTAGGACTAGCCATACCTTAACCTTTTAAACTAACTGAATTTGCAGGTATCTAAAGACATCAAAGTAGGTAGGCACACTGAAAAAATTAATTCAATAAATCGTGTTCGTCGACTTCGTTTTGTTAAAGCACCGATAATGATTATTATGTTAACTAATAAATTTATTATAGCAATGAACTATGTACATTTATCACATTGAAACCTGTTTATACGGATAAAAGATACCCGATTATTAATTTAAATAAATAAATATTAAATGCTTGACTATTACTACTTGCAGGAGTTTTTTTAACGGAACATTGTGTGTAATGTACTTCTTATATACTGAAACAGTTCACTAAAACCCTTACCACAATACTTAACTCGTTCTGGACGCACGTTTCGATAGCCAAGCTATCATCATCAGCAGTAAAACTGAATAACAAACTAACAACAAAACGCGCATCCAGTACGAGTTAAGTATCTACTATCCTCCTTTCTGTCCCGACCTCGCACCGTTCGATTTCCATCTGTTCGGCCCGCTCAAAAACAACGAAGCGGTCAAACAAGCTGTACACAAGTGATTCGGACACCAAGGTCAATAATTCTTCAGCACTGGAAATAGAAAGCACACAAAGCGTTGGGAGAAATGCCTGAATGTTGGTGGAGACTACATTGAAAAGTTGTGTAAATTTCATTGTAATTGAATAAATTGTTTTTTTTTCCTCAGCCATTCGTCTCGTTAATTACTGAATGTCCCTCGTATATATTTTATATTTATTTTCCAAAATTGGAATTCTCCTTTAATTGTATTAGTATAAAATTTAAAAGTTTCAGTAGAAATACCAGTTTCTTTAATTTAAACTTCGTTACAAGACAAATATTTTTGGGGTAAGTAAATAAAATTCATCGAAACACCTGCGTTGGACAAATGTGGAAGTGAGGGGTAAACCGTAACTAAAATTTTGTACAAGAAGGTCTCCAGAAAGGCAAATGGTGGTCCCAGGAGATTCCCTGGTGGTTCTCGGAGATCCTCAAAGGGACTTTATTTAGGCGAAGGAATAATGAGATGGGCTAAATAAACGATAACGCACATTGATTTGATTTGAAAATAGAGCAAATCGAAAGCTTGTGAAATAATATTACGGATTTAGGTAGAAACACATTTTTTATTTTCACTTTATCGTATCTTCTGAGGTGGAACTCACTTTCCCCTTGAAGGTTTATCGGTCCGTAAAAGATATATCTTTTGTCGATTGATTTGCCAATATCGACACTTTGGCCAGACGAAGGCATCTTTTTGTTTTAGATGTTCGAGATATTTAATTGTAACTTTGTCCTAATTTCAACTCAATAACCTTACCAACGTACCAAAGCTTTTTTGGCAGTTCACAGTAGACAGCATAAAATCCATCAATGCTTATATGATCTTTGGCATCGGTTGAGTATATTTTTCATATGCATTATCACAATCCTGTTCATTATCACTTACATCACTTATATCTATATCACTGTCCTTAGTTTTCATTATATAAGATGATGACGGATCTTTTCGCTCTGCCGGATACGTTAAGAATAGATACGGGAAAGCTTGCGACGCTATCTTCAAATACGGTGAACATTCTGCGATTTCGCGATTAGTACCGAAAAATACCTCGATCTTTCGTGAGTTCCTTTTGGCATATTTATTTCAATAATATCGGATTCGCTGCTGTTGAATTCTGGAGTACAAGACATTTCAACTTTTTTAAACTTTTCTATTTATTAATGTTAATATCCCACTTGAATTTTGCCGAATCCAGAGGTGTTCCAACCTTTGGTAGGGATTTTTAACGTGCCAAACATCGTATTGACACGAAGCCTACGGTTTCACTTCCTTATCCGAGAAGAAGGCATACCTTGATTTTTATCCGTAATTAAAAAACAACCGTCTCGACCGGGATATGAACCCGCGCCGTTCGGATCGAAAGGCAAGTATGCTAACAACTCGACCACCGAGACGGTCATATATTCAGTTATATTCAGTTTTAATTATGATGATATTAATATTAATAAACCTAGAAAAGGTAAAAAAGGTGCACTCATTGCTATGGAGCAAATCTATCAAAAACGAAACGAAAAAAAATATACACGACAATGGTATAGAGCTGCATCACATATCGATCTGAAGTTTGGACTGCCAGTAAGAAGATGGCACAAAAACTAAATGCGGTTGAAATTAATTATTGGAGAAGATGCAGCCAGAAAACGAGGATGGATAGGGTGAGAAATGATAAAATTAGACACGATATGGGTGCGAATATTACACTCACCAATAACATCGAAAAATACAATTGAAATGGTATGGTAATGTGAAAAAGATGCCGCAAAATTGACTACCCAGGAAAGTACTTGAATGGATACCATATGAGAGAAGAAAAAGGGGAAGGCCCCGAAAGAAATGGTTAGAACGTATTCAATATGCAATGGATAGAAGAGAATTATCAGATGAGGATTGGATGAACCGACAGTTAGGGCACAAAGAATGCGAGAAATGGCCTGGGCTGTAAAATGCTCCTTTAAAAAATGCTTTAATTATATTCGTATAACGTTTTTCTCGCTTATTGTAAATCGCTTCAATCTGTCACTGCTTAAACGTCCATCAGACTCGTCGAGAAGCCAGCACAAAGTCGATTATAACATAATTTCCATTTTTTGATTCAATTTCAAGATTATTTTTAAAATTCATCTGTCAAATTTGTTTTTTCATAATCTTTTGAAAGCTTTATATTGTTAAGAATGTTTTTTTCAGATTTTCAGTTTTTCAAGCTAAATCAGTACTTGTTTCTTCTATTTGTTCTTCATCTTCAAAAGCAATATCCTCGACAATATCTACCAATAAGTCACTCTGATTGATTTCCTTAAATTTTATTTGTATTTAACAGATTCATCTTCCTTCTCAGCATCTACCCCTACTTGTTGAAAGTGACGTATGTTATTATTCATACATTCTTCCTTCTTTTTGAGGTTATGAGAACAACCGCCGCTATCGAAAATTACATGTAATAAACACTGGTGGTCTCCGGTGGTTCCCCAATGGTCCGTGAGGGTCTCCGACAGTCCTTCGAGATCCTCCGGTGATCCCTACAGGTCCCTCGGAAGTCCTCTGAGGTCTCCGGAGGTCCCTTGTAGTTTGCCCCTCGTATAGAAGGTTATTTTATATGTTCTTGCTTTTTTTGAATTCCTGTTTAAATGATCAGCATTTTGAAGTTATTTGTAGAAGCAAGAAGTATAAAATGTAGTAAAAAACGCTAAAGTTAAAAACTAATTAAATAATAATGTAAATGTTTTTCTTAATACTTGAGAAGTATAAGATTTGTTAAATGTTAGCGTTAGAACTTTTTAATCAATTTACAACTTTGTTAAAAGCAATTATAAGTTTGCCATGTGTCTCGACATCGTAAAAGCATATAAAACTGAATTTGGCGCAGTTCGACACTTAGTGTTTATTGTTTTTTTAATGTTTTTAAAATTATATTGTTTGTTTATTTATTCGTAACCAATATGTTTCCCCGTTAGGGAATTATACAGTTCCTAGCCATCAAATTAGGACCATTTAAAAATATTACGATTTTGGGGTAAAATCTAAAAAAAACAGTTGGTAATGTTGGCAATATTATTATTTAATTACATATAACATGCAAGTAAGTATAATTGCAACATATATTTACTCATATTTGCTTGTTCCTCCTCTGTGTTTTATTATTTCCTCAACCCTTTTTGGCATACTGCCAATGCACCTTGTGTTGTTGTAATTCTTCCTTTGTAGTTGAGTTTCGAGTACTTACGATGTTTTTCAAGACATTCCTCACATTTTCAATTCGGTTTATGTCTGCTGAATTGCCTGGCCAAGGTAGTACACGCAGATTTTTAGATTCAAGGTATCGTATTACCGACCTTATGACACGGAGCATTGTCTTGCATGATAGTACATGGTTCTTGAGTCGGATCCATTGAACCAATATAAGGTATTAAATAGTTTTTTTAAACTTTTTTATATTGTTTCTGTACCATTGTTCGGTTAACGAAATAAAGTGGTACCGGTACTTCTGTCGTAATACACGACGAAACCGCTAGAGATCGAGGGTGTTTAATAGATTTGATCGTACATGCTTCTTTATAACGCTCCGAAGGACGTCGACGAACAATTAGCTTCTGTCCGTTAGCACTTTTAGCAGTGTTTCGTCGCTATAAATGATCTAGGAAATAGTAAAAAATGTAAAGAACCATTAAGCGAACTATGGGGATGAGTTTGACTAAAAATACAGATGACAAATGAAACTTACCTTTGTCCAATCTTCAACTGTATATTTTTTATATTCTTTAGCCCATTGAAATCGTGTCACTTTCATTTTAGATTTAGTATCGGCTTCTTTGCTGGACGTCTGCATTTCAAGCCTGCTTCATGAAGTTGTCTACGGACTGTTCGAGCTGATATTTGTATACCTTCTCCACTAAGAATTTTATTATAAATATTTCACCTTTAGTGGATAAAGGACGATGTTCTGTAACCACTTTTACTATACGGTTATTTTACGTTTGCCGGCACAGAATGTTCTGCCACTACTTGTACTGGGAATATTCTTAACTAATTTTGCGGTTCTCAAAACAATTTTATGTGATACATCTTCACGTTGAGAGAACTCTCCCGTCTTCAGAAGAGCAGAAATTCATGCTTTTTTCTCTGTGGTTATATTCTTCTTCTTTCTCATTATGATAATAATTGACCGTGAAAATAGACGCACACAAATAAAATTAAAACTCTTTGAAATATTATTGAAAATGTGTGGAATGTCTTGAAGAACATCGTAAGTACACAAAGCTTAACTACAAAGGAAGAATTACAACAAGATGTTGAAGATGTGTGGCATAATAGCGACGAAATTTAAAAAAAAAAAACAATAAAAAGCTACATTGCCAGTATGCCAAAAAGGATTGAGGAAATAATAAAACACAGAGGAGGAACAAGCAAATATTAGTAAATATATGTTCAAATTATGATTGCTTGCGTGTTATATGTAATTAATTAATAATATTGCCAACATTACCAACTGTTTTTTTTTTATTGTACCCCAAAATCATTATATTTTTAAGTGGTCCTAATTCGATGTTCAGGGACTGTACATACCCCAAAGCATTTAATTTGACTAGAAACTATGGATTGGATATAGCGTCACTTAGATCTATTACAAAGACTTTAGAGGTTTGGTCAGTTTGGTGTACTTTGCACTATTATTCGGGCTGTTTATCCGCTTCATAAATGAAATTGCTAACAGGGACTGATTGTTTGTAATAAATAAAAGTGAGACTAAAATTTTTTTTGTCGGTCTCGGCAAAATGTATCATAAAAAGCAACGGTCGCTTTTAAATTTTCTTCTGTCGGTGTCATTTACATTCTAATTAGTTGGGATTTTTCGCTTTCTACTGTAATTTAAATAAAAAAAACAAACTTTAATAATTTTTCATTATACATTAATAAATGTATTGACGTTCAATGGTGACTCGTTGCGAGTTGCAATTGACAATTGTATTTTAACTTATGTTCGTTCCCTTTTTACATTTGATTTTAATCTAATTTTAATACTACATTAATTACAAAATTTGATATGTCCATTCATTGCTTTACATCTGGAATATATTTTTTATTGTTAGAGGACTTTTGAACTGTTATTAATAAAAATTCTAAATCTAAGGATGAGCTTTGACCCGAAACCGGTCGTTATTTAGTTATATTGAAAAAGAATTTCGCGAGTAAAAGGACCTTTTTATCAACCCTTCTTCCTAAAATAAATGTATTCTTTATATCACTAAATTTGTTTATTGTATATACTCTATATAGGAAGTATGTATTCATCGATATAATAAACATCCATTTGTTAAAATGATAAACTCGTTCGTTGGATCAATTTTGATAAAAAAAATTGTTATATTAATGTACTTTTTTTATTGTATTTACGTATATTTTTCGTTCCGTGTATCCTTTAAATATGCTGACTAAATCTTTGTTCTCTCTTCTTTGAAACTATGCATGTGAAACGTTCCTCATATAAAATTCCATATGAGTTATTTATGAAATATTTAAGGAAGCGAGCAGTAAATCATCGTCTGAACGATCATCTATTGTTTTGTATGGTAATAGCGACGAGGAGGACCTCTGTAAAAGGATTCCGACTTTGGGTATCGACGCGTTCGAAGATTGCCGACCGCATAATTCCGTTGCTTCTCAGGACGGAATATTATGGAAGACCTACCTGCCTTTTTTTTTCTTATTTATTATTGGTAGAAAATGCTGTATGTTAGCAGGGTGATATTACGATTAGGTATGCGTTAGTGAATCGAAATGTAGAAGCTTGAGAGCCAAAGAGAAATAAATTATGTCCTATACAAAGTAATATGGGTCTTCATGAAAACACGAACTCAGTGTTGTCTATGCCAATTATCTTTGTCTGCAACTGAATACCACGCATTTCTTCAAATTTCACCATATACTCGCCGACTGGTATGAATCATCTAGATTATGGATAAAAATGTTGAAATCCCCACAAAGTTTAATTTTCGGAAAACGAAAAGTATACATAGGGTAAATGGAAGACTGTTTGACCACTTTTTAAAAAACCTAAGATAAATTCTTTATTTAACAAGGTATAATTTTCAAAACTCACGTCGAACTCTCATGCATACTATTGGTCCATCCATCTTCTGAGAGAAGAGGCAGATTATTTAGCATTTTAAGTCAACAATTGAGGTTAGTAACAAAGATAAATTCATAATTACTTCATCAATTTGACACAGGATTTTTCGTAATTTTCAAGGCAAAAAAAAACAACACTGAAGAAATCTACTTAACCATCCGCTTGTATTTAGGCATCAAGCCCGAAAACTCGTCCATACTCACAATAATTTGCATCTTTAGGACTTCTACAATCACAGCTTGGATTTTCTGCCAAATCTAGTTTATGTAGATAGACTTCCAACTGATATAAAATAGTAGTAAACTACATTCGTCATCTTTTTATTAAAAAAACAAAGGTTTCCTCAGCAAACCACTAGATAATAGATAATTTATAACTTGTTGCCAGCTCTGAACTCTTTAATTCTTCGTTCCACCTTTCCAATATATTGCGTAAACTAGATTTCCTTAGATCCATAGGAAACACCTTGTTCTGAATAGGTATAGGATAGATAGATTATTGGAGATGGTGCTACTCCAATAATCTACAAGCCTTTGGCTAGTCGGACATCACCCGTTGCTGGCGAGCTGAAAGGGAGAATGGATAGAAAAGTTCATGAAAACTTCACCTAGAACACATTATATGATATCCCAGAAGAAATTCCTAGATCTGTCTTATAGGAAACTGTCACAGATCACCACAGCTAAAATAAAGTGAAAGCTTCCTGGGTCCCCAAACTTTTGACAGAAATCAACAAGATACAACGGACGTGAGCAGCCCTTGATTGTCTTACTTGACACCACAAAGGTGGTGACGAATTTCTCAACCGGATTATAACGAGAGAGGAAACCTTGATTTCGTACATAATGCCTGAATTCAAGCACCAGTTAATGCAGTGACATTGCACAAGTTCTCGTTCAAAACCCAGAAAAGAAAAGCACACAAAGAAACCGATATCAACAATCTTTTGGGATGGCGACGACTTACTGGTTATTGAATTAATGCTAAGAATTCAATGCACCATCTAAAGTAAGAGGTGTAGAAGCTTGTTTGCAGGGACCGTGTTGATTCACAACAACGCTCGGCCTGATGCAATTACAACGAACATACAGGAGCCTCGATTTCGACTATAGTCTCGATTTAACGCTAGGTAATTTTCGAAAATGAAGGCGTTATTGGAAAATGAAAGGGCACAAAAATTATCAAGAGTTCAAAGAAGCATTAACTGCGTGGGTCATTGGCGGTAGATGGGTACTATAGTATCATTGAAAAACTTGTGCCACATTACAAGAAGTGTCTCACTAACAATGGCGACAGTGTTGAAAAGTAGGGTTAGACGCGGCACCTATCTCGCCGATAGCTTTCTCATACTCAATTTTTCTTGAAGGATGTTTCACATACGTTTAATTAAGATGTTTACCATATTAGGAATTACTCTAATCTTCACCCGGTGATCTGCTAACACGATATCATGAACTTTATGATCATATCGTTCGTAGTCACCTCAATGAAACGACCTGACCGCTCCTCATCAAAGACGGATGTTCAACCACATTTAAATTTATTAAACTAGGCATGGTCCTTATAAACTGCATCCAACTTCTCTTTCTGCGCGTTTTCCCATCCAAAAAAAAAGAAACCGAATCACTGACCAAACTTGCTCACTTTTAAACTTCCAAAGCAACACTACTCGATGAATCTCTCTGAAGTTTTGGCAGACGTTGACTAAAGGATAGTACTGACAATTGGTAATGCAGATTTTGACACAAAGCTCCATCTGTCTCCAAACACGGGTACGTTTCATACCATCTTCGTAGCTTAACCTTTATACGAGGGACACGCTATATATTTTGAGATGCCACAAAAGTAGAGAAGTTAGAGCTGGCAACACTGCATTTGTAAATACCACCATCCTTAAGTAGTAAACTCTGACTGTCAGTTGAGTCGCTGCTATTATAAAATAAACGTGGTAGGTACGATTTGTCATTGAAACGTGGACTTGTCAAGAGAACATGTACGCGCAATGATTTACTACGATTTTAAGGTCGGTTTAAGTGAATAACAAAGTCTTGAACGATTGCAACTCGCATTTGGTGATGAAAGTCCTTCACGTGCAACTGTGTTTCGCTGGTATAGCGAATTTAAAAGAGGACGGATATCGCTTGGTGATGAGGAACGTACCGGTAGGCCCTGTTCTTCAGTTACCGCTGGAAACATTGAGAGTGTGAGACGTATGATCGACGAAGATCCAAGATGCACCTATCAAGTGATTGAGGCAACTCTTGGTGTTGGATCCGCAACAGTAAATTCAATTTTACATCATCTTCAGATGAAAGAAATTATTACTCGTTGGGTGCCACACACGCTTACCGATTTCCAAAAAGCAGAGCGAGTAAGAATCGCTCGGGAAACATTGGAAATGTTAAATAATGGTGGACATCGCATTCTATCAAAAATAGTAACAGGTGATGAAACTTACATCCCATTTTACGATATGCCTACCCGCCAGGAGAGCCGCGTGTGGATCCACGAAGATGCACCAACACCAACAATGGCCAAAAGGCAAAGGGCTGTCAAGAAAGTTATGTACGCAGTTTTCTTCCGTAGTACCGGATTAGTAAAAGCAATTAAGCTGGAAAATCAACGTACAGTCACAGCAAACTGGTACACCACAAAATGTTTACCTGCAGTTCTTGAGTCAGCCAACATTCGCGGGTTAATATTGCATCACGACAATGCATCGTCACACAATGCACAGCAGACAGTTGAATTTTTACGTGAAAATAAGGTAAAAGTCATTGAACATCCACCCTATTCGCCTGATTAGGCCATGTGTGATTTCTGGTCGTTCTTCAACCTAAAGAAACATTTACGTGGTCGACGTTTCACGACGGAGGATGAGATAGATGAAGCAATTCATCTATTTTTTGAGAGCATTCCAAGAGATGACTGGCTTCACGCTTTTACGTTGTGGAAACTTCGGTTACAAAAGTGCATTAATGCAGGAGGAGATTATTTTGAACATAAATAAAATCATTTTCGTAAAAAGACTTGTAGTTTTCTTGTATCTCAAAATATATAACGTGACCCTCGTATCAACTAAATTATTACGTTAGCCATATCTAAATTAATGTTTAAACATTGTCAAATTTGACTACAAAATTGGCCTTCAATAATAGATATGTCTTACAACAAAGTATCCTATAAAACTGGATATTCTTTGAAATTTAGCGTCCGTCCAAGTATGTAATTTATGCCAGTATAAAAAGCTGAAAGACTATTCATCCTCCTACAATCTCCATTAATTATGTATCAACTACGTCCGCACTAGTACTTACAATATTATAATTAGAGATCGTAAAGTTTATTAAAGAAGCAAAAACAAGGACCGTATAAATAGAGATTATCAAAATAGTAAGTCTAATGCAAGCAGGTAGTAATAGTAAGTATAGGTGAATAAACTACATACGTACATAAATATTATGCAAAGTGGCCATTTAAATTGTTTTTAAAACGTTTTGTAGTCATATAATTTTTATCTATGTAAATCGTATGCGCACATCTATACACACACACACAAGCGCATAACTACGTATGTAAATACGATAGTATTGCTGCTTACTTAATATTTTATCGAGGCGTGATGCCCCAGCCAACGTAATTTATTGCTCACTTCCCCGATATATGGCAGCTCGTATGTATGTCTGTATGTAGTATTTTATTGCTCGTTAGATTAGAAGCTAATAAAGCAACTTATAACATCGATAGATACACACCCTGTCTCGCCGCCGAAAAGGAATTATATTTTCAATAAGCATTTTACGACTTATTGTGTGGACATAGGGATTCTTACAGACCCGTTAAAAATATATACATTTCATAGTTTTAGTTATTTTAGTTAGAGGAAAGTACCCGAACCCGGACCCCCACTTTGTTTTTGAATTTTAGAAAATCCAAATTTTTACAAAACTAGATCAAAATAATTGCATTGTATACCTCACTTAGTTCTACATAGGTCTATATATTTTATTTACAACTTTTTCCTTTTCTTCGTAGGTGTAAATTTTTTTTGTCAGCATTACATTTTGTTAATTTTGAAAAAAAGGTTCCGAATGCGGGCCCCCCAAAAAATATCGAGAAAGGTGTAAATATAAATAAAAATAATGGCAAACGACTAATTATATGTAATTTTACATAAAAAGTATAGCAGTTTAACAGTTTATTATACGTGAGAATGGCACAGTCAAGTGCGACAATAGTCACACATGTAAGTATCAGTCTCTGACCCCGCACATTCTACGTGAGCCCAGAGGGAACACATAAGGCACATCACCCGACGTTCTCCTTTACAGTCCTCAAAATTTCACACTGCAAAACAAGCACTCTACATCCTCTTCAGTTGTGACGGAAGATACACCTGGTGGAATTTCTAACTCAGAAGAGCCTGGGGACATGCTGTCGTTCGAGTCTTCACTGGAGTTGGATTCTCCCTTTAGTTTTGTCTTGAATTCAAGACGTTTCTTAACTCCCTCCTTCTTCGGTAAAGGGAGAGACTCTGATCCACGACCTATGCCGTGTGTGGGTTTTAAGTCTAGAAGTCTAGAAGAACTGGCCTTAGCTTCTTTATCCTGTCTAGCTTTTATAGCCTGCTCCAATTCGGATTTATAAGGGGAACAAGTTATGATTGCCGAACTATTTGCTTTACGCCCTCTGGTGGAAGCACTTTTCTTAATTTTGGGTATAGGGTTGATTTCAAAAGGGGTTGTCTGAAAAACCTTTCCCTGTGATGCTTCTTCTTCTCGGATGAGCTGTGTTTTGAGGGTTTTTTCTGCAAGGGTGCCGGGATAACTTGAGAAGTTTCAGATGGCGTTGACGGAGTAGCTAAATCAGATGCGTTGGATGTTGACGGTGTAGTCAGGTCTATTTCGACATCTTCGAATTGTCCACTGGGAGTAGATTCTGCAATTGTCTCTTGATCTCTTTCTTCTTCCAGTTCCTGCAAAAAGTTAGGCTTCAGAGCAGGCTGTTGCTTTTTATTAGCCCCCACGATGTATTCGGACTCTGCAAGTATACTTCTGTCGGTAGGGAAAATCCCCCTAACTTGGAAGGCATGGATAGCAATCTCAGCCTTCTGGCATGTAATGTAGGCTTTTCCAAAAAGCTCCATCACATCATACGCACTAACAGGCCGGTCACTATGTCCTAGTCATTGTCTAATTTGCTCACTGTACATGACTTTTAGAGGGCCCATGAAAGTCCTGTCAAGCGGCTGCATTTTGTGAGATGTGTGAGGTGGCAGGGTCACAACTGAAATGTGGTTTTGTCTGACCAAGGCAATTAAATCAATGTTTTAAGGGTGGCTGAAGTGTCCATCTGAAATGAGAAGAACAGGCTTCAAAATGAGATGCAAAAATGGTTCCCGGTGGAGCCACTTTTTTCAGTTAGTCGCCTAAATTTTTCCTTACTAAGGGAGGAACAAAAGTGCCAGCCGCATTCATGCATACAACAATTGTGATAAGCGATCTACGTTCAGGAGATGTCAGTGCAGCGCACACCAATCACTTTAGCTACTTTTGACTGAACAATAGAAATACCGCTTTCGTCAACATTGAAAATTCTATCAGGAGTGTATTTGTTTTTGTCATAAAGCTGCTCAAGAAGGTTGAAAAATTTATCGGTATTTTCTTTACTGAATCCCAAAGCTCTTGCGTAGGACGTCCCAGTAGGCTTTCGTTCAGATAACATTTCTTTGTGGCGTTTCAAAAAAAGCCTCACCCATTTTTTTAAGGCCATCTCGTTTTTGAAGGGGTACTGAATGTTATTTCTTTCAGCTAATTGAACACCCATCCTTCGCAGATCTGTACGTGTGAGACCAATAAAGGATGTTTCCGTGGCTAAGCAATAGTCAACTAGTTCCTCCTCAAGTTGTTTGCAAAAAACCGGTGGCCTACCAACTTTTGTTTGAGATGCTTCTAAGGAATTTCCATATTTTGCTTTGGCTAGCCTTTGAAGTGTTGTCCTATGCACGTTGTAAGCTTTACTGGTTTTTTTCAAGCCAATTTTCTTTTTTCGGAGAGCATCAATTCCTTTTGCCGTGTCTGCAGAGGCCCAAGATCTTAAAAGTTTGGTTTTCGCCATGGAATCTGCAACAGAGTTCTTAATAGATACGTAAGTCAGGCAACTAAAAACGAGAACTTGTCAAAACTTTGGTATTCACAATTTTGGTTAATGGCCAACTGAACAGCAACACGTGAAGACGGCCACACTAGCGCTTGGTTGCGCTTTAATCAAGTAAGAAACTACTACTGGCCTGTACGGTGCTGCTTGGCAGCAGCACCGTACAGAACTGTAAGCCAGAGGACTTGCTTTAGGATGTTTGTTACAGTCCGCTTTGTCCCGCACATGTTTCTTGCACACTTGTAACGTTGCGTCTCTGTTCGGGTGCCAATTGTAACGTTAGGTTTCTGTTCGGGTGCCAATTTGTAATAACTTTCTTATTCTCAGACGCAAGGCGACTGTCACACACTTGCCAAACTATACAAGATAGACTCTGTTTACTAGTGACATCTCTGGATGATATACGGGAGATTATCGTATAAAGAATATAATATATAACGGTTTTACTTTTAGACAATCTTTTTAATCAATTTGATGTTACCGAGTGATTCAGATGGGAATAAAGTATACAACACTAACTTTTCTTATTCTGTTGCTCCCTCTTCATATAAAACTTGGACTTATGAAGCTGTTCGTGACAAGCTGAAGTAATGAAAGCAATATTTCTTTATATCTTCAGACCAAATTTCCAAATAAAAGTGGTGCGAAACTGAAAGGCGGTGTTTTTGATGGACCACAAATACGAGAACTCATGAGAGACACAGTTTTCACTTCCTCGATGAATGAACTCGAAGCTTCTGCATGGTTGGCGTTTAAGAGGGTAACCGAAAACTTTCTTGGGAACAATAAAGGAGAAAATTATAAGGAAATTGTTGGGAAAATATTGGAACATTTCAAAGCCTTGGGCTGTAAAATGAGTGTCAAAGTACATTTTCTATATAGCCATATCGACTATTTTCCGAAAAATCTGGGCGCGGTGAGTCAGGAGCAGGGTGAAAGATTCCACCAGGACATCAAAACCATGGAAACAAGATACCAGGGGAGTTGGAACGAAACAATGAGGGCAGATTACTACTGGTGCCTAAAGAGAGATTCCTCCGGGAGCCATAGAAGAACGTAAAAACGACAAAAGGTCTTAAGTGTGGTGTAATCACTAGGTAATTTTTAAAATTGTCAGTTATAATTACATTGAATTAGTTTGCCCTTGTTTATTTATAAAATATATAACCAAATATATGTAGATGTTCAAATTAATTATATGTCTCCATATGCGCAGTATTTGTGTAATTCTTTTTGTGTGAATTCAGGGCATCCCAATTGACTAAAATCAGTTCCTTTTACCCTTGAAGCAAATTTGATGCATACCAGTGTAAGAAGCACAGTGATAGCTGCACCTCCTCCGAATCTAAAGTAGTTCTGAATACTTAAGGAGTCAAAGAATGATTAAGTGATGGGATATAGTGATAGCAGCAGGCAAAGAGGAAATTCGGCAATTTTACTGTACAAAATATAGGTGCATTAGCGACCTAACCTTCAAATTCCCATAGCTTCCATACCTTTTCTAATGCGAATAGTATTTTTTGTATTGTGCTACAAATTGTAAAGTAAGTATTTTAATTATGAATTCGCGCAATAAAAGTAATTTGTACCGTAGAATTTTATCGCATTTTATATTTTCCAGTGTAAAATAAAATCGACACTTCTTGGATACAAAAACAAATATGATTTTCAGTGTTACAACTATTCGTGTAGCAAAGATTCTCAAAAATACGTTCCTAATTCCAAAAAAACAACAAACAAGTTCGTAACTCGTCTCGCCCTAATTATTTTCACCAATTTAGGTACTTGTTTATGTTTGTGTAAGGATATTCTCGTTTATCTCATGGAACCTAAGTTCCTGAAGCTCTAGGAAGTTCGAACGGAGAACATGGAGAGAAACAGACTACCCTAATACTACTACCATCGCCAATGCTGCCACTGCCACGGTTGCCACCACCGCTGCCGTCGACTTACTCGTAGCACCCAGCGCGTCGCTATAATGTTTGGACAAACGGGGTAACTATAAATTAGGCTTGTCCCCGGCATCTTATTACCTTATAACTCAAGACAAGGGTGTGGTAGAATCTAATTATCGCTCGAAATCTATAAGCTTCGGTCGGTCGTTTGATTAGGGGTGCTATTCATTCCACCATAACGCGCGGATACACGTTCCAGTTAGAAAATCGTAGTCGTCTTCGATGTTGATCGTTTTTTATTTAAATTGGGGGCGATTTCTCGAAAAAATGTCTTGTTCTTAAACAGTATTTTCCCGCTCTTTTTTATTTTCATTTGGGGCATGTTCTAACTTCTATATTTAGCCATCTTATATTTCGATTATCAAACTTCTTCGTTTATATTGATAATTAATTACCTATTAGCTTTTGAAGTAACTTCAAACTTTTTAAATAAATTTATTTAATATGCTATATTTTTGCTAATAACACAAATTTACTTGTTTATCAGCTATAACTAATATTAACTAATTTTCGAAAATTAGGTACCATCGCTTTCATAATAATCTGGGACAAGGGATACTATTATGAATTATGACATTATCAATTTTAAACATGTCTTTTGTAAACTATTAAAAATATGTCAAACTGTCTGCCGTGTCAATCGTAAATGGACAAGTCATTGTCACAAGATTGAAAAGACGTCAAAATGAGCCCATAAGAGTTGTTCCAGATTTTTATGAAAGTGATGGTACATGTAAAAATCGGAAAAAAACTTGTGATATTCTCCCTTATTATAAAACAAATTTTAAAATGCTGTCTTTTGCCTATTGCAAAGGAAAGATTTTGATATAGAAATAACAACAACATCCTGGACTTAACATATGACAAGAATAATAAATTTACGAAATTCTTAATCAGTTAAATGTTTTTGTGAAGGATTGATGCTAGATATATCTGCGAGACTCTCTGATTATGTTATGACAGTCACCAACCGGGGACTTGTAACAGTATTATTTGATTTTAGTAAGACTATTGACACGTTTGATTACCACATTCTAATTACTTTACTAATTTAATTTGATTTAGGCGCATATTCTGCCAGATTGATTGAAAACTATTTGTCAAAGTGTTAAAGCGAGCCTGGGAGGGTGTACCTCAGCGTTCAATTTTAGGACCTTTTTTATTATTACTCATAGTTATTGAAAAATGTTAGTTATTGTAGGTACCACGCCTACTGTTATATAGTTTACTTGCTGCACTACCAGTTACCCTACTGCAATAATGAATGAACTTCTAACATAAAATAAAAAAATTCTTGTAGTAGATATGTTGTTATTATTTTTTGATTTTCACATTTACCTTCAGGAAAATGACCAATATTTCTTAACGTATTAGCCGCACAAATAAGTGTATTTTTTCTTGGATGGCGTTGATGAGGAAATCTAGTAGTATACAATGCTTGCGCAGCTCTGGTATTTTGCTTACAGTCACGATGTTAATAGTCATAGCACGAAAACGTCAACAATTTTCAAACTTAAACACATCTTGATGTGTTTTGTTTTGATTGACAACAATGATTATCAACTTCTCAATTTATTGGAAGACATTGTCGGATTATTTAGGTATTACCTGTATTACATCTACAGAATACAATCTTTTATCATTGATTTGATATAAAATCCACCAATTCATCTTCATTTATTCGAATTTAAGGAGAGTTATCACAAATGTCCCCATAACAGACAATTGTAAATAAAGGTTTCAGATTTTTAAAATGTGGATTCGTTCCCGAGATACCGCACTGTCACATTCTTCACTAAACACGCTGTATATATGTTGTATCCGGAAATGGAAAAATTTCCTGTAAACTAAATGATTTATACTGGCTCAATTTGAGAAGTTGAAGATATACATATGTCGCTTCTCCGCCTTACCTTTTCTAAAAGATTCAATTCTGTGCTGATAAGCATCAAGAAGTTTTAATGATGGTAGTATGAATGAAACTCTGAAATGTTAGAATAAGTAGTTATAGCATCGGATCTATTAATTTAAAATATTTTCGCCTACGAAACACTTCCGGTTGAACCAACAAGTTACCAACTTCCTTATTTCAAATAAAATTCTATACTTTTTATCAGCTTAATCGATTGTACTCATCGCATGTAATTAATTTGAATTAGGGCACCTTACCCCTAAAGTCAACTGTTTTCGAGATATTGACGATTATGTTAAAATGTTAGCATTTGCACCGCTTTCGTTGAAATTAAATATTTCAAAATGTAATGAAGATTAAAAAGTATTTACTTTTGTAGAACGAAATGGAAGGTCATGCAAGATCTTATCGTTATCGTTACTAAATTTTATATAGGCTATTCATAAACTATTTCTAAACATAGATGTTTTCAAACGAAAAAAACTCTTTTTTTTCAAATGGATCATGGTATTTTTAACTAAACCATTGGATTGGAAAGGAAATTCCACATCGATTCATATTAGGGTTTGATATACTTACTTTTAATAGTTTTCAAGATATAAACGGTTCTTTCTTTAAACTGCATATAATGGGTTAATGTTTTACAATAGTGTGCCATGAAATTAAATGACAATATAATATTTGAATATCTAACATCAATATCTATCAAGTAGTTGTCAAACAGTAAAGATTACAGAATGAATGATGATAATCGAGAAAATTAATATAAAGTATCCATATTCTGAATTTGTTTTACATCCATAGCAAATGTGACAGGATTGCGGAGAGATCTTGACCTACCCCTTTAAGAACTTAGAGATTGCTGGTACCAATTGGACGATGCACCTGTACACTCTTCTTTCAATATCAATCGGGAATTGATGAACATGTTTGATGATCTTTGAATAGGTCCAAACGGACCATGACCCTGGCCTCCAAGGTTTCCTGATTCAACACCTCTAGATATCTTTTTATAGGGACAATTTAAAGAAGGAATCGTTAGTATATTGAAAACTATTAAAAATAGGTCTATCAAACCCTAGATTAGATTAGATTCATTCTCGAGGTGGTTCCCGACCTATCCCACTGCGACCTTTTCAGATCTATTGTGGTTCCTCTATCATTAAATCAATTACGCTAGCTTTACCTTTTTCACCAGACCTAGCAGCCTTGTGAGTGATCCTTCTACGTAGGTTTTGGCTTTTGGATATTCCGATCCCATTTCTAAGAGCCGTATTCCTGCTAGTGCTGTACCACGTGGAGGGCAGTCTCTTCTTCCGCCTGACAGAATCTACATGCTGTTTCCTCTGTCAGGCCTAAGTTGCTCATATGTTTCTTGAGCATACAGTGTCCTGTTACCAGGCCTACTATTGTTCTAACAGACCTTCTGTCCCTACTTAGTAGGTCTGCTGTAAATTTAGGCCTGTGTCCAATCAGAAATTGCTTGGCCATATCTCACTTTTCCATCGTTTAGTAGTTGCTTTAACTACCGTATATGCTATGCTCACCGAATGTTTTGGGTTTCCGTCAGCATTTGACTCGGGCTAATTCGTCTGCCTTAACATTCCATCTGTAACGTTCGTGTCCTGGTACCCAGACCAGGGTCACTTTATTTCGGCTGACCAGCCTATTGAGGGTATTCATGCATTCACACACTAGCTTCGACTTTGCCTGTGTGGAGTCTAGTGCATCATCAAACCCTAATATGAATATGAAAAAAGGAATCTTTTTCAGTTTGAAAATATCTATATTTGGAAATAGTTTATGGGTACCTTGTATATGGTACGCACAAGCTTCCATTTTGTTCCACAAAAGTAAATACTTTAATCTTCCTTCCAAATGCTAAAATTTTAATACAATCATAAATATATGGAAAATAGTTGACTTTGGTGATAAGGTGCCCTAATTACATGCGATGAGCGCAATCGATTAAGGATGTAAAAAGGTTACAAATTAATAACTCCCAGGCTGTAACTACCTATTCCGAAATTCCGAAAGAGCTACATTCATAGCAGCATCCATAAAACTTATAACCAACGAGTTTCCTGAAAGACCCTGTATGAATTGTTAGATGCGCAGGCGTTTGGCTGTGCTATTCAGCAGTTTTTGTTTGCACACCAGAAGCAACATTTTCTTTTTTAAATTAATAATTAGTTATTGTTTATTTTGTACAATTTTGTTTTTCCCACGATTACGCATTTCATTTTTCTCCATTTATTTTGTTCTTTTTCAACTAGGGGCTTAATGAAAGAGCAGAAACTAGTAGCCTCACTTTCCTGAACCACTTTCCATGGTTTTGGCAGTTTATATTTGTGATTATTAATAAATTCACTTATTGTATTATTTTTATTGCTGAAATAAAGATGATTATTACTATTATTATTATTATTATTACTATGGCTATATTTATCTCAAATCAAAAGCTTCTCGGATCCTTTCTTGCTTCAATTTCTAAACGTTGGCAATTGTGGTGGAAATATCCTACGTTCTTCGTTCCATTTGTGACAAGGGGGAATCCACTGAAATTAAGGAGAAAGGGAGCAAGGGGTTAATTCTCCCTGAGATCGTCAGTTCCGGTCGGTGGTGGTCAGGCCACCTTAAACCTTAATACCACTTCCACGGAGGTGGAAACTTTCCTCTTGCCCGGTCCGCCGCTACTAACTACATGCAAACTTGGGGCAACGCTTTGACACCGTCATTAACTAGATATTTGACGCTAATTATTCGAGATGGCTAAGGTTGGCAACGCCGCTGCGGCGTGTATAAAATCGTTTGCTCAGCATCAACCCGGGTGAGTAGTTTGGAGTTGCGAAAAGCGTTATATTTGTGTTTTGAAGACGGATTTACTTTGCTGCTAATTTATATATTTTTTACAAGGAACAATAATCAATTTAAACCTAGCGTAAAGCTTGCTTTGAACATAGAATCGTTTTTATAAAAATAAAAAGTCAGTATGTGTAGCTGTTAAAAGAAACCCAAAGCATAAACAAGAAGAAGAAGAAGAACGACTACAACGTACAACGACGACGCGGTGAAATTTCGTCCTCTCTCTTTCGAAAAGTTATCTGCTGCCGATGAATTCACCTTTTCGATAAAAAGAAATAATTGTGACCGCCGTAAATCTTTTCCGTTTCCGATACCTGTTCCTGTCAATGCGACTCTCATATATTAAGATGGACCCGTCGTTTGACGTAAACGCATGTCACAACCGACGGACGGGACCCGAATAAACGAGAGACGCAGACGGTGAGACGGATCGGAGATACGTTTTGGTTCGCTTTTTCGGGGGTCTTATATACGATATAAAATTGTATATAATATGTACAATTGCGGCCATGGAATAATTTAGAACGTTCTTTTTTTTATTGTAATTCCATTCAAAATTATAGATGTGCAAATCGGTGAAAATTAAAATTTGTCTAAATGACTACCTAACCTATACAATGAGAACCTAAAGTGCTTCTGTCGTTCAAAATTTAGCATCGCAGGGGGGGGGGCATCTTAGGACCAACCGCATTGTATAATATTTAAACCTTTCACTTGATTATATACAGTGTGTCCATCTAGTGCGTGGGTGGAAGATAATTCCCTTCCTGAGCAATGTAGGGAAAACGTTTCCAAATAGAAAATATTCGTGGATAAGTCATCACGAAATTTAAGCCAGCCCAAGTACACAGCGTATACAGTTGCCACTTAAATAGAACACCTTGTGTATTATCTTTACCTAACAAACATATCTTATAGAAAAACAAAAGTTTATAGTATTTCGTCGCAGCAGTCTTGCGTTTTAGCAAGAATCTTATTTGCATAACTCCATATTTACTGACACATTTTGTGTATAAGAAAATATTAATAAACAAGAAATAAATTTAAAAAATCGAATAGTTTCCGTATCAGATTTTTAAAAAGATACAGGGTGTTCTATTAAAAATTAAATAAAATCACGTAAATCAACATGGCGACAATTTCGATGGCAACTTCCTAGACGCTAGTTGATATAAAAAATGTTTCTATGTATTGCTGGAAACTCCAAGAAATACTCAAACGAATAAAAATTGAACCACTGCTCTAGCATGCAATGTGTTTAAGATATCGGACGTTAAAGAAACAGCGGCAAAAATCGCAAATTGTGTCAATTATCTCGAAAACTAAGATAGATAGGTATATGTAAGTAATGTTACCAGACGTCCGAATTTCCCCGAAGATGTTAGGATTTTTAGCATGTCCTGGGACGTCCGGCCGGGGATGATGCGGCCGTTCGGGGAAATGCATCTGAGTTGTCAAAGATAAGAAGTTGGCCAGACTTTTTCGTTTGGTTACTGTTTGGTGCTATAAATTTAGTTTTCTAAGGCAGTCAAGTTTATTTTATTTTTACAACTGATAGTTTAATTTTTGAAGGAAAAACTAAATTAGATTTAAAATATTATAGCAATCGGGTTTTGTGCGGATTAAAAAAAAATATCCTGGGATAGGTAAACGGTATCTGGTGAAAACGTAATAATATATAGGGTGCTTCCTTTAAAAGAATAAACGTATATCGTGCGCTACAGAAACTGAACACTCTGTATACTAATAATTACACGGTGAAGAAATTATTTTCTACCCACGTGATAGGGGGACACGCTGCATAACATAACCTGCAAGAAGCATGTTGATCATCTTTGTAAAATATTAACAAATCAGATTTTTTATATTTTCTTTAAGTAAAAAATATTGATATTTTATTATCTAAGCCATTTGGGTGAGGTATTGATGTCCGTTTAACTCCTTTACAGTGGCTGTAATCGTACTTTCGCTTTAGAAAATTTGTTGAAAATACTATATCCAAAAACGACGACCTCGAGTTGGGAGTTCTGCAAGAACCTATACTTAGACCGCTGCTATACTTTTTTCTTGTCAACACATATTGCAAGTGGGTTTCATCACGTTACATTGTATATTGATGATAGTCTCATCATGTCCGAAAACTCTACTGACCGATCAAGTGTTTGAGAAACTGGAGCAACTACACATACATTTCTTTGAAAATGTACATTAATAGTAAACAACATTGATGGATTTTTGGGTCGTCAATCATCATATTAACTACGTTTGCAAAAAATTTAACAGGGCGTACTATTTGATTTATAATTTAAAGGACGTTTTGTGTATGGATTCACTTGTGAATGTATACCACCCAGTTGTGTATTCAGCAATGTCTTATGTTTATTTGGGAAACAGCTGCAAATGTTCGTCAGAAGCGTACAGTCAGATTAATATTCTAGCTCTAAGGTCTTGAAAAATGTTTAAAAAGAAAAACAATGACTTTGGTATCCACTTTCATTTACAAAATGTTAGTCATATGTTGCGAGATATTTCTACTGTGTGATCCTACAGTAGGTTAACAACATTACTTCTTTGTTTCGTTTTTAGATACTTGTTAATTCAATACCAGCTGTCGTGTTTAGATATACGGTAGGCGCCATATACTCCCGGCCTGACAGGCTTATACAGGTTCTAGCATGTTCAAACTCCTTCGCGTCATAGTTGCATATGTGCGAGGCTTACACTATATATATATATATATATATATATATATATTACGGCTCTAAGAGTGGTAGTTTTTAGTAGCCTGCCAGACAACGAAAATTGAGTACCGCGCGGTCGTTAAATTTTTAACAAAAGAAGATGATGGCGCCCTGATCGACCAATTGAACTGATAACACCTTAAAACATTTCAATTATTGAAGAAAAGGTATTAACAGATCGCCGTTTGAAAGTGAAGGAATTTGCAGTGATGTCTAACATTTCTGAAACAAGTATTCGCCAAATTCTCCATAATCATTTGGGTATGAATAAGATTAATGCGAGATGGGTGCCGCATCTTCTTTTTGCTCTCCAAGGTGAACGTCGGGTCGAATGTGCGCGCTCGTTTTTAAACATGTGTAGAGATGACCCAAAACCAATTTTGGAGCCCATTGTCACAGAAGATGAGACAACGGTTCTGTATTATGATCCTTTATCCAAAAAGGAATCGATGGACGTCGTTTTAAGGACTATAGTGAGATGCAAGCAGCTGCAATACAATATTTTGAGGGAAAAACATTAGATTACTTTTACAAGGGTATAGAATTATTAATTGATCGTTGTAATAAATGTATTGAAGTTAGGGGAGATACATTGAAAAATAAAAATTTATAAAATATGTTATATTTTACCAGCTTTATTTTTACTATTTGAGGTCGAGAATTTTTGGCGCCTATCCCGTACTATTCAAATTAGTCTATACCTTCCTTTGGAATATCGAGATAAGAGAATCCAGCTATATTTAGTTTGAATTACACCAGAAAAAACACGTATACGTTTATACCTTTTTTTAAAGACTAATGGTTTATAAATAAAAATCGTAAGAACCGTAGAGGTTAAAGCATAATTTTCATTAAAATCCCGAACTTAACGACAGCCATTCAAACTCTGACTACACACAATAAATTCCGTTTCGGAAAAACTGTTATACATACCATTCATTAAAGTAAAAAAGAGGTACAAAGAACTGTCTCAACGGGATATTTAAATTCGACATAAAACCGTTCCGGTGCCTTTAATAAAAACTAGCGACTCTACAACTATTAGTAGTCCATTAAAAAACGAATCCTCTGACGTATGGATGGATAGTAGATGGATTTTAACATCTTCCCTATACAAAAATACAAAGTCTTTCTTCATTTCTTAACGAGGCGATCGCTTTAATCTCCGTTCTGTTTAAACGTTTATGATTTCTTCTTGTCATTTACGTTCGATTTTTAAAAGTAAAGTAAACAATATGAAACTCTCGCACACGGTTTGAGAAGAAAGAATATACATACTTCCTGCATTAAAAAAAATCGGTTTTACCTGCTTCTTTTTCGGTAATAAACAATTCTAAGGGAGATATATTGCGCCATTAAAATTCCCATGTTATAAAAATCGCATTCAGGTAAGACTTCAGAGTAAGGCTTTAAAAAAATGACATTTACTGCATAATAAGAGTTGACAAAGGCATAAAAATGCTAACGTAAAAGAATCCACTGTAAACTCATCATCTTGTTTTGTGTTGTTATCTTTATTTGCAAGCTAGGATGCTGTCAAAGTTTTATCTATGCAATAAAAAACACCAGACCTATAGATTTTATAGATTTTCTTTGAAATTAGGAACAATTTTACAAGTAGATTGGTTGTATGAGGGTAGTCCGAAAAGTTTTCAGAATAACGCAGTGAATTTCAATTTTATTTCTCGCCATAGTCTCGTTGTTAATCTATACACTTTTCCCAGCGATGTTCCCATCTCTTTGATCCTCTTCATTCGATGAGAATCTCTGTCCTCCGAGCGAACTTTGAGCCTAGGAAACGGAAAAAAATCACTGGATGTCGAATCTGATGAATAGGGTGTGTGGTCTATCAATTCGAATCCAAACTCGTGGATTTTTGGCATTGCGGCTAGCGAAATATGAGACGGTGCGATATCTTGGCGGAACAAAACTTACTTTTTCTTCAAAATTAATACGCCCGTTTTTCGGCAATTTCTGGTCTCAGCTTGCCAAGTAATTATGCGTAGTGTGACCCGTTATTGTCTTTCCAAGATAGTCGATTAATACAACTCAATGACTATTCCAAAAAACAGCTGCCATCACTTTCCCGGGCAATGGAACTGTTTTCGCCTTTTTCGGCGCTGATTCACCCTTCGCAATCCATTGTTTCGACTGTGCGTCGGCTTCAGGAGTGTACTGGTGTATTCAAGCTTCATCTGTAGTTATTAATCGACGCCAAAACTTCGACTTGTTTCGCATAAACTGCTTTAGAAATGTTCATTCGAATGCGCTTTTCGCTGTGAGTGAGCAAGCGGGGAACCCAACACGTGGTATTGAATCTGTCTGCGTAGATCCACGTCTTATTTACCGTTGTATAGGCAACTTCTTCGCTACCTACATCTACAATCTACGTATTTATTTTCACTTAGTTTTTGGGTGAATTGGTTGTAGCGATTTCGCTTCTTGTTCTTTGTCAAAGCCCTCAGTATATTAATTGTAGTATAATATCTAGTACTACGACCTGGCACATTATAAAATTAACTGCAGCAAGCAAGAAAAGACTAACATAGTCTGTGTTTGTTTCAGGGTATATACCAGTGATTTTAAAGGACAAATATTTGAGATCCTCTTCTGTATTCGTTCAATAGAGAGTTCATATAGCAGGGAAACAATGGTATTTATTTACCTATGTTAAAAAGTATTGTATTTTAACAGTTATAATTAGAGTAACCAAAACTTGCGGACTCGCATAGGCGTCGGTATTACGGGTTAATATAAGAACACGAAAAATTCATAAATAAACTTACTTGCTAATTATTCAACAAATTAAAGGCATCAGGATGTGAACTACTGTAAACTTGCATCATTGCATATGTTTCTACAGTTACTTCTTTAAGCCTTGTGCGTCGACAAGAAAAAATATTCTTATACATAGAAAACAATCTCTCCACATCTAAGGAAGTTACATTTGCATGTAGAAACTGTTTTTCAAAATCACTTAAAAGTTCACTATTCTTACACTTATTATAAACGGCCTCTAAAGTATTAAAATCGGGATTTTTCCTTAAAACATCTGCCAACTTTTGACTAGCGCATAATCCTGGCGTATCATTTAATGTGTGTAATTTACCTTTTACACTCTCCACTATGTCTAATGATTCCTGCAATGACAATTCAGTACATTGTAGTTTTCTGATGGCATTTAGTAATACTGTATAATTGGTACATATTGTTGTTAAATCTTCTAAAAGTTGAGGAATTTGAAATTCTCTTTGACTTTCTCTAATTGCTTTGGATTCATTTCGATTAAATCGCATTATGACTGATTGAATTTGTTGAAAATGGATCAAATAGTAAGAAGCTGCTGTTAAAATTGGTTCAGGAGGTTCTGGAATACCTGGACAAAATTTACGAAATTCTTTTAAACGTTTAGGAGATTTACGAAACACTGCTTTAGTACTTCCAATCATCCGATCAACGTTTCCGTAATGTTGTCGAACAACTTCACCAACTAAATGCAAAGCATGCAGCACGCAGGTTATATGTATTAAGTTAGGAAATATTTTTTTTTAAGGATCGCCCAACATTTAACATCGTTGCTGCACTATCTGTCACAATCATCACAACTTGATCTTGGGCAATTTTAAATTTTTTCAAAGCGTTCATTATCACTTTTTGAATATTTTCCGCGGTACATTGTTGAACACGTTCGCAAACTAACAAATATCGAGATGCTGTTTTCTCGCTAGATAAAACGCGAGCTATTACATTCACAATACTGTTTTTCTCTATATCGGTCGTCTCATCCACGGTAATCCATATTTTTTTGGAACACAAATCACGTTTACACACATTTTCTAGCATCTCTTTCATTCGCGGCAAATAATTCTGTAATTGTGTTTGTGAGGGTAATGGGTACTTTGGAACGTATTGTCGCCAAAACCTTTTAAAAGCTGCTTTTCTCACCAACGACAACGGAAGATTACAAGAGGTAAACATAATTCATAAATGTATGAGGAATAGTGTATAAGGTATTTCAGTTCTTGCATTTCTCATGTGCTTAATACCATTGACATGCCTCTGGCAATCAGTTCTGTCCAATGCAGCTAAACGAACATTGCATATTAAGCAAAAAACTGCACTACCGTCATATTTTAAATGGGGAAAAAGTGACACATACTTATGTACATTAGTAGCAAATCTATTACGAGGCATTGTTTTCTTAGGTATGTAAATATTAGTTCTATATGAAACGATACACTAATTATGTACTTGGTATAATACTACAACACACAAAATTCACTAGCTATATTTTCAAAAGCGACACGTAAGTACATAACCTTGACCGTTCGACTAATCTCTGCAACAGCTCAACCGGTACTAAAACGAAATCTCTCTCAGCGCAGTTTAACATGATTTATATTCAAGGTCGACACTACATGCCTGCTTCTCTACCGGTTTAGTTTATTTATGAATTTTTCGTATTCTTATATTAACCCGTAATACCGACGCCTATGCGAGTCCGCAAGTTTAGGTTACTCTAGTTATAAGTACATTTGGTTCTATTTCTTAACGAGGCAAAGCAGTATTGTTAACCTCTTCCCTTCAATTTCCCTAATTTAATTTTTCTTGTTTGTCCTACTCATGGAGGCAAGAAGTATTTTTGTTAAAAAAAGTGTCCAGTAAACAACAAATAACTTCAGAAACAAAATTCACTAATGGAAGTTCTAATTATATTTCTTTCTATAAAAATTATGTGATCGTAATCGTATTTGGGTAGGCATACTGCTATTCATATGCAGTTATCGTTTTCATGGTAACCACGTGAATTAAATGTACCTGACACTACCGTACCTGCATTTCTAGACAGCGTCACCATGGAAGCGAAAGGAGATTTCAATGATTTTTTAAGTAGAAGAATGTTTTATATCATTCAGATAGTAAACTGGGGTGCTGAATAACAGAAACAAATGGAGAGACATAAAAAAATGTCGACAAGAAGATAATTTCAAAAATTCATCGATAATTTTATTCATATTTCAAGTAAACATGGAATTAATTGATCAAACTGATGAAAAAAAATCTTCAATAAACAAATCCATTTCGAAGTACTGCTACTCTGCGAAGATCACACGTGCGCAGGTACTGAAATTCAATATTTGGCCGAATAATCAAAAAAGCAAAGAGAAAATTCAATTTAATAAATTATCTTTAAAATATAAAATTCCAAATAAATAAATTTAAATTTAAATAGCAGTCGGATAAGGATTATGATAGACGCTTTGCCTCAAAAGTAATACTGTGTTCAAAAGAAATATAATTATTAAGGTAAGATAATAGTGTAGTCCCAGTATTGCCGTAACAATTGGAGCGGCCAACTCAACTCGGCGCGCGCCTGTCTGATGCGATGCATAAACGTCCACCGGGTGGCAAAGCAGTTCAAATTCGTACACATTCGTCATCACTAACGCGGCGTGTGCGTGTGAATTATATCAAGCGAGCAGAATACTTGTTATTCAAGACAATTTTTAATCAAAAATATCCAGTGTGCGCAAGGCTAGACAACGACCTTTTGCTGATAAAGTAAAAAACTTTATCTGTGAATTTCCAGATTTGTTGTGCGACGGTATTAAAATAGTTTGTAAAGTGTGCGAAAAAACTTTGATGTGCTGGCAAAAGAACGACTGTAGGAAGCATGTAAATAGTGCAAAACACAGAAATAGAAAAAACGGCGAGTTAAATAGAAATGACTTTATTTTCGATTTACTTGTCAAGATGATAACATGTAATTTGTCACTTAACATACTGGATAAGAAATCGTTTAAGAACTTCTGGAACAAATACAACCCGGAGTTGAAATTGCCAACTACGGCAACAGCACGTAAGCATGTTTTGTTTGTACGCTAGAAGGTAGAAAATAAAATCATATCTACATTAAAAAATCAGTTGCTTTGGTTGTGTGTTGACGAGACAACAGATTGTAAAAAAGATTCAATTGTACATGTTATAGTTCGTGTACTGGATCAACATAAACCGACATTTCCACTGTTACTAGCTAGCAAAAGATTACAAGGGTGTACTAGTGCAGCAATTACGACTGTGATACTTACTACGTTAAAAAACTTTCAATTCTCAACACGTCAAGTGTTATGAGCGATGGTGCAGCGACAATGCGTGCGGCAGGCCGTTCTCTTCTTGAACACGGTTGCGACTGTTTACATGTAACTAGTAAAGTGCATGCGTTATATCTTGTGACGCAAACTATTAGACAATGTTATCCCGAGGTAGATGCATTAATATCAAGTACAAAGAAAGTGTTTCTCAAATCTCCAAAACGTCTTCGAACATTTCACACACAGTGTCCCGGTATTCGTGAACCACCACAACCGATTCTTACACGTTGGAGAACCTGGTTGCAGGCAGCTTTTTATTATGCTGAACATTTCAAAAAGGTAAAAACTGTTATTCTACAATCCAAACCTGCCGAAGCTGCTGCTATTAAGGATACCCAGTCAAAATTTCAAGATACTTCTGTTGAAACAGCTTTACAAAGTATTCATAGCCGCTATAAATGCTTACATAACGCACTGGAACAATTACAAAATAGAGCGTTGTCGTTAGTGAAGTCACTGCAAATAGTAGACGAAGTACATACCCTGCTACGCACTATAGATGACGCAAAAAATATTCGCGTTTTAAAAAAGTTGGAGAGTGTGTTAGAAAAATATTCCAATTTTATCACATCACAACAAATTTGTAATGGTATTTCGACTAAACCATTAATTGAGTTCAAAGATTATTTTAATCATACATGTATTACATCGGTAGATGTCGAAAGATCTTTCTCCAAATATAAACACATTTTTTCACCACTAGACAACTATTGAAACATATCTAATGCTATAAATTTTTTACGATTCTTATCTACTGGGTTATAATACTGATGATGGTGCCTCTACTTCTCATGTTCAGTAATTCCAATGCAATCCGCCAGCTTACTTGATTACGCTTAAGAGGGCGAGTGTTTCACAGCCTTACAGATATTATAATTCTTGATTAGTTTTTTTATTATTATTCGCTTTATTACTTCTTTTTCGGTATAATAGATATTGAAGAAACCGCGCGCCTATGGCGCGACGAACGATGATCTTACTCTAATAAATAATTATTCTAGATCCTAAATAAAAGCTTACTGTGTCTTTCGAAATTTCAAAAGTTGTTTTATTTTCTTATTCTATTTCGGTTACCAAAATAATTAAGTAGATCCCACAAAACGTAGTCATTTCTCAATAACGTTAACCCTGAGTTTTATTCAATTCATTTAATTCTTTAATTTAAAAACAATATTTACCATTACAATATATTATGGAAAGACCTGCGGGATGGGATACATTCTAAAGACAAGTAAGTTTTCAATGAAATTACAATAACATTTTGAAAAAATTCTTAGGTGGTGCATTTTTATTTGAAGACAGTGTATATAAATAATAAAAGATAACTGGCCCATCAAATTCTGAAATAAACCTTTCACGATTTCTACAAGACAATGCAAAAAATAGGTAAACAATAGCCAATTTAATTTTTTCTATTACTTAATTGACTGTTACATCTATCAAATAGCGTAAAATATCATGATACAGGAAGTCTCGCCTTTTACCGAGAATCATAAACGTTAATTCGATTTCGAAAGGGTTTTAAGCGAAACAATGAGAACGAAAAACTTCATATACCTACAGCACGGCATACTTGATATTATAGTGTCTACAGTATTCGCATGACGAATCGCGAAAAATTGCATTTTAGAGATGTTTAACGTTAAGAAAATGTAACACGGTATAGAATGACGAACCATATCCGTAGCGAATCATTAAAGCTGTTAAATATTAATAGTTGGCGAATTGGTTCTATGTGATGTGATGGATCTTAGATTTCCGGCAAAAATAAATGACAATAAGAGAGATAGAACACTAGCATAGTTGTTTGTTAAAAAAACGAAGATTTAGGTAATATTTGAATGCGTTTCATTAAGTGGATGTAGCGCATCTTTTAAAGCAGTTTAGTTTTCTAAAGTGACGGCAGTTGAAGGCTAGATAGGAACATATCTAATAAATATTCCATTTCAATCAAAATCCATACAAATTTTAATAATTTCAACTAACAAGGAAACTGTTCCAACCCGGAGACATCGATTTGAATGAAACTTGGCTAAAGTGAAAACCCCGTTGTCCGTTTCTGCTAAGAAAATCCTTAAAGGGCGGTAAAACGGGGCACTGAAAATAGGGATGATTTTGGTTTTTTCTAAATTATTCCACAATTGCTGAAGATAAAAAATATTGGTGTGTGCGGATGTATTGCGTTACAAGAGGGCTATTGATATACCAGCAAACATCAGCATTCGGGGTGAAAAAAAGGCACCCCCTTCCCGCCGCCCCATCACCGTAACGGAGAAAATGTTTTACAAAAAAATTAACTATTTTGAAGGTGATATGGTAGATATGATTTTCATACTGGACGAAGCAGAAAAGAATCCTTTTTAGCCAGTAAAATTTACAGTAAAAGATATCCAGACAGAAGACATCCAAAAAAGAGCGTGTTTGAGAAAGTAATGACGAGATTTATTGAAACGGGAAATGTCGTTTACAAGAAATGCGAAAGAACAAAAAATCTATCTAGTCTATCTAAAAATTTTTATTTCAGGACTACAAAAATGTATAATATAAGAAAATTGAAATTTTATTTCGGTAAATAAATAATTTCTTAGAGTTAGTAAATCAAGAAAATCCAATACAGAAACATATTTCTTCCAAGTGAATCATTTAGTTCTAAGGAAATATTCATATTGATGGTAGGATTGAAAAAATGGTCCTGATTCAACAAAGTTCTATGGAGAACTTAGGCGACCAGTTTCGTGTTCATATTTAATTTTACGGTCTGTAGGTCCAGGAGTGTCCCTATGCACTTTTCCGGCAGTTTAAATTAGGAATTAGCACCGAATATTTACGTTTTACAATAATTAAATTTGAAAACAGAAAACCAACCAAAAATTCTGACGATTTCAATATAAACTCTGTCGTTACGCGTTCGCGAAAATTCCGCGTATTTTTAAATATTGAAACTTGACTCTCATTTCGTAATTGACGTTGAATTTAAGTACTAGAAACTTAGATTCACAAGACACATAGACAAATACGTGTAGATACAACGGATATTTGGCCTAAGCTGAGAAAATTATAAGCATCCATTGACTGCTTTGTTCGCGATAACGATTGTTTGATCATGACCAACTAGGATATACCTTTCCAATTACAACTTATTAAATTTCAATCAACTATCATTATTCTAAAAATAGATTCATTTTAGAGGTCAAACTGCCATGAAGCTTAACAATTTTAAAGCGTACCTCTGTGATATTAGACATCTAACATTACGAGCAACCTTTAAAAGTCTACATTTACTGACATACAAGACGATTACTTGACGACCGATATTTAATTTACGAAATTATGTTAAAGATATAATTCAATTCATAGTGTAAATTGTTGTAGGAAAATATTTCATATTGAAGATTTATGATATGAAGAAAATGGACATAAGACAGATAATTTAGCCGTTCCCCCAAGATCATCGTTGACTAGAGTTATACTAATCTCCTAACACCCCTGCGACGGAGACAGGAGGCCACAAAAGGCGTTGAAGACACTGAGAAAGAGGTCGAAGTGATTTTAACGTTGGATGACTGGACATAGGTAGTTAGCCGAACGCATTATACATGGCGCTAATGACTGCTGCTTTCGATTTGCTAATTGTAACATATGCACTGAGAGAAATCCTTGTAGCAAACATTAACACGGCACAGTAGTATGGATTTTGCAGTAAGAGTAGGTAGACTCAATATGCTGTAATTTAGCCTATATGTTTTTCATTTTTTACTAAACGCTGCAGCAATATGACGTAGTGGTTTGTAGGATGACTATTGTTTCATAGAATACTACTTTTTGTAGTATCGATTTGTTTCGTTCAATCGATGGGATAAAAGGTCATTACACTCGTTATTTTTCTTTACAAGTAACAGCAACTTTTACTACAATCTTAGTGCTACAATTTAATGAAGAATTTTTTGATCTAGTTGCTTATTGTTGGTAAATGAGTATTGAAAGAGTCTGTAGTACATTTTGCAATAAAGAGATGTTCTTTTAATGTACTATGTGCATCTTTGACAATATATAATTCTTGATATGCGGTAGACAGTCAATGAGTACAAACTCGGCACCAAAGCTGCAGCGGCAGAGCGAAAAATATGTACCGCATTCGGAGATGGTACTGTAAGTGATCGAACAGCGCTAAAGTGGTTCAAGACATTTTCTTCAGGAGATTTCAGCTTGACCGTTGAAGCACGCTCTGGGAGACCAAAGATCATTAACAACGAAGACATTCAACAGGTTATGGAGGCAAATTCCAGTGCAACGTGCTTAGAGATTGCAGAAAGGTTCAATGTGAGCGATAAAATCATTCGTTTGCACTTTCACCAGCTAGGAAAGACGTGAAAGTTAAGCAAATGGATCCCACGTGAATTGTCAGATGATAACAAATTCTACCATCTTACTATTTGTTCGGCCAATATTCCACGCAACGGTAATGAACCTGTTCTTGATCGGTTGTTAACTTGCGACGAAAAGTGGATATTGTACTCAAATTCTAAGCGTTCGTATCATTGGTTGTCGCCAAATGATCCAATATTACACACTCCCAAGGTTTCCTTGCAGGCAAAATAAGTTTTATTTGTGTGTTGGTGGACAGTAGCCGAAATTGTCCATTATGAGTTTTTGGAAGAGGGTCAAACCATCACTGCTAAGTTACAGGACAACGCCAGACCTTATACCGCAAGAGCGACTCGGGAAAAAATTTGGCTGGGAAATATTACCACACCCTTCTTGTTCTCCTGACTCGAGTTGATGCAGTAAATGCAGTTCTTCAATTTTGTGCTTCAAAATCCGTGGAGTTCTACAATACCAGCATACAAAAATTCGTGTCACGTTGGCAAAAGGTCATTAACTGTGATGGTAATCAGTTCGATGAATAATAGTGTATTATTGTTATTTAATAAATATTTATTTTAAGAACAGAAACCGCACGAACTTATTTGGTTAACTGATAGAACATCTAGAAGCAATATTTTGAATTTTTACATATGTACATATTTTGCAGAACCATAACCAGTTTTAAATTGAGAAGTGTGCCCCGGAAGTACAAAATTAGGCCCAGTCGATAGGATTCGTATCCAGGACACAACACAAAAAGATACACTCACTAGCTCCATAATGCAGTAACATGTACTAACATTTAGCTTATACCCCAATAATCTCTTAGATTTCAACCATACCAACTATACTTCAATTGTTATTAAAAAACACTATTATTATTATTATGACGACGTGAAACTTTAATGCATCTAATCTGCAACACAATGCGTCCAAATTACTCCCTCGCTTTCCTTTCCCATATTTTTTCCTGTCGCTAAACTCGCTGCAACACCGTCGGAAGGTCATAAATTAACTTCTTATTTTGCTTTCACGATAATCGAGAGCTGGCTGTCATCGGACAACATTGAACCAACAATAACACGCCAATTTAATGCATATTCGATCGGATTAAGATAAACGGAAGCGATGCGCATAGGCGTGTACATATGTAACGGCCATTCGGATACAATAATAAGCGCATAAAACCATGGGTAAACAACCAACAGAGAGAGAAAGGCACTGGGATAAAGCAGTTGATCATATCGCAGCAGTTTCTATTATGTTTTATCGGAACGTTGAGCTTTATTCTAATGGATCGTCGCTTGTAGATATCTAGGAACTAGGATGTAGAGTAGGAGATAAGGTGAGGAGCTGAATGGCACGCTTTAGACGGTGAATCTTTGTATGGTATATGAGTAAAGCTTGGATTAATATTGTAATACTCGTTTATGCAGTTTGTATCGAGATAAGAGGATAGTTCATATATGGTAGGGATCTTTGGAAAAAGCACTAGAGGAGTGGAGAAGTAATTTATGTAAAAAGCTTTTTTGGGTGTAGGCTGCCAAACACGTAAAGGATGCAGAAGAATATGAAATGGATATAACCAAAAGGAAAACATGTTAAGACCACGCAGACGAAAGGAGAAGAGGCGGATGCACAACAGCAACCAGAAACGTATGCCTATATGCCGTACATTTGCGGAGTTATCAACTGAAGATCAGCAACACCTGGAGAGCAGAAAGGAAATAATTTATATAACGAAGAGCTCTAAGCAATTACATAAGTTTTTAATAATCTTCCAAAGAAGCTGACAATTTGTTTAGTAAAAGGGCAAGAGTAAACTGAACGACACGGCAATACCCGGAAGATTTTTCTGCAATAAAAGCGTTTGTATATAAACAGGCAAATTAGCAAAATGTGTGGTTCACTCGCGAGTTTGTTTTATTGTTGCCAAAATCAACAGCACTTACAAATTTTAAAGATAATTTAGTAGCAAATATTAAAAATATATAGTTCCATATTGAATAAGAAGCAAAATGTAAGTGTAACCGATTGTTGCTAGTAATAGTGACATTCCAGTTTACAACAGGGCCAACCTAAATTTCTTAAAGTATGTGTGAAGCCAATCTAAATATGTATTAGGAAACAACAAAGGATTGATTTGCCAGCCCAGCAGTGTTAGAATTTCGTCTTCTAATCTAATCTGCCGTTAAGATAGGGTTTCATTTTTCACTGCTGAAGGTGAACATCTATAATTAGCGCAAGTTACTGAGAAATGTGGTGGCATGGTTTCCCTTCCAATGCGTTTTAGTCAGAACAGAAAACAGCTTTTTATATATCTCTATGAAGTCTGCATATCCACCAAGCTTCATTACAAGCAGCGTTTTCAAAGGAATGAAATTTTTACAAATCTTCGAATTTTCTTTACGAAAATATAATCCGCGAGCGTAGTCTAAAAGCCCCCCCCCCCCCCCCAAGTTCCACAATGTCGTCAAAAATATTCTGATAATGCATGCGCATGTATTGAAAAAAGAAAATTTCAGCCATGTTGGACACTTAATTGTTGTTTAACAGTCGTTTGTGTCTGCCGACTTTCGTGTTTCTATAAAAATGGAAAAAATCGAATATCGAGCCGTCATTAAATTCTTGTATTTGGAAGGCAATACGCCTACGAAATTAACGTCGAAATAGACGCTGTTTACGGGGACTCTGCGCCATCATTTGCCACAGTGTAATTTTGGGCAACTGGACTTAATGTGGTTGTACCAGCTTGATTGATGGTGAACGTTTGGGATGGCCAAAAACTGCAACCACTACCGATAACATCGGAAAAGTCGAACTAAGATTAGAGAAAGCAGAGGCTGTGGGCATCTCAAAGGAACGTGCCGCGCTTGCTCACTCAGGACCAAAAACTCAAGGAACGATCATTTCCAAAGCCTTGTTGAAGCAGTTTAAGCGAAATAAGTCGGAGCTTTGACGTCGATTAATAACTGTTGGTGAAACTTAGATACACCAGTACACTCCCGAAGACGAGTCACAAATAATTATCACCTGGATTTTTATGAGATTATACGTAATATGTACAATGTTATAATTTACAACATCGAACGTAGGGGTCCACTCGCTCAACGCCAAAAACCCTAGGAGATTACTTAAAGTCCAGTCAACGACAATCATTGTGGAGCGGTTAAATAACTTTAATAATTTTAATTGAACATTTTCCTATAGCAATTGACAAAATAAATTCAGTTGTATCTTTAGCATTATTTCTAAAATTAAATATCGTTCGTCAAATAATCGTCTTGTTTGTCAGTAAATATTGTACAGTTGTTGATGGTGTTATATATTATAGAGTAGCATAGATTCAGTTTTCCAGTTGCGTCCCTGCATGGCATACATTATGCTATTTTTTAAAATAAGAATATTCGTTTTAAATTTCTTATCAAATTATGTTTCGAAAGGTATAGTTATCCAAATTAGCCGTGATTATATAATCGCTATCGCGATTAAAATAAAGGAGTGGAGGAACACTAATCAATTTCTCACTTTTTGCCAAAATGTTCATCTAGGTAACACGTGTTTGGCTGCGTTTCCATTTTCTAAGTGTTCAGCGTTTAAATGTTACTATAAATACGAAGTAAAAGTCAAGTTTGGTGGTTTAAGAAAACGCAAGGTTCCAGTACGTAACATGGAGTTTATGTTGTAACGCCATAATTCCACTAAACGGATACTCTAAAACTGTGGCACTGGAACACTGAAACAGTTCACTAAAACCCTTACCACAACACTTAATTCGTACTGGACGCACGTTTCGATGGCCAAGCTATCATCATCAGCAGCAAGACTGAACTAACAAGCTAAGTGAAAAACTAACCTTATAAGGCAAATAAATTATGCAATATGTAAATTTAAAATCGTAAAATTTAATGAGCCGCTTCATTGCACAGGACTATAAATAGCCTAAAGGTAAATGAGCCGAATGACGTGAGTTATTAAATCCTGGATTACAATGAAGCGGTTCATTGCACATGGTTAAAATTACAACTATAAATGATTAAACATGATGTAACAAAGGATAAAGGCTGGAATTTAGTGGTCCTAAATCTGAATTCATTAAGTAAGTTTTGTTTTTGTAAATTTCCATGCCTTCATAACAATTTAATTGAGAAGTACTCCTTACGTTTTTAATTAACTTTATATTATCAACATTATGGTTATTTTCAAGCATATGTAGGGCAACACTAGATTTATCAAACCTTCTGAATTTGAGATGAGCCAAATGTTCTTTGTACCTAATTTTGATTGATCTTTTTGTCTGCCCAATATACACTTGATCACAATCTTTACATGAAATTTTGTAAATTCCTGATTTATCCATGTTATCCACTGGGTCTTTGGAATTTCCTAAAAGGTTTTTAAGGTTATTGCTCGAAGAGAAAACAATCTTGCGGTCAATCCTAGAAAAGATTTTTTGAAGACCCTTGGTGTAACATGGATAAAAGGGTAATTTAACATATTTCTTATTATTACGGCCGTCAATGCGTTCTAATGTGCCTACATTTCTAATTCTTAATCTATTCTTATGTTTCCTAATAGTATTATAGACGACATCTTCAGAGAATCCGTTAAAGTTAGAAATATTGATGATTTCTTTTAGTTCATTTTGATATTTATCTTTCGTTAAAGGAAAATTGAGTAACCGGTGCACCAAAAAGTTAATAGCCGAAAGTTTGTGTTCATATGAGTGATTAGAATCCTGTAAGATGAATCTATTATTACTAGTAGGTTTCCTATATACGTCTATTTCTAACCATGTTTAATCATTTATAGTTGTAATTTTAACCATGTGCAATGAACCGCTTCATTGTAATCCAGGATTTAATAACTCACGTCATTCGGCTCATTTACCTAGAGGCTATTTATAGTCCTGTGCAATGAAGCGGCTCATTAAATTTTACGATTTTAAATTTACATATTGCATAATTTATTTGCCTTATAAGGTTAGTTTTTCACTTAGCTTGTTAGTTCAGTCTTGCTGCTGATGATGATAGCTTGGCTATCGAAACGTGCGTCCAGTACGAATTAAGTGTTGTGGTAAGGGTTTTAGTGAACTGTTTCGTCATAATCCCAGGTTAGTTTTCTCTTTTCAAGTTTTAATACTCGTCAAATTTCATTAATTGATATCTAGTTTAATTTAAATTGCCAAAAGAGTGTCTAGGAACACTCCCGAACCTTTTGACCGCACAATTAATTAACTAATTTCTAAAATTTCTTTTTATAATTTCCTTTCTTTAAAACATTAGAGTATGTATACACAAATATTTTTTTTGTTATCAAAAGAGATATATGGGCAAACATTTTGTAAAAAGCGAAGAAAGACACTGCAAAATCGGTTTATCTCAAACTGAGTACATCCACATTCACTTCATACACAGAACCGAACAGATAAATAAAAAAATACGCATGTATTGACGATGAGGATGATGACGACGTTGGCCTAACGTACAAAAACAAGGATGCTCCGTTCAAAAAGGAAAGTTATTTCATGCTCGAAAGGATTTAGCGCAAAAGGCGAGGTCGGATTACAATATGTCGCGGCGAGCGGTGCAGGTGTCATTTACAGAGCTTCCAGGAAGGTTATGCTTTATGACCACCACCACCATCGGCATTACCTATACTGATGTCTACTGGGTATCGATATGCTATTGCTACCGTCGTTGTTGTTGTTATTGGTGCATAGGCAGTCTAGCGACCGACCGACCGACGGTTTAAACTGAGAAGCTTCAGCGGATATACACTGGTGTTTACAAGAATTATGTCGCCTTTCCTGGAGGTGTTTTATATCTATTACAATTTATTCCTACTAAATTTTAAAACAGAATGGTTTACATAAGTCTACCCACTTTGTATTATCCACACGCAGAATTACCTTTTTGGAGCAAGAAAATATCGTTGACTAATGCCATGTCGATGATTTGAGATCTGAGATGTCTGAAGTGAAGGTGAACAAAATCGAAGATGCCTTAAATTGCGGACATGAGATCACACTTGCCGCTAGTTGATAGAGGAGAGTTAAAATTTGAATCCGAATTAAGTCAAAAAGACAGGTAACTTGCTTAGAAGATGGAAATTTTCACAATCTGTCAGTGCAACTTGCCATTAGGGCTTTCATCAATTGCTCTAAGCAAGTGTTGCCGACAGTCATAACCGCTACTGCTTCAGCATTTGATATAAAACGATCTATTCAGAATTATGAACAAATGGTTAGCGCGAGTTCATACACCGGTCGAGACGGTTGTTTGTTAATTACGGGCAAAAATTGAAGTACGCCTTCCTGTCGGAAAAGGAAGTAAAATCGTAGGTCCCGTGTCAATACGATGTTTGGCACGTCAAAAATCCCTACCAAAGGTTGGAACACTTCTGGATTCGGCAAAATTCTAGTAGGGTTGGCTAATGAGTAATTCATTCCTAGAAGTGCGACGTGTATTCCGTAACCCGACGCTTCGCCCAATACAACAACTGCAACTACAACAAACGTTACGACAGTAACCATAGTGAAAAATTTATCGTGAATTAACCCTCATACATACCCTCATACACCCCTACACCGAAAAGTAGAAGGGAAGCGACTATATATATAATACATAAATGTATTATATATATATAATATGTATATATTATATATTTTCGAAATCAACTCAGTACAGGGGTTCCAAAACCGAAGCCTAATCAAAAGGAACACATGAGAAGGCAGATATCTGCCGATTGACGAAATGATTCCATGAAGGAACGACAAACTACCTAAATCCCTTAGTCAGCAACATAGCAGCTGTTAGGGGACAGGCCACCAGTCATAAGTGCCCTACCAGTATCTTAAAATCCGTAGCACAAACTAAGAGGAAAATGCAGAAAGTCGTAGACGAGGATCAGATTCGCACCAAAAGGCGAAATGGACCCAAAAAGAAGTTAGTAAAACAATTTATGTATTCAACACCAAAAAGTCATAAAAACCAGCAAAATAGAGTTTAGTAAGAGTAACAATCATAAAATAAATATAGCTGATTTTTAAACGTATTCAAAATAATTGTACATGACTAGAAACGTAATTCTGTGGGAATTCGGTTTGAATGAAATACACGTTGTGGGTCTAAAAATTCCTATTATTACTACTATTAAACAAAATACTAAATTTAGAGAGTGGTTTTAGGCATACAGCGTATCCTTACTCAGATCTACAGCAATTAATATTTGGAAAAATATCAAAAATATCGGAAGGATTCCTGTAAATGCTGCCAATTCATCGAAAGCACATTGACGTGTCTATTACTTACGATTATGTACGAAATCGATATCACCTTACTTATTTCAAAGAAATCTCCTCTGTACTTCTAACATGTTTGAAAGATTTAAAACTCAAGTGAGTTTGTATAGGATTCCCTTATACAAACCTGTGCGCAACAAAACCTTTATGGAAAGAATCAGTTTCACATAAACTCTTTTATATTTCCTAATATAGTGAAATGTTTTTAAAATGGCAAATTGTTGAAAAAAATTGAATTTTCGAAAATTAATTGATTAATTATATGAACTGTGGGTTCGGAAGTATTCTAAAACAATTTGGCAATTTAGATGATTTTGAATATCAACTAATGAAATTTTAACGAAATTTAAAACTGAAAATTGAAGGTAACCTGGATTTTATGACGATACTAATATAAACTCTATGTTTATATTACATTTACAGGAAACCTGCATATTTTTAACCACCAACCTTCATTCCTAACTTGAATTTATAATACGATTTGAAATATTAACACTTGAAGCTAGAAGCGTAGCCAAAATACGAGTTACCTCGATGAAAATTTGACTCAATGTGAGAAAATCAATCGACGTTCCTCTTCTCCTTTATTTTTAATCGCAATGGCGATTGTTTTATCCACAGCCAATTCTGATAATACTTTCCAAATATAATTTGACGATGAATTTTCGATCAATAAATCTATTTTTAAAGGTAGCATGATGAAATGAATTTCGTGACGCAACTAGAAGACTCAAATATGCTATTCTATGATCTAAAATACCACTGACAACCCAACAATAATAGAACTTACTGGCGACTATTACAACAACTGTACAATATTTATTTAATTGTAATGCGAAATTATGCTAGAAATATCTGAATTTACACTGTTATTTGTTGTGTGTGTTTTTCATTAATTTTAAGGATTTACGAAATGGGAAAAATGATCAGAAGAGGACTTTCTTCCCGGTTCCACCACGTTTGTCGTTAGTTGGACTTATAATAAGTTCATTATACATAATATAGAGCTCGTAGGCCTGGGGTAGAGTCAGTGGCGTAGCTACACCCACGCAATGCATAGGGGCCCTAGACGCAAGGGGGTCCAAGGAGCCTTCCGATCTTCTATGTTTTTACTCCTGTTATGATACATAATGATCTTGCGTGGGGGCCCAAATTTGGTAGTTACGTCACTGAGTAGAGTAGAGGCTACCGAAAAAGCGCTAATAGCGGCCAAAGCGAATTTCACATTATGACTTGCCAACGTTCATATCTTGTAAATTGTTTTAACAATTTCTTTCAGGAGCAAGACGGTAGGTTCTTTCGCTAAAATTAGACATAAGGAGTTAGCTGGATATACTGTTAAAGAAATGTTGATGAAACGAATCATATAATAAATAACACATAGAAAAAGGGTTGGTCCCAATATAGATCTTTTCGATATGCTTGCTTCTACTGACGTAAATGATAATTTAAGCAGTTGGACGGTTACATCCTTTTTCATTTAAATTCCAGAAATTGAATATATATACATATATATATAATGGATCAAGATTACTCACACAAATTTTAATAATATATAATATACTTCTGCTGTATTATCAGCGATGCAATTTCTATGGATGTTGGTGTATGTAGATCCGGACCAGTTTTATCCTTCTTCTATGAGTTCTCCTTCTTTCTCGCGTACATGGCTTTGTGCGCCTATAAATATATTTTCTGCAGAAACGAAGGAATGACAGTTATCATTAGTTAATATGACCTTAAATCGAACTGGTACGTTCATGGAAATATCGCGATAAATGCTTTACAGTAAAACTAATTAAACCGTATACCAGCAAGCGGCTATAGGCACACACACGGATAACTTATAAGCGAGCAATAGATGGAGACGCGGTCGTCCACTTATGTATCGGTTTATTGCAGATCGCGAATACGGTTCATAAAATTCTTGGTCGGTTTTTTGCGATACGATGATAAGGTAATGTTTAGGTTTTTCTACAATTTCTTGGTAAATAAATATTATAACTGTCACAGAAAAAATACCAAGCGTATAAAGGTTTGACTTACGTATACGTTAATTGTTTGATTTATAATATTGTAATTAATATTCTTTCTAGAACAATTGTAGTAAACGTATGTGTATTTTTTGACTTACCTTAAACTTGACCGTAACCAGTAGATTAATATCTGCAAAAGAAAATGATATAAAATTAATTTTTTTGTCAGCAATGCTAAGGATAAAACTGAACTGTGCAAAATTAATGGGCAATTTCGAAAGAATCCGTCCGTAGGTGTCCCATATCTGTATTTTGATGAATTTTACTTAATAAACTAGAGTGTCTCAATGGTTGAAGCGTAAACATACTTGTCTTTCGACCCCCAGCACGCGGGTTCAAATCCCGGTCGAGGCAGTTGGTTTCTAATTACGGATAAACTTTGAGATATGCATTGCTCTTGAATAAAAAAGTAAACGCAGGTCCCACGTCAATACAATGTTTGGCACGGAGCCAAGGTTGGAACACCTCTTGATTCGACAAAATTCTAATGGAGTCGGATTCGTAACCCGATCGCTTCTCTTTACAACAACATAACACGTAATGAACTGATGGTATATCCAGTTAAAGCAATTGTGTAACTACAGTGATTCTTATGCAGAGGAAGCAACCTTTCCTAAAATTACCACAATGGATAACTTACCAGAAAAGCTAAATTTTGAGCATTTCTAGCTTACACATTTTGCAGAAAAATTAAGAAACAGAAAGTGGTGGTGTTATATAATTCATCTCAAGAACCTCATCTCTGCCGCCTGTAGTATACTTTACTGTTTTTTGCTTAAAACCCAGTTTTCTACTCCGTATGTGAGTGTTGGTAAGTATGTGATTTTGTATATGGTCATTTTTGTCCCAGTAGAAACTTCCTTATTATTTAGGAATCCTCTGTTCAGTGTCTGGTATATTCTCCCCTGTTGATCTCATCTTCTATGTCTCCTCTACTGTTTATTGCTGTTCCCAGGTATTTGTACTTATTTGTTTGTTATCTTTTGGTGTTCTATTTCTATTTCTGTCGTTTCTTCCTTCGTTCTTGTAATTTTCATGATCTGGGTTTTTTTCTCGATTCATGTTTAGGTTGTACTTCCTTGCTTCCTCGTTCCATACCTCTAAATTGTGTTTAAGTTTTTCTTTGGTGTCTGCCATCATAACTATGTCATCTGCAAAAATTCACATCTCTGTGTTCACCAGTTACACCCTGTTCCATCCGATGTAGAATTTTTCAATGCTTTTCTGATATTCTTCACTATTTCATCTTTGGTGTTTATAAAAAGTATTGGGCTTAAGTTTCCGCCTTGCCTTAGTCCTGTTGTTGTTTCAAATTTTTCCGATGTCATATTGCACATTATTTCTTGGTTTGATATGTTTCTATATATTCATTTTGCTGCTTCAATTGTTTCTTTCTTCGCTTGTTTATTATGTAAACTGTTCCACATGTTTTTCCTTTGTATCGAGTCGAAAGCCTTTTGCATGTCTATGTAGCTTAAGTATATCTCTTTATCCTTCTGTATTCCTTTCTCAATTATTTGTTGCATTGTGAATATGTGATCCTACGTATTATATTCTTTCATAAAGGCGCTCTGTATAGCTTGTAGCTTGTGTTCTGTTGCCGAACTTATTCTTTTCTCTATTATTATTTCGTATATTTTTAATTGCACACGTAGTAGTGATATAGTACATACGCATTCTCTTTTATTTCCGTGTTTATGTACGGGTACTATTACTGCGTTCACCCGCTCCTTCGGTATTTTCTTTTCTTTCCATATCTGGTTAAGGATTGTAATAATTTTTCTTTAGCCTTTCTTTCTATGTATTTCATCATCTCTGGGTTTACTTCGTCGTATCCCGGAGCTTTCCCTATCTTTATTTTTCTTATCGCTTCGTCTAGTTCTTCCTCCTTTATGACTTCTGGACTTCCGTCTTCGTTTCTTGTTTCTTCATCCCCTTCTTCCCCGTCTATTGTTGTATTTCCTGTCTCCCCATTTGGTAGTATCATGAAATGTTCTTTCCATCTTTCGGCTGTTAGCATTTCGCCTTCTTTGTTAATAATACATGTATTTTAGGTTAATTTCTTTGCTGCTTCTCAGGTTTTTCAGTGTTCTGTAGAATATTTTTGTGTTTTCTTTGCTGTTTTCCTCCATTTGTTTGCCGAAATTGTCCCAAAGTTTCTCCTTCCCCTTTTGATTATTTCCTTAACTTTTTTTCTCCGATTTTTATAGATGTCATATTTTTGTTGAGTTTTGTCTTTTAAGTATCTTTTCCATAGTTCCTGCTTTTCTTTTATTTCTTTCTTTACCTCGTCGTTCCACCATGCAGTTTGTTTTCTATTTTTGTTCATTTTTGTGATTCCGCAGACTTTCTATGCTGTCTTAATCATAGCGTTTTTAAAAGATTCCCATTCTTCTGCTAGGTCTCCTGTTGCTTTACCTTCAGTTTCCATTTCTTTTTCCAATTCTTCTATGTACCTTTCTCTTATCTCTTCTTGCTTTAGCTTGTATATTTTTGTCTTTTCTTTGTACCTTCCTGTGGTGCCTTTCTTGCATTTCACTTCTTTCCGTTTTTGGGTTGTTATTGTTTCTAGGGCGTAGTGGCGAAAACGGCTGCATTTGAAAAGAAAGAAGGTTTCGTTCCACCAAGATAAACTACCGCCTCACACATCACCACCAATTGGAGTTTGAATTGATAGACCATCCACCCTATTAACCAGATCTAGCTCCCAGCACTTTTTTCTGTTTCCTTTGCTCAAAGTTTCGTTCGGGGGACAGGGATTTTCATTGAATAAGGAGGCCATCACATCCGTAACCACCTATTTTGTAGAATGAAATGCCAACTACTATTTGGACGGATTAAAGAAATGAGAGCATCGCTGAGAAAAGTGTATAGACTTATATTGAGAAATAAAACTGAATTTGACAAAAAAGCACTTGTGTCTGTGCTAGGCTAGAAGCTTTTCTACCCTCGTATGCAGATGTAGTTGATATATCATTAAAACGCGTGGTAAACTAACAATTAAATAGAACGCAGGTAATAATAGGTTAAACTATTCACTACTCCGACACGGTTGCGCATTTGTTTGAATTATTCTATATTTAAACGGACTGTTGTTATCCGAAACAGATCTAGCGAGCAATAATAAATACATACGCACGGCAATTTAATCCGATCCATTAATTTCGCGCTTAATATCTCAGCGCACGTTACCTCTTTCTTTTCCTATACCCGCATATAAAATCTCCTCGCCGCATATTTACATCTATCACTGTTCCGAGGAACACAAAGCAGATATTCTACCGCACGGTACTATGCGAACCGGCTAAGAAATGACAGCCGCGCTAAAACTCGACGCTCTCATATGCGCGCCGAAAATATAAACAATAGCCTCTCGTTGATTAATCGAAGAGGAGAGATATTTTTACCTCGACAACGGCGTTAGATGCCTATACCGACGAAGAGAAGAAGTGGAATTGCCGCCGTACGGTGATGGGTGTTGCTGTTACTGCAGCAATCGGTAGTATACGTGCCTCGTAAATATGTCAAAATCCGTGTTGTTTTAGCTGAGGGAAACAATGAGATCGGGAGATTTGTGAGTCTGAGGGTCGCCACGTTGCAGCGCAACTGCAGCTGTCATTCTCGCTGCCGAAGACGAAGAAGAAGAAGGAGGAGAAGCGTACAAGAAAACGTACAGGAAAGAGAGATTGAAATGTAGAGCTATAAGAAGAGGAGAAAGAATACGGAATATGTGTGTATACAATTTCGAAGATGCCCCGCTCTCTGCTGCATATCTATTTATGCGGATAATAATGGATAGAGCACGTGTTGGAGAAGAAGAAAAGGAGGAACCTCGCCGGAATTATTAACTGTTGTTATTGAATGACGAAAATAAAATGCATTTTTGTAGTAGTAAGCAGAGGCTTCAGGGAGACAAAGGTTGGTCTGCTCGCAAGGTTAAATGGGTTTTCTAAAGATAGGTATAAATTATTGACGTTAAATCTACACACCTACAATTATCATTTCATTTCCAGAATAAAAAAATATATATTTGCTAAATACCTACTACTGCATTGGAAATTAACTAAACTATGCACACCTCTGCAGCCAGTGTTAGTCATGCATATAGATATGTAGACTGTCCAAACGCGTCTCCACTCAGTTTCCTAAACAGCCTCACGCACTTACAAATTCAAATACTTGAATGTTTGACACCAGCACGATTCCCTCGTGTATTTCCGTTGCATATCGTGTACATTGTACTGTGCGGAAATACACGAGGAAATCGAAGCGTTGTAATTGACATCCCGTTTGCAGCACCACTAGCCACCACTACTTGACACCAATCTAGATTCTAGGGAATATATCGTTTTATCCTGATAAAATCATGGATTATTTCCAAATAAGGAAAGGAATGCTTTACCTAAATTTAATGCTGTTTTGTGAATTAAAGAAAACGTACTCACTGTCAGTTTATCGAGAAAAATAAGCGAGTATCTGACCAAATCGACCTTTCCTTGATTTTACTGACGTAATTAAATCTAGTTACATCATACATGACTAAAATATACCGGGTGATCCAAGATGGGTGGCGAGGCACCATATATGAGGAACTAAGAGGCGTATAGCAAAGGTGGGAAAAAAATCTTCATAAGAAAAGTGGCCAAGAAGTTAAGTTAAGTTCCTATTTTCACCGCTGGGGGGCCTAACCACCACAGTCACAAAAAAGAGGATTTTTCTAGAAAATATACCCGTATAAGTTGTCAAATAAATCTTATCGTTATAGAGCTAGTAGAATTTGGAATCCTTTTTGGGGGGCCTTCTTTTCTGTAGAGCAAAAAATAAAAGCTCGAAGGGATAATTAAATTGGCTGTAATTTCGGTTTTGAATTAACCGAATTTGAGAAACAAGATCTCATTTGAAAGAGGAAGCTTTTCTGCAATAAAAAAATAACCATGACTTATTGGTCATTTGGAAAAATCGCTGTTTTTATCATTTATCTCAGAAATTTTAAATGGAACGTTCTAATTATTATACCATATTTGGAAAGTAGATTAAATTTCGAAGAAAAAATGTTAAAGAAGCAATTTGATCCATTTGTTTATTTAAAGCTTTAAATAAAAGCAAAATATCTACTCTACCGAAACTTTATTGCACTGTAAAAATTCTGAAAGCTGATGTTCTGCTGAGGCATATAGTCCCTAGTAATAACTCTCCTACTTATAACCTTTCTGCATACATTACCACCATGCTAACCATGTCATTCAGAGATTTTAGTAATTATAACATTAAATAAAGACTCATTTCATTTTGCTGATTCATTTCAAAATTTTCAACTTCCCCTTGATCATGTATTGGTTTCTTTTGATGTAGTCTCTTTATTCACTAACACACCATTAAAATTATTGATGAGAATTGGCCCGTAATATTTAATTAAGTTTATCTTTGATAATAGCTACTTGTCATTTGATGGCAAATTTTATGCTCAAATTTTCGGTACACCAATCGTATCACCTCTTAGTCCCATCCTGGCACAAATTGCCATGGATCATTTCCTGGACTTAGTCATACCAACTTTACCATTTCATCTGGGTTTCATCAGGAAGTTTGTTGATGATCTTTTGTGTTCTCTTCCAGAATATGAATGTGAAACTTTATTAAATACATTGGACCAAATTAATCCTCATATACAATTTACCATGGAAAAAGAGGTAAATAAGTCGATCCCCTTTTTTGAGATGAAAGTTATAAGAACAGAGTCTAATATTATTATATTAGATTAGTACCAAAAACGCTTTTAATTTATATCTCTGTAAATTGAATTTGTAGTTTGACCCTGGTGAAACTTTAAATAAAAGCGAAATATTGGTGAAATTTGAAAGAGCTACATTTTTCTGAAACCTTAGTCGTCATCCCGACAGTTTGAAACCAAGTCTTAGATTTATTTTGATGCAATTTTTCTTTTTAATATAAGAACATTTTCCATTGAAAAAAGTTAACAAATTTATTTCTCTAACACTTTTATATTTGATCACATTCAATTCTTAAAACAGTACATTTAGTGAATGTAAGTGCAGAGCGTGTATTATCCGCGTTTAGAAGATACTCCACCAACGAAGGAAACGTAAATTACGAGCCGAGTACAAATATATTCGTTAAATGGCCGTTAATGATTACTGCCAGTCGTTTTAGAACTATTAAAAGTATAATATTACTATTCGTGTCTTACCTGTATTTATGCGCTTTCGTTATTGTACGTAGCATATACATATACAAACATAGATTCTGTCAAGAAATGGAGACGACCACGTCGACCGTTTTTTTTTTTCATTCTTCCGTCTCTCCTTTTCTACGCTATTTCTTTGTCTTTTTTCTTTATTTAGAAGCGTATTCGTTGCATTTATGCAACGCGATTTTCTAGAAAAAGACGAAGCTGAAGTGTAAATGACCTATCGATATGAGTTGTGCGTAGAAGAATAAAGAAAGCAAGGGAAAGAGGCGAGGAGAGCGGAATAATGGGCGAGGAGGAGAGGACGGGGAGAGGATTTTATTCCATTAAGCGATCATTTAACGTGAGCGACACCTGTCCGTCATAAAAAATAATTAGCGTTTGATAAATTGTTACGAGGTATGTTGGTACTGTTATTAGCGAGTTTTTTTTCGCAACGTTGGCTGCATTGTTCATTAAACGTATTACCAACCTTTACCGATCAAATAATATATATATAGAAATTGCATTGTTCGATATAACTTGACTGTAACGTCCTGGAATATTATCTTACTGGCACAATCTTTTATAGACTACTCATCAAAAGTACGAATGTACACTACCGGCCATAACTATTTAACCACCTTCTTTTGCTTGTATTTTAGAAAATTATTTATTTATTGTTATTTATGTGGTATAGTTATTCACCTAAAAGTAAAAGAAAGATATTTCATTAAATAACTCCGCAAAAGACTCTTCTGATACTTCGTTATCGATTAAATCTCTCTTTAATCCGATAATTAATTGTCCAGGTAGGACCATAAAAAGACCGGAAATGATTTACAATTATCCTTCACTAATAAATAGTCTGGGCAAACAGCGGTAACAGTCAGTGTAGTAGACATGTGGTGCGGAGTCGGCGATTATTTATTTAAGGCGTTCACAGCGTCAGTACTAAATCGATGCTGTATGCGAGTAGTTCTGCGTATATGTAGGCTGTCGTAACTTATTTCGTAATTGTACGCTTATGTTTGCTTGTAAAATGTCGCAGTTAGGTACGTCGCGAAAACGACCAATGGCAGACACAGTTAAAAACTTTATAGTGGACATGCCGGACTTAATTTTTTATGGCGCTAAAATTCAATGTCTAGTTTGTAAAATTCCTTTAATGTGTTGGTCCAGAAGCCATTGTCAACGTCACAGTGGCATACGAGACCAAGAAAAAATTACATTTGATTTATGTGATACTCTTATTTTATATAATCTATCGTTTCGTTTACTAGACAAAGAAGCATTTGTCTCCTTCTGGAATAAATATACGGACTGTAAATTACCTAGTCAGACATCAACACGAAATGTAGTGCCATTTGCTCGTGAACATATAGAAAAAAGAATGAAAACGGAATTGAAAGATAAAAAACTGTGGTTCTGTATGGACGAAACAGATCGTCAAAAACATTCTGTGGTTAATGTAATGGTACGTACAATGGAACCACATCGACCGTCACCCTCCCCTTTACTTGCTTCCAAAAGACATAAATTGTACTGCCGATGAGATTTTAAAGGTGGTGTTGAACTCATTGAACAAATTCGAAGTTTCAACTGAGCAACTTTTAATGTTTAGGAGTGATGGTTCCGCAAACATGCGTTCTTTGGGCCGATCTCTTAAAGAACACAGTGGTAACTTCTTACATGTAACGTGTAAAATCCATACTCTAAATCTTGCGGCACAAACGATTCCTACATGTTTTCCACTAGTAAATGCATTGATTGCTAGTACAAAGGCAGTGTTTCTAAAGTCCGCGAAACGTACCCGACTATTTCACAAACTGTGTCCTGATTTACCTGAACCACCACAGCCGATTGTTATACATTGGGGAACATGGTTGCAGGCTGCGTTTTACTACAACAAATATTTTGATCAAGTAAAGAAGGTACTTTTAAAATTCAATCCGACAGAAGCTGCAGCAATCAAGAAACGCCAGGAAATATTTCAAGATAGTCAGGTTAAAAGAGATTTACAAACTATTCACAACAATTACTTCGGACTAGCGGAGGGAATAGAAAAATTACAAAATGTTTCGATGTAGCTAGTGGATTCTGTTCAAATTGTGAATGATGTTCACGCATAGTTATGCGCTGTAGAAGGCGAAACAAATTAGTGTGTAATACAAGAATTTGAAAGTGTTTTAGAGAAAGACTCCGATTTTCTTATACTAAGACAAATTTGTGAAGGTGCGTGTGAAGATGCATTAAGTTGTTTCAAAGATTATTTTAAATATGCAAATATAACATCGCTAGATGTCGAACGGTCGTTTTCGGCATTAAAAAACATTTATTCCGCACGTCGTACTCACTTGACTGAAACAGCTGTGGAAACATATCTAATAATTCAAATATTTAACAGATGTTACCCAGTTTGTGATTTCACGGAAGACTTTTAAAACGGTAAATGTTTCAGCACGTTTTATAATTTATTTCTTACCTTCTATTTTATGTGTAAACTTTTATGCGCTCGCCACCCCTCTGGCTGTTACCGCATATTTACCCAGGTTACTAACAAATATTAAATGAAGTGCAGATAAAGATGACAATTCCCTATTTACCGGAACTAGAATAATGAATTTAGATTCAGTGGTTATGTTTCTTTTAAACAGTGAATATCCTTAATAAAATTATCTAAAATTAATATAAAAATCTCGAAAACAAGAGAGTTGCCTTTAGAAATCCGCAGAATGATTGTTGGTTTACATAATCTTGGCCGAAATAACAGAGATATTGCAAGAAAATTAAGTCGCCAAACTGTTCACTATAACGTTAAACAATATCAATAGGCTTTCACATTATTAAATAGAAAACGAACAGAACGACGGAAGGTGACAACACCAGCGGAAGATCGTCGAATAATTATGACGAGTAAACGAAATAGATTAAAAACTGCACCTGAAATAGCGGCTGAAATAAACATTCAGCGTGAAAAACGACTAAGTTTAACCAATGTGAAAAGAAGGGTAAGAGAGGATGATTTATTTGGCCAAACAGCGTTGCGTAAACCACTCTTACGCAAGCAAAATAAAATAAAACGGCTGCAATGGGCTAGAGAGCATCAACATTGGACAGTTGATGAGTAGAAAAATGTTTTGTAGACTGATGAACCCAAATTTTATCTCTTCGGTTCCAAGAGAAGAACATTTGTTCGAAGGTCGAAAGAAAAACAAGCAGCATCATGTGTGGTACCTAGAGTCAAACACGGGGGTGGATCGGTAATGGTTTGTGGTTGTTTTGGCGCCGCATGCGTAGGAGACTTGAAATGTATGGAATTTGAAGAAAAGAGAGCTACCGGGAAATTTTGGAATTTCAACATGATAATGATTCGAAGCACATTTCTAAACTGTGCCGCAAGTATTTCGAAAACTGTTCTTTTAGGCATCGTTTAGATTATGGTGACCAGTATACCTTAATGTAAGCTATATTAACTCAAAACGCCATATTCTGAATTAATACTTTTCTTGAAGTAATAGATTCAATTACTTTACCATCTTTTATGTAAACCAAGAACAGTATAGGTTAGTGCATAAATATAACATTAGTTCTATTTCTACAACCAGCATGTTTTATGACAAGAAAGAAATTATTATTGTTGCATTACGCCACTTGACGTCGTGTTACTGTCCACAACCAAGAATCTCTGGAGATGATGATCCACGCATTTGGAAGTTATACACTGCTTCTCACTTTTTGCAAATGAATATCTTCTTTGATTCACTGGTTTCATAATTACATTGGAGTGCTATTGCTACTACCAATCCGCCGACATATTTTCCCAATAGAAACACCATCTGTGTGTAGGCCTGCAACATGTCCCCTCTCAAATTCATATTACTTACTGATGACGTGTTCTTTATATCTATTTTAAAAGCTAAGACCATCTGTAGGGGAATATCAACATATAATTCACAAATTTTAATCATTTTCTAGGCATAGTATGCCTAACCTAGTGATTTAATACAATGCAATTTGTTTTTTAATAATAATAATAATAATAATAATAATAATAATAAATTTCTTTATTTCATAATACACTTAGAGATATAATGGTTACATGGAAGAAGGGGAAAAAACATTTAGCTATTATGAAATCTTAAGGAGAGGTTCAGCTGAATAACCTAAGTTATCCTCTATTTTTAAGCCCAATCCTTGAAGGAAAAAGTATTATAAAACCGAAAGACATGCCTACATAACTAAAACTTTAAACCAAAAATTTTCTAATTCCCAATCTAACAAACAAAATAAAAAAAAACAATACCGTAAGTTGAAAGAAAGAAAAAAATCTAAATTATTCATAAACTACTTTTATGACGTAGATATTTCCTCATCGCACACCTGAACGATGCTGGTGATAAGCATCTGAAGTCGCTGGGAATAGAATTAAACAATTTGTATGCGAGGTGTGGCAAGGTGGCCACGGCAGGTTTGAACATGTCTGTGTTTGTAGATGCTTCCCCCACCCTGAGCAATCATCCGTTCAAGTCCTTACGTCGGAAAAATGCAGAGTGTTCAGATCGAGCAACGAGTTAACCTGAAGTTTCTTATAAAACACGAGGTTCTAACTACCCTTCGTGAACGAGTGAGAAGACGGAGACCCGATTTGTGGAAGAGCAAATCCTGGATGCTCCACCAAGACAATGCGCCAGCCCATTCCGCCTTGTCTGTGAAAGCGTTCTTTGCGAAATCCGGCATCACCGTGTTGGACCACCCACCGTACTCGCCCGACCTGGCCCCCTGTGACTTTTTTTTATTTCCTAAGGTAAAATCGGAGCTTAAGGGGAAAAGATTTGACAGTGTGGAAGCGGTGAAAGCGAAAGCGACGGAGGTGACAGAAACGGACTTCCAGCACTGCTTTCGACAGTGGAAAATTCGTATGGAGCGTTGTAGGGATCGGCAAGGAGAGTACATTGGAGGGGATAGACTTTGTAATGTAATTGGTGATCAATAAAATGTTTTGTAGCACCAGTCCGGTTATTTAATTGCCACATCTCGTATACTATAAGTAAGCGACCTCTCAAAAAAAAACAGAATTTTGAATAGGCGTTATAAGATTTTTGTTCCTGAGATTAATGTTATGGACATCTGTACGAAATTTGATCTTGTTCCATAAATAACAAGGCTTCCTATAAAATAAGATCTTATATAAATTGAAACTGAAAAACAGTATGCGATTTTGCATGTTAAGCCATTTCAAATCTGCGAGTTGGTAGGATATTCTGGCATATTTCCGAATATTAAAGATGTGGCACATACATATATTCTACACTTTTTGTAATCTAGCAATTGAGCTTTGATCTAAGCAGGGACCAAATACGGGAAGACAGTATGAAAAGGAAGATAAGACAAGAGTTTCACAAAGCATCGTCTTTGTCTGTATATTAAAACCAGCCCTAAATTTTTCGCTTCGATAGATAAAGGAACTGTAGAACCATTGATAGAAATAATCGCATTATCTTTGACTCTGTTTATATCGCCCGGCTTGCTAAAAAGCACTGCCACTGTTTTAGAAGGGTTAAGTTTTAGGGAATGACTCTCCGCAAAATTATTTATAGCCCGCAGATCACTATCAACCTTAGCTACCGTTTCAATGACGTCATCAGCATTAAATGAGGTGCATAGCTGGGTATCATCCGCGTACAGGACGTATAAATGGAGAATAGTTGCGGACCCAATATCGAACCCTGTGTAACGGCGTTAGTAAGAGGTAATAAGTGAGAACACTCCCCGAAAAACGAACATACTGACTCCTTCCAACAAGAAATGATTCTAACAAAGACAGCGCATCCCTTGAGAAACCTATGTGGTATAGGATAGAGAGCATTGTACGATGATCAACTGTGTCAAATGCTCTACTGAAGTCAAGGAATAGCAGTAAACTAAGCTCGCCCCGATCTCTAGCAGAGATGATGTCGCCTATGACTTTTAATAAATTGTGGGGCAACTGTACCCCGGCTTAAATCCTAACTGGCGCTGAGGTAAAAGAGAATATTTTTGCAGGTGTGTATTAATTTGGTCGTACATAATTCTTGTAATGTTGCAATTTCAATCAGCAGCAGTGTACCTACATGTAAGCAATTCGCAATTCAAACCACGAAACGTAAGCAAACGCAAACAGAACAATAAATTTCAATTACCTCGAAAAACGTCATTTGCCTAACAGCATTAGATAACACTAATCTTTCCTATTTTCCTATTATGATAACTAACATTAACACAATTATTCAAATCAGGTCCCCCCGATAGTAAAATGACTCGGGGGAAAAAGCAAACGATAAATATTCGACGTCGAACGGGTATTAGACATTCAAATGCGGTCCCATATAGCTACCACTACCACTACTAATAGTAATAATAAACGACAAGCTAGGAAACGGTAGGCAGTATTAGGCATATGCCTACCTCTACTTATGCACGGGTACGATTAAACGCATTAAAAATTACTTTAAAATGTACATTTTATACGTACATCTATCTTTTTGAACGTCGTTGTGACGAGGACAGAACTAGCGACTCATTTAAATTTGTAATTTTCGTTTTAAATAACTGTACACACTTACGCGCTTCATTGTCTATGCTGGTCGTCGATTCCATTTTGAAATAAAATTATAATATGTGACATCCACACACATTCACCAAACCTACACATACAGACATGCACACATACAAAAAAACGGTGAGAGAAATCATTAAAAACTATCTAGCAGACTGCGGCATTAATATGTAAGTGATGGGGATATTATTTCGACAGGGACGGATTTACCTTTGCGTATTCTTTTATTTCTATTAACATGAAAGAGTCAACTACCTTTCAGCAGTATCGTTGGCTTGACTTCTCTTACCAATCAAAACTAAAATTATGGAAACGTCTTCGCAACCATGCTGCGCATACAAATGTTGCACCTCGAAGTTACACGGAGGGTCTTCAAAAAATCTTTTCTACAAGGGTAGTTTGACATTAATCTAGCCTAAGTAAGAAAACGCACGATTTTTGTTATTTTTCTCATTTATTTTTCAACATAGTCTCCTTTTATCTCAATACACTTAATAAGACGATTTTTCAACTTTTTTATCCCTTCCGCAAAGTAATTTTGCTCGAGCTCCTCAAAATAGTCTGAAGTTTCGGTCATGACCTCATCGTTCGTTGCAAAACGGCGTCCTCCGAGCCATTTTTTTAGGTTTGGGAACAGGAAAAAATCGCAGGGGGGTAGTTCTGGCGACTACGGTGAGTGGCCGATCAATTCGTAGCCCAATTAGTGCAATTTTGCCTGTGTAACGGCCGCCCTGTGAGCGGGTGCGTTGTCCTGATGGAAGAGAACTTTTTGCGAGCCAAACCAGGTCGTTTTTTCATCAAATCGGCGTCGAAATGGTCCAATAAATCTGCGTAGTACACGTCAGTTATTGTTTTACTCTTTTCCAAGCAATCAATGTGAATAATGCCTTTCGCATCCCAAAAGATAGTCGCCATCACCTTTCCGGCCGATCGGGTGGTCTTGGCCTTCTTCGGTGGGCCTTCGCCGCTTTTTCTCCACTGCTTTGACTGTTCCTTCGTCTCCGGCATGTAGTAATGGACCCACGTTTCATCAACAGTGACGTATCGGTGAAAAAAATCCTTCGGATGGCGTTTTATCATTGCCAAAAGCTTATTCGAATCCGTCACATGTGTGCGTTTTTGGTCGACAGTGAGCAAACGCGGCACCCATCGTGCGGATAGCTTTTTCATATTCAAATGTTCGTGTATGATGTTATGTACACGCTCAGTTGACATGTTCAGAGCCTCTGCTATCTCACGCACTTTTGTTCGACGGTCTGCCATGATCATATCATGGACATCGTTGATGGTTTCTGGTGTAGTGACGGTTTTTGGGGCATCTGGACGTTAATTATCAAACACATTCTTACGACCACGAACAACTTCAGCTTTCCAAAATTTCACTGTTGCTAGCGACGGTGTAGACTCGCCATAAACAGCATCCGATTCGGCTTTGATTTCTGCATTGTTTTTCCCTTTCAAATGAAAGTACTTAATCACTAAACGATATTCGACTTTTTCCATTTTTAAAAAATACAAAAGTTGCTTGCTTTCGACGACTGTTAAAACCAAACTAATAGTGTTTTTTGTTTGAAATTTTGACAGACGTCATGTGATGGATGGCAGATGTCAAAACCGAGAGCAATTTGATCTCACGTAACGCCATTTATCGAAGGCTAGATTAATGTCAAACTACCCTCGCAAAATTATTTTTTCTTCAAACAATAACCTCAAAAACCTTTCCAAAGACCCAGTAGATAAGATGGATAAATCAGGAATTTACAAAATTTCATGTAAAAATTGTAATCAAGTGTATATTGGGTAGACAAAAAGATAAATCAGAATTAGGTACAAAGAACAAGAAATTGCATTAGCTGCGTTTCTTGACATAGAAGGTGCGTTTAATAAATCCTCATTTGCATCACTAATACAGGCTGTGAACAGCCATGGAGTAGACAACACTGTCTGTAGATGGGTCGGAGCCATACTCCATGGCAGACAAGTAGAAGCAGCACTGGCAGGTGAGACGATGCAGGTGTCTGTCGCCAGAGGATGCCCGCAGGGAGGGGTATTATCCCCCCTATTGTGGGATATGGTGATAGACGAACTTCTGACCTTGCTAAACAATGCTGGCTACTATACACAAGGATATGCTGATGACATTGTAATACTCACCAGTGGGAGAAACGCCAGCATAATCTCAGAACTAATGCAAAGAGAATTAAAAATGGTAGAAGTATGGTGCAAAAAGGAAAACCTTAGAGTAAATCCTGGAAAAATTGCACTTGTACCCTTCACCAAGAGAAGGAAAATGGACGGTTTAAGAGAGCCGATTCTTTGCAACGAAGTAATACAGATCAATCAGGAGGCTAAGTTCTTAGGTATAACCTTGGATTCCAAACTGAACTGGAACCCACATTTACAAAAAATGACCGACAAATGTAAGAGGGTGTTAATGACAACCCGTAGAACAGTTGGGAAAACATGGGGACTCAAACCACATATGACGTACTGGTTGTACACTACGGTGGTAAAACCCACGATAACTTATGGCTGCCTGGTTTGGTGGCCTAAGATCACACAGAAGCATGCGATAACTAATCTCTCGAAAATTCAGAAACCGGCATGTCTATGTATAACAGGAGCTATTAAAAGCACTCCAACAGCTGCTATGGAAACCATGCTAAACCTACCTCCTCTTGAGATTTATATCAAGGGAGAAGCCAGAATGGGTACATACAGACTGAAAAATACTATCAACTGGAGATCCCACAGTGGATCTGGGCACACCAGAATAGAAGCAGTAGTAACAAACCCTATCTATGATATGGATAGTGATACAACAATCTCCAGGATCTCCTATGACAAACCTTTCAAAGTTTTCTTGAATTGGGAAGAATGGAGGGATGGAGAGGGGAGAAAACCGAAAACCCTAGTCTGGTACACAGATGGGTCCAAAACGGGCACTACTTCTGGCGTTGGTGTATATGCGGAAAACCAGGGATACAAAGTATGTGTATCACTTGGGCGATACACCACGGTATTTCAAATAGAAATATATGCTATACAAACCTACGAGTGGGAGAGTCTGCGTCGGCGACCGCAGGGTGAGACGATTTGCATTCTCCCTGACAGTCAGGCAGCCTTAAAGGTACTAGCATCTTATCGTATAACCTCCAAACTAGTATGAGAGTACCTGCAAACCCTAATGGCTCTGTCTAAACACAACAAGGTCACACTGGTGTGGGTGCCAGGGCACAGGGGCATAGCGCGCAATGAAATTGCAGACCAGCTAGCGAGGGAAGGTTCAAAAATGAATTATATAGGCCCTGAGCCCGGTCTAGGTATTACCAAGAGTGCAGTGCGTGGTGCAATTAATGAGTAGATCATAACGCAACACCGATTAAATTGGAAACATGCAGCTGGACAAAAGCATAGCAAACGGATGATGGGAAGACCATCGCAACATCTGACTGCTGACCTGCTTGAATTAAGCAAGATACAGCTTAGAGCAGCAACATGTCTATTAACAGGACATGGCTGTTTGAGAGGCCACTTGCATAAGATGGGGATCTACAAAGATGAGCCCTTATGTAGACTTTGCAATGAGGAGGAGAAAACCCTTATATTATTTTCGAATGTGCAGCGTTAGCTCAACGTAGATTCGCTATGCGAAGCACAATTGAACTACCAATGGAGAAAGATTTACTACATAGGCTCTTAAACCTGATTGCGGGAACTAACCTGTTCAAGTAAGCAAAACCGAAGCAGGAATAATACAATAAGCTACTAAGCTTCAGTGTTAGGGATGTAAAAACCAGCCCTGCTTTTGTAGGAAAATCAATCAATCAATCAATCAAGGTACAAAGAACATTTAGCTCATCTCAAATTCAGAAGGTTTGATAAATCTAGTGTTGCCCTACATATGCTACAAAATAACCATAATGTTGATAATAGAAAGTTAATTAAAAGCATAAAGAGCCCAGTTCAATTAAATTATTAGGAGGCATGGAAATTTACAAAAACAAAAATCGCTTAATGAATTCAGATTTAGGTCCACTAAATTCCAGCCTTTATCCTTTGTTACATCATGTGTAGTTGTATTTATAACCATGTGCAATGAAGGGCTTCATTGAAAAACATGGATTTTTAAAAACTTAGGTAATTCTGACTATTTACAATTTAAGGATTACTCATCTTTAGATTTACAATTTAAGGCTTAATTATAGTCATGTGTAATGAAGCGGCTCATCAAGAAACACTTAATGCAAAAGGATAAATATATAATTAATAATAATAATAATAATAATAATAATAATAGTATATTTGCCCAACAGGTTAACCCCAATTACAGGACAAGAAAATATATGTATAGAATGTGTATAGATTGTAATGTATAGAATACATTACAAAAGAAAAAATAAACATTGTACATTAAAAACCAATAAAAAAAAATACATTAGTGCAAAAAAAAAATTGTAACAAAAAACAATTCATCTGAAAAAGGAACCGACAAAAATGTCTTCATATTGCAGCACGTTGGCATTACGTGTCATGTGGTAGATTGGCGCTCGGAGTAGTAGATTGGTCCTTGGTGTTGGCATATTGAAAGTAGACGCATGACGGGATGCCAATCGCGGAGGACAATCAACTTTGTTGTTAAGGAGCTTCTGCAGGTACCGAGCGTTATGGAGCTCGCGCCGATGATTTAATGAGTCCATTTGATGTCTACAAAGTAAATCATGGTAAGATATACCCCACTCTGGATAAGTTCCGTCGATTTTCCATGACAAAAATTTCAGAAAACGACGTTGAAGCCACTCAACTGGAAGCTGTTGAGATGTGTAAAAAGGAAACCAAACTATGCAAGCGTATTCTAATTTACTGACGACAAAAGCATAAAAAAGTGTTTTTAGTAGTCGGATATCATAAAAGTGTCGTGAAGTTCTCATGAGAAATCCGAGCATTTTTGAAGCGGACAAGCAGATAATTTCTATATGGTTAGAGAAGGATAAAGTTGGATCAAAAGTTATGCCTAGATTTTTGATTGCATCCATTTTAGACAGAGTTTGTTTATCAATTAAAATATAATTAAGGATTACCTTGCTTATTTTAGATTTAGATATTGCGTAATTTATTTGCTATATAAGGTTAGTTTTTCGCTTAGTTTTTTAATTTTACTGCTGATGATGATAGCTTGGCTATCGAAACGTGCGTCCAGTACGAGTTAAATTTTGTAGTAAGGGTTTTAGTGAACTGTTTCAGTGTTAGTGACTTGTTTCTCTTATGTTTCTTTATTATGACATGTTTTGAAATAAATGTTATTATTATTATTGTCAGATCAAAGAAAGAAAAATAATTTACATTGTAATCAACATAATAGGAAGGTGCTTAACGTTGCAGCATCTTTTCCAATGTCTTACGATCTAGTCCGGTCCTGTTCTCGAAAAAAGACTAAAGACAGAAAACCACAGGCCACCATTTACATATTTCGGCGCATTCCAGACGCATAATTATTACCTCCTCATACAACATACCCATATCATACCTCCATAAGAACTTAGCTTTTCTTTACGATATTCAACCGTATTAAAAGGCAATCAGTATCGGACTTAATGACATTCGGTATTCGAGTCACACGCACGCTCCCATACATTCATTATGCGTACATACTGCTACGTTATGCTGGTCGGTGTTATATACCTTACCTACCGATTGACGCACACAACGACTCGCTTGCTTGCACAGTTAATTCATTCATATTTCTCCGGTGTTGCTAATGTTTCCTCTACGTCGCTCGCGAGGGGCCCTGGTGTCCGATAGCAGCGACGACGTCCCGGCGATACGACGATATGAACGCGGTAGGCGACGATTTCGACGCATGCAGGTATGCATCGGGTTTTTTCCCGTTTTCGACGTTGTTTAAGACTGTGGCGAATATGAATATGTATGATTGGAATATCTATACTAGACGTATTTATGCTTGCGGACTCTATGAAGGTTTGGTTCGCATATTTTACGCTACAATAGATTGTTTACTGCAGCTACGTTTGTTGAATGTTTATTAGAAGATACACTGTTAGGCAAAAGGTTAACTTTTGACTCCACAACTTGCTCAATTTACAACAAAATTAAATTAGTAAACTGTAATCTTTTGATAACAGGTGCTGTTTTAGAACACTACACAGAAAAAAAAGTTCTTGACTCAAACAAATATGCATTCAGTCAACTAAATCATAATTTTAAATGGCGGCAAAAATATATTATTTTAATTCAAAGAAATATTTTTTTTACATCGTTATTTGATTCAAACATATGATCTTTTGAAACAAATAACCCCAAGCGTGACTTGAAAATATATCTGTTTGATTTCTGATATATCAAGACCTTCCTAAAGATCTACGTGGTCGCAAACAAAAACGGTGAACCTTTCTTCGAAATTACTGACATTTCCCAGGAACCTGCAAAGTGAATCTGGTTAGGTTAGGTTAGGTCTCGATGTCGAAGTTGTAACCTTGTTTTAACAGTATTAATAACATAGAAGTTAGGTATAGTGCACCGATAATTTTAAACTGTAGTATGTCCAAATTGTTATAATATATAACCACAAAAAAAGTCGAAGAAAATGATAAATTGTGCACCATCAACATGTAGCGCAAGTCATATAGAAAGGTTTTCCCTTTTGTTCTGCGCTTTCTATTTGACTTTTGTAAATCGTCTTCGTTTTTATGAAGTACAGTCCCTGGCCAAATTACTTGAAACACTCAATATTTTGTAGTTTCTTCGTAATAAAATATAAACTATACATGTATTATATTTTTCATTTATAAAATATATTGTAAAAATATGTAACATATGTAAATATTAAATAAGTAATTAATATTTAGTCCATAACCCATGATTTTTAATAACACCCTTAATTCTTCGGGGCATACTTTCAATGCAAGATATGATTGTCTCTCTTACATCTTCATCGTTCTCCCATACATCCTTTATATTCTTCATTAATATTTCCTTTGTAGGGATTTCTCTTTCATATACCTTACTTTTTAGTCGATTCCATATATTCTCGATGGGATTGAGGTCCGGTGAATTTCGGGGCCAACGTAGAAGAGGTATGTGATTGTCTTCAAAGAATTTCTTAACCTTTTTTGCCACATGGCAAGGAGCATTATCTTGCATAAATATACGCCCTATCGGTATGCGACGCCCTGGCTTAAAATACGGTAATCACGTGTTTTTTAACACATTTATGTACTGCTCTTGACGCATTGTACCTTCTACAAAATACAAAGGGCCGGGTCCGTCTCCACTAATCACTCCCCAAATCATTACCTGCGGAGGGTGTTTTACAGTTCGAAGAACCGTGGACTCTGTGAGACGTTCGCCAGGTCGTCTACGAACAAATTGTGCCCGCTGTACTAACATACAAAGTGAGCACTCGTCACTAAAGAAAACCTATTAAATAATACAAAAATTACTTCAGTAAAAATCATGTTGTTAAGTTATTCACCTTTTTTCAATTCTCGTCTGTGAAATGTCGATATTCTCTTGCAAAGTTGAGACGAGCAGATTTCATTTTTTCTGTTAAACGGGGCTTTTTTACAAATCTTCGGCCCATTAGGCGATTTTCGCGCAATCGGCGCCTGACAGTTCTGCTCGAAATCTTTATTCCTCCCTCTTGTAAATTTTTTTGAATTATTGTAATTGTAGCAAATCTATTGCTCAAAGCCTGATGAACAATTTCACGGTCAGATCTCTTCGAAGTTTTTCGTTTCCGACCGCACTTTGCCCGTCTTTGTGTCGATGTGCTAGCTCCTTCGTTTAAGTTTCTAGCTAAACGCGATACAGAAGAAGGAGATACTTTATGTAATTTTGCAATTTCTCGTTGTGAATGTTTGTTTGATTGTAGAAGAGTTTGTATAGCGGCTTTTTGTTCACTTGTTAAATCTTTCCCGGGCATTTTCTACAAAAAACCCCAAATATTTCAATTTTTTTCGAATTCCAAATAATTAATTATTAAGAGAGAGATAGAATAACAATTTTACCTTTGCAATAACGATATATCAACACAAAACATTTAACGATACTCCACAACTTAGCTTCTATACGGTTATGACGAAATATTTAAAAAAATATCGATGCATTCTCTAAACTGTGAACTCGCTAAATGTAAGTTGATAACTGAAATATTTATATATACGTACTTTACTCTTCTAAATATCATTTCTCTGGTATTTTTATTTATTGATACAATAATCTAGTCCCCCTATTAACGATCGGATTCAGAGCAAAAGAATATCACTATAATAGGATGGGAATTTCCAGGTAAAAGGGTTGATTTATGATATGTTTCAAGTAATATGGCCAGGGACTGTAGATGGTGTACTGAATGTGTTGTTTGTTACCAATAGCCTATCAGTGATAACTACTGGTACAAGGTCAGAATCGCTGAATATGTCGTTATTAAATAGCTAAATCGTAGTACAACTAAATGCAGTAAGAATGTTACGAGGTGTAGATATCAAAGAAATTATAGTTTATTTCGGTAATAACTACCTGGATACGCAAACAAACTGCTGAGGACCGTAATGACAAAATTTAAGTGAATTGAATAGAAATGGAATTATGATTTGCGATATGCGTAACTACCTGTTTGTACATTTAAATCTCATTTAATATGTAAATTCTTTAATTACTTGTAACATCGAATTGCTTACTATGTAAATTTATACTGTTTGTAAAATATATATACATAAACATATAATTATCTTATAGGGCCGTAATTTATAGTCAATACGGCCCCTAGATTCAATATGCATTGCCAGGTTATTATCGTCACAGAAGGTGCAATAAAAGTATTAAAGGCCTTGTAAGTCTACAGTTATATTCTTATAATTTGAAATAAACTATACCAGTAAATCATAAGTTGTAAGGTGTTCTCCTGGATTAGTTTTTATCTAATAGTTTACACCGTCACTAAAGTACTTCTTGAATGGTCGACGGCCTTTTTGCTGCTTCCCCATGGATGGCTTAGAGAATTAATCCTCCTTCAGTGATTCTCCGTCTTGGTTTCACAATCTTTCACTTTGTTATTGAAATAAGTACCGAAAACATTAAAGCAATCTTAAATAAGTGTTACAATCAACATTGATGTGATGTTATGGCACAATACCCTGGTTTATTTTTAACCCAAAGCCAATACGTCATAATAGGCTATCAACGGATCTTCAGTAAATAAACATCTGCGTTAAAACCAAAAAGCATAATTGAGTAGATACTTGCATTTTGCAGATCCACTAATTAAAGAAAGATTTGGTACAACCGTTTCTTAAGATATGATGCGCTCTATTGTATTTGACATCTGCTACAACTTTCCCTCAAATAATAAATGTAAGTTTCTCCGAAATAAATTTACTACGAATTTCAAATTAAAATAAGCAAGTTGTTCCACTTCCTGACTCTAGAAAATTCATCAAGCTTTTGAAATTCTTCGACTCATACCTTTATGACATACATGGCATAAATGCAACTACACCGTCCGTCATTTGCATTCTCCAAAGATGTTAAGTTCTCTTCGCAAACAGCCTTTACAATTTTCATGAATTCAGGAGAAAATAATTTAAATTTCTAGAAAGACCATCCATTCTCCAAGTCTTCGCCTCTATCTAGTAGGTATTTTCCTTCAAGTAGGTAATTACTTTTACCGCTAGTACGTTTATATGATAACATGTCTAGTGCTCGAGGGACTGAACGGCGAACGATCGTAAGGTTCCTCCACCGTTCAAGCAAACAGCGGGTTGCTGGTGTTACTGGCTCTATGCCAGGCACAGGTGGTGGCCTTGTTGTGGAGGTAAGACCGGTACGTCAAGGTCCGATCGCAGTTGATTATCCATCATAAATCACGGAGGCTGAGTTATTAGCCTCAACATTCTATTCTGCAGGACGTCGAACTTCTGCAGATGAGACCTAGCAGCTATAAAGCAGGCCAGAGCTCCGTATGAGAGTACCGGCCTCAAGCAGGCGGTAAATCCAAACAAATTCGTAATTATCTCCAGCTGGTTACCCCGGTATAGCAGGGACATTAAGGTATTCTTGGCTCTGATACATTTAGTTTTAATATGAATTATATGACTTCCCCAAATTGTCCAGCGCATCACCTAGGTAGTACGTTGATTTTTCCCAAGGCAGCCGCTGGTTGCTAATGAAGATATTTTCATTCAGAAGTCTCTTCTTGTTCGTGAAACGCACCACTATTGATTTTCTCTCATTAATGTTTAATCTCTACTTGGCAGCCCATTCGCACCTTGAAGATTGCCCACGACCATCAACCCTCTCCTCGAGTTTTCACACACAGTCATGTCATCAGTATACGTGGCGAGGCTGGCTGCAGGGCGGCGTGAGATGTCCGAAATGTACAAAATAAATAATTTTGAACCCAGCAAAGAATCCTGGGGAACAGGGCAACGATTCAAAATATTGAATAGGAAGATAATCCGTGTTCCGTCTTTCAGTAACAAAGATTATTTTTTTTTAATTACTTACAGTTAATGTTGCGGGTGTATTATATATATGTGTGTGTGTTCCTTTTCTGATTTTCCTTTATTTCAGCAGTTAATGTCCAATATCTTCTTGGGATAACCCTTCTGGTCGTCTTCTTGACTAAATTTTCTTCATTGTTTCTTCAAATTGTTTTTGTTTGATTAAATACTCTTGATTATTACTTGTAACTGTTTCTGTGTCACTTTAACAGTTTTTCAATACTTTAGAGTTGATAATTTCGGCAACGTTAACTAGAAATTGTATTTTAAACCTAAAATACAATTTCTAGATTCATCGGTCGAAAAACATGTTTGTTTACTCTTTAGAATTTTCGTATCTAACTTCTTGTTTATCGGTTATCTGGGTGCTGCCAATCTAACAACTCGATATTTTTAATTTTCATATTTTGAAGATCGAATTCGGTGTCGCAGATGACGCAAGGGATTTTGTTGCTTGATTTCCAAATACAGTATGTTTATACGTGTATTTGTGTCATTTTTAACAAATTATATTTCAACATGTAACATATTTAAAATAACCTGGAGTCTTTTTTTTATAAAAGATTAATAATATAAATGACCAAAATGCCGAAATTCGAATCATTAACCCGAAATAATTTGAATTTCGCAAATGCTGGGTTAAATTTTAATATTTTATGAATGTTAATATAAAATTGATTGAAATGGATATAGTAACGTGTAAACGCACGCTCTTCATGTGGAATGTGAAATATATATGTATATCTTCCAAGATAGAACGTAATGAACAATATTATCCTTTTATCAACGCCCATCCTGTTCATCTTGTTGATGAGCTCACTATGCCAAATCGTGTTCAAAGTCTTTGTATGATCGAGAATAATCGCCTCAATGGTCTCTCTCCTCTCGAGAGCGTCCCTTATGCTCTCAGTTAGACGGAAAAGCTGAAGATCTATCACCAAGCCTCCCCTGAATCCAAACTGTTCGTCATGGAGGAGATCTAAAATGCGGATTTCGCAATGAAGTCTAGTCAAAATGGCAGATTCAACGATCTTAGAGGGAGAGGAAAAATACTGATAGGGCCGTAATTCTGCTTTCATCAAACGTAGACATTATAACGCCAGCTTTTGGTTACCTTGATTTAATGTTCTCAATTGCTACTCTTGCATTTACATGGTATTTATCTCATAGATACTTCCAAGATTTGTAAATGTATCTTAGTAACTATTTTTGCTGTCATTGATCATTGCTAATTTGATACTATAGTTCCACATCTTACAGAAGGCAACAAAATTGTTACATTCCCTTCCAATAAGTATAATTCCTTAATCTGCTAGGACATAATTTTCTCTATTTAGAATCAAGCTTCTTGAATGTATGTCATTTTGAAAACACATGGCAAATCTAAATACTAACGCATATCGCACATGTGCATGTGCGATATGCATTAGTATTTTACATCATGTAGAAAACCAGGTTAAATTCGAGTCAACCAACTTATGCTATACTGCACGTTTCGTCCCACTAAAATTTCCAACATCGAAGACACCTTATTCCCACGCTAGCTTCTTCCTCCTGCGTCATTCATAATATTCCGCATGGTGTACGGGTGGTAGGTAGTAAGCCAGGCAAACGGCACTCCTTGAATATTATTACCGTTTATTTATTTATTATGTAGTGCACAAGTCGCGACCTGCATCGTTGATCGGTCGGCTATTTTTACCTCCCGTAAGGTCCTTTCCAAGTGTCCAACTCACGTGAAACAATACCAGCATTTACGCAGGCGGAGTTATGTCGCGCATGTGTTTACTTCCTCATATTATCTGTCGCAACGGTGAACGTATGTAAGCGCTTGTATATGGCATATGAATAAAATCGGTCATGTATTGTATACCCCAAAAAACGCTATTTCTACATACTTATACATGCATGCGTTCGTTTAGTATGTGAGAGCCATGTCGGACGTATGCATATTTCAGTTATGGAGGACGTGATTGAAATCTCCTCTTAGTAAATATGTATGGATGAATATGAGTGATAAATTTTCAGGTCAAACAAAAAAATAACCGGACAAAACGTGAATTAACTTCGAATAGTTATGACGCAGAAACAACACCACACGCATAGCTGCGTAACTCATAGAAATAAGAAAGTTATGACAAACAACCCAGAGACAAAAAAAGAACATCCAGGAAAAGCTCTAGTTTTCATAATCTTATATGCTAAATGTTAAGATCTGTCCTTGTTCTAAATAACAGCTGGCACTTTTAAGCAAAGGTGGAAGATATAAAATCTCAGTTAAAGTGATCTGCATTTAAAGAAGTGAAATAAATTAAAATAAAGTGGGATTACCATAAATGGAAAACAAAAGTCTCACAACTTTGAGCATCTACCACTAAGATCTTTAAAATATTCGAATAACTTTTTTGGCAAACGTTGACGTATGAATGTTTCTTATTAAATCAAGTCCGGATCTAAACCCTATAGAAAACCTATGGGGTATTGTAGCAAGAAAAGTTTACGACTTAGAGAAGCCCTCTACCGAAAATGTGGCAGAACTTAAAAATTTAATACCAACACACTGAGCTGAAATCCATAAAGAAACTCTTGTCAGTTCAGTAAACACTTTGCCCAATTGATTACTATCTGTTATTAAAAATCATAGAAAATGAATCAAATACGAGGGTCACGCTATATATTTTGAGATACAAGAAAACTAAAAGTCTTTTTACGAAAATGATTTTATTTATGTTCAAAATAATCTCCTCCTGCATCAATGCACTTTTGTAACCGAAGTTTCCACAACGTAAAAGCGTGAAGCCAGTCATCTCTTGGAATGCTCTCAAAAAATAGATGAATTGCTTCATCTATCTCATCCTCCGTCGTGAAACGTCGACCACGTAAATGTTTCTTTAGGTTGAAGAACGACCAGAAATCACACATGGCCAAATCAGGCGAATATGGTGGATGTTCAATGACTTTTACCTTATTTTCACGTAAAAAATCAACTGTCTGCTGTGCACTGTGTGACGATGCATTGTCGTGATGCAGCATTAACCCGCGAATGTTGGCTGACTCAAGAACTGCAGGTAAACATTTTGTGGTGTACCAGTTTGCTGTGACTGTACGTTGATTTTCCAGCTTCATTGCTTTTACTAATCCGGTACTACGGAAGAAAACTGAGTACATAACTTTCTTGACAGCACTTTGCCTTTTGGCCATTGTTGGTGTTGGTGCATCTTCGTGGATCCACACGCGGCTCTCCTGGCGGGTAGGCATATCGTAAATTGGGATGTAAGTTTTATCACCTGTTACTATTTTTAATAGAATGCGATGTACGCCATTATTTAACATTTCCAATGTTTCCCGAGCGATTCTTACTCGCTCTGCTTTTTGGAAATCGGTAAGCGTGTGTGGCACCCAACGAGTAATAATTTTTTTCATCCGAAGATGATCATGTAAAATTGAATTTACTGTTGCGGATCCAACACCAAGAGTTGCCTTAATCACTTGATAGGTGCATCTTGGATCTTCGTCGATCATACGTCTCACACTCTCAATGTTTCCAGCGGTAACTGAAGAACAGGGCCTACCAGTACGTTCCTCATCACCAAGCGATATCCGTCCTCTTTTAAATTCGCTATACCAGCGAAACATAGTTGTACGTGAAGGACTTTCATCACCAAATGCGAGTTGCAATCGTTCAAGACTTTGTTTTTCACTTAAACCGACCTTAAAATCGTAGTAAATCATTGCGCGTACATGTTCTCTTGACAAGTCCATGTTTCAATGACAAATCGTACCTACCACGTTTACTTTATGATAGCAGCGACTCAACTGACAGTCAGAGTTTACTACTTAAGGATGGTGGTATTTAGAAATGCAGTGTTGCCAGCTCTAACTTCTCTACTTTTGTGGCATCTCAAAATATATAGCGTGTCCCTCGTATTAATTTTAAAATTAAAAATAATTTTGAGTTTATTCTTTTCACTAACTACTGTAGCTACGTCACTGTTTATGATTTACGATGTTATTAATTTATAACTGATTGTTCCACAAATGATGTTCTTTTTGCTATTTCTTTTGTAAATATATTGAACGTTGATAGACATTGTTGTTTAATTTCTAGACGTCTACAAAATTGTACCCGATACCCGAATTATTTACAGCACTCTATAACCTTAAATTTTACTGTCTGCTATTCTATGACATCCTTGTGTACTCAAAATTCAAAAAATTTATTTGTCAGAAGAAATTTTCTTTAAATATTTAACTATTCTCAGTTGCGAGCATGTTCCCCGAGAACTGGTAACAAGATTTGTTCTGTAGCAGAAGTAGAAGGTGTAAGATTAAAGGTATTGAAAATCTACTTTCGCACTTCTTCTAAATATTGGAGGATATCCTTCTAGTAATTTTAATTGAATAGAAAATCTTCCAAAAACTGTAGATTTAATTAAACGCCTTCGTGTTATATCGTATTTAGGCAAATGCATATTTTAATACTTCTTCTTGACAAAAAACTTATGACGATGTACAGCCAAATGTCCATCCAACGATATAAAACTGAACGCCATAACCTGTGAAACACGTGACATGTTTATACTGAGTTAATGGTTATTTTTTCCCAACGCGGTGCGTTAAAACGAAGAAGTTAATTTCAATTATTACCGTGATGCGCCGGCGGCCACCTTCCGTTTCCCTTAGCTTTCTACCCGACCGAGACCATTATTATTTCGTTATTAAAAGGTTGGCAGCGCAGTTAAACGATCATAAACTGGTTCAAATTAAGGCCATCCCCATAAATCGGTGCGACTCGTCGCTCGTTTACGTTCGAGATGAATTGTGGCGCAGCGACTACGAAAATAATGGTGCATGTCACTTTGTCATAAAAGTTATAGTCCGTAAATCAGTTTTTAACTGACCGCACCGGGTCCCGGGGTACCCACGCGTTGCATCCGTTACGATTGAAACGAAATTCACACACCTATGGTTGATGGTATGTATACAAGGTGTATTCAAAATATAATAAGTAAACAATAAAGCAGCTTTGCTTTTACTAAAGTTTTATTCCGTAGCTCCACCACTGTTGATTCTCTTCAAACAAATATAGACTTACAATGAAACAAAATGGTTGCAGGCTGCGTTTTACTACAACAAATATTTTGATCGAGTAAAGAAGGTAGTTTTAAAATTCAATCCGACAGAAGCTGCAGCAATCAAGAAAAGCCACGAAATATTTCAAGATAGTCAGGTTAAAAGAGATTTACAAACTATTCACAACAATTACTTCGGACTAGCGGAGGGAATAGAAAAATTACAAAATGTTTCGATGCCGCTGGTGGATTCTGTTCAAATTGTGAATGATGTTCACGCACAGTTATGCGCTGCAGAAGGCGAAACAAATTGATGTGTAATACGAAAATTTGAAAGTGTTTTAGAGAAAGACTCCGATTTTCTTATATTAAGATAAATTTGTGAAGGTGCGTGTGAAGATGCATTAAGTTGTTTCAAAGATTATTTTAAATATGCAAATATAACATCGCTAGATGTCGAACGGTCGTTTTCGGCATTAAAAAAGATTTATTCCGCACGTCGTACTCACTTGACTGAAACAGCTGTGGAAACATATCTAGTGACTCAAATATTTAACAGATGTTACCCAGTTTTTGATTTCACGGAAGACTTTTAAAACGGTAAGTGTTGCAGCACGTTTTATAATTTATTTCTTACCTTCTATTTTATGTGTAAACTTTTATGCGCTCGCCACGCCTCAGGCTGTTACCGCATATTTGCCCAGGTTAGTAATAATTATATCATTTTGATATAGAGTTCCATTAATTAAATTTAGGAAACATTTTTTTTTTGTTCTAGAATTCAATTTACTAAATAAATAAAAAATGTCCATGGGACATAAAGTTAATAAGTTAATAATAGGAGCTGTGTGATTTTAATTGCCTTCTTGTTAAAAAAAAAACATTACATTATGAAGTCGGTGTCACTCACAGCAACCGACCCTGGATCCTTTGAAAGTAATGACTCTGGTTCCGTTTTTGTAGGCGACGTTATGAATAACAAAGATATTATCAACTTCATGGCGCCCTTGATTAAACCAGAAACGGATTTGAGTTCTTATTTCAAATAGAACACATTACATACTATGGATTTTTCAAGTAGACCTTTTAATTGCTAATCCTTTCTTTGTTTCTGAGTTATTTCTTGTTAGTGACCATTAGTTACCCAAAACTGTGTAAGGAAAAACAACAAACTGCTAAGCAATAAAACTATTGTTGTGATAATCAAAGCTAAGAAGAATTAATACATTAACAATCGCCACTATGTTACGAATACAAAGTCGAAGTCTACATCACGAATTTCCAAGAATAAAACGGACAACCATCATCCCATCAACCGGTCAGTCAGTCATTCATATCTCTCGCCTTTGGCGAAGCAACGGTGAGGATAATATAATACCTGGAACGCACACATTGCCATATCGCGATCCATTCCGTGTAATAAAATGACAATTCCACGTCCATCTTAAGAAGAAGAAAAAAATTTGTACATGGAGTTATAACTCGACTGGGATGTAAATAATAAGTAAGTTTAATGAACCAGAAGGCAACGGTTTCGTTCGGCGTATGGTGACAGTCTGTAACAAAATGTTATTGTACATTGATAGCAGTATATGCTACGATTTTGAAAAAATAAAACTAGATAGTTATCTTTGGATAAATACCATACTTTTACCACTTGGGAAGCTGCGAAATTATTTCATCAAATGTGTTATCCGAAGTATGGTTTCATGTATCAGGATATATCATTAAACAAACAATGAGCATTCGATTTAAAGAAAACCCATGTGAATTTCTTGGAGTTCCTGATGCATTCTCAACAAGTAGATGTTTACCTTGCAGATTTACGGCAATGGGTTATTGGTACAATATTCTGTAATGTACTCTTCTGCACTTAGAGCATTGCAGAAGAGTATCGAAACAATAACATTAATCACAAATCTCTTCAGATTACAGCGTCTCCAATACTATCATTCCAGAAGTAAACCTTTTTAACGATGTTGGTGTCCTATTCGATCCACAACTATTGTTTTCTCCACATATTGAAGCGATGACTGTTTTTTGAACACAAAATCGGTCGCCCAATTTCTCAATAGAAGTTTGTGAGTTCTGGACCATTTCTTCATTCCTACCTTTAATATGAATATTTTCTTAACTTAAAACTAAACGATTTACTTGGAAGAAACATTTTTCTGTCTTGGATTTTCTTGATTTTCTAACCCTAGGAAAATATTTATTTAATACAAATAAAATGTCCAGAAAATTATTTTCTTATATTACATATTTTTATAGTCTTGAAAGAAAAATATTTTCTTGAATAGAGATTGATTTTTGGAAGAAAATCTATTTTCTTAATGCAAGAAACCATTTCTCTGCGTATGGACACTGAGAGAGTACCTTGGTATAAGAACATCATTTTTTAGCAGCTGACTCGATTAATTTCGGGGTACAGACCCCTCCAAAGATTTACAAAATTTTTTAATTTTTACAAAAATCTGGGAAACTATATGCAGGATTGATATAAAGTTTTTAGCCGAGCAAATATTTTTAAAGCGAAAGCAAAAATATTGATGAAACTTTGCAGGTAAGTGTAATGACCCATAATGCATCTGATTTCAAATTTTTTGTTGTTATTGTACTTCTGGTTTAACCAGTAGTGCCAACAACTTTTTTTATTTACATTGGACATCTGTATATTTTTGCACATTATAATAGACCTTGTTGCTCCGGATTCGTCCATACTGGTTTTAGTACCATTATCTGTAAAAAATTGAAAGATAGAGCACTTCACATTTACTGAACAATTCATTTTATTTATTGTAAATTAATGACGAAATGAGAATCATCCAATATAAACAAATTCATTTCAAATGTTCAAACTGTTCGCCGTTTACCTCCTGACAATTTGCAGGCCTGTTAAGAAATTCCTGAGTTGCCTTTCCAATACTTCTTTACGGATTAATTCACACCCAACGACTAAGTATTCTTTTATTCTTTGTCTCAACTCCTGCAAAGTAGTTGTTCATCTAACGTAAACACATAATTTGAGATGACCCCAAAGGAAAAATTCTAATGGATTAAGGATTGGAGACGGTGCAGGCCACTCAATTAATCCTTTACGTCCAATCCATCAATTTGGAAAAGTAGCATCCAAAAAATTCCTAATTCGTCTATCATAGTGGGGAGGCACTCCATTCTGTTGAAATCAAAAATTTTGAGGTAGCTCTTCATTGCGTTAAAGTGCAGGAATAATTTGGATATTCAATAGATCCAAATACTTTTCCCCATTCAAGTTTCTGTCTATAAAAAATGAGCCTATAAGCCTGTTTTCTATAATTCCCATACAAACATCCAACTTTTGTTGATGTTGATTATGGGATTATGGTCTTCATGAATCCAGTGAGGATTCTCATTTCACAAATACTTTGAATTATGGCGATTAACTGTTCCACTTACAAGGGAACACCGGCAACCTGCATTTCTCGATTTCGATGAAACTGCACAGACTGAAAGAGTACCTTAGTATAAGAACACCATTTTTTCTTACCTAGCGTATCTCGCCGATTTGGGGGTACAGCCCCCTCCAAAGATTTTTATGTTTTTTTTTTATTTGTGTAAATATCTCGGAAATTATAACAGATATCTTTTTCTTTTTAGAATGTAATTTGAAGAAAATTACATAGTCCCAAGGATCATTATTTTCAGAAAAAATTTATAACGCGAGACTGGGGACCCCCCCCCCTCCCTTTTTTTAATTTTTTTGTTCTTTATTCTTCACAAATAAAGTATATTACATAGTCTAAAGGATGGCGCGAATTATTTTCCGGAAAAATTAATAGCGGGGGACCGGGTACTGCGTACCCCCCTTTTTTTTTACATTTTTATATTTTATTTTTTCACAAATAGAGTCGGTTTTATGTAGAATATATATGTGGTCAAATTGAGACAGTTAATAATAAAGATATTAAAAGACGATAATAAAACTTTACTTGTCATTGATTGTCGTTATAAATATATATTTATTTAGAAATTATTTATTATTTCGATACATGTTTTAAGAAATACTATAATATAATGATTTGTGAAAAATAAAGAAAAAAAAATTAAAAAAAGGGGGTACGGGGTAAAATGAACGCAACGGGCGGGCCACTCCATACTGTAACGGGCCACGAGCGGGCCGGGCCGTGAAAAATAGTCCCGTCCCAATTTCATAACACTACAATTTTGACGCAGACTATATATACATACTTGGGTCGAGTTCATTGTTTTCATTTTTCTTTTTGCATTCTCTAAAACGACATCAAACAATATTTTCGTTAATCGTTTGCATATTACAAACCTTTTCGATTTTGTAGAAAATTTCCAAAGCGTTACGGACGATGGTGTGTATGTGTTCACGTTACGGGTAGTTTAATATTTATAGAAATGTAAATAATGAAAGGACGATGTTGATATACGTCGGCCCAGGGACATTCTTGTCAGCTCCCATAAAATTATACATTACCTGGTTCGTCTAGCGAATACCGATTAGGTTCTGTGTTTTATATGCTTGGTGTTATGCGTATTACTCAACATTGTAGTTACACATTATGTACATAATATGATACCTTCTCAAATGTGATGAATTAAATTACGTCAGATCATTGATCTGAACTAAACAAAATATTGAGAATCTAATCAAGATATAACTTTAATAATCCAATTCAAAAAAGTCGTTTCAATGTTGAAATTAGTTTAACTGATTTAAATAGGGAATATTGAATAAAAATTGCCAATTATTTGGAATCAATGAACCACCTTATTGAAAAATAAATAATAAAACACAATTGCATTGATTTATTAAAATATTATTATACACACACAAAAAACCATGTTGGCAATGACTTCTATTTTGGGTTGACTGACGAAGTGGAGGTTGCAGGTATTATCGCCAGTGTTTCCTATTCGTGTTGCGGCAGGGATGGTATAACCATTAACATGATACGACTCTGCTGTCCTTTCATAGTACAGTACATTGTACATATCATAAGTTGCTCTACTCTTGAGTGCGCTTCTCCTTAGGGTTGGAAACACGCTTTAGTAGTACCCCTACCCAAAAGGTCTAATCCTCAGATAATGTCAGACCTGAGACCTTGCTGTGCGTTTTCTCCAAAATATTTGAGAGTCATTAACAAGCAATTGGTTCGATATGTTGCTTACGCGAATCGGGTTTTCGTTCTGGCCATAGCTGCTTTATTGAAAGTTACCGACAATCTTTTAGTTGCCAATGACAAGGGTTATATACAAGCCGGGCACAGAGAGCTTCGCGCCAGGTTAAAAGTGAGATTGCCGCGCCCACGACACGACGTATGTATCCAGATGAATCGGCACGGACTAACTTAGTGAATAAAATTATTCAATTATTGCAACAGTTTCTCACCAACCCTTCGCAGCGTTAGTCGTAATTATAGAGATAAATACATATACCGATTGGGAAAATGTGAAATTGGCTATATCGCTATATGTACGGCGGGAGACCGAGGAGTGGACTGAGTGGAATCCGATCAATTCTATGCGGGTCGCGCTAGTATGTAGTACGCTTCCAGCAATGCTGGGGTGTAGACCTACTGTTTGCAAGAGCGCACATAATAATTTGAAGTCATGGTCGCCTAGAAATGAGAGTTTCGCATATTTATTTTGCTGTTGCTACTAGGGATGGGCCGTTATTTAACCATCTGCTATTTTATAACCGTTATGGATCCAATAACGGTTGCAACTGTTATCTCGCTGGGAAAATAACAAGTGTAGCACAGTTGCTTTCGGTCTGTTGTGAACATATCATCGACCGCCGTTGCGGCGTACTCAACTGCGTGGCGCTACGATTGTCTGATCGAAGCCGCTGTTTATTATAGATGATAGTTACAACTCCCCTAGAAAAATAACTTATCAGATCATATACCTACATAAATATCCTCTCGAACGGTTATTACGGCGGTAGTCGACATCGACTCGGACGTCGGACGTTTATTATGGACATATTTTCTAAATAATTGTATGTATTGAAATTATCAAATGTAAAATAAAAGATGTTATATAAAAAAATGTACTTATAAATAAACTAAAAATAAAACCGTTATGTTTATTATATAACATTTATGTACATAGATGTTCTCTCATTTCGAAGATTAACTAAAATTAAATGTAAGAAAAATAACAGTAGGATCAGTCAAAGTGGTGGAAATTAAACGCTGCTGTAACAATGATTGCATTGAATCTGATAGTACAACAGTGAACAGTTTATCACCTAATTTATTTCAATCTATTAACCAGTTTATAATTTATCTGCAAAAAAACGCAATAAAATATTTGTATTACAAAAGCTTCTGAATTTAAATTTTAGCGTGCTGCAAGATCAGCAGTTGCACATGTGTTATCGTGTGGAACTGTAGACTACGAAATAACGCTAAACCTATTATTTTGCAACCGTTATTTCAAAATAACAATAACGGTTGAAACTGTTATTTTAAAATAACGATTTTTCCCATCACTAGTTGCTACGAAGCTTACACGAAACTAATAAGAAATTCTAACGAGAAAAATAAAAACAGATTCTGATGAAGTAAAAAAAAAATAAATACTCAAGAAGATCGTCCGCACATACTGCAGTCTATCTTGTAACTAACCACATCGGTAACCGTCGTGAACTGACGCTAACCCCTCCGCTTGTGATGAATCATCCATTCTCGCTTACCGTTGCCGTATCCACGCTTCGTATAGTTAGACATTTTCTTTCCTTATAGGTATAGCGATATAGCTAATTTCACATTTCCCCAATCGGTATGTATGTAAGTATGTCTAACGTACGCAAGGAAAATAAACGACCGTTGGCTAATAAAGTCACTAAATTTATCAGTGAATTTCCGGATTTAAACTATAATGGAAGTATTGTGTAGAGTTTGCAAAATACCTTTAATGGGTTGGAACGAAGGACACTGTAAAAGACATATAAACAGCGTACAACACAAAAATGAAAAAAATGGCATGCCACCTCAAACCCAATTTAAGTTGGATTTACTTTTGATATTTATCGTTTGTGGTTTACCGCTTCGCTTAGTCGATAAAGAACCGCTTCGACAGTTTTGGCGTACGTACAATCCCCAGTGGAACTTACCATCACGGACAGCGTTACGGAAAGAGCTACCAAGTATTCGCAAAGATATCGAAAATAGGATCAAAGTAGAATTAAAGACGACAGATTGAAAAAAAAATCTATTTTAAATATTATAATACGAGTACTAGATCCTGTTAAACCGAAATTTGCAATCTTATTAGCTAGAAAAAGCCTAAAAAAATGCACTGGCGAAGCAATTACGGGCGTAGTGCCCTTACAATCATTTCAAGTGTCAACTAGTCAACTGGTAATGCTTATGAGCGATGTAGAAACGACAATGTGTAGTGTAAGCCGTTCTCTTAAAGAAATGTGCGAGGGACTTTTACATGTTACGTGTAAAGTTAGTGCTTTACATCTTGCGGCATAAACTATTCGAGAATGTTAGCTGGATGTGGATGCATTAATGGAAAATACAAAAAAAGTGTTTCTCATATCTCCCAAACGGATTCGAATATTTCACAGGTTTTGTCCCAGTATTCGCGAACCACCACAGCCGATTCTTACGCGTTGGGAAACATGGTTGCAAGCGGCTTTTTATTATTCTGAACATTTCCAAGAAGTAAAATCTCGACCCTGACGAAGCTACAGCTATTAAGGAGAGCCAGAACGTATTTCTAGATACTTCCGTTGAAACAGATTTAAAAAGTACTGGTAACAATTATAAACGATTGCTAGACGTAATAGAAAAATTGCAAAATACTGGGTTGTCGTTAGTGAAATCAGTGCAAATCGTGGACGAAGTTAATACCTTGCTACACGGTATAAACGACGCAAAAAACGGTCGCGTTATAGCAAAGTTCAACAGTGTTTTAAGAAGAATTCGGATTATACGAGATTAAGGCAAATGTGTGGCGGTGCATCTGCAAATTCATTAACTAACTCTAAGGATTATTTTAATTATGACTGTTACTTCCGAAGATGTTGAACGGTCTTTCTCGAAATATAAGAACATTTTTTCATCATAGCGTATAACCTTCACCGAGACAAATGTGGAAACATACCTGATGGTGCAAATTTTTCAACAATCCTATCCACACTGTTAAGAAGTTACGTTTATTTATAATATTATTATTTATTGTTACGGTATTAAGTACAACAGATTTTTTAAGAAACTACTTTGTTTACTTTTTGCAATTACTACGTCACATATACAACAAATACCGTTTTCAAATAAAAAAAAACTAATAATAGCAATAAAAACGCTTCAACGTGTGCATATATTCGCTTTATTTACCAAACATTTTTTATTGCGTCAGCTTTTATTTTTACACTGGGGTATTGATTTCTAAATATCACTTCTGCCGGCTGAGTCATACATAGGAGGATAAGTCAAATATTATCTACACTTTCGCCATACCAAGCTTTGAAGGTTATCGTAGTGGCGGGTTGAGTTGGCGCCTCTGTGGTCATGCGTGCGGAATTTAATCACGATCGCATCGTTTGTCTGCTAGCTGCAACAGTACAAGCATGTCAGCTCCGCTATTAGTTTGCACCAAAGACAAACGAGCAGTGATCCGATTTTTGTGGTCAGAGGGTGTGAAAGGTGCTGAAATTCACCGGAGACTTTTGTCACAATACGGGGACAGTGCTTTATCTCGTAAAAGCGTTTTTTTGTGGATCGAAATGTTTCAAAGTCGCCGCACGAGCGTAACACAAAAGAAGGAGCTGGATGACCGTCAACCTCGACCACCGACGACAACATTCAGCAAACTCGAGAGACGGTTACAGCAAATAGGCGAGTTACATCTTGGTTACATCGAGGTTGCATCTTCTTTAAACATCAGTCACGGTTCTCAAATTATCCACGATAAACTCAAATTTCGTAAAGTGTGTGCGCGATGGGTACCACGAATGCTTACCGCAGAAAACAGAACCAAACGTTTGGACATCTGCCAACGCTTACTGGATGAAAAGTGAGTTCATCATTACGACCCCGAATCGAAACGCCAGAGTATGGAATGGAAACACCCAGGATCCCCAAGCACGAAAAAATTCAAGACTTCGCCATCTGCTGGGAAATTAATGCTAACCGTGTTTTGGGACGAAAAAGGCCCTATACTGGACGACTACTTGAACACACCATAAATAGTGCGAGGTAAAGTGATTTGTTGGCGAATAAGCTGAAACCAGCAATTCGAAACAAACGCCATGGTCTACTCTCAAAGAAAGCTTTGCTGTTGCAAGACAACGCCCGTCCACACACGGCCCATAACATCATAGAAACTATCAACAGGTTGGCTTTTGAGACCCTGGAACACCCTCCCTACAACCCTGATCTCGCTCCCTTAGACTTTCATCTCTTTGGACCGCTCAAGGAAGCTTTGAGAGGTCGTCAATTTGCCTCAGACACAGATGTTCGGGATGCGTCGCAAAAGTGGCTTCACGACCAACCGAAAACCTTCTACCAGGAAGGCATACGGAAGCTTGTGGCTCGCTGACCCAAGTGCAGTGCTAAAGGCGGAGACTATATCGAAAAATAATGTATCTGTTGTACACCTATTTTTGTTTAATACAGTCGTAGAACTAAAAGTGTAAGTAATTTTTGACTTACCCTTGTATGTACACTATTTATAATCCGCGGCCCGTGCGATTGATCCGATTCTGTTGCGAAGACCGACTGTGCCCGGCTTAGCTATATATCTGTTCTTGTATTACTTGGCTTTACCAAGGCATTCGATACGATAGACCATAAATTATTACTATATTTCATTATATCAGTTTTTCTCGTAGTGCATTAGAATTGCCATGTAGTCTCTTAAATAATAGATAACAACATTTCTGCAAGGTCTCCTTTAGCATCCGGCGTGGTTCAGGGATCAGTTTTGGGCCCACTTCTTTACTCAATTTATACCTGTGCCTGGTTTGATTCTCTGAAGCCCTGTTCTGTACATATGTACACCGATCACACGCGGTTATACCTCTCTTTTAGAAGGGAGGCTTACCTGGATGCGTGCATTACGTCTCGGCGGCACTGTTTCGTCGATTGTGACGGATGCTAGGAGTCTTGGTCTAATTTTGGATAACACATTTCGTTGTAGAAAGCAAATAAGCACATATATAAGGCGCATGTACAATAACCTGAGGATACTTAACCTACACAGGTCTTACTTACCAACTGAAGTCAAACTTTGGTTATGTAACGCATTTGTGTTGTCTCTATTCTCATTCTGTTCGCCCATCTATGGTCCATGCTTTGATGCTGCTGATCAACATCGGATACAAATGGTACAAAACTCTTGTTTGCGACTTACATATGGTTTGAGGAAATACGATAGTATTTCACATACTTTGGACTATTGTAAATAACCAAATATGAAAAATCATGCTTTTTTGGGGGCATCACACAATGTATCATGCTATCATTAGTACCAGGGCTCCTCTATATCTTTACAACATAATAACATTTCGGACCGATGTTCAAAATATAGACATCAGGACGCGCGGGTTAGTTGCATCGCCACTGCACGGCTTATCTCTGTGGCTTCGTATATCCAAGAGTAAATCATAAAAACCTTTTTATTTTTGAATGAGTGTAAAACAAAGAATTTTTTACTTTGCCAAAATTATATACAAAGGAAACAAGAAAAACAAACCAGTTTGAGCTTTTTATTTTTGTTTTATCCATCAACAAAGATCAACTTCACTATACGACCACCACTCTGTTCAACATTAGACGCTTAACCGCGACCTCTTGCGGCGCGTAAATGTTTGATGAGATTAAGACGCAAACCATGTTTCATCATCGCGGGTGACGACAGCAGAACCAACACAAGCAGCAGTACTAGCAACGAAACACACAGTAATCGCTGGTGGTAGGAACAGTCCGTGACTCTCATTTCATCGTGTTCGGTTCTCAGAGACGACTAGGGCTATACGTACGAATAGCGGAGACCGTAGGAAAGGTTGTTTGCATATCAGAAATTTAGCCAATCTGCCGAGGTTCGAGTTCGTCGAGCGAACGGATCGTTCGTGCGTCAACTTTCATTCCCTGCATATCATATTCGAGTCGACTGGCGCGACAACAGATTCCTCGAATGACGACCCCGTTAAATATTTATAGCAAATGACAGCCACCTCGCTAGAGGTGCAGATTCGTTTGAAAGCGCTACATTTACGCAGACTAACAGTCGAAAATGCGCTGAATCAATTTCAATAGGTCTCAGAACTTTTTATTTTGGCAAGGACAACGAAGAAATAAAGAAATTAAAAGATACTTGACGTATGCTTTCTTCTTGTATAAGAAAGCAAAAGCGCGTTCCCCGTGCCAATACTATACTTGGCAGGTTAAAAACCCCTGCCGGGTTTTGAAGCGCCTCTGAATTCATCAAAATTCTAGTAGGGTTGGCCAATGATCATAGTTATCGATGCCCAGGAGTGCGAGTTTAATTCTGTGACTAGACCCTCGCCCAACAACGCAACAACAATAATAAACATCCTAGAAGCTCAACAATAATCTAGCTATCTTATAAGGTAGATTTGGACTTATGAAATACATATTTCTTTTTAGCTTTTATAGTTTTGTCCTAGATACAAGCTACCAACAAGCTGTTGATGGTAGCTTGTATCATTATTATTTAATTTCCCTTGGTGTGATGCCGCTAGTCGATACCTGCTACCCTCGCAAAATTTCGACATTTTCAGTCATTAGAGTATCTTTAATTAGATACTCTCTTCCATACATGTAATTAAACGTTTGTTTCGATTGCTTCAACTATTCGGGAGTCATGACTAGAGTTGGGCACGCGCGCCAACGGGCAGCGGCGTTGTTTCGATTAAGCCTTAGGTTCCACTAGAGCTATTGTGTATAGATGTTTGCAGTCGTAAATACTTTCGCGTACTTGTTAAATAAAAATAAAATAATGCGTGCTCAAACACTTACCATTTTAAGAGTCCTCCACAAATGTGTCTTAATTTAAGACACATTTGTAAAGGTGCGTCAACAGAACCGTTAAGTTGTTTCAAGGAATATTTTAATTACGCAAATATAACGTCACTAGATGTAGAACGTTCGTTCTCTGCATATAAACACATTTTTTCCTTGCGCCGTACTCGGTCTGTCGAAACAACTATTGAAACATATCTAATGTTGCAGATATTTAACAGACATTATTCACTTTGCGATTTCACGGAGGACTCTTAAAATGGTAAGTGTTTGAGCACTCATTATTTTATTTTTATTTAACAACTACGCTAAATCACTTGCCGTATATTGATGAAAGTTTGAATTTAAGTTAAATAAATATTGAAATTAATTTTAACAGGTCACGTTTCGTTGTTGGCGCCCTTTGCGCGGTTATATATATAACTAAAAAGACAGCCCTCGTATCATCACATGTAAATTTTCTTTTGATGCGAATACCCAGAACGAATTCATTAGGACCCCATCGCTGCAGGTATTTGTATTTGTTCTTGCAATTATCTGCATCACGGGGTGAAAAAAGGCTCAGATAAAGAAAGATGAAGAGAAGGTAAAGGGAGTGCGTATCCATACATACAAAGTAGTGAAGAAGTGGACAGGCAACATGCAGCAACGGCAGAGATAAGAGAACAAGGAAAGAGAAGAGATATCTCGATGCTCCGGTGGAAGAATCCCAGGTGACTGGCGCCTGGTTTGATTTAGTGCCGGTGTCCCGGAAGCGCATCCCTCTTTTCGGACACGGATGGCGCGCGGCGGTGGAGCTGGCAAGGCTGGCGGGCCTCCGAGACACCGGAATCGCTTCGCAGATTTATTCACGTTGCGACGGTCTCCGGACTGTCAATCTGGGGACGTACAAAATTTCCCTATACGTCGTTTTTTTTACCCGCCACTTTCCCCTTCTCACCCTTGCAACGCCTGTCCCGATCCTTTCTTTTCCCATTGTGTTTGTTTTGTTTTGCTTGCTCTTTTTTTCTTTTTGGTCGTAGTTTATGGACACGACGTGAGTTGTGACGGGATTGAGGAAGAAATATAGCCGATACAAAGAGCAAAAAAAACGAATTCCCAGAGTGTAAAATTTGAAAACAGTATACAGTACGGTCCTAAAGTGACCCCCCCCAACCGCTCCAGACTGACTTTTGAACGACAGAAGCTAGCATTAAAAAAAAAAGGCCGATTTTTATTTTTTGTGAAGTAACTCTTGCCGTTATCGGCAGTTCAATTATGTTTCCGGTGTCAGCGGAAGTGACGTCAACTTTCTTACCGAACACCCTATATATTTTCACGTTTCTTGAAAGGTAATCGAAAAGCGAATCCAACTCTCCAGCTTTGGTAATGTGTTTTTGATGTTAGGCAAAGTTAGCTAGGAAAGAGCCCCAAATTATTTCATAACAACTACCAAACTGTCAAACCTCAATTGCAAAAGCGTAAATCCTTGTTACTTATTGTTGCAACCATGCTTTCGTTTTTTGTGCTCGTTACTATTTTATGTCATTTTAACTTGTTTTGTTAATCGCTGTTTCTGCTTTGCTTTATCGAACTTTATTGTAATTAATTAATTGTGGTATGTTTGTTCAAATTTGTTAGTTTTTGATAGGAAACGTGTTTCAGTTTTTTATTCTGTTGATTTTCCAATAGCCTCCGCATGGACCACGTAAGATAAACATCAAGTACCGAATTTTATTATTCGAGTGAATTTGGCAACAATTACCACGAAGTGGAACATAATGAACGCTGTCCTTGGACATACGGAACGTTGCGCTAAGTCGTAGTGTTTCATAAAATAGAAGTATACGATATTAACCTTAGAAATTTGCTGTGGTGCTTTTTGTAAAAGCATCCATATAAATTGGAAACAACCTGAATGGTATATGTTTTCGGAACATAACGCTTGCTCTAGAAAAAGTTTTAGAGGTGTCAACATAATTAATGCCTTGTATAGTATTAATCTATACGTAAGAGCCTTGACTTTCTAATTCACGATATATTTGTTAAAATCCTTTATACGATATAGAATCTTCTATCGATTAAAATTTACTAAGAGAGTGTTAACATTCAAAAAGACTACTACTTCAAGACATTTGTAATTTTTGATTTGTTTCAAATATATAGTTTGTAGAATTATTTCTTTTTTTTTCTAAACAAGTGCAATACGTATTTGGTTATCTGATATAAGATAATTTCAAGCATATTCATACATGATAACAGCCTTAGTATGTAGGTTGTATTATGCATTTTACTAAGGAACCATCAAAGTATACGGAGATGTAAGGGTAAGAATTAAATTTATAAGGAACGTTATAGGGGTGAGTCTATAGAAACATTTGTTAACAATAGTCCTTTCTATTGCAACTTCCATTTATTCTTTTACGATGAACAAAATAAAATTTAAATAAACTGTATTGCATTTATTTCATTTCCATTCCTTTCTATGATAATTTGCTACAAAACAAAAATCATATTTAAAGTGCTTTATATCGTTATCATTTATGTAGCTTGGTTTAATTTTCTTTGATTTTTTTATTATTCATTCGTCCATCACTTGAAGATTCATAGGCAGCTGTATCCACACATACAGATTTATAAATTGCATCGCACACAGCAAATATAATAGATACTAAAAGTTTTCTTATAGTTGTAATATAAAGAGTCAGAGTTGTTAGGTCGTTTTATATGAACGTGCATGCCTTCCATTGCATCTACATAATTAAGAGACTGCCTCACCTAACTCATGTTGTCTAGTAGATAGGTTGTAGTACAGTCCACAGCGCTTTAAATGTTCCTCGAAATATTTGACAGACCGTTGATTTGCTTCTACTATTTTTAATACACTTTCAAATAAAAATTCTCGCATACTAGAATCAGGATCATAATTTAAGATTTCCTGAATCAAATTTAAATAGTCCCCTTGTTTCTTTTGAGTAGGTATTGATATCCGCCAAGGTTTTTTTCCCTTTTTACATTTACTTTTAAATTTGTTTGTTGCAGAAACTATTAATAAACAGAGTATATAACATTCTGTATGATTCCATCCGTTGCAAAAGAACTCATTAACAGATAAATTAAGGTTATGATACGACAAAGTCAACCGAGATGTCAGTTATCGTTATGTCACGAAATTATTTAAAAGATTACGGCAGAATATTGCAAATAATTTCACGCGCATCCTACCGACAATTTCACGCTACCCTATGTGAAAGCACCTTAAGACTTTTGTGATTAGCTGTTACATCTTTATGTAGACATTCTTCAAATCTACTGCCTAATGAAGATAGAGATTTCTTCCAAGTTCATTGTGGTGGATTTAAAATCGAAGTTGTGATTAAATCATAAATTCTTTCTTAGACTTGTGTTTCAATGTAACACCTTTATATAGACATGCTTCATATCTGCTGCGCAATTAAGGTAGAATCTTGGTGCGCAGCGCTTAGTTGTCCATCTTATCCAATTAAAATAATTTAATTATCAAACTATTATAATTTTTGGCTTATGTTTACCATATACAAACATTTACATTGTTTAAATTCTGCGCAGTACATACATCAAACCTACCTCTCAACTGCCTTATCTCAACCCAACGTAACCTTATATTCATTACATTCAAAGAACAGTAAAAAAGATGCCAATCTTTATAATCTAAAACGTCTCATATTTCTACCGACATATTTTCGTTATGATTTACACCGTGGTAAGCCGGTAAACATTCGAAAAATACGCTCGAAATCTTCGCATTCGACAATGAAAAATCCCTTCGTAGGTGTTCGCAGTAAATCTGCGCCGTCGGACGGCGTCCAAACTTGTCAGAAGTCGGGAACCTCAAATTAATCTGTTATTATTGGTCTATCGGGCGTAGATCTGAAAGTTCTTCCCTGCTTTTATTTTAACATTGCAATAAATAAGGCGAAAAAAGAAAGAGCAGAGATAGGCATCGGGATGGATCGCTGAAAGTATAACTTTTCGGGACGGTAAGACGAAGTTTGCGGACGGTATGGACGGATACGGCCCTCCGGGGCGCCAGAAATACTTCGAGAAACGGTCAATAATAAAGCAGTCAAGGACCCGACGAGAAATACGAAAGATAGTTAAGAGAATCGAAGGTAGTAAAAGCTGCAAGATATCGCTCGTATAAGTAAGGTATATGATTTATTAGCTTGGGGTAATTTGGAAGTTTTGTTTTATTTGTCGCGATTAAGGAAAACTTTCCCCATCGAAAATGCTATCGTTTATTCATTTAATTACCGTGGAAACTATACTAAAGGCTCTCTAAAAACTTTGTTGGTCGAATGTGAACCCAAAAACTATTTCCGTTTAAGGGCAATAATGTGGCTTTTTGTAAAGAAATATAATCTTACACACCTAGAAGTGTAATCATGGCAAAATACATAAATATATTTCTTTAGAAATAACTCCTTGAAAATAGTAAATGCTAATTAGACATAAATCCCGTGTTAACTACACAATATTGAAAAAGCATTTTGATAAGTAAAGCTGGCCACGAGCGGTACCGCGCAGTAGCGTAGAGTCGACCAGGCCTCGCGTTCCACTAGAGTTATTCTGCTAATAGAGATGTTTGTTGTCGCAAACAATTTCGCTCATCTTTTAAATAAAAATTAAATAATACGTGCTCAAACACTTACCGTTTTAAGAGTCCTCCGTGAAATCACAAAGTGAATAGTGTCTGTTAAATATCTGCAACAATAGATATGTTTCAACTCTTGTTTCGGCAAAACTAGTACGGCATCACGAAAAAATGCGTTTATATGCAGAGAACGCTCTACATCTAGTGACGTAATATTTGCGTAAGTAAAATAATCTTTCAAATAACTTCACGATTCTGTTGACGCACCTTCACAAATGTGTCTTAATGTGCCAAAATCAGAATTTTTCTCAAAAACACTTTCAAATTTTTCTAGAACAGAAACATTTTTTGCGTCTTCAATCGCGCATAGCTGCGCGTGAACATGTTGCACTATTTGTAGAGATTCTTCTAACTGCACCGCAGGATTTTGTAATTTTTCTATTGCATCTGCTAGCCCGAAGTAATTGTCGTGAATGATTTTTAAATCCATTTTAACCTGACTATCTTGAAATTTCGACTGGCTTTTCTGGATAGCGGCAGCTTCCTTTGTATCGAATTGTAAAACCACGTTCTTAATATTGTCAAAATATTTATGATTATAAAACGCGGCCTGCAACCATCTTCCCCAACGAGCTAGAATAGATTCTGGTGGCTCTGGTATACGGGGGCACAGTCTGTGAAATTCGCGAATACGATTCGGTGATTTGACAAATACTGCTTTGGTATGCGCTATTAAAGCGTCTACCTCAGGATAACATTTTTTGACACCATCCGCCACAAGATTGAGAGCATGAATTTTACACGTAATGTGTAACAAATTAGCAGAATGCTTTTTAAGAGACCGGCCTACAGAAAGCATGTTTGCAGCACCATCACTCACTAACATCAAGAGTTGCTTTGTTGACAGTTCAAACTTGTCCAATGTATTTAACACTAACTTTGAAATTACTTCGGCAGTACACTGTTGTATTCGTTTGGAGACTAATAGAATTAAAGGTGCCGATTGATGAGGTTCCAATTTGCGTGCCATTACATTAAGAACAGAATGTTTCTTCCGATCTGTTGTTTCGTCGACACATAACCACAATTTTTGATCTTTCAACTCCGATTTTATTTTTTGTTCAATATGTTCGCGCGCAGATGGCACAATTCTTCGTAACGATGTTCGACTTGGTAATTTGCACTCCGAATAGTTATTCCAAAAGCAGATAAATGGTTCCTTATCTAGTAAATTAAACGGTATATTACATTCGATAAACGTAACGCATAAATTAAATATAAATTTTTCATTGCCTCGGGCGCAATTTCTTTTTGAGACATGCTCTTCACTATTTACGTGTCGTAGACAATGTTGTCTGGACTAACACATTAACGGGATTTTACAGATTACACATTTAATTTTAGCACCTTCATATATTAATATATATAATAAATTTTCGAAGTTTGTCCGACCGCGGTCGTTTTGCTGACGAAATCATAATTTTTCTAGGACAGATAAACAATTGCGCAAATGACCGGCAGCGAAAATATCCGTACTGCTTCGCAGATAAAATAATACTACCGTTCCTCTCGGTCCGAACTGATTCTACGCCGATGCGCGGTATCGCTCGTGGCCAGCGTTACTGATAAGTCTCTTTTGCATCTTAAAAAACCGCAAAGCATGAGATAGTACGCCGCACAAAATAATACTGCAGTTAATTAGGCTAAAGAAATTGCTGTAATATACCGTTAAAGCAATATCTTGTGTTGGCTAGACTAATTATTCTTCTAATTTAAAAAATACAAATGTTTACCTTGCTTTAATGAAAATACTACCTTTTATATTCTGTGAGAGTTTAAATTTAATTTATTTGCCGCTAACTAATCCTTAGTTTGTACAAGCAACCTTTCTTTATTAACAATTAATGTGCTAATTATATCCCCTTTACTTATTCATCAGAATGATCGCCGAATTTTATTATATTACAAAAATATAAATTGTAAGGTAAGTTACACATGAAAAGATTGCCTAGTAACAATAACCAAAAAATTAATGCTAATACAGCTCATGGTATTGGTGGAATCGTTTCCGACAAAAAACAAAGCGAAGAAAAGAGACAGCGTAAACCAGCGAACATGTTTCTGCCGAGAGGTGAAAAACAATAGCGAGGGAGAAGGACAGGTACGGAACTGTGCTGATGACGCCGGGTTGGCAGAAACATGTTCGCGGGTTTACGCTGTCCCTTTTCCCTCGCTTTGCTTTTTGCCGGAAGTGATTTCACCAATACAATGAGCTATATTAGCATTAATTTGTTGGTTATTGTTACTAGGCAATCTTTTCATGTGTATTTTGATACATCATGGTAAGCCTATAGAAACCGTTTAAAGGTGTGGACACGCGGCGTCCTAGGCGCCATGCCATCTTGCGTTAAGTAGCCCAGGGGCTGCTCGATAGGTGGTAGGAGTCTGCATCCCGAGTTGTTGTCGCCATTCTCTAAACGGCATGTCTATGTTTCTCGACGCTAGGTGGCGCGGGCAGATATATCGTGATTCTGTTCGTGGAGAATGGCAATATATACTCGAGAGGTGGAAAACAATAGCGAGGGAGAAGGACAGGTACGGAACCGCGCTGATGACGACGAGTAGGCAGAAACATGTTCGCGGGTTTACGCTGTCCCTTTTCCCTCGCTTTGTTTTCTGCCTGAAATGATTCCACCAATACAATGAGCTATATTAGCATTAATTTGTTGGTTATTGTTACTAGGCAATCTTTTCATGTGTATTTTAATACATCATGGTAAGCCTATAGACATTGTTTAAAAGTGTGGACACGCGGCGTCTTAGGCGCCATGCCATCTTGCGTTAAGCAGCCCAGGAGCTGCTCGATAGGTGGTAGGAGTCTGCATTCCAAGTTGTTGTCGCTATTCTCTAGACGGCATGTCTATGTTTCTCGACGCTAGGTGGCGTGGGGAAATATATCGTGATTCTGTTCGTAGAGAATGGTAACATACTCGAGAGGTGAAAAACAATAGCTAGGGAGAAGGACAGGTACCGAACCGCACTGATGACGCCGGGTAGGCAGAAACATGTTCGCGGGTTTACGCTGTCCCTTTTCCCTCGCTTTGTTTTTTGCCGGAAATGATTCCACCAATACCATGAGCTATATTAGCATTAATGTTTTGGTTATTGTAAGGTAAGTCATTTACATATACTATAAGTTAAACTGAACCAAGGTTAGATCCTTGAGGAACACATCTAGATGCTTGTGGTAGGTTTCCATTTATTTCTACTGTTTCTTGACGGCCACATATGACTGAAATAATTTGAAAGCGACTTCCTCTTACACCATAAAACTCAAAAAAACTCAAAAAACAAAAAGAAATGTGTCTGTAATTCTTGTAACAACAAGTGTACAAATATTTGCAAGTAATAATTAACATTTTCCATATTATTATTTAGTTGCCAAAAATTATTTAATTATTAAATTTACACAAAGAACGTATGTCATATCTATTATTCTTCACTATTAGTTATGTGTTCAATGGTAAGGAAATGGGTCCGAAAATTCAGTGAAGGACGTGATCGAGTGCACGATAACAAACGAAATGTGCGTCCAAGTTTGGTCAATGAAAAATTGGTTCGTGCAGTTAAAGAACTCGTAAAGGAAAACCGTAAGATTACAATATCTGATCTTTCTACGAAATTTCCGCAAATTTCAAGAACACTTCTTCATGAAATTGTTTCTGAAAAACTGAATTTTCGAAAACTGTGTGCTTTCGTTGGGTGCCGAAAACTCTTACAGATCAACACAAAAAACAACGTCAGAGCAGTGCACTTGATTTTTTGACACGTTATAACAAAGATGGTGGTGATTTTCTAAGCATGATAGTGACCGAGGGTGAGACTTGGGTCGCTTATAAAACCCCTGAATCGAAAGACAATCAATGGAATGGAAGCACACTTCGTCACCAGGAAAGACTAAAACCAAGCAAATCTTGACACCTCGAAAAATCATGTGCACAATCAATGCAAATGTTTACTGTGAGACGCTTAAGAAACTACGTCGCGCAATACAGAATACAGGTATTGTTTTGATTCAAGACAATACCCGACCTTACACTGCGAACAAGACACAACAACTCTTACAGGACTTTGGCTGTACCCAGTTTAACCACCCTCCATACAGCCCTTGGTGGTCAAAAATTCATCATGTTACCACATGGTTAACAGCACAGACGGCAACGTTTTATGAGGAAGGCATACAAATGTGCCACGCTATGACAAGTGCCTACAAAACGGTGGGAGCTATGTAGATAGATAGTTTAAGGTTTGTAGTATTTTTTTTGCAATAAATAGTTTTTCTGTATCTTAATTTCTGGACGTGCCTCATTTTAGGCATAGAATAACTTCTGGTTACACTGACCCCCGGTTTACAGAGCACTTTAAACTTTTATATTTCGTTGTATTTTTATAGATAGATTATCGCTGTTATTAGTATGTATTTCTACTAAGGCATTCTTTTCTGACAGCCCTTTTTTTTCTTATTATTAACTCGTAGACAGTCCTTATAATAAATAAAATAAAAACAATTAACATCTATATTAGATTTACCCTATAAGAAATATATTGCAAAGAATGTGGTGTGATATCGTATAAATAGCCAATGCAAATTTTAGATCTGATAGACAACAAATGTCTAGTATTGTCCGACATATTCTACGAACAATACCTGCATGAATTAAAATGACGTAATTTCTACGAACGCTAGTGAATATTGGGTGCAGAATGCCAGTTATGAATATGAAAAAGACATTCTTGCAGGTACCTAAGCGTGACATAGATTAATATTTCTAGGTAACATCTCTGCACAGCAATTATAATAATATTCCATTACGTCATTAAAAGATATTTGAATGCGAAGAAAACTACTGTTATTGAAACAACCGTGTGAAGTGTATGTATATTAACTCGATATTGCTCTTGGAATCCTTGGAATTTTGCTACTATTATTCAGCTCAATGCTCTGCGGAGCATTGTGGAATTAGATATTTGCTGTGATAGTAGTTACTGTTGTTTAAAATCTTTTCCTACACTCTTGCAAATATTAATGCCAAAACATTAAATATCTTAAATATTCGAAAAATTTCAGATTACAGATATGTCTTCTTCTTCTTCTTCTTCTTCCACTTCATTAAGGCAGTGCCTGTTTAGTTCATTAATAAAAGTCTTCATGTTTGTCTTGGAGGGGGCTCGATGGATGACGAAATCCAACTTTGGGCCCATCCCCTTGGTGGTCTACCTGGTGATCGTTTTCCTTTCGGTTTCTCGTCTCTCGCAATTTTGGGTAATCATTTGCAATCCATTCTTTCTATACGGGCATTCCATTCTTTCCTTCTGATTTTTACGAACTTTATAATATCCTGTATCTTACATAATTCTCGTATTTAGTTAGGTGTCCTATCTCGTAGTGTTTTACCAGCGATGCATCGTAGCGTTCTCAGTTCTATTGTTCTCAACGCTTGTTTTCTCTTGCTAGTTTCGGATCTCGTTTCAGCGGCATATGTCAAGAGTGGTCTGAAACATGTTTGTATATCCTAACCTTGCTTTAGTCGTTTGTCTTTCAATTCTTCTCGTATATCTCTTGCGCTGGATATATTTGCGCCCAAAGTTCATATTCTACTATTGTTCCTTCTGTTTCTAGCTTGCATCTTATGGATTCTCTAGATGTTGTGAGACATTTTGTCTTCTGTTTTGATACCTCCATGTCATGTCTTTTGGCCGCTTCCATAAATGCAGTAACCTCTGTAGGGTATTCTCATTATTTGCGATGAGGACCACATCATCAGAATAGCATACTATGTTGACTTGCTTTTGCCCCATGCTGAATCCCTTCATTGCTCTTACGTCTCCGATGATTTCGTCCATTATTACGTTGAACAGCAGGGCTGAATAAATCACCCTGTTGAGTTTATCATTATCTCGTTAGCTAATGTTGTCTCGGTTCTATGCGTGTCCTCGTGTCTTCATAAATGTTGCGAATCGATTCTCTCAAGTCCTTTGGCACATTGTCCTTCTTCAGTACATCTAATACGTCGTCTAACTTCACCCGATCAAATGCTTTAGTAAGATCAACGAAGCACATGTACGCTGGATGATTTAGTAAAATCACTTACCTGCCCTCCGTTGGCCTACGCTGATGATTTAAAAATCTATTCAACGATCTCTGGGCCTGATGATATTGCTTTGCTCCAACGCAACTTGGATGTGGTCGCCAAGTGGTGTGAGAACAATTACCTGAAACTTAATATTGCTAAATGCTGTAAAGACATACAAAAAAATTAAAACCTATAATTAATACTTACCTCCTGTGTGGCACACCATTATTCTCCAGTGAAACCTTTCATGATAATGGAATTCTTTTTGACAGTACATTCACATTTGTTCACATCTTAATGAGTTGCGTACTTCAGCGTCGAGAATGTTGGGATTCGTTCTAAGACCCTGTAAGGAATTTACCGACATCGCCGCGATTGGGCTGTTGTACAACATATTTGTAATCAGTAAGCTCGAGTATGGCAGCATCGTATGGTATCCAATTTATACAACGCACTGTCACATGTTGAAGCAGATTCAGCAAAGGTTTTTAAAATTCATAATTAATAAAACAACTGGTAGCTACCCCGTACGCGGTTCTAATCTGGACGAAACTATGAGAAGAGAGTTCCAAAGGGTACGACTTCTGAGTAAACTACTCAATAACCATATCAACTGCCCATATTTACTGTCCAAGATATGCTTCAATGTGCCAGTTTCTGTTACTCGTCATAGTGCGCTATTTTATATGCCTGCAGCCCGGACTAATGTGTTGTTGCGCTCACCAACATATACGATGTGTTGTAATGGTAATAGGCTTATGGTGGACTGATTTTCAAGTAGTGTCAATATGTTAATTTGTTTTTTTTTTTTTCTGGTGGTTCATTATGGTGTTTAGTTTTGTGAATATTATTTTGGTTATTAGTTTTAGTGATGTACTTAGTAATATAATCCCTCTGTAGTTTTCGGGTTTTCGTTTATCACCTTTCTTAAATATTGGCGCTGTAATACTCGTTTTCATTTCTGTGGGAAGCTTTTGTGTTTTCAGAATAATTCCTATGAATCTGAGTAGTTGTTCTTCTAGTGTCTCTCCACTGTACTTCAGCATCTCATTTGCTATATATATCGAAATGTTTACTTGTATTTCATTTACACCCTGTATACAATACAATAACATAAGTACTTAACGGATCCCCATATAAAACATAAAAAAATCACGATCGCCATTTATTTCAATCGGACAGGTTTGTTCATATGTACAATAACAACCGGAGACTTTTTAATTAACTTCCAAATGCCGCAATAAACTCATTAAATCTTACGACACATAACTAAATAATTGTGCAGCGCGCTGACTGGAAGAATAAACGATCATAAAACGGGTTATATGCCCTTTTATATTAAACAAAAAAGCGAAAAAAACGACACTTATAAAGCATATCTCTCTAAACTGAGACGTACAGCTGGTATCTGGACGTATAAGATATTCGAAAGTGACTTCTACACTTTACCGCGTTATTGTACCTAATTGTCGATCTCGGGCCGGATTGTAGCACTAAAATTACCATAAAAACAGTATTTCCAGCGTAAATACGTCCGTGCGCGTTATACATATTATGTTTATTAGCCATATCGGTGATTATATCGATATTCGATCTCCACATATCTACGACGTACATATGGAGTATGAACTATTTGAAAGTTAACGATTTAAAGGCGAGCAAATGGTATCAATAAGGTAGGTTTCTCTTTTACTTATGTAATGTTAATGGACTTTTACATTCTTGGAATTATGTTTTACAAAAATGAGAAGAATATGTTTGACGCCTATACATTTTTTAATCTACTACTTTCGACATCCTAATATATACACTTGTGGAGGAAAAATCATACCACGAACTACACAAAATTGTAATAAGATTTCTATTAAATCAATTCTCCAAAAAATGTAAATGTCAAATCATACGCTCTATAAAGAACTCCCTCTGTTGGAATACTAAGAAAGTAGGTAGACTTCATGAGAGTGCGACCGATATTACCGACTTAAGTAGCGTATCACTCGTTAAAACAGCCCTGTTGGTCTAGGATACAAAATAATTAATTCCGATGAGATTAAACCTTAAAAAAATAGAGGAAAACTGTTAAAATGTAACCATTTCTAGTGGTTTCTGGGTGATTCAAAGTACAACGCACAACAAAAATTCATGGCGGGACGCAATGGTTTATACACAGGATATCCCAGCCTTCAAGAATTAAAAAATTACGCTTATTGCGTAAATAATAGGAAGCTAACGTTTTCTAATGACATAATATACATCATATATCTTCCAAAAATACGTCCGGGTATATAGGGCGATCAACGAATAGTGAACCAGGTACTTAGGGCGTTATTTTAAATGGAACATCCTGTATGTTATTACACATTTGCTTTTCTTTATCTAAAAACAAACCAATATAATACGGATTTCACCATTCTATTTCGAACATTTTTTCAAATATTTCTAATTTTGTCTTCAATCGCCTAAATTTAGATACATCTGTTTCCTTCCAGCGTATATTTTTACAAGATTGAATTAAATACTTAGCTCTATCTAGATATTGTACTGCAATCCCTTCGAAATATATAGGGTGTTCAGTATAAAACATCAAACTTTATCAAATTGGAACACCAGAAACGTCATTTTTTTTTTAATATCACCATATATTTTTTCTGTATCCACCATATAGGAAATTTGTATCTCTAACATTTTTGTGTGGCGATGCACATGTTTAACACTGAAAATAAAAGAGATATTTACAGTTAAACGCGAGTCCTGAATTTGAATATTGCATCCAAGTTGTGCCTAGATTTGGTATTGTTTGGTTACCATGACAACAGCAAACGAAACATGCTGACATTGCCGTGAGATGAAATACTTAAAAAATAATTGATTGAAGACATATGATTTGCGTATGAAGTTAAGAATAATGCAGGCATTCTGGAGCGCAACGTCTGCTAAGAAGATTGCCCAACAGCTTTTACAAAGGCAAATGCGCAAAATGTATCAAGGCGGAAGAAAGGAATCTCGAACGTTCACGATAATTAAGCTTGTGACATGTCACTTTTTTATTATTTTTTTTAATTTAATTTCATGCTCACATGCACAAACCATTTGAACACATTTTCCAAGTGTAAGACTTGCCTTTTCCTGCAAATAGCTACTTGGGCTCAAAATTTTTTATCATTAGCTTAAAAACGTCAATTTTGTTAACTATTGTATGGTAACCAAACAGTACTAACACCAGAAACCACTTGGATGCAATACAAAATGCAGAACTTGCGCTTAACTGTAAATATAGAAATCGTTTGTGCCGCAAGATTTAGAATATGGATTTTACACGTTACATGTAAGAAGTTACCTCTGTGTTCTTTAAGAGATCGGCCCAAAGAACGCATGTTTGCGGCACCATCACTCATAAACATTAAAAGTTGCTTAGTTGAAACTTCAAATTTGTTCAATGAGTACAACACCACCTTTAACATCTCATCAGTAGTACAATTTATAATTCTTTTGGAAGCAAGTAAGAAGGAGGATGACGGTCGATGTGGTTCCATTGTACGTACCATTACATTAACCACAGAATGTTTTCGTCGATCTGTTGTTTCGTCCACACACAACCACAGTTTTTTATCTTGGAATTCCGTTTTCACTCTTTTTTCTGTATGTTCACGAGCAAATGGCGCTACATTTCGTATAGATGTTCGACTAGATAATTTACAGTCCGCATATTTATTCCAGAAGGAGACAAATGCTTCTTTGTCTAGTAAACGAAACGATAGATTACATAAAATAAGAGTAACACATAAATCAATTGTAAATTTTTCTTGGTCTCGTATGCCACTTTTACAGAAGAATGCTGTTTGCTTTCGATGTGACGTTGACAATGACTTCTGGAGCAACACATTAAAGGGATTTTACAAGCTAGACATAGAATTTTAGCGCCATCAAAAATTAAGTCCGGCATATCCACTATAAAGTTTTTAACTGTGTTCTGCCATTGGACCACATTTTTAAAGCAAACATAAGCGTACAATTACGAAATAAGTTACGACAGCCTACATATACACATAACTACTCGCATACAGCATCGATTTAGTACTGACGCTGTGAACGCGTGAAATAAATAATCGCCGACTCCGCACCACATATCTACTACACTGACTGTTACCGCTGTTTGTCCAGACTAGTAATTAGCTACGAAATTAACTACTACGGCAAAATATTCATTAGACTTTTTCACACAAGTCGTGTAGTAAATCACGATTTTGAAAATATTTTCGTAAGATTAAAAAAAACGAAATCGAAGTGTTTTTCATGTACTCCGTATAGCATCGCAAATCTGATACTCGATATTGTACTTTCAAGACCAGCAGACGTTTTTATAAAGAATAGCTTTTTCTTTTAAACCCACAAATAAAAAAAAATTCCCTCTTCCAAACTATCCATGGACACATTGTATATTCCACGATTTGTTTATGTCTTCGTGAAATAAAACTAAGCAAAATTTAAATATTCTATTTTAACAACTTCATCCTCGCAAATTAAAATTTGATGAAATCTATGGAATTGTCGTGCATTCAGAAGAGAAATGTAGATCGAGTCTGTTAGCAAAACTGGTTAAAAGAAAGAAATCCTAGAATAGTCAAATGTATGCTGACCACTCCACTAAAGCCTGTGACAAATATAAAGCATTTAAAAAACAAATCTTAAAAAAGGAATGAATTTCACAACACAACGCATAACTCAAGCCATCATACAAAGTTACTGAATCTTGAAATATTAGTAAATTTAATGCAATTATCAGAAAGGCTATGTTGAAAGAAATTTACATAAATTTAAGAGAAGCATCTGAATACGTAATAATATACAGAGTGTTCAATTTGAAACAAGCAAACTTGCGTAGAATGTAACAAAAATCAAACCCTCCATACACTTCTTTTTATGAAAATCTTCCAATTAGTTGACATGATCAATAAATAAATAAAACAAGATCAAAGATTGTTATTAACATATAGTTAAGGTATCTTTTCCTATGAACTATTTTTATGAATGCTATATGAAACTATTTAAAACGGGAACCGTATATAATCACGCAAATAATACCAATTTCGACACACACACATACACCTGTTATAGCTCTACATGAATGCAAATGAACCTACAACACACTAAGCTTGGTTTTATTTCCTATGATGCCTTGCATTGCGTAGTGCTGGTCCGTTAAGCGCGAGTATACGAGTGCGTGCACATGTGTGTAGGAGCGGTCCTGTTTGTTTCTTTTTTGCAGCGGCGTGACGGTCGTGTCGGGCCGGTTCAAGGCCTGTCTAGGCCGTGTCGCCAATCTGTCAATCAAGTAACCGGGCGGCCGAACGCGCGGAATCCGCTACCGCCGAAATATGAACACGACATTCCATATCACCGGACGAACGTGGTATGCATCGCCAACTAGCTAACTCTAGCAGAAGTATACGAACAGGACGAGTTGTTGGAAAAGAAAAGGAGCCGCGGGTCGTTATTTTGAGACGGTGAACATCGTCGAAAAACGGCAAAGAAGAAGAGAATATGATGTTTGCTACCATATGTAAACTAAAGCTTATTGTAAATAAAGAGGACTTTGTTCAATATATTCTAATGTCAATTTGAAAGATTACGAAGTGATTGCATCTACAGAGCGTCCCAATCTTCTGGAATTGTAAAATTCTGCCTATTGTGTAAACAGTAGGAAGCTAAAATTTTCTGATAACATAATAGACATCACAGAGTATCGTTTAAAGATATTTCCGGCTATACATGATGATCGATAAATACTGAACTATGCATCCACTTTGCTATTTTAAATAGAACGCTCTGTATATTATTTCGTTTTTGATTTCACCATCTCAAAATGAACCAAAATAATGTAAGTTTCATATGTCTATATCTAACAGATTTCGAGATATAATTTTGTCGTCAATTGCCTAAATGTAGATATACCTATTTCCTTCAAAATATTAGAAATGCAAAGACGTATTTTTACGAGATTAAATTACATACTTGGCCTTATCTAGACATGACATTAAAACGCCTTCGAGATATACCAAATTTCACCAAATTCAAACACCAGAAACGCCATTTTTTTTTAAATAGCACCACATATTTTTCTATATCCATTGTATGAGAAAGTTATATCTCTAACGTGCTTGTATAATGATGCCTATGTCTAACATTGAAAGTAAAAGAGATATTTACAGTTAAACGTGAGTCCTGCATTTGGAGGTTGCAACCAAGTGATTTCTGGTATTAGTATTGTTTGGTGACCATGACAACAACAAACAAGAGATACCAACGTTGACGTTTTTAAAGTATTGATTCAAAATTTTGAGCTCAATTAGCTACTTGCAGTCAGAGGAGAGTTTTGTATTTAGACGTTATATTCAATTTTTTTCTGATGCTAATATAGTTCGGTTACAATGACAACAGTAAACAAAATATACCGATATTGACATTTGTAGACTGCTGATTTAAAACTTCGCGCCTAAGTAAAGACTAGTTAGGTAAGAAGTATAATTTATGTAATAGGGGAAAGTGACCGATGATGTCCGCAACCGAGATCATTTGTGAGACTTGATGTTACTGGAAACATTAATTTCATTACTAATGCATCTTTTTAGCGGAAACGAACAGGGAAAACAATACTTTAATAAAAGTGATGTAAACATTAATATATCAGCATAAATTTCAAATCAAAAAAATCTAAAAAGAAAAACAATAATCTATAACACAATTGAAATACACTATGAAGAAATTTAATAATCTCTATTGCAATTTTTATTGCAATAATTAATAGTTATCTACTTCTCCTTCTTCCCCTTCTTCCTCTTCTTCATCTTCTTCCTCTTCTTCCTCTTTTTCCTCTTCTTCCTCTTCTTCTTCTTCTTCCTCTTCTTCCTCTTCTTCCTCTTCTTCCTCTTCTTCCTCTTCTTCCCCTTCGTCCTCTTCTTCCTCTTCTTCCTTTTCTTCCTCTTCTTCTTCTTCTTCTCCTTCTTCTTCTTCTTCTTCTTCTTCTTATTATTATTATTAATATATAAAAATAATTCCACATGAAGCAGAACTTTTTTTATGAAAAACATGTTTCTTACTAAACCGGATAATAAAATTCTTTACCTTAGAAGTTTAACATCATGTTTTGTAATGAGTTAATAGAAAATGTTCCTTTTTCTAATAGCAAAATTTATTAAAACAAAGCGGTCCAATCAATTTGTAAACAAAGTAAATTTATTAAAAGCACTTCCAACACAAATTGGAACTATCGCTGAAGTAACCCCGATCAAGTTAGTACGTGTCTACTTTTTTGAACCTTGATAGACAAGCTGGACATTGAAAACCTATTTTTTCTTTCCTTCTATAAGGTATATCATCGAAACGATCGCCTACACCTACGCACGCCCTTTGCTACCTCTGATTTACGTACCGGACGTACGAAACGAAAACGTTTAGAACAAACGACGAACGGCCGTGATAGCGCAGGGTTCAAAGATCAATCGAGTAGGCTCGCTTCGGACAAATGAAGAGCGATTGCCCGAACTGCTTTTTTTCCACTCCCGGTAAAGCGAAGGATACCGCTTTGGAGAACGAAGAACGGAACTAGAGGGAAGTGGAACGAGGTATTTTTTGCGTTCTCTTTCTGCATGGTACATATCCACCCCAATCACCACCACCCCTTTCGTTCCCGAATGCTTCCGTCGTCCGAGCGACGCGAAACGACGTTTTGTAACAAACTCTTTCGTCTAATTAATGTTGTTACACGTGTAAATTTATTCGATTCGAGCTGGCTCGAGCTGCTTCTTTGCTGTTTTTTTTTCTTTTGTTTTTTGTCTGAATGTTTTAAACGGTTCCTTTTGCTTGCCTCTGTGACGGATCTCAATTTGTGAAGCTTAAATGTAAGAAAAAACAATCCTGCACAAACTATTTACATCTTTCCTTTTACCAATGGAAATACATGTGTAGGTTTACCGCAAGGACCCATCTTGTAATCTTTTTATCAACGCCAAACTACTAGTGTATGTAAAGAGAACGACACCAAAAGTAAAATTTTTCAATTTCATGTCATTTTAATAAGTGTCTTGCAACTAAGAAGGTTAATGTAAATTCACAAACTTGATTAGGTGAATTGTTCGCATTAACACATGCATGGAATACCATAAAAACATTGTTTTATTCTCATAAAAATATAATAACAAATTAGCTAAAGCAATGCATATAAGCAGAACCATTTGTAAGTGTAATTTGTAAGTAATGCTATAAAAATCACAAGCTGGCCAAGACGCAATCCTTTGTTACCTTAGAATTAAAATGGAACAATGAATTTATATTAAAGTTCCCTCCAATATATAAATTTTCTGTTTCTATAGTTATTATTAGTCTGGGCAAGCAGCGGTAAGTCAGTGTAGTAGATATGTGGTGTGGAGTCGGCGATTATTTATTTCACGCATTCACAGCGTCAGTACTAAATCGATGCTGTATGCGAGTAGTTCTGTGTATATGTAGGCTGTCGTAACTTATTTCGTAATTGTACGCTTATGTTTGCTTTAAAAATGTCGCAGTTAGGTGGACATGCCAGACTTAATTTTTGATGGCGCTAAAATTCAATGTCTACTTTGTAAAATCCCTTTAATGTGTTGGGCCAGAAGCCATTGTCAACGTCACATCGAAAGCAAACAGCATTCTTCTGCAAAAAGTGGCATACGAGACCAAGAAAAATTTACATTTGATTTATGTGTTACTCTTATTTTATGTAATCTATCGTTTCACTTACGCGACAAAGATGCATTTGTCTCCTTCTGGAATAAATATGCGGACTGTAAATTACCTAGTCGGACATCGATACGAAATGTAGTGCCATAAATGCATTGATCGCTAGTACAAAGGCAGTGTTTCTAAAGTCCCCGAAACGTACCCAACTATTTCACAAACTGTGTCCTGATTTACCTGAACCACCACAGCCGATTGTTACACGTTGGGGAACATGGTTGCAGGCTGCGTTTTACTACAACAAATATTTTGATCAAGTAAAAAAGGTAGTTTTAAAATTCAATCCGACAGAAGCTGCAGCAATCAAGAAAAGCCAGGAAATATTTCAAGATAATCGGGTTAAAAGAGATTTACAAACTATTCACAACAATTACTTCAGACTAGCGGAGGGAATAGAAAAATTACAAAATGTTTCGATGTCGCTAATGGATTCTGTTGAAATTGTGAATGATGTTCACGCACAGTTATGCGCTGTAGAAGGCGAAACAAATTGGTGTGTAATACGAAAGTTTCAAAGTGTTTTAGAGAAAGACTTCCATTTTCTTATATTAAGACAAATTTGTGAAAGTGCGTGTGAAGATGCATTAAGTTGTTTCAAAGATTATTTTAAATATGCAAATATAACATCGCTAGATGTCGAACGGTCGTTTTCGGTATTAAAAAACATTTATTCCGCACGTCGTACTCACCTGACTGAAACAGCTGTGGAAACATATCTAATGATTCAAATATTTAACAGATGTTACCCAGTTTGTGATTACACGGAAGACTTTTAAAACGGTAGGTATTTCAGCACGTTTTATAATTTATTTCTTACCTTCTATTTTATGTGTAAACTTTTATGCGCTCGCCACACCTCTGGCTTTAACATTTTATTTTTAATATTTTAGGTAGTGTAATAATCGGCATTTCTGGAGCCTGCCGTAGAGAAGAACTCTGCAAAATATTAATGAAAGATTTTGTTTTCAAAGATGACATTATAATCATTTGTGTACCTAAAACAAAAACGTACATTAGACGGGAATTTGTCATTACAAAAAATGAATGGGTTGAAATTGTCAAAAAATGCTTAAAAGTAAGATCATTAGTGAAAATTAACAATGAAAGATTATTTTTAACCTACCGTCGGGGTAAATCAACTCACCCGTTGGGATAAATACTTTTAGCAAAATCCCATCTTTAATTGCTGTGCACTTAAAATTGCAAAATCCTCAAGAATATACTGGCCACTCTTTTCGCAAAAGCAGTGCAACGTTGTTATCAAGCAAAGTAACCAATTTTTTATCCATCAAAAGGCATGGTGGGTGGAAATCTTCCGGAGTTGCGGAAGGATATATAGAAGACACATTTAAAAATAAAATCGAAGTTGCACATACTTTATCTTCTGAACCAAGTCCATCAGCATCACATTCTCTTTCTTATGACAACATAAGCAACGCTTCCATTATCGATTCACTTAGCCTTCGACGTTGGTCTGAAAACGTTTTCGTGTGTTTCGAAAATGATCGTTCTGCATCTAGCGAAGTAGGATTTGCGTAATTCAGATATTCCTCTTCTGTGCACTCTTTATTTTCAGTAATAGACCGAACCTTTTGTAAATCGGGATTTTTATTTAAAACTGCACGAAACTTTTGAGCGACATCTAGTCCCATAGGATCCGTCAAGCTTTCTTATTTTTCAACTCGTCTACTATACAGTTTTTTACTGTACCCTGCGAATGTGGTAAATTGTATCGCAATTGTCTATCCACGGGGGAACATATTTATTTCAAAAAAGACGAAAGTGTTCACTAGGTACTAGATGTTGTGGGATGTTGCACACACTTAGCATAAAAATAAAATCATCAGAAGTTCCCGGTACGGAATATTGTTGCTTAAATTCTCTACATGACATTTACTTTTAATATGTCTTCTACAGTGAAATGTATCGCGACCTATCAACCGTATATTGCAAATTTTGTACTGAATGATAGTACCTGTATATTCCAACCCAGGGAAACGGCTAATATATTTATTCACATGCGATGCCAAAGGTAAACCTCGTTTACGACGATCCATGTTTTAAAAGACGCACACCGATAATTATCGAACGACCATTCACTTTCACGCCTATCAAATTACTAAACTCTGGCTTCCCATCGACCTAAATCCCCTCAGAGGGCGCTTCTGCCGTAACACGCGTTTGTCGAACCTTACTGATAACACAATGTAGCTCGCAATAGAAGTATGGAGTATATCTGACTTGTTTCTGTACTACACTCTATTTCAATGCTTATTGCTTAATCCTTCTCACTCTCTTAAGTGAGATCCAGGAAAGTTGGAGTTGAAAACGGTTTTCTCGTAAAAATAGTTAATAAAGCAGTATCTTGTGCAACAGTAGGGATTTTAGATCGACCAGTTTGGACCTATTTCATTTCATGGTTCCTTTCTAGCAAACAATGTGTTTTTATTTAGATTAACATATTGCGCTGCTCGTACAGACCACCCATCTTTAATTTTAGCCAGGATTTGGGTTTTCAAAACTATTTTACATTGATAAGGCACTATTATTAATTGAACAATCAAGTACTGCACAACACTTGCCAATTTACAATTGACACTAACAGATAATTTGAAAAATTTACGAAAGACATGTTTAAAATGGATAATGTTATCATAGTATTTCAGATTTTTATGAAAGCAATGGTACATATTTCGTATGCAAAATAGAAAAAATATGTTTTAATCTGATAATACAAGTAATATAGATGTAATTAAAAGGTGTTTATCATAAAAAGGCAGTTATAGAATGCCATAAAACATTGTGTCACCATAAATTGAAATTGTTAGAGAAAAGTAGTGCGTTAAAAATGCGTATATAAAACAATACAAGCATAAATTCCGATCAAACTCACAGTTATTTCATCATTTTCGTATAGTATATGAACCTTAATCGTATCGCGCGGAAAGATATAGGCCTACATTATCGTATAAACAGCCAGCGGTTATATTTACGCGACCGGACAAGACGGATGCTGCTTGGCTATACGTTCGTTACGGAATCGGACGCAAATCAATCAACGCCGGCATTAAAAAAAAGAGAAATCGGAAAATCTCGAGGTGAGGAACACCATACAGCGACGCCTCCCGTGCATGCCCATCTCCTACATGTAACCCGGTTCTGCCCGCCTCGAGAGCTGGATGAGCCCGAACAAAAAGATTGATAAACATCGCATAACAGAATTGACTGGAAGAATGCGGCGATGTTAATTTTCACTTGAACTCGCGTACGCTGTTCATCGCGCGCTCTTACGTCCGTCGCCTTACGCCGTAGTTGGTATCAATGAAATATCACCGGCCGAAAGACGAGTCGTCGAAACGAAAACAATCTCGCTAGTGTTTCAGGACGGGGGTACACTGAATCTGGCGAAACGTTTGGCTCACTAACGAATTCATCCGAAACTGTTTATTTCCAGTTCCAAGTTTAATGTCCTTTAATCGTCTTCAACAGTATTCACAACAGAATGACAAAAAAATTACCGAAATTACATACGAACACAATGTTGGAAACAATTTCAAATTTCTGCGGTTTTTCATAAATTTCTGCGGATTTTAGCCATTAAATTACAACATTGTAAATAACTTGTCTGAATGAGGAACCAACACTGGGAGTAAAAAGTACAGCATTAGTAAAATAGTAAACATGCATGAGTTCAACAACTCAACCTTTGGTCACATACTTCAAAAAACCACTTACACAACTCCTAATTCACACTTCAACACTTGATTCGAACTTGCATCATTAGATTATTATCTTGTTGGACTCATTGATTCTTTTTCTATGAATGAACATTCCAAATTCTAAAAGAAATTAGCTGTAGAATTGAGAATTGTGACAGAAAGCATGTTTGCGGCACCATCACTGATAAGGTGCCGCAAACATGCTTTCTTTAGGCCGGTCTCTTAAAAAACATTGTGGTAACTTGTTACATATTACGTGTAAAATTCATGCTTTCAGTCATGTGGCAGATAGTATTAGAAAATGTTATCCTGAGGTAGACGCTTTATAGTGCATACAAAGGTAATGTTTGTCAAATCCTCAAAACGTATTCGCGAATTTCACAGAATGTGCCCCCGTATACCAGAGCCACCAGAACCTATTCTAACTCGTTGGGGAACATGGTTGCAGGCCGCGTTTTATTATCATAAATATTTTGACAATATTAAGAACGTGGTTTTACAATTCGATCCAAAGGAAGCTGCGGCTATCAAGGAAAGCCAGTCGGAATTTCAAGATAGTCAGGTTAAAACGGATTTAAAAACTATTCACGACAATTACTTCGGGCTAGCAGATGCAATAGAAAAATCACAAAATCCTGCGGTGTCGTTAGAAGAATCTCTACAAATAGTGAAACATGTTCACGCACAGCTATGCGCGGTAGAAGACGCAAAAAATGTTTGTGTTCTAAAAAAATTTGAAAGTGTTTTTGAGAAAAATTCTGATTTTGGCACATTAAGACACATTTGTGAAGGTGCGTCAACAGAATCGTTAAGTTATTTGAAAGATTATTTTACTTACGCAAATATTACGTCACTAGATGTAGAACGTTCGTTCTCTGCATATAAACGCATTTTTTCCTCATGCCGTACTAGTTTTGCCGAAACAACAGTTGAAACATATCTAATGTTGCAGATATTTAACAGACATTATTCACTTTGTGATTTCACGGAGGACTCTTAAAATGGTAAGTGTTTGAGCACGTGTTATTTAATTTTTATTTAAAAGATGAGCGAAATTATTTGCGGCAGCAAACATCTCTATTAGCAGAATAACTCTAGTGGAACGCGAGGCCTGGTCGACTCTACGCTACTGCGCGGTACCGCTCGTGGCCAGTTTTAATTATTATTATTTACTTGAATACATAATTGTAAGTATTTTTATACTTACTACGTGCTACTAAACTTACTATATAATATTATTATATTATAGATAATGAAATGAATTTAGTCACCAAGGATGATTTAAATTATAATGTGTATAAATCGTAAAAAAAGTGTCAAGCAGAAAATAAGAAATAAGATGCGATTACACGGTAATTACGTATCAAAGACAGATCAAAGGACAATCAATATAGATTAAAATACATTACAATGAATTAAAAAGAAGTATTCACCAGATGGAAAAAATATGTTTTGTGATATTGATTATATGATAAGAAGGTTGCCCAGTGTGGTTAAATTTAAACACAACGGAGAAGTTTCATTGTTATCATTTCAATAACACGACATTCATATTATAAAGCAATATGACTACCTTTTATTAAAAAATTTGGATAAATCATTTTCAAAATAAACATTTAAAACCATCCATCTGCTGATGAAATAGAATGTCAAAGTAATAGAAGTTTTACTGTAAATAATCTTAAAATAAATCACAGATGAATCGAATTTTGTAAAAAGTGTAAAATGACGTGTTGGAATCCCCAAAATATACAAAGAACTTGAAAATGTTACCTTGTATACAATTTAGACGCGACAATGACTTTTGAAAATAACGAACTATTATGAAGTATTATTTTTCTGAAATCGAATGCAATTAACTCTAAAGGAAATTTCAAAAGAAATTCGGCTTATAAAATGCGTATGTTCAAGAAGATTAAGATTCGCTTGAAAACGCACTTTATCATGATCTTTCTAACTATTCGTTTTTCGCAATCACATACTATTCACTCAAGATTTTAATTCAATCTCTGTTATACACATTCATATATAAAACTCATCCTTACGGGTCTTACATTAGCAATATTGAAAAGAAAGCATTGAATGCATTCAAATCAGTTTGTACAAATTTTCATTGGTAAACAAAAGGCTGTCAACTATAAAGACGTTACAAATGATACGATAACGTGTTTTCAAATAATGGAATGTACCATATCACCGAAAGTACACTTCCTCTGCTGCAATCTAGTCCTTTTCCCTGAGAATTTGGGGGAGATAAGTGATGAATACAGTGAAGGTTTTCATCAGCACATTTCGGTGATGATAAAACGCTTTGTGGAAAAGTGAGCAAAAGATTACATTCTGAAATATCTACAAAAATCAAAAACCAATTAGGCAAATTTGAAGATTACGTATTACACTGGACAACAAATTTTGAAATTTTGTTTGTGCCGTGCATAATTTCTATCAATTATACTTAGATTAACGCTACTAAATCTAAATATAATAAAATAAATTTTGAGTTGGTTATAGTTTTTGTGTAGTAAAAGTTTGACTATTTAACGTTTTGATAACTACACAAGATTACATAAAAAATGCTTTTAGTCACTAACTTTCCTTTTTTAGTTTTTCGCTTATGTATGATGTCTGATGATTCCTGGATACTCATCCAACAAATTGTCCGCTAACATGGTAAGGTTCCATTTTCCCTGATATCTATTCTGCATTAAAGGAAAAATCTTGGTGAAACATCTCGCCATGTTCATCGCTGACATGTCCACAATTTATCGGAAAGAATTTAAGGTGGGAATGCAACAAGTACAGTTTTAATGACATATTGCACCCTATATCTTCGTAGGCTAATAGCTGATTGTTCACTAACTTCTTTAAACGCAATCCAAGCAACCTTCTCGGTGCTTTCAACAATTCCATCGAAGATTTCATCTTTCATCAATTCTCTAATTTGAGGGCCTACGAAAATTCCTTCTTTTATTTTTGCCTCGCTGATTCTAGAGAACTTCTCGCGTGCATTACCCTTTCGATTAATCTCCTTCCATTAACATACTTTATCTGGATCTACTAATGGTTCAAATTTCACATACTTTATTCCAGGTGTTAGTGACTGACGTTTCGGCCAGTCTTTTACTTTATAATGCAACTCTCTGGCTCGGCTATCCTACTCGCACAAAAAAAAACAACAAAATTTCGTATATCCAAGTAATAATCCAAGCAACAGCGCAACTATTTTCAAATCCTCCCACAGATGCCATTGGTATTTTGAGTATTAAATCGCTTACAGAAGTATCTTGTATGATTCCTTCATATGTAAAGCATGTGCAATGGGTATTGATGGCAATACATTTTCATTACGAAGAAGCACAGCAACAAAATGATTTGTTTATTGATTCGTCTAAGTTTTGAGACGAATCAATAAACAAATCATTTTCTATTGAAAAAAAGTCTAGATGCGATTTATATCAGTTTCAGAAAGTTGAAACCCTAACATCATCCAACACAAGATTCCATCCTTGTACACGAGAAACCAATAACTCTACTACTACCTTACTCAAGTCCGTGTCCCTAACTAAATCATTTAATTCGGCTTGAGTCATTATGTGCGATTCTTTTGTAGCATTGCAGTCATAATCAGGGTCAGGTCCCTCTGCAGAAGTTGGGGGAACGCTTTCCATTTTCGAAGTTACAATTCTGTTGAGGTTTTAGAATGGAAAAATCCACCGAATGTAATACAGGACAAACCGCCGAAGATGAAGTGGGATAGGAAACCGAGTTCATCTTCTTCGATGTCATTCCTAACATCGGTGGTGTTAAAAGTAGCAGTCGGTTCTATGATCTCTGGGCTCCTTCCACAACACAGGGATAGCAAAATTCATTGCACGATTTTTACCTCTAAGCCAGCTCTGGAGTTTGGTGTTCTTGTAACATATATGCGACACCCAAACTTTGTCTTGATTTTTAACTTATGCCGAAATACAATTCATATGCTTTTAGCATAGCAAAAATAATCACTTTTGTATTTGCATTTGCGCGACATGTTTCTTTAACAATCTTTTAACAATTGTGACACTACTGCTATAACACTGAATACCGTAACTTTAAAAATGTGAATTTAGGAATTATTTGCAACAAACTTATGGCAGCTGTGACATTACTTTAATGATATTAATGACAAAACCATGATCTTTGCAGGATTTGTCACAATGCTAGGTTACAAGTAAAATTATCATATTTCTGCCTTTCAAAAACTGTAACCAATGGAGATTTTTTGTTATTATTTTCGAGTTTAGCATGATAAAAATTGGTTATTTACGTTTCTGGCACAAAAATATTGTTGCTCAGTGTTATTTATAACTAACTGTAAAGCTCTGCCTCTGGAAAATGGTATGCAATAGAAAAACTGTGAGTTCACATTTGAATTCACCTCATTTACGACAGCTAAAATGATGTAGTTTCATTCAGAAGGCAGGAGAAACTTCAAATTTGTTGTTGTACAGTGTAATTGATCAGATTCAATCCCTACCTTTTATATTCAGTGTGCGGCCAACTTTAAAGTGAATCGTTCCGTTCGGTATTTCGACGTCTCTCGGCCCGTGAATATTTTAACAGTTTACAGGCGCGAGCGTCTGGTTAATTTCGATATTTTTTATTTTCAAATTTTATTACCGATACGCGTTTTATTCTTTTCTATTTAGCTGGAAGATGGATATTGGCCGCTGCCGCCGCGTCGGCGATGTAGTAGTGGCAGTGCTGTTTACGCCGTTTGAACGTAAATTATTACTAAACGATGTTATTTTTAAGATTTACAAAGACGTACATGCATACGTATAACGCTGTACTGTACAATTCTCTCTTCGATAGCGCATATGGAGGTTCACGATTGCTATTTTGGTTCCGACATCTTTTGTCGACCTGCGAGCTCTGTTATAATAAATGTCACTTCTTCGACTCGCTTTGTTTTATCGAGAAACCGCCCAAAACGTTAATAAATCACCTCTAATTTTTTACGGGAGCATCGAAATCCGTGTAAAAATAATATGCTACCAGCTGTGAGTTTCATTTTATGTCGCACACTAGAATTTAATTAAGCCATTTGCTTAGAGTGTGTTGCTAACAAAATCCCTTGACATGTACCTATTCCATTTTGGGATTGGAAATTGATAGAATTTTTCAAAAAAAAGTAGAATCATAAGAAACGAATTTCTGGAAAAGTTCTGAAAAGTTTGATCAGAAATGAAGCGATGTTCCTGAAAGGAACAAATATTTACAGTATAATTAAATTTGAAATTACAGGAAAAAAATGGTAACGTAACCTGAGATTCTGTGTGAAGTGCTTTTTATCTCTAAAATATTAAAAATTTTGTGTCTAAAATAACGGAAAAGCTTCCAATAAAACAGTGCCGGCTCGAGGTGCTTCCGCGTACTGGGCAGGATAGGATTTTGGCGCCCCTGCTTGTGCACATTGCCTTAAGAGGACTCTTGCACCGTTTAATTATTAATACTATTTTAAACCAATACATTTTTCTGTACTTGTGTTTCAGCTCTTCTTGTTTTTTCTTTACATGTGGCTTCCACCTAAGTTCAGCGACTCTATTCACCAAATCTGGTCCCCAGCGACTTTTTTCTGGTTCCTAGGATCGCCCAGAGGACAGAGATTTTCATCGAATGATCACACGCGATGCAAATCGAAAGCGAAGCATTTACAAAGAACTATAATAATTTGTGTGGTCAATGCGATAGGTCCAAAGAACTAAGAATAATTGAAGTGGTCAATGTAATAGGTCCAAATATGTTATTTTTTCGTAAACAAATAAAAACGTGTTTGTTGATTTTTTACTGTATGTATTTTGTTTGTTGTGACCTTAAATTTTGAAATTTATTGTATGTAATGCGAAAATTATGACTTAAATAATGGAAGTATTAAAGAAATATATTTATTTTAATTGTATCCTCGTACATATAATATAAAAAATAGAAAATACATATATGTATATTTAGTAATAGTAAAAAAATAAGAAAGAACAATAAATATAGAAAATACATCTATTTAAAAGATATACATAAGATAAAAATTTATTTCTTATGAAGCTGTCAGAGAAAACAAGCAAAACGCTTCAAACAAAGCAAAATAAATATACGTCCAATAGACTCATGCAACAAGAGAATATTTCACTGTGGGTCACCTACATGCAATCTTTCTGGGACGTCATCCATCAGCTCTGTAAGTTATAACGGGGAGTATTTTAGCTCAGGTTATTCTAATAGTAATTTGCAAACATACTCCTGTATTATCCAATTATTCGACTATACAAATAGTATTCGACTATTCGAATAGTACTCGAATATTCGAATATTCGGGTATACCAATATTCGAATTTATGGCATGCAATAATTCGAATATTCGAGTTATTCGAAAATTATTCCCAGCCTTAGTTAATAGGTCTCTTCCTAATTTTGACTATTTCGAAAAATCCATCAACATGTTGGACATGGCCAGTTTTTAAAAAGTATTGAGGAAAAAATTGTGTGTAATAACAAAAAAACTAAATTTAATATTCGGACAAGCTTACTTCTTACCTATAATATAAAACCAAAGTCATACAAGAAATATTTTTAACTTACTCATCACTTTCGTATTCAGAACATGAAGTTTTATTACCTTCATTCTGAAAACTTTTATGGGAGTTAGAGATTCAGTCATACCACCATATATCAGCAACGGAAACTAATCCTTCACCAGTTCCATAACGCATTCAAGCTTCTTTTTTTTTTAAGAAACCGTGATTTATTAATAATGAATGATGGTTTTTGAATCAATTAACATTGTGCACTTATCCCAGGCAAAAATATTCGAAAAACGTTGATATTGCGCTGTCTGATGATTTGTTATAACTAACCTGGGCAAATATGCGGTAACAGCCAGAGGCGTGGCGAGCGCATAAAAGTTTACACATAAAATTGAAGGTAAGAAATAAATTACAAAACGTGCTGAAACACTTACCGTTTTAAAAGTCTTCCGTGAAATCACAAACTGTGTTACATCTGTTAAATATTTGAATCTTTAGATATGTTTCCATAGCTGTTTCAGTCAAGTGAGTACGACGTGGGGAATAAATGTTTTTTAATGCCGAAAACGACCGTTCGACATCTAGCGATGTTATATTTGCATATTTAAAATAATCTTTGAAACAATTTAATGCATTTTCACACGCACCTTCACAAATTTGTCTTAATATAAGAAAATCGGAGTCTTTTTCTAAAACACTTTCAAATTTTCGTATTACACCAATTTATTTCGCCTTCTACAGCGCATAACTGTATGTGAACATCATTCACAATTTGAACAAAATCCACTAGCGACATCGAAACATTTTGTAATTTTTCTATTCCCTCCGCTAGTCCGAAGTAATTGTTGTGAATAGTTTGTAAATCTCTTTTAACCTAACTATCTTGAAATATTTGCTGACTTTTCTTGATTGCTGCAGCTTCTGTCGGATTGAATTTTAAAACTACCTTCTTTACTTGATCAAAATATTTGTTGTAGTAAAACGCAGCCTGCAACCATGTTCCCCAACGTGTAACAATCGGCTGTGGTGGTTCAGGTAAATCAAGGCACAGTTTGTGAAATCGGGGACTTTAGAAACACTGCCTTTGTACTAGCAATCAATGCATTTACTAGTGGAAAACATATAGGAATCGTTTGTGCCGCAAGATTTAGATTATAGATTTTACACGTTACATGTAAGAAGTTACCACTGCGTTCTTTAAGAGATCGGCCCAAAGAACGCATGTTTGTGGCACCATCACTCATAAACATTAAAAGTTGCTTAGTTGAAACTTCAAATTTGTTCAATGGGTTCAACACCACCTTTAAAATCTCATCGGCAGTACAATTTATTACTCTTTTGGAAGCAAGTAAGAAGGAGGATGATGGTTGATGTGGTTCCATTGTATGTATCATTACATTAACCACAGAATGTTTTTGACGATCTGTTGTTTCGTCCACACACAATCACAGTTTTTTATCTTTCAATTCCGCTTTCATTCTTTTTTCTATATGTTCACGAGCAAATGGCACTACATTTCGTATCGATGTCCGACTAGGTAATTTACAGTCCGCATATTTATTCCAGGAGACAAATGCTTCTTTGTCTAGTAAACGAAACGATAGATTACATAAAATAAGAGTAACACATAAATCAAATGTAAATTTTTCTTGGTCTCGTATGCCACTTTTTGCAGAAGAATGCTGTTTGCTTTCGATGTGACGTTGACAATGGCTTCTGGACCAACAGATTAAAAGAATTTTACAAACTAGACATTAAATTTTAACGCCATCAAAAATTAAGTCCGGCATGTCCACTATAAAGTTTTTAACAGTGTCTGCCATTGGTCGTTTTCGCGACGTACCTAACTGCGACATTTTTAAAGCAAACATAAGCGTACAATTACGAAATAGGTTACGACAGCCTACATATACACAAAACTACTCGCATACAGCATCGATCTAGTACTGACGCTGTGAACGCGTGAAATAAATAATCGCCGACTCCGCACCACATATCTACTACACTGACTATTATCGCTGGTTGCCCAGACTAGTTATAACTATAATTCTTAAATATTGCACTTTTGCAAACCGTAGCATTTGTACATCATGATTTGACTTTAACAAGAAGCCTCTGTAGTATGTAGACTAAAATTAACGATTTGGTAATACTGGAATTTCAATCGATTCTACGTGGCATTACGTTTATCCTTTGCTGAATAATATTCTAACGCCATCTTCGATCTATTTGCATTAAATAAAGGAGTTTAAAGAAAACACAAAATGTGGAAATTAATTTCTTGTTTAATTAACCTAAACATATCCAGGTCTAAAAGAGATAAGCTGTTTCTAAAATATAAAATCACACAATACAAAATTTTATAACTTTGAGTAAATCTTGTCGTCGTTTTCATCTAAATCATTATCAAATTAAAAGCGATCCTTCACACTGGCTCACAATAACGCGTTTCTACAAAAAAAGCCGTTTTACGGTCCCCTTCTTTTCCTTTCCCTTTTCCACATCGTTCGAGCGCGATCGAGGGGCGAAGGGAGAACGGGGAAGGCGAACGCGGGGAGTCGAAAGAGAAAAACGGTAACTAATAGACGCTCGGGCAATTAAAAATCTTTTTATAATTGAGATGAATTTCAAGTAGGCCGAAATGAGCAATATCTATTCACGACACAGTCGCGACGCGCATCCAAAAGGGTCGGAACCGGCTCGAGAGATGTGCCGTGCTCGCGCTCGCCGACAGATTTTCGGGAAGCGGAGAAATTATAAGCATCGTTGGCCTTTACAGACTCGTTCAAAAGTCGCCAAGTTTCAATTGATTGAAAATAAATTATGTACTTATTAAAATTAAATGGGATGAATGTTTAGAAAAAGTATTTTGTACGCATTGCTGAAAAAGCTACAGGTGACAATATTCTTCACTGAAATTCCTAATTTTAATGAATTGATTTAAGTAAATATAAGTAACTTTCAAAGTAACAAGAGGACTGGGGCAGGGAGATCCGCTATCAACAACACTTGTTACTCTAGTGGTGGAATCTATAATCTCTATAATCAGAAACAGTGGACAGAATAGAAATGAAACAACTTTTAACAAAGACCACCAGTGTATAGCCTTTGCCGATGACCTAACGATTATAGCGAAATCCGAAAAAGTACTAAAAAAGGAAATAAAGAACTTTGGCTTAGAAATAAATACAGGAAAAACAAAATACCTATATGATAATGGGAAGCAAAGAAAATTAAATGGCCGTGGAGTTAGAAGTGATGACAAAGAACGGAAAAAAGTATCTGTTCGAGAAGGTGGATGAATTCGCTTACCTGGGTGTACTGATAGACAAGAATGGACACGAGGAAAGAGTGATAAAGGCAAAAATCACTAAAAGGAATAAAAAGTATGGCAGCCTGATTCCGCTGATGAAGTCAAAACACACATCCAGGAAGTCGAAAATAAAAGTGTATAGAACAGTCATAAGACCCACTATAACTTACGCCTGCGAGACGTAGGTATTAAGCAAAGAGGAGAAAGAGAACCTGGAAAGGTGGGAACGAAAGATACTGAGAGGAATTTATGGAGAAAAAAACACACAAGAAGAATGGCAAAGAAGAACAAACCACGAGGTATATAAACTGTATAATGAGCCCAAGATAACAGTATATGTAAGAAGCCAAAGTCTAAGATGGTTGAGGCACCTAGGAAGATTAAATAGAGAACGAACAGCTAAACTAGTGCTTACCAGAAAGACTATAGAAAAGAAGAGGAAAGGAAGGCCAAGAAAAAGATGGATGGCAAAAGCGAAGGAGGACCTGAGGATGGAGGGGATCGGCAATTGGAAGGGAGAGGCAATGAACAGAAGAAGATGGAAGAATATAATAAAAAAATTTGTTGTAGTATCGAATAAATTGTAATTTTTAAAAAGTCCGAGGTCTACACGGAATAAAAAGTATGGCAGCCTGATTCCGCTGATGAAGTCAAAACACACATCCAGGAAGTCGAAAATAAAAGTGTATAGAACAGTCATAAGACCCACTATAACTTACGCCTGCGAGACGTAGGTATTAAGCAAAGAGGAGAAAGAGAACCTGGAAAGGTGGGAACGAAAGATACTGAGAGGAATTTATGGAGAAAAAAACACACAAGGAGAATGGCAAAGAAGAACAAACCACGAGGTATATAAACTGTATAATGAGCCCAAGATAACAGTATATGTAAGAAGCCAAAGTTTAAGATGGTTGGGGCACCTAGGAAGATTAAATAGAGAACGAACAGCTAAACTAGTGCTTATCAGAAAGACTATAGAAAAGAAGAGGAAAGGAAGGCCAAGAAAAAGATGGATGGCAAAAGCGAAGGAGGACCTGAGGATGGAGGGGATCGGCAATTGGAAGGGAGAGGCAATGAACAGAAGAAGATGGAAGAATATAATAAAAAAAATTGTTGTAGTATCGAATAAATTGTAATTTTTAAAAAGTCCGAGGTCTACACGGTCTATAGAGCTAATTAAATAAAAAATACGAGTAAAATATCTATACTTTCTTTTTTGAATCCAGTAAAAAAGATACTTTGGAGTAGATACTTTAATTAGTATCGAAAGAAAGTGCTTGTCTGGAAGCGATAGTACACAGTAAAAAATGAGTGTTAATATTAACACTCAAACATGGCATGAGGGTACTCTAAAAAGTTTCAAGCCTGAACGCGGAGACGCTGCACCATCATTTGCCACATTGAAATTTTTCGCAGCCGAATTTAAACGTGGTCGTACCAACTTGGTTGACGATGAACATTCGGGACGGTCAAAAACTGCAACCACTATCGGTAATATAAGAATAGTTCACCGAATGGTGCTAGACGACCGTCGAAATAAGGTTAAAGAGATGGCAAAGGCTGTAGGCATCTCAAAAAAACCTGTTTTTTTAATATTTTGTGGGAACATTTTGTAATGAAAAAACTAACTGCGCGTTGCATGCCATGCTTACTCATTCTGGGCCAAAAACGCATTCGAATGAATGTTTCTAGCCCTGTTGAAGCAGTTTAAGCGAAATAAGTCGAAGTTTTGGCGTCGATTATTTACTGTAGGTGAATCTTAGATACACCAGTACGATCCTGGAGCCAAGGCAAAAACAGTGCAGTCGAAACAGTGGACTGCGAAGAGTGAATCGTCTCCGAAAAAAGGGAAGGCTGTTCCATCGACCGGGAAAGTGATGACGACTAGCTTGAGAAAGGAAAAACCAATAACAGGGGCATCGTTATTTGACAATTTAAAGGCAAAAATTGCGGAAAAACGGTTTTGTTCCACCAAGGCAATACGCTGTCTCACACTTCAGTGGTCGCCATGGAAAAAAACCACGAATTGGGGTTCGAGTTGATGGACCGCCCACCCTAGTCACCAGATCTGGTCCCCACCGAGTTTTTCTGTTTCCTAGACTCAAACTTCCGCTCGGAGGTCAGAGATTTTCATCGAATAATCATATTCGTAAGGACTTGTTTTGCAGAATAAGATGTCAACAACTAGAGATGAGAGCATCACTGGGAAAAGTGTATAGGCTTGCAAAGAAACTATGTTGAGAAACGAAACTAAATTTGGCAACAAAATATTTGTTTCCGTGTTAGGCTAGGAACTTTTGTTAGTCTCAAAAGTACATATAGATCCACAATCACGAGAACAGTTTCACTGAGCAATTTCGAATGTAACGAATTATAAAAAGAATTTCTTAGATGTTAAACCTTCCCATAACGATAGTAGACAGAATGCAAAGATTACATGTTATTTAAGAAAGAAAGATGCAATTTGCACCCTAGCAGTCCTTTTTACACTAAATGATTAACATTTCGAACTTCACAAACTTTCAGGTGTGCAAAATTACAAAATTTAAACTGATTAAGTAAAATATGACTCAGAGTAAGATTCTTACTTAATCTATTTTACTCTCGTTATCTAATCCCATTAATAATATGTATATTCTGAGTGTTAAGATTTGTGGAAAATATATTTACCTTGCATGAAATCATTTTTACCACCTCTTGATTTTTTACTATGTAGCAAGTTGATTATTTAATATGAATTTATAGTTTGTTTGAGGAATGAGAAAGCTTAAAAGCGCTTTTCCAATTGCTGTACCAACAAGCTCAAAATTTCTCAATGTTTGTTGCTTCGTCTATTCCTCGCGAAAAATTATTTACCACTACTAAGAATAGAAATAGAGTGACAAGTAAGCTTTTAGAAAAAAAAAATATTTGGGAGTATCTTACCACAAATACTACTACTTTGAAGGACCAATATTGATACGTTGACGGTTTCATCCCTAGTTATACTAGGGACTCTTGTGATCGCTCGAACCATTTTGAAGGAAGTATACGTTTGGGAACATTAAATCGCATAGCCATTACGTTGAAATGCATATCAAATATCTCCACCAACATAGTGGGCAAGATTGCTGTACTATTTTACCATATATATGTTTCATGAAAACAATTTAAAAAAGAGATATAAAAACAAAGTTCTGAAGAGAAAAGGTCTGGAATTATCTGCAGAAAAATTAGCTATATATTCTTTGTTATAAAATATAGCCTCTTCCTATGAACTAATGAACAGCTAATTGTTCAGGTGCAGAAGGAAAATAGGACAATAGTCTGTGGCGAGATACAGTTTACATCAAAGCCACAAAATTAATGTTGACAACGTGATTTCGGTTCTAGAACACAAATAAGCACTACCATTGCAGATCAATGAGAAAACCAGTGAAGGTGGAAAGATACAATCATTTCAATAAAGAAATTGGATACACGAGACTACTGCAACAACAATACTAGAACAACGATGGCGGACGAATAGATCGAAACCATCACATTCCAGTGAACACCCTGAAGAAGCTGAGAATATTACAAAAGAAACATCGTTTCAAACAAACGACACATGCTAAATTCTGAAAGAAATTATTGTAAAGAAATATACTCTAGCCGATTATTGGAACACATTACGCCAACCTCGCCTTTAGCAGTTCTCTGTGGCTGACATTAAACAGATCATTTATCATAGAACACTTAATTCCAAACCTCAGAGTTCCAGCTCTATTAGGATAGGCAATTCCAAATTATTTGAAATGAAATCTTGAAGGTTGCGGTAATTCTAGATTTTTGTGGAACTTTCTAACCAATAAATCACTTTCACACTAACTAGAGAGAAAAGAAATGGAAACAAAAAGATTCCAGTTGCTGAAATCATACAAAAGAAATAACCAAAATAGTTTTGGAAATCTGACGAATAGATTCAGAAAGAAAAAATGTACCAGAGAAAAGGAAAGAAACATAGAAGAACATGTGAAGCTGGTAAGGTTATTGAAAATTCTTATTGATGAAAAGTGAAATATTTTAGGAGCCAGATCATAACTTTTGAAACATCGTATAGATCTTTCGATCTGACGTACCACCCCAAAGCCGGGTGGACAAGAAATGACACGCCGCATCCGTCAAAGGATATCAACCGTTGTAAATATTGTATCATAGCCAAGGTCTTCTACGTTATACATATTGCAGTTGTCCTCTCGTCGTCGTCGTCATCGTCTTTGTCGCCTACCACCCACGAAGATAAAACCGAACCCATTTGCAGCAGCAGCAATAGCAACGACAACAACAAACAAACAGCATCAAACCGGCGAACAAGCAGGTTCACCAAAAGATTCGAAGTCGCGAAGATGACGGGGGAGCAGCAGAAGTCGTAGTAGTAAAAGAAGAAGGAACAGAAGCAGAAGAAGAAGACGAAAGAGTCCTTTTTTCTTATTTGATCTATTCGCTCTTCGCCTTCTCTTGTTGTTCGTCTCCTTTTTGTCCGATACCTCTTCCATCGACTTACCTACAGCGCGTTTAAGTGCTTATGTTTATGCCATACATACGGATTGTTAATGTTAGGCTTACACAAGTTAGGCAAACGAGGAAATTGATGAAGTTTGCCAATGGCGGATAAATGATCTCCTTTTAAAAAATTTACACACATGCAACGCAAATGACAAATAACGATCAGTTGCCATATATTTTCCTTGTTTGTGTGATGACGCTAAAGTGTGATGGCGCTAAAATTCAATGTGTAGTGTGTAAAATAGATTTAATGTGTTGGTCGAAAAGTGATTGTCTACGGCACGTAAATAGTGCAGGGCATGTTTCAAAAAAAAATTCCACGCGAGATTATGACAAATTTAAATTTAATTCATGTGTTTATTGCACGTAATTTACCATTTCATTTACTAAGGAAGAAAGCATACGTCTCGTTTTGAAATGAATATTCGGACTTTAAGTTACCAAGTGAGAGAACATTACAGAGAGTTGTGCCGTCTACTCGTGAGCATGTCGAGAAAAGAATTAAATCGGAGTTGCAAGATAAAAAACTGTGGTTATGTGTGGACGAAACAGCAGATCGTAAAAAAACATTCTGTGGTTAATGTAATGGTACGTACAATGGAACCACATCGACCGTCACCCTCAATTTTACTAGCTTCCAGACGAATACAACAATGCACTGCCGAAGTAATTTCAATGTTGGTGTTAAATACATTGGAAAAGTTTGAACTTTCAACAAATCAACTGTTGATGTTTATGAGTGATGGTGCCGCAAACATGCTTGCTGTAGCTCGATTTCTTAAAAAACATTGTGCTAACTTGTTGCATATTACATGTAAAATTCATACTCTCAGTCTCATAGCAGATAGTATCAGAAAATGTTATCCCGAGGTAGACGCTCTAATAGCACATACAAAAGCTGTGTTTGTAAAATCCCCAAAACGTATTCGGGAATTTTATAGACTATGCCCCGGTATTCCTGAACCACCACAACCTATTCTTACTCGTTGGGGAACATGGTTAGAGGCTGCATTTTATTATCTTGAATATTTTGAGAATATAAAGAACGTGATTTTAGAATTCGACCCAAAGAAAGCTGCGGCTGTCAAGGTAAGCCGCTTGAAATTTCAGGATAGTCAAGTTAAAACAGATTTGGAAATTATTCAGAACAATTACGTGGGACTAGCGGATGCGATAGAAAAACTACAAAATTCTTCGGTGTCGTTAGTGCAATCTTTGCAAATAGTGCAACATGTTCACGCACAGCTATGTGCGATAGAAGACGCAAGAAATGTTGCTTAGATAAAGACTCTGATTTTGGCACATTAAAACAAATTTGTGAATAAATATTAAATAGACATTATCCACTTTGTGATTTCACGGAGGACTATTAAAACGGTAAGTGCTTGAGCACGTATCACATTTAATTCATTTTGTGTAAACTTTTATGCGTCCGCCACTGGCTTTCAGCGCAGTTTGCGTTGCTCTAATTATCACTGCATTTTGAGATATCTGGCATTAAAGAAACACCACCATTGCAACACTTCTATGTAGGTTTTTATGTGCGTAATATTGCTTTTGTTACTGACTTCAATTATACATCTGGTCACACAACAAAATGGAATCGAGTTTTTTAATTGTTTGTTGCCAGCTATCAGTAAAAAGCGAAGGTGCTGCTCGCTCTGGTAGCAAAATGCTGCAGGACTTAGCGGGTTGAAGCTGGTGACGGTTATTGCAACGAACAGCTCGCCGACAACAAATTACTAAGCAAGATTAAACTGTCAGATGTAACCAAGATAAAAAATAATAAAAAAAACATGGCCCTCTCGATTACGTTTTTTTATGATAATTATAGTATATTGTTTCACCTGTTTATTATCTACCTCATTGTTTAAAAGAGAAATTAAACCAGTTGTCAATAATGATTGATTGATTGATTATATCCAGAAACAGGATAAGGTCCCTTACATCCCTAACACTGCGGCCCAACGGGCCTATTGCGTTGATCCTGCTTTGGTTTCAGGTTTACTCAAATAGGTTAGTTCCATTGTTCAATAATTTTTTCTCGATGATGAATATATTGCGTTTTGCAGAGCAAATCTGTGCAGACTCAACACTGCCCATTCGAAAATAATATGAGAAGCTATTTCCTCTTTTACATTACAAAGTCTGCATATGAGACCCCATCTTGTGCAGATGACCGCTCAAACAGTCATGTTCTAATAATAGACATATTTTTGTTCTAACTTAAATCCTGTTTAATGCAAGTATATCACCAGTTAGATGTTGAGCAGGTCTTTTCATAACTTGTTTGCTGTGTCGCTATCCAGCTGCATGGTTCCAATAGCATTAATGATATTTTGTAATTCACTTAATTGCACCACGTACTGCTCTTGGGAACAAAAAGAAGCCATTAGGCGATAGATCAGGTGAATATGGGCAATGAGACATTAATTCGATGTTTTTCTCCTTCAAAAAAGTCAATTGTTTAACGCTCTGTGTGAGAACTGGCATTGTATTGATGAAGGATTATGCGATGTCGATTGTTTTTCCTGATTTCATCGATTACTTCTAGCAAACAAATTATTGTATATCATTCAACATTTACTGTTCTTCGATTCTCCAAAGCAATGCTTGCGACATATCCAGTACAACGAAAGAAATAAGTAACCATTTTCTTGGAAGTGCTTAGCGAACGGACTGCTTTTATTGGATTCGGTTCATCTGAAAACACCCAAACAGTTGATTGTTGTCTAGTTTCCGGCTCGTACGAATGCATCCAAGTTTCGTCATCTGTTACAATATTTGTGTCGAATTTTTTGAGCATTTTCTTATACCAATTGACACAAGCCTTTTCTTGTGCTTGGGTTAAATTATACGGAATCTGTAGCGAACAGATCTTTTTCACACCTTCATGCAAAATCGAATGTACCGCAGTCTTCGATATGCCTAAGAATGCCTTTATCTCACGGTAAGTCATATGCCAATTTTCTTCAATCATGTGAAATTTCCATTCATTCACAAAATTACTTTCTTTGAACGCTCACTCTAAACAAACTATTCGGCTGATTTCTGCGCTGTTACTGCTTCAACAATAACAAATACCAAGTTTTACGAAAATAGTATAAAATCTCAAAAGTGCCACCTAGTGTTCGTTTGTAAAGCTTAAGGGGCTATCCTCACCTCCTCGCACCTAGACCGTTACTACCGCTAATACAAGGTTAAACAGTTTTGACGTCAGCAGACTGTGACGTGAAGTAAGCCCTCGATCAGCCATAAACGCGTTTACACGTATAAAAAAAAATACTGTGTAATGATATTTCCGTACTTTGTCGGTGATACCTGTAATGTTTTTCTAGTGTTGTACAAGCGATAAAACCTTTTCTGAAACGATAAAAATGGGGTAACCTAACCTAACATGGCGTCGGATGTTTTGTATGTTTTGTTTATGAGTTACACTTTGTAACTAAAAGATGCTATTCCAACTCAATTCACTAACTGTCTGTTGTACTTGACAAAAAACGTGGAGATGTTATCGCTCAAATAGTTTTATATCCTTACGTTATATTTAACAAAATTATTTTTGAAGAAGAGATGTTTCTAAATGTGCGTCATAAACGTCCTAATAGAAAATATATTTAAATTATATCACCGAACGTAGCCATTTTGGATTATATCACCGAACGTAGCCATTTTGGATACTGATATATGTAAATGTCATATTCACAGCAGTGAACGTATTACAACAATTATAATAACTTGTTCTGCAAATGCACTACTTAGAAATGATTGTGGGAAAAGTAATGATAGATTAAGTGAAACACCATATAATAGGAAAGATAGGTTAAGTAAAACACCACATAATAAGAGATTAGAAAAGATCCTGGTTAAATAGCATGTCTGTAAATTTTCTCGTGAAATTGAACAAAATTTCAAATAAAATTGCAATTACTATATCATTTCAACCTTAGTTTCGTTCAAATACATATACAATTACAAATAATAATAATAAGTCGAACAAATATCAACTACAAATACATCTTTCACGAAAACGGTGCTCGGTTATGTGTTATGTTTGTGTTTCAAACTTCGTTTTTCCAAAATAAAATCGAATGGGATGCGAAGAAGGGCTCAGTTGACGACTGTCACCCTCTTTAAACCGGAAGCCCTTCAAAACTTAAAAAGGAAATGCAAAAAAACGATTCCTTTCCCGCTTAGGCTATTATTGTCCACAGCGATACATCGCCTACCGAGCGTGACGTCATCGAAGAGCGCTGAGGCTTTCTAGTTTCGGAGGTAACGCCTAGATCCAGCTCAGGTACTGTAAAATTCATTTTAGAACCTTCTCTCGCTAGCTCGTCTAAAATGTCATTGTCCGCTATACCCTTGTGCCCCGATACCCACACCAAAGTAACCTTGTTAGGTTTAAACAGGGCCATAATTTTGATTAGTTTATCTATTGTCTGTTGACCTTTCTGTGTATTTTGTTTTGGGAAACTTATTTATGATTAATTTACTGTGAAATTTTAAATAGCATTTGGTAAATATTTAGTGTTTCCCTAAAATGTCGAAGTATTGTGATTGTGACTATACATTTTTTATCATTATACCCTTAAATGATACCTATAATGGCTAAGATTAACTTTAGCATCATGTATACGCGCCTTCTTTGTCACTAAGCAGAGAGCACAAGACATATCGCCAAGTGCGAACGAGACCGAAACGGACCATCATCCTCTCAACATTTCGCATGCGGTCGCCTCGTCAATCTCGCAATCGGCCGTCACCATCTAGACATGGCCATCGCTGGCGGCGAACATGCACCGTTTCGGCGGCCGATACGACCGACCGACGACGGGAAGACAATGGGACGATGATGGAAGCGCGACGAAGAGGCGAACAACGCGCGAACGATCGGCACAGGTCGGGGAGCACACATGAAGTGTAAGATGATGGGGCATGAGATGCTCCCACACACAGAGACATGTACACACATATACGTCTACGTTCATAGGTGACAAGGAACTTTAAGTGTATCTACTTAAGATATCGAACGTCCCGATAACAATGCTATACAGCCGATGTCGCGAAATCTATAAATTGTATCTACTGGCTCCGGGGCTTTCAATAAAGTCCGATGAAAATATCTACTAGTAAAAGGAGTAGGGTAGACCAGCTTCTCTATTGGATACGTACTAATTTTTTGGACATTACATTTAACCCCTTTCCGAATTTGCCAGAATTCGAAACGTGTTAACTCGATCAACCTGAGAGACATATCGAATTTAATCGATTTGACCCGTTTATCCAATTCCCGCTCTTGCAATTTACCCAAGTTACCTCGGGAAACTTTTACTTAATGGTTTGCAAATAGTATGGATAGCAAAAGGGGGTGGGGAGACAAGGAGCGAGTAGCATTCTTATTTTACGCACGTCCAATCGTGTTATTTTTGATCTGACTGTTACGAGAGGTAGTTGTACCTTTTATAAAGACGCATTACCCTTATTTGTCTGTTTTGATGTGATTTGTTTTGGGCGAAACGTGGATGTGGATAAAAATAGTGACGAATCTAACAGTTATGAGATGAATGAATCAGGAACCTCGGAAGAGGATGAAATTGAGGACTATTCAAGCGAATTAGAATCGAACGATGTTGCCAGCTCATCGGGTTTTCATAATGCCCGTTGTTGGGTGGAAATTGATATTCAACCAGGTCTGGTTCCGCCTAAATTTCCTTTTGCTGGAAAACCTAAATGACATGTCGATATACAACATGACGAAAAAAACTGCCTTATGGAAAAAACGGTACGCCCAGCAGCAAAATATGGGTCTCAATCAACAATAACAAAATTAGAGCTCAATGGCTTTACTGGTCAAAGAAGCCACTTATTGAGACATCTTTCTTTGGTAAAGTCAACTTACAGAAGATACTGCTTAATAGAAAGATATCTTCATTTTCCTAACTATGAAAATTTCGATCGAGATATCCTCCCAAAGTCCAAATTATATATAATATGAGATATCCGCACATATCTCAATTCTAAATTCAAATCATGCTACGATTTAGAACGAGACGTAACAATAAACGAAAGTTTGCTTCCCCATAAGGGCAGACTAAATTGAGTTCAGTATATTGCTAATAAAAGATCAAGATTTGGCATCAAAAGCTTTATGCTTTGCGAGTTTTCTTCAGAATATGTTTGGCGCATTCTAACTGCTACCGGCAAAGACACACAATTTGATCATCTGCCAATTTCTACACGAAATGTCACGAGTCTCATGAAACCTTTGCTACAGGAGAGCAATTGTTTGATTACAGTCAACGTTTATACCTCACCTAAGCTCAGTGATCATCTTTTAGCTAACCGTGCCGATACGTATGGTACAGTGAGGACCCAGAGAAAAGGGCTTCCGCTAGGAACAGAGAGAAAGTTGAAGAAAAATGAAGTGATAGCTTTCCAAAGGGATAAATCTGTAGTAATAAAATGGAAAGATAAAGGAGACGTTTGCATTCTGTCAACTGTACATAATGCAGATATGGTTACTACGGAGAAGAGAGAAAAAAGTAAGAAAGCCGAAGATGATTGAAGCATATCACACGGACAGAGGTATTCCAAAAGGACGTCCATCTGTAACGCCAATTCCACTTAGGCTGACTGGACGTCATTTTCCCGACCGCGTGCCTACAACAGAAAAAAAATCCAACCCTACAAGAGTTTGCGTAGTGTGCAGCAAAACAAAAGATAATAGTGGAAAGAAAATATGACGTGAACCGAGATATTACTGTCCAGACTTTGTGTAGTGCCTTGCTTCAAGACTCACCATGCTAAAAAAAATCTCTAACTATATATTATTTTATTATTTTCATTTTACGTTTTATACATTTAGTAAGTTATAGTTTATAAGTGGATTGAGTTACATTTTGTACGTTTTTGAATGTTTTTCTCTTATACTTTCATGTAATAAACAAAATATGATCGAAATGTGACAATACTTGTTTAACTATCTCTGTATTTTATACTACATATCGATGGGATGATTCCTTGGGGAAACTTGGACCACGAAAGAAAATTTCTGTACATCAAAAATGAAATTTTAATAATGGTTTCCATGTTTGGTATGATTTTTTTGGAAAACCTCTTTCAAAAAAAGTGGTTAAGGAAGAGATTAAATAGCAAAAAAGGATACTTCTACGTAAGTAAGTGGTAGCAGAAAAGTAAGGTTTTGAGAAGTGAGTAATTGACAAACATTTTCATTCTCGCATTGCATATAAAAATTATAATGGAAAAAACGGAGCAATCTTTTATTTTGTGATCGGCTGTAATGCCCACTAGTAACCTTATTATTCAGCTTCAGAACCAGAAAATATCACCAAATATTCTCAATTTGAAGTAGATCTTGACGGCGGAAGGACACTATTAGAATAACATAAAAGATACAAAAGCTTAATATTCTCTCGGTAAAGAAGAACTTTCTCGGAAGCTATTTTCAGACGCTTAAGAAATGCCTATTTTTTTATTAAAAAAATCAACACTAATTCGTAAGTTGGAATTTCTTGTTTTAATTAAAACTTTACGCCGGATTCAACAGCAAGATAGTTAAAGCTTACAATGCATTTAAAACAGCTCACTATTCTCACACATACACATGCGTACACATGCATACAGGCAAAGTGCAACAACACCACATACATTCTCGCATGCCCATGTTACCGGACGATATACGTATTACACATAAAAGGGGGGACGATTTCCTCCTCTTTCCCCAATCTCCCCTTCGCCGAAACGTGGGGAAAAGAGGGAGGAGGGCGTTCGATCCGGAATATTGACATAATTTGCATAAATGCGCAGTAATGGCGAAGTACATCAGGTGGGTAAGTGATTGAGGTATTGGGACACGGTATGGGCATGTCTCCGTATAAAATACAATCTCATCCCGATAGAGACCGATCGACCTCCGGCGGATGCCTGCCGCCGGTGCCCGGGTCGGTCGGGTTGATATGTATATGCGCGCTCTACCCGTTCGGCCGCTCCTCTAACATGATGGGCGACTGAATATTATATTAGCTAATTACGAACCTCGCCAGCCGATCTTCGATCCTGTTTCATCGGACGCGATGCTGAATAACAAATACTCCCTCGATCGTTGCCGTAGATAGAGTATGGTCGGAGTAGATACAACGGACTAACTGACCTACCAGTTCAGTTGTAAAATGAATGCAATTCATTCGGGAGAATTGATATAATTTTTTATTTAAATCGTTACGTTTGTTTTACTCCTTTCGCGATTGACACAGACATTTAAATCATAAACTGTATGCATCAATAATGTTAGCAGGAACTGCGGGATGGTATGGCAAATAACAATAAGTCTCGGCATACACACAAAATCGTTTTCAAATTGAGGGCAAGTGTCGTGAACAACTAGAGGGTACGGCGCTAGGCAGTCTGCTGTGCTCTTTCATAGTCAACTTGTTCATGAGTAAATTTGAGACGAGTTCGAAAAAGGACAACGTATGCAGTAAAACCTCTATTTTCGGCCACCTCTTAAAAGCGGTCACCTCTAAAAACGACCAGCTTTTCAAATTTACAAATGGAATACACGTAATGATGACCCTCCTAATAGCGGGCACCTCCATAAAACGGCCACGGCCACTTCCATGAAAATTTTTTTACGAAAATACCTGCAATTTTACCTCTCATTATTATTATAATTCTGAAAAACGGTATTCAACTTACCCACCTCAAAGACATGCCGCCTTCCCGGATTTGACGATCATTTATTCAATTTAATACAGATGGAACGATTGTAGGCAGATGTATTTACTGCACATTTCTGAGATTTGGGGGAATTATGTACATAACATGCATAGTATGTATGATTGTATGTACGAGGGATGATCGTAAAATAAGGTTCCCAAAGCCCTACAGCAGCAATAAGACGTTTTAGGTGAAATCCGACAACATTGGCGTGTGCAGCAGCTCTCCCACTCTAGCCTCTCTCTCAGCCGTTCGAGATGGAACTCCCGATCGCCGCTACCGCCAGGTGCGAAATTCGCTCTATGATACGTTTTCTAAATGCGAAAGGGGTTTCACCTATAAACATTCATCGCCAATTAACCGAAGTTTATGGAGAAAAGTGTATAGCTGTTCAACACATCCGCAAATGGTGTAGGAAATTCGCTGGAGATCGGACAGAAATTCACGATGAAGAGCGGAGCGGAAGACCATCAGTTTCAGAGGAAATCGTTGAAAAGGTCGAGAGCATACTGCTTGATGATCGGAGGGTCACCATTCGTCAACTCGCTCTTCGGATTCCTGAGATTTCCAACACCACAATTGAAAAGATTTTGACCGAAAAACGGGGATACCGCAAGGTGTGCGCGCGGTGGGTGCCGCGAATGCTCACGGAAGACCATAAGTAGAAACGCTGCTAGTGTGCCCAGGCGTTTCTTCAACAATGTCAAGACAACAAGGAGGAACTTTTGGACTCTATTGTTACGGGTGACGAAACATGGGTGTTTCATTTCACTCCCGAAAATAAGCGACAATCATGCGAATGGCGCCACTCAACTTCGCCGAAGCCAAAGAAGTTTAAACAAACGCAATCTGCTGGCAAAGTCATGGAAACCGTCTTTTGGGACAGGAAAGGGCAATTGCTGCTCGACTTTTTGCCTCCTGGGACGACAATAAACTCAAACAGGTACTGCGCTACACTGACCAAACTCAGACGGGCGTTGCAGAACCGCCGGAGAGGAAGACTGACTGCAGGTGTGACGCTTCTTCATGACAACGCTCGGCCCCACGTCTCTCGTCAAACCCAGAAACTGCTAACAAAATTTGGCTGGACTGTCATGCCAATGGCATGTCGGATGCTTAAGAAAGTCCAACATAAGCATTATGTAAGAAATTCCACGACCTTAATCCCAGCAGAAACCCGCGACAAGAAATTTGTGAAACTTCCCTTCCACAAAATATCGAAAGGTATTAGTAAAGTTTTTAGGGGGCAAGACATGAACGTATGTTTCAGTTCGCGAAATACTTACACTCAAAAACTTTCTTGGCAATCCAAAAGACAAACCGGACATGAAAGAAAGGTCGGGAATTTATAAAATTGCATGTAATGATTGTGATAAAGCCTATATTGGTCAAGCGAAACGAGCGATAGATACTAGATTCAATGAATGTATGGAAAGATAGAAGCGTGAAGTGTAACACAACACATAAACGAAACCGGGCATAATATTAAAACCTGAAACTGATTAAACTGATTAAGAACTTCTCCGTAGGAATTAAACGCTTAGAAAATTAAGCTACAAAGCCACGACAACGACGCGATTCCAACCCGGAAACCAAAAGTATAGGCTTACAAAACTATTACATAAAAAGAAACACAAATTTAATCAATAGAGAAAACGGACCATTACATTACATTTGGTTTATGGTGTGTGCTACAATAGCAAGAAACTCTTTCATCTATCTTTCCGTATATTCCGCATTTTTTTAGTCTTTAGTTTTAGAGTGTATAGGCGGAAGGAACACAAATTTGACAGAAAGAAAGAACATAACCGCTGTCTCATTCTATTTTTATTAAGGTCGGGCAGCCACATGTTTTGCGCTTCGTGATGACAAGACCCTTTCGTCTATTTCTCCTTATTTTCGCCTGGTTCCTGGTTTAGTCCTAAGTAACAAAAATAGGTACCAGTGTATATTTTTCTTGAGAGTAGGGATAAAGCAAATTTGTTAGAATTAAAATGTTTTCTCAAATCATTCGGTTACGCGGGTGACGATGAGGACTCACAAGTCCTCGAAACGGCTGTTCCGAGTTAATTAATAATTTGTGTGGTGCGGAGTGTGCCCAGACTTATTGTTGTTTGTTAACTGTATGTATAGTTGTATAAATGGTTGTAGCTAAAGGTAGACGAAAATTATATCACAGTTATTATACAAAGGTTATCATTAAGAACGCTTTCGAGTATTAATTATTAGACATCGCCATACTAGAACCTCACCACTAACTGTTCTTTAGTGTTTTATCCAACAGATACTTAATCATCAAGAACAAAATTTCTTGGCGCTTTCAGCTTTACTTTTCCTTCGTCCAAATTCAGCTTTGGTGCGAATCAGAATCCACCTTCTTAAGACGCACAATCTGCATACACCTTATGTCTTCGCAAACACATAAATATCTCTGCTTTTGACTCATTTACTCTCGACCGTACAAAGGCGATGGAAGGACGTCAAGCGAACCGCTAGGATAGTGAGTTACGCTCGAACGCGATGAAGAGGACACGATCCATCGATCCGATAGCCGCGTTCTGCATGCGACACAATGGCTGCACACACGCACTCCCCGATCCCGTGCCCCGTTCCCACGGCACTTGCACATACGTAGTTACTTACAAGTGCCGTGCGATTTTAATATACACTCTACGTGGTGCATAGATATCGACACATTTTTAAGAACACCATATTAGCGTATGCAAGCATAATATGTTCGCAGATGCAGTAGCTAGTTTAGGTATTACGTAAATATGTATATTAGTGAGTATGCCAGTAAACTTTTCGTTTACGTATTGAATTCTATATATTCAGAAGGTAAATCAGGACGACCGGCTAGGTTATAAGCAGTTTGTGTTAAGATACAGTTAGGATTATTGCCAAAGTTTCTAGTACCAGTGATCATATCCATATAAATTGCCATACTGATTCTATTATTTTATTTTACCCTCCTTATTTAAAGTAAAGTGATCATTTTTGAAATATGGCATCAATTCTTCCAGCAGATTACAGCAGTAATTGCTAATAATACCATTCTAGATGTTAGAATGTAAATTTCAGATAATCTTCCATGCTTGCTTACTATAAGTCTTTGAAGAACGAAATAGAGCAATAAAGCGTGAAAAAGCAGACTATTTCCGGCAACGGTGCTCGTTAAACTCCGGGAATAGAAAAAATCTTTGGAAGGAAGTAAAGAAACTTACTCGTGACCATTCTAAAAACCCGGATATTCCCCACTACTTGAAAGACGTAGAAATTTTAAATAACCATTTCCTCTCTTCTGTTATTACTCCGATCATCAATATATCAAATGATTTTCATTTCCTCGACTCCTTTCGAAGATGTGTTCGCATCGTTAGGAAAATTTGCGAATAATGCGATTGGCACGGATAATATTAATGCGCATGTTTTGAAAATATGTATACCTTTACTGTTAGACTATATACTTCATATTTTAAACTTTTGCATCAACTCCGTTTTTTCGTCCATCCGGAAATCTTCCACCATTATCCCATTGTCTAAAACTAAGAACATTCAAAACATGAATGACCTTAGACCGATTACCATACTTCCTGCTCTAGGTAAAGTTTTCGAAGATGTATTGACAGCCAGCTTAGAGCATTTATTTGTGAACCAAATCGATGTTTTACCTGGGTGTCAATCTGGGTTCAGGGCTGGCTACAGCAGCATTTCGACTACACAAGTTTACAAATTCCGATCAACTTTTGGACCCGTGCAGATGAGAACGATTTTTAATGTAATTTGATGCGCTGAATCTGAATCTTTACTCCGTTTGTCAAGATTGGTTCAAGTTTTCGAGTTCTCGCATGTTAGCAGCATTGCGCTGTCAAAGCGACTGTCAGTTCACGGCGTCGCTAGAAAAATCATTTCAATAATGTTCGAAACGCTTTGTATTTGTTTAGGAAAGTGTGAAAATGTAAGGACAGCGTTGTATAGTTGATTCAAAATGTTTTTCTTACGTTTGTGGATGTTGTATGATCGGAAAAAGTGGCAAAATAATTATGAAAGCGCTCAAAGATGCGTATTTACATTACTTTGGTTTCTCTGTAGCAAACACACACAATCCGTGGGTGCCGAAATTGTTTTGCAACGCGTGCAGAACAAAACTGTACAAATGGTCACTTGGTAAAAATTGGTCAATTGGTAAAAATGGAGAGAACCGAAGAACCATGTGGATGATTGCTACTTTTGTTTGATGAATGTTGCCAGTATAAATCCAAGAAAACTTACACAATATAAATATCCTGATGTATCATCGGTGTCCAAGCCAGTTCCATGTACGAGTAATGACCTATTGCCAGTTTGTCCAGGTACAAGTGCAAATGCCCTGGTAACTTCGACTTCATCACCGTCGACCAATGGAAGCTATTACGTCATGGAAGAAAAGCATTTAATTTCGCAAAGCGAACTGAGTGATTTGATTCGTGATTTGAATTTATCAAAACAAAAAACAGAGCTGCTTGCATCACGGTTGCAGGAGTGGAAATATCTTGACACTCGAACACAAGTCACTGTATACACCAACAGAAATCAGGCGTTTCTACCGTTCTTCAAAAAAGGAAGAGCTGTTGTGCTTCTGCGATGACATCAACGGTTTATTCGATGTGATGAATACACCATACGATCGAAATGAATAGCGTTTGTTTATCGATGGTTCAAAATATAGTTTAATGGCCGCTCTGTTATATAACGGATATAAAAAACCATCCATTCCGATTGCTCATACAGTACAAACGAAGGAATGCTACGAGACAATGCGTAAAATTTTAGCCAAGATCAAATACAATGAGCATAAATGGAAAATTTGTGGCGATCTAAAGATTTGAAAGTTTATTATATAAATCTGAAACATTAATTGATTTACATATTATTCCAATAGGTGATCGGTCTCTTGATTGGAATGCAATCTGGATTTACCAAATTTTGCTGTTTTTTGTGCCTGTGGGATGGCCGGGCAACTGAACATCATTATGTGAGAAAAGATTGGCCAAGTCGTACGAATTATGAGCCAGGAAAATAAAACATCTCTTCTGCACCCCTTGTGAACCCACGGGACATTTTCCTGCCACCTCTTCACATTAAACTTGGCCTTATAAAGAATTTCATCAAAGCGCTAAACAGGGAAGGACCGGCTTTTCAGTACTTAATCAAGTTGTTTCCCAAATTGTCATACGCAAGGATTAAAGAAGGAATATTTGTTGGACCTGATATTCGAAAATTAATGGCCGACGGAAACTTTACAAAATATTTAACGCCCGATGAAGCCGCAGCATGGGCATCATTTAAAAATGTTATTCACAGCTTTCTCGGTAACTGCAAATCCCCGGATTACAAGCAAATAATCAACAATTTGTTGCAAGATTGGAGCTCGAATGTCTCTCAAGATTCATTTTCTGCATTCTCATATCGATTTTTGCCCTGAAAACTTTGGCGGTACGAGCGACGGGCAAGGAGAGCGCTTACACCAAGGTATGACGAAAATCGAAAGACGATACCGCTCTTCATTTTTGATTTATCACTTTTAATTGAATAAAATGGCCCTTAATTGTCAAAAATTGTAAAAAATTATTTTATCGAATATCTCGAAAACTAGAACCAATCTTAAAAAAAGGATTGGAGATTCGGATTCAGCGCCCCAAATTACCTTACTAACAACTTTTGGTTGCTCAGGTCAAAAACCGTGTATACTTGTGCTATTACCCGTGTAATGGACGATATACTACATGCTAGTGACGAGGGCAAGGTTACAGCTCTGGTCCTTCTATATTTTAGTAGGGCGTTTGATACGATCCACCACGGATTATTAAATGCCTTGTCAGCCATTAGTTTGCACCCCGCGGTGAACTTTTCGGGTGTTGTCGATGGTTGCGGTTTTTTGGCCGACCCAAACGTTCATCGTCAACTGTCCAAAATGTCACTTAATTTACATAGGCGTATTGTCTTTCAAATGCAAGAATTTAATGATGGCCCAATATTCGATTTTTTCCATTTTTACAGAAACACTAACATCGTCTAACACAGACAACTGTTAAACAACAACTGAGTATGCAACATAGCTGAAGTTTTCAAGGCAAGCGCAATTATACTACCAGAATATTTTTGAAAAGTACCGCCATCTTGATGAATGTAAAAGCACAAAAAGTGTTGGAAAAAGCTTCTTTGGATACTCGGCATGGGTTTCGTCCTATGCATCATGACAACCAATATGCATTGTATGCGTCCAGTCGGTCGAATTCATCAATTTTACATCACATTATTCATTACGTGCTTCTATACACACAATTTTGGTAGATGTGAATGAAGGTTGCCTTGTTCCCCATTTTTCAGGAAGACTCTCATTCATAAGTGTTTGTTTTGATAATTTAATACCATTATTAGCAAAAATATGCTTGGCAATATTTGACTGTATCTATTTCCCTCCAATTCCCTTAATTTCGTTGCAGTAACCTTTCTTATGTTTCAAATTTCGAAAGATTAGAACAAAATGCATTTTGGAAGTCTGTTGTTTAACTACACCAAAGCTTAATTGGAAATACATAGTTAATTGTAACACCAGATGTGAGCCATGCTAGAAGGAAAAACCGTAACCTACTCAAATTACTACTACTGGAAAGAGAAGAGGGTGGGTTATTTGCAACAATAACAGCTGAAAAGTCGTCCTCAAATAGGTAAAGCGGTTCCCTAAAGCGTTTTTTAAAGCTCTACATCAGGTATGGGCAACCTTTGCTTAGCTGAGGGCGTAATTTCGGGACTTAATCAGGTCACAGGCCGTAGGTAAGAAATAAGTAGGTAGTAGTGAATAAAAAGGCGATAAAAATTCACATATTTTTTTATTTATTAGAATTATAATAGCATAATCAAACATATAAAAAGCAAATTAACAAAAAAAGATAGAAAAAGCAAATTAACAAAAAAAGATAGAAAAATCAAATGAAAATCAATGAGAGACTTGAGTTTGAAGCTGAGAAACAAGATGATCAATATTGGGGTCAATATCGAGCCGAGTACAAATTATTTTTCTTGCGAAAACTCTCAGCTGTGGATACTTTTCTTCGGAAAGGTATGTTCTGTAAAATTCGCTTAGTTCCACATCATCAAATTTAGACTTCAAATATGAGTCTTCTTGAAGCTCGATCAACTCCATTTGTAGGTGAAGCGGAGCACCTTCCACGGATTTGCAAAAATATTGAAAGTGCTATTCATATTCCTAAAATCGGAAAACCGATCGGTGAATTGCTCTGACTGTAGTTTCAGTTCTTCAGCATAGCGACCGTAATCAATGTTTTCGTGACTGGATAATGTTACAAAATGAAAACAGTTTTTACTTCTCATTTGTGTTTCCCACAAGCGAATTTTGTTTTGAAAAGCTTTAAGATGACTGTACAGCTGATTTACCAATTGCCCTTGTTTTTGAAGCTTCAAGTTCAGGTCGTTTAAGTGTCCTGTGATGTCTACCAGAAATGCCAAGTCACAAAGCCATGTTGGACCACAAATTTGAGGCAATGTTTTCTCTTTCATTTCCATAAAATCAGCTATTTCTTTTCTAAGGTCATAAAATCCTTTTAGCATTTTGCCTTTGCTTAGCCACCTTACTTCGCAATAGTATGTTACATCATCGTGTTCTAAAGAGAGTTCATCCAAAAATGCTTTAAACTGGCGATGGTTAAGACCGCGGGATCTAATAAAATTGATGGTATTTACTACCACATCCATAACGTTCTTCAGTCGAATGGACTTAGAGTACAAGTTTTGTTGGTGAATAATGCAATGCAGAATTATTAAATCACATTCTTGCACATTCATAGCGGTTGCTCTTTCCTTCAGAATTCCGATAAAACCTTTTCGTGGACCGACCATTGAAGGCGCACCATCTGTGCACACTCCAACTAATTTACACCACTGCAAACCATATTGCTCAAAAGTACTTTGCATCTCGGCAAAAATATCTTTTCCAGTAATGGTCCCTTGTAGCGACCGTAAAGCCAGTAATTCCTCTGTCACTACAAATTCTTCATCAACACCTCGTATAAAAATAGCTAACCGGGCTGTGTCAGATAAATCTGTACTCTCATCCAAAGCAATCGAAAATGCTTGAAAACCAGCCAGTCTATCAGTCAATGTTTTTTTGATATCACTAGCCATCATATCTATAAGTCGAACAACAGTACGTCGCGATAAGCTCACTTTCTCAAACTCTTTTTTCTTTTCTGGACACAAAAGTTCTGCAACATCTACTAGACACTTTTTAACAAACTCTCCCTCAGAATATGACTTCGATGTTTTCGCTATTTTGGAACTAACTATAAAACTAGCTTTAACAACACTGTCTAGATTTGATCTTTGTGAATGGAACATTTCTTGCTGTTTCAGTGTTACAAACCTGTAACTGATTTGCATACGGACAATATTATGGAACTCCTAGTAACAATATTGACAAGAAAACATGACTAATATGGACTGTAGACTCTGAAAGGAACATACTCCAGGCGTTAACTGTTGCTCGAAAATGGTTGCTGTTTAACTTTCTTTAATAATTTTACAATTGCCGTGCCTTCAATCCTCGAAATCGACGTTGATCGGCATCTGAAAATATTACCAAACAAAAATGCAATGAGTCACGATAATATACCGTAGAGCGGGGATACTTTTCCCTGCAAAGCGCAATTGATCTACCAATGATCGAGAGAACTGACCTGTTCAAGTAAAACGAAACCGAAGCAGGAATAATACAGTAGGCTATTGAGCCTCAGTATTAAGGATGCAAAGGCTAACCCTGCTTTGGCAGAAATCAATCATCAATCATATATCAAAGTAACTACTGTAACTGACTGTATGAATTTACAACGTCAACTAAATATTTCACAAATTTAATCTGTATACCTACGTCAACAACGATCAACTCGGCGATTTTTGTATAACCCCTACGATGATGATCGCCGATGAATTCCGCGAGAGCTTCTACATTAACAGGAATTTGAGTGTTGAATTTCGCTTCGCTTCGAAGTGCTGATGCATATGGACTAGCGTCCGTGTATATTATGTCAATTTCAATAAAGGAAAAATATCGGCCGCATACCTGACCATTGAGTCCGTCTGCTTGTCATCGTTTTGTCGCGGTTTTGCGGATGGACGCAATGTGAAAGGAGAAACGGTCCAACGCTAGCAGTGGCAGAAGGGCAGGTGGCGGACTGCCAGTAATTGGGCCAGTGACACAGCAAAACTGCACTTAATTGGATATTCCAATAGGGTGTATCATAGCGGAATATACAGCTCGGATTATAAAAAGACTGAAAGAATGCTAAAAGATTTAACGTTACGTTCTACTATTTAGAAGAAAAAAATTATAGAACGGAAATTATATTTCAGTAAATTCCAATTATCAGAACTACTACGTTAATGGATTTTATAAACTCCGAATTGTAATATTTATCTTCTTAGTAAAATTATTCCTTTCAATACATTATAACAACAAAATAATTGATGGCACTGAAAGATTTATAAGTAATTTAAATGGAGAATAAAATGTATTAAATTCAGAACGAAGAGTAAAATTAATTTTCGGTTTTAGTATTGCACTTTTTATGTTGGCAAAAGTAACAAAATACCTTGTTTAAATTGATTAATTTCTAAGTGTAAAATCGATTCAGATAGCATAGCAAATAGCATAGACGATGGAAAAATAATTCATGACATGGACCTTCGAAGCTGAGCTTTAGAAGCTAAAGAAGAAATTGGACACGACACGTTTAAAGCAGGACATTGGTGGATATTGCATTTCAAGAAAGTGCATAATATTGTGTCACGCAAAATAACAAAATTTATTACTAGGTCGACTCGTGCTGATATGGAAGACCTACGATTGTTAAGCAATAATTTTATTAAGGAAGTCAAACCCCATTTCGCTAGTATCGACAGAAGCAACGTATACAACGCCGATGAAAGTGGACTTAATCTAGAAATGCACTCCAGCCGTACTTTGGCAGTAAAGGGTGAGAAAACCGTTGAAGCTGTAATGCAATCTTGGCACTCAACAACACATAGTTATACAATCTTACCGGCCATTTCTGCAGATGGACGGTTACTTTCGCTATTATTTTTGGTATTAAAGGAATCTACAAATACGTTTGGACCTCGAGTTGCGCAATCATTGATTAGACCAGCAAATGTGTATATTTCTTATTCGACGTTTGAAAAGCTCACTTCAAATCCTTTCAAAACCTGGCTAACTGTTGGCTGAACTGATGTTTTCTTACCCAATATCGGAGCAAAAGGTGTTCTCTTGATTGATTCTTGGAGTGGACATTGTAGTTCCGAACTTCAGAAATTGGTGCCAAAAGATAAAACTGTTAACATTTTAAATATCCTTAAGAAAACAACAGCAATGGTACAACCTCTAGATGTGTTTGGTTTTAGATTATAGAAAAATTTTATTAGAACTTTTTCTGGTACAGTGATTCTTATGAACTACAACATAGATTTGCATCAGAGAAATAGTATTATCAAGCTGCAATCGTTGACCCACAATCAGTTTTCTTCACCGAGATTTTTCGATGTCTTCAAATACTCGTGGTATAAGAGTGGATACGTGGATGAAAGACCGGAATCCTTTAAAAATCCAGTACAGTTTTGTTTTGCTAAAGACGCGGAGTCTACGCCCTTGTGTAGTGTTTGTGAAAAACCTGCTACTGTGCGTTGTTCGTGGTGCAAACAATACCTGTGTTTTGAACACTTTTATACTGACTACCATTACTGTAATCATTACGTAGCATAATTACTATATGTATAATGTCACAATTATAATTTCAATAATCACATTACAGTGTGTAGTGTATTGAATATTTCATAAGCATTACACTTTCTTTTTTATTCTGCTCCACTGTTTTCCGAAAATGTGTTAGTTACAAACAAGTTAGTTATATGAATATTGCTCTAGAATATGCCGAGCTGTAAATGTACACTGCACGAAGGAACGCTTCTCATACATTATTTTAAACGGCCACCTGTGGTCATTTCAATCACATTATATTATAGTATTTCTTAAAGCATGTATGGAAATAATAAATAATTTCTAAATAAATATATATTTATAACGACAATTAATGACAAGTAAAGTTTTATTATCGTCTTTTAATATCTTTATTATTAACTGTCTCAATTTGACCACATACATATTCTACATAAAACCGACTCTATTTGAGAAAAAATAAAATATAAAAATGTAAAAAAAATGGGGGTATGGGGTACCCGGTTCCCCGTTAGTAATTTTCCCCGGAAATAATTCACGCCATCCTTTAGACTATGTAATATACTTTATTTGTGAAAAATAAAGAAATAAAAATTTTAAAAAAGGGGGGTACGGGGCACCCGATTCGCCGTTATTAATTTTTCCCGAAACTAAGTCGCGCCATCCTTTAGACTATGTAATATACTTTATTTGTGAAAAATAAAGAAAGAAAAATTTAAAAAACGGGGGGGGGGACCCCGGTCCCGCGTTATAAATTTTTTCCGAAAATAATTCGCGTCATCCTTGGGACTATGTAATTTACTTCAAACTATATTCTAAAAAGAAAAAGATATTTACACAAATAAAAAAAAACAAAAATCTTTGGAGGGGGCTGTACCCCCAAATCGGCGAGATACGCTAGGTAAGAAAAAAATTGTGTTCTTATACCAAGGTACTCTTTCAGTCTGTGCGGTTTCATCGAAATCGAGAAGTACGGGTTGCCGGTGTTCCCTTGTTAGTAAATTAAAAAAGGCTTGCAGAATTACTATGCCTAACGCGTAATTCATCGCCTTTGCTGGGCATCTCCACACACTACCAGCACGATACATGGTTTGTGTATTTTAAATTTTCTTCAACTTTTGCTAAATTCTGTATTTAAGGTAAATATTAATATTCAACGCTGCAGACAATACAGTACCCACAGCATGTAATGCTTTTCTTTATAGAGAATATACGTTTTTCATGTTATGGAAATTTCCGTCCAAGGCGAGGAAACTTACTGGCCTGCTAATTGGGATCTATCATGATAGTCTTACAAATAGCAATATTTTTTAAATAAACTTATAGAACTTATAATTGTTAAATTTATCCCACCAATTCTTTAACGAAAACGTTAAATAGAAGAACTAAAGGAGTACAAAATGAACAATACTACATAATTCACTTAATTTCATTCATGTCTTGTCACGGCGGATGGACCTTTCCCATTTTTTTTTCCTTTCGATTGCAGGAGTCTGTTGACGGCATTACATTTTAATAGTTGCGTTGTACTCCGTTACTTCTGCTCAACTTAAAATATTTACGATCAATAGTGAATAGGTAAAAAAAAAAACAAAAATGTTTCACCCAGCATTTTTGTCTTTATCTACACCCAAATATTTCCAATATCGATACACATACTCAATGTACAGCGACAATAACAACTACCACCTCAATCGAGACAAGAGATATATTACGAGGGTAGGACGGGTTCGAGAGACCGTCGGACCTCGGCGAGCAACCAACAAACGAACAAGCGCGACAGACGCTCGCTTCCCCGGTTTGTAGCGCGATCTGTTGTTTATTTTCGCAACGACATTAAATTTTTCATGTCGCGCGGTAGTTATAGATCAGAGGCGGAGGAGGATGAGACCCGTAGCGGACGGAGGTGGTGTACGACGGAGGGGGTGGAAGGGGGAGAAGGACGAGGGGATAATTCATGTCACTTAACAACATCGACGGGGCTTTGCGCTGGCAGTTTTATTGGAGCACCAAATTGGATCCAGGCAGGATGGAGGCAGAACACGTCGCCGTACGTGAATGTGTTTATGTGTGTGTGAGCGAATGTTGGAAATCTCCCCCGTTTTTCGATTCGCACCACCCGCGGATCGCCCGTCCCAGAATTAACACCGTATCATTGATCACCCGAAGTAATAATCCACTAATTTGTCCTCTTCCTACGTCGCGACTAATAGAAATTGTCAATCCTGCAGGCGAAGAGAAGCAACAGTAATGGTGGTAGCTGCCGTTGCTCCGGGGGGTGCCAATGGATATTATACTAACACGACGTGGTACCTATAGCTCCGCGATACCTCCTCAGTACATCTTCCCTGATCGAAGCTATTTGGCGATCTAGTGCTTTGCCCTCGACATCATTTTTCACCCCTAATCTAATTAAATTTGGTAAAAAAATACGTCGAAATAAATAAATCGATGATCTTTTATTCATACTGGATGCGGAGAAGATTAAAACTAAGTCGATTTGAGAAGCCTTTTGATTGATATCGTCCAAAGGGAGAGGCTATTTATTTGTCACCATTATTTTACACCCCAAGCAGATTAAATTGATTGGTTCATTTACAGATTTTGGAAAGGATGTTAACGGAACAGGTTACGGAATAGCAGTCATCTTCTATTTCATCAAATATTGTTGGACGAAATTTTGACAAGCTTTTAAAGATATTGCAGATATTTCCCAAAGAATTAATAGGTTCAGTGTGATTATCGCATCTTGATAACATTTTAATGCGTAGTAACATTTATTTTTCAAGTTATGAAAATGAACCAAAACCTAAATTGCAGGATTATTTACAAAGTTTTTGTTAGTGTTTAAAAAAAAAATAAATCGCCTATATATTTTTCATCATATTTGGGTGGCTTTTTCTGATTTCGATAATATAACATAGTTTGTGACGAACTGATGACCATCTGCACAAATTTAAAGGCTTCTAGGCTAAAAAGAAGAGCATAAAATTATAACAATAATCTTTTATAACAATTAAAGAATTGTTACAAAAAATGATTGTTATAATTTTATGCTCATTTTTAGTCTAGAATCCTTTAAATTTGTTTTCATCTTGCAATTTTGTTCAACTTTTATTTTGTAAATTAATACTGGGAAACGCTGTATACTATTTTTGAACGAATATTTTGTGTAACGATATGTCTTAACGAATGTTTAACTTGCACGCGTCACGTACAAGGCCGCAGTACGTCATAAGCAAAAAGTGCAACGCCATGCTCAGAATTTTGATATAAACCTCCCAGACTCACATTTCGATAGACTTTTGCGCGGCGCCATCTCACATAACCTAAACTAGTACCACGATTGCGATTACCTACGTTCACGTAACGTAAATTGCCGACAACGTGCGAAGCCCAAGGTTCTAACATATGAGCGTGTATCAATATAAACGGGACTCGTTTTTTAAAAAATTCTAACTTTATTTAACTAAGCTTACAAATATATATTATTTTTCTACGTACTCTCCCGCATTTTTCCCATCGGATTGGGAGCTTTTTAATTCCATCATCGTAAAAACTCTTCAGACGTTCGTGTAGTCATTGGAGCATAAACGCTTCCACCGCTTCGTTGTCGTCGAAACGCTAGCCTCCAAGCACTTCTTTGAGGGGTCCAAAAAGATAGAAGCCCCCAAGTGAGAAGTCTAGACTATAGGGTGGATGTTCCAGCGTTTCCCATCCTAATGCATCCACTTTTTTGCATCGTGGCATTAGCCACATGGGGCCTGGCGTTGTCATGCTGATTGCTTCTTCCTTTTCCTTCGAAATGACAATTTCGCAGCTTCCAGTACTTCACAATAATATTGCGCATTAATTGCGTCGATCGTGCAGAAAATCAACGTGAAAAGCACCTTGTCGATCAAAAAAAACTGTTGCCATTACCTTTCCGGCTGACAACCGCGTCTTTACCTTCACCGGTGCCCTCTCGCCGCTTTTTCTCCACTCCATACTCGCCTGTTTCGATTCGGACGTGTAGTGGTGCACCCAAATTTCGTCACAGGTGACGATGCAGTTAGGTTCACCTCCTCCTTGATCAAAAACTTGATGATAATCCACTGCTCCACGAAGGCATGCACTTCTTTCTCCCTCATGGTTTCTTTTGATACTAAAGGGACGCGAGAGAGTTGCAGTCGGTTCTCCCCTCTCCCTAACGGTACAGGCTACCTGCACATCAACCCCTTCCAGGTCTAGAAGCCCTCCGAAATTTTTGAGGAAATCAGTCCCGTTTATATTTGATACACCCTCATATTTGTTTGACTCAACAAAATTATGTCAAATAAAGACGTTTGCACACTCAACAAATTCAATCTATTGTTCTTAAAAAAATGTGCCCTCACTCAAATAAACCTTTGTTGGATGAAATAAATAATTTCAAAGATATATGTTTGATTCAAGTACTTTTTTTTCTCTGTGCATTTGATCGTCTCCCTATCTCCGCTAGTTTTCAAGGTCGCCATACTAAACATCGGAAAAAACTCATCCGGTATGCATGGATATTTTATTCTCGATTTAAACGATGTAATAAATACATGTTTAAATTGATCATCGATTAAATTAAAATTACCAACCACCATCGATGACGGATTACAAAAAAGCGAAAACGATCGCCCTCTATTGAGTCGTTTTCTAATTAAAACTGACGCATCACGCAACAATTTGACTTTCGTTTAAAGCGTAACTTAATTTTCGACGAGCGTAGATGACAGTTCGATCAACCGATGGGACCCTATTTCATTTAGTATATAGTAGCTAAAAGCAAGAAGCGTTGAATTATACGTATAATATCTTCGGACGCCAGTAGGTAAAAACACCTTCCTAATTCGTTAAATCATTCATATTTTACCGAAGATTACCTTATGTATACCTACACACAACATATCGACGGAACCGGTCGATGTTGCGACGGTGAGTCTGCATGTTTCTTTTAATTTTATGCTATTTCACAGTTCACACGTCTCGCGCCCTGGGCAACCGTTTTCTTTTTTTTTCAATGGATAGAGAGCCGCCAATGTGAAGAAGGAGAAACGAAAAAAACAAGGTACGAAGTAACCTTTTGTTTGGAGAAGGTATTTTGTAAAAGGGGAATCTATTCTGCGGGATCACGGCCGTCAGTTTATCGGCTACCGGCTAGCCTTTATTGGTTTTCGTTGGCGCATCGGACGTTATAAACATATTACTTTTGTTTAATTAATAATCTGGGTGGTCGGCGGTTTAATTTTAGGAGGGACTTTATTCATTTGAGGTTATAATCGGATATTTTAGTTTTTAAATGATTTATTTTCAAAAAACGGAGAAAGAAGGTTAGTGTAACAAATTAAGAAGGTGATTTAGTAGTAAATTATGATACATTACGGTTTATGGTCAATATATTTCTAAAGCTTCCTGGAGTGCATATACAGTCTGTTCCACAAGAAAGGAGGCGAGGTTTTTAATAGTAAATTGAAAGGTATTTGTATTTCTCTTTCCGGTGCGGCTACGTCGCCATAACTGAATCATTTTAGTGTCGCTCGAAACAGTCAAGACAGCGGTCGTTTGTCAAAATGAGTTCCGCGTACGTCTTCTTGCGCATGCATACAAAAGGACCGAAATTTCGTATGCTGCTGCAGCCAAAGTGATTAAAAAGTCGAAGTGGTTCGTTGAGAAGTGGTAACGCCCTACACACCGTCAAAAAACGTTGATGATCTTCCTGGACGAGGGAAAACGAGAGCGACGTCCAGAAAACACGATAAAGTGATTCTGCAGTTGTTTAGGAATCATCCCACTCTGCGCCTGCGTGAAGCCAAGGTCAAACTTGCCAATAAGGGAATTAATGTTAGCCTCAACACGATCAGGCAACGTTTGCACGAGGCAAAATTGTCATACCGTCCTGCGAGCTCGAAACTGGGCGATCGAGAACAAAGACCGCGATTGATCGAAAGTGATTTTCACGGATGAAGCGACATTCTGGGCGTGGGTTCGGGTGAAACGTGCCTGGTTATCAAGCAGTACCGATTTCATTCAGCGCACCCTCAAACACCCTGTAAAAGTGAACGTCTGGGGGTGCTTCTCAGAGAGCGGATTTGGGTGCTTGGAGCTCTTCACGAAAAATTTGAATTCAGTCAAAATGCTCAAAATTTATAAACGTAGCCTTCTAAAGTCGGCAAAGACGATGTTTGGACCCGACAACGAAAACTGGGTATTACAAGAGGACAATGATCCGAAGCATCGGAGCCGCCTCTGCCGCCCCTGGAAGGAGGAAAATGGCATTGTCACCATAGATTGGCCCTCCCAATCTCCCGACGCAAACCTCATCGAAAACGTGTCGGCCATTATGAAGAGTCAGCTTGCAGGCAAGCGTGTTTAAAATTTGGAGCAGCTTTCGAGGGTTATTCGGAAGATTTGGCGTGCTCTTCCCGCAAGTTACGCTACAAATCTCGTGGAAAGTCTGCCCCGGAGGTGCCAGGCTATTCTCGATGCTGGTGGGGATTTTACTGTTTATTAATCAATTGCGCCATTGCATTTTACTTATATTTTAATGTACAAAAAATTGTGAAAAAACCTCGCCTCCTTTCTTGTGGAACAGACTGTAAATTATCGAAAAATTATTCCTGTCAATATTCTTCTCTGCATATAAACGCATTTTTTTCTCATGCCGTACTAGTTTTGCCGAAACAACAGTTGAAACGTATCTAATGTTGCAGATATTTAACAGACATTATTCACTTTGTGATTTCACGGAGGACTCTTAAAATGGTAAGTGTTTGAGCACGTGTTGTTTAATTTTTATTTAAAAGATGAGCGAAATTATTTGCGGCAGCAAACATCTCTATTAGCAGAATAACTCTAGTGGAACGCGAGGCCTGGTCGACTCTACGCTACTGCGCGGTACTGCTCGTGGCCAGCCTTTGTTATGACACACTGGTTATTCCTACGTATTGATATACTCAAATCTAGACGGTTATAACCGCACTGCTCTGTAAGAAACCATCTATGGCGGCTACAGTCGTGTGATATTACAAATGAAGGCTAAGACGGTTATAGCAGCCAGTGCCGCTCAATGTGCTCAAATTTAATCATTAAAATTTAAACTAGCTATCGGATAGACACTGATTTAGGTTTTTGTACATTTATTGTTCACAGGAAATATAATTTGTCCAAATTTATTTATTTAAAATTCCAAATAAACCCACCGCCTCTTTTAAAAAGATGAAATCGTTTCATTTCTCTTATGATTTGTTGATTTGCAAAAAAATATTAGGTGAGATTTCCCACGATAAATAAATAACGTTAGCCCTGAGATTAATTCCATTCATTTGATTCTTTTAGTTCATTTAATTCGGCTTTAACTTTATTTACACACAAACATCATTAAAAAGCACGTATCAGATATGAAAAGGTAACATAATTGTAATAAACTTTTTTAACAAGGTGATAAAGGGAACTCACTTTTATTATTAATTTTTTAGGAGTGATATCTAAAAGTAGTAATGCCGCTTTGAACTCTTGTAGATTGGCCGTTTGGATGTTTGAAGTCAAAATACAGAGAGGTTAAGGAGTGGTGTGCTTATTTCTAAACCCAAACTAATGGGACAGTATTTTATTTCCTATTTCTTCGTTTTTGTAAATCCTCTATTTCTTGAATTTTGGGTATGAAAATCAAGGTAAAGTGACTTGCTTTAGAATGATATGGTTCTAGAATGCATTTGTCTGGGTATTTATTTGAATTCTATTTGCATTTAGAATCTTTTCTGAGAATCTTCTAACGTCAAATAAAAATCTAACCTTCCAGAATGTTTTTCTCCCTTAGAAATTCTTGTTTTTCGCACAATTTTTAATTCTCTTCATTTGCTTTATTTTCTTTTCGTCGAATGTCCCCTTGTCGTCTCCTCTTCGCGCCAGATATACCAAACAACTCCTTTCTTTAATTCGTTCTTTTTCCCCCGTTTCCCCCTCCGCGTCAAGGCACCGTTCGTTTTATTTCTGCCCGCGCCGAACAAACGACAATCGACACAATTATATGTCGTACCTACTACGACTTTAATTAACGAAAATGTTTAATTTCTTTCTGCGTCTCGATGGCGTTCTCCGACTGCCACCCTTCCCCCTCCCTTCCAGCGAGGCTCCCTCCCGTCCCACGACGCGCACACCGATAAAAATTCCTATCGACTCGATTCGAAAATCGTGACTGCACGTTGCTGGATGACTTTTGTGAATTTCTGGCCTGTTCGGGCTCGATTTTTTGCGCAAATATAATAACGACGGCGATTAACGCGGTATTTAGGTTATGTAGTTTCGTATTCGGGAAGGGGTATGGTTGTTATTTTTGATGTATCAATCATATTGCAGCGAATTTTAAGCCACCAACGTTCATTTTTCATTAATTGTACGCGTTCCATTTAGATAAAGGATCTTTATTGCGATTAATTTTGAAGGTGGGTGAAATGTATAGATGTATTAGCTAGTATCATCACACCATGTGTATTGTAATGTGAAGCACTATTATTTTATACAGGGTGTTTATTAAACATACGGCAAAAATTCAAAGGGTTATTCCATGAACTATTCTAAGAATATGTTGTACTTTTATGATTTTTGAAAAGCCCCTTTGTTTCGAAGATACAGGGCGAGAAAAATTTTCGACAAAACCAATTTTGATATTTTTGAAATTATTAATGTAACCAAAATAAAAATATGGCGTACAACACTGGACTTACCGAGTACAAAACAATTGTAAAAACGCGTTGTTATCTTTTAACAACATTCCGATTACAAAGAACGGCTGTTTTACCCACTAAGTTAAAACGTGGATTTCATTTGAATACGTTTCGTGATTGATCATTTTGTATGTGTCAAATTTGTTGAGACTGATTGACGTGTATTTTCTCTCTTTTAATACTTAAACTTTTCTTAGTGAAGCCCTCTATCATGAATCGCTATACGAACGCCGAGATGACTGACATGCATTTCATTTATGGACTTGCGGTTGTACATTGAACGATTTCCTGACCGTAATGTCCTTATAGAAAAACCTTCCAAAGTATTCATCAACGTCTTCATGAAACAGGCACATTGAAACGAAGTGGATGACTAGAAAGGCCGATGACAGTAAGAACGGTAGAATTAGAAGAGAATGTGCTGGACATGATAGAGGAAGATACAGATACTTCTACTCGAAAAATTGCAAATACTTTGAATGTACATACAACGCATTCAGACACTTCTTCCTGATGATTTTTCTCCAACGATTGCATTCTGTCATTTGCATTTACATACATTGCTTCAAATTCCTCAACTACTGACACTAATTCTTTTTACCGATGAAGCGAATTTCTCAAGAAACCATGAGTGGGCTGAAGAAAATCGGCATGAGGTACTAGAAGATCGTTTTCAACATCAATTCTCGTTGAACGTTTGGTTAGGAATTGTGGGTGACTAGCTAATTGGACCGGTATTTCTACCAGGAAGACTTATCGGCGGGGTGTATCGAAACATTTTAGAACAAACGCTACCTCTGTTTCTGGAGGATGTACTATTGGCAACAAGAAATGCAATGTGGTTTATGCACGATGGTGCACCAGCGCATTTTAGTGTGGTTGCTCGTGAGTTTTTAACAGCAACATACGGAGATCGTTGTATTGGTCGAGGTGGACCTCACTTATGGCCTGCTCGATCCCCGGACTTAAACCCCCTAGATTATTTCCTATGGGGCCATCTAAGGTCATTAGTTCATTCTACTCCAGTGGAAAATGTGGAAGATTTAAGAAATCGGATAATTCCTGGGTGTAACTCAATAAGAAACGACCCTGGTGTTTTTGAAAGAGTTCAGCAGTCAATGAGGAGGAGATTGGATTCTTGCATCCTAGGAGGTAGTCATTTTCAACAGTTCTTGTAGGTTAAGAAACTTTAAATGTAATTTTTGGTAATAAAATGTTGGTTTTGTCGAAAATTTTTCTCGCCCTGTATCTTTGAAACAAAGGGGCTTTTCAAAAATCATCAAAGGACAAAATATTCTTAAAATAATTCATGAAATAACCCCTTGAATTTTTGCCGTATGTTTAATAAACACCCTGTATAATTATAATTTAAATTTGAGATGTTTGTAATTCAAATAAAAATATGGATTTAAGAAAATTCCTTTTTTTGTCTGGTACGTGGGCTTCCGCGGTCGTCAATAACACTATACTCTTGGTTTCCAGGGTGGAACCGCGTCGTACTCGTAGCTTTTGCCGACGTTTCATCCGCAAACTTATGCGACAATAACAGCCCTGGAAATTTCCCATAAGATTGCGGACGAAACGTCGACAGAAACTACGACTACGACGCGGTTCCAACACGGAAACGAAAATATTCCTTTTTTATTTTCAAGAATTTATGTACAAGTTTTAGTAAATGCACTTACAGGTAGTAATGATAGCAAGTAGTGTGGGATAGTATGGCAAACGCTAAAGTATCGACACATTCCTCACTACACAAATTATTTAATTATTCGAAACAATTGTATCGGGAAATCGTGGATTCCGATTCTCAACCGTACGACCGAATTATGTCGAGAATCGGTCTTACAACTTTTGACAAAGAAAAGTGAAACCCCAGCGCACAAAATTTGTCAACCTTGCCAAAAATGTAAAAAAATACAGGGTATTCTGTTTAAAATAGGCGAGTAGGAATCACTTCCGGTAATACCTGAAATGCAACTGAACTACCGATAACACCAAAAGTTAATTTTTAAAAAATAGAAATCGACGATTATTTTCTAAAAGTGTTGTTCAGAAGTTAGTCGAGAAGGAAGGGATACTTTAAAACATTACTGTACACAAGAAACATTTAAAGGATGAAGCGCCGTGAATTTCCTAATGAAACTTTCTGACATCTATTTTTCTTGTTAACTTCATCGATGTATATTTTACGAAATGTATACATACATCCGGAGTTTTTGTTTATGTAATTGGTAAACTTCCATTGTCACATTAGTTAATAACTCTGCATTGAATTAACGGTTATGTCTCAATGCTTTTCGTCGTTATTATTCCAAAAACTAAAAAAAAAAACAGGCATTAATAACGACACATCATCAGTATTGTGCTTGTGAACCTTCCGAAATGAATCGATATTAAACTGTACATCCTGCCAGTCTACCCGTTCTATTATGATGACTCGAACCTTTTCCTCTGTCAAACAATAACTCATATCGAAACGCTTTAGGCACGATTAGCGACTCCTGTTATGCCCTAGTCTATTATTATGAAAGCATTTTTAACGCCTTACTGCACTCGCTACAACAACCGAATTACGTTTCCTACCATTCAAAGTGTTTGCTAGAAGATATTTTTTCCTAATTATGTCATTGAAAACGGTAAAAAAACGATATTGGTAGTTAACGATGATCTCAATGTTGACGAGATAGATCTAGCGTTCCCCAGGGTTCGATGATAGGTCCCATACTTCCCTTTCTTCATTACACTTTGCGTTCTGGAATATATAACATGCCGTATTTGGTATGTATGTACAGATGTGAGTAGAATCGTTTCACTAAAGAGAATTGGGAGATTGGAGAATGCACTGAGTGTGACTATTATCTGGTTTTAAGAGCATTACATCACCTGCCGTACGTATGTTAGATATTTACGAATTCCTGATGGAGTTTTTCAATTAGATGATCATTTTATTTGTTTTCTCAGAAATCATCTCTTTCTTATCTGATATTTTGTAATTTGTAACAAAAGAACAAAAAGTTTGTATTTGTAATAAATATGTTGTAATGTGTATGAAATAAATCAAATAGATAGTAAATAAGAGCATATGGCATATGCACGAAGTACTGTCAATTAAACGTGTAAATTTTTAATTGCCTTTTGTAATTGGTTATGGACAGTAACCAAATGCTATATAGGAAATGGTTATATAAACTCTACATTGCTTTGCATTTTATTGAACCTTATTTGCGGCAGTTTTAGTTGAGTATTAATGCTTGTAGATGTCGGCTACACATGGTGTATTCATTTTTCTTGAATACGTAATATAGCGATTTATGCAAAAAGTGAAAGTAGCTTAGACAGCTGCCTGAAAAACTCCTGTAACAGCTTAGGCAGGTCCCTGAACAGCTTAAACAGCTTCCTGAACAGCTTCGACAGGTTAGACAGGTAGGTTAGATAGCTTAACCTAGCTCATCTGTTTCAGATGTTGGCGACAAAGAGAAGGGAGCCAGTGCCTTTATAAGCTGCTGCGGAGACCGGAAACAACGTCGGAAAGGAAATCTCAAGACTGGTGGAAGAATATCCCGGGTCAAGGACAGGCCAAGCAATTTTTGATTGATCACGGGCCTAAATTTACAGCAGACCTCCTAAGCAGAGACAGAAAGTCTGTTAGAACAATAGTAAGCCTGTTAACAGAACACTGTATGCTCAAGAAACATATGAGCAACTTAGGCCTGTAGAGGAAACGGCGTGTACATTCTGCCAGGCGGAAGAAGAGATTGCCGTCCACGTGCTGTGCGATTGTTCAGCACTAGCAGGAATACGGCTTTTAGAAGTAGGATCGGAATACCCAAAAGCCGAAACCTACGCGGAGGGATCACTCACAAGGCTGCTAGGTCTACTGAAAAAGGCAAAGCTAGCGTAATTGATCTAATAATAGGGGAACCACAATAGATCTGAAAAGGTTGCAGTGGGATAGGTCAAGAACCACCTCAAGAATGAATTTTATTTTAAATATAACAGTGGTTTTGTGTATGTTTATTTTTAACTTACTTTATTAAAATCATTTGTCCTTAAAGTTCAATGTTTGAACCATATGTGTCTGCAATTGTTCCATGGCAGCCGCTTTCATTGAACGGAACTATCATTAGCATATGCCATTATTCCATGTGGAATTAGATTTGGTCTACCCTTAACGTAGATTACAAATAACAGGGGGCCCCTAATTGAAACCTGTGGCACTCCATGATTTAAGATACCAAAATTTAGGGTGGACCATTCACTAGTATCACACATAGCGATTATATATTGTTCTCGATCTTAGAACCTATCGCCTAAATCTCATTTTGCTTAATTTGTTTAACAATCTTTCATGGTGAATCCTGTCAAAGGCCTGTGAAAGGTCTGTGAATAATATGCATTGCAACCACGTTTGGGTACTCCCTCTCTGTATTATGTCAGATTTAGGAAAACTTCAGTATTTATGAACGTTATTTCTTTGTAATAACGTTGCTAAATATTTTCGCAATTAATTTACTTTGTAATTGTAAATTGTGGGATAAATTACTCATGAATTATTTTCTATTCGTTTTAAAAAATAACTTAATCTCTGATATTAATAGATACTCTATATTAGCGTCCTTAGCTATACAGACGTTTTAGTCACGCTTCTTACTAGCAGATGTCATTACAAGTGTTTATTTACTTATATGAGTTTAAAATGGAAAAATGTCGTGAAGCTTATTTCGTTTAAATAAGCCCCTTTTTCGTGAGCTTAGTTCCCTGAATTTGTGAACTCGGTGAAAAGTGGGTTTTACGGTGTCCTGGAGCACGGGGTTCATCGACAAATCTACCTGAGGTAGCTCGGATTTGTCCAGAGTCTTCGGATTAAAAAAAAAAACAGGCAAGTTTTTTTATACTTTGATTTATTTACATATTTACAGGAGACATTAAAAATAAAACAAACGGCATTCAGAACAGAAATTATATTATTTTCTTAAAGTAAAATTTAAAATTCAAAATTTCGGGTAAGTCCATGTATAAGGAACTGTCGGCAAAGTTAAATGTATTCATCCCCGAAGACTAAAACTTATTTACGATGATAAACAAGCGGTGACACGGGAATAAGTTTCTAGATTAGCAAAATTAAACAATAAAATTTGATACGACAACATGTTTTAATTCGGGAAAATAAACGGTTTTCGGCGATAATGTGTCCTTAAATTAGCAGCATCAAACGGCATCAGAACAAGTCCGCCTTTCGGTTGACACAATTCAGTTGATAACAGCTCTATACGGTGAGATAATTTAATTCTGGAAAAATAAGCGGTATTCACGGAAATAAGTTCTTAGATCGGCAACATCAACCGATAGAACTATTACCCGTGCATTAAGAGAACATTGACAGAAAAAGTCCGTTCTTTGACAAAACTCGGTTGGTAACGCGCTACACAGTGAGATAGTTTAATAGGCGTTGAACTCTCAAGCCAGGAGCATCAGCTAACAAAACTATCACCTAGTGAATCAAGACAACATTGACAGAACAAGTCCGTTCTCCAGTTATCAAAACTCGGTCGGCAATAATTCTATTCAGCAAGCTAAGTCCCTTCAGACAGTAAGGTATTCCGTTAACGCAGGGGCAACCAGGAGACAACTCGTATTGAATGCAATACTAGTCGGCATTATATACAAAATATCGGGATGACGTATATGTTTTTTGTACATGACGTATACGGTTAAGAACAATCTAAAAATAGAATGTTACACGAGCTTTCTAGTGATTGATCGGCGGGTTATACACTAATAGTTCAAAAGTTATGCAAAAACGATTTAAAGGATTATTACAAAATTATTCAAGCAATAATTTTAATATTTTTCTTGGTCTTAAAAGTCTTTATAGGGACGGGCTACGGTTCGCCACAGCATTCATTATTGTTAACTGTCATAATCCTACTACTCTCGACGAACTGAAAAAAACTGAAGATTTACAATATAATTATCTAAGGAATTCGACATGCGTTCGCAATAAAAGCAATGTCAGCGTCTGTCTTTCTTGTGTCAATACACTACACTGTTCGTAACATGGAATGAAGACTGTTGCTGACTGAAAGACAAACTGTCAATCTTACAAGTTCAACAAAATTTCTTGCATTACGAATACATGTGCATTTTCCTTGTACTGATTTCAATCCCACCACATTTAACTCATTGATTCTCTCACTGCGAAAGCGAAGAAGCACTTCCCAGAAACAGGAGAAAAGAACAGGCGTTTCGCAAACATCACGTTTATATTTCTCCTAAAAATTCAACCGGGCAAAAGGTAAGAGAGAAACAATTTTTCATTACTACCGTTCCAATTCGGGAAAAGAAAAACAATTTCTATAGGATTCCTTTTCTCGAAGTTGCCGTTCTTAATACCATCGTATAACGTACCATTTCGTCTCCCTTTCGGTTCCTCTTTTTTCTTTTAATTAATGTTGTTGGCAAATTGGCGAATATTTTTGATCGTTTACCTATCTCCATCCTTATCTTTCTTCCCTTGCTTGCCTTATACCTCTATCATCTGCCCGACCAGTAACTTTAACGTGGCGTAATTAAAACAGCCAACGACTACACAACAAGAGCCCTGGCGCACAGGTATACAAACGACGCACGGCAGCAGTAAAATTTAACATTTCCCGGTAATATAAACTTTTTTTCGCGTTTCCTCGTTTCGGTTAGTCGAATTCTGTCAATGAAGGAGGGCAATCACAGGGCATAGGTACAGCGCGGGGTATGGGGCGGTCGCTCCGAGTCTTCGTTTAAGAATAATTAATTAAATTTCTTAGCAGCCAACCCATTAAGCGGTACGCGGAATGCTCATACGGTTTTTGCGCTAATAAATCAGGCAAAACCTCCGCGTGGTCCTTCGTGTGCACCCACTCGTACTTCGTTTTTCTGACCTCGACAGTGACGGCGTTTAAGATTTTAGAATTTAACGAAGGATTTTTGAAAGCTTCTCAAGTTATAAATTTGATTTTGATAATCTAAAAAGCGAGAAATGACTTCATTAATTATTTTTTCTTTGTTTTTATATTTATAACTTTTTTTTTCATAGTGTTGTTAATGTCTTCTTTCTTATATTTAAGATATTCTCACTTACATATTGACACTTCCGCCAAGCTCAAAGATAAAGATCAAAACAAAGCTGGTATTTATCTTCATTCGATCTAGAATCAAAATTCACCAAATTTTCCCCGATTTCAAAAATCTCGCCGCCACTGAGGTAATCAGTAAATCTTTACTAAGATGACAGCAGTGAAATGACGCCACGGTCGCCATCGTCGACGTCCTCAGACCGCTATTATGCCATAATCCATTACAAATTACAATAGGCAATTTCATCTAGACTGTCGATCACGTTCCTTTCTCAGAAACCCGGGCCTAACTTCGCGTGTTTTTGCCGCCGTTTCTTTGGTCGAACGGAAGAATTCGCAACGTCGTGTAGTAGGCGGACCGCCCCGATAGATGTCTCCGCGATCGGACGACGGGACGGCAACGGCGACGACGGTTTGGCCCGCGGATGGAGGACTTAATTGAAGACTCCCCACACCCCACCCCAAATCCCGCACGTCGCTTCCGCTAATCGCTCTGACAGGGCCGAACTTTAGGTCGGTGACTATACCCCTTGCCTGTGGAAATTGTTTGCTATATGAGGGAATTCTGTGAGAAGCATCCTAGGAAGCATCGGGATTTTAATAAGATGCCCAGCTGGATGTCGTGTAGATGACTGTGACGTTTGCCAGTTTGGCTCAATTTGGAGTTCGGGATTATATTGGAGACAGGATATTAAATGTCTAGATTTTGCTGACGTATTCGCTGTAATGAACAGCAAATTTGTCTTTCTAGATGGGAAGCGAAGAAGAGAAAGTGTTCAGGCAATAATTAATTTATTTTAATATACTGTAATGAGAGTCTTTTGAAAACAAAATGAACTTTTCAGGGCAAAACAATTGAAATATTAATTTAGTTATCCTCCGAATAGAGGGAAATGAAAATTTACAATTTTTAATGCCAACAAAGTTTACAGTTTTACTAAATCTAATAATTATAGTCCTTTTATATAAAATTTTCGAATTTTATAGTTGCCTAAATTAAACCATAACAGACAACTGCCTTTATAAGTTTATTTAATCAAATATTTTTATATTTTTATGTTTGTTTGGCCAAATTAATGATTTTTTTTAACTTCTCACTGTAGTTCTTCAAGCGACAATGTTGCAGTTCGATGGTCTCTGCGAAAGTCTTCAACACAGAACACAATTCAAGTCCAAATCGTATTTGTTTTTCAAATCCCCTTTATAATTTCATAATTTTTAAATTAAAAGATCTAAATTGATACCTATTTTTTAATTTTTTAATTTTCAATTGATCGAAGAATTTTGAAAGATTGACGTTTGGTCAGAACTTGTAATCCAGATCTAAAGTTTACTTTAATAATTTAAAAATCTTTTTTTTATTTATTTTAGCGGCTTAATTGCTAAATATATTATTGTTTGAGTTGATTAAAATTTAACATTACGTTTCGACAAATTTTATTGTCTTCTTCAGAATGTATATGTCCAAAACTGTAACAAGTCAAATAACCCGTTTTTAGTAATACGGTTCTTTGTTTGCCTTTTTTTGTTTTGAACTTACAATAGAACATTATCAAAAAACACAAAACTTTAAAATATTTTTGTTTTATTTATTAAATAAAAATATTAAAAAATAAAAATATTAAAAACTATTTTACGTTACAATCTTTTGGTTATTTTAACTTATTTTTAAAATAATTATTCTAGCCGTCTTTGTTGGCTGACGGAAAGGCGAATGCGAATACTCCGATTCCAGCGAGGCGACACACATGCAGAAATTTTTTATTTGTATAAATGTAAAAAAATTGAATGTAATAAAATGAATAGTTTGAGTAATTAGTAACCTGAGCAAATATACGGTAACAGTCAGAGGCGTGGCGATCGCAAAAAAGTTTACACATAAAATAGAAGGTAAGAAATAAATTATAAAACGTGCTAAAACACTTACCGTTTTAAAGGTCTTCCGTGAAGTCACAAACTGGGTAACATCTGTTAAATATTTGAATCATTAGATATGTTTCCACAGCCGTTTCAGTCAAGTGAGTACGACGTGCGGAATAAATGTCTTTTAATGCCGAAAACGACCGTTCGACATCTAGCGATGTTATATTTGCATATTTAAAATAACCTTTGAAACAACTTAATGCATCTTCACACGCACCTTCACAAATGTGTCTTAATATAAGAAAATCGGAGTCTTTCTCTAAAACACTTTCAAATGTTCGTATTACACACCAATTTGTTTCGCCTTCTACAGCCCATAACTGTGCGTGAACATCATTCACAATTTGAACAAAATCCACTAGCGACATCGAAACATTTTGTAATTTTTCTATTCCCTCCGCTAGTCCGAAGTAATTGTTGCGAATAGTTTGTAAATCTCTTTTAACCTGACTATCTTGAAATATTTCCTAGATTTTCTTGATTGCTGCAGCTTCTATCGGATTGAATTTTAAAACTACCTTCTTTACTTGATCAAAATATTTCTTGTAGTAAAACGTAGCCTGCAACCATGTTCCCCAACGTGTAACAATCGGCTGTGGTGGTTCAGGTAAATCAGGACACAGTTTGTGAAATAGTCGGGTACGTTTCGAGGACTTTAGAAACACTGCCTTTGTACTAGCAATCAATGCATTTACTAGTGGAAAACATGTAGGCATCGTTTGGGCCGCAAGATTTTACACGTTACATGTAAGAAGTTACCACTGTGTTCTTTAAAAGATCGGCCCAAAGAACGCATGTTTGCGGCACCATCACTCATAAACATTAAAAGTTACTTAGTTAAAACTTCAAATTTGTTCAATGAGTTCAACACCACCTTTACAATCTCATCGGTAGTTCAATTTATAAATCTTTTGGAAGCAAGTAAGAAGGAGGATGACGGTCAATGTGGTTCCATTGTACGTACAATTACATTAACCACAGAATGTTTTTGACAAGCTGTTATTTCGTCCACAGAACCACAGTTTTTTATCTTTCAATTCCGTTTTCATTCTTTTTTCTATATGTTTACGAGCAAATGGCACTACATTTCGCATCGATGTCCGACTAGGTAATTTACAGTCCGCATATTTATTCCAGAAGGAGACAAATGCTTCTTTGTCTAGTAAACGAAACGATAGATTACATAAAATAAGAGTAATACATAAATCAAATATAAATTTTTCATGGTCTCGTAGCCACTTTTTGCAGAAGAATTTTGTTTGCTTCCGATGTGACGTTGATAATGGCTTCTGGACCAACACATTAAAGGGGTCTTACAAACTAAATATTGAATTTTAGCGCCAACAAAAGTTAGGTCGGGCATGTTCACTATAAAGTTTTTAACTGTGTCCGTCATTGATCGTTTTCACGACGTACCTAACTGCGACATTTTTAAAGCAAACAGCCGACTACGCACCACATATCTACTACACTGACTGTTACCGCTGTTTGCCCAGACTAGTAATAACTTTGGAAAGTGGATAAATTACATAAAAGTAAGGTTTCATTATGAAATCGTATATCTCTATGCTGTTAACTGCAGCTGAATAGAAATAGAGGAAGATCAAAAGCTTTGGGAAGATTTGGCTGGTGTGGATGTATTTCGAACTCCCCTTATGGTGGTAACGGAAGTGAAGAAGATAGTTGAGATGAGAATGAAGCAAAAGATGTCAATAATTTCAATGGCCGGGGCAACATTGTATTCAAAAGAAGGAGCATCCAATTTAGATCAAGGTAGCGAGGAAGATAACGTAGCACTCGATGAACTCCTACCAATCGCGAGACAAAATACCGTAACACGCAAAAGTTGGATAAAATCTTCAAAGTACTTTTCCAAATTTTGTATTTTCTAGAAAACCATATTACATACCTTCCATGTTTTTAGTATGAAGTTTGGGAGTTCTTGTTCGTTACGTTATAAATGTTATATTTCATTTCTGTTATCTGTTATCTGATTATTTAGATCGTTCTAGATGGAGAATGTTGGATATTGTCGCAAATGCCATGCTCCTAAACAGCTTTGTGCTGATCAAGAGGTATACACATTATGCAGACAATCGTAATTTGGCACCAAACGAAAATTTTCCTAAAGTTTGACCCATATTCGAAGTAGCTAGAGTGGGTGAAAATATTGACTGATTCAGAGCATCCATAAGATCTAAAAAATGATCGCTATCCATAACGCTTGGCAAATCCACAGACATGCAAATGAAAGTTTCAAAATCGATTATTTGCATTTTAAAAAGCATAATTGTGCATAGTTCAAGATGTTAATGAAGGTGGTAAACTCAAAGACGCGAAACCAGTTAATAGTACAATCCAAAAGCAATCATTGGATCATTGGATTGCAAATACTTGCAAACAAAATTGGTTCATCCTCTGTAAGAAACAAACGACAAAAGCAAAATGCGGGGTTAACCTACACGAAATTTGTTCGAAAACATCCCATGTACTTAATTAGAAATAGTACAAACTAAACCTATGAAATAATCGCTTTTACTATATGTTACCATACTTTCCAATATAATCCGTCATTCTTCCTGGTATTCTAAAATTGGAACATGTCAACAAATTTTAAAAATCATAGGAATATTTTTGAAAACGACAAAGCACCACCGGTTTTAACATATTCAGATCAAATTTAGTAAATCAAAAGACCGCAGAAGATACAAATTCAGGCAAAGATGGGTTCCATTTTTTTCCTGAGTGCTCATTTATTCGCTAGAAACAAAAAAGAAAATTGATTAACAAACGAACGAAACAAAACTCACTGGAAAATGTCTTAATGCACCTTGTGGCTCCATCTGTACGAATCGAACACGAACAATCGCATCACAGACGAACACGCATATGGCCGGTAGCCTTGCGAAAGAGAAGCACATAGCGGTGATTCACATGTTACAAATGCGTATCGGGACAACACGAGATGTGTTGTACACCGGCGTGCATTATAGATGAACAGGTACTTGAGAACATTCTCCGTTCTCTGTCGCTGCTATGGTCATTTCATCGTACTCTCGCGTAATGTAATGAAACCGACACCCCTAGGTCCGCTTCGGGAGCGACAAAAAAGGGGGCGTCACGCTGGACATCACCCTATTTTCGATGGAAAATCTGTCATCCATAAATCGTCAAGCGCTCTCTTATAAATTTACATCGAAAATGTATTGATTGTGAAGCGGATGAATGGTGCTCTCTTTGCATTGTCGGGAATGAACCCTCCAACGACACTTGTGCGTCCGGCAGCACAATATTGACTCATCTACATTAGGTACATATGTATGGATTTGGATACTTGAAAATGAATGAAAAGGATACTCAAATAATCATTGGTATTACTTCTTTGGCTGGCTGAATCAATGCTAGCAAATGATGTCTGTATATTGAAGAAATTACATTAGAAGGAATATGTATATCTTCTTCATACACGCAGAGAATACCAAGAAAATAGATTTCCTTGCAAAAATCAGTCTCTATAGAAATGTACAAGAAAATAATTTTCTTTAAATTTTACTTGGATTAAATAAATATTTTCTTATGGTTAGAAAATCAAGAAAATACAAGACAGAAAAATGTATATGAGCTTGAAGCTTATCATAACCTCAGATGCCTTTTAAAGTGTAAATGATGTAAAGTATTGCATGGCTTTACTACTCTAACCTGCTCACTGGAAGGGGTGAAAGGCAACTACTTATTCCCCAACACACGAATGGTAACTCGGGATTGTACCGAACCCACCAAAAAAATCTGCCTTTTGACCCTGATAGGACTCGAATGCACAACGCCTAACTCTTCCAGTCACCATGCTCCTTTATCATTGAATCACATAACCGTTTTTTTGCGAAATTCCATTTCTTCCATATTTACGAAAAGGCAACGTCACATTATATATGGTTTTTGGAATAAAATTAAAATCAAGATGTAAGATATTGATTGATTTAATAAAACAAACCTCCCACCAAAGAAATTTTTAAACCAGTTTTGCCAAAAAAATTGCATTTCATTTGAAATATATAATTTCGACACATTCTTGAGTGAGTTGTTACAACCTTCCAAATCAATAAAAGACCCAAATTGTTGCATAAAAGATTAGATTTATTGCGCTCTTCTAGAATATATCGACCATCGACCTTAGAGAAGTTCTTTTGAGCGTCCGAGTAGTCCAATAGGTTGGGATGAGGTAGTAAAATTCAGGAGAATAAACTAAGTTAAAGATTAAAATCCAAACAAAAGAATGCAAGTTTTTCACATTCAACACCGAATACTACCTCAAACTCCAAGGAAAATGCAGTTTTCTTGAACTCGAACAGAAGCTTTCCGATCCCACCTCGTATATTCTTCGAATTGTAGAGGAAGTTGGCGGTTTGCGTTGTCGAAGAGTTAAGAATAATAAAGTGGGTTGCACGTGAACCGCACGCTTCATCACTTTTATAGCTACAGCAACCAAGATTCGGAAGCAAAATAGCGAAATTCTACGGAAGCGAATAGGTATGGAAATTCTCGAAAAGCTCGCGAATGGTCAATGTATCGTATTGTATGTATGCCGGGAAGGTAATATTTCTGTCGATTCGAAGATTTATCGAATTGATTTCGTTATTTTGTAGTCGAAAATTTTACTGTTTTCGTAAGGGATAACGAAATGGATAAAGTATTGAAAATTATGTGGATATTACTCATTCTATGAAATGTTAATGTTACTACAGTCCTTAGCCATAGAAATAGGGCCACTTAAGAAATATTAAATTTATAAGAATATTTATTAAGTGTAACTTTAATTTCGAATATCTACAAAAGTACAATTATTATTTGAGTAATACCCTAATACATTATGTCCACAGATAATTGCCAGTTACAAAAATAATGCTTAAGGGTGCAATAAACCGATTATCCACCTGCTATGAATCGCCTCTTGCCATCCATACGTACAATAATTGTGTTTAATTTGAATTGTATCGTTCATTGGTTCGTTGGTATCATTGCAAATATAAATAAAAACAGTATTTTTACCGATTTTCCGAAGAACTTATATTTGTGTGGTTCCATTTTCGCGGTCAATCATTATCATAATGGGAAAGAAGAAGGATATAACCACAGAGAAAAAAGTCCGAATTTCTGCTCTTCTGGAGACGGGAGAGTTCTCTCAACGCGAAGTTGCACAAAAAGAGGGTGTATCACATCAAACTGTTCTGAGAATCGCGAAATTAATTAAGGAGAATATTCGTAGTACAAGTAGTGGCAGAACATACTGCGCCGGCAAACGCAAAACAACTGTAAGAGATGATGGTCGCATAGTAAAAGTGGCTACAGAACATAATTTTTTATTCTCTAAAGGTGTTCATAAAATTCTTAGTGGAGAAGGTATACAAATATCAACTCGAACAGTCCGTAGACGTCTTCATGAAGCAGGTTTGAAATGCAGACATCCGGCGAAGAAGCCAAGACTAACATCTAAAATGAGAGTGACACGATTTCAATAGGCTAAAGAATATAAAAAATATACCGTTGAAGTTTGGGGGGGAAGGTAAGTTTCATTTACCATCTGTATTTTTGGTCAAATTCAATTTGTTCGTCGACGTCCTTCAGATCGTTATAAAAAAACATGTACGATCAAATCTATTAAACACCCCCCATCTCTAATGGTTTGGTCGGGTATTACGACAAAAGGACCGCGACCACTATATTTCGTTAACGGGACAATGGATCAGAAACAATATAAAAAAGTTTTACAAAACTATTTAGTACCTTATTTCATTGGATTCGACTCAAGAACCATACACTTATACATATAAAAATCTACATGTACTACCTTGGCCAGGCAATTCACCAGACATAAACCCAATTGAAAAAGTGCGGATTGTCTTGAAAAACATCGCAAGTGCACGAAACTCAACTACAAAGGAAGAATTACAACAACATATTAAAGATGTATCGCATAATAGCGACTAAATAAAAAAAAACAATAAAAAACTGCATTGGCAGTATGCCAAAAAGGATTAAGGAAATGAAACGCAGAGGAGGAACAAGCAAATATAAGTAAATATATGTTCAAATTATATTTATTTGCATGTTATATGTAATTAAATAATAATATTACCAACATTACCAACTTTTTTTTTTATTTTACCCCAAAATCATAATATTTTGGATGGCCAGGGACTGTACCTTAAATCTTACATAAAAGACTTAAAATAATAATATCATTTGTCACGTAAATATATCAAGAATGTGGGAACTGTCGTGTCTTTGTATGATGCACACGACCACAACTATCCAGCAGCACAACGTCTTTATCAACCAACAGAATCTATATCCAATACCCTCAATATATCGCAGGACGAATGGTGTAGGGTTAACGAGGAACAATCGAATCATACGACTGCGACAAGTCCATATTCCCTCCATGTTCGATCGAATATAATATTCGCCACCCGACCGGGTATAATATTCAGACACGGCCAAATACATCAAGACTATATTTGGAACAAGTGTTCACCGTACAGAGACCCTCATACACCCTAATGGTATAACGCTTTCAAAATGCATAACTATAAAATTGACTGATTACTCGTTGAGATGCATTAAGGAATTATGACTGATGCAATAGTATATATGCGTGGGGTTCTGATTCTATTAGGCATGCCCTTTTGGACAATACACGTTGACAATATGAAGTTATAATTTGCGCAATATGTATGAATGGTAAACGATAATAATGGTTGGAATTTATAATGTGGATTAATTGATTTATTTTTTAATATAAAACTCGAATGAAAAGTATTGAAAAGTCAGTCAAAACACACATTGTTTCAATTAATCAGATCTTATCTGAAACTACTCGAAATGCTGGTTTAATCCGGATTTTTCATAACGTTATGAAGTAGTTTTATTGGGATAGTACAAAACTGTTGGAGAAAAATAAGTATTGGGATCTATTTTAGAACACATTGACGATTTATCGTTGAATGTATAAAAATTCACTGAAGCGCAAGAGAATCATCTCGTTTGTTGTGACAAAAACTTTTCCACTATGTATTTTCAAACGTATTCAATCAAATATTATTGAAATGCGGGTATTTGGAGCTTTAATCTGTAGTTCCATTGTTCTTTACCATTGTAATAATGTGGCCTCTCAGCTCGCGGCCCCAAAATGTAACGAGGTGACAGTGGTGTGATGATATACGGGAAATTGTTGCGCAAAGAATATGTATCGGTTTTCCTTTTAGACAATCTTTAATCAAGTTGATATGACTTCGTGATTCGAACGGGAATAAACTATACAACATTAACTTCTCTTATTTTAAACACTAAGATCTCATACTTTGTGAACAAGGGAACTATATTATCAACTTCATAATATAGTCTAACTTTTTGTTGCTGGGATGTCGCTAGTTGTTACGGGTTTTCATATGTCATATATCAGGTATTTTAAGTGGTTTAATTTTTATTTATTTTTTAAAGCAATTAGATGCTTGCGGCTTTTAGTGATTAAGGAAAGTTAAGTGAACATCGTAATAATTGAGACCGCGTGCATAGACGGCCTTAACCCAGGGGATAGCGTTAAAAGTGCTAAAGGGTTCAATTATTCCGGAAAAGATGTGAGTACATTGACAATACTTTATTTACATAACTTCATTAAACAAAATAATATCCTCTGGTAAAGCAAAATAAAGTTCATATACAAATATATACACAACGAGTTAAATAGTTAATTGAAAATAAATTGCTTAGTTTCTTAGTTACGGGTTCGGCAGAGTTTAAACGGGCCTTTAAGCTGTATGTCGCGGTAAAACATTTACAAAACTCTCGGTAACGTACTTTGAATGAATCGGCCGTCGAGACTTCGCGACAGATAACTTACGCCACGCTATCACGAAGTATCGACGCAAGCCACGCTATCACGAAATGTCGACGTTATCTTTGACCAACCTTCATCAGACGCAACCAGCGGCCGCCGAGAGATGAAGTCTGAACAGTAGACGCTCTCGCAGTGCAATTCCGCAGAGAGGTTGTTCGTAGCCACAGAAAGACAAATGTATGCGGATTCGGTTGGCTTTTATAGCGAAATTTGGTCGTTTTTGCTTAACTACGTATTGCGACCTTGTTTGTAGACGGCGCGCGCTCATCCGGACCCCGTAACTATCGTGCTTACGCTATATACATACATTAACATACATCATAAGTAGTAATATTCATAACGTACACTGGAGGACGAAATAAATGCTTCGAGAATTTAAAACAATTAATTAAAAGAAATGTGAATTTACAACTTATAACAGATTTCCTCGTTCTTCCACAATAAAAGTCTTTAAATTTGTCGAAACGGGATGGTTCGTCACACAATTATCGATATCCGTGATATTAAAAGGTTTCGTAATGAAACCTTATCCTCATAGATCTTCGCGTGTAAATTATATGATTCCTATCTTATTTAAATTTAATCACTTTATTGTTTTCTTGATAATGGTTTATATGTCTTGTCCTTGTCCAAATAGTGGACTTTCCAAGTGCATGTAATATATAGAGAAAGAGATGTTAAAACTTACAGTTTAGAGTTTATTGATGACAAATACGTTTCGATATATCGTTGCTTAACAGTAGTTGTTGAAATCATGAGCATCAATATTGCCAATGTTCTTAATTTGTTGCATACAACATTCCTCGTTGCAAACGTCGCCGTTACACCTATTACATGTGAAGAACAAGAGTTACACGATGCTTTAAGGGGTATCATTGGAAGAGTGAGCAGTATTCGTTTGCATTTGAAACAGATATAACATTAGAATTTGAAGACTTGGCTGGTCCACATGAACCGCGATTCGTTGAACCAAGTAGTGAATTTGATGAAGATCACAAACAAGAAGACTGTTCCCCAGGAAGGAAGTATTATGCTTCATATCGAAATACATTCCAGTCGAACCTTACCTTATCTGCCATGGAGACAAAAACAGTGGAGGCCATCGTGCAATAATTATCCTCTATTACGCATAGTTACACAATCATGCCAATAATATCGACAAATGGACGCCTCTTATTTCCCCTCTTCCTTGTGTTAAGAGAAACAACAGGTCGGTTTGAACCGCAGGTGCAAAAAACTCTTTTGAAGCCTGTTAATGTATATATCTCCGCTTCAACGTCCGGGAAACTTTTCAACATTTTAAAGATTGGTTTGCAGATGTGTACTTACCAAATACTGGAACCGAAAGTATCTTGCTATTGGATTCCTGGAGTGGGCATTTAGAATATAGAAAAATTTTGTGAGAACATTTTCAGATGAAGTACCACTTATGGATTACGACATAATTGTACACCAAAGAAACAATATTATTCAGTTACAAATTTTAACTAATAATCAATTGTCATCGCCAAGGTTCTTCAATCTATTTAAATATGCATGTTATCAAAGTGGATACATCGCCGAACGGCTACCATATTTTGAAAATCCTGTTAGATTCTTCTTCCCGAAGGATACACAAAGTACACTAAAATGCAGTATTCGTGGCAAGACTGCATGTATTCATAATGTAAGCAATTCCTTTGTTTTCAACATTTCTACACAGATTACCATTATTGCAGTAACTATGTTGCGTAGGCTGTTATAAGCAGTCGATTTATGAAATATATTCCACATTGTACCACGAAATATATTCCACATTGTACCACCTATCATTTCTGATTACTATATCACAAAATGTACATGCAATATACATCGTAATGTATTTCTTAACTTACTTTTGAAATAGTCGTCAGTAAGTACTAAAGTCACATTTTATTCATAAAACCATTTTATAACAATCTGCCTGTTTTCTTAATTATTGCAGGCACATCAATTATGATATTTTTACACAAATAAGAATATATACAAATCAAAGGAAGCCTTCCTCAACATGCTATACAGTATGCATGTGCTTCTAACTTATATACATATCATCGCTCTCGAATCAAGTTACATATGTTATTATGACAGGGTATGAATTATTGCCTCTCTAACGGACCTAACTGTGTGCTTGTCCGCCTTTTAACCGGCGCCGCAACGAGACGTTAAATTACGGAGAAAGGAAATCATAACACCATCATCGTACAGGAGCACGCCGCTAAAGATCTAAGAAATGGTACAGCTGTTGCTCTCACCGTGGATAGTTTTTTGATGAGTTATGATCAATAATACAGCTGTAAATCGTGCGGGAGATGGTTTCTAACAACCTTATGCGAAGTGATGACGTGTTTATTTCGGTAGCATGATGCTCGGCGTTAATGAAGTTATACCGTCGGATCATAATAAAAGATGTAGTTAATGGTTTATGTTTAATATACATATGTGCAAGCGGGATTTCTGTAGAGATGAATAGGCGAATATTAGTACTTAAAATGCATTGGAAGATGTGTTATTATCTAATACGAAGAAGGCGCCATAAATTCTCGGCCTGATATAGAAAAAATAAGCTTGGTAAAATATAACAATTACTATTTTTCAATAGAATCTCCCCTAACTTTAATACATTTATTAGAATGATCAATTAATAATTCTATACCTTTGTAAAAATCATTTATAGTTTTCCCCTCAAAATGTTGTATTACAGCTGCTTGCAACTTACTATCGTCCTTAAAACGACATCCTTTAGTATCTTCCTTTAAATGAGAACATAAATAATAACCACTTGAAGCCATGTCCGGACTATACAGTGGATATTCCAGTTCTTGAAAGCCGCATTCGCGGATGGCAGTATGGACGGGTGCATTGTCATGCAATAATCGAACACCTTTTGCCAAATTTCGTCGACGTTTTGCACGAATATTGTCCTTCAATTTGTGCAACAAAGACGCATAATATGTGCTGTTGACAGTTGTATTGCGCTCTTTAAAGTCAATGAGTAAAATACCCTCACAATCCCAGAATATTATGGCCATCACCTTTTTCGTCGATTGAACGACTTTCACCTTTCTAGGACGAGGTTCATCGGGTCGCCGCCATTTCATCGATCCCTTTTTGGATAGATGATCATAATGCAGAATCATTGTTTCATCTCCTGTGACAATGGACTCCAAAATCGGTTTCGGCATGGATATAATTCTAATCCTTCATGAAATATATACGCAGGTGGTCGAATGGAAGAATCTCGTCCATGAACCGTCACACCCAATCCCTTCTTATACAATCTACCCCCTTCTTCATTAATATGATTTGCCATATTGGCTCTTCAGCCGTATTACCTTGATGATGTTTGTTTCAGAAGCTAAGAATAAAGCTCTATGATAGCGGGTTCGAAGTTATTGGTCAGTTCAATGATTGCTGTGAGTAGATAGATTGATGTTTCAACTTAAGCACAACTAATGCCAGAGCCGAGATTTCCGTCTGAAAAGCGGTGGTCCCCGACTTTAGCGACCATGCATCTATCAGGTAAAGCTCCACCAAATATACTCTTGCTCCAGGTGATCTTTGATCCATCCACAAAGAGATATAAATGTCATCATCGATCTCTGGTGATCACTTGATGTATTAGGGAATTGTAGAATTTGTCAAAAATAAAAAGAGGTGGGTTGCAATAGTTTACGGGCATCCCCAGAACTAAACATGTTATTATAGTAATTCCGTATTGTCTCTAAACTAGTTCTCATATCAAAATTTGAGTATGAATTCGCTCACACACATACATCTTCAATTTTATGTTAGCATCCAATTATTTCCAACACCATTTACATTTCTATCGCACCCTAAATTTGGATAATCTTTTAGAATTCCTTAACATGCGAATCATTCTTCAGATAGGTATTTTCCAACGGAGCATTTTATATTTCGAACCATTACAATAGCGATCGCTATCTCACCGACGCGACGTCATGTAAGGGACGAGAAGGCGAATCATTTTAATACATATAAGAAATTCGAGCAGCATTTTCAATTTGGAAAGCCATCTCACATATCAAAGGAAGTAATATTTGCCGAAAAGTCGTCGTAGATCGCTCGGTCGTTTAAAGAACATATTCGTACTATAGGCCACGGTCGCAAAGGCATTGCAGAAGATAGGAGAGATGGTGGAGGAGGGTTGGTCAGTCCGGTACCTTGGCACGGACCGAATAGAGCAAGCAGACGAACGCCTGGGCATTGTAGAATATCTATTTGCGAAGTGCGTCCTTTAAACCGGGCAGTATTCTCTGGAGGACGGGCGGCGTCCCCTAGAGTCACGAATAATGGCGAAATTGATTGCATATACACACACTAACAGTACCACTACTACTGCTATGTTATGTGTATATTGATGTTTGTCTGGATATTTCTCTCTATCTCTTTCAGAGTTTAACATCAGAGTCGTAACGTTACATATGTTATTTATACAATAGATTTGCAGGATTTTCATGTGTAAGTATTCTTGTAGCAAATCGAGAAATGTGTATTATGTTCTCATCTGTAAAAGTTGGTGCATTGAAAAACAGAATCAAGTCAAAGTAATTTCGTGAAAGGGATACCATAAGCGATAAACTAGTAAATACTATTACGTGAGAAGACCACCATAGCAACACATAAACTAAAACTTGTGTGAGCTGATGTCCGTTCAATTTTTAGGTCTTCTGTCGGTCTTTTATCAATCAAATATTTTTTCCCACTTTTTATCAAAGATCCTGCTGATTTCATTAAATTTATATAGACCCCATGGTGTCCGTAAATTACTTATTTTATAGCCTGATCTTAATTTAAGTTTCCCAAATTCAGATCCGTCATTTATTCAGTATGACCACTCGGTCAATATGAAATTACCTCTGGCGAATATTAATTCTTTCTCGGAAGCCTCCTTTCCTCCCCGAGCCTCCGATTTACGAAGTGGGGGTACTAAATAGTTTAATTAAGTCCAGACAACGACAAATATGGGGTAATGGGGACGAAACTCCTCTTCTGTACAATCCATTTCGTAAATCTTGAAAGTCAATAAAAAACGTTCCTACAATAAACAACAGGGTAAATTTCGAGCATAGTTGCATGAATTGAATATCTTTCGTAACGTTTTTGTCAAGTACGTCAGTGAAATTTATTATTGGACAGTTGCCATTGAAATTCTGGATCACAGAATATCATATTTGAGTCATCCGGTCGCGTCACTGCATTCATTACATTATGCCAGATTAATAAATACGAGGCTCATCCGGAAACTAGTACCCATTTGCCAATTAAATCGCAACCAATAGAGATATATGAACTTTTTATTAGACATATACATGTACCATACATTACTTTTCTACATAATCACCTCGTAAATTAAGACATTTGTCGTATCGTGGGATGAGATTTTTTTATGCCGACGTCGTAATCCTCTACCGCCAGTGTGGCGAGAAATGTAGTGACCGCTGCTTTGAGGGCGTCATCGCTGCGGAAATGTTTTCCGCCTAGAAAATCTTTCAATTTTGTAAAAAGGTTGTAATCCGACGGTGCTAGATCTGAGCTGTAGGGTGGGTGATCGATTTTGAATTGCCCGCCGCAACTTCTGTAGCGCGGCACAATATGCTTCCGCATTAATGGTGGCCCCTCGAGGCATGAAGTCCAAAAGCAAGAGACCATGTCTGTCCCAGAAGACGGTTGCCATGAGTTTGCGAGTCGACTCTGCTGTCTTGATCTTTTTGGGTCTGGTCGGTGAATGAGAGTGATGCCATTCCATGGGCTGGTGTTTGCTTTCGGGCGTTGAGTAAGCAACCCATGTTTCATCGCCCGTAACAATGTGTGACAAGAATGCATCACCTTCATTTGCGTAACGCTCCAAAACATTCAAGGCCGCACCCATACGCTTGTTTCTGTATTCCTCTGAAAGCATGCGCGGCACCCACCTTGCACAAATTTTTTTGTAATGCAGATGATCTTTGACGATTTCATGCGTTATGGTGCGCGAAATCTGTGGAAAACGTGCACTGATGTCATTAAGTGTGACATGCCGATCCTGCTGTATGAAGTGGTCGACTGCACGCAACAACGCATCAGTAATGACGGATGGACGCCCTGGACGCTCTTCATCGTGAACGTTGTCTCTCCCGCATTGAAATTGCGACACCATCGCCGAACCGATGATGCGTCCATCGCATCGTTGCCGTACACTTCTTGAATTTGACGGTGAATGTCACATGGCTTCACATTTCTGGCATTCAGGAATCTTATTACAGACCGCACTTCACAGCTGGCGGTATTGTCGAATGTCTTAAACATTTCAAACTCACACTGACGCGATATTATTGTAGATAACTCAACCAAATCTCGTACGCTGGCAGCTGACAGATCAGTGCGGCACGAGAAAACCACCCGGCGGCTCGTCGCGCAACTGCTGCTCCACACGGCGCGAACGGGTACTAATTTCCGGACGAGCCTCGTAGGTTTATTTATCGGAAATTCAGCATCAAATTATGTTTGAGAAGGTATTACCAAAATTTGCTGTGGACAAAACAATCGCCATCACGATTAAAATAATGGATGAAGGGACGCCAATTAATTTGATTACATTTGGTTAAACTTTCATCGAGGTAACTCGTATTTTGGGTTGGAGTTTGAGAATTGGCAGTTCCCCGTGAATCCCATATAAACATAAAGTTTATATGACATTGTCTTAGAAATCCAGGTTATTTGCATTTTTCAGTTTTAATTTTCGTTAATTTCCATTTACTGATATAAAAATTCGTTTAAAATTGCCGAAAGAGTGTGTAAGAACACTTCAGAACCCCCAATTCACCTAATTATTTTACTAATTTACAAAAATTTATTTTTTTTTAAATAATTTCCCTGTTTTAAAATATTTCAGTATAGTATAATAATTGTTGCTTCTACATTGGTATTTTCTAGACCATTTTAGGTCACTATCGATAACCCTTCAGGTGTTGAAATAACGCAAAGAGGAGCATTCAACGAAGCCACGGTATCCTCTTACACGCTCACAAAATACACCTTTTCGCGCTCCTGCGGTCTCATTAAGTTTCAATTTGACTCTAGGACTGTAGACACCTCACAGGAAAAAAAAACCTTGTAAACGATCCAAAAAGTTCGCCGCTCTAGTTGCAATCAAAATATGAACGTCAACGATTCAATTAACGCGTCTCAATGCTGTTAGCAATAAACGCTTCGTTATTTCGATTTAGGAGAAATAACGAAGCGTTCTGGGACAGATTTTTACGCTATTAAACCTCCCATCGAGACAAGGGATTCTATTTTAACGCGTACGAATGCTATGTCCATATGTTCCATATGTTTTTCGAGTCGTCAAACTCGGAATGAATGGAGAAATATAAGCGTATGGAACAATAAAATCCCCTCGGTCCTGTGTAAATTTTATTATTTAAGTGCTCGGGCTATTTTCGTCCAGTCGGAGAACAATCGCTTCTATTTAGAAGGCGAATTACGACATTACCAATTACACGGAATCACATACATACATATAAATACACTAACGTATAGTAGTACAGCAGAGCAGCACATGCAAGCTGTACTAGAAATAATAAAAAAGGAGTGGATAATCGTCTAGTTACTGCTGCATAAACAATCGAATTCGAGACGAGTCGTTTCTATTCTAATACGTCTATGAACGGGTACATATGCGTGACGATTGAATCGTTGGAATTGGACACATTTCATCCATGGAGTCTATGCCCCAATGGACCCGGGAATAAAAAAAAAATTCCATTTGACGACCGCTTTTTATAGGATTTTTACGACCATAGTAGAGGCGTTCGAATTTTTCCAATGTTTCCCTAAATCGATTTTAAAAAATATATATTCCGTTTCAAAATATATTTGAAAAAATACTACAGACCGTGGCCATGGAAATAGGACCACTTGAGAGATATTAAATTTATAAGAATATTTCTTAAATATAATTTTAATCTATAAAAGCATAATTACTAACCTGGGCAAATATGCGGTAACAGCCAGTCGTGGCAAGCGCATAAAAGTTTACACATGAAGTAGAAGGTAAGAAATAAATTATAAAACGTACTGAAACACTTACCGTTTAAAGTCTTCCTTGAAATCACAAACTGGGTAACATCTGTTAAATATTTGAATCATTAGACATGTTTCCCCAGCTGTTTCAGTCAAGTGAGTACAACGTGCAGAATAAATACTTTATAATGCCGAAAACGACCGTTCGACATCTAGCGATGTTATATTTGCATATTTCAAATAATCTTTGAAACAACTTAATGCATCTTCACACGCACCTTCACAAATTTGTCTTAATATAAGGAAATCGGAGTTTTTCTCTAAAACACTTTCAAATTTTCGTATCACACACCAATTTGTTTCGTCTTCTACAGCGCATAACTGTGCGTGAACATCGTTCACAATTTAAACAGAATCCACTAGCGACATCGAAACATTTTGTAATTTTTCTATTCCCTCCGCTAGTTCGAAGTAATTGTTGTGAATAGTTTGTAAATCTCCTTTAACCAGACTATCTGAAAATATTTCCTGGCTTTTCTTGATTGCTGCAGCTTCTGTCGGATTGAATTTTAAAACTACCTTCTTTACTTGATTAAAATATTTCTTGTAGTAAAACGCAGCCTGCAACCATGTTCCCCAACGTGTAATAATCGGTTGTGGTGGTTCAGGTAAATCAGGACACAGTTTGTGAAATAGTCGGGTACGTTTCGGGGACTTTAGAAACACTGCCTTTGTACTAGCAATCAATGCATTTACTAGTGGAAAACATGTAGGAATCGTTTGTGCCGCAAGATTTAGAGTATGGATTTTACACGTTAAGAGGTTATCACTGTGTTCTTTAAGAGATCGGCCCAAAGAGCGCATGTTTGCGGCACCATCACTCATAAACATTAAAAGTTGCTTAGTTGAAACTTCAAATTTGTTCAATGACAACACCACCTTTAAAATCTCATCGGCAGTACAATTTATAAGTCTTTTGGAAGCAAGTAAAAAGGAGAATGACGGTCGATGTGGTTCCATTGTACGTACCATTACATAAACCACAGAATGTTTTTGACGATCTGTTGTTTCGTTTACATACAACCACAGTTTTTAATCTTTCAATTCCGTTTTCATTCTTTTTTCTATATGTTCACGAGCAAATGGCACTACATTTCGTATCGATGTCCGACTAGGTAATTTACAGTCCGCATATTTATTCCAGAAGGAGACAAATGCTTCTTTGTCTAGTAAACGAAACGATAGACTACATAAAATAAGAGTAACACATAAATCAGATGTAAATTTTTCTTGGTCTCGTATGCCACTTTTTGCAGAAGAATGCTGTTTTCTTTCGATGTGACGTTGACAATGGCTTCTGGACCAACACATTAAAAGGACTTTACAAACTAGACATTGAATTTTAACGCCATCAAAAATTCAGTCCGGCATGTCCACTATAAAGTTTTTAACTGTGTCTGCCATTGGTCGTTTTCGCGACGTACTTAACTGCGACATTTTTAAAGCAAGCATAAGCGTACAATTACGAAATAAGTTACGACAGCCTAGATATACACATTACTACTCGCATACAGCATCGATTTAGTACTGACGCTGTGAACGCGTGAAATGAAATAATCGCCGACTCCGCACCACATATTTACTACACTGACTGTTACCGCTGTTAGCCCAGACTATTCATTAGTTCCTTAATATCATTGCAAATATAAATAAAAACTAGTTGAAAAACCCAAACCTCAAGGGTTTGGGTGAGAAACAGTTTTCGAGTACACACATAGGGATACCAGCTTTTCTAAGTTTATTCATAAGAATACCAGCTGCCGTTTACCCATCCCAGTAAAATGTCTAGGTCTATACTTATGGGGATACCAGCTGTAGTGTACCCACCCCAGCAAATTTTGTAGGTTCATACTCATAGGGATATCAACTGCAGTTTACCCACCCTAGCAAATTTTCTAAATTTGATCATGGGGATACCAGCTGCTGTTTACCCACCTCAGTAAATTTTCTAGGGCTGTACGATAGTAGGCTTATTCAAAAACAATGTTCAGAGTAATAAATCATGCTAGTACTTAGTGTGTAAGCATGGCTCAACCTCAAAAAGATAAAAATTCAACTTAATAATTTCCTGTCTGCCTTACCTATCCATGCGTTAATCCAGGGACACATTGTATACTCATAGGGATACCAACTGCAGTATACCCGCTCCAGCAAACTATACCTTCATTTCGTTGAGGGAGAATAATGAATACTCTACATTACCATCAGTCTGTCTGTATTCGGTTGTGTTCGGTTCCATTCGATCACGATTCCAATCGGTTGTAGTCAATTATCCTCAGTTCCAATCGGTCCCGTTAACTCTGTTTAGTTTTGTTCGATTTCTTTCAACTACATTCAGTTTTGTTCGGCATCAACCGCAATAAGAATAATCTGCAAAAAAACACTTTTAATGCTGCGTTTTACTACAGTATATATAGCGAAAGAGATAGTAATTATATCAATAAATATGTCTCCCTTGATTTGTAGCTGGGTTCACACTTCGCGAGCGTGCTTGCTAACAATTTGCCTCGGCCATTGCCGAATGAATAGCGAGGCATGTGCGTGAGGCAGGGTGAGCCAGTTTAGCGTGAGGCAAAGTAAAGCAGCTTATCGTGAGGCAAAGTGGTCCAAACTACACAAGACACACATCCCGAGATACTTTGCTGGGAGGCCAAACAATGATTGGCGTTTGCTCGACAGAGACGGGCTCTCCAGCGAAGCAGAAGGATGATGCAATCACAGAGAAGAAAGCACGAGTTTCTGCTCTTCTAAAGACGGCAGAGTTCTCTCAACGTGAAGTTGCACAAAAAGAGGGTGTATCACATCAAACTGTTCTGAGAATCGCGATTAATTAAGGAGAATATTCCAAGTACAAGTAGTGGCAGAACATACTGTGCCAGCAAACGTAAAACAACTGTAAGGGATGATCGTCGTATAGTAAAAGTGGCTACAGAACATCGTTTTTTTTATTCATTAAAGGTGTTCATGAATTTCTTAGTGGAGAAGATATACAAATATCAGCCCGAACAATCCGTAGACGTCTTCATGAAGCAGGCTTGAAATGCAGACGTCCGGCAAAGAAACCAAGACTAACATCTAAAATAAAAATGACACGATTTCAATGGACTAAAGAATATAAAAATATACAATTGAAGATTGGGGAAAGGTAAGTTTCATTTATCATCTGTATTTTTGGCCAAATTCATCCTTATAGTTCGCTTGATGGTTCTCTACATTTTTTACTTTTTCCCAGATTATTTAAAATATACCTATAAGAGTTTTTACTATAAATAACTTTCTGAATTTTCTGTCAATCCTTCAACATACACAATTTACAAGATAGCTGCTATGTATATCCTAATAATAACCATTTCCATTCAATTTGAATACATCAGCGCTGCTATCGCATTTCCTTTTCATCGCCTACGTCATCGTAAGATTCAAATTCGCACCCTCTTTCCGTAATATAACCAACCAACCATCCGTCCTCCTCCTGGCAAGCACACGCACCTACATATTCCGCCCTCATCTGCATACATACTCGGGCACCCGCTGAAAACGAATTCAGTTTTGCTTCTTTCCATTTTTTTCCGAGCTTCCGCTTTCTACCAGCGGCTCCATTTCTCCGGTTATCGCCTCCTATACCCGTCCCCCTCCGAAAGAGAAAAAAATTCTGTTTATTCTGCCTCTACCGCGGTAAGTGTGGCGCCCCTTGCAGCCGCATCTAAATATCCGGAGTCGCGTTATTGCGTCGTGTGGCCGGAAAAATGGCGTGTTATTCCCCTTATCAAAACATAAAACCGTCACGGCGCCCGCCGAAAATGTTCATTTTTACAGTTTCTCATTACGCGACTCTATGAATAAATTCGCACTTTTCTTCCGGCGCCGCGAACTCGAGAACGCGGTTAGGCCGAGACCTCATCTCTATCGACCGTGTCGAGCGACTTTTCGCTGTTTTTCGGCTTCTGAATTTTTCCCTTTTTTTCTATTTTTTTGGGTAAACGCAGGGTGCGAGGTGGTATTATAATGCATACATATATTTCGTGGAAACGTTCGCGCCTGGAAAACCCGTGAAAAAGAAATGGAATTGTAAAATTAGGTAGATAAGATCAGTTTTCGGAATATACGTATGTATGTACATATACCAAAACAATACCTTTAACACTGCCGTCCTGTTTGGGTCTATTTGGCCAAAATTATCTGTTGTTCTTACAAGGGAACACAGGGAAGTGTCCCTCACCGATTTAAATGAAACTTGGTGGGTTTGTAGACTGACGCAGTGTAAGAACAACGGTAACTTTCATAGATGCTAAATCGTCCGTTTTCGCTATTCGCTTTAACATCTCCAAAACTATAAGACATATCAAAAAAAAAAGTTAAGACAAATATATAACTGTTTTATGAGTACTAAAGGATAGTGACAATAGTTTGCCTGTCATAGTTCTTGTTTTCCAGAAACAACCCCCAGACCCCGTATTTTTTTTTAATTTTAAAATTTTTATTTGCTGGAAAAATACACAAAGTTATGCAGAATTCACCCATATATATTAAACATCCTATAAAATAACTCAATTAAAAAAAAAACAATAACATACGAATTGAGTAGGTATACCTCCGTATGTACATATGTATGTAGGTATATATGTAAATAATATTACTTATTGTTATTGATGTGAACAAATCGTAGAGATACTTATCTAAAGTTTCTGTCTAAATATCTTTAATACTTTTTAGGTCATTTATACCTTATCAGCATTACATTCCATTATTTATTTTTATAAGTATTCGATTAGCGTATTATCCGTTATACTTATAAAATTCCTCATTGAAACTTCAAGTGCTGATTTTCACGTGCAGATTACATGATTTCTATAGTATTTAAATTTTATCTAGATTAATGTAAGTATTAGGATATCTTATATACCATAAATGCTTTTGCATACGCACATACATAAAGCAAGGCAAGTTACAATTAATACTTGCAGTTTTCAGTTAATTGACGACGAGTATGTTTCGCAATTAGGCTGTCGAAAAGTGTTTCTTGAAGTCATGAGAATCAACGTTGCTAATGTACTGAATTTGCTACCCGGAGACATCGATTTGAATTAGACTTGGCTAAAGTGAAAACCCTATAGAACTATAGAAAACCTCGTTGTCCGTTTGTGCTAAAAAAAGACCTTAAAGGGGGTAAAACGGGGCACTGAAGATAGGGATGATTTTGTTTTTTTCTAAATTATTCCACAATTACTGAAGATAAAAAATATTGATGTGTGCGGATATATTGCGTTAGAAGAGCGCTATTAAAGTGCCCGCAAACATCAGTATTCGGGGTGAGAAAAAGTCACCCACTTCCCGCCGCCCCACCCCCGTAATGGAGAATTTTTTTTTCTCAGGTTTGAAGACCCTATAGGACTATGGGGGTAAAACGGTTTTTTTTCTAAATTATTCCACAATTGCTGAAGATAAAAAATTTTGATGTGTGCGGATGTATTGCGTTTTAAGAGCGCTATTGAAATGCGTACAAGCATCAACATTCGGGGTGAGAAAAATGTCCCCCCTTCCCGCCGGCCCATCACCATAACGGAGAAAATGTTTATTTCTTATCAGGTTTGACGTTTCTATAAGACTATAGAAAACGCCGTTTTCCGTTTCTGCTAAGAAACCCTTTAAGGGGATAAAACGGAGCACAGAAAATGAGGATGATTTCAGTTTTTTTTTATGTTATTCCACAGATGGGGAAGACATGCATTTTAAGTGCGCCTAAAAGTCGGTAGCATTTAATAAATAATCTGTAGAATACAGGTGTTCTAGTTAAAAGCATAAGTTAAAATATAATAAGTTTAATAAAAACACAAACAAGCTTTGTAAGTTCACTGTATTTAAAATAATATACTAAATTAAAGATTTATAATCACCATATTGTAACCAATTAACTACACTCATGTGATTGAAAGTGAAACTGAATATTTCACAGTTCACTTTATACCCAATATAATTACATATCTCCAGCGACCGTAAACAAACTAGTAATATACAAACCTCCAACCACCAACAAAACAAACATACTTAATATAACATTATTATATCAAACAAGAATATATTTATAATAATAATCTTTATTAGTGCTACTACACAACAATAGTGCTTACACAAGTCAATACAAACAATATCTTGTAATTTAAAGACAAAAGAAATGTTGCATTTATTTTCGGTGGTTCATTTTACCTCCTTAAAAAGTATTTTAGTCGAAATGGGGCATGGGGCATAATCTTCTAACCAGCTTCATAAGGCCTTCAAACCCGATAAGAAATAATCACTTTTTCTCACCCCGAATGCTGATGTTTGCAGGTACTTCAATAGCGCTCTTATAACGCAATACATCCGCACACACCAATATTTTTTATCTTCAGCAATTGTGGAATAATTTAGAAAAAAACAAAATCATCCCTATCTTCAGTGCCCCGTTCTACCACCTTTAAGGCTTTTTAGCAGAAGCGGACAACGGGGTTTTCCATAATTCTATAGGGTCTTCACTTTAGCCAAGTTTCATTCAAATCGATGTCTCCGGGTTGGAACAGTTTCCTTGTAAGGTGGTTCTAACAACACGGAAAAAATCGCTTGATAGAATGTACCACAATATAATAGAAAAAATATTGTAGCAGTCACATTAATTGTTTCACATGTGTTTTCTGCTAGTTTTAAAGCAAATTTTACTATAATAAAGTTACTCCAATATTTTAATGAAAACTAGTCTTCACTAGAACCGCCGAGAATTCCTCATACCTCGAACCGCCGCACCGCCCCAAATTTGAACGGTGATTAAAACCCAATTTTGTTTCGATTGTTTTTATTAATTAACATAATTTGTTTGCATAAAAGTGTGTATTTATTCACAAAATATAAAAATAACTTCTAACTTAACTTTGGTATTTTAAATATCGTTACAATTTTTGCAATAAGTTACTTTAAATCCACATTTTCCACATATGTTCTTGTTACAGTTCTAATATCTATCGTAAGTCTTATTTTCACATTTCTTTTCTTGACATGTACGTCTTTTGCGAGATTGCTTATCTGCCTTTGATCCAGCTTGTAATTTATTGTTGCATTTCTGATTCGATGTTCCCTCCTGAGGGTCTTCTTCATTGTTATTGGATTGTTGCGAGAGTTCTTCTGCCAATTGCAGAATGAAGTCGCGACGTTTTATTTTTTTGCCAGTGATGTCTTTGTATACAGCAAACGCATTGGTTGCAGCAAGATCGAAATATATTATAAAAAACATGGACTGGCCATCTTCTTGAGGGTGCCTTCACGCTGTATTTTCGGGCCATTTAATCTACTACGTCAACGCCATATTTTGTGCTACTATAGTATAAAACTGTTTCTGGCTTTTTCTTTGTACCAGCATCAATCGAAACTATTGGATGTTACGTACTTAGAAGGAGAACATTTTTGTTTATTTTGGCTTGATATATTGTCGAAGTGCAAACATTTTGTTTACTTGTGAATAAAACAGTTTCATATAAAGAACCTTTGCTTTTTTTGATTACTTCGGGAATTTCTTTTCTCGCCCTGTTCACAGTTGTACTGTTTAGTTTTGCTAATTTCTTTGCAAGTTCCAAACTGGTAAAAAAATTCTCCGTTGTCACATTTCTTCCTTTCTTGGTGTAAGGCTCTAATAATTTTAGAACGGCGTATTCACCAAGTGGTTGTCCTATTGGCAGCAAGCCAAAATTTAATGCCAAACTTATCCGGTTTATTGGACATATATTGCGTAAATCGACATCTTGCTTTTATAGGAAAAAGTTGTTCCCCTATTGTTTTCCCCGGGCACATAACAAATTTTGCAATTGTAAGCAAATTTTTGCCATATTTCAGAAACTAAAGCAAACATGTCATGTTCCAATCTTTTTTTCCTTGTAGACTTGAGATCGAATCTGAGATATCGCATGTTTTCTCTAAATTTGTTTCAAGACATCGTTTGACTAAAAAACGATATTCCCCACTTTTTAGACCACAAAGAATCTAGTTCTAAGTGACTGGAACCCTGAGCACCACGTGCGTATAGAATGGCAATAAAGGATTCTAGATCTCCTAAAGATAGTCGTCGATAAATAATCTCCAGAAACTACCCACATTTTCTGCAGTTACCTTTTGTTTTGCATAGCCTGCAGTAGGCTGGCTCGCAGAAATTACTTGCCATTGGGAATTTCTCTTTTGATTTGCAAACTGCACCAAGATTGAAGGAAAATACTTTTTCTGTTGATTTCTTTTGCTGGCGATTAAAACGAACAGACGTTTTCCCGTTTTACCATCTGTGTCATTGTCAAATTCATCACTATTTTGTTCCTCATTCGCGACAACTCGAGAACGAATTTCGTTTTCACTGTCCGTACTAGCTGATTTTGAATCATTCTCGGAATTTCCTGGTGAAAGATTTTCCAGTTCATCTAAATACGCTAAAGCTTGTACAGCCGAGAGGCCTTTACTGGACCACATACTGTTCAATCTACCTTTCGTAACTAGCGAATATGAATTAGATTCATGTGGTAGAAATGGATGACGTATCAGCACAGATCAAATATATTCCATTACTGTATCCAAACAAATAATTTCACTTGTTATACTGTTACACTGATACGTGTACATACTATATAACACAATATGGGGGTGCATCGATAACATGCATCATCCATCTCAATAATAAACGCTAATAATATACGGTAATAATGAAGTGATGATCGTTGCACGTCAGAGCTGTCAAAGCGAGCAAATATTGACACGGAAGGCAACGGCGGAAGGGCAGACACTCGCTCACTCTAACACACGTCGATTATACACTTCAGAGTTACCGTTCTGACTATATGCCGATGACGCTGATGGTGTGACGACGATGATAACGACGCCGATATGGGGGGAGATTCATAAAGTAAATTCATGCAGACGAAGTAGGAAAGGAGGCAGCCTACAAACGGTGGGGTGAGAGACGGGGGCGTGTGGAATCGAATTGCGACTAGAGGTTATTGAAGTTAAACTATTTAATTTCGGCTCGGGGGTTGTATGTACCGTTGCAATGGTAGAGTATCGTGTAACTGGGAGGGTACGCGTCCCGCGGGACGAGAGCCCATATTTCATTAAACACTCGCAACGCCGTGGAGACCCGCTGGAAGAGAGACTGTGTTAGATGTATGTATATGTACAGGCTATTCCAAATTCGCAAAACATTTATATTCACTTGATGGATGCATGCACTAATAAAACAGAGAAAGTCACAAAATCGTTGTTTTGAGAAAATGAGAAAAACAGGTTTGTTTCTTTATTAATACAAAAATCATTGTTTTAAAGATTGTTTCATATAACACTGCTTATGCGCTAATAAACTTAAAGCCTTATTGTCCAAATGACAGCCATAAGCAGATTTGTACAAAAAAGTACAAATAACTTGAAGCATTAAGTAAACACAAACAAAGCAAGGTAACTCCAGTTTAGATAAATATTTAGAATACTCGAGTGCTTCATACCGCATTTTAGTATTTTTAAAAACAAGTTATGATTCTCTTGGTTTCCGGGTTGGAACCGCGTCGTTGTTGTTTCTGTCGACTTTTCATCCGAAATCTTATGGGACACCTTCAGGGCTGCTACTGCACACTGACTATTAAGGTTACGTTGTGGATCTTATTAGCGCCACTACTAGCGCTGTTCAGCCACATGCATTCAGGTGCGTTTGCAATTTATTTAAACTGCCAGCAGAGTATTAAGCTGATATTCCCGAATTCACAACAAATCTACCTTCTAATAAAAAATATATTTATTTCGTCGTCTAAAATTCCAGATATAGTATTACAAATTTTGCCTTGCAATTCTTAGGATTATGACTAACTCTCTTAAAATCCGCTTATTGGTGTGGATTAGTCCCCTCATAAATAATTACCTTAATACCATAGCAAAAGCATCAAAAATTTTCTTTATGACCCCTTCTACCACTTCCTTAACGTTATCACAAATCCATCTTCTTGAGGTTCAAGAGATTGTTGGGTCTATAACTTTCTATAAAATAATCAATGAAAGCCCTTCTGAATTAAACCTCGACTCCTTAACTAGGAATGCCGGAAACCTGGAAGTAAAAGCAGATAAAAGGGATGTACTTAGGTATAGAAAACGGAACTTAATGTATGCTATCTTCATTTACTTACCACTAAAAATGTACCTCATTATTACATTTCTTAATTCTTCTGCTTGATTGTTAATCAAAATCATTGTGCCTAGGGAATTTGGACCAGCCTACACACATTTATTACATATACGGTATGTATGTATGTATAAATGTGTATATAAAGTACTCGTATATAAAGTACTCGAGCTTCTCTAATGCGTAAGGGTGGGCGCCTCACCACTCTCGCGAGCACTGAGTGTTATACAAGGCGTCAAATAATCGTCACACCTAACATAAAAAAATCTAAATTGAATCGGCGATTCTACGCTATTATGCTATTATATATAGAGGGCGCGCATCACCCCCTCTGTGCGCTATTAATAACGACAAGAAAACGCGTTCAATTCACGATCAAGTATGTATGAGAGAGAGTTTATGATTAAGGACTTACGAAAGAGGGTGGGGAAATAAGAGATTATTTTATTTAAAGTGCTTACATACGGAGCATTTTTGGATCACTTCTTGAAAGATAAATTCCTACTTTTACAAAGTAGTTAAGTGCTATAGGAATATTTTAGCTAGAACCATTAGTAACATCAGTCCTTTACCCCATATGTATAGTTCTTTAATGCTTACACTACCGGCCATAATAATTTATCCACCAAATGAAATACGCATAAATAAAGGAAGTATCAACTGAAGAAGAAATTGTAGTTTTGCATTTAATAAAATACTCTCGAAACAAAGAAAATGATAGTCTTTATTCAATTAAAAAATTTATTTGACACAAAAAAATTAAATCTTCGTTTTATCGAAATGTCCACCGCGACTAACAATAATTACGGCACTCACTTGTGGCATTCTTTCTATCAATTTCGTCAGAGTAGCGGGTTGTATTTTAAGCCAGACTTCTTGTAGTTGTTTCCAAAACGATTCCCTGAAAGTTGGAGGACTTATTTTCACACCCTCACAAAAGCTCTATGGGACTAGCATCTAGGCATTGAAGAGGCTATTTCATTATTTTAGTCAACAAAATACAGTCCCTGGCCATATTACTTGAAACATCTCATAAATCAAGCATTTTACCTGGAAATTCCCATTCTATTATAGTGATATTCTTTTGCTTTGAATCCGATCGTTTATAGGGGGACTAGATTATTATATCAATAAATAAAAATACCAGAGAAATTATGTTTAGAAGAGTAAAGTACGTATATATAAATATTTCAGTTATCAACTTACATCTAGCGAGTTCACAGTTTAGAGAATGCATCCATATTTTTTTAAATATTTCGTCATAACCGTATAGAAGCTAAGTTGTGGAGTATCGTTAAGCGTTTTGTGTTTGTATATCGTTATTGCAAAGGTAAAATTGTTATTCTATCTCTCTCTTAATAATTAATTATTTGGAATTTGAAAAAAATTGAAATATTTGGGGTTTTTTGTAGAAAACGCCCGGGGAAGATTTAACAAGTGAACAAAAAGCCGCTATACAAGGTCTTCTACGATCAAACAAACATTCACAACGAGAAATTGCAAAATTACAGAAAGTATCTCCTTCTTCTGTATCGCGTTTAGCTAGAAACTTAAACGAAGGAGCTAGCACATCGATACAAAAACGGGCAAAGTGCGATCGGAAAAGAAAAACTTCGAAGAGATCTGACCGTGAAATTGTTCATCAGGCTTTGAGCAATAGATTTGCTACAATTAAAATGATTCAAAAAAATCGCCTAATGGGCTGAAGACCTGTAAAAAGGCCGCGTTTAACAAAAAAAAATGAAATCTGTTCGTCTCAACTTTGCAAGAGAATATCGACATTTCACAGACGAGAATTGGAAAAAGGTGAATAACTTAACAATATGATTCTTACTGAATTAATGTTTGCATTATTTAATAGGTTTTCTTTAGTGACGAGTGCCCGCTCTGTGTGTTAGTGCAGCGAGCACAATTTGTTCATAGACGACCTGGCGAACGTCTCACAGAGTCCACGGTTCTTCGAACTATAAAACACCCTCCGCAGGTAATCATTTGGGGAGTGATTAGTGGAAACGGACCCGGCCCTTTGTATTTTGTAGAAGGTACAATGCGTCAAGAGCAGTACATAAATGTGTTAAAAAACTCATTATTACCGTATTTGAGCCAGGACGTCGCATACCAACAGGGCGTATATTTATGCAAGATAATGCTCCTTGCCATGTGGCAAAAAAGATTAAGAAATTCTTTGAAGACAATCACATACGTCTTTTACGTTGGCCCGGAAATTCACCGGACCTCAATCCCATCGAGAACGTATGGAATCGACTAAAAAGTAAGATATATGAAAGAGAAAACCCTACAAAGGAAATATTAATGAAGAATATAAAGGATGTATGGGAGAACGATGAAGATATAAAAAAGACAATCATATGTTGGATTGAAAGTATGCCCCGAAGAATTAAGGGTGTTATTAAAAATCATGGGTTATGGACTAAATATTAATTATTTATTTAATATTTACATATGTTACATATTTTTACAATACATTTTATAAATAAAAAATATAATACTTGTATAGTTTATATTTTATTATGAAGAAACTACAAAATATTGAGTGTTTCAAGTAATTTGGCCAGGAACTGTATATATGACACGTCAAAGTATAATATATATGTATATATAGCATATGTATATAACACAGAGCATATAATGAAATTCGCAAACAGTTACATATAAAATTGAAAAAATATAAAAAACACAATAAAGAGTGTAACATACATCAGAAAAAACAAATAGACAAAAAATAATAACAAACTAAATACACTTACTCAACATTGTTTAAAAGGAGTGGGCTAAATACTCGCTGAGGCTATAAAAGGGATTATCGAGAAGTAGTTTTTTCACAGTTCTACCAAAACCTTTGTTATTCATTCCTTTTATTTGGTTCGGGAGCTTATTGTATAATTTCGGGCCCCAATAATTCATTGATTGCTGTGTTAACTTGAGCCTGTGGTAATTTGTAGTCACTGCGTTCTTGTTTAGATATTGCTTTCGCATTCTACCGATTCTAAATATTTGCGGCACAGTTTAAAAATGTGTTTCTAATCATTAACAAGTTGAAATACAAAATAGTCACCGATTACTCTCATTTCAGATGGTGTAGCATTTGTTTCCAAAATTTCCTGGTAGCCCTCTTTTCTTCCATCTATTTTAACCAAGTCTCCTACGGATGCGGCGCCGAAATAACCCCAAACTAGAGCACTGCACGGGCTAGGAAAAGCCTGGCCCGCTCGGCCCGCCCAGGCCTGCGGGCGGGCTCGGGCGGACCTCGTCTCTTTTAATTGCGAGCCGGACCTGAATTTGTACGGGCCTGACGGGCCGAGAATGTTTTATTAAATACATCGAATGGATATAACGTATGCAGTAAATGCTGTTTAGTTTTTACGTTATCGTTTCTATTAACAATTTTAATGTATGCAATATTATGTTACATTTTCTTTTGGTTAAAGAAAATGTAAAAATGTTTAGAAATAGACAGTGCAGATATAATTACTTAAACAGGCTACAATAATTTAGACGGGCCCAACTTTCACGCTCACTACTTATTTCAGTCGTTATTTCAGGTGCAGTTTTTCGTCTATTCCGTTTACTTGTCGTAATTATTCGACGATCTTCCGCTGGTGTTGTCACTTTACGTCGTCCTGTTCGTTTTTATTTAATAATGTCCCAGCCTTTTGATATTTTTTAACGTTATAGTCAACAGTTGGGCGACTTAATTTCAATTTTTTGCGATATCTCTACTTCGGCCAAAATTATGTAAAGCAACAATCATTGTCCGGATTTCTAACTCTCTTGTTTTCACCATTTTAGTATTAATTTTAAATAATTTTATTATGGATATTCACTGTTTAAAAGAACAATAACCACTAAATCTAAATTCATAATTCTAGCTCCCGTAAATAGAGAATTGTTATCTTTACCTGCACTACATTAAATATTTATTAGTGAAAGATAATTGTATTACATTTCAGGTCTTTTTATGGCCCTATCTGGGCCCCTAATTATTATCGGATTAAGGAGATTCAATCGATAACTAAATATCAGAGGAGTCCTTTGCGGAATTATTTAATGTGATATCTTTCTTTTACTTGTAGATCAATAATTAAACACCCTAAATAACAATAAATAAATAATTTTCTAAAATTCCAGCAAAATGTAGGTGAGCAAATAATTATGGCCGGTTTTACGTCAAAAAGAATGAAAAAATTCTTTTAGTGGGAAGTAATTAATAATAGACTAAAATAAAACCCTTCCTTCACTACTTTATCAAGATGAAATTACTTAATTTGGGAATTACCTCATCGAAGCGGAAAGATCAACAAGCACCATTCAACTAGGCGTAGGTCAGTTCTAACAATTGTATCTTTCGCGGAAGGAAACTACTAATCACGCCGATAGGAGATGTCGAGTCTTGATGCGCAATTTACTCCTCCGACTCGAACAGCAAGAACAACAACGAAGAACCGAAGACGATTATAAACAATCGCGTTTTATTTATCTACATTCTACACGTTCAATTGATCTCGCTATATATCTGAACTCGTCAGTGCAACGCTTCAAACGTTCACTTCTGACGTTATAATCGTGTGATTTTAACCGTTTTTCATTCGAAACTGATCGGACGTCGGAAGATAGTAATTTGCGCGTCTTTAGTCGAGTATAATATTCGATCCACTAGGTGAAAAGCTAATACGTAGATGCGTGAGTTGGTGTAAGTACATAGCTCATTTTCATGTCTCTCGGTCCAGAAAGACGAAAAGATAACAGCGATCTTAGTAGAATCGTTGAAGTTTGAATGGGTTCGGTTCCTACATACTTCTAACTGCTATTGTTTCTTTGCACGAAATGGACTTAACGCTAGCGAAGTATCTGATTTAGGTACTTGAATTATTTATCTCATGCTAGAGACTGTGTTCCCCAAATAACAATGCTTAACGTAAGATAAATGGAGGAAGTAGTGTTATAAGCGATCATCCATGTTAGAGAATTGAATATTTGCCGTTTTTTAGTTTTTTTCTTGCAAAAATCTTGACATTTGTGTGTCCGATGTAGACTATCGATTTCTTTCTTCGAAATGCCGCACCAAGTAGCGTTCGTCGCTCGAGAGCGCCCAAAAATGCGTTCTCGTTAGAATCATACTTGACAACTTTGACAACTTTCCAGCACACAACCGGAATTTTGTTAAAAATGTTAACGCTAATGGTATTAGTACCCATACTAGTGGTATGCAACATACACATTGGTACTCAGAGATATTTTTTTGCCCGGGTATCGTGCGAATGTGCGTCCACATTGGCTATATAATTTGGCCTATTGCGATACGCATAGCTTCTAAAATAGATATGCAGGATAATGGCAGAATTCCGAGGCCCTGAGAAATGGGTTTACATAACTAGCACACACTCTGCACAAACTGCACCCACGCAAACAAAATCTTACGGATACGGGACATCTCACCTAGGACAACGATATACGCCATCAGTGTTATGAGGGCGAATCTTGATTAGGACAGCGGTATACGCCGTCGGCATTGCAAGCAGGACAGAGTCACACCGGAGAAGACTCTCGCAGAGCGAGATTCTGCATCGACTTGTAAACAATAGCGGTGGGTGGCGTAGCACCTCTTTTGAATGACGTACTAGACAAAAACAAAACAAACCTGTGCATCAATAAATAAAGCAAATATACACTACCATTCACAAGAAACCATTCTCAGATTTCCAAAAATTTGTTTTCATAAAATAAAATTAATTCGGAAACATACAATTGAATGGAGTTTGGTCCGTAGGTTTCCGCGGTCGTCAATAATACTATTCTCTTGGTTTCCGGGTTGAAACCGCGTCGTTATCGTAGCTTTAGCCGACGTTTCGTCCACACTCATATGCGACATCTTCAAGGCTGTAACTGCACACTGACAAGAGACTTATTCATTCCGGAGGGGTTTATATAGGGCTTGTTTTGGGTCATTGAAGCGGAAATGTTATGCGTCGATGAAGAGTGATAGTATTGCGTTAATGAAGCGGAAATGTTATGCGTCGATGAGAAGTGAAAGTTATGCGTTAATAAAGGCTAAATGTTATTTCCCTTATCAGCTCTTAGTACAGCAATTTTAGGGTCAGATTTCAGGTTTCCTAAGGCCCGGGTTTCTGATTTAGGAAGGTTTGATTTCGGAGGTTTGGCACGCGCGAGGATTTTGGATGTTTCAAAGCGAATGGGATTAGCGGTTTCAGATGAAAGACCGACAAAAGCAGACTCCATGCCAGAAATGATGTCTTCGGTGGGAATAAGTTTAGGCGTAGGGGCAAAGTTGGGGCCTTTGGAGAGTACAGCAACCTCATCAGAAGATAGAGGTCGACTAAAAAGGTCTATGACAGTATGTGACATGACTTTAGAGTTCTGGGATGGTCTGGGGTTAAGGGAATCGAATTTCCGCGTTTGTCGTGCGATAGTAAGTGAATCGGTTTTTTCGGCTTGATGATAAGTGATGCGATCTAGGGTATTCACTAAAACTTTGATCTGCAATAACTATTCCAGGAAAGATATTCAAATAGTCATTAACTACTACACCAACCCTCCTCCACAGCAACTCCCCCATCTAACCCTACTTTCCATAAGCAAGCATATCTACCCTACATTCATGGTGTCACCGATCGCATCAGTAAGATTCTCTTCAGAAACGACATAAAAACCATCGTCGAGCCCAACTTCAAACTCTCAGACTACTTTCCCATCAAAGACCGCAATCATCTGGAAGCCCCTGGTGTCTACCAGATTCCATATTCGTGCGGTAGAGCGATCAATCAACACTCGTGTTACTGAACACGAGCGTTGTACGCGGTTGGTGCGTGTAGCCGTGTCCGCACTGGCTGAGCATAGACTGGAAACTGGCCACTAAATCCAATTTAACTCTATCCGCATCTTATCTCGCAATCCTCACTATTACAGTGGAAAAATCCGTGAATCAATTGAGATTTTCAAACATCCCAACAATTTAAATCGCGAAGATGGCTACGCCTTACATCACACGTGGAAATCCCAACAATTCATTGATTTATATAGAGTATTTTATTTTTCTAGTTAAAAAATACGTCCTCACAACTTGTATAACAATCTTCCGTACAATATAAAAAATTTGATTAAGGCCAGTTTTAGATCGAGACTAAAGTCCAGTTTTAACCTTCTCCATTTAAAATTATTATTTTATCAATATTTTATTTCTTTATATGTTGTTCGCATTGTTTGTTTTGTATAATGTTTATTATACAAAATTTTATTATAATTGTTAATTCTTAATATTGACAATGTTCAATATGCATTGGGTAAGTTACTTATTAGTACTATTATTATTAATGAATAACAAATTAATCCAAAATCATGACCGATCAATATAGGAACATTTGATGGAAGCTGCCTTAAATTGCATATATACAATCCAAAAATGGAATGAAAAATATAATTCCATTTAAAATAACGAAGGAGATCTACTTCCGATTAACCAGTAGTGAAGAATTTATGAAAATTACTTTAAGAGATCGTGCATAGTTGTATCCGCTCTCAAAATATCAGAAGCAAGTGGATATTCATGTCTAATAGGACAATTCGGCGAGACAATCTGTATAAATTTTTATTGTTTGGCGTCGTTCAGCTGAATTTCATTACAATTTTTTTAGTAAATTTTGCGCAAATTTGCAACAAAGCAAGTATTAAATTCTTCGTAGAACTTCAATCCAAATGTAGACTAAGCTTTATTGCGTAAGAAATATAGAAATAATACAGGTTAGGATATTGAGTTTTATTGCATATAAGTATTAAAACGGAAAAGGTAGCGAAGATATAAGAAAAAGATACGAAAAGAGACAAGATTCACAATCTCTCTATCTCTATAACCATAGGAGTAATTACATACGGACGAGTTCTTGATCCCTATCTATCTGGCAACGTTTCGCCTGACCGCAGGTTAATTAATTTATTGTTCTTGAGTACGTGAATTGTTGTTGCCGCCCGTTGCTGTTGTAGTAGTTGCGATTGTCGAGTCTAACGTTCGAATAATGCGGATGGACGATGCCAGAGATTGTGTGTTCGAGATGCACGTTACTTCTAATTCCGAAAGAGATAATAGCCTAGCAGCGAAGAAAAGGTAGGTAATGGTAAATGTAATGGAGATAAGTAGGTAGGTGTATCCGAAAAACAATTATTCTATCACGCCAAGAATTACCAACTTAACAATAATTAGGTACTGTTTTTCTGAAGGAACTTAAATGTTAATGCCTTTGTTAACACTGAATGAAGCAAAAAGAGAAGAATTATCGCAATACTGGGGAGTTATTTAACTTGATATTTATTTATTGTTAGTATTAATCACGAGTTTGGAAAACATCAACGGAGAAAAGCTGCTGGTTATCATTTTAAGACAATAGAATACTTAAACTGCAGTTGCCACATTTAACACCCAGAACAGAATTTGGAGGCGTGATACCTTAGATATGATGCAACGCTTCATATTAAAAACTAATCAACTAACAGGCACAGCTAACTGAGCTCATACGTTCAAAGGTACGTAAGTATGTGTGGTTGAAAATATCAAGCGGATGTCAACTTTCTTATTTCAAACGAAGTATTGTCCAGTAACAATAACCAAAAAAAATATAGCTCATGGTCTTGGTGGAATCATTTCCGGCAAAAAAATCGAGGGAAAACGAACAGCGTAAACCCGCGAACACGTTTCTGCCTACCCGGCGTCATTAGCGCGGTTCCGTACGTGTCCTTCTCCCTCGCTATTGTTTTTCACTTCTCGAGTATATGTTGTCATTCTCCACGAACAGAATCACGATATATCTCCCCACGCCACCTAGCGTCGAGAAACATAGACATGCCGTCTAGAGAATAGCGACAACAACTCGGGATTCAGACTGTTTTTTGCCGGAAATGATTCCATCAATACCGTGAGCTATATTAGCATTAATTTTTTGTTTGAAGTATCGTCCATATGTATTATTTGCATAGCCCTACGATGTATCAACTTTGAGAAACTATTTTTTTATGAAAATTAGCAGAGAGGCAACCCCTTCCATTATTAACTACCGTTTTACCAGAAATGATACTAACAAATAACCAGAAGTAATATCAAATCAATGCTATATTTGCTAATTGTACTCCGTCTCTTTTCGCTTTCATCACGTAACTATAACACACGTACGCCCTACGCAAGGATACATACATGACATACTGTTTCGACGCATATCGACCTACGCCTACACATCCACGTACATATCTACACCGTACATTTGACGGCGTTTAATAAATATTTAAAAGCTTCATACTTTATTCCGTTACCAGTCCGTTTATTTACGAGAACGCATTTTTTCTGCCACATTTACAAAATTGTTTTCCCATAGTATCGCGCGCCAATATAAATAAAATATGCGTAAGTACGACGTGTAGCGGACCAATATTGCGCTCTCTCTCTAACATACATGTATACACATACACGCATACAACCTCTATTGCTTGTATTACCCGTATTACTAACCGGGTTATACGGTCATTTCATATTCAAGCGTAACAGGTGAGGAACTAGGAGTACTCAAATCATCATCATCAAGTCTAGGACTAGATATCTAACAGAAATTGTTACGGTTAAAAGAAAGAGAATAGAATGATCGAATTTATAAATAGAGCATGAGAGCATGAAAAAGAACAAACTGTAACTTATACAATAAAATTTATTATGATACACAAAGAAAATGAATAAATGTTACAAACAAGTTTCACATAGAAAACAAACCATTAAAAAGTTGAAGAAATACAGTGCTCGAAGTTTTGCTACATCAACGTGAATGCTATAAGGAAGAGATGCAAAGATTCAGTAAAACAACGGCGTTGAAAGTTTATTCATTTTGGTTGCTGAAGTCGTGAATTGCTGTTGTACGTTTCTTCGCAGAGACAACGAGCCGATATTTGAACTGGTAATGTTATGATGTTCCAAGGACGCCTCTGGATGATAAATCCCGTCGGAAATCATCCAGGGTTTTTAGGGGATAGGAAGAAAGGATTGTACAACAACTCAAAACGTTTAGCAAAATAAGTTAGCACGGTGTATTGAAAGAGAGCACTATTAAAAATATTATTGACGAAATATTACAAAAAGAACTTATTAAAATCTCAGGGCAAAGTGTTAACTATAATATTGAATTTTACAATGAAATGAATAAGTGCTTCAAAGAAATAGTCAAATGTTAATATTAATTTAAACAAGTAAATGGTTACAGTGATTCACAAAATTTCAAAGTGGGCAGTAACATTTGCGTGAAGCATAGTTCTTAAATCTCAAGACGAACGATAATTAACTAGATAAAATGATTGGTGATTACAGTAGATAACTCAACACAAATAGCCAAAAAGTTAATTATGGTTCGTAACTTACATTGATAACAAATTAGGAAGACACGCTGAGGGAGTAGTTAATCAGCTAGTTCTGGTGGTAATGACTTTCTTGATGGCGTTGATTTGGAAAGGACGCCGCGCCGTGCTGATAAACCGGGGTGATGGGTGATGAGCAGCAGACAACGAACGAACGCAACTCGACGGAAGAAATCAGTTTCTCAAAACCACAACTTGATGGAAGAAACCAATTTCCGAAACCGGAACTCCATGGAAGAAACCCATGTCCAGATCCGCTTCTTAGAGCGTTATCCCGAGCGATTTGAGTCAAAGGCGACTGAATCGCAAACATCATATAATCGCCGGGAACGTAGACCTTGGATACCAAGAAAGATCACCTAGTAGGGGTTATGTCCAACGACAACTTCTCAGAAATCCAGGATAACATGGTTCACTAACACTTACGGCCTCACTCAACTAGTTAATTCATTAACTACTGCCTAACAACCCATGACTTTGGTAGGAAAACACCTCAATGGGATTGCGAGATGTCGATAACCAATACAGAAGCAGGGATACCATGACATAAGCGGGATCTGTGTGTAGCGACATATTTGTGCATGTACCGAACTGGATAATTGCTAATTACAACAATTAGCTACGGACGAAATTTAATTTAACTGATACCACACCGTAAAGCGGGATTAATACCATATGTTGACAAAGTTTCATTTATGTCCTTTAATAAACAAAGAAGCTACGGGGCTTAAAGAATGAGAAGAGATGAGAATGATTTGTTCATGAACAGTTAATATTCCAAATATCTCATTAAATTAAGAATGTAATTCAAATTTGTTGCTATCATAGGCGGGAACGGTTTACAAGAAAGATATTAGCGATGCAGAATTCTGAAATAATGAATATTAATGATTTTATTAAATAAAAAAGATCAGATATTAGAACAAATTAGGTGAATGAAGCATGTACACGAATACTACGCACTATTGACGCGATGAGGTCATCCTCGCAGGTGTTCAATTTCGTAATATGTTGAAATAAAGGAATTGGTCCGAGATTAAATAATGTTAATGTTAAATAATGTGTATTTTAAAGATGAATTTAAGGGAATTTGCAAATTAAGGTGTAACAAAATGCAACAAAAATATTTTTATTTGAATTGCTGTTGGGGCTATTTCCTTCGTTTGTTGGATATAAGCAGTCCGACGTTTCTGCCGTCTTCAGGATAGCAATCACAAGGGCTGTTTCTTACCAAACTCATAGTTTTTCAGAAGTGTATATATCTCTCGCAATATCTCATTGATCGTTCGCGACTAAAGTGAAGTAGTCTTCTATTAATTGATTCCTCACTGTCAATCGTTTTAGCCAGGAGGCTTTGGTTTTCAGTATACCATTGACTGATTTACTTACCAATTAAATCAGTCAATGTCACACTGGAAATCAAAGTTTACAATAAGTCAACGAATGCGCGACAGTACCTGCATTTCGACTCCAACCACCCACACAACGTCAAAGTGGGCGTAGCCAGGTGCCTGTGTGACAGAGCCAAAGAAATATGTTCAGAAAAAGCGGATAGGGAAGAAGAAAAACGTAACCGACACCTTAAAACGAAATGGGTATCCCGAACACGCATTGACCAAATCGAGAAAAAGCAGTACAAGATTGCAACCGAAACAGTCAAATACAACACCAAACCAACCTGACACAGTATGCATCAGCTATTCCATACGTCAGAGGCCTACAAACATCACCAAGTCGATACTAACAAAGCCTAAACCAGACAATATGAACCAACAAACTAAAAACTGTGTATACAAAATTCCTTGTGAACGTCCATGCATAGGAGAAATCAGTAGACCCCTACACGTGAGAATAAAAGAACACAAGAACATGGTTCGTCAGGGAAAAACGGACAAATCCAACTTGGCACAACACGCTTGAGAAGAAAATCATAGAATAAAATGGGGTAGCACATCTATTCTGGAAAAAGAAGACCACCAAACCAGGAGAAAGCTAAGAAAACAGCATATATGACTACAACACCAAATACTAACGGCAATCCTAGCGTGAAAATCAAAGAAGTTTGGTTTCCATTTGGGAGAGTATCAACACCACAACCGCCACCAGCCACCACAAGGAACAGCAAATTAAGATTAACATAACCACTGCCCATTTAACAACATACTCCAACTTCCGCGTAGGAAAAACGAGCTACTGCGCAACTAACGATTGTAGCTTAAATACGTTAAAAACAAAAAAAAATCCCCCACGCCCAATAGCTTAGTGGCCAACACAATTGATAGTGGGGAATCAACTCCTGGAGGATATTGGTTCAAACCTCCCTCTAATCGCGAACTATCAATAAGCAATTGGGAGAGATACCAGATAGGCGCCATAAATTCTCGGCCTGAGAGACTTATACAAGTTCGAGCGTGTTCAAACTCCGTTTCGTCATAGTTGCGCATGTGCGAGATTTACACTACATACAATACGTCTAGAAGAGTAATAGGTTTTAGTAGTAGTTCATAAAAATGTCTCAGGTAACGAAAATTGAGTTGCGCGGAGTCATTAAATTTTTAACAAAAGAAGGGCATACGTCTAATCACATTAAACAACGTTTAGACGACGTTTATGGTGATTTATCTCCTTCATATACCACTGTAAGAAAGTGGGTAAAACGTTTCTGTTTCGGGCAAGGATCCCTTGATGATGATGAGCGCCCCTGTCGGCAAATTGAACTGATTTTTCTCCTCAATATAACCCACTGTAATATGAATCAAAAGCAGTAGAGGTCCCAAAACGGAGCCTTGGAGAACTCCAGAAACCAAAATAAATTCCTCCGAACAAAGGCAATTGAATTGAATATAATTAGTTCTACTCATTCCAAGGGCACAAATTCTCTGAAAAAAAATTCCGTGATCTATTGTAGCAAATAAAAGTAATTATAGGTTTTTTAAGTAAAGAATTGACAAATTTTCAATAAATACGTTTGTTGATTCTAAAAAGTGTTTAAAACTTCTGCATTGCGATCAGAAACGAATTTACGGCATACAAAGTGAAAGGAAGCCCCCACAGTTTTACAAAACGAACTCGTTTATTATTCTCATTGCATGCTAGCGCTATTCCTACGTAACGACGTACGTGATATTAAATTCGAACATACGGAGCCAATTCATAATAATACACAAACCGTTTTCCGTTCGATTGATTAACGAGCCGAGACCTTGCACGAAATCCAAACGGAATCAAAAGCAAGGGAACGTCCAATACGCCAAAGAGAAGCGCCTAATCGGCCGATGAAGGCTTCCTGCGCCGCGTCAAAAACCGGAAACGACCACTGTTATGAGTATGAGCTATGTGATCGGGCCAATCAAAAGCAGACGACTTTATGGTCCTTGGACATGTTAGAAGCGAGTCATTTCCGATCGGGGACGTACGCCTAACGTACGTCGGTCGTTTAATATGTCATAATATGTAGGCGACGCAAAAATGAGGACTTCGGCCTCATTTAACAGCGACGCTTCTTCCGGCCGACGTCGATGGAACGAGGAGAAAATGGGAAAAATTATAAAGGAAAAGACGTGAAGGAAAATTGAGGATGTTGCTGTTCAATTTTTCGTTGTAAATTGTTACTTATTCAACGCTATCTATTCCCGCATGTACGAGAGCTGTTAGATGAAAGAGTGACTTTTCAATAAAAATGTTATTTTATTGTAAAAAATATATTTTATTTTTCAACATAATCCCCTTTTAACTCTACACGCTTAGTCCAGCGAGTTTCTACTTTCTTCAAACCATTCAAAAAGTAATCTTTTGGAAACTCTTCAAAATATGCATTTGTCTCCGATATCACCTCTTCATTTGTCTGAAATCTCTTTCCACCGAGCCATTTTTTTTTAAATTTGAAGACAAGAAGAAATCACTCGGAGCCAGATCTGGTGAATATGGCTGATGAGGTAGCAAATCGTAACGGAATTCGACTTGTCTAATTTTGTTGTAGCAACAGCGGACGAATGAAGCATCACTCTTTTCTTCTACAAATCCGGTTGCTTTTTCTTAAGCTCGGTATCAAAACATGCCAGCAAATCAGCATAATACTGGCCAGTTATCGTTTTTCCTTTTTGTAAATAGTGAATAAAGATAACACCTTTGCAATCCCAAAAAACTATGGCCATGACCTTATTGGCCGAAAAAAGGTTTTTGCCTTCTTGGAGCCACGTTCCTCGGGCGAAGTCCATTATTTCGACCGTATGTTCGGTTCTGGATTATAATGGTGCATCAAAGTTTCATCTACTGGACAAGTTTGAAGATAACCAAACATTCTTCTGAATTTTTAATGCGAACGTGCGTTTGATCAGCATTAAGCAAACGCGGCACCCATCTCATGGATACCTTTTCATACTTAAACGTTCATGTAAAATGTTGCACACCCACTCAATTGGAATATTTACTTCATTAGCTGTCTCACGTACTTTCAATGGACGATCATTAATTACAAGAGCATGGATTTTATTAACCGTTTCCGGAGTAGTTACAGTAAATGGCGGTTCCGGACAGGCCACATGACCGGACCAACGCGCGGTTAGCTTTTTCATCCCTAAATCTTCAGTCAATATATGACAAAGACGTTCTTTCGAGATGACCGTAGCCTCTGCTGTCTCTCAAAACTTAATTTAATGGTCGTCTAACACCATTTCGTGAACTTTCGTTTGGTGAACTTTTACGGTATTGTCGATAGTGTTTTCCACCGTCCCAAACGTTCATCGTTGACCAGGCTGGTACGACCATGTTCAAATTCATCTGTCCAAAAATTCACTGTAGCAAGTGATGATGTAGAGTTCCCTTAAACAGTGTCCACATCGACTTCAATTTGTGTAGGCGTATTGGCTTCCAAATGCAAGAATTTAATGAAAGCCTTATTCGATTTGTTTCCTTTTTTACAGAAACGCCAACATCTACTGACACAAACGACTGTGAAACAACAACAGAGCGTTAATATGGTTGAAATTTTCTAGAATATCTTTTAACGCATGCGCAGTTATAGTACCAGAATACTTTTGATGAGTAGTAACGCCATCTTCGTACTGAGTATCCTTTAATATCCTTTTATTCGGTTAACCTAGTTCATTTGAATATTGTCTTGTCAAAGTTCAGAATTCACTAGCTAATGCTGAATTTACCAAGCTAATGCTTATTGTTAAATAAACGGAATTGGTTTTAATGTTAATATATACTGTACTGCCGGATAGATGTCACAAGAACGAAAACTTCTTCATTATGGATTTATGGAAAAATGTTTTAACTTGTTCCGAAACTCAAACAAATTTCTCAAGGAAACTGTGAGTGATCCCGAACAAAAATTTCATTACTTATGACTTTACAGTGAAATAAAACCTTCTACCATATCCTTACCTATATTTCCTTAGATTAAATAAACTTATCTCGTATCAATATCTACGTAAGCATCCTCTTCTTCGTCTTCTAATCGCGCTAGAGAAGGTGGTAGGAAGGTACTTTATTTCACTTCATCGGCGGTAATAAATCGCAACCTAGGGCTCGAGAAGGTTCTTCCTCCGCACCCCAAAACGGACCCCGCTTATAAAAACAAACTCTCTTCTTCAACCGGCCGATCGGCAGAGAACGCTCCAAAGAAAAGAGGAGGACGAACGAAAAGAGGCGGCGGCGAAATGAATCTTATCGGGCATCCCATAACTCTTGACATCGCCTACATTTCTTCGAGGTCGTTTTATATGTGGAATCGCCGGTGTGGTGCTGGTTAACTATTCTTGCTGGTAGCGTTGGTGATGGTGGAGCTGGACCACGCTACTGTTCTTTTTCTCGTGTAAATATACGCGACAAGGGAAAAGTTTTCTATTTAAGAAACCAAAATGCGCATAAAAATGCGCTAGTAGAACTTGTGGTGATAATGAATGTTGCTGGCTATCAATAACCACCGGTGTAAGGTGTGAAAATGATGTAAATTGCTTTATTCCATGATTTCAAAAAGATCCACAAGAAATATCTATGTAAGTTGTCGAAATTTAAAGTGACAACAAAGCATTGGTCTTTCGTTTCGGTCATAAGGACGTTGTTTATCAAGAGTTTGCTAATGAAGAATAAGCAATCAACCACTAATACTATTTGGAGGTATTAGAAGGGATAATGCGGAAGATAGAACAGAATATTTATTGAAACTTCAGCTGTTTAGAAAACAAATGGAATACGTCAAATATATTGTAGAGCTGTAAGAATGGTGTGTATGTTAAAAGTTCTCTATTAAAATCCTCTTTTCTTCCTTTCTAAGTCATGTTCTAGGTCCTTGTGGTGCAAAATCCTCTTCAGTTTTTTTTTTCTAACTCCTTGGGTTCATCTTTTCTTCTTACTTTTTTCTAAGTGGTGTTAGATTGCTTTGAACTATTTTTAACAACCAAAATATACTTTTATATGTATACCATGATATTATCTGGAGATCCTCTCGGAGTTTCGGTTAAACCAAGAAGCGTTGGCAATAACCCATGATAAGCTCCAAAGGTTAATATCGGTCTTAAACACGTGATGTAGATTGATAATTTGGTTCTTAAGTCGAGTGGGGAATCTCAAAACCACGGGGGTATTCCTGGCGCGGAAACATCTTTCTCTAAGGTGGTCGATATGTGTAGAGGTGCATGAGAAAATACATAGTACCATCAAAAAAATATGGGATGAAGAAAGAATGCCCGCAGAATGGGAGAATGGACAAATAATAACAATCCACAAAAAAGGAGATCAACATATATGCAATAATTATAGAGGCATTACACTACTGAATACAGCCTACAAAATAATGTGAACAATATTACAAAGAAGGCTGACAAGCAATACGAAATACATATTGGAGCAATATCAATGTGGATTTACGACAAAAAAATTTACAATTGATGCTATTCACATTGTAAAACAAGTCATGGAGAAGGCGCTTGAGTATAGTGTTGATATTGAATTTCTATTCACTGACTTTAAGCAAGCCGTCGATTCAATCAAAAGAAATGAACTAATGAATGCATTAAAAGAACTAGGGGTGCATATAAAGCTAAGGAAACTAATATATATGACAATGAAAAGGACGGTAATGACTATAAAACCGCAGAAAGGAGAAACCGAAGAATTTGAAGTTAACCAAGGAATTAGACAAGTGGATGCGTTGTCAGCAACTCTATTTAATCTAGGACTAGAGTATGTTTTGAGAAGGATAAATAAAGGGACAGTGAGAATAAGAGGAGGACAAGTGGTGGCATATGCTGATGATATTGTAGTAATAACTAAGAACAGGAGAATTATGGAAGAGACAGTAAAAGAAATAATAAAGGAAGATACTAAAATAGGTTTGAAAATTAATGAAGATAAAACTAAGATAATGAGAATTGGGAAACAAATTGAAGAATACAAATTCGAAGAAGTCGGCTGGTATAAATACCTAGGCGTAATGATAGAGAGGTTAGAGAAAAAATAATGGAAGTAAACAGAGCTATACATGCAAACAAAAAGTTATTAAAAAATAAAATGCTTGAAAAAGACACAAAAATAAAAATATATACAACAATAATTCGACCCATAATAATGTATGCTGCCGACATCATTAGTATGACGAAGAAACAATAGGATGATTTAAGGGTATTTAAGGGTACCAATAAAAATACAGGAAAATGAATATAGGAGAAGAACAAATCATAAACTACTGCAAGAAACAACAGCTACAATATATGCAATAATGGAATGGGAACCGACAAGAAGAAGGAGACGAGGCAGATCAAGATCAAAATGGCTAATCGAAGTAAAAAAGGACCTCAACAGGATCGGAGTTAATTAACAATTGGAAAGATAAGGTAGGTGACAGAAAAAAATAGTTGAGAGAATTTAAAGGCAACAGGGGACTGATCCACGCGGAAACGTATCTACAGAGCTTCCTATTGAAGCTGTAAGGCTCCGCAGGGGTGTGAACCACTTTACATACACGTTGCGACACTGAACGGCTGTACATACGGGCTTTTGCATCGTGGCGATTGTGACTCAACGCCCGCATCCCCCATCCCGCATTCCCCTACTACGGTTACACTCGTCTCACCCAGCAGCGTATGCCTTCAGTGCGTTAACAAAAGCAGTAGGCATAATTTCGTTGGGACAGAGAACGATTACGGAACGAACGTATTATGTATTCGCAAATTATGTTGAAAATGAGTTCTCATATTTATGTTGTTGTTGCTGGGAGGCGTATACGAAACAAAAAAGTAATTCTAAATAAGAAATGAAAAGTATTCTGATGAAATAAAATAAAAGAAAAATAAATACTCTACATAACTATGTACAAACTAAATAAAAATTCTAAACCGCTCTACGACAACGTTACTAGCTGTATCTCCTCTCGCATCCGCCCTGGCTCTGTCGAACGAACTCATGCTGGCGAATATAATCGATATATGCGTTCTTGCCGAACTGTGTTGTTTTCTTCATGTTGTATGTACAACCGATCTGTGTCGCAACGTGTATATAATTTCTAGAATAAGTTCCATTCATGTCCTAATTCACCAAGCAGATGGACTAAATGCACCAAAAACACACGTATTTTTCAATAATTCTTGATAACAACTCAAAACACCTAAGGAGTGCCACTATGTAATTCCCGTTTTTTATTAGCTATATTAATTACGAATACTTTAAGCAGGTTAGATGTAAATGTGAAGTGCATAAAGGGTGATCTAGAAAAAAAGTATTTTTTTATTTGTGAGATAGGAGGCGGTGATTTTATATTTGAGGATAGCTGTTAATTCTACTTTTCTTAATAATATTTTCCTCTATTTTGAAAAATAAGGGTACTTTACTCTTGAGCCTCTTTCAAATTGGTTTTAAAAGGTGCTCAAACTTTCTGAATTACTTTAATTTTATGAAAGTCCATAACAAAAGAAATCCCGTATTGTGCGTATTTTTTGACACACGTTATATATTATTAATCCACAACCCCTTTTTACTAATCAAACAAACTACATTTTAAAATAATCATTCAATAAAAGATACCAACTAACCTTATTAAAACTTAATTTATTCAGAAATAGTTTCTTGTAATTTGTAACATAACACCTTCATCCACTTGTCCCTTCAATTATAAAATACCATTTCTGTGAATCCAGTCAATAATTTATATTTGAATTAGTTTTAAGTTTAAGAATAATAAGCATGGTGCCAATTTTGGTATTTTAACATACTTATTTAAAATTTCGTAAACTTGGACTTAACCAAGGACTTAAACATACTCCGGCTTTGAGGTACAGATATGTACAAAGTACCTTTTAATTTATTTTCAATTATCTCAAATGGGACAGATACAATAAGGTTAGAAAATTGATGCGCGCACCGAACCGAAGCGACAAAATGGAAAAAACCATTCAATTCATAATACACTCCTGCTCGAATATCTGAATAATACAGCACCACGACCGACTAGCGTTAATATAAACGCGCACCCCTCCTTTTCGGCTCCGGCTTAAAACCGATTATAAATGTAACGCCCCGACATAAACAAGATAGAGCTCCCTCCGGCGCGTAAAGCGTTGAGAGTAATCGTTTCCAAAGAGAAAGAGAGATATGCAAAGCGATCCCGTTATTATAATCCATGATTCGAGTAATTCACCGGCGCGCCAGATAACGCGCGCGCCGTTTCTGCCCTTGTAAAAGCTCCAGCAAGTGCCCGGAGCTTACTGGAAATCTGAATTGGATAGTACAAGTTTCCGTTGTTGGAATTTTAATCAGAAAAATTGAAGGATTCAATAGTCTAAGTTTATTAATTTACTATTTCATTAAAAAATAAGTAAAACAAGGTTTTTGTGAACTTTTGTTGTATAGAATTCAGAATTATTTGTCTTAGGTATAAATTGTAATGTAAAATATATAGAACACCAAGCCTCCGTGGCGCAATGGGCTAGCGCGTTCGGCTGTTAACCGAAAGGTTGGTGGTTCGAGCCCACCCGGGGGCGATTTTCTTTTTTATTTTATCTATCATTTTTATAAAATTATATGCGTTTCTAAAATATCCTCGTAAATCTAATTCTCTTAAAAGAGAACTATAGTTGTGTAAAGAAATGAAATCAACACCTCACCTCACAACTGATATCTATAAAGTTACAATTCCATTGTAATGTTAAATTCAATGTGAATTCAAAAAATTAAGATTTCACACTTTTTCCATTTGAAAATTTAATCGTAATTATCGGACACGTTGTATAATGTTTTCGAAAAATTAATTCGGTTTCTGATCCTACCCTATTAGGTCAACAGTTCTGCAAAATTTCAATTTCCCAAGTTAAACACTTTCACATTTATAAAAGTTCACATGACTCGTAGATCTGTCAAAAATTTTCAAAAAAAATAGTTAGAAATAGTAACATAGTTATTTTATCAAACAAACCTTAAAATTGAACTAGGAATTCAAAAATGTAATAATATATAGGATGTTCTATTCAAAATAACATAATTGACTATGAACAAGATCATGATGTTTTCAACAAAATTATTCTGAGTGATGAGGCTCATTTTCATCTGTCTGGGTACGTAAACAAGCAAAACTGTCGCATCTGGAGCTCCGAAAACCCAAGAGAAATAGTCGAACAACCTCTCCAACCACAACGAGTGACACTTTGGTGCGGTTTTTGGGCTGGCGGTATAATAGGGCCATACTTTTTCGAAAATGCTACTGGTTCAACCGTTACAGTGAATGAATTGCGTTACCGAACGATGTTGACTGACTTTTTTTGGCCTGGAATTGATGCTATGGATGTGGACGACGTGAAACAATGGCTCTATCGCGTGAAAAATTTCCTAGACGTGTGATTTCTCGAAATGGAGACTTCAATTAGCGGGCGGGATCGTGTGATTTAACACTTTTTTCTTTAGAACTACATTAAAGATAAAGTCTATGCCAATGCTCTAGCAACGACTCAAGCACTCAAAGATAATATTAGAGCTGCTATTGGCGAAATACAGCCGCTATTATGCGAAAACGTGATGAAAAATTTCATCAAAAGAATGACCGTTTGTAGGCAGAGCCGAGGCGGACATTTGGCAAATGTTGTGTTCCATTACTAACGCCAGAGTTGTGTACTTTGGATGAAAATAAGAATAATAACCACTTTTTACGAAAATATTGCGTTTTTCTATTGATTTAAAATGGCACCTCATGTTGCAAGACCCTATATATTACTTTATTTTCAAATGTGTTGGAAGTAATAATATTCCCCGTAAAAAATAACTTCGTTCTTCCAACATAAAGCGCGCATCATCTCGCTATATATTGCATAAGAGCTTCGCATTTTCCATCCTGCATATCACCACAGCAAATCTAAGCGATTTTTTTTTCAACCCCCATTGCTGACGATTCGCCCCGTGTCGTAGTCCTATTCAGCGCCACCCACGACCGGGAAAAACGAAACCTAAACTATAACTGTTGCCCGGCTCGCGTCATTGAATAATAATAAGATGCGCTAGCTGTGGCGGCGGTGGTGGTGGTATATGTGAGCTCCCGATTCAGAAATGAATTGCTACGGTTTTATGGTTTCGCTCGGCGAAAAGGCGTTGCGCCAAATTTAGGCGGAAGGAAAATAGAAGATCAAAATGGAGAGGAGAAGAAGATGGAGGCAGGTACGCACGCACTTTTCCACTTCTCCGATTCCATCATCATCTCATCCTCCTCCTCTCCTCTCACGTACCCTCTCCTCTCCTCAGCCGATGATGTCGATTCTTATATCTGGCGAAATCGAAAGGCGCCATAAAATAACTGATCCTCTTCGTTTTCCGTGATGGGGAGATCCTTACCGTAAGCTGGTAGCAAGGGAAGGTTGGGCTGGGTAGGGTAGGTAAACGACATGCGTGATTTGCATGTGAAGTTTTTCCACCGCCGCTACGGCTTGAATTCTTCCGCCATTCTCTTCCGAGCGCAAGAAATAACCATCGATTCCTTAACATCACACCCGCAATATCTCCCTTACCCCTCTCTTCTCCCACTTGTGATTCCGCGCGCTAAGAATAAAAAACGAGAAAAGACCGGAAAAATACGAGGGGAAATGAAACAGAAATGAAGTGGATGGGAAAGCAGGTGGAATTGTAGATATTTCATGTTAGTAATGGCTACACGATTGTTATAGTTTGTTAACAACGGAAACTACACTACCCAGCAGTGTATGCAAACGATGTAGCCATATGCTCAACTCACCGCAATTGAAACATCCTTACACGAAAGCTCCAAGCCGCTATCGATGCATTTACTAACTGGATAAGAAACTGAAAACTTACTATTAATCCTAGCAATAGTGCAGCGGTAAGATTTAAGGATGCCCCTATGGATGTCTCGGTGTGCTTCACTCGTCTACAATGGGGAAAATAGATTAAGTATCTTGGTCTCGTCCTGGATGAAAGGATGACGTGGGCGCGCCATGTCAAGGAAGTCAGGAGGAGGCTGGCCATCGCGAAGTCCTATATCCTAAATAATAATGCGCTCGATATGGGCACCAAATTCAGAATCTACACTTTTATACTGCTGCCACTAATGACTTACGGATCAGTGGTATTGTGCTCAGGGCAGAATATCAACTAAAAGCGCCAGAATCGCAGCAAAATAGGATTCTAAGATCCACGGGCAGTTGCGGCACGATCTACAGTTGCCTACTTTCAAGCAACACATGAAGGATCTAGCCCGGGGTACGTAGGAGTGGGTCAGAGAATCTAGTAACCTGCTAGTGAAGAAGAAGGTCGAACCACAGGATCAATGGTGAAGATTAGAAGAATCCAAGATGCATTATCAGATGAAGAGCAGAATACTATAGTTCGATGAGGTTCAGACGCTTTGCATACACGGTAAACACCCGTAATGAAAAAGGAAACCCGTAGAGAAAGAAGGGGAACAAAGATCTACTGGTCTAGCCAGGAAGACTAAGAATTGAATCTAAAAGCAATTACCACCGTACATTTTTTTTTAAATCGAAGCGTGGAAAGAGTCAAATCTGTGACGCTACGATCATTAACCAATCAGTTCTTTTATTTGCTTTTTGTTATACATAATAAAAAATGAGCAACAAGACTAAAATTCAAATGCTTCTATTTTCATTCATAAAATAATTCTCGCTGAATTTTGGAAATAACTTGATTAAAATTTACTGTGTGACATGTAGGAACGTTTCCAACGAAACAGTTCCTTTAATTAATAACAATAACAATGTGAAAGATAGTTACAAACTATTAGCATTAAGTAAACCTTGTGGGTTTGAACCGTTTGAGACGACGCACTTCATCACTTGTGTCGAGCAATGCACTCGCGTACATATTGGGATGGGCACCAATTTTATCCTTATACTTTTCAGTAAAATTCTTGATTTTGTCTTTTATGGAAGACATTTGCAGGTCGCTTTGTATTACTGTGTTTGTACATACCAAGGAGCATTTGTTATAATACCCAGCATTGTAATATCTCAAGATTGGAATTAGTTGTTGTACCATAGGTCCGGACGGGCTTCAGAATAGATTTGTAAATCAGGAGTTTGTTGTTTAAAGTTAGTTGCGATTTTCTGCCAATAATCCAATATAGTTGTTGTAGTTTTAAACCTAATTGCTTCCTTTTGCTGAATATATGTTTTTTCCATGTTAGCCGTTTGTCCAGATGTACATATTCCAGGATATTTCGTATTATCTGATTGCAATAATTATAGTTATTTAAATAAACGGGTGGACAGCTGTCTCTTCTCATTGTGAATGTTACATGGATTGATTTGCCCTCATTTGCTTTGATTTTCCACTTCTTCGGCCAAACCTCTATTTGGTTTAAGCTGTCTTATAAACTTCTTAATGCAATATAAGAGTTACTGTGAGAGGCCAAGACTGCTGTATCATCCGCGAAAGTAATTGTTAGTGTTTGTTCTATAGTCAAAAGATCTTTCTACACTTCCGTGTGGTACTCTTGCGTTAATGGAGTGTAAGTCTGAGTATACTGCTCGCTACAAGGAAATATCTATTACTCAAATGTGATTTTAAAATCAAGTAAAAATTGTGGGGTAACATCTTTCTAATTTTGTAAAATAAGTCAGCATGCCAAACTCTATCAAACGCCTGGCTGATATCAAGGAATGCTGTAGAACAGTATCTTTTGTTCTCAAAGTCTTCGTCGGTTTCTTCAACTACCCGGTGCACTTGCTCTGTAGTTCTGTGTTTTTGTCGAAATCCAAATTGGTGGCGGGGTATGAGTTTCTTTTGATTCATGATAGGTTTAAGTAGTATTTTTTCAAACACTTTTGATATTTCTGGCAATAGGTTTATCGGCCTGTAAAATGTTAAATGGTTTTGGTTTTTGCCCGACTTTGGTATCATGATGATTTCTGCTACTTGTAATTGTGGAGGGACGTGGTTTTGCATAAGCATTGCATTGAGTATCTGGAATGCTATTAGTGTTTTTTTGTCTGCTTCTTTAATATACACAGCTCCAGTGATTAAGTTATAGCCGGGGACCTTCCTAGGATCTATTTCATTTGTGATGACTTTCCTTAATGCTCGATACGTCACCTTTTGTATTAGTAGATCCATTTGATATGGTGCTTGCATGTAGTTTTCTATTTCGCTCAAGTCTTCTTGTGCAAATTCAATGTTGTGAGGTTTGAATACCAACGATCAGTGTTGTGCAAAAGCATATGCCTTTTCCTTATAGTTTCGTCCCCATTTTCCAATAGTATCTTTAATGGGTGGAATTGACTGTTGTGGCCTTTTTAATTTCTTTGTGGCTCTCCATAAGGAATGGTCTATAATTGCTGTTGGAGACAGATTTTCAAGATATTTTTGAACCGATTCATTTTTGATAGTTTGCAGTAATTTTCTCAATTCTTTAGCCGCTTTGTTTTGTTCTTTTGTCGTTAGGGGATGTAGTCTGTTGCCACTTCCCAATAAATACATTTATTTTATACAAAATAAGAAAAATAAAATATTGAATTTACAAAATAAAATAAATAAAATGTTAATTGTCTTTAACATTACCACTAAATTTAAAAAGAAACAGATATAAGAGAATTTAAATTGAATGTTAAATAGATATTGTTACTATATGATTTTCTAAATCAATAATGTAAGGCAACTCCACTTAATACCGTTTGCAATTTCCTTGGCTTTCAGCACTGTTGTATTGAATATTTTTTTGTTTGCCTCATTTTATAAATTCTAGGCCACTAGCTTGAAATAAATGTTATTAAGGTAATTTTAGATTCCCTACAGTTTGACTATTATTATTCTATACTTCAAATGCAAGCAATTCATATCCACACTAATTCAGGAACATTTCTCCACATCAAAATTATTTTGATAAACACATATTAATTTTTCCACTTTCTCCATTGGTGACATAAAAAATTCCTATCTCGCGTTGTATTTATCAACCTCTTGTGCTTCCTACCTGTCTTCAAGACTTCTCCTAACATCGGATGATTGTTTAAATTAAAACCCGCCGCCACATCCGCAGTAACGAGCAACCTTCTTCCTTCGCCGTCGATTCTCAATAGGAATGTCGTCGACATCAGCGACACCTATATTGATAATGGGAACGCGGGGAAAGCGCGGGTCGCCCCGGGGGCAGGATGATATTGGCTTTCGGCATCTCGACCGGACTCTCGGGGGGAAGGTGAGCGAACAGCCGGAACGGCTTTAAAATGGCTGCCCCCGTTGAAGGAAAGCGGATGGTCCCGGGCTCCCGGAGTCGCATCGTCGTGAATTTTAAGCAGTCATAAAGCGAGTGATGTTAATTTTTCCTCGCCGAATGTAATATCGCGCGCTAGCGAGGACGTGTTCGGAATGGAAGCTGGGTTCTTCGTGAAGCTTAGCGTTGTTTTAGAGGGGAAAAGAAGAGGAGATATAGTTTTGCTTTTTTAGAATCTGTTGGTTTAGTTGTCTTTGCGTTGCCAGGCAAAAAAGATGAACCTGAAGAAAAGCACTACACCACATATTGGAAAGAGATATGTCACCTTTATTTTTTTATAAAAAGATGGTAGTCTTTCGTCCACTGAAATTAAATAATGTGGTAAAAATGTCAGAATACAAAAAAAAAATGTAATAATTTATCAATACGTCGCGTAGTGCAGAATATTAGGTTACAGCAGTGATCACCAACCATTTGAAGTGGAAATATTTAAATGTTGATATTAATTATTGGTGAAGGGTGTTACGAATGAAAAATATGAAAATAAAATTGGGAGAAGGTTGAATTAAATTTGGGGTATAAATTGAAATACAATAAGAAACAGGGAAGAATAATTACCAATGGAGACCTATGGAGATGTTTGATTCTCGTGGTCAAATCATTTAGACAAATCAATATTACAAAGGTTCGATATGTCGTATTGTATTTATACAAACAACTTTTATTTAACACGCATTTTTTCCTATAATGCAAAACTTTTTACACATGTCGCTGTTATCATTACTAACCTGGGCAAATATGCGGTAACAGCTAGCGATGTGGCGAGCGCATAAAAGCTTACACATAAAATATAAGGTAAGAAATAAATTATAAAACGTGCTGAAACACTTACCGTTTTAAAAGTCTTCCGTGAAATCACAAACTGGGTAACATCTGTTAAATATTTGAATCGTTAGATATGTTTCCACAGCTGTTTCAGTCAAGTGAGTTCGACGTGCGGAATAAATGTTTTTTAATGCCGAAAACGACCGTTCGACATCTAGCGATGTTATATTTGCATATTTAAAATAATCTTTGAAACAATTTAATGCATCTTCACACGCACCTTCACAAATTGGTCTTAATATAAGAAAATCGGAGTCGTTCCCTAAAACACTTTCAAATTTTCGTATTACACACCAATTTGTTTCGCCTTCTACAGCACATAACTGTGCGTGAACATCATTCACAATTTGAACAGAATCCACTAGCGACATCGAAACATTTTGTAATTTTTCTATTCTCTCCGCTAGTCCGAAGTAATTGTTGTGAATAGTTTGTAAATCTTTTTTAACCTGACTATCTTGAAATATTTCCTGGCTTTTCTTTGATTGCTGCAGCTTCTGTCGGATTGAATTTTAAAACTACCTTCTTTACTTGATCAAAATATTTGTTGTAGTAAAACGCAGCCTGCAACCATGTTCCCCAACGTGTAACAATCGGCTGTGGTGGTTCAGGGTAAATCAGGACACAGGTTGTGAAATAGTCGGGTACGTTTCGGAGACTTTAGAAACACTGCCTTTGTACTAGCAATCAATGCATTTACTAGTGGAAAACATGTAGGAATCGTTTGTGCTGCAAGATTTAGAGTATGGATTTTACACGTTACATGTAAGAAGTTACCACTGCGTTCTTTAAGAGATCGGCCCAAAGAACGTATGTTTGCGGCACCATCACTCATAAACATTAAAAGTTGCTTAGTTGAAACTTCAAACTTGTTCAATGAGTACAACACCACCTTCAAAATCTCATCGGCAGTACAATTTATAACTCTTTTGGAAGCAAGTAAAAAGGAGGATGACGGTCAATGTGGTTCCATTGTACGTACCATTAGATTAACCACAGAATGTTTTTGACGATCTGTTGTTTCGTCCACACACAACCACAGTTTTTTATCTTTCAATTCCGTTTTCATTTTTTTTCTATATGTTCACGAGCAAATGGCACTACATTTCGTATCGATGTCCGACTAGGTAATTTACAGTCCGCATATTTATTCCAGAAGGAGACAAATGCTTCTTTGTCTAGTAAATGAGACAATACATTACATAAAATAAGAGTAACACATAAATCAAATGTAAATTTTTCTTGGTCTCGTATGCCACTTTTTACAGAAGAATGCTGTTTGCATTCGATGTGACGTTGACAATGACTTCCGGACCAACACATTAAAGGGATTTTACAAACTAGGCATTGAATTTTAGCGCCGTCAAAAATTAAGTCTGGCATGTCCACTATAAAGTTTTTAACTGTGTCTGCCATTGGTCGTTTTCGCGACATACCTAACTGCGACATTTTTAAAGCAAACATAAGCGTACAATTACGAAATAAGTTACGACAGCCAACATATACACAGAACTACTCGCATACAGCATCGATTTAGTACGGACGCTGTGAACGCGTGAAATAAATAATCGCCGACTCCGCACCACATATCTACTACACTGACTGTTACCGCTGTTTGCCCAGACTGATCATTACTATTATTATTCGTGCTCAGTTATCATGTTCTCATATTCTGCTGGTTCGAGCATAAAAAACTGCGTATGAATCGAAAATAAAGACAAAATACACTCATCAAAAGACAAAGCAATGTCATGCATACAACCCACACATACGTACAAAGATACAGAACGAGAAAGAGAAGACCTCACCACAATACAAACACGTCTATATCTCAAACGAAAAGGGACACCGTACATCGAGTAGAGACGCGTATTGATCACGACCGGAGACCGGAAGCAGCAAGAAATACGTTCACGACAAAACCAACTAACATTAACTACTTCGTACTGCTCGTATAGGACAGCTGAGTATAGCTGTATTAGATTTTCTATCCTGCTATTCGGATGGGAGGAAGGGGAGATACGGTCAAAAGCGACGTAGTTAGATGCGACGCCGACCGCCACCGTCACCGCCACCTTTCTTGATTTCGAAACGGTTGTTTGTGTCTCTCGCTCGTAGAAGGTGATCGCATTATTTTGGCCGTGAATAATTTAGCCTTCTAGGCTAGAACGAAATAAGCAGACATTAACACTGTAAGTGGGATGGGAGACCCATTAATGAAGTCGAATGGTGGTCAGATTCGATGGGAAAGATCGATTGTCAAAATTCTATTCCAAATTGAGATGGAACGGGTGAGGACTAATCATATTTATATAAGTATACAGTGCGCACCTAAGGTGCTCCCCCCCCCCCCATGCTAACTTTTGAAGAACAGAACGGTTTCTATTTTTTGTGAGCTAACCATTGCCGTTATCGGCAACTCAATTGTATTTCCGGTGTCACCGGAAATGACACCAACTTTCTTATTTTAAACAAAACATCCTATATATTTTTACATTTCTGGAAAAGTAATTGAAAGGCGAATCCAAAGATACCTCATATCTTATACTTTAACTTACGAAATCTGATGATTTGCAGCAATAAAGGCTTTGGTAATCTGTCAAATCTCAATTCCAAAGGTGCAAATTATTCTTGTCGTTTATTGTTATTATATCCTGCATTTGTCATACGTTCCTTCTTTGTTCTCCGTATTATTTTCTCTCATTTTAACTTGTTTTGTTAATTATTGTGATTTCTGTAATTTATCGAACTTTATTGCAATTAATTAATTATTATAAGTTTTAAAAATTAATGCTAATATAGCTCATGGTATTGATGGAATCATTCCCGGCAAAAACAATGTAGCGGAGAAAATAGCGCTAACACACGAACATGTTTCTGCCTACCCGGCGTTATCGGCGTGGTTCTGAGCGCAATTTTCTGCTATTACAATTGTGTTTGCCTCTCGGTTTATGCTGCTAATCTCCAAAACAGCACTGAATATGTCTTTCGGCGACACCTATCGCTAAGAGACACAGTCACGCCGTTCCAGAGGGTAGCAAGACAAACCGGACTGTAGATATCCACCACCTTCTACCCTGCTGGAATAGGTCGACAATTCAAACCTTGCTTCTGGCGGTGATTTTTTTGGGAGTAAGTGAGAATCCCCCTTTATAAATATCTTTTGTAGTATACAAATACCTCAACAACTACAATAATGGCGGTAAATTTGATCAATATAAACTTTGCATGAATCTAGACAACATCATTTTGGAAGATGATTTGTTTTATCAAAGTAAATAAATCTAAGATTCTATCTTTGGCTTCACTTTACTATCTTATTGGTAATGGCAGGTTTTCGAAAGAAATATGGATGTAATCGCAAACCAGGACGCTGAAGCGAAAGCCCCATCAGCCTTCTACCCCCCTCCCAAAGCAGAAAGACGTCTCTTCCACCATCGTCGATTAACATTGGGGGATAATTGAATTAATTACTTTCATTATTTCGCATTTTGCATTGTTCGGGACGACGTCGGATGGTTATTCCAGGAACCGGACCGCTCCGTGGCTAAATCCCCGCCGCCAAGCGGAGACAAACGGCCGGAGAAAAAGTCCGTCCAAATTGATTTTTATTCGCAACTTAATCGACAGGGATGAAGGAAAGGAGACAAATCGCAGGTGCGCTTTCATTGCTTTCGTCCCCCCTTGGTCTCTATACCCCTTGCTATATCCGATCAACATCCTACATCGTACGACTCCTCTTACTTGGCGGGACGGGATTACAAGGGGTGAAGCGGGGAAAGCAAGGGGAAGGGTGGTTGATGTTTGTTTGGACACGATCGCCGCAAAGTACTGCGCGACCTAAGAAATTTATGGTTTTTTTCGGATGGACGGTTCCGTTCCGCTTCGAAGATAACGGTTTAATGAATAGATAATGCTGGAATCGATTCTAGGTTGGACATATTGAGTCTCAAAAGTAAGTCTTCACATCTATTGAATTAAAATTAGTGCGTGGAAATCGAACAAAATGTTATGCTTTGTTATAATTTACCTTTATGATTATTATTGCCTCTCTGATTTATTTCTAATACTTTTGGTGGCGGAGCCATTGTTACACAACTTAATTGAAATATTGTATATTCGCCGTTGAGTTGACACGTATTTAACTGTCTTATTTTCCAAGCAAATGCAAGTGTTTTAGAGCTTGATTTTACTACAGTTAGAAGGTAAATACAAGTTTTGGTTCTTCAAATGAACGCAGGGTTTTGAGTGCGTGACGCGTTATCATAGAGAGTTCGCGTAACATCAAAATTTGAGGTTAGTTTTTCTCCTTTCAGTTTAATTCTCGTAAAATGATAGTATTTGCTGTTTATTTTTTATGTTAAATTTATTTTAAACTGCCGATGGAGAGTTTATGGGATGGTCCCGGACCTACGGACCGTGAAACTTAATTAATTTGAAACAGTTCACTAAAACCCTTACCTCAATGCTTAACTCGTACTGAACGCACGTTTCGATAGCCAAGCTATCATCATCAGCAGTAAAACTGAATTAACGAACTAAGTGAAAAACTAACCTTATATAGCAAATAAATTATGCAATATGTAAATTTAAAATAAACATAGTAATCCTTAATTACCTATATCTTAATTATATATATACTCTTCTACTTTAAGTGTTTCTTGATGAGCCGCTTCATTGTACAGGACTATAATTAAGCGCAAAATGCAAATCTAAAGGTAAAAACTGTTTCAGCGTTCCAGTGCCACAGATTTAGAGTACCCGATTAATTAATTTGATTTTAGAAAACAATGTAATGTTATAATTCACAACATCGAATGTAGTTGTCATTGGCGGCACGTGTAGTGAGTTCAGTATGTCCACTTGCTCAACGTCAAAATACCTCTGGCGGCTATGAGCTTTTTCTGAGCAGCTTCAACTCCTTTTATGCCCTCCTATCGCTGGAACGGGGATGCTAGGAGTATATTTTAAGTCCAGTCAACGACGATTTTGGTGGAACGGATAAATAACTTATCTCCTATTCATTTTCTAAACATCTTAAATCTTCAATTTTAATAAAATATTCTCCCAGAATAATTGACAGCATAATTTCGAAAATTAAATATATGTTTGTCAGTAAATGTTAATATTGTACAATTATTGGTGGTGTTCAATGTCATAGAATAGCATAGATTCAGCCTTCCAGTTGCGTCCCTGCATAGCATGTATTATCCTACTCTTAGGAGAATAAGAATACTCGATTGAAATTTATTATCAAATTATATTTCAGAATGTATAATTATCCAAATTAGCCGTGATTAAACAATCGCTACCGCGATTAAAATAAAGGAGTGAAGGAACGCTAATCAATTTTTCACTTTTAGTCAAACTATTCATCCGGGTAACACGTATTTGGCTGTGTCTGAGTGTTCAGCGTTTAAATTCTGCTCTTAAATACGAAGTAAAAGTCAAGTTCGGTGGTTTTAGAATACGCAGGGTTCCAATTCGTAACACATAAACATAGGGTTTATATTGGAATGTCACAATTCCAGGTTAGTTTTCTCTTTTCAAGTTTTAGTGCTAGTAAAATTTCATTAATTCATATCTGGTTTAATTTAAATTGCCGAAAGAGTGTCTAGGAACACTCCCGGACTTACAGACCTAATTGTATGGTCTATTATATCAATATAATAGAGTTTATTGTTTAAAATATTATAGTATACACTATTACCTAGAAACTCAAGTAAATGGAGATACTGTATGAAGAAGTAATATCTTGAGATGTTACAAGTTTGAATAAAAATATGAATTTGTCCTTTTTATTTCCAAATATCTACTTACAACTTCTTAGTAAATTTACCTACAAGTATTAATCCCCTTTGTGCGTTGTGTATATGTATGTGTATATGTGAAAATCTATAATATCCTTTCATGTCCCTCTTTGGATGTTTAGTGTCCTCTACAACCCCTCTTTGCTTTTAATTGAATTTCTAACTACTCTTGTTGTGTCTTGTTTCAAAAATACTTTTTGTGTCTATCTGTTCATCTCTACCGATCTACCAATTCATGGACTTCCATATTTAAGTGATTGGTCTCTTGATGATCGTATGTGTTGTTATAAGCGACATTATATTGATGACTTTCCAACGTAGATGATGTGTTACATGATTTTGTGTGCTTTTGACAGAAATTGCTATTGGAAAGTAAATTCTTGAAAATAAGTTGTGACTAGTTATTTACTGTAAGTTGATTTCAATGGACTCCTTTTTTAAGAACAGAAAAATAGTAATATAAATCATTAAAATACCAGGATTCAAATAACAATACAATGTTATTCAAATTCTGTAAATATAATGCGGAAATTGAAAAGTCACCCAATATCCTTCTACAGTATAAGCAATACACCCAGAAAGATTAATGCATAACATATAAAATAAATGGTTCACCTGAAGCTCCATCTTACATTGTGCCACCACATCCACTTCTACCAAATCCTTTTGGACAGTGTTACTTAATTCTGTCGATAATTGTTTATTGAATCTTATGGTCAATCAGTCATGGAATCTTACTATATATTGATTCATTTATACCTATACTTGGCGAAAAATTAAGCATTTTTATAGGGGTAATGTAAATAACATCAAAATATAAACTTTATTTGTAACGTAAGCGGGAAATATTTCAAAATCACGCTGCCAAAGGATTACTGACTTCTGTGACCTATGATAATGTAATTGTAAACTTAATTAGATATTTATTTCTACTTAACATCATATATTTACTCGTGTTTATTAGCAACTTCCTTGTTAACCATTTCAAGCATACAGATCATCGTTTCTCGTATAAATTTTTTTGGTGGCAGCGCCAGGTTATCATCGTCAAATGTGAAGCTATAGCAAGATCGCTACGAAATCACGTTCTGGACCTCATCAGGGGAGGTCCGGCGTGTCCACGTGCAAGAAACATCGCGTCGTGTATCGACAGCGGTAAAAAGGACGGAAGAGTGAAGCAGTAGTAGTAGTTATAGCTGAGGCTGTAGCGGCAGCAGCACCGGCGGCAGTAGCAATAGCAGCAGCATCGGCCGCTTGAGATTGCGTGATGGCGGCCGGCCGCACACGCCGCCCCCGCTTCACCTGCTGACCGCCGCCCGGCCCTGCCCAATGCCCGCGCGTCGCCATGGTAACCACCTCGTCATTAAAGCATCGCCTTATCATAACCGTGCCAGCCATCTTTGGTGACCGCATACACATGTATCGCGCAAGCTCGACCCCCCCGTCGGTTATGATAAATTCAATTCTCTCTCAATTTCGCCTCCGCCGGAGTCGGGGCGGCGGGTAGCGGCGGTGCGGCGCGGTGAGGTAGCACAGGATTCCGATACTCTACTACCTACTACACCATCCTGGCTGGTCATGCTGTCTCCATCTCTCTCTTGACCGTTCGTCGTCTTCGTTTTACTACATTCTATTTTCGAACTTTTTTCTTTCTTTTGGGTTTTTTATCTTATGTTAACACAAAAACATACAGCTATATAGCTACACACTTCCAATATTATGTATGTGTAACAATGATTGAGTACGTCAGCATGTAACTAGAAATTACCTGCTCAGTATTAATAGGAATATACAGTATACGAAAGATCTAAAGAGAAGCCCGATGGTCAATTGCCTTCTTTCTTTATTCACGCAAATCATTAAGAACTATTATCCTTTTGCCCTGGTTTATATGATACTCTATGTTTACGATGCTTGTTAGGAATTTTAGCTCAAAGTAATCTCAACTGAGGTGTACTATTTCGGTTAAGATTCTTGTTTAAGCAACGTGCTAGATTGGTGGGCTCCAGACGGTCAAATATATTTTATTGCAACCGTCAGTGTACCATTATTGATTTGAATTCTCCATTGTACAGAAACGCCTTTTTTCACAATAATGATATCAAGGAAATTGATGTATTTAATCTGAATTTAAAATAGATTAAACGGTGCATTACCACAAATTACAATAATCTTAGCAATGTTCGGAGACCCAGAAATCTTCATGATGCAGTTCGACTTCAGAATGGAGCGCAAACCTTAGGCTTGCTGATTTTTTTTCAGACTAAAGCGAAAGTGATGTTTAATGTTGATTTTACATGGCCCGATTTTCTGAAAACAGACAAGGTAAAAATGGGCAAAATATGCAAAATGTGGCACATGGACACATGAAGATCATGGTGGGATCAGCAATAAGACCTTCACGTGTTCGTTTTGTGAATCAAAAGAATCAATAAAAGAGTAATATCTCAAATTAGGATACCCGCCAATTTAAAATTAGGTAACCTGTTCTTCTTGAGATACCTTCTTCTGGTGGGGATGCTTTCTAGTACATTTTTGATACCAATGTTTTATTGAATGGTTGGAACGTGCAATTTTTTTGGGAATGCATTTTATTTTTATTTTCAAAAAAAGGACATCAAATTTAGTGCTTTAGCTCCAATAGTGAGGGAATAACTTTGGACAGGATGTATATCCGAATATTCCTCATCCTATTCCGATTCAGAAGTTCACTCCAAGCGTAACCTAAACGATTTATCATCTACGTTCCTCGCGTTTTCGAATCATCAAACCGTCGACCTCGTCGCGACGACGACGTCGTTCCAGAGTTAACCTCTCCATTCTCCACGACAACTCTCGTCGAATAATCCTTTTGCGAGCGCTCCGGGCGAAAGTACGAACCGTTGTACGTCATTTGTTTGCCGTCCCGTTTCTAATGGAAGCCGCACAAAAGCGGCGAAACCGCCCGGCATCGGCAGTCACCTGCGCATTAATAAGTGATTTATTCGGCAAGGCCGACCGCGATCTATCCACGCTTACGCACTCACCAAACGTTAACTCTGTATTTCACTTATTTAGTATTGTAATATATGAATGTGAATATGTATGTGGGTGTGTGTGTGTGTGTGTGTGTAGCTTCGAAGTTGGCGCTGATCGTTATATAGAATATCGTCAACGTTCCATTTATTATATCCCGAGTTCTCGGCTTTCCCCGTTTATAAATGAAACGTCTTCGCTTCCATTAATTTACGTCGCATACAGAGAAATAATTAATGACCCTATCAAGTTCATTACCAATACAATACGCTAAGGTTTCTATTTTATTCGATATGACGTAGAAGTTACATAATCTAATGGATGTCAACGAACAAACTGATAATAATGCTATATTTCATAAAAAAATAGATACATTACATGTTTAAAACCACCGAAAATTCTTTAGAAATGATAGAGTATCAAAAAATAGATATTTTCTTAGAAGTCTATTTTCCAAAACTCTCTTACTTCATACTTAAAAGGTGTTGAGGCCTTTCAGCACTATTTAACTTCAAATATTTTGAATTGCGCTATTAGTAACTCAAACAGATTAATAAGATTGTACAACTAAGTAATTACCTTGCTAGTTGTGCAACGTTTTCACACAGAGTAAGTGAATACTCTAAAACTAAAACTCTGAAGGTCCGTACATGAAAAATTAGGGCGTGATAAAATAGCAATATTATATCTTAACAATTTCGGACGAAACAATAACTGAACTTGTCCGGATTTGTAACTTGCTTTGCGATCATTTTTCTAAGAATGCGAGCGTTAGTGTAGCTGCAAAGTTTGGTCCTTTGATTGCTCTCACTAAGTGTACTACGAGGGCATTCCAGAAAATAGTACCCGTTTAGTCATACAGATGGCGCTATTGATCCAATTAAAAGCAAAATGACGCAGATGTCAATAGTAACGTCGTAGCTTTGCGGGAAAAAAGAGTTGAAGTTCTTCCGGTGCGTGGTGTGAGTTTTATGACTGTTTACAATGGCGCATAAGATCCCGCGAAATGCAAAGTGCGATCCGTGATCCGTTTTTTGAATACAGAAAACGTCCGTCCAAGCGAAATTCATCGCAGGATTACTGAAGTGTATGGTACGGGAGCAATGGATGAGTCATCTGGAAGGCGCTGGGTTCGAAATTTCAAAGAGGGAAGAGATAATGTGCACGATGAAGAGCGGTCAGGTCGCCCGTCCGTTATCACCGACGATCTCAAGAAACGTGTCGATGACTTCATCTGCGCAGATCGACGCGTAAAACTGGCAGAAATGAGTAAGCAATTTCCTGAAATTTCACAATCATTGCTCCATGAAATCGTGACGGACCATCTGAATTACAGAAAAATTTGCGCAAGATGGGTGCCCAAAATGCTTACCGACGAGCACAAAACCAACTGCATGGGTGCAGCGTTGACGTTTTTGACTCGTTACGAGCAACAGGGCGATGCATTCCTTGACCAAATTGTTACAGGGGATGAAACATGGGTGTGCCATTTCACACCTGAGACAAAACGCAAGTCCATGGAATGGTATCATCCACGATCTCCAACAAGGCCGCGCAAGTTTAAGCAGTCGTTTTCCACGAAAAAGGTTATGGCCTCAGTGTTCTGGGACCAAAAAGGTCTATTGTTGGTTGATATCATGCCCCAAGGGACGACCATCAATGCGGACACATACCGTGAAACACTTCAGAAGCTGTGTAGGGCCATCCAAAACAAGAGGCGGGGAATACTGATAAGTGGCATTGTTCTTCTGCCTGACAATGCTCGTCCCCACACGGCTCGAAAGACCACTGACCTTCTTCGGAAGTTCAAGTGGGAGATTTCTGACCACCCTGCGTATAGCCCCGACTTGGCTCCAAGTGACTATCATTTGTTCAGTAAACTCAAGGATTTCTTGTCAGGAGAACGTTTCCAAAGTGATGATGACTTAAAAGCAGGTGTACAGCATTAGCTGGCTACTATGGCGGTAGAGGTTTACGCGGAATGCATAAACAAAGTGGTATCAAGATACAACAAATGTCTCAACAACGGCGGCGACTACATTGAAAAATGAGTAAATGTATTACTTTCATTTAAATAAAATCATTATTTACTTTCCTTAATTTTTCTTTTAATTATATGTGAACGGGTACTATTTTCTGGAATGCCCTCGTACGATGGCGCTAAATCCGCACAGCTTGATGTTAAATCCAAGTTCAGACAATGAAATTAGCATCTCATTGTATGAAATTGTATATCTCATTGTCTCCTTCTAGGCTGTATATTGTCTTCTTTATCAAATCGAACGCTGCATGTTTGTATATCGGGTGTCGTCGTAACCAAGTACAATATTGATCTAGGTGTGCCCCTGAGTTCAATCCTAGGACCCTTAATATCTCTAGTATTTATAAATGATTTGTTTTCTGCAATGTCATTGGGTCATGTTGCACTATAAGCTAATGATACTGTTATTGCTGCAGCCCCCAATGATATTGATATATTTCGATCAAGCGTAAACACTGTCCTGAGCCACTTCTCAACATGGTGTACGAAAAAATCTATTAATAGTAAATCAACATAAAAATGAATGTGGTAATTTTTTCCACATTTCGTTCGCAAAAATACAATACAATCAACATTAAGAATACTAAATACTTACACATTAGAGTTTCAGTGATATGGTTCAGTTCTTGAGGAAGCGAGTTGGGTTCAGATAGAGGAATGGCCCTTTAGATAAGAGAATTGATGGCAACCACCACGCTTCAGTGATCCATAACATTTCCGCTCCACTGAGCCGAAACAAACCGTATATATACTCCTCAGGAACGAATAGTCCCTGAAGATGTCACATAAGAGTGTGGACGAAACGCCGGCAAAAGCTACAACAGCGTGACGACCGCGGAAGCATACATACCAGATTGAATTTAGTTGTTTCAAAAAATCTGTTATCGAGCATTTGCTGGTATCAAGGATGCAAAGTATGTTATCAACGTATCCGATAGAAAGCGCTCAAAAATAAGCCAACATGTTTTTAAAGTTGCTCTTAAATTTACCCATAAAGAGGTTACCCGTAAAGTGGGATGGACTCTGATCCATTCCTGTTGATATTATTAATCTAGAAAATATGGAGTACACAATATTTTTCGACTAATACATTTTTTCCTGCCTCAAATAATAGTAAATAGATTTTTCTAATAATTTATTTGCCTGAAAATAATTAGAAAATGATCAGGCATTTCTCAAAGTTTGCTTCATGTTGAAGCAGCATGCTTTTGTTTTTATTAAAATACTGTACTAACAATACAAAACATTCCTCAAATGCCAATGACCCTCGCCATTACATCGCAATTAAAAACAGAATGCAATCGTCGATCCACTATTTTGGAACATTGTATCCACTTCCTCATCAATGGTGACGTCCTCGCTGTCCTCATCGTCTCCGGCGTAGTCGCGACGGCGGCAAGGTACCTGTTGCAAGCCCGGATGTTTATCGCGACCATCACAGTCGGGTTAAGTTAAGCATACGTTACGAGCCATTTAGGTCAGTTCTACGGGTACGAGACGACCTTCCATTGCCGGGCGGTTACGGCTCTCTCGAACGAGCCGAAAACGCCACTAACGGAAAGCGTTTTTCGCCGCTATACTGGTGCTCGTCGAGCGCCATAATCAACTGGAAATCAACGCTTTACGTTTTACGAACTTCAAGAGTGACGAAGGTCGATCTCGTTCTCTATTTAAGATGCGCTTGAATTCAGTGAAACTAAGTAAAGATAAAGGTGTAGGTATTTGTATTACTACGGCGTACAGTGCTAAAATGTTTCAAAATACTTATTTAAAAGTAGAATAAGTGATAGTGAAGCGTTTTTTAAGGTGTTCTTGGTATGTCTGCAATTCTTACAGTTCTTCACAAGAAAGGGAGTCAATTCGCCTGTGGTTACTGTTTCATTTCAATTACTAAAACACGGGGATTGGTCAGTGAAATCATATTTGGTCTCTCTAAAGTAATTTTGATTCAATGAATTTGAGGGAAGATTATTTATTTATCCACCTCTTCATCTACCAGTATTGTAGAAGTTATAATGAATGCGTCTCCAGTTTTTCCTATAAGTAGCCTCCCTTTTTACTTGTACCCGGTTTAAACCTCTTTCTTTTAACACTTGCAGAACACTATTATGCCAGGTTTGTTTGGGTCATCCTCTTCTCTTTTTACCTTCGGTTCTTGTTAACCATACTGTTTTTACTATTCTGACCTCTTTCATGTGTGTTATGTAGCCAAACCACCTCCAGAAGTATTTTCATTTCGCATGCTTGAACCTTGTTTTTTAATCTTTCGTTCAAGACCCATGTGGAAGTATCGGTGCCAGGACCGTTTCGCAAACTTTTGTTTCAGTTTCCTAGCTAACAAGGGAACACAGAAAAGTGTCCCTCACCGATTTAAATGAAACTTGGTGGGTTTGTAGACTGATGCAGTGTAAGAACAACGGTAACTTTCACAGATGCTAAATCGCCCGTTTTCGGGGATGGGGCGGCCTACAGCCAACGCTACCTTTCGCTATTTGCTTTAATATCTCCAAATCTATAAAACATATCAAAAAAAAGTTAAGACAAATATATAACTGCTTTATGAGTACTAAAGGATAGCGACAATAGTTTCCCTGTCATAGTTCTTGTTTTCCAGAAACAACCCCCAAAATTTTAAAATTTTTATTTGCTGGAAAAATACACAAAGTTATGCAGAATTCACCCATATATATTAAACATGCTATAAAATAACTCAATTAAAAAAAAAACAATAACATACGAATTAGGTAGGTATACCTCCGTATGTACATATGTATGTAGGTATATATGTAAATAATATTACTTATTGTTATTCAGTCGTCTCAAGATAAATGAATCACCTGATACAAGAGGGAAACCTCACATTTTTTAAATATTTCTTTTGTAATTATAAGGGAAACTGTTTCAATTTATTTTTATACATATATACCGTGTTTCATTTCGAGAGGTACTGAGCTATCGAACAAATAAGCAAGCATCTTATGCATATAAACAGAAGCAATTGGTCCTCCCTCTTCGCATGGAAAATACTCCTAGCGGCATTGTTCTTCAAGCCAGAAGAACGTATCACAATTATTTTCTTAAAAAATGGCTGGGATTTTGGCTTATGTAATCTTTTATATGTATAGAGGATATGTGTTTACTTTCATTACATTTAAGGGCTTATGTTACGGAGTTTTGTGACTGACTACCCACAATATAACGTTCATATAGCAAAAGCAATAAAACCAACGCAGATTTCCTTCGAATATTCTCCCGCCTAACCTCACGAACATATTTATTTAATATCGCCTCCTTGGCGAAAAGGATCGGTCGCAATATATCCCGCAAGATCTCCACCTTTAACTGTCATTCGCGTACATTTTCGCTGAGGTAGCAAAAGTCGAAGCAGGCGAGTTGGTTTCTATCTGTGTGGGTATACGTATATGGACGATGGATCGAAACATCCCCTTTTCGCAACCTCCCCCCTTTCCCCCCGATATATAGAACCAAAGCTTGGCGTTGTTGTAATAAAATAACACGAGTGGAAGCGAGCTTCAAGAGAAGAAGATGAGAAGCAAGAGCAAGAAGAAATAGAAATAAGAAAAGATCGTAGGCGGTGGTTTATATGAGGGAATAAGACGGGAGATATGTACAAATACATATATAGATATATAGCGCGTATATATGAACGCGAGAGAAGGATAGAGAATGAGGAGACCGCGCCCTGATGGCCACATAAAACATCGCGGGCACTACCTAGCGTTTTAGCGTGTGCCAGCGGCAGGGCGATGGTTATTGCCAACTGTTTTCCGGCGCTTTCATCTTCAGCGCTTTTGGGCTTTCCACGTAGATGGATCAAGAATCGCGGTCGCCTGTGGTGATGAATTCATAAACATATAAATATCTCTGTTGTGGTGTTTCTAAATGAAATATGAAATTAAAAGATAATCACAAGTCCAGCTTTTATGTACAATGCTCTATTTCCAAAATAATTTCGAATAACCTACAGTAAAAGTGTTATGTGTGTGTGTGTGTGTTTTTTTTTCTTTAAAATTCATCTTTAACATCCTCTCTTCTTCTTCTTTTAGCTGATATTCCAAGTCCTTTTGCTGTAAAATCCCTTTCAAATGCTTTCTGTAACTTCTTGAGTTTATTTCTCTTATTTTGTTCAAAATTGTTGCGCTTTTTTTTCGAACAATTCGTTGATATATTTTGGCAGTTTTGCATTTGATTTATCTCTTAACCTACGTGACAAGCTCTTAAATCTGTCAGACAGTATAGTGTCGCTTATCTTAATTTGTTAAATCTTTTTTTGTATTTCCGATTACAATTTATCGGTTTAATCCTCTTTCGCAGTCCTGGTTGGGTTTTTGACATTTTACTTTATTGTGATATTGACGTTTGCTCCTGTTGTTAGAGAATTGTTATTTATGGCATTTCCTCTTAGTTATTTATTCTAGTGTTAATTTTTCTGCTACTTCGGTTATCGCATATTTCATCGGATTTATTTTTGGCATTGCTGTTGGTTTTCTGATAGTTAGAATAGGGTTAAAGTTAGTCTTTTATTTTTCTTGAAGGTCTATACTTCCCCTTTTCCGTGCCTTAGTGACCCCTTGCGTCCTTTCTCTTAATATTTTCCACCTCAATTAGAAGCGTTAGTTGTGTTTACATCTAGTAGGGTTATTTTGTCCTTCAGCTGTTTGCGAAAGTTATACGAGTTAACAAATCTTAGGTGCGTTCGGCAAGTCTTTCGGGATACGCGTTGTTCAGCGATACGTGCCCGCAGTCTTTTGTTATTTTCGGTAATTTTATTGCTCTTTTGTAAAGTTTGTTCCTTCTTTAGTTGATCAATTAAACTTGATTTACGAATTACTCCTTTTAATCATTCTGTTTAGTATCTTCTTCTTTCATATCTTAAGTGGCTAATCTGCGCTGTTATATAATATGTGTCCATGTGGGAAGAATTACATTTTCGACTAGATTTCCGGTCCTTTGTCGTTGAATTTTCCCACATGTGCCCCAGTTGTGGAGTTGTTGAGACACCAAATGCGGTAATATTTCCTATTTTATAGTTATTTGGAATGTCTCACGTTGAGTTGATATTTATGCGAACCTACTCGTAATTTTCATTGGCATTAATTGGTTTTGGTTTTTAGTTTGGAAATATTCGGTTTGCTGTTAATCAGGATTTGAATGCTACGTTGCTGCATCAACTATTTTGATTTGCCACTTGGGGCCACTCATCCAATCTCAAATTGTTTTCTCCGTTTTATGGATAAGCCTTTAATTTGGTTATATTTCACTATCTAGTTTTGGGGTTTCGTTTCTTTATTTTTAGAGGTTTTTGAATTCACCTTCTTTTTTGGTTTCACCATTTTTGGGTTACACCGTTTGGGATAGTGCACTGTATCTTTTCGTCTAATACTGAGATTATGTAATAATAGTATATGATGCAAAATTTAATTTTAGCGGTCAAATAAGCACGAGTGCCTGAAGTTATAACGCTACGACAAAATGTAAGTAAATGCAAGTCCCTACGTCGTTCCATATTCAATCATGAAGACAGCAGGGAAATGTGATGCCTACAGGGAATACCATACATAAATCTGAGACACATGTTCTGAATTACCTGAATACGTTTGCTATCAACAGCTAAAATGCATGGGCCACAAAATTACATCGCAAAAATTGATATGTGATAGCACTAGAGCATCTCACAGTAACGTTTTAGCTTCTATACGGTTAGGATATAAATTCTTAAGGTTATAGAAAGCTGTTTGAATGGTGCCACTGACATGACTCCTAAAACGTAACTCTACATCAATAATGAGACCCAGGGACGTGGAATTTTTGTGCTCAAGGTTGGTACTAGCTAGGACAATATTAAGACGACTTCCTCGACCAATTTGATGTTTTCTAATGTCACTACAGTAACGCATTCTCCTTCGTGTGGATCGTTTTCAAGAGATTCTCTGCCCTAACGAAACAATTTTGACCAATGTTTAACTATCGCATGCGGTGGTGCAGAGTCTTTATAAACCGTGTTCATTCGCTCTTTGATTCTGAAGGGTGTCTTTCCTTACAAGGTGAGAAATTTTATCACTGCACGATGTTCACTTTTGGACACTTTGAAAGTTTACTATCCACCGCTCAACTTCTGATTACCTCACTTAACTGAGCAATAGCTACAAACTACCAAATTATTATTTTAATGCTAACTAAATGTCAAATGGTAGCATTAGTTTTTTATTACCCTCTTACTAAATATCTAAGGCGTAGAATACGTGGACCGCACCTTGTAAATAGATATTCTTTATTAATTTTATGGTTGGTTGATACATCATCCATAATAAACCTATTTTGCCATCTGTTGGATACAATCTATAAAAATTAAATCCTAGCTGGAGCTCAATAAAGACGAACAGATCTCTCGGTTGCGGATTATTTTAATTGCTTCGATGTTCCGACGCATGTAAATAAGGAAACCAGGGTGAAGGGTGTTAGAGGCGACAGACAGCCACGAACAGCGGGAATAGTAGCAACAGGATGGCGCTGCTGAAAAAGCCGGGAGTATTGAGACGTGTGCATGTAAGTGACACCGACGCGATACCAGCTGTGTGACTGTTTGCTTCATCTGGTTCCATTTCGCGGCTCGTCGACTACATCCTCCACCCTAAACTCCTCTACGCCAATTCTAACTCTCCACTAACCTTGTACGTACCTCTGTGTCTACTTCTCTTCTTTTTTGATTCCGATCCTTTGTTTACATTTTAACGCATCGATTGACGGGATTCTTGTTGCCTAATGTTAGATTGGTAGGAGTAAACACCGCACAACTGGCTAATTTTTCAATTTATTTGCTTGGGAGAACAAACACTTAGCGAACTTGATATTGGTTAGTTGATACGCAACTGGTGCTAATATGTTACCACAAACATCATCAGTGATGCAATGGTTATTATGTTCTATAATTGGTAATAATGATGTTGTCCATCTCTCGATTTTGTTTACATTGTATCTGTTATTTAACAGTATTGTGTCATAACTCTAGCCTTCACAGAGAAAAATAGTATCCTATAAGGAGAAAAGCATCATGTATGCGATACTACAAGGAAGATGTTATTTTACGCCTTAGTTCATTATTTGCACCAAAGTTCTAGACTCTACAAATTTTATATACAACATGCGTTTCTTTTGCAAGGTCTACTCGGCGGGAGGTAGAGGACTTTCTTTGCAGCTTGCAGGAATATGTTCTCTATCAAAGACCCCAGTTGCAAAATATGTTCAAGCATTTTGTTAAAATTCTTTCATTAATTTTCTTTTATTTAGAATGAATTCCAGTCTCCCACCATAAAGCTAAAAAGTCCTTAATATTAATAAAACATGAATTAGTCCTGTATTTTGGTAATCAATTTTAAACTAGTGTGTAAATTTAAATTTAGATTTAAAGTAGACAAAATAATGCTAATATAGCTCATAGTATTGGTGGAATCACTCCCGGCAAAAACAATATAAGAGAAATGCGCTAGCCAACGAATATGTTTCTGCCTACCCGGCGCCCCAAGCACATTTCCTTGTTCACCATTGCTGTTCGCCTCTCAATGTGTGCCACTAATCTAAACAGCACTAAAATATGTTTCCTAGCGCCACCTAATACCAAGAGATATAGTCATGCCGTCTAGAAAGTAGCGACAGAAACCGGAGTACAGATGCCCAACCACCTCTTGAGCAGTTCTTGGACTATTTAATCCAAGATGGCATTGCGTCTGAGCGCTACGATATCTGCACATATAAATGATTCCTTAGGCACAATTCATTAATAATGATAGCAAGGACTGTGGCGTCGTATGGCAAGTAACACTAAAGTATCGGCACACCCTGCACCACACAAGTTATTATTTGATTAATCCTGAACAGATGTTTCGAGAATTCGCGGACTTTGATTGTTCGACCGTAAGGTCTAAAGACAAGTTAGCAATGTTTTGCTACTGTCAAGCTTTGCTTTGTAACAACTGTTTATTTGCCTTATATTATAATTTATTTTCCATACTTCGAAAAAGTGATGTGATATGTTATTTCACTTATGGTTTGACAAAATTATGTGACAAATGCAGCGACAAATTTGCAAATTTATTTGTTTGATTACATATGTGTCGAAAAGAAATTTTTGCTTGTTTGAGGAGACTTGTTGTGGTGGTAGTCGCCGGCGTACTAAAATAATAATAATTATTATTACTATTATTCTTATTATTATTTATTATATAACAATATTATTATTATTATTATTGTTTTATTATTTTAAATTTTTCTTTCCTCCACACCAACAACTTGCCCAGACAATGGTTCCAAGGTGAAATTAAAACCATCTTCCGAGGTCCTCACGCGAAGGCTAGAAGACCGCGCGGGAGCACAGAAGTCTGCGCCCGCGCCGCCCTCCCAATCCCCCAAGTACACATACTTTGAAAACTTTCCTTGTACTCTTTCAATCCTTTTACTCAATAATAAGAATATTACTACTTAAAATAATCTGTTAAGATTGAAAACATTGAAATTACTTCTTGTTCAAAACCTAACGTGACATCTTCATCTTTCCGTAAGCTTTTTTAAGAATCATTTTAGGGTATTGTTTCCTATCAAAATGCAGTTTTGTGAAGCTACTGGATAGCAAATATTAAATACCAAAACATTTTAGAGAGTAACGCTAAACATAGGCAATGTAGTGAAGTATAGATACTTCTACCGTTGACTTGCAAGTAGTACCGATACTTCCATTTCGATACCTTTTAGAGGAATAAATATCGGTATAATTTCATTCAATAGTGTGAAACAACCAGTAACTTTGTTGTAATTTTTTTTCAAATATACATGTCCTTAGGAATATACATATTGTAATGTTTTAAACGTGAAAAATTATTTACAGAAAATTAATTTTTCGAAGCTCCGAAGGTCCAGGAGTGTCCTAAACACACTCTTTCGACAATTTAAATTAAAGTAGGTATCAATTAATAAAATTTTACGAGTATTAAAACTGGAAAAGGGAAAACTAACCTGGAATCATGATGATCCAATATAAACTCTATGTTTATATGTTACCTACTGGAACCCCGCGTATTCTTAAACCACCAAACTTGACTCTTACTTCGTATTTATGGTCGAATTTAAACGCTAAACACTTAGAAAATGGGAACACAGACAAACAAGTGTTACCTGGATGAATATCTTGACTCAAAGTGAGAAATTAATTAGCGTCTCTTCACTCCATTATTTTAATCGCGATAGCAATTGTTTAATCACAGCTAATTTAGATAACTATACTTTTCGAAATATAATTTGATAATAACTTTCAAACGAATATTCTTATTTTTTAAAAAATAGCATAATACATGCCATGCAGGGACTCAACTGGAAGATGAAATCTAAGCTACTCTATGACATTTAACACCACCAACAACTGTACAATACTAAAATTTACTGACGAACAAGACGATTACTTGACGAACGATATTTAATTTTCGAATTTATGCTGTCAACTGTTATAGGAAAATATTCCATTGAAATTGAAGATTTGGGATGTGAAGAAAATGAACAGAGGACAAGTTACTTCCCCATTCCATCATGACTGGACTTCAAATAATCTTCTAGCATCCCAGCTCCAGCAATAGGAGGTTATAAAAAGAGTAGGAGCCACCGGAAAAGAGCTGACAGCCGCCAGAGGGATTTGGACGTTGAACAAACAGACATACAACGTGCCGCTAATGATAGCTACGTTCGATGTTGTAAATTATAATATTACAATAAATATTTGCGTTTAAAGTCCAAAACACGTAAAATTTCCGAGGTATGAATCCCTCTAGTAGCTACTTTCAAAATTAAAGACTGCACGTCGATATCTTCAAAATTACAAATTTTCTCGCTGGAAAATTAAATCTCTTCTTTTCAATGTTTAGATTTAATAACAACAAGGGGGTAAGAGCATTTCGTTTTAACTAATAATCGCCAACGGTATCTTATGTGCTTGCAATAGGTTCCCATTTATTCCCTATACGCGACCCCACGTTGTTGTTGCCGGAGATTAATCCGTTCGCGCGGAAGAATGTCCCTTCTGTATCGGGATTGGTGGCCGCGTTATCACAATACCATAACCGTGTAGCTCTCGCCTCCCTTCGTGCCTGCACTGTTTACATAGTCGGAAACGCGTCATCATACACACAATTGCTATACCGGCGAATGCTTTTCGGCCTGCGGGAATATTTTACGGGCCGTTGACGACATTCATCGTCCCAAATTTCGTTTTAATCTACGTTGCGAGAATCAATATTGCGGGTGAACGAAAGAAGTGGATTTGTGAACGGAATAATGTCAAAATTGTAATAGAAAATCGTTTTCTGAATTTCTTACTTCTTTCAATTTAGTACCCAACTTTCATCAATTATCATGTGTATTATTATAAAAATAATTCCATCTGCGAATTGAATTCAACAAATTTCATCTATTTTTCTCCTATTTATCATTTAATATTACTGTTATTACGTATTAATTCCCTAAAATCGATTCTTCAAGCTTAAAATTTTTGGCAACCGCACCATCTTTGCAATCGCATTCACTTTACAATGGTAACGACGTTTGGAGCTTTCAGAGCTGGTGTAAGGCTGTTTAGCTCCTGCGAGAGTAGGCAACCATCCAAATAGGCGAGTAACAGGTAGTCGTAAGCAGCAGGTAGGCGCAAAAATACTCTGTTTTCAAAGCATTTAAGATGTGACACAATGTGACTATTCGGGTGTTTCAATTACTCACTAAAATGATGCGTCATTGCCTTTCTATATTGAGATGTGTATTTATTTCTGCAGATAACTGTTTTTAATTGTATAAAACTTACAAACTAAAAATCCCATTAAATTCAAACGATCCAAGGTGACTCTGTGTGAGTGATTCATAACTAGGGAAAGGTGTAATGATGGTCTAATTCTCACAATAACTTTTTAATAGCACTATGCTACCGGTTTCGAGCCAATATCAGCTCATCCTCAGGCAGCAGTTAACATAATGCAGATAAATTTGACAGAACTTTTATCTGCATTATGTTAACTCCTTTCTACTTACTGTTGTAAAATTACAATTCTCGGGGATAAAAAATTCAAAAAATTATTAACGTGTGGGATCTAACTTGGTTTTATTTCACAAACTGAAATTGAATGAAAATTAAATAATTTTTAGTGCAAAAGAGTTTACAATATTTATTGAATCAAATAATTATATTTCCTTTTGACAAATTTTTGAAATTTAACAAGTTACCTAAAGCAATCTCTATCCGACAGCTATTTATAAATTTATTTGCTTAAAAAAAATGTTGAAATTTGTTTATTTGAAATTTATTTGAGTGTATATATACCGTTGTATAATAAAACATGTATCATCCAGAATAATTCTACTTTATCGCTATAAAAGCAAGTTAATGATAAACTCGAAGAAATCGGTTGTTGTAGAAATCCAAATCCGAGAAACAGAGAATACCACAACTTCTAAATTTGATGTTTTTTTTTTATTTTATGACCTCGGGAATCAGGATAATTTTAGATTTTTAAGAATAACGATCGATGCTACGTTGACCTGGGAAAAATACACATTGAAACACCCCTCCAAACTTAATCAAGCTAATGCCTCAGTGCCTGACGTCTATTAGTCTCAGAATCTATGATTCAAATCACAGAACTGCTAACTGGCACAATTAACTTTTCATGGTCCTCTTCACACTATAGGATTCAACATTCAATCTGCATTTGGTGAAAGCCCTTTGGGATGCATGAATTAGTATGAATTATACTATGTATTACAAACTTTTGGCTCATTTTTACTTTAAAGAATATATTGGACATGGAGTTGCATTTGCAAATGTACTACTCTGTTGTATATTCCATCATTTCCTTTAATGCACGTAGAGACAAGCATCCAAGACGCAGACAGACTTTATTGGTGAGTGATGAACCTAGGAGAACAAAGCCAATGCAGGCACATTTGCAAAAGCCATAACATCTTGATAGTCCCATCAATTTATTTATACAAATTATTGACATTTATTTAAAGGCAGGAATTACTCGATACATGCCCGTTATATCTAGTTTTGGAGAAACCATCCTACAGTACGAGTGTACGAGTGTGCTTGTTTCGCCAAAGAAAACTATGAATTTTTAAAAGACCAACAGATTAATCATGGGTATACTACACGCGGTTATACAAATTCCAATATACTGTTGCCGCAAACGACTAAAGCTTTAGTTTCAAAAAGTGTCACACATCAAATTGTGAAAATGTATAACCACTTACCAGTATCCATAAAAACACTAAACATCCACAAGTTTAAAACAGATCTTCGCCGTCTACTAACAGAAAATTCCATATATACCATTAATGACTTTTTTAACATAAAATTTTAAACTGTTTATGTGACAAGTTAATTTTTATATGTAAACTTTTACTAATTATTTGACGTGTTCTATACATTGCGATGTAATGAAGGAACAAATATATTATTATAAACAGGGCATAGTTAATCGCCAGTATAATAATAATAAGATTAAATTACACCATTAAAGAAAATTGTCAGTTTTTGTTATGTGTGTAAAGGGCACAATATAAATAAATAAACACAAACAAAACATATACACACTAGGAGACTAGAAATTCCTGGATGTCGTAGGACTCCCGCCCCAAAAGTATAGCCCAAACTTTATTTTTAAACTGGGTTAGAGGTAAGGTTTTGAAAACCTCTGGCAATTTATTATATTACTTTATTCGCCAGTAGTCAATTGCTTTCTGAGAACTGGCCAATGATACAGCACTCTTAATTCATTTCTTGATCTGGTGAGGCAGCTATTTTGAAAAAATGTTTTTTTGTTCTGGTGGACGTGACTGATAGTTGCCAAAATGAATGCAGATGGAAAGGTAAGTACTTTTTCTCTTTTAAAGTAAATTTTACACCTGTCTCTATATTCCAGGTTGCACAAGAATCTGATAGCCTTCTTCTACAATATAAAAAGCCTCTGTGCTTTCGAGGAGTTGTCGATGATCGCTTAGACTATATCCCGCTCTCGATCTCCTCACCAATCTTACAAGAATATTTGTTAAGAGCATCAACGGTTCTCGCAACATATTGTGGTGGATATGATGAACATTTAATTGATTGAATTCTTTAAGTCCTCATACTTTGTAATAGACATGGGGTTAAATCCTTATGAAAACACACACTATTTTCAGCAGTTCTTTCTCTATGTCCAGTGGCATTTAATTCATTGACTAATTCTTGCCAATGCTTTTTATGATTATCTCGTCCGTTTTAGGTACAGAATTTGCCAGTCGCAAATTCCCTCCGCCTTTCATGTAGTTGACTGTTATTATTTCTCAAAATGAATATTTTTTACTTTAAATGCCATCTAAAATTGCAATAAATAATAGCCTTTAAAAATAATGCTAGTCAATTTAAAATATACGTAACAATAGCAATGACTTATTTTAACTTAGCTTTACATCAAAAAAAGTAGAAGAGAATAAAAAAGAAAGTAGAAAAATAAGGTTTTAGTTGTTTCAAAAATAAAACGCCGACGACCATCCCACAGTGAAGTCGAAGTAAAAATTACATATCTACCTACCCGACCTATGTGCCCAAATTTTTGCAGCATGTGTTTTTAATTGTTTCATCAAATTTGTTAAGCGTAAAAGGACAATGCTTCACTTTGAATATCGATTTTACCGCCTTGATTATCGATCAAAATAGCACGTAGTAAGAGAGAAACGCTCCTTCCCTCTACGGATCTCTGTCTAATTTACCTACGATGATGCAGAAATCTAGAAAAGCAGCGTTAATTCACATATTGTTTGCGCTACCTTCTGTCTAGTTGCATGAAATAAATGTTTTCGAACCAAAACACCCAAGGTCGCCATTGAAACTGGACTTGGGTAGTATTTGCTTATCCGTAAACAGATGTCGCAACGAAAAATTCATTGTTTTCTAATGAAAGATCCGCTTATAATGCTTGCTGATGGATAATGCAGTGGTAACAGAGAAATTGCGGAAAACTTTCATCTTTACGACATAACGCCACCAGGCCCTTATCACAACCCACCGTAGCTGGAGCGCCATCGGTTGTCAGGCCTACCATTTTTGATGTTAGAATCTCCTCAGAAGAAATAATATTTTTAAAATGAGAAAACAACTCCAGCCCAGTAGCATGTCGTTTCAGTGGAATGAACTTCAAAAGATCTTCTTTAGTCGTAAAATCACTAAAAACCATCCTGACGAATACGGCCATCTGGGAGGTGTCAACCACATCTGTTGATACATCCAGTTGCAGTAAAAAATAAACACAGTTATCTAAGTCACTTCGTAACTGTAAAAAAATATCATTGCTCGTTACTTCTACTCATCTCATCACTGTATTAGCAGAAAGTTGCATAGATTTTATAGCAGACACTATCTCGTCTTTATTTCTAAAGTTGGCAAATAACGAATCTGCAGCTTCTAAAAACGTCTGTTTTATCATTTCCCCGTCTTCATAAGCTTTCTTCTTTTGTGCAATTATTTGGGGCACACGGTATGATGCTTCAGTTGCAGCCTTATTTTTGTCGACTGTTTTTAAAAATATTGACTGTTGTCCAATTAACTGTTTCTTTAATTGTTTCAGTTTTTCCTTCTTGGTGGCAGAATGTAATGGGAATGATTTTTCAAAATTCGAATATAAAGTTTTATGATGCCTCTCAATATTTCCTTTTTTAGCAACGGAGACAGAAGTATTACATAACAAACATCCATTTTTACCTTTAATTCCTGTAAAGAAGTATTGTTCTTCCCATTCCGAATGGAAATGGTATATCTTTACCTTCTTACTACTGCTTGCCATAATATTTTTAATTGCAGGCCAACTGTAACCCGACCGCTGGACGTTGATTATGCCGTTTAGTTTTCAACTGAGCGCAATGTCGCCGCGTGTTGCGAATATATGCCCTTCAAAGCAACCCAGATCGTTCTCGAATACTAGCACGCTAATCGGTTCTAGACGATTCTAGCGTGGTGACGTCGGCGGCAGATCGCTCACCGCAGTGTTGCCGCGGCTTGTGTTTATTATGAGAATTTGCGAAACTTACGGAAGCTTCTATGATTTTTTTGATTTTCTTGATTGTATTTTTAAAATATGTCGTGAGCTACCAGAATTGCCTTCGCGAGCTACCGGCAGCTCACGATCGACGGGTTGGTGACCACTGTTCTAGAGAAATCCTTTATTTTATAACTATAGTGGTTACACCCCCTAGCGGTAGAAATGGGAACTTAAAAATTATTTCCAGCATTTTTTCTTTGCCACTTTTCTTATGAAGATTTTTTCCCACAGCTATGCGATTCTAAGTTCCTCATATATGGTGCATCGCCACCCATCTTGGATCACCCGGTATATGTACGTATAACAATTAATGTTTTCAAAAAATAAATTAAAGCAGCTCTTGATATCCGAAGCATTTTACTCACCTAATGAATTTGTAGCAGCAATCAAATAGCTAATATATAAACTTATATGTTTTATATACATATGTAGTTTAGATTTTTATACTTTTGACTTATCTAATCCTTGGTTCTACATGTTTAAGTAAACAATTTATCTATCTATAAGCCTTTATGGATGAATTAAGTTGATACGATAATTTAGCAAGAATTATATTACTTGAAGGCTACCGTGGACTACAGATTCATATACGGTTTAGTTATTGGACCACACCTTTTGAAATGAATTAAGCCATAATTGCTGCCGCATTATTTTGATATGTTCCAAAATTTTATTATGTTAGAGCAAAACCATGGTATTCGTAACATAGTCTTCCAATAGCCTGATGCATTTTAGCATAATTATAACGCAGTCAAGCACCTATTAAAATTCTCCTGAAAGTGAAAATGTTTGTTATTGCTATTTCTGTAATTAACCTAACCTACACAACATGCAGCAAACCCATAGCCATAAGCATCAAGATAATTTATCTACGTATGTATGTACATACATACATACAGCACTAGAACATCATAATATATTACCACCACTACTTTGTACGCTCACAATCAGACCAAACATATGCACTTGCATTCACATACGTATAATTTACGCTATTTTAGCTCCGCGGCGGAACAGAAGGAAGAAGAAAAGCAGGACTCGTTTATTCATCGAATCAGTATTCCTTCCATATGGTCTCCGGTAATAAAATGTTCTGCCGGCTTCCACCGCTCTCCTCCATCAACAACGTCTGGTTATTTTTCGGGTTGTTTTTGGCCCCGAGTGGAGTAAATGGTCTGTGTGATCAATCTAGTTGGCGGGAGGATTATAAAGTGCCGCTCTATGTATGAGGTTCATTAATAAAGGCGAAACGATATATGTATGTATGTATGGAGAATTCCATGCGCTCAGTTGTGGACTACCCCGCCTCTCGTATCGCGGTTATGTATTTCTTTCTCGGGGTGTTTTCCGTTTTTCCATTTATATATGCGCTTAGAAGGAAATATATGCATATACAGGGAGAATCCGGAGGAATGGGAAATATTTTATAGGTAAATATAGGGAGTCAGAATAAGAAAAATAACAGGGAGCCGTGCCATAGCCGTACCTGCCTAGTATACAAAAATAACACTAAGAAAATAGAAAAAAAAAACAGAACTAATACATAATTATAATATGTGAAAAGTACTTGAAACACTCACCCTTTTAAGCAGCCTTGGCTACGGAACAGTAAAACTAGAAGCACCGTTATCAGTATTAACATCATATGGATCAGAGTGGCAAAAAGTTGACACCATTAGATGTGTTTCCACAGTTGTCTCGGTGAGCGATGTTCGCCGTAGTGAGAAAATGAATTTATATTTTGAAAAAGAGCGTTCAACATCTACCGATGTTATACATGCATGATTAAAATACTCTTTGTACTTAGTCAGTGGATTATTCGATACACCATCACAAATTTGTTTTAGTGTGCTAAAATCGGGATCTTTCTGTAGCACACTCTCGAACTTTTCTAAAACGCGATTATATTTTGCGTCATGTATAGTCAGTAGCTGTGTATGCACTCCGTCCATAATTTGCAGAGACTCCAATAATGATAACGATCTATTTTGTAACTGGTCTATTGCGTCAGCTAATCCTTTATAGTAGCTACGAATATTTTTTAAATCTGTTTCAATTGAAATATCTTGAAATTTCGACTGGCTCTCCTTAATAGCTGCAGCTTCGGCAGGATTGAATTGTGCAACAACAGCTTTTACTATTTTGAAATGTTCAGCATAATAAAAAGCTGCCTGCAACCATGTTCCCCAACGTGTAAGAATTGGCTCCGGTGGTTGACGAATACCAAGACACTCTGTGTGAAGTGATCGTAGGCGTTTGGAAGATTTCAAAAATACTTTCTTTGTGCTTGCTATTAATGCATCTATCTCGGGAGAGCGTTGTTGAATGGTTTCTGCCACAAGATGTAAACCATGCACTTTACACGTAACATGTAAACACTTGCAACCATGTTCAAGAAGAGAACGGCCTACCAAACGCATTATCGCTGCGCCATCGCTCATAAACATTAACGCTTTCTCTTTTGAAATTTGAAATTTTTCCAACGTACTAAGTACAACCTTCGTAATTGCTGCAGCAGTACACTTTTTGTAGTCTTCGGCTAGCTAGTAACAGTGGTAATGTACGTTTACTAGGGTCTGGTATGCGTACCAGAATATTTACCATTGAATTTTTTTTACAGTCTGTTGTCTCGTCAACACATAGCCAAAGAAACTGTTTTATCAATATGCGTTTCATTTTCTTTTCCACGTCATCGCGTACAAATGCAACACAAATGCAACATGCCGTTTTCTCCGTTGGCAACCACAACTCGGGATTGTATTTGTCCCAAATGTCCTTAAACGGTTGTTTATCGAGTAAGCCTAATGGCAAATTACAGTTTATCAACATAAGAATTACATAAAAAAATGTATTTTGCATACTTTACAAACTATCTTACTCCCGTTGTAAAACAAATCGGGAAAGTCAGAAACGAACTTATTTACTATGTCTTGAAAGGGTGGTTTTTTAGCCTTCGACATGTTCACTAAAAACTACAATTAATAACTACGTCTGCATCAATAAAATCAAAACGCACTGCACTAAATATTAATTACAATTAATAACTACGTCTATATCAATAAAATCAACACGCCCTATCCGCTATCCAATGCTAAACTGAACTGAGTGATGATGATTTGTCGTGTCGTATCATAATCGACCAGCCCTCCCCGCCCACCTAAACACAGTCACACCGCCGCTGCGATTGCTCTCCAGTTACCGGGCTCTAAACATGAAGCAGAATATATCGCAATAATTACAACTGTAATTTTATAACGAAGACAAGAATTTTCTTATTGCAACCTTAAAACTTCGTAAGGTACTTAAAGCTTTTATCATTGAAGGACGGGCATTGTACAATTTTATTTCTATATTCCGAGGCGATCTTTTATAAACTGTAAGGTTATATCGAGGAATACATCTTCATTAGATTTATCGTATATTAGTACATCTAAAATATACAGTGCGCCCCAAAAGTATGGGATATTGAAATTTTCTTCTTTGTTGTCAGAATAATCGAAAAACTGTTTGACACATCAAATTGATTTTTTACATTAGAACCAATTTGCGATTATTTTTAATTTTCCAACTCTGTCCGTTTTCGGACAATGACGTCATCGATATTTTTTTTTAAATAGCTAACCCCAATTTTTTTGCATTATTTGATAAATTATGGAATTCCAATTTCAGCAATGTATAAAAAGTATTTGTCCGAAAGGCAACATTATGCTCTGCGGACCAATACTTTTTGAGATATTAACGTTTTAAGATCGGAAAAAAGGTCTAGTTGTAAATTGATTCTTCACCAAATAAACAAATTTTTATTGCGCCAACGATACTACACTGAGTAAACAATATTCTTAAAAAATACAGGAAATGTTCAAAATGAAGACCATTTTGTTCTTGGCAGAATGCCAATCGTGCTCGAAAATTATCACGCAAAGTTCCTGGTTGTATTGCCTTAATTTCTTCCCGAATCCTCTGCTTTAACTGTTCGATATTGCCTGGTCAATTGAAATACACCTTACTTTTGATATATCCCCATAAGTAAAAATAAAAAAAAAAATTTGTTGAGGTATACAACAATATTTAGCGTTTACAACTAGACCTTTTCCCGATCTAACATTAATATCTCAAAAAATATTGGTCCGAAAGGCATAATGTTATACATTGCTGAAATTGGAATTCCACAATCTATCCAAAAATCTAAAAAAATTGGGGTTAGCCATTTAAAAAAAATATCGATGACATCATTGCCCGAAAACGGACAGAGCTGGAAAATTAAAAATAATCGCAAATTGGTTCTAATGTAAAAAATCAATTTGCCATGTCAAACAGTTTTTCGATTATTCTGACAACAAAGAAGAAAATTTCAATATTTCATACTTTTGGCGCGCACTGTATAACGATGTTACAGTAAGTACAAGGTCTGTTCAAAATGTGTCCGACTTTTGGACAGGAAAAATCAAACTGTTTACTTACAGACATGAAAGCTTAATCGCCTTCAAAATACTCTCCTTGGGACCGTACACATTTATCCCAGCGTTGCTGCCACTGTTGGAAGCATCTCTGGGAGACCGTTTTTGGAATGCGGTTCAGCTGCTCCGTCGCATTCTGCATAATGTCCTCCCGAGTGTCAAATTTTTTCTCTTTCAACGGCAGTTTCAACTTGGGAAACAGCCAGAAGTCACACGGAGCCATGTCGGGAGAACAAGGAGGCTGACGAACAACCGGGATGCTGTGTTTGGTCAAGAAAGTCTGAATCAGATGAGAGGAATGCGCCGGTGCGTTGTCATGATGCAGCTGCCAAGTTCCCGCTGTCCACAGATCCGGTCTCTTGCGCCGCACGATATCACGAAGACGACGGAAGACTTGCTGGTAGTACTCCTTGTCAATGGTTTGTCCGTGAAGAGCGTACTCATGATGAACCACTCTACGATAGTCGAAGAAAACTGTCAACATCACTTTCGCTCTGCTACGAACTTGCCGTGCTTTCTTTGGCTTCGGAGATGTTGGATGTCGCCGAAAGCTTCCTATTTCTTCCGAACGGTGTCCGCTTGAGTACCATCAAGCTTCTGACAAAATTTGATGCAGTAGCGCTGCTCCAATCGTTCCGTCATTTCGTGAAAAAAATAGCTCTCCCCTCAAGTAAGTGTAATTTTCAATTCTACTGAAAAATTCCTATACACTTCGTGTACAATGTCCTATGTGAAAAACGTGTCGTTACTGTGATATAAATTTTTGCAAATATCGTTCCTATAAAACTACATTACTGCAACAGTAATCCAAGTTGCCGTGGAAAGTAATATTAAATGTCAGACTGTCAGACATTTATTTTTATTTTCATTCAAAAATATTTTAAATTATTTTTGTATAATCGAACATCTACGTTCGCACGATTTTCTGTTCTATTTATTTCTCGAAATACTTATCCGAATATCTATTTGAAAACTTTCTCTAAATTGTTCACGGAAGGAATTATTGTACACGTAGTATACCTTTCCTGTCTGAATATTATTTTAAACCTACATTTTAGCTACATTCATATTTAATCATAACGAATATCCCTATGACATTTTCCTATTAACCTTTCCTTTCGGCATTTGCTGAATGAAAAGGCTCTGAGCGGTTCGAAAATTATACATCTGCATGGAAAAGAAATCAAATAAACAAATAGAATTGTGATTTAAACACCAGCGATATTAGCAGTAGTTCAACATAAAACCTATTATATGCTTCTAATAAATGTTATGGCGATGTTGTGGTTTTTTAAGAATATTTCTACTAAATATGAAACACATATTACAACGTATTTTCGTTCTATAGTGTTCCAACCTAACCTCTACATGTGTATTTCGAATTTCGACGTATCGTTTCTCCGTTCCGTATCGATGAGTTGTCCATCGAGCGGCGGAGAGGGTTGCAGTTCGCCCGCCGCCGCTACGTGGCCGGCATCGAAACTTTCCCAACGCAATCAGACATCGATCGTGCCGGCCATAAGAATCAGCCCCGGTCCGTTAGTTTATACTCGAGTAACACTGATAATAACGTTAATGTTTATGGAACGAAGGAACGAACCGACGCTGCCCGGCCAACCCTGGAGAGCAAGAAGAACAAGGAGGAGGTGGTGGTGGTGGTAGAAAGAAACCGTGTAGAAGCGAGGTTAAAGTACATATATATGAGGTCGAGCGCGGAACTCCGGAACATAGGAACTATAGGAAAATACGTGACGTGGACGAGAAATTTAATCAACTCTGTATGTAACAGGGTGAGGTATCCAATGCTGCTAAATACGTTGGGGACAGTGATGATGATATAATACTCTGCGAACGTTATATTTACTATTGATTGGGGAAAAATTGCGTGTTCTAATTTACCTTTGTCAGGATTCAATAGATGATATGGAACATTCTAAATAAAAATTAGAAAAGGACGAATAATGTTACTGCAAGAAAACGATTCATTTCCAATCTGACTTCTCTTCTTTAACTATTGATTAATTAGAAGTATTGGACTGCTTGCAAGATCTGACGACTCTGCCTAAAGGCAACAGAGTCACACTGGGGAGAGTGCCCAGTCACAAAGGTATAACTGATAATGAGATTGTAAATCTAGCAAAAATACTGATTTTGCAAAACCCTCCAGCTTAATACAAGTTGTGCTACGCGAGTGAAAATATCTAGATGTACAAAAATACACAACCAAGTGAAACCTAAAGAGGAAATCTACGAACAGGACACGCCTACCTGAGAAGATATCTGCGCAAGAAAGGATCCTCAAAATTAATTTAGTAATGAGTAGGAAGAATCATGCTATTTCCGAATGCAAGGAATTAAATCAGCAGATCACGCAAAGTTTCTACCAAGATCTGTGAGTCTTTCATTGCCAAGGGGGGTATCTCGAATATCTCTTGATATTCGTTGTTTTAAGACAAATTTAATGTGTATGCAAAATAAATAATCTATACATACCTCACAACCTTTACATTATAAAAAATACATGTTTATAAATAATATAGCCGAATGGAACCGGGCGGCTTAATATAGCCGAATCAAACCGAACAGAATGGAATCTAGTCGAACGTAACCGAATGGAAGCGAATAATAATATAATAATAATAATAATATATCTTTATTTCAGAACCAAACTTGAGTATAACAGCAGTAAACACAACATGTAGGGAAGAAAACGTCAACAAATACATATAAACGCCCAAAAGGCATATAGGAAAACCCAATTTATACAATTTACAATTACATTATAAATCAGTAAAATCGGTAATGCGATAGCAGTTAAGCGATAACAAGTATTTCTTAAGAGACTTTTAAAAAATACAACATTATTTACATTATTTTGCTTGCTGGGAGCTTAATATAGCCGAACGTAGTCAAATGTAACCGAACAGAACCGAATGTAGCCGAACGTAGTCAAACAGAACCGAAGATAAACGGACCTAACCGAATGGTCTTGAACGAGCGAATAGCGGACATAATGTCAAACAGCCGAATAGTAAAGCCGAATAAAAAAACCGAATATGCTCAAAAAAACTACCTAAAACATAGACTAAACAAAATTATTTATTACGTTTCAGTACAAAAATCGTACTTGGTATAGTTGGAATACGCCGCTTAATAACGAAGCGATGTTAATGTAACGTATTTCTTTGTTGTATACATTTGGTAAATTGCATTACGTATAGATGCTTCGTCAGATCTAGTAATATTAATTCCAGGTTTCTTTCGCTGTCTCTTTCTTTTCAGACTCTCCAATTCCTTGTTGGTTTGAATACTTTGGCGAATTTTACTGACAGTTACAGCTACACGCTGAAATCATAATGATGTATTAAATATATATTTTATGAAAATAATCTATAGTTTACCTCATTAATAGTGTTTAACGGTACAAGTGGAGCTCCATTATCGTTTTCTTTTATGAAGAACTGGATAACAGATGCTGCAAGCATCTTGCTTTGTTTACACAAACCTTTTGGCATTCTATATTAAAAATATGCTCGAAACACGAAAATTGACTTCAAAAGTGCTAGTTCTGATAATAACTCTTCTAAAAGCAGTATAGCACCAGAAATATAAGAATAAACGTACGATATAATAGAGAAACAAAACTGACAGAGCAGTAATATGTCAACAAATATAAATCGGCAACATCAACTTTTCGTGCGGCGTGCAGGCAACATACGCGACAGAAATTTACTTTTGGTTTAAGAAAACGAAGTCATATTATATTACTGTCTGTTTGTCTGTCATCACGAAATGCAAGAACATGTTTTCGCATTTCGAAACGGCTTTTCCGAGTTAATTAATAATTTGTGTGATGCGGAGTGTGCCGAGAATATTGTTGTTGCTATATATACCTAAAACAAGAACTTCGAACTCTTAAAATTCAATTAAGAGCAGGTCGAAATATTTCACCTTTTTGAAGCGTGACAAACAATATATCACCAGTTCCCTTTTTCTTATGAACAGGAAACGAGTTCCAATTCATACCCGGCAGCCATATTTCTTATTCTGGAAAGACATATTTCCAGCATCTATCCGACGGAATAAGGAACCTTGTCGCTATTAAATTCGTAGAATATGGCCGATGAGGAAAGAGTTATAACTGCGCGGGAGGAGTAATCGCGCGCGAAGACGAAGCAATTCCTCGTCTTGACGCCGCGCCTGCCGTGTGTCCTCCTCTTGCACCACGGCCTCCTCATCTCTCGGGTGCGGGGCGCATATCCAATTATAACTTGGAAACGAATTTCTCATTTCGAGACAATTAAGCGGCATATTATAGTCCTTGGAACGGAGCAGTCCGTACGTCCCGTTCCCTTACCTCCCCCGTACGCCGCTGTCTTGGCAATACAGCACTGCGCGTCACCCGAAGACGGCCGTCTCCACAAATTATACTTTCGGGAACATTAATTTCGGTGATGGAAGATGTCGCCGTTGTCGTCTTCGTACTATTATAGTCGTCTTCTTCTTAGTTGTCCTAGAACTCTGGCTTCGTCTCCGTGAAAACGATGAATAATTTCTTGTTATGCTTATACTTCTTTTGGCTTGACACTGAATGGTATGGCATCTTTTTTTGTGAATGAAAGCGTTTTATCAGAATCATAGACATGCAAACTTTCTAACTGAATTTTCGTTCGGGACTGTGGAAGTTGTCGATATAGTTAAGCTTTTATCTGAGATCAAAGGCAATGCTGCTGGTTGTGACGGTCTTACGACACAAATGCTAATCCTTTGTTGCCCGGCATTATTGCCGTACTTGATGCACATCATTAATGAATGTCTTCTGTAGAGTGTTTTCCATAGTGCCTGGAAAAAGCGTCTTGTGACCTCTATACCTAAGAATCGTGATCCTCAAGGATACAAAGACTTGCGACCCATAAGTGTGTTTCCGATAATGTCCAAATTGCTTGAGAAAATTATTAACCGCCAATTGAATGAGTATGTTATGACTAGCGCCATTATGCCTGACGCTCAGTCCGTCTTTAGGCTGGGTCACAGTTGCGCAACGGCTCTACTAAATATTACAGATGACGTAATGGCTGGTTTAGATAACGGTATGGTATCAGTTTTGATATTGCTTGACTTTAGTAGAGCATTCGATACTGTCGATCACGACTTACTAGGTGGTATACTTACTTATCAGTAAGGCAATTGTTACAGTCGAACTTACAAGACCGACAACGCGTGAAATTGAACAACTGCTCTTCTCAGTTCAGAATGATTTCTCGTGGGGTACCGCAGGGGTCCATACTTGGGCCAATGCTCTTTAACATGTATACTTCATACCTTCATAAATATGTACATTAGAACGTGTAGAATTCACTTGTACGCCGATGATATGCAATTGTACCATTCTTTTAAATTGGGTGAGACTCAATCTGAGTTGATAAATATTCAACACGATTTAGATACTATTGCTGAGATGTCTAGTAAACACCCTTTACTGATAAATTCTTCTAACACTGTTTTCTGATTTGCAAAGTTTCATCATGGTCATGCTGATGCAGTGATGAATTTTGTGAAAGTCGACCAAAATCGGTTGTTGCTCCAAAAAACATCGTCGTTGCCTGTGCACAACATGATATGCCTTAGGCATATCGAAGACTGCAGTACATTCGATTTTGCATGAACATTTAGGTGTGAAAAATATCTGTTCCCGATAGATTCCACATAATTTAACCCGACCACAAAGAAGGTTCGTGTCAATTGGTGCAGGGAGATGCCCAAAACAATCGACAGAGGAACTTCAAAACCCGTATACAACATCGTAACAGACGACAAAACTTGGATATATTTGTACGAGCCGGAAAACAAGCAAGAACTATTTGGGTGGTCACAGATGAACAGAATCCAGCAAAAGCTGTTCGTTCACAAAGCACTTCCAAGAAAATGATAGCTTCATCCTTCATCATGACAATGCCAGGTCTGATACAGCACGTCAAACAATTGATTATTTGAAGGAGAAAGACATCGAAGTGATGTCTCATTTCCCGTATCCTCTGAGTTATCGCCTAATAACCTCTTTGTTCTCGCATATCAAACAAGAAATGCATGTACAGAGATTTTTATCACCTCAAGAAGCTGTTGAAGCCTTCAAAAGCCATGTTCTGAAGATATCACCTACAAAAAAGTGGAAAAAATGTTTCGAGAATTGGTTCGAGCGTATGCAAACGTGTATAAATCTTAATAGGAGAATTTGTTTTTGAAGAAACTTAAAAGATATCGCTCGTATTGAAATTTGTCTAATCTCTGCAACCTGAATAAAAGATATCGTTTGTAATTGATTGTTATACACTTTCATACAATATGTTCTACCATCTCTAAATTTTCTTGACACAGACCACAGAGTTGATCTTCAGCCTTCTTGAGCTTATATAAGTGATATTTTGGGATTGCATGTCCTACCAGTATTCTGAGATCCCCTTTCTTCCCTACACTGAAAATAATTTCCTATGTTTCCAACTATAGGTTTGATTGAAGAAATCAGTGCTGAGGTAAATTGCGCTTTAAAGGGGCACACGCATATTTAAGAGAGTATTTGGAATAAAACGATGATCTGCTCCTCTTTCAATAAGTGACAGGCTACTCCACCCTGTCCGGGAGTTTTCTTAGTTTTGTCACCTTTAGGATCCATGTGGTTAATCTCCAGGAGATATCGACATCCTAGGGGAAGATTCTGTCCGCGACTCTGATCACCGCACATCGAGGGGGAGAACGGTAGTGTGGTTCGACTGCCACCTGCTCCAGGAGAGGGTTTGAGGACGCCCGCACCCTCTCCAGCGTGTTTTGTGCCAGCTGGTATAGGTATTCCATTATCAACGGTATTTCTAAGTCCTCTTGTAGCTGGTTGTTTCGCACGAACCATGGGGCATTTGCGATAATCCTCAGGGTTTTATTCTGGAGGACTTCCACTCTTCGCAGGTTGCTGGCGGAAGCCGTGATCCACGCCAGAGCACCATAGGTTAGTACTGGTCGTAAGCATGTTTTGTAAATCAGCATCTTCGTCCCCAGATCAAACACAGAGTGCCGTCCGAGGAGAACAATCAACGAACTCTTGGCGCGGTCATATTTTCCCCTAATGTGGCCGATATGGGCTCTCCAGGCCAGCCGCTGGTCGAAGACGACTTCTAGATATCTCGCCGACAAACTCCATGGGATCTCGACGCCTTCTAGCTCCACCCTTTCCGGCGCCGGTCTTCTTCTCCTGGTGAATCTTCTTTTCTCGGCATTAACTGCCAAACCCCAACTCGACATCCAGTCCGCCAGATCATCCAACGCTTTTTGGAGACGCTCTACAACTAGGTTCTCGCTTCGCGATGCCGTATAGATAGCCGTGTCGTCGGCGTACATGGAAAGTTGCACTTATGGAGATCTAGGAATATCTGAGGTCTATAATATGAACAGCTCGGGGGCAAGCAGAGAACCCTGAAGCACACCGGCTAAGATCGGCTTTTTGGATGACAACGCGCGACCTACTCGGACTGAGAAAGTCCTTCCTCTCAAATTTGACTCCACAAGCTCAACAAGATTCGAACCAGCACCCTTACTCCTTAGTTTAACTACTAGGCCGTTGTGCCAAACGGTGTCAAATGCCCTTGAAATATCTAAAAATATCACCCCAACCGTCTCCCTGCGCTCAAAAGCGTCCCGGACAAATTCGGAGAGACGGAACAGCTGGAATTCGGCCGATAACCGGCTACGAAAACCAATCTGCTCGTCCGGGACCGGATCTATGTTCACTAGTCTATTCCTCAGACGACTTAGGATGACAGCCTCCAATAGTTTCGCTAAGGTGGATAGGAGACTTATGCCGCGATAATTCTGCGGTTGCAGAGGGTCTTTATCGGGCTTTAATATGGTCACCACGGCCGCTTGCTTTTAGGTGTCCAGGAAGCAGCATAGTCTGAGTACTGAGTTCACAACCATCAGCAAGAACGCCACGGCATATTTCCAACTATAGGTTTGATTGAAGAAATCAGTGCTGAAGTAAATTACGCTTTAAAGGGGTACACGCACATTTAAGAGAGTATTTGGAATAAAATGCTTATAGAGCCATGACTATAGGATGTTTTCGTATCAAACGATTTCAATGAATTAGCTAACATTCCTGAAAGTGTGAGCTGCAAGAGAATAATTGTGGTCGAATACTTTAGAAACTCATCAAATTAAACGATCAAATTCAAACATACGAGTAGCTACGAAATCTAAATAGAAAAATCAAAGCGACACCAAACAAAGAGACAAATTTAACGCCGTTAACGTCGCGTCAAGGGTATTCCAGTCCTAACAAACGAAGCTACCCCCAGCGGGATTCGCAACGCGAGCAGGGTTTTCCTCATCATATGCATATCATCCGGCACGTCGCACACCATATGAATCGTCCTGCTTTTTAATAATGTATGTACGCTATTTCCTACCAAACATGTTACACATTCGAAGCGAGTATATTCGCTTCAGTTCATGATTCAGAGTTTCCGTAGCGTATTAGCCTGTTTGCGCGGGCTGATTTGTTTATTTTGACGTGCGTTAGTTGCCATTCGATATTCCGACAGTGACGGAGAGCTTACCGTGACACCCTAGCGCCCCCTAACGTTGTATAATAGTATTATTGGTCATAATACGCTTTAAAAGTTTTAAAGCTAGTTTTAGGAGTAAGTTTTATGAATTCATATTTAATTTATCGTTGCATCCAGCATCGGATACTATAAAATCGTTATTTTGAAGTTATAATAGAGGTTGATTATCATTATTATTGAATTTTGGCTAAATGAACTTACTGCTTTATAAGCTCCAATAAAATCTCTGAGTTTGTAATTCTTCAGGAAATCCAAAGTGGATTTTTCGATGTCTCACTTTGGAAACAAATTACCGATTTTTGAAAAAGATTTCAAGAAATGAATTTCTGGATGGGATCAAAGTCGTAAAATTGTTTTCTAAGTCTCTAGCCTCAAGTCATTATCTTTTAAGTGTTGCGAAGTATAAGATAAACTGATCCTGAAACTAATTAATACTGTAAAACCAAATGATAATTCTTCAGATTGTTATACCCTCAGAAGGTTAACGTTATGCTTAAAAGTGTTGGCCATCCCGATAGGCCCGAAGATGTGAAATGTGTATCCTTGTAGACTCTCCATGTTTTGCAACGTTGATCTCAACATTGTATGTCAATATTGTGGCGAACCATCGACCGTCCGCACAAATTTAAAAACTTTTAAGCTAGAAAATTATGTAGTCATGTTTTGTAGAAATTCTTTAAATTTTCTTTCAATTTTTATAAACTTTTATTTTGTTAAATAATTTTCGGAAACATTGTGCACTACTTTTGAGCAGTAGTGTATATGCCTCATTAATCAATCAAATTGGAACTTGTCGATATGCTTTAAGATTGTTTTGCTTGTACGCGTTACGTACAAGGTCGTTGTGTACTTTTTCCTAACTCTTTTTATTCCGTTACCGGACTCTAAACACAATAGCTAATTCCGGTAGAACATTGATGGACGCCGTGCTCGACACCGCCGTAAATTCGCTTTTAAATCACTAAATCGGCAAACAGCACAATTAATTAACACTCACGTAGTGATTAGTTATTTAGATAATCTAAATATTTTGACAGTTCTTAAAATTGTTCCCCTTTGGCGACATCTATGAGCTAGATGCGCCACTACCATCTTTTATATTGCTAAGGTCGCTAATATAATTTCCTATCAGCATTTGATAAAAGAAGAATACTTTACAAATTGAAAGTAAATAATTGAGAAGCGATTTATTTTCATCTTTAGCATAAATACAAAATAGCACTTATTAGGAGAACAATAAATAGAACTGTCTTTTCGCATTTTGCGAACGTTAATGTTTCCGAAAAGTCCAGAGAAAGGGCAGACGTCACAATATAGCAATGAGCCATATGGGCTATGATCCTGAGTTGCCAATTATCCAAAAAGAAGTTAGTAAATCAATATTTTTCCTTATAAAATTTTGTGATATAAAGAAATATGAGATCAATTTTTTATTTCTTCTGGTTTAAGAGGGTGCTGAAGATTGTGAGGAGTCACTTTGTTACATCAACAATAAGCTATCTGAAGTAACATTGGTATTGAATACCAATGTCGCCATAACTCAAGATAAAACGAACGAACTATACATATTATTAAATTGTTTTTAAGATTTAGAGAATCTAATGCAGATACAGTGACAGTCAGTCATAAACTCATAACTCACATAAATTTGTCGATAACATAGTTATCCTTACAGGATCCTTATAGGATAAGATGTACAATTATTTGAATATGGTGCAAACAAGCATCTAATTAAGATGTTAGTGGATGTTATTAAAAGAGAGGTTATGTCATCGGTCGATGTTGCACATATGTCAAATTATAGTGTTACCTGTATTAAAAGTTAAAACTTTAAATTACGTCATTTGAATTGCAGAATAGAGTCTAAAACCTTATCTTTCACATATTTTAATTTAATTTCAACATATCTTATATGTATAAAGTTGCAGAACCGTCTTTCGAGCAGATCCATCCATCCGGCTCCTTACCTCCGCTCTTGCCTAATGATTAACTGCTTTCCAGCAGCTGATTTATTAGCATATATTGTTGCGCATACGCATTAATTCACTCACTCTCTCTCCCAGCCACTCAGCTCCTATTATATCCGACCTTCTGTCACATTATTCTACTTGTCAGGAGCCTAAATTGACGTAATACTGCCGTCGCTGTACCCAATACATACATGCACACGTATACCATACAGTGCTTTCCTGTTATGTTCTCCTTCGAACTCCGATGAACGCTTTGCTTGCTTATGTTTATGGATATGGGTTTTTCGCATTTCGCGTCTCTTTCCAACTCTTCTTTAAACGTACTGCGTTGGAAGGGGATGGAAGATGTTCTGGTAGATGCACACCCTCCCAGGAATACTGCACGCTGCGTATGCATAATTGGTTATTAGGGAAAATCAACTCGATAGGCGCTTGGAGGAAGAGAAAACGGGAGGGCCGATTGAATTTAAAATCGGTTTAATGACGCAGAATGATCGTTTATTAAATTCGAGAACGGGGATATTAATTGACGTATTGGATGGAATTCGGATGTCACAATTAATAATAGTAGCGATGCTCAATTCTCTAGTGTATTTTCTTCGATGTTTAGTACAGGAATCTTGAAAACTATCAGAGTTAGAGAGACTGTCAAGTAGGAAAAGATTTGCAGCTTCATCAGACCAATTTAAAACAGCTTGTTTTTCTTAAAACAATCAGTCAACTTATCAACTTCATTATTTATTTCAGGTTCCAAATTTGTAAATTTACAGACTTATTTTGTTCGAGGGCTAACTATTAGAAAATATCGGCAAATATCCCGTTTCACCGGAAGAAACGTACACTTGAAATTTCTTAAAGGGGTTGCCCTTCTTTATAAAACATATGAAAACAGCAATTAATTTGAAGTAAAATCAATCTATTTCGAAATAAATATTGCCGTTTTGAAGCTAACTTGATTTTTTTGAAGACTTCAGTAAAGTCAGTGTAGTGCTTTATCGCCTATTTACCCCGTATGGAACAGTGTTAATTAATGTTTGTTACGAGCTAGTAAGCTGTTGAAAAGTATTTGCATTTTTGTACAAATATTATACAGAGAGTCAGTATTTATCGATCAAATCATTTCTATCATTACCATATATGTAATTTGAAATAGAACTGCCTCTATGTTTTTATTATACGAGGGCGTATTGAAAACTAATGCTTCCATGTCTATAACTTTATTAGTAATAGATATTGTTATGTTATGTTCAACGTTGTATCTACGACAACAACAACTTCTCTCAGTTGTCACTTCGGTACTGACTAAATGTCAGTCTGGCCACTCGTTGGTAACTAAATATCCCTCTTGCGGGGATAATTGGAAATTTCGCCCTTACCATTCCCCTCAACCAACCGTCTTTGTAGCGAGGACATTATATATAATATATAAGTCCAGATAATGACGAGTGTGGGGTATCATGGACAAATCTACTCGTTTATTAATTTTTCTATTCACTTATTTCGTCCAAATTAATGTAAAAATCGTCTGAAATAAGCAACAGCATAAATTGCAAAGTACAACAGATAATATTTCATCAATTAAATCTTTATCTGAAAAGTTTCTGTAAATGAGCAGTGAATTTTCTCGTTTAAAGCCTGTTGGTGACAGTTCGGACCACAGAATCATCAACAAACAACCTCCTGGTTAAGTCACAGCATTCGTTCTCGTATGCTAATATCATGTGATTGAAAGTCATCGAAAGGTTAGTTTCTATTTGGGTAAATTATCAAAATTGGCTGTGAAATAAAACAATCGCCGGTCTTTCGCGATTTAAAATAAGAAAGATGAACGACGCCATAAATTTTCATCAATCTTTATTCGGCCTTGGTTGAATCAAAGTTTGTCTTAAATCCAATCCAAAGATAAGTGTTCGTTTGTGCATTTAAAGTCTTTATTAGAAGTAAAAAGGGTTAAATATCCAGAGCAGGCAGTTTCCTGTAGTGGGTATATAAACAGAGGGTTTATATACATTGGCATCGTTCGAAAGTTTAAAGGTTAGTTAATTTTCAAAGCTTAAAATTCGTTAATTTCATTTTACTGAGTTGGAAATTCATTCAAAAATTGCCGTAAGGGTATCTAGAGATATCCCCGAACCTACAAGAATCATTTATTCGGATTAAATTAGAAAATTTTACATAATTTGGGAAAAACCCCCGAGAAAGATATTTCAATATATTGTTCACATATAAGTGTGAAATGATAGTATAAACTGTCCTCTACCCACTGCTATAAACACTTTTCCACATAATCACCATTAACAGCAATACATTTACGCCAACGTACCACGAGTTGCGCAAATCCGTCACGGAAAAAGCCTGAAGTCTTCGCACGGCACCATTTCCGCACCTCCGTTATCACCTCTGCATCCGAAGAGAAACGCTTGCCCTTAAGATGTTCCTTAGCTTCGGAAAGACAAGGCGCAAGGTCTGGGCTATAAGGTGGATGAGGTAAAACGTCATGAAACCCAAGCTTCTCCAGTGCTATACGCGTTCTCTGACTTGTGTAAGACCGAGTGTTGTCATGATGCAGAATTGGCACTTTGTCTGGACAAACACTACGCAACCTTCGCTTCAGATTTGTTAAGGTATTAACATATCCTTCGGAGTTGATAGTACAGCCACGTTCCAAAAATTCAATATGAACGAATGGGGTAGAATTAACAGAGGAAATTTCTGCGGTATCTGCGCTTTTGGGCAGAAAAAAAAGCCTAAGTAATGTACTAGAATTAATAACAATATTAAATTTTGCACCAAGCCTTAATATTGCGCTAAAAATATTGCTGACTATACCAATAACTGTAGCAAATGGGGAAATGAGTTTCTCTAAATTAAAATTACTTAAGAACTTTCTACGTTTCACTACCACGCAAAATCGTTTTAATGGTTTGGCCATTTTGGCGATTGAGCATGAAGTTGCTGATCAAATAAACCTAGTCTTCTCAGTTTATTACCTCTTGGAAATAAAAAAGTTTGCAGAGCTGAAGATGAGAAAAAAACGTTTGTTGTGATTTTTGCATAGCTGATGCTATTTTTGTTTAGTTTTTATAGGATATAAGCTTTTTTTTATATGATTGCGCAATAATACAAAGGTTTCTTATTCTTGTGATTTTTAGCTTAGTTGATATTACTATTGTTTAGTTTTTATAGGATGTAAATTTTGTTTGAAAATCCACACGGTTAACAATTTGTAACCAGGTACAGGTACTTTCTAAGACCCATGTGTCTTCGAAACGGCCTTTCCGTGTTAATTAATAATTTGTGTGGTGCGGAGTGTGCCGAGAATGTTGGTCATTGATGGTTTTAAATCTTTTCCTATTTAACAGTACTTAACAGTCCTGTGATACCCTGTATATTATTTTTAATTTCTATGGTATCATATGGTGATAGTTATCTCAAATGTTTTTTGTCCTTTTATTAGACTCTGTCGTCTGTTGAACAATAAATTATTATTATATCTCCATGAGCACCTTCCAAGTGACAAATTTGCCAAAATATTTTAGACGAATTGGTCTCTTTAGAGTTACTGAATTGCCAAACAGTTGGGATTTCCTGTAAATTTGTTCTCTACGTATTCGGGTTAACAGATTTATCGAAAAGCTTTTATTATAAATACAAAACGGAAAAGATTATCGAAATTTAAGTGGATGTCGACTTTCCAATACCTCCAACTTGAAATCCCGTTCGAATTTCATGAAAAGGATTCGAAACGCTCAAGCTTCTTAGTAGAACACGACGCACACATCAGCATAAAGTAGCTAGAGGTAACATACCTACACCCCCGGAACAGTTATATACGATACTCTAAGAAAGATATCCGCACGATATGTTTGGATTTGGCGAAAAATCCCCCGACATTCGATTCTGCAGAGACAGAAAGTGGGTGTGCGTCGCAGCCTTAAAAATGAAATAGAAAAATTCTTCTGCGAAAAGAAAAGCATAGCGTGGTGGGATGCTAGAATTGGGAAGGGTATTTTAGCGTTTCGCGAGTTTTGATCGGGAGGAAAGAGATCTCTTACCTGTTTCACATTCGACGTGCGTTGGAATAGAATAAATCCTACAGCCGTTCTTTTCTAACCTTAACCTTTACTCCCCGAACGAAGCGAAATGTTTCTAACTTCCGGCGCCTCCGCCATAACCTGGTAAATCGCCGAAATCCCATTCGGAATTTTATTGGCGCGACGTATATATATATACGCAAATTGCGAAAGAAATTGAAACGTTTTAGATTTCCTAACAAATTGAGGAGTTGGTCGCATTTTCGTTTTCTAAGAGGATCTCCTCACCTTCGCTTACCATTGTCTCATACACAGTACATTTAAAAAGTTTGAGGATTGTCGAGAATTATGAATAGGTATGTTTTTATTAATTGTAAGCACGAATCCAGTATATATAAAATGCGAAAACTTCTTTCTAATCATGGATTCGTAGAAATGGTTAGCATATTTCCAAATTTCCACGTAATTCTTTCGTTGTACGAAGGTCATCTTTCAAAACAATCTCTTATTTTAAATACAAAATGAAGGAATTAATCGCAATATGTAATTACTTTTCAACAGGTTTTTGCATAAAAACCTATTCCCTTTGTATAACACAATTTCCCTCGTTAATATGTAACACAAGTGATTAATGAGGTTATGAAATGCAAATAAATGGATCAGAGCAAGAAATGTACATTTTCACGTTAAGTACTTTTTCAGGAGAGACAAGAAACCTGTCCAGAACATACTAAGAAAATCACTTTTTGGTTTTGATTATTTATTTTTTGTATACAGCTTCTCATCTCCAATGCTTACGTCGACTTCTTCGATTGGTTTCTTGACAACTTTCTGCATAATATAAAAGTTTGTTTTTTTCTAACTTATCGACAGTACAATTCGCGTCATAATATTGATCACCACATTTATTTATATTTCACTTATTTTTATTTTTCAAATATCTGCCTAACAAGTAATAGGCTTTTGCGTATTAGCTTTCCCAAATGATCATAAAAAAGTAATCAAGACAAACAACAGCAACTTATTTGCATCATTACTGTCAAATGTGTCAACGTTGTTCTTGATATGATTAGAGCATTTAACTGTCAGTTGTAACCAACATAAAAAATAATTTTAAAAAAATATGACCCAAAATTAATATACAGTGCGTTTCACTTTAGACGGCACCACTCCAGTATTTTTTTATATATTATCAATTTAAAAAATTTCTTTTTTGTCATTATACCCTTCACTAAATTTTGCTTTTAGGGTATGTTACTTCCCCTTCACGATAAAATGTTGCCGTAAAAAAAATAAGGTGATAACTAGAGTTGGCCACGCGCGCCAACAGCCAGCTGCGTCGTATCTATACGGTTACATACAAGCCTCAGTGTAGCTTCGACCTTCCATTAGCGCGGTACGTGTTATTTAGAAATGTTGCGTACGTCGCGCAAACGACCCAAGGCGGACCAAGTTAGAGAATTTTTAGTCGAAATTACTGACTTAACGTATGATGGCGCTAAAATTGAATGTGTAGTATGTAATGTCCCGTTGATGAGTTGGTCCAAAAGGGACTGTCTGCGGCACGTAAATAGTGAACGGCATGATTCAAAAAAAAAATTGCACACGAGACTATGACAAATTTATATTTAATTTATGTGTTACTTTTATTGTATGTAATATACCGTTTAATTTACTAGACAAGGAAGCGTTTGTCTTGTTTTGGAATGACTATTCGGAGTACAAATTACCAAGTCGGACATCGTTACGAAGGAGAGTGCCATCTGCTCGTGAGTTGAAAGAAAAAAAATGTGGTTATGTGTGGACGAAACGACAGATCGTAAGCAACATTCGGTCGTCAATATAATAGCACGTAAAATGGAACCGCATCAATCGTCACCTTTAAATCTATTAGCTTCCAGACGAATACAGCAATGTACCGCCGAAGTAATTGTAAAGTTAATGTTGAATACATTGGAAAAGTTTTAACTATCAACAAACCAACTGTTGAGGTTTATGAGTGATGGTGCCGCAAACATGGTTTCTGTAGGCCGGTCTCTTAAAAAGCATTCTGTTAACTTATTGCACATTACGTGTAAAATTCATGCTCTCAATCTTGTGGCAGATGGTATCAGAAAATGTTATCCTGAGGTAGACGCTTTAATAGCGCATACAAAAACAGTGTTTGTCAAATCCCCGAAACGTATTCGCGAATTTCACAGACTGTGCCCCCCTATACCTGAGCCCCCAGAACCTATTCTTACACGTTGGGGAACTTGGTTAAATGCTGCGTTTTATTATCATAAATATTATGACAATATTAAGAACGTGGTTTTACAATTCGATCCAAAGGAAGCTGCCGCTATCAAGAAAAACCAGTCGAAATTTCAAGATAGTCGGGTTAAAACGGATTTAAAAATTATTCGCAACAATTACTTCGGACTAGCGGAGGCAATAGAAAAGTTACAAAATCCTTCGGTGTCGTTAGTGGAATCTGTGCAAATAGTGCATCATGTTCACGCACAGCTATGCGCGATAGAAGACGCAAAAAATGTATGTGTTCTAGAAAAATATGAAAGTGTTTTAGAGAAAGATTCTGATTTTGGCACATTAAGACACATTTGTGAAGGTGCGTCAACAGAACCGTTAAGTTGTTTCAAAGAATATTTTAATTACGCAAATATAACGTCACTAGATGTAGAGCGTTCTCTCTGCATATAAATACATTTTTTCCTCGCGCCGCACTCGGTCTGTCGAAACAACTGTTGAAACATATCTAATGTTGCAGATATTTAACAGACATTATTCACTTTGCGATTTCACGGAGGACTCTTAAAATGGTAAGTGTTTGAGCACGCATTATTTTATTTTTATTTAACAACTACGCGAAAGTATTTACGACAGCAAACATCTACACACAATAGCTCCTCTAGTGGAACCCGAGTCCTAATCGAAACAACGCTGCTGCCCGTTGGCGCGCGTGGCCAACTCTAGTGATAACTGTTACCAGATTCACATAGTATTAATATTGACCCAGCAATTTCGCATGGTTCATGCCGTCAAAAACTAACACATTTAAACAAACTTACTATAACTAATTGCAATAAAGTTCGACAAAGTAAAGGAATAACAGCAATTAACAAAACAAGTTAAAATGAGAGAAAATAATAACGAGAACATGCATGCAATATGTGAATCTGTTGTGAAGGTACTCAGGCAATAGATGTAGCCGTTGATAAACAGCACCTGCATACACGTATACAAAAACGAAAAATCTAAAATCAAAACAATATTCATTGCACTTTTAAACTATCCTTGTCCGAAACTGTGAAGACAACAACGGTTAACATTTACCAAGCCAGCGTTACTAATCCTATATTTCTTTGGAAAAAATAAACCACTTTTTTGTAGATTTCTTGGTTACCCCGTTTTGATTTGATTTTTGAATATACCTTTTTGAATATTGACTAACACCCAGGAAGTTGAAAACCTTACAAACAGATTAGGATTAATAATAACATAGAATTTGAGAGTATCTAAGCAGTTCAAGAAAGGTGAGCTGATGAGGTAAGAACTACTGTTGACATACACATTCCACTTTACTTCCTTAGAAGAAATGCATTCCTCAAGTCGACATTCACTCTGATGTGATCGAATTGTACTCTCTGCCCAGCTTAGTTAAGCACCTTATAAAATGATCGCAATGTGTCGTAAGTTCAGTTGTATTTGGATATTTTATAAAGTAATCAAAATGATGGATGCAGATGAACGAAAGGGCATTATATAGCTACGAAATGTGGAAAGGAAGTCAATGCAAAACATTAATTGTAGTAGAATCAATGTTTTCAAACCAAAATTGCCTAATTTTCTTAGAAAAATATGATTTATATTGCCTAATCGGTTCTAAAAAAAAGCAAAGCAGAAGAAGATCTCACCAGAGGACTCTTTGGTTAATCAGTTTATTATATGAGATTTTTAGCTAAAAACTTAATTGTACTCACAAACAACTTCCTTTCTTCTCTTGATCTGAGTCTTGTTAAATTTTATTAGTCTTCAAGGTGAAGATAAGACTCTTAACTACATGGACAAGATTTTTATGACAATAAAATTCCCAACCTTTGAACGAAGGAATAATAAGAAGAGAAATATATGTCAAAAACTTTCTGAGTGCACTATGTAGTTCGTCTTGCACACTTCCCATCTCGCACAATGGTTAGATGCCGCCGTTACTACCGTCGCTGTTGCCGCGGCCTCCTCTCCCACACGCCAAGAAGAAGATGGATGAGGTTAGTTATAAATGTGAAGCTTTTGCTACTCGCGATCCGAGAGGAGATTCCTTCGCCCGTCTCGTCTCTCGTCGTTGAGCATTTCTTTCATACATAAAGCATCTCCGTAGCGACGTTTTTTTTTCTCCTTTCATCTTCTTCTACACACAGGGAAGGGAAAATGTCGACGTTTCTTATCTATCAGCCAAACGTTGTTGAGGAGAGCTTCGCTTCCATCATCGCCGGTCGTTTGCTACCACCCATCAGATCTTCTGCATCTCTCATATCTGCCTGTAGATGTACGTTTGTACATGTAGGATATATAGGATAAAGATGGCTGGGTGGAAGGAGATGGAGGTGGGGAACGAGTAGGAAATGGAGAAGGAGGAGGCGGTGGTTGATGGTATAAAGCGGAATAGATGGATGGATGGATGAAAGAGAATATCATCTGATCGATGCGTTTTCGGCTCCGGGAGACGCGGAGAGACTCTGAAGAGATAATTGTTTGTATCAGTCACGCAGGCTTCTTCTGTGAAAAAGGAGAGATCTTTTATTTCGGGAGAAATTTCCCGAGATGGAAAGGATTACCTTCGAGAGTAACTGATTTCTTCTGACTCTTTTTTTTGCAACGCTAATACGTAGATGTTTGTAGTTGTACCAAACGGCGTTTAATCAAATTGTCGCTGGAAGTGAAATGTCACAATTACCTTGTTTTAATTATGACAAGTTACTGTTTGCGAATTTACACTCCAGTTGGGCGAATACCCAAGCGTGATATAGTGGCCATTTATCAAGAACAAAATATTTCCGTACCAATAATTTATCACTAAACAAGTACTCAAACTCTGTGGCACTGGAACACTGAAATACTTCACTGAAAACCCTTACCGCAATGCTTCATTCGCACTGAATGTACGTTTCAACAGCCAAGCTATCATCAGCAGTAAAACAGAAAATTCAGTTTTATTGCAGATGATGATAGCAGCGTCATCATTATGTGAAGGGTTGCACTAATTAAAAAGATTTTTCTGGCTAAATTGTTTCACTTCATTTGCCAATGTTTTAAATAGCTAAAAAGATAATGCCAAAAAGACGTACTGCTTAATGAAATTAACAATACGCTTAGAAAAACGGCAAATGCAATTCTCCGATGGAAAATTTGTGGATGACAGAAATCAAATCTCTTGGGTCTTTCTCGTTCTTATTTTATGAAAAATATTTTGCTCACTAACTTTGTTTCCATTCGCGTTCTTCTATGGTGTTGCAGTGAATTTACCACGGCTAATGGTCTTTCATCTAGTGTAAAGTCTGTTTGACTTAGCATTTGGCCAAGTTTACGTATGGCTGTGCCACCAGAACCTTTAACACATTAGCCGTTGGAATAGATTGGCGAGATTTTTCTTCCTGCTTATCCACCTGCTATGAATCACGCCTCTTGCCATTCGTACCTACAATAATTATGTTTAGTTAGTCGTTCATTCGTTCGTTAGTATCATTGCAAATATAAATAAAAACAGTATTTTTACCGATTTTCGAAACAACTTATATTTCAAAGAGTTTTAATTTTTCAATTATTATCATAACGGGAAAGAAGAAGGATACAACCACAGAGAAAAAAGCACGAATTTCTGCTCTTCTAGAGACAGAAGACTTCTCTGAATGTGAAGTTGCACAAAAGAGGGTGTATCACATCAAACTGTTCTGAGAATCGCGAAATTAATTAAGAATATTCCTAGTACAGGTAGTGGCAGAACATACTGTGCCTACAGCAACATATTGAAGATGTATGGCATAATAGCGTCGGAATTAAAAAAACAATAAAAAGCTGCATTGGCAGTGTGCCAAAAGGGATTGAGGAAATAATAAAAGACAGAGAGGGAAAAAGCAAATATTGGTAAATATATGTTGCAATTATACTTGCTTGCATATTATATGTAATTAAATCATAATATTTCCAACATTACCAACTGTTTTCTTAAATGTTACCCCAAAATCATAATACTTTTAAGTGGTTCTAATTCTAGGGCCAGGGACTGTATATACAACTACGATATGCGTTTGTTGACAACATAAGCATTTGTTTCTCCATAATTGCAGTAACGTTTTTTCATTACTTAATGTTACTGATAGTAATAGTAGTTCTTTACTTTACAGTTTAGTGGCAAATTCTAAAAACAATTATTAAGAACATCTCTAACACAGCCACCTTTGTCCTCATTCTTTACTATCTCCTTTGTTTCCGGATCAGTTTGTAAACGATCGTAAAGTATAACACCGAATTTCCCTTACCTAATGACGGAAGTTTCACCCCCGATACGGCATAAAGTAGTAGCAGGGTGGTGAGCGTTGCCCGTTGTGCAGGGTGTCTCAGATGACGGATGGACGCGTTGACATCGGGGTTAATTTGAAACACAGCAAGCAGATAAATACGGTTAATATAATAAATTTGAACGGGGCGATGATAGAGGAAGGATGATGGCCCCGTACAAGCATGGCAAAACTACCCTTTTGTCTGTACATGCATATAGATATAATACGCGATTGTATTATTCCACTATTCCACGGCCGAACGGACTAAATCTTTTATCCAGGAGGGGGTGCATTTGCGTATAATTTGTCGCCGTAATGGAGAGGACGCTTTAATGCTTTCCAACGCACCCTCTCTTAGTAATATTTTAGATTAGGTGGTGGTGGAGCCTGTTTTAATCCTGGACAATTTTCTTCATTTAAGGTTCTGATTCTGACATATGACACCATGGACATACATTAAACCTCATAAACACAACCATATAGATACTACCCTATCAGAATAATTTGAGCCCAATACACAAGGAGAATTATTTCAAACGCAAAATATCCGCTATTATGAAAATGTACACCACAAATGAGAGAATTCAATTGGATAATTGATTGAACAGATCTCTGTTCTATTCAACATTCGCTATCCAGATAGACCTACACCACATATGTTGAATGCTTGTACACTATCCGTTTCTGCCCGAAATCTTCCGGTGCTATCTAACCTATCTCATTCTAGAATTTCCTCTCTTTCGTCTACCCCATGGCCCACTTATTCCTTTGATCATCTTTTTATCATCTATTCTTTCCTAACCACTACAATTCACGTTCCACCCAAACAGCATTAATATTCCTTCCAAAAAACCTTCTCAATATCTTTCTTTCTCAGATTTCCAAGTTTTGTTGCATCTTTCTGCTCATTTCTGCTCACGTTTGACTTTTGGAACGCCGGACAAATCCCTTGATCTTAGCAACCTGTATGATCTTCCTGCGCACCTATTCCTCTTGGAAGTTAACACTTTGTTAATATTCCTGTAGGCGTAGGTACTGTTCAACCCCTTCAAATTTCGCTATTTGACCTTCCCTCAATTGCAACGCCAAATTTCCTTCTTCTTTTCCTCGTGGATTTCTCTGCACCATGATTTTGCTTTTCTCCTGGTTAACTTGTCCATATTTTGTGGATTACAAGATTAATGCAGGAGCTACTCTGACTAAATCCTCTTTACTTCTGGTAAACGGCTCGATAGTGCAGTGGTAAGAGGGCCTGCGTCTGATTAGACAGAATTAAGCGCTGTGTGTTCGAGTCCCGCTAGGACCAAATTTTCTTGGTCACTATTTGGAATTGGGGTGCAACTAACTGCGCTTCACCCTTTACGTCAAGGAGGTGATAGTAACAAAGCCATGAAACACTTTACACACACAATGTACACACTAAAGGCTCCTGAGGTTAGGACAAGCTTTAAAAAGCTTATACACCGTCACCACACTAAAAAAAATGTCTAGTACTTATACCTACATCATCCTCATATGCTAGCACTTGATTGCTTTTGCAGATTATAGTCCAGGATCTATTTATCTTATTTTCTCATACAATAGCTTCTAAGATGGGATTGAATAATATTGTTGGCCATGGATTACCCAGAGTTTTAAGAATATCAGCAGGCTCTCTTACATAATGATTCTGCAATACGAAATATACGCAATACGATTTTCACTTTGTACGGTGAAGTGACGTTGCAGAATTATCGTAATTGGTCACATAACAACCTCAACCTTTATGCCAACACAAGAACTCAAATTTTATTTACAAAAAATTAACGAAAATGTAGGCTGATATATTGGACACCCAAATAATATCTTAATTTATATAAAAGAATTTGCTTCGAAAACTGAATTAGATGGAGTCTGGCGTCAACAAAACAATGGAACACATTGTCTTGCTGATACAATGTATTCCAGCAGACTATTCCATAGAAATAAGAAATCCCTTAAATCAAGTGTTTAGGCACCGTTGGATTGAACATGGAGGACCTACTGGACGACCAGCCCGGCCGCCTGATTTATTGTCATCATTTTTTTTTACTGAAATTACCTAAAGTCCGCAGTGTTCAAGGGATTGAAATTCTTGACGCGAAATACAATAACGAATAATTAAGAATTTGCTTCAAACGTCACCTACTAATAGACTCAAAATTCGGATTCCCTTTTTATTTCAATATTATCTAGTCCCATTAACAATCAACAAAGAAACTTTTACATACAATACCAAAAATCTGCATCCTGCTCCAATCCGACGTTCCTTTTTTTTGCTGATGTTCTCAAGCTTGACATAAGTGGATGACATTTGTAACGGCGGGGGCGCCCCCTACGGACGCTTCCTAATAATGATAAATTCTCCCCTAAAGCCATCTGGAGCCGACCGCTAACTCGACCGATATCGCATGTTGCAACCAGCTACAGTGAACCGAACAGAACATATGAAGACAAAGATAGAGTCGGTCATGCTAAAGGGACTTCTTGTATAATCTGTATAGACTTGTAAGAAAGACATTTACTTTACTTCTGCACAAAACAACTAAATGCTGTTCATCTGATATAAATATTCTATTGTGTTTATCAAACATTTTTTATTAAAATAATCGATTATAAATAAATTCGTATTCATATATTTACACGCTAAGTTCCTATAAAAATAAATTTATGATTCTAACCTCAATTTACAGCGGTTATCAACCGTAATAAACACACTAACTTCTCCAATTCCATTTTCCGAAATAAAATACAAACTCCCACGACCACGAAACTTGTTCTCTTCATCGTATTTCGATGCTACCAACATTGTTCTATAGGTCGCGAAGTCTTCGAACTCAACGGTTATTATTTCCAATGATTGAAAAAGTTCGACGTTCTGAAAATTTCGATATGCCGTCGTTCGCGAACGCGATTCGATTATACGATTTGATTATCGTTATGAGTTAGGAATTTCTTACAACGTATCGCCCGCGCAAAGTCTCGCCTCCTAAAATAGAAAGCTACGGCGATGGAAAACTTTTCCCATTCCGTTTTATCATCGTATTCTTCGTATGCTTGCTGGAAGTTTGATTAGTGTTAGGCGGTTAGGCGAGATAATTCCAACCTCACTTTATTGATGACAATATTAATACAAATGTCAAAACCTGTGTATGAAAGGCAATCAATCCCTAGTGTAGTTGTATTTTAAGGAAAATTTTTAGCTACCTTTATTCAAAAAACTTCGTAAAACGTGGTAAATCAACGTATCTGGTCAAATTTTAAATCATTTTGGAATGACGTGGAACATAACACAGTCTGTAAAATAATACACTATTGTAGTGTCGAGAATAAGTGCGAAAATGGAATTTATAATATTTCAAGACCATATATTTATTTGAAATAATAACCGATAAAGCGGATTTTACACTCGTCAATTTATTGATCAATTTTTAGAACTAGATGATGTGACTTGAAGTTATGGCTTTACGTTTGCCAATTTCCAGCTCAATTTTAAGTTCTAGTTTACTTGAGAGTAATACTTGAGATCTGTCAATAAATTGATCAATTATAGGAACTTGGCGAAGTTATAGAAATTGACGAATTAGAATGTTCTATTTTTGCTTCATTTTTTTTTCAATTTTCTAGTTGCCATTGTCATTGATTACTGTCTCTGTATCACATGAGTACATGTACGTAGGTTGTGATTTTGTACATACAAAGATGAGGATAAAGTCGATAAGGCAAAGAAAGCGGATAACAAATTTGAGAAAAGTTGTTTTCTCTGCTGTTAACCAAGATAACTAACCCTATAACAAAATCAAAACGATGAAGAAGATAATGGGTTAGACCGTGGCTGAAATCAAAAAAGGCAATTTATCATTAATTGCATCAGAATTTGCAACAGATCCAAAACGGTTTAAAAAATACCTAGGAAAAATCCATACGGATGAATAAAGGTTCTTTTAATAAACTATTGAATGTAGTCAATGGTACGATTTCAAAACAGGATACTTTTTTTAGAATTGCTGTAACTGCGAAAAAAAAGTTAATAATTACTTTATGAATCAAATGAAATAATTAAAAAATTCAAATACTGTAATACAGGAACGGGTAACTATCGAACACCAGACGTCACTAGACACAACTTATGACATATGTCAATTTATTGACAAGTGTAATACAAGGACTATGTTCATTCGAAAACGACCAATGGCAGACACAGTTAAAACCTTTATAGTGGACATGCCGGCTTAATTTTTGATGGCGCTAAATTTTTTTTGTAAAATCCCTTTAATGTGTTAGTCCAGAAGCTATTGTCAACGTCACATCGAAAGCAAACAGCATTCTTCTGCAAAAAGTGGCATACAAGACCAAGAAAAATTTACATTTGATTTATGTGTTACTCTTATTTTATGTAATCTATCGTTTCGTTTACTAGACAAAGAAGCATTTGTCTCCTTCTGGAATAAATATGCGGACTGTAAATTAACGTAGTCGGACATCGATACGAAATATAGTGCCATTTGCTCGTGAACATATAGAAAAAAGGATGAAAACGGAATTGAAAGATAAAAAACTGTGGTTGTGTGTGGACGAAACAACAGATCGTCCAAAACATTCTGTGGTTAATGTAATGGTACGTACAATGGAGCCACATCGACCGTCATCCTCCTTCTGACGTGCTTCCAAAAGAGTTATAAATTGTACTGCCGATGAGATTTTAAAGGTGCTGTTGAACTCATTGAACAAATTTGAAGTTTCAACTAAGCAACTTTTAATGTTTATGAGTGATGGTGCCGCAAACATGCGTTCTTTGGGCAGATCTCTTAAAGAACACAGTGATAACCTCTTAACGTGTAAAATCCATACTCTAAATCTTGCGGCACAAACGATTCCTACATGTTTTCCGCTAGTAAATGCATTGATTACTAGTACAAAGGCAGTGTTTCTAAAGTCCCCGAAACATACCCGACTATTTCACAAACTGTGTCCTGATCTACCTGAACCACCACAACCGATTGTTACACGTTGGGGTATATGGTTGCAGGCTGCGTTTTACTACAACAAATATTTTGATCAAGTAAAGAAGGTAGTTTTAAAATTCAATCCGACAGAAGCTGCAGCAATCAAGAAAAGCCAGGAAATATTTCAAGATAGTCAGGTTAAAAGAGATTTACAAACTATTCACAATAATTACTTCGGACTAGCGGAGGGAATAGAAAAATTACAAAATGTTTCGATGTCGCTAATGGATTCTATTGAAATTGTGAATAATGTTCACGCACAATTATGCGCTGTAGAAGGCGAAACAAATTGGTGTGTAATACGAAAATTTGAATGTGTTTTAGAGAAAGACTCCGATTTTCTTATATTAAGACAAATTTGTGAAGGTGCGTGAGAAGATGTATTAACATCGCTAGATGTTGAACGGTCGTTTTCGGCAATCAAAAACATTTATTCCGCACGTCGTACTCACTTGACTGAAACAGCTGTGGAAACATATCTAATGATTCAAATATTTAACAGACGTTACACAGTTTGTGATTTCACGGAAGACTTTTAAAACGGTAAGTGTTTCAGTACGTTCTATAATTTATTTCTTACCTTCTATTTTATGTGTAAACTTTTATGCGCTCTCCACGCCTCTGGCTGTTACCGCATACTTGCCCAGGTTAACTATGTACCACGTTCATATCTGTGGACATGCAGTAATAAATTAGTAATTAATAGAGTAACCTAAACTTGCGGACTCGCATAGGCGTCGGTATTACGGGTTAATATAAGAATACGAAAAATTCATAAATAAACTAAACCGGTAGAGAAGCAGGCATGTAGTGTCGACCTTGAATATAAATCATGTTAAACCGCGCTGAAAGAGATTTCGTTTTAGTACCGGTTGAGCTGTTGCAGTGATTAGTCGAACGGTCAAGGTTATGTACTTACGTGTCGCTTTTGAAAATATAGCTGGTGTTTTTTGTGTGTTGTAGTATTATACCAAGTACATAATTAGTGTATCGTTTCATATAGAACTAATATTTACATACCTAAGAAAACAATGCCTCGTAATAGATTTGCTACTAATGTACATAAGTATGTGTCACTTTTTCCCCATTTAAAATATGACGGTAGTGCAGTTTTTTGCTTAATATGCAATGTTCGTTTAGCTGCATTGGACAGAACTGATTGCCAGAGGCATGTCAATGATATTAAGCATACGAGAAATGCAAGAACTGAAATACCTTGTACACTATTCCTCATACATTTATTAATTATGTTTACCTCTTGTAATCTTCCGTTGTCGTTGATGAGAAAAGCAGCTTTTAAAACGTTTTGGCGACAATACGTTCCAAAGTACCCATTACCCTCACAAACACAATTACAGAATCATTTGCCGCGAATGAAAGAGATGCTAGAAAATGTGTGTAAACGTGATTTATGTTCCAAAAAAATATGGATTACCGTGGATGAGACGACCGATATAAAGAAAAACAGTATTGTGAATGTAATAGCTCGCGTTTTATCTAGCGAGAACACAGCATCTCGATATTTGTTAGCTTGCAAACGTGTTCAACACTGTACCGCGGAAAATATTCAAAAAGTGACAATAAACGCTTTGAAAAAATTTAAAATTGCCCAAGATCAAGTTGTGATGATTGTGACAGATAGTGCAGCAACGATGTTAAGTGTTGGGCGATCCTTAAAACATATATTTCCTAACTTAATACATATAACCTGCGTGCTGCATGCTTTGCATTTAGTTGGTGAAGTTGTTCGATAACATTACGGAAACGTTGATCGGATGATTGGAAGTACTAAAGCAGTGTTTCGTAAATCTCCTAAACGTTTAAAAGAATTTCGTAAATTTTGTCCAGGTATTCCAGAACCTCCTGAACCAATTCTAACGCGATGGGGTACTTGGCTAACAGCAGCTTCTTACTATTTGATCCATTTTCAACAAATTCAATCAGTTATAATGCGATTTAATCGGAATGAATCCAAAGCAATTAGAGAAAGTCAAAGAGAATTTCAAATTCCTCAACTTTTAGAAGATTTAACAACAATATGTACCAATTATACAGTATTACTAGATGCCATCGGAAAACTACAATGTACTGAATTGTCCTTGCAGGAATCATTAGACATAGTGGAGAGTGTAAAAAATAAATTACACACAATGATACGCCAGGATTATGCGCTAGTCAAAAGTTGGCAGATGTTTTAAGGAAAAATCCCGATTTTAATACTTTAGAGGCCGTTTATAATAAGTGTAAGAATAGTGAACTTTTAAGTGATTTTGAAAAACAGTTTCTACATGCAAATGTAACTTCCTTAGATGTGGAGGGATCGTTTTCTATGTATAAGAATATTTTTTTCTTGTCGACGCACAAGGTTTAAAGAAGTAACTGTGGAAACATATGCAATGATGCAAGTTTACAGTAGTTCACATCCTGATGCCTCTAATTTGTTGAATAATTAGCAAGTAAGTTTATTTATGAATTTTTCGTATTCTTGTATTAACCCGTAATACCGATGCCTATGCGAGTCCGCAAGTTTTGGTTACTCTAGTAATTAATAAAAGTAAAACTCAAACTATTTTATATAACAATAAATCTAGATATAACTTGAACGGCTTTGTATTAAATAACGATTTTGTAACCTTAGTGAATTCTTCCAAAGTTTTAGGCGTCTTTATTGATGAAGATCTAAAATGAGATGCGCATGCTAATGACCTATGTAAAGCACTATGCAAAATCTGTTATGTAATGAGTAATTTGAAAAACAGTTGTAGTCTTCATATTTTAAAACTTTTTATTCGATTATTGTAAATTGTAACCTGCTGCCTGAATTATTCAGTAAAAGTAAAGTTAAGTCAGCTCAAATGTCTGTTTGACTTATAGTTGCACGAACATTTACAACTTCAGTTGCACTCACATGCACTGGTATAGTTCTCGCACACACCGAGTGCGAATAAGACGAAAACGCTATTAAATATGAAGTGATTGCGCATCTTAACATGTGATCATAACCTCAACATAACATGCTATAAACATGGAGAAGGGATTCAATATTACTGAGAGAATTGTAGAGGTAAACTTCCGTTTACTACTTTCTCATTATTTAAACCAATTTTAACAGGATATAATGACAATAACGATTATTTGGTACGAGTAGACAATCAGCTTTCGAAAATCAAAATGTAATTGACGTAAATCAATTTGAACATAAACATAACCTCAGACAGAATTCAGTTTGAATGCAAGCTGAACATAGAAAATAGCTGCTGCTTAAGGGGAGGGGGATCGGTCAAAAGTTTCAGTTTAGAATCAAGTGAATAGGTGTAAAAGGAACGGTTCAAAATGATAAAGTGATTTTTATTCGATTTATATTCAGTTAGGGACATAAATGAAGGCTAAGGTTATGTTGATGTTTTTACACGTAATTGGCTTTTTAATTTGGAATATTTTGTATCTCACTCTCAAAGTGCAGTTTCTCTTTCCAGCATCGTATCCTTTATGTCTCTAATATTTGCCATAACCACATCTTTTGTGTCTGTATATGCGCAACTCGCCACTTAAGGCATACAGAAAATTAATAAATTATTTTACGCGTCATTTATTTTTTCGGCCGCTAAGAGGGCGTCCTCGCGAAAACCAATGGGGGGTGAAAATCCAAAAAAAAAGGGGAAAAAAGGTGTTAGATGGCGACGCGGCGCAATGGTGCGCTTTTTCTATATTAGCGTATGGTCGTTTGAATTTTTAGTCGGCCGACCGGGCACGAAAAGAACAAAAAGTAAATATTTATTACGCTGATTATTTCGGGTCAATACCTTATAATGGCTCTTCGACCTTCATAAATTGCGCATTTGTTCGGACAGAAAATTTATCGCCTCGCCTTTATTGTTCGCCGATTTTCTTCCGCGTACAATCGGTGCCTTTTCGAAGGAGGGTTGTGGGGGTGAAGGGGTATAGAGGGGTGTAACGTTTGGTTTTATTTTCGCTACGTTTGATATGTGCTAATTTATGTATTCAAAGATTATAATAACGTACAGGTACGGAGATTATTTTTAGTTTAACATTGTTAATGTTTCCGGTAGGTATAAACATTTTTAAAACTAACTTCGATTTTTACATTATTCATTTATGCATTTTTGTTTGTATCCAGTATTTCAATTGCAATGTATCTACCGTTATGTCCAGCTTGCAATATTTTCTGACTTATAGCAATTTTAAAAATGAAGAATAAAACGTGTACACATTTTTAATATTAGATAAGTGAAAATGTATAGAACAAAACATAATTAAACATGAGTCAAGAGGGCCTTGCAATCATTATAGAAACAAATGTGGTGCGTAAATAACTAGTTGACATTTCTGCTCTTGTCATTAGAAGAATACGGTTTTTGTATTTTGTATTTTAACGTAGGAAATAATGGCCAAAAACTACTCAAATCGTGAGTATTACGATATGTTGATGGCTCTTGGTGCTTCAAATATTAACACAGATCAAGCAGCGCGATTGTATGTAATGCAATTTCCTGGACGTTTTCTGCCAAATGCTAATGTCTTTAGAAGACTAGAAGACAGACTACTTTTAACCGGGTGAGTTACAATACACCCACGTAAAAATGCTGGCCGTCCTCGTTTACGTGAAAATGCAATAATTGATTCGATCCTTCAAGAAGTACTAGGTGCGTTGCGAGAGAATTGAGAACAAATCATGTCCGCATATGGCGTGCTCTGAGACGCGACCAACAACATCCATATCATTTCATAAGAGTCCAGTATTTGGAAGATATTGATGGTCCACTTCAACAAGCGTTCTACGAATGGTATTTAAATCTCGATCTGAATATCCAAGATTCCATTCTGTAGACAGATGAATGTCTATTTACCCAAGATGGTATTTTCAATATTTATAATCAACATCACTGGAGTTATAAGAATACACATTTAATGATGCCTAGAAATCGCCAACCTTGCTTATTGAGTCAACGACTGGTATGGTTAAGTCAAAACTTATTTTTAATAACTGTTGTAATTACTTTCTGTTATTTTTAGTTTATTCATATTTTGCTGCACCGCATAAATGGAGAAAATTATTTAGATTTTCTGTAACAACAGCTTCACAAAATTTTTGAATGATGTGCCTCTAAATCTCCGGCAAAATATGATTTTTATGCACGACGGGGCAGGTCTCCACTTTGCACTTTCCATGACCGTTGGATTGGCAGGGGTGGTCCAATACCTTGGCCACTTCGATCGCCGAATCTGACACCTTGCGATTTCTTTCTAGGGGACGTTTTGAAATGGTTAGTTTACCAAACACCTGTGACCAATGTTAATGAACTAGAGAATCGTGTATCTCAAGCAACGCAACAAATAACACCACAGATGTTACGTAACACCGTTCAAGAAGGAATACAATTCGAACAAATGTTAGAAAGTGTTTTGTTTTATACATTTTCATTTGTCTAATATTAAAAATGTTTACGTTTTATTTTTCACTTTTAAAATTGTTATAAGTCAAAAAGTATTGGTCACATTAAAAAATGATAAAGAAAAATTCGTTTCAATTTTTGCTACTTAACTACATCCCATAGACCGTGTCCGCGAATTTCGTAACACCCTGTATAATACATATTATCAACATTTTATTCTATTTAGGATACGAACTGATTTGAAAGCTAAACAGATAATCCAAACTGTATAATATAATGCTACGTTTGGAATTTTAGTAAGGATAAGATTTTTTTTGTATTATAACGTAGATTTGTCAAGATATTCTTTCGGCAGCATAATAAGTGCAATACAAATGAAACTAATGTCTTTTAACTTTGATGTTCAACGCGCCTTCTCACTGTAAGCGCGCCTTGAATAAATATCCATGCCTCCAGGATCATCGTTCGCCAGAGATACCTATAGTTACTGAATGAAACTCTCAGGGTGGAGATAGAGGACTAAAAAGTGGAGACTCGGCTATCGAAGCCCCTGCAACGTCATGTTAGGCGTTGGTAGAGCGTCATCGTTACCTGAACGTACCTCAAAGCATATGGTTGAACAACGCTAAACCCGCACTAATCGCGACATTTGATTTTTTAACATACGACTAATTTTTATTAGTAACCTGTTATAATAGAATAAGTGGATTGCTTCTAGAAACACGAATGGTATTTTTGTAAGAAAATAGCTTAGAAAGTATTACTGATGTTTAAATCACGTCTCCGCATAAGAAACTAAAATAACATAACTCATGAGTAATATTCGATATTTTGATACGATTTTCCAATTTAATAATTGCTATATAACTGCTATATTCGCAAACACTTTTCGCCATAAAAGCTAAGACTCAATATTACAGAAACTGCAGCCAAAAGCATAGACCAGAGAATGAAATCAATCACTTAAAAAAAAAGCAAACAATATCTAGATTCAACGCATAACATATTCTACTAGGAGTTCCAAGTTGCGCGTAAAATGGTGCAATAGATCTGTTGCTTATAAATGTTCAACTTTGAGGCCCGATAACAAATTAACGGAAAGAACTACATAAAATATTGTCGTAGATTCAAAAAATATAGGTTTCAGGGATTCATAATCACTTATTATTTTACTGTTACTACATACTTTCCAAAATTGAATTTTGTGCCGATATAGGCCTGTTCGCCCCATAGTGCGCCCTAAGGAAATGAATGAAAATGTTAAACTTGATATTTTGTTAAGTGTGGGTAAGAATCCTCGTGGTGTATCTCGATCAATTGCAGCAGACAATCAAGTTTCTCAGCGATCAGTATTACGTGTATTAAAAACAAAAAAATACCAACCCTACAAAATAATACAACTACTGCAGGAACTCACTAAGGATGACCCTGATCGCCAAATGCAATTTTGTGATATAATGCAGGATTTATGCAACGGTAATCCACGCTTCATTCGTCAAATTCTCTTTCCAGATAAAATCTCATTTTGTCTAAGTGGAGCAGTAAATCGACAAAATTGTAAGTACCGGAGAGGAGAGAATCATTGGTCCCTTCTTTTTTGACGGAACTCACACGTAGCAGCGATATCTGGATTTTTTTAAGGGATGCACTTGTACCTGCTCCTGCATAATTTTTTTTAAATAAAGATGATCCTGACTTATCAAATGGCGATATTTGGTTTCGGCAAAATGGTGCATCTCTGCACTTTGCACGTCTTCTTCGCGAGATTTTTGAACAACTGCTTCGCTGGGAAGTGGATCGGCCAATGGAGTGGCCCCCAGGTCCCCAAATCTTACACCCCTTGATCTTTTCTTATGGGATGAAAAAAAAAGAATTAGATATGAAATGAGTGGATATAGTCCTGACGTCATTCACAATGTACAAACTGAATGTGTCCAAGATTTGCTTATTGTCAAGAGGCTAGTGGATGGCATATCGAACATTTGATTTAGAGAAAACAATCATCTTTGCTTTCTATTATTAATAAAATTTTGTTTTCCACCCTTTGACTTATATTCCAAAATTTTGCTATGTGAGGGATTAATATTTTTATGGTACCATTTAGACAATTAAATGATCTATCAAAATAAAAAAATCAGGAGTTTTTCTGCAGTAAATTACTTAGTAACTAAAAAAGAATTCAATAATCCCGAATAACCCTATATATAGACTCCCATTTATTAAAGTTGATCCAGGAAGTACGATTTCCTCATATAAATTCCACTCCATATCACGCCAGCGAACCTCGATCTAATCTAAATTATTAAAACAAAACGATATGCCGTACAACTCCTCCTGCCGATTAAAATTGACGCGAGCGTAACGACGGTGGTTGGTGGCGTGCTAGCCGTCAATACAGCTCGTTAAACACAACAAGTATTGGTATCCGGTCACGCTATATCACTCATGCGAACGACTCGAGCCAGATATTGTCTAATATCGATAATAACGTGGCTATAACGGCTGTATGGAAATATACTATGTGTACATGCATCGCGTCTGATGTGTTTATTATGATTTCGTCGATGATAGACTTCCGTTTCTTGGACCGAACGAGTTTAGTTAGTTCGGAAGTTAGGTGATTTAATTTAGTTTGCATGATGAAATGGTGTTACTAAAACAATAATAAAAATAACAGCACAAAATGAATGAGAGTGGATGAAATTAAATTGCTTACGTAATTTTCAGGTGGTTCCTTTTAAAATCTAAATTAAATTTGTTGGTGCATAATCGAACTGTGTTTACAAAGGAAGAATCTCTGATTTAGGATATTAATATCTTTATTATTACGGTTACTAGTTTGTGTCGTATTTTCGATTAGCAACAAATCAGCTCGCTGCGGCAGATACTACAAGAAACGTACTAATATCCGAGAACAGAGTTTGTTGCCTACACTTTACAGACACAGTTCTATTATATCCCATTCTTTCATATTAAGCTAAGAATCAAACTGTTTTAATTGCAGTTCCGAAACCCTTTCCATAATTTTAGATAACGTTGGTAGTAAACTTATAGGTCTTAGGTCGTTTAGTTCATACAGACATACATATATTAAATAATAAAAAAGGTTAGAATAAGAATGCATCTACAACATAAATGGCACAGGCATTTATGTTGTACTTCCAAATTGGAAACTGGATGTGCCTAATACAGCGCCATCCTCTATAAATATCAATAATTGCACTTCCTGTATGTTTTGTTACTATATTTTACCGTAATAATAACATGAACCTCCAAAAGTTATTGTGCTGGGTATTGACATTGATTATCAGAAAGCTTGTTTCGTTATTTTTGTACATTGTTACCACTAATACAATGCCTTGTTATTTCCATATGAATACTTAAATTATAGGTAGAGCAACGCAAACTGCGCTGAAAGCCAGTGGCTGACGCATAAAAGTTTACACAAAATAAACACGGCCGGGACAATTCGGTATAAGCGTCAGTATAACTGCGACTCGAAAGCCGATCTGTTGTGTATGCATCTACGCTGTCGTATACTATATCGTAGTTCTACGTTTGTTTTGAAAGTGTTTCCTACGTCGCGAAAACGACCAAAGTTGGACACAATAAGAGAATTTATTGCAGAAATGCCTGATTTAAAGTGTGATGGCGCTAAAATTCAATGTGTAGTGTATAAAATAGATTTATGTTAATGTGTTGGTCGAAAAGTGATTGTCTATGGCACGTAAATAGTGCAGAGATTATGACAAATTTAAATTTAATTTATGTGTTTATTGCATGTAATTTACCATTTCATTTACTAAAGAAGAAAGCATACGTCTCGTTTTGGAATGAATATTCGGACTTTAAGTTATCAAGTGAGAGAACATTGCAGAGAGTTGTGCCGTCTGCTCGTGAGCATGTCGAGAAAAGAATTAAATCGGAGTTGCAAGATAAAAAACTGTGGTTATGTGTGGACGAAACAACAGATCGTAAAAAACATTCTGTGGTTAATGTAATGGTACGCACAATGGAACCACATCGACCGTCACCCTCAATTTTACTAGCTTCCAGACGAATACAACAATGCACTGCCGAAGTAATTTCAATGTTGGTGTTAAATACATTGGAAAAGTTTGAACTTTCAACAAATCAACTGTTGATGTTTATGAGTGATGGTGCCGCAAACATGCTTGCTGTAGGTCGATCTCTTAAAAAACATTGTGCTAACTTGTTGCATATTAATGTAAAATTCATACTCTCAGTCTCGTAGCAGATAGTATCAGAAAATGTTATACCGAGGTAGACGCTCTAATAGCACACACAAAAGCTGTGTTTGTAAAATCCCCAAAACCTATGCGGGAATTTCATAGACTATGCCCCGGTATTCCTGAACCACCACAACCTATTCTAACTCGTTGGGGAACATGGTTAGAGGCTGCATTTTATTATCTTAAATATTTTGAGAATATAAAGAACGTGATTTTAGAATTCGATCCAAAGGAAGCTGCGGCTGTCAAGGTAAGCCAAAAAACAGATTTGGAAATTATTCAGAACAATTACGTGGGACTAGCGGATGCGATAGAAAAACTACAAAATTCTTCGGTGTCGTTAGTGGAATCTTTGCAAGTAGTGCAACATGTTCACGCACAGCTAGGCGCGATAGAAGACGCAAGAAATGTTTGTTTTAGAAAGGTTTGAAAGTGTTTTAGATAAAGACTCTGATTTTGGTACATTAAGACAAATTTGTGAAGGTGCGTCAACAGAACCGTTAAGTTATTTGAAAGATTATTTTACTTACGCAAATCTAATGCTACAAATATTAAATAGACATTATACACTTTATGATTTCACGGAGGACTCTTAAAACGGTAAGTGTTTGAGCACGTATCACATTTAATTTATTTTGTGTAAACTTTTATGCGTCCGCCACTGGCTTTCAGCGCAGTTGCGTTGCTCTAATTAATAAATGTATATCAACATATTAATATCTATTGTTCACAGCAGAACAACTGTGAACAATTTAGCAACTTTTACGAAATATACAGGGTGTTAACTAATTGGCGGAAAATGGACTCGTAGCGTTATTTTCCGCACAATTGTTGAAAATCTTAATATGAAATTTTCGTAAATGTCTTTGTTTGGCCACAGGATAAATTTTTGTAATTCAGAATTTTGGTAACGTTACATGACGTTTAATTAAATAAGACTATTTATTGATTCAACAAAGTAAATTAAAACAAAGATAGTAAATGGCAACCATGATAACGAACATTTTAAAGAATTATTATGACAAATTTTCAAAATGAAAACCATTAACTTCGATACAGCATTGAAGTCTTCGAGGAATAGCATCTTTGACGATTGTAACATTTCAAGAGTAATTAGCTGGACGGCTGCGTTAAATTTGTTCCTCACGTCTTGTTGATTTATTGCTGGTGTCGCATAAACTTTATTCTTTAGAAATCCCCAAACAAAGAAATCAAGGGGATTAAGATCTGGAGATCTCGCAGGCCATGCAATGGGGCCATTATTGGCAATAATTCTGTCCCAAGAATGTGTCTGGAGCCAGATGCGTACGGCACGTACATTATGAGCAGGAGCTCCGTCATGCTTGTAATACATGTTTGGTCTTAGCACTAAAGGTAAATTGTCTAACATTTCTTCTAAGACATTTGTGTAGCCTTCAGCATTTAATCTATTTTGAATAAATATTAGACCAATAACCTGCAAATTTATAATTCCTAGCCAAACATTAACAGAGAATTTACGTTGATGTCCAAATTCATGAATTGCATGAGGATTTTCGTCTGCCCAAAAATGCGTATTGTGAATGTTAAAACAACCATCTCTTGTAAATGTGCATTCATCTGTCTATAATATTTTTTGTAAAAAATCTGGTTGTCTATTTATTAATGCCATCATTCTATTGCAGTAATATACTCTAGCAACGTTATCTTCGAAATATAACGGTTGCACTTTTGTTGAATGGTATGGTCGCAGAAGATTCTTAGTAAGTACAGAATGTACAGTGCTATTGGACATATTAAAAGTTCTACCAATTTCCCTCGTGCTAAGTTGAGGGTCTCCATACACAGCTACCAAAATGCGTTCTTCAACATCCACTGTGCGTCGAATACTTGGTGCTTCTGCGTTATTACGCATAGGTACAAGTGTACCTGTTTCCCTTAACCGAGTATCCAGTCTTCTAATTGTATTGTAAGAAGGCACAAGATGATTTGGATATCTCACTCGATATTCCTCTACGGTGCATAAGCGTTTCCATTACAGAAGCCAAATACCATGTAAATGTCGGCATATTCATTAAAAGTAAAATCCATTGTAATAGCAACACAAAACCAATAACCTAATTATAGCAAAAATGAAGTACAATGGATGTAATGTTCTACTTTGACACTTACAAAAATTACAACTAACAATCAAAAGTAGTTGTGTCAATTTTCATAAATACATATTACATTGTTGTCAGATCTATTTTTTTATAATTTTCCCTAAAAAAAAATTCTAAATTCTTAATTAAGTAATGAAAGGGTAACGAAGTTCTAGCATTCTTTACGAATGGCTTCTAATATTCGAAATTCTGAACTTTGATGAGCCGGTGTAACCAAACGAGGATTTTTATAAGATTTTTATATTAGGATTTTCAATTCGAAATTATGCGGACAATATCGATATGAGTTCATTTTCCGCCAATTACCGAACACCCGGTATAATACACCTTTTCGATTTTAACCAGTCCGAGAAGATTAACGAGACAATTTCAGTCGTAATATTATTAAATTTCCGACTCGTTATTTCCGAAATCCTTACATACATACAATGAAACAAGCGTACAAAAGGCCAGCGACGGTCAGTTTTCATCGTCGCCCTCTTTCGACCGTTCGCCGCGTTCTATCTCTCTGTTTTCTCTTCCTCTCTCCCTCTCACATCGTCGTTTCCCGCATTGTTTCCCCCGAAAGTTATTGCTTAATCTCTCGGCTTACAGGGCTAATAAAAGGCATGCACTGGACATGAAATATGCTTCATTAGAAGCGTTCCCTTCGGAATACGACGTCGGCGTTGGTCGTGGACGCGAAACATTAATTATGCCGTATGCGCAATTCCCGAATTATGCCCCCGCATAGCCTGAACTGGACCAGGATGTCCGACGTTTGTCCGAACGATTTATATGTATGTGTATTCGCTTAGTGTTTTGTTAAAATTCTGAATGTTCTTCAAGATGCATATAATATGGATCAAAACTGAATGTAATTTGGAATAATATAATCATTACATTAGGTAATTCTACCTCTTTGTATAAAATAATTAAGACCAGTTATTTTAAATTCAGTAAAAGATCTTGTAAACTGACACCAAGTGCGGGAGCATTACAAATAATCTCGATCAAAGAAAATGTTGATTGAGTCTAAAAAATAGTACTTAATGGTCAAAGAATCACAGAAATACAGGATGTATCTGAATTGCTTGGCCAAATTTTACCAGCAAGAACAAATTTCATATCGTATACGACTTGTTATTAACGTATTACGTACTACTGGCCGTTGAAATTAGGACAACTAGTGAATTATTGCAAACGCGAATAAAAACAGTAATTATTATTGCTAGAAATAAAAACATACATGAGGAACTTTCTAATAATGGATTCAGTATCCGGTATCCATTATTTAACCCGATGATCCGGCTGACATGGTTGAAGCTTGTCTTCTTTCTACCTGTTTCCAGTTTCAGGGAAATACTACGAGCAAGTCTCAAGCGCAGCTATGGGATCTCCTCTGTCTCCTGTCGTTGCCAACATCTTTATGGAAGCGTTCGAACGACAAGCCCTATTATCTTACAACCTTAAGCCAAAGTGTTGGAACAGGTACGTTGTTGACACCTTTGTCATCTGGCCCCATTGACACGAATCTTTAAACAATTTCCTATCTTTTTTAGATTCTCAACATGGTTCCATACGCTTCACCATGGAGATAGAATCGGACGGTTGCCTTCCTTTCCTAGATGTTCTCGTACACCGGCGTCCTGACGGTGCACTAGGACATTCCGTTTACCGAAAACCTACGCACACGGATAGATATCTCAATGACCTCTCACACCATCATCCAGCCCAAAAACGCGGTGTTATCAATTGTCTTATTCAAAGGACCACTTCCATATCTGAACACAATTCGCTTCCTCAAGAACTGAACTACATCAATTAAAATTTTGATTCGCAATAACTATTCCAGGAAGGATATTCAAACTACTATTAACCGATACACTAACCCTCCCCCTCAGCAGCTCCCCTCATCTAACCCTAGTTTCCGTAAGCAAGCGTATCTACCCAACATTCACGGGGTCACCGATCGCATCAGGAACAACATAAAAACCATCTTCAAACCCAATTTCAAGCTCTCAGACTACTTTCCCGTTAAAAACCGCAATCGTCTGGAAGCCCCTGGTGTACCAGATTCCATGTTCGTGCGGTAGTGTGTACATCGGTGAAACAAAGCGATCAATCAGCACTCGTGTTACTGAGCCTGGTCCGTACTGGCTGAGCATAGACTGGAAATTGGCCACCACATCCAGTTTAACTCTACCCGCATCTTATCTCGCAATCCTCACTATTACAGTAGAAAAATCCGTGAATCAATAGAGATTTTCAAACATACCTACAATTTAAATCGCGAAGATGGCTACCCCTTACATCACACGTGGAAATCCCAACTTAAACCTCCTAGCAACCGCCACGCTTCATCGACGCATAACATTTCCGCTGCATCGACGCATAACATTTCCGCTTCATTTACTCAAAACAAGCCCTATATAACCCCCCCCCCCCCCCCCCCCCCGAATGAATAAATCCCCAGTCAGTGTGCAGTAGCAGCCTTGAAGATGTCCCATAAGAGTGTGGACGTAACGTCGGCCAAAGTTACGACAGCGACGCGGTTCCAACTCAGAAACCAAGAGTATAACCTTATTGAATATTTGCTTCTACCCGCATAACTTTTTAAGGAAGCATTTGTTGACACATGTTTATAGGAACCTTTTGTACCGTTTTGTTACATACATCACGTTGGTAAAATTTGACCAAGCAATTCAGATACATGCTACATATGCCCCCAGTGCAGAAAAAAAAATTGTACCACAAATTACCAAACTACAAAAGTCTTTGTTCGTTGAGTATTTAGAATGTTAAGAGCTAATAAAAACTCACACATAAATCACCGCTAAGACTAATTTGGGGATAATTAACACAAAGCAGAAGAAGACTATATAAAAATAAGGTTACATAACTTTTATCTTCTTTTCCTTTCTTTCCACTGTTCATCTCCCTCAATATATTTCCACCTTGTGGAAGGCTAACTCTAAACCGGGGTGGTGACATTGCTACTGCTATTGAGATCGAACGCGAAGAGCTAGACTACGAAAAGTACCAAACTCAAGTCAAGGTGTTACCTACCGTACTCAGCGCCTGGCGATATTGGGAACGCACTAGCATTAACAGTACATTTGGAATACCGGGCGTCCTCTCAGAGTAATTAGCCTTGCCTCACACTCGTAACAACAGGATGGTAAAGATAAACATTAAACTTTCGAAAAAAGGAACCTCCAGTTAAACATAACCCCCAGAACAATGGAGACAGGACAAAGCTCAGAAAACCAAACCGCCGCTCCACAAAGACTAGAGGTAGCTGGCAGCTTCATAATCCCAGCATCGGGTATCAACTGTTTAAACTTACTAATCCAATGTTTTCGGTGTCCAGGAACGGAAGATGTGTACACAAGTTGCAACTGCTCCTGAAAAAACAGTAAAACTCGGAAAGAAACATTCAAATTGTGACCCAAAAGAGCAAGAGGCGATCTCAACAGCCAGCCAAGAGACGATTCGCAAAAGAGCTATACCTGGATGACAATTTAACTGCCAACATACTGGCATTAAACCGAGCGCTACTTAGAAGAACAACAATAAAGACTTCCTTTTTGTGTAGCATTTCTTACATGCACAAGATGGAACGAATCCCTCTCCAGGTTTTGTCGTGAAGAGGAAAATGTACCTTCTCACGTTATTTTTTAGTGTGTAGCGTTAGGTTAGCGTAGATACACTCTACTAAACGCAATTGATCCATCGTTACACATTATAAGATAAAGATTTGCTACAGAGGCTACTTAAACTTATCAAGGAAGTAAACCTGTTCGAGTAAAACTGAAGCAAAATGCAGATTTAGTGCAATAGACATTCCGAGAAACAGTGTTAAATACGTAAAAGACTGTTGTATGGGTATAATCAATCAATCTATCCACTGTTGTAGCAAAAAAAAAAGAAAGCGAGGACACAAGAACGGTTTTGGAATGTCAAAACTAATTCTGTTCGACACTCCAAGTTCCCAACCTTCTGTAAAGAAAGCTCTTTGTAGGTTATCAAACCGAAATACAGTTACAATCTCACTTATCAAGAGACATTTCACTCCCAATTCAGCTTAGCTATTACACTATATTTTTTTCTAAATTCGAACAATTGGAATTTTAATGATTTTATTACTACTCAATGTTTCAAAATTGAGTTGAATTGTTATGTCAAATGTTAACTTCGAAGTCAAAATAACTGCTTGGACATTAACGTCTCAGTGTTGCAATACAAACTAGTTATGACGATATGCAATTTCTTAATGCATTTGGAATAAGAATTGGGAATTAATAACTATATGTTAAAAAAAGGTTTCTCCTTTTGTTTCTTTTTCGCTATAATAAGGACCACGTTTGGAACAACCCCAATAAAAAATACCAGCATCCTCTATATTCCACGAAATTCCTTTGCATTAAGTTAATCAAAAAATTATTAAACCAGCGGCAACCAGCACAGAAATTCAGAACACGTTACAAGCTTTACTGTCCCCTTTCCTCTCAAACATTTCCCTTCGTCCTTTTCCTACTGTTTCGAGGTTAAATCATTTTTCCCCTTTTAAGAATTCATGTCGACGAATCTTGCCTCCCACGGCCTTTTCCGCTCATCTGCCGGCACGTACGCTTCCATTGCCCCCTCCCCTTCTGTCCCTGTTTCTGTCTTACTCCTTTAACCCCATCTACATAGCAGCCTCGCAAAACGAATTAATAACTCCACTCCGGGAATTGTAATTAAATGATAAGTGGCGTTGTTTGACTGGTTCGGAATAGGCTTCTAGCGCGGCTGGGTCTCGCGCGAATATCATCATCATCATCTATCCAGCGTAAATATCCATTAAATTGTGTCGTCGCTGATGAATGTTTAACTTCATCGCCATTATTTGAGTATTAAAACTGCATTAATTAGTTCAGTTCTCGGCTGGTAGGCGGCGGACGGATGACAGACGGCGTTTGTTAGATTATCGATATTCGTCGTACTCCCAAATATGAAACGCGTTGGTGTTTTAAACGTTAGAGTGTAATTTTAGCTTATAATTATTCTAGAAACTGCTTTTCCGAAGATATTGTTTTACAGTAGCTATTTCGAAAATAAATAATCCTATCTTTATGGCTGAAGATGTCCCATAAGAGTGTAGACGAAACGTTGGCAGAAGCTACGACAACGACACGGCTTCAACCCGGAAACCACGAGTATAGTGTAATTGATGACTCCGGAATCCTACGTACCAGAATCGTATTTGCAATTTGATCTACTCCCTCCTACTCGTGGTAGGTCTAAGTCCTTTGAGTTCGTTTATCACAGATATATGACCTTGGACATATATCTGGGGATAATTTAGGTATCCCGATAAACGAACGGGTTGCAAGGAAAGGTGTAAAGATTCGATCTAGGTTGGCATTATTTCATTATCTAATGATAGCTTATGAGTTATGTGGGTGACTCTACTTCTTGGAAGAGGTCCACCTTAGAGGATTTTTACCACCCTGGCCAGAAGAGGGTTGTCATAAATACTGGCCCTTCGCCAGCTGCTTAATATAATCAGTCAAGCTTGGGATGTTGAGATCGACCTGAAGTGATAAATTTTGAAGGGCATCAATCCTCTTAATTCTGGTTTCATTGGTGGTGCATCAGGACAACGCTCCATAAGTGATGATTAGTCGAAGATAGATCTTGTGTGAGTGGTTTCCTTTGAAATTGTCACGACTCTGTTGGACGTGATCCTTCCAGGTAAGTCTCACGATAAATATGAATACAGATTACTTGCAATTTGACAAATAATATGTAAGGTGTTAAAAAAGTGTTGTTTGCTTATAATTTGCATCAAGATAAACAAAAAATTCTTAGTAAGCATATATTTAAAAGCAGAAATCGATCATTAGAGACATAGACAATTCTAATATTATTAATGAATATAAAGATTTATTAGACGTTTGTGAAATGTTTTCTAATAGAAAATAATGCATCAGCGATTAAGAAAATACCACCAGTGATTAAAAAAGTAGAAATCGGGTTGTAAAGGCGCATACTTATGCTATATTGATTGTTTGGTTACAGGCAGTATGAATTTCACACATAGAAACACAAATTTTACACATTTTTTTCTGCATCGAATCTACATATACCCCAGATTCAGCCTGCTGATAACAATAATGTTGGTTCAGAAGTAAAAATCTTATAATTATTTTAAATAGAAAAATGAAGAGCACTAAAATCTACGATAAAAAAATTACAAGTAATAAAATGTGGTACAGTAGGACTTCTATTATCCGTGCTTTACGGAGGAAAAGTGCCGACCTTTCCTGATAACTGAAAAATACGAAAAATAGAAACCTGTTTATGTGAATAAGGAATGCTCGGCAGTAAACAAAAACGTTAAACAAACGGTAGCTTTAGGTAAATGTACTTACATATTTAATGTATGTAGGTAGTACATATTTAACAATACATACTACATGTACGTAATAAAAATATAATTAAGAATTTGGGTGTGCAATTTAAAAAATAATCTGGAACTCTGGTTTGTTTTTTAGCTTCGAACTGATTTTCCCTAATCATTTCTTTCATTCCTCCAAGGTGTAAAATGTTACTCATTTCCGGGTATGGTAAATTCAAGGATTAACACGAAACAAATATGTACATATGGTTACCTTCTTTGCCCTGATCTGCAAAATAATCCAGCAAAACATTATAGAGCTTACATGTACGCATGAGGAAATCTAATGAGATATCCTCATTTGTACGTTTTTGTCGAGTAAATTACTGCAAACGCCTCTACAGAACTGAACAAATCGTATTGCTACAAATTCTGACGCGGCAGTAGTCCCAACTACTGACTTAAACCTACTTTTCAATTAATTATAGAGCTTGGTTATGGGATACTTTTGTTTCTTTGTCTTCTCCTTCCTCACCTTCATTTTGATCTTCGCCATTTCCTAAGACAACATCATTGCCTTCGCCACCTAGCACTTCATTTTCTGTTAATAATGGGTATCTCTTTTCTTCACTGTCCACCTGTAACTACTCTTCAATTTTTTTGTTATTGGCGTCTTGTAATCAAGCAACTTTTCTGACAACTGTGGGTGTATTCTTCAGTAAATCCTCTTCCTCATCGTTTTCAAATTTGATTCGATCGTCGGTTTCTAGAGTCATTATTATAAAAAATGCTTTTTTAATATCCTATTCTTTTACGCCATTCCAAGCCGTTTTCATGCAAAAATGGCATCCTTGGTTGAGAAGTTCTTTCAGAAAGTCTTTATATCGGTGCTCTCTTCCAACAATTGCATCATAAAATTTCGTCTATACAGACTCCTATTTCTATTACTCCTTAATCCGTGGGTCGAGCAATGAATGTCACGTTAGGAGGCAAAAAGGCAACAAATATGTTGCCATCTCTTGATTTAAATATTTCTGCACTAGGCTGTGAAGGAGCATTATCAATTCAGAGCAGTGACTTTTCGGGTAGTTTACTTTTTGACAAAAAATACTTTACTGGAATAAATTTTTTGAAAAACCATTCCTTAATAATTTGGTAATCAATCTAGATTTTTGGCTGTAATAGTTGACTGGAATTGTTTTTAGATCCTTTAATATCCTTAAATATTTTGATTTGCCAATGACAGCTAATCTTAGTTTATGAGTGCTAGATACATTTGCACAACATAGTACGGTTAAATGATCCTTTTTCAGTTTATATTTTGCAGCACCTTTTTCATTTTCTAAAACCAGGGTTCTTTTCGGGATGGCTTTCCAGTAGCAACCAGTTTCAGCTGCCTTATAGATCTGATCCGGTTTAATATTATGCTCATTGATAATTTCTTCTAAATCATGGCAAAACTACACAATGGCAATATCATCTGCATCCAACTTTTTGCCGTAAATTTCTCAAATGCCATGACTTTTTTTGAATCTGGATAGCCAACCACTTGAGGCATTAAATAATTTGTGGATATTCAATTTTTCATGAAATATTTTTGCTTACGCAGTATACACTGGCTCAGAAATAGGGATTTCCTCTGATTTCTTTTGTAAAAACCATTTTATCATTGTGTAATCACAGGCCTGAATCTTTGATCTTTTGTTATTGTTCTGTTCGAAGATCCATGAAAACTGTCTGATTTGATGATAAATGAATTCAGTTTAGTCTCATTTTTAATGATATCTCTTACTGTCTGAATTCCTATATTATACTCTAAGGTTAGTTACGGTATTGTTGCACCATTTTTATGCTTTTTTATTAGTCCAATTTTATCTGTAATAAGAAGAGCCTTCCTTTTTCGTTTTATGGACGTCATTCCTCAGTGAAGTACGTACATACACAGACCAAACATGACTAACAATATGAAGCTGAGTATTGTGTTCAAGTCTAAATAACAACGCCACATACGGTTGATTCCACTTCTGTTTGGGTAGCGCGGATAACTGGAGCACGGATAATCCGCCGTACGGATAATCGAGGTTCTACTGTAATTCCAGAATGGAACATCCACCAGAAAGCCGTAATTTCTCTCAATACGATTTTTATTCATTTTTCCAATTAAAACAACCGTTAAAAAGGCAGAGGTTCAATTTTAACGCTGTCATAGAGTTTACAGGAAGTGATTCGGAAAAAACCAGGAACACAGGAACAAGATATACATATATGTGGATCCCATAAAGCATCCCCATAAGAAAGCTTTTCTAAAAGCAAAATTCAATTCTCATGTTATATTAAAAAAAAAAAACGATAAAATATCAACCCAGCTTGTCACTCAATCGTGGCCTTTATGTTAGCGTCATTTCCTCCCCCGAAATGAAAGAGTTCAATTAAAAAGAATCGGTCGCTCGTTATACGCGGCACGCAAACTGCCAGCTTTGATTAGTAAACGAGAAACGAAATGAGAGGGGAAGAGGGTGAGTGGGTGGATGGGTGGTAGCGTTTGACGGCAGTTTTAAATATTAGATTCTATACGTTGGACGGACACCCGTCGAGGCCAGCGACAATCACAGTAGGCATGTCTAAGTTATCCTGACAGCTACGGACAGACAGACCTTTTTCAATCAAACGATGATGCGCGATGTTGTTTATGTCGCATATAAACGAAAGTGTGAGAGTGTGTGAATGGACGGATAGATGCGAAACCCATATCACGATGATATGGACAACAAACGTTTGATGTAGATCAGAACTGGGACTTATTAAAATGAAGCGGCGTATTTTGTTCTGTCAGTTTGAAGCGATGACAGAACGATTTTTGGCGCCCTTTTTGAATAATTAAATGGCGTAATTCGATGAAAAAAATAAATAAAAGCTTATTTATATCCCCGAAGTCTCTCTATCATAGAAACCAACAATTAGGATATTTCAAACAGTTTTATTTCTCAATATTGTCTCCTAAAAAGCGTATTACATCTGTTTGAAAATAAGCCCTTTCCTTATACTGCCCATCATGGATCATGGATTAAATATTGGGTTGGCAAGATCTTCGTATATATACGACAATTTCAAATACATCTACCAACTTCCACACTAGCATGCTGATGAGCCGTTAGGCGGCGAAACGCGCGTCCGTATATGGTGGTTCTTGGTAGTTGGTTTCATTATTATTGGAATATGCGCTATTTTTTGTTAAATTTTCATTACATGATTAATACCATACAACTAATTTTGATCTGAAAGGAGTCACTACAACGTTTTAAGAACATTAATTAAGAAAATTGTTGACATTTGCCAATTTTCTAGGTCACAACCTGCTTTACCGACATGTTTTATTGGTAACCAGTATCTGTACGTCCAACTGTAATGGTACATACATAAAATTCTTCTTTTTTGTTTTTTAATGTAAATATTTGTTCTTCAATTTCTTTGTAAGGATGCAATATCAATAAAAATCGATCTTTTGTACTCTGATCTAGATTTTTTCCCTGACAAACTGGGTGTCGTCGTTAGTAATCACCGCGAAGAATATTTTCATTAGAACTTGTGGAATGCAAAACTCCTTGTGGATGACCAATTTGTGTTTAAGTAAGATATAGAAAAATAAATCTATTGAAATTTGATAAAAGAAATCGTCTTTTCCTAGATTGGACTTCGACGTGAATAAACCTGACAAAGATAAATTAGAGACAACCTAAATGCTATGATAAAAGTAGATACTTAAGTTATACACCTGACGAATACGTTAACAGGACATTATAATTTTAAAAGTTTGACCGCTATTGATTGAAATTTGACAAATATAACTTAGATGTCAAAACTAAACCTGGGAACATTGGCATGTGCATAGAGGAATTTATTTAGAAATGAGTCCTATCGTTTGCTCTTCATATTCTGATTAATGTAGCAGCTTTAAATTGAGCTTTGTCTTTGATTTTTCAAGCATCGCCCCGCAAATTTTTTGTTTGATTTGAAAAAACTTGCTCCAAGTAAAGCCATATTGATTACTTCTGATGGCTTGAACTTGTTAGCTGACTTTAAATTAAAATATTCTAACGAAATCTTTAGATTTTCAAGCATTTTTGAACAATCTTTTTGGTAATTTTCAAAGGAATTTATTTAAAGCCAATCCTTATCGATTGTTTCTCACATCTACGTTAATATAGCAGCTTTAAATTGAGGTACTCCAACCAGGTCTTTAATTTTTCAAGCATTTTCTAGCAAATTTGCCTTTGGTTTTGCAAGAATTTCATTGGAAATGAGTCCTATCGATTGCTATTTGTGGATATAAATTCTAATGTAACTTTAGATTAAGATGTTTTAAGGAGGTCTTTAATTTTTCAAGAATTTTTTTACTATTTCAGTAATAATAAATCCCTGTTCCTGGGCCTTCAACGCGAAAACAAAGACGTCTACCCTTATACCAGGAGAGTTAAAACGAGATGGAGATAATAAAACGATATAAAATTATATCTCAATATTCCCTATACCAATCTCTCTTAGTTTTTGAGGTAATTAACATAGTTTAACTTGTCTCGCACATGGCATCATTTTCTACCGAAAGAACTGATTTTTTACAAGAATGTCACCTGTCAAAAAAAAATTACCAATAAAACACTTGACATTCTAACCGCATTTTTATTTGCTAAACTTAACATGAAACACAATTATCTCTATAAGAGTCAAAATAAAGGATATAGTTCGACATTCTGTATGTCCAATTTAATAATAGCAATAAAATATCCTTAAAATGTCGACAATCTTTTGGGATTCTTGGGATTTAATATGATTTCACCAAACAAAAACAGGAAAAATACCCACCTCCGCACTACCATACCCTTATCTTTTGTTTTATTTGTACCCAACGTACCTAAATATCGCGCGAAAGCAAAGAAAGATAAAGAAAGAAGCGGGAGGCGTGTGAGAAAGATCGGCGTGCTAGGAATACAAGACAGAGTAGGTTGACGCGGGGATGAGGCGGCGGGGAAGGGAGGAAGGTGGAGGTGGTGGCGAAGGGATGAAGAAGAAGAACTATTGTATATATTTCTTGCGCCTCTTCCCCGTCCCCGCTGCCCGGCCCGCACTCGAAAGAAAAGCACTTTCATAAATCTGCAGCGAGATATATGTTCTCACAATTTCCGGGATCCGGCCATTAAGCTGAGCCCGGAACAGGCGAATGCGAGAGCTGCGAGATCGCGCGAAGGTATCGGGCCGCTCATCTCGCAGCCGATGTGACGTTACTTTTCGCTAGTATCTTCCTACCTACCGCTTCTGTTGTCTCGGAAGTTTATTCGCTATGTGATTTTTTTGGTATAAGATATTTATGAGCAGGTGGTAGAAATCGAACAAAAATTAAAATAATCAACTTTTTATTTTAAATCATTACTTATAGTAGCAGCCTTCAAGTTGAATTTAGACATACTGTAATATAATCTAGTAAACAAGATGAATAATTTTACAATTGCTGACATAACTCTACGATGTCAATGCATTACAGAGTAATGTCCGTATATTAAATTTAAATAGTAGAATTAGCTTGCCTAAGGATAAGGTAAAATGTAATGCGGAAGAATTTAATTGATATTAGTATATAGTCAGATGTAGCAGGTAGACAGACGTAAGGTAGAACGTGTAACTTAGACTTGGTGTCATAAAAAAAGTAGTATGCAGAGTTTTCTAGCTAGAAGTTTCGTTTTTTTAAATGAAACATCCTGTATAGTACTGTGTTTTTAATGTCTCTCTTTAATACATGTCAACCTTCTTCAACATTCTCATTACCCATCTAGCATGGCTTTTGAAATAATTGAGGTAATTTGAGATTTTTGCGAAATGTAGTTGTTTCTTTAACTCCCGATATCTCAATCGTGTTACATGGTAGAGTAGTGATTCAGATCTTATTCGATTGAGTATTTCTTAAAGGTTTTCGTAGCATATCGAAAAAGAAATTGCATGAGCTAGATTTTACATGACGGCCGTCGAAATCGTTGCCAAGTTTTTTTTTATTCTATTTTAATTTTTTCAAATGAAACTCGTATTTTTTCTAGAATCTGATAGAGAAGTACTTCTATAAAGTATTTTATAAACTTTTCCCTGTACTTAAAGCTATGCAGCTATTCCTTTTTTTTTGCTAAAATGCAGAGTGTCGCAACTAGAACACCGCAGACTTTTGTTTTTCTAAAGATATTCATTAAAAATAATCTGTAAAATATATTTTATCCATCCACTTTTCATTAATATAAGCGCTTCCTTGTATTTTGCTGAACATTTACTAACATTTCGGTAGTAGTGCTTTGTAGAAAGTGCAAATTACGGATTGCGTTAAAAAATGCATCATTAAATTTTTTCATAAACATTTCTGTTTAGCTGAATTGCGTGATTTTTTTCCAGTAAAACGTAACGTTGCTTTTTAATTTTATTTATTTCATAATTTGTTCAATAAACGAAGCCACTACATACTAACTAAGAACTGATGTACGTTATTAAAAAACTCAAAAAAGAAAAGTGTCCAGGGGAAAACGGGATCACAAATTAACTAATTTTAGCTAGAATAGATGAACTGATAGACCCATTATGCTGTCTTTTCAACAACATTTTAAGAACATGAAAACTACCGAAGTAATGGTTAGATTCAAGAATTATTCTGCTTTACAAAAACAAAATGGATATTAACGACTATAAACCCATCAGCCTAAGTCCAGTTATATGCGTCGGTGACAAAAAGAAGAATTTAAACACGCCTTAGAGAACAACAACCAGAGAATCAAGCAGGCTTTAGGGCTTCCTATTCAACAATCGGTCATTTACATACAATAAACCAGTTAATACAAAAAAGCAAGGAATACAATATTCCTATGTGCTTAGCATTTATAGATTACACCAAAGCATTTAACTCTGTTAGACATGAAGCTATCGAAGAGACACTGGAAGACTGGGGTATTCCTCAAAAATATGTAAAAATAATAAAAAAAATTATGATAAACCAACTGCGTGCATAGAATTGATAAAACAGGAGAAAGATTCACTTTAAAAAATTAAACATGTGTATCGGAAACTTAACAGTCTCTATACTTGAACATAATTTTATCTTATGCACCTATCACTGAATACTTTTTATTTGAAAACTCCCTAAATTACAGAGGGGAGGAATTATAGAGATTAGGCAGAACTAGCAATATCAAAATTGTATATTTTCTTCTTCAACATATAATTTTGGTGTTTGAGTTAGATCAGTAATGGGGAAATAAACAAGGGGGACAAATAAAAATAAGTTTTAACAAATTAAACCTTAAAAAAAGCAATTTCTATGAATTTACAAGATAAAAATTAAAATTACTAATTAGAAATTAATCTGATCACACTAGAATTGAATAAAATAGCGAAATAATTTAGTTGGTTATAATAATTTTAACGCTCTTCTCCTTATTCTAGAGGCCTTTAAATTAGTGCGGACGGTTAACGGTTCGTCACACTATCATACTTTTGCGGCGACACACAGTGGTTGAAATTCCCCAATTAGCCGCTACTTACCTCTATAGAAATATCAGTCTGTCCGTTATTTGTGGTATATCGAGAAGAAAAACGCAGATTCTTTCTTAACGTATGTTATATTAAATTCACACACACATGCAACAACATTGATTACTTAACGACTACTCCTTTTTTATATATTCGATTATACCAACTTTTATTTATTTTATGTTACCAACTTAAGATACTAAATACCACTATGTTCAATAAAGTATTTGTTGCTAATACTATTTTCAACAACCTCACAGACTTTAGAAATTACTATTTCTAAAATCCGTAGTTTACGAGTATACTAAATATAATGTAATGTAATTGTAGTGTAATTGTATTCTTTAAAATTATTCGATGTCTTGTGGAATAAAAAATATTTTAGTTTCTTTGTTTTTTAGTAGAAAAATGCAAAAAGCAAATTATACCACCGAAGATAGGCAGTTTAATAGGTTTTACAAATATGTACACTTTATTGCCATAAAATACCATATAAGTAAGAAACTGTAATTTTAGTGAGCAAGAGTTTTGTTACCAGAATTGTTTCAAATACGACGAAATAAAATAGATAAAACAAAGAAAACAGGACTTTATACATTTTTACTGAATAGACTTCATTTGCAAGATCATAAAGGCAATGTAACTGAGAAATTAAATAAAAAAAGTCGATAGTATTGCCAAACAGTGTCCCGATAGGTGGAAAAAAGCAATTCTAGTTTTCATTTATGCAAATATTGAAGCTATTTTAGTAAATAACAATAATGTATCTATCCTTAATTTTATTTTGTTGTTTTAGCAGGTAGTATTTTATTATTCCTTACCTTAAAAAATGTTCTATCAATCAAAATAATATCTATCATTTATTCTATTTAACTATTGTCTGATATTACAATTTTTATACAGTAACAATCACTTTCCAATTCGTCAAAGATCTATATGTGAATATTTGTCGCATAGAACTCAAGGGCACAGAAATGTTAAAATCCATGATTATTTCATATCTAAAAGAATACAAACACAAGTTTTCCAGAAAACAGCAGCAAAAATATTAAACAGCAAGCAACACAATTTTACACACTGTAACAGGTAATAAGCAATACCTCCAACGCTGGTTCCTGCATTTACCGCATGGTGGCGCTTGGATTAATGTAAGTTCCCAATAATATCTAAGGCCTCCCTGTCGATTTTTATTATTTCCTTAAATATTTACGCAACCCTTTCATGTAATTATGTTCAACGCCATAATTACATATTTTATTGTAAGTAAAAAGAAAAGAACAACACCACATAATGAATTAAAAATCGAAACACAGCGTCTAAAAAATTCTACATTACGTGTCACTATTATACGACCTTCTTAGATTGGCTGCCTACCTTCGACGTCGCCACTATTCGTGTTTAATTATTAACGTAGTGCACATGCGGAGAAAACAAACTTCATAGGCAAGGTGATGAAAAAATTCTGATTATACGTTAGATTTTAGTGCGATAGCGCTAGCAATTTAATTCTGTCAACATTTGGAGGTTAAGATACCTTTCCTTTTCTTTTCCATAAATTCGACAATTAAATTTTGAGGTTAGAATTTTAAATGTTGTAAACACTTGTATAGATATAACAATAAATCTATTAATTTATCCCAATAGGAATTGTATATATTAATTATTCAATGTATTCTCGAAGCATATGTCGATGGTACATTAATTTATGCACTACATAGAGTAGTAAAACATAGTATGTCCATTGTTTTATGTCTAATTTATGTCATTATCGATACACCTTGTACGCAATGCACGAAATCGAAAAGAATGCTCTCCATCTAGCAATCAATACGCGATGCGTGCAATTAGCCGCGTCAATAGGTCTTATGGGAGGGAATTTTATTTTTACCGTTTGTATATAGCGGCAGCGGCAACGTTGGCAATAACGAAACTCCGTGTCTCGGATATATTCAGATAAATAGCGTGATTACGATTCGGAACGCATGCAGTGTTTATGAGTGTGTAACAAATCGTCCTTGTACGGACAGATCGATCCTTCATTAAGATTGATGAACGTTTTCTTTTCCTCTTTCTCCTATTTCAAAACAGTTCGGCCCGATGACGCTCTACCGCCGCTGTCGTTCGAATTCGACTCTCCTCTTTTCCCTTGCTTGCCTTGCTAGTTGCTAGACTAGCTAGTGCCGGCCGATACAGTCCTTTTCTTTTTAAATTCTACGATTGTGACATGGGAAGACCATATCCGTTGTTACATTATGTTTCTTGTTTCATTTGTTTTAGTGACCTTAGAAATTGTTGGTTTTTTCTTTGTTAGATACTTTTTTTCAGTGAATGAAGTAGTAAAGTACTTAATTTTCACATGACATTCGTTGCGTTTGAATAAATCTTTTTTCCCGCCAACCATTTTTTCATATTGGGAAGCAAGTCCGAGAGAGGGAACGAGTTGGAACCCTAACACCAACAATTTCGCAATCACGGTTCTAGAGGAATGAGCTGGTGTATTGTCGTGATGGAAAAGGAACTTTTTGTGGACCAATCGCAGACGTTTTTCTGGCAATTCGGTTTTCAAGCGATCCAATAATGATGCATAATATGCACTTGTAATAACTTTTCCAAGAAGTTCTTAACAATTCAAAAAAACGGTCTCCATAACCTTCCAGGTTGAAGGAAAGGTGTTCGCCTTTTGGGTGCTGACTCTCCTACTACATTGTTTGTACTCTTCCTTGGTCTCCGGCGTACAGTGATATATCCATGTTTCGTCCACAGATACAACACGACGCCTAAAGTCCTATGGATTCCGCTGAAAAAACAGCAAACCGTTCTTCGAACACGTCACACGACTTCGCGGCACCCATCTTGCGAACAACTTTCCCATGTTCAAATGTTGGTGCAAAATACTATGTACCCGTTTACTCGAGATGCCCACAGCACTAGCAATCTCAGGCACCTTCATTCTTCTAACACCCATCACCAAACCATGGATTTTAGCAATGATTCCTGCAGTAGTGACATCAAACCGTTCAGCGTCGCTTGTGCTTATATGGCCGCTCCGAAAATTTTGAAACCACTTATAATACGTTCTAATCAAATACGCAGATTCACCATAATATTTATCATGTCTCTTTAGTCTCCTGAGGCGATTTGCCTTTCATGCAGTAACGTTTTATCAACACACCAAGCTCTCTGTCAGCCATTTTTTGGAAATTACTCGACTTGCAGAACTCAAACGAGCGCTAAGTACATAGTAATAAATCAATATAGCAGAAATTTGATGCGAGCTCCTCCAAGAGATGCTTCTAGCAATAACCTCCATCTCTGTGACTTTGCACTTACTTTTCAAACCCACCTCGTAGATTGAATTAGCAAATATTAAATGTCATTGCTTCTGCAGTCCAAATGTCAATAATGGTGTCCACTTCTTCAAAATCTCCTTAAATCTAACACCCAAAAGCACAAACCTCTGAAAAATACTGTTTACAGCGACCTCTAACGACAATTTTCGAGTCATATTGTGTATAACGTAATTATCTTATACCTTTGTCCAATAGTTGTTGCTATTGGTAGGTGGACTGGTAGATACAGCTACATACAGACTTCTTTCCAATAATCATACGTTTACTATTCAAAAAAGAAACAATAACCTAATTAAAAGGTAATTGAAGGTTGTACAGACCAGAGCCAATATAGACATTATGATAACTTATAATTGCGTTTCTCCTAAGTTGTACTACTATATACCGTTAAAATCTACAAGCCTGATGTGCTTCTTCGCTCAATAGTTTCAAGTAACAATTCTCCAGCTGATGTTATCTCTGTACATATTACCCAAATCCTCACCAATTTTCTTTCAAAATTTAGCGAACTACAACATGAAAGATAATTTCTTCTTTACCCAACATTTTGAAGATCTTAAACTTTCCCCTGATCATGTTGTTTCACTTGACGTGGTCTCATGTTCACTAATACATCATTTGACCTGATCATGCAAATCTTAGATTCGAGGTGGTCCCTCATCAACGAGTAATGTCCTTATAAGATAGATGAATTCTTTAAATATGTACAAAAGTCATCTTCAAGGTTAGTTACTTTATAGTCAACGAACAGTACCATGTGCAAACCTCCAGTACACAAATGGGTTCAACTCACAGTCCTGTCTTGTCCTAATTGTGCAGTATTATTTAGTAGGTTCATTTCAGCAATAAACTCCAGTAGAAGATCCTGTATATCCTTTTAGTTATGGTCCAATAAAGCAACTCTAATAACAGCTAACACATACCTTTATTTATTAACCGTTGACAAAATACTTCTGTGCAGTGTATATATTTTTCATGGGCTAGCAAACGGCCTGAATAATCATTTCCACGTTCATATACTGGTGATTCAATGATACCAATTTTGCATAAATCTACCGGGTACTTACCATGCACAAATTTCAGCCTGCCAGTGGTTGAACGTTAAAAAGCTGTTATACCACAACTCAATATTTATGTCCGGATGAATACGAGGCTGTTATGTGTTTCAGGCAATGTACGATGACTTCCACTGTTCCTTCTATTTGTACATAAGAAAATAATTTTTAGCTGTTGTAGTTAACACCAAGGAGTATGGCGGTCGTTAGAATCTAACAGATTATTAAAACTGTCAGGATAACGTCAAAGTTTCAGAAAAATTGAGCTCTTTTAAATTTCACCAATATTTCGCTTTCAATTTAAAGCTTTATCAGTCATAAATGAGTTAAAATAGATAGCCAAACTCGTGAATTTAAAGATTCAACGATGTTCATCTTAGGAGCTATGAAAATAAAAGCGAAATATTGGTGAAATTTAAGTTACATTTTTTCTGAAGTTGTAGTTAACTCCCTGTAACCAAGAACACTAAGTTTTGTCACAACTTTTATCATTATATTAAACAAAACAGAAAAGAAAATGAGAATCATTAATTGATATAGACCCATATAGTGTTCCCAATTACATATTAAAAAATTATTCAAAATGATCCCCTCGATTCGTAATACAAGCACTTAATCTGCAAGGCCAATCATCAATTGCATTACGCACCATTTCCATGTCTATCTCTGCCACTGCCTTCTTACAGATGCTTTTAGCGAGTCCGAATTTCTATAGTGTTTAGCGCAGACTTTCTCCTCTAAAGCTTGCCAGATTTTATAATCCAGAGGATTAAGACCGGGATTAGAAGATGGCCAATCTTCATGCCTGATAAAATCGATGTTATTCGCCTGTAACCAACACCGAGTGCTTTTGGCTTTGTGAGCGCTCAGGGTTCTACTGGAAGACCCAATCCTGGTTTTTGAATAAGCTCTGGTTTAGAGGTCTTACTATTTTTTTCAAGGACCGTTTCTTGATAGATTCTGGCACTGGTTTTCACTCCTTTCTCACAGAAGTGAACTTCAGTTGGTTCGAAATAAGATACTCCTATCCAAACCATTACTGAGGATGGATGATGACCACTTTGAACACGGAGAGCGACCACACCTGCTTCTTCACTATTGGAGGCATACGCTCGATCATTTTGTCGATTAAATTGTTCTTCAACAGTGAATATTTTCTCGCCGAAAAATAGCATATGGCGGTGGTCGTTGTTAGCGCACCGCTTTAATAATACTCAGCATCTTTGATACCTAAAACCTTTCAGACTGGTTTACAATAACTTTAACGTCAAATGACTCAGAATGAATGACATAACCTCAACTAGTCGTTTGTTTTTATCAGCCGCATACTGTGCGTTTGAATTTTTTTTTTCTACTTTTGTGACAGAACTTAGTGACCGACTAGGTCCTTTGTTAGTTTATGAGTAGGATATCAAGGTGCCTTCTTTCCCAATAGAGACAGGTCTGCTTCCAATTCATTGTCTTCCTAGGTCACCTAACTGTAAGTTAATCATTTGTAAGGTCTAGAGTGAATTCATCAAAAGCATCAGAATTTTGTATAAAATTGCTGTATTTCGTATTATTCATCATTAAAGTTTCACTACTTTAATATTAGCAATGTTGGGCTAGGATTACTTTTCCTGGCCACATCTGTACCAAATCTTAAAATCGAATATGGCTTCTGAATTTCTCAAGGAGCAGATTTTTTTATAAAGAATAACTTTAATGTATATTAAAAAAATGTATCTCCTTTGCAAGACCCATTTACGAGTACAATTATACATGTGCATCAGAAAGAAACTCAATATCTAAAACCTGTATTCGCACAGAACTAAAAGAAACGTTGCAACGAGATTTACACTAATCCAAGTGCACATTTTCATTCGTTCGGTTCCTTTATTAAGAAAAGTTATACGCACGCTTTCTAACGAACAAATCTAGCGTCTTAACTTCCACAACGTCGTTACATCGTGTTCACGACGGCGGCGGCCACCACCAAAGTCTACCACCACCACCGCCACCAGCATATCGCCGACAGGTGTGGGGCGAGATGGAACGAGATGAAGGGGATGGCGCGGTGCGGAAAGGAGATTTGCGGGGGCAGTTAGACCGCGACCAGAGCCTGGCGAATGGCTTTGGTCGGCCGCCATTCTCCACTTTTGTAGCCACATAAATAAGATTGATGTGCGAGGCGAAATGGAAAAGTATAAGAAAAAGGAAGGGCAAAAAAGAGGGAATCGAAACGGGAAATCGCCGTACGAAATAAGAAACAACACGATAACGGTGGAGAGATGGAATTGCAAGGTGTAGAGAATGGGGAAAACGGGTAGGATTTTGATGAATAAAGTCTGAAATACAGGTAACAACAATCGTTAACAAACTATTCTTAAGGTATATGAAAAATTACACAAATCTTTCATCATTTAAATAAGTATCCGGTAAGTGTCGCTGACTTTAAAGATTCGTGAACCAATAATAATTGACGAAGACCTGGGGAGATGTGGACCCCTAATTCATCCGTACAATCCCACGTAGCGGTAGGGATTATATAAGTTTTCTCTCTTGTGAAGCATCGCCTTTAACTAAAGAGGGCCATGCTAGCTCATGTTCTATGCAACGATATCGTTTCCAAAAGCTCAGATCGATATTTTCCAAGTCAATTTGTTGAGCTCTTATATATTTCACGAACTACAAGCTGGGGTCATTGATTTTGATTAAAAGTGCTTTTCTAACACATGAAGTCGCGTATTTGAAGTCCTATTCATGTAAGATGATAGAAAAGAAAACATGCACAACTTTTCCAATGAATCTTATTCTATATCCGTATTAAAATTGGTATAAAAATTTGATATTTTTATATTTAGTAGTTCCTTCAATTTCTCAATGTCGTTGCTTTCCAGCGCTGTCAACAAATCGCACATTATTGTCATACATTTAACAGAACATTACCATTCAAGAGCTCTATAAATAGGTTTTGAGTCACCCGGAAATACATCTGAATGTGAACTCGGCCAAGATCTTTTATGCAGGGAGAGTTATACGCTCAAATTTAAAAGGATATTCCCAAAGTTGTGACGTATAAATTGACATCGATCATATTTTCAAAACCTTTTTTTAAAATCTATTCATAACACCAGTCTACATTTTAAAATTTTTTACGAGATGATTTCTTTAAAATAGGTGTTCTTGAATAAATTTTTTGAGCTAATTCTGAAAGTAATTTTCATTGTTGCCCATCACACACAATAAGAAACTTTTATTTTAAGGATTTCAAGTAATAAAAACACAAACTGACAAACTTTAAACTTGAAAATTCTCTAATAATTTACTTAAACCTTTCAGATAAAGATTTAATTGATGAAATATTATTTAAAATACCTTTCAATTTACGCTGTTGCTTATTTTAGACGATTTCTACATGAATTTGGACGAATTACGTGAATAGGAAAATCAACTGACTAGTAGATTTGTCCATGCTACCCCACACTCGTCGTTATCTGGACTTATATTTAAGATTTAACATCAACCCCCCAAGGCCAGTTGGCTGGGGAGGAATGGTAACGAGGAAATTTCCATTTTTCTCCGCAAGAGGGATATTTAATTACCAACGAGTGGCTAACCTGACGTTTAGTCGTTCGGAAGTGACAACCGAGGCTGTTGTCGTACATACAACGTTGAACATAACACTATATATTACTACCAATGACATCAAAATATGCGTCCTTCACCCCCCAGCCACAAACTTTCGGTGAAGTATTGCAAGATAGGAACTGAGACAACTTCATTTTACCAACCTAGATATGTATGAACTGTCACCATCTATCGATAACACTGGGGAACAGCAATTTCGGTGTCTTAAATCTGTGATTTGTTTTCAACTAACTTTTAGCCTCTGGATTCAAAAACAACCGGTTTTTGTCAATCACGTCAACTTTTTAAGCTACAGGATACCCTCAAAAGTCATACAAATTGTGCATATAAAGGAAAATGAAGTAAAAACTTACCAAATATACTGTTTATAAAGAATAATTTTATTCATACAAAGGCTATAATAGTTACTGCAAGTTAAATTGTGTTCATACAAATAGTTGTTTTTTATCGAACGGTAATTACATATTAAGGCAAAAATTTTCGCTTATAGCTTTTTCTGGAATGTTTAATCTGTGGGCATTCTCGCTTAATGCTCCAACAATAGTCAGTCATCATATGTACATCCCATCTACCTTGATACCGTGCCTCCATGACCTTCAAATCCTGGTGAAATCGCTCACCCTGCTCGTCACTGACCACCAAGATTTTCCGGGAAGTTAACAAGATGGCTATGTAAAAAATGCAATTTGGTGCTCATGTTGCAACCTAGCAGTTTGAAGCTCCCCAAGAGTTGCTGGACAATTTTGGCGTAATTCTGTGCTCGTGTATTTCCAAGATAGTCTTTAACAATGTTTTTGAATGCCAACCAAGCATTCTTTTCATGCTCGATTTCGCGGAGAGTGGTCACATTATCATAAGGTGTAGAGATAAAACTTGACGTGGTAGAAGAAAACTAACTACAGTTTTGAAACCAGCATGCCTAATTAACTATCAAACTGCTCAAAAACCAAACTCAACAGAAATTGTGTTACAAATTGTTCCCCAGTGTAATTAAAGAAAATTAGAACGTAGTCATCCCTACCGTATGACCATCTATCAGGAACTTATCCTACGCATAGTATCCTTTTGGTAGTGATTTGCACATGACTCATTCTATTTAACGTTACTAGAATTTCGCCTCCGATCATTTTCTTTCTTATTGCGACGAAATTTTCAAATTATAATGCGATTCCAGGCGAGTACGTCCTTTTTCGATCTTGGAAGGCCGTATTTCTCGACGCTTTTTATTGCTTCAACTAATATTGCGTCCACGTCGATCGGGCACCCCCTTATATAAACGTCTTCGGAAAGCTATAAAATTCCTTTGAGGTGAAATATATTTATGTGTGCGCGACCTCTCCTCCACTCATGTATGTGCGAATGTATGTGTGTGTGTGTTAGATCGTATGCTGCGAGAGGGAATGAGGGAAGAGAATAAAAGAAGAAGAAAAAGAAAATAGCCCGCGTGCGTTCGACGAAGACGCGAAACGTAGCGGAAGCGAGACAGAAATAGAACGATGGTTATAGATTCTGTCTGTCCATTTCGGAATGTCATGTTTTATCGGTGCGGTTTCTTTCAGTTTGACACGAAATGGCGCCGGTTATTGGATGCCGGCGTCGACCAATACTCGACGCGAAACGAACATCATATAAATTCCAAGAGATGGACGTCCGCATGCCCTCTCCGCTATCCTCCTCTACCTCCGTTGCTGCTACCACCGTTACTGCTACTGCTGCTCCTGCTCCTGCTCCTGCTATAGACCCGTAGCATAGACGCGACTATGTTGTATGCTGTACGTGTGCTTCTGTATACACGTGTGTGTACGGCTTGAACCTTTCCCTTCGCCACCCTTTACCACCCCCAAAATGGGGGGAAAGGGAGGGGAGAACCAAGCGGTAAGTTCTAAGGGGAGCAACGTTCAAAAACGAACGGACACACGCATACACATGCATTCAGAATATAACGTTATCTAAAATGTGGTACGCTGTAGCAATAGCACAAAGTATGTATAACCATAACATGCAGAAATCAAGGTATTAGACCTTCTGGAGCATCTAGTAAGGATTTATTTATCCTTCTTTTTAGAATATAATAGGATATAATTTTTTATTGTCCAACAGAAGCTGCAATTATAGGACAATGATAAATTCATAACAAAGGAGAAGTTGCATTTTCGACATGCGATGCTTTACGAGTTTCGGAAAGGAATAACCGTTGGCGCTGCAACAAAAAACAATCAAGAGGTTTATTTGAACCATGCACCAGCCGTTCGAATGGTAAAGAAGTGGTTTGCTAAAGCAAACAAAGCACCCATTTCAACGGAAAAGGTTGCTGAGACCCTGAACATTGATCGATCAACCGCGTTTCGGCGTTTAAAGAAGATGGGACCCACTCTGAAGCTCGATATTTGGTTACCGCATACCTTGTCCGAAAAAAACAAATTGGGCGCATTTCCGCAGCCGCTTCTTTGCTCGGACGTCTAGAAAAAGGGGATTGTTTGGACCGTTTAGTGACTGGCGACGAAAAATGGGTCCTGTATACCAACGCCAAATGCAGGCGTACTTGGAAAGAAGCAAATGAAATAGATGCAGTCGCCAAAGCCGGGTTGCATCCAAAGAAGGTATTGCTGTCCTTTGGTCCGTTTGGTGGGATTGCCAAGGTGTTATATTTTTTGAGCTGCTTCCTTTTGGCCAAACGATTGTTTCAAAGAAGTACTGCCAACAACTAACCAAATTGGACACAGCAATCAAAGAAAAACGCCCAACCCTGGTTAATCGTAAAACCGTAATCTTCTACCATGACAACGCCAGACCACACACTTCGAAAATGACGCTGGACAAATTGGGACAGTTTTAGGATTTTGTTCTGCTGTCGTTGTATGGTATTTATATTTCTTTTAATTGCGTTGTTCTATATGTTTATTACATAGTTGTTTCTTGATGTGATTATTGCGTGGTATACTGATTTTCTCGTGTTTTTTGGGAGGATGTTCCGTACTTTATTTAGTGCCACTATGATTTTTGTGTTAGTCTTTACTAATTGGTTTATGTGCTTGTCCCACTTTAGGTTGTTTTGTATTGTTATTCCCAAATATTTGATGTGTTGTACTTCTTGTATTTTTTGGTCTTTGATCTTTATGTTAAATTTGTGTCTTTGTTTTGTTGGTGTGAAGATTATGTATTTGGGTTTGTCTCGGTTTATCGTTAGTAGGTTGTTGTAGCACCAGTCTTCTACTTTCTTGATGTCTGGGTTTATGTTGTTTTGTAGGGTCTTTTGTTTTGTTCCTGTGTATATTAGGCATATGTCATCTGCATACGCGAAGATTTTTCCTATGAGTGGTATTTCTAAGAGGTCGTTTGCGTATAGGATATATAATATTGCTGGTAGGTTTCGGCCTTGAGGTATTCCGTATTCAGTGGTGGTGGGTTGCTTTTTTCGCCGTTTATTTGTGTTGTTTAGCTTCTGTTTTTTTATATAGGATTCTATTAGTGTTAGTTCTTTATTTTGTATTCCTAGGGATGGCAGTTTTTGGATTATTTTGGTTTTGGAGATTGTGTCGAAAGCTTTTTTCATGTCAATGTAGATTGCTATTACTGTTTCTTTTTTTTTTCTAAATTGGTTCTCACTTCATTGATCATATCTAAGGCTGCTGATGTTGTTCCGAAATTTTTTTGGAAGGCATATTGTTGTTCGTTTGTTATTTGATTTTGCGCAAGGTATGCGGAAATTCTAGTTTGGATACATTTTTCTAGGATTTTGTTTAAAGTTGATAGTAGTGCTCTTGGCCTGTAATTTTCTGCTTTTTCTTTGTCTCCGTTTTTGTGTATGAGTCTGATGATAGTTTGTTTGATGTAGTCTGGGTAAATGCCATTTTTAAAATATCTTGTTTATTATATTTACTAAAATCGGGGTGAGTTTTTCTTTGTTTTCTTTTAAGATCTTATTGGTGATTGTGTCAAATCCTGGTGCTTTTCTGTTCGTCGTTTGAATTCCCGTAAAATACTTGTTTACGGGACCGAACTTCAAATAACCCCAGGCAAATAATTTGTTTCTTTTACATCTAAATTTGCAACTTGTATACAAAATCATTTCATCGTATGCATACGATAGCTTATATTGAAGGATTTTTATTATTATTAATCTCACACTACCACGTAGTGCCAACTTATTATTTAAAATTTGAAATAACTGTCCTATTACTACCAAGATCCTGCAATGTCTAATTTTATCTCGAGAAAAGGTTCAATCTTCGAGTGATATAGAGTATAGCAGTAATCATAGTAATACAGTGGTAGCAGTAATACCAGCAGGAACTATTGCCGTGTAGTAGGAGCAACACACTCGTCAATATTCGGCGAGAGGGGCGGCAAGGGGAACCGCCTGGTAACGCGCGCGGAGGGAAAGATGCCTCGAAGTGGACAGTCCATTTCTCTGCGCGGTGGCGGTGCGCTTTGCCGGCCACAAATCATCCTTTTGCTGACCCCTCGACGCGTTTCCTGAAGGAGAGAAGAACGCTTTCACGTAGCTAGGGGAACTGGGAAAGGAGAAGGGACGTGGTATGCGGCCGAAAAACGGGGAAGAGGGGTGCATTCCTTACTTCGTATATTGTACAAATATCTCCCTTTATAAACTAAGCAACGAGAAAAAACTTCACAGCCTCATAAATTGTAAATGTTTGAATTATGTTTTTCGATAATGTCGAAGCTACTGTCAAATAAAGAATCCTACTGACTGCGCCACTTTTTCTAGACAAGAGAACCTAAGACTAATATTATTCTTAGATTGAGCAACGTTTTTGAAAAGACCTAACTTTATGTAAAGTGGAGATATAAATAAATTCAGTTAAATACAGCCTTGGACAAAATTATTAGGCACCCCTTATATTTCGCTATATTAGAAAACTGATGCCATCTATGCAGTTATTTAATCATTCAGGTAATTATAAATAGTATATCTAGATATTCCTCGGAGAATTACCGAGTTATATCGCATGTTCGGAAGTTAATAGAACTTATTGTGTTTCGCGCTGTTAGTTACGACAGTAATGTGAGGGTGTAAGAACATTTGTGGGCCATTTTAAAGCAGAAGGTACGTACTCGAAAATGTACGTCCAAACAATAGTTAGAAAGAGCAGTAATAGAGGAACGGAATAAAATGTCAGCTTCTACTAGCCCGAAACTTGTTGCCAGTTTACCGAAAAGGATAACTGCTGCAATAAACTCCCATGGGGGATCAACTCGATATTGAATTTTATTTTTTTTTAAATAAAATATTACATTTATACCATCCGTTTCATTGGTGAAAGTTGAAATATACACCAAATGCGAGGGTGCCTAATAATTTTGTCCAAGGCTGTATGCCTCTGAGCTTTAAATACTAGGTTCCCACGTGAATAAGAAAAGTTATCAGGGTAATTTACAGACTTTCTTGAGATACTTATTGAGTATCAGCCACAACACTACACAAACTGTATGATGGTGTGATATACATCTGTGTTAAGGAAGACAACGCAATTGTTTTACATTTAGTAAATTTATTTCTCGACATATTCTTCTTGTAGCTATATGCACTTACAATTAGTCCAGCAATGTTCCAACTTTTTCAATCCATCTAAATAGTAAGATTTGTCGAATTCGAAATAGGCCTCTGCTTCGACAATGACCTCTTCATTTGACGTGAACCGTTTTTCGCCAAGCCATTTCTTCAAGTTTGGGAAAAGAAGGAAAGGGCATCAATTTGTATCAACTGGACTAGTTTTGCTGTCGCAATTTTCGACGAGTGGGCCGGGGCATTATAATGACGGTAGAGAATTTTTTTCTTCACTAGATGAGGCCTTTCTCCCTTCAGTTCGGCGTTGAATCGGTCCAATAAATCAGCATAGTACTATCCCGTGATTGTCCTTCCCTTCTCAAAATAATCAATTAAAATTATTGCGAATCCCAAAAAAATCGTCACACATTCAATTGAGATGTTCACCATGTTAGTAATCTCTCAAATTTTCACCCGGCGGTCTGCTAACACGATATCACAAACTTTATTGATCATATCATCCGCTCAATGGGACAACCTGGCCGCTCCTCATCAACGACGGATATTCGGCCACGCTTAAATTTGTTAAACCAGTATCTGATGGCAGTCATCGAAGGTGCGTCGTTTTCCTATCCAAAAAAAGAAATCGAATCACTGACCGGTATTATTCTTTTTCAATGATTCCATAAATACATAAATTTGCTCCTTTTCAACAGATCTCGTTGAATTTCTCCGAAATTTTGACAGACGTCGACTAAAGAATGGTACTAACAATGGTGTTACAAAGCGCCATCTGTCTCCAAATACGGGTACTTCTCATACCATCCTCGTATGACGGCTTCTGTTATTACCAAAAATCCAATTCGCCAATGTTTCTAAGTACGGATTTTAAAATCTACGTGGATCCTAAAATGAATTGTTTCAGAAACCTGCAATAAAAATGCTTAAATAATGACTAGAGTAACCAAAACTTGCGGACTCGCATAGGCGTCGGTATTACGGGTTAGTATAAGAATACGAAAGATTCATAATAAACTTACTTGCTAATTATTCAACAAATTAGAGGCATCAGGATGTGAACTACTGTAAACTTGCATCATTGCATATGTTTCCACAGTTACTTCTTTAAACCTTGTGCGTCGACAAGAAAAAATATTCTTATACATAGAAAACGATCTCTCCACATCTAAGGAAATTACATTTGCATGTAGAAACTGTTTTTCAAAATCACTTAAAAGTTCACTATTCTTACACTTATTATAAACGGCCTCTAAAGTATTAAAATCGGGATTTTTCCTTAAAACATCTGCCAACTTTTGACTAGCGCATAATCCTGGCGTATCATTTAATGTGTGTAATTTATTTCTTACACTCTCCACTATGTCTAATGATTCCTGCAATGACAATTCAGTACATTGTAGTTTTCCGATGGCATCTAGTAATACTGTATAATTGGTACATGTTGTTGTTAAATCTTCTAAAAGTTGAGGAATTTGAAACTCTCTTTGACTTTCTCTAATTGCTCTGGATTCATTTAGATTAAATCGCATTATAACTGATTGAATTTGTTGAAAATGGATCAAATAGTAAGAAGCTGCTGTTAGCCAAGTACCCCATCGCGTTAAAATTGGTTCAGGAGGTTCTGGAATACCTGGACAAAATTTACGAAATTCTTTTAAACGTTTAGGAGATTTTCGAAACACTGCTTTAGTACTTCCAATCATCCGATCAACGTTTCTGTAATGTTGTCGAACAACTTCACCAACTAAATGCAAAGCATGCAGCACGCAGGTTATATGTATTAAGTTAGGAAATATATGTTTTAAGGATCGCCCAACACTTAACATCGTTGCTGTACTATCTGTCACAATCATCACAACTTGATCTTGGGCAATTTTAAATTTTTTCAAAGCGTTCATTATCACTTTTTGAATATTTTCCGCGGTACATTGTTGAACACGTTTGCAAGCTAACAAATATCGAGATGCTGTGTTCTCGCTAGATAAAACGCGAGCTATTACATTCACAATACTGTTTTTCTTTATATCGGTCGTCTCATCCACGGTAATCCATATTTTTTTGGAACACAAATCACGTTTACACACATTTTCTAGCATCTCTTTCATTCGCGGCAAATGATTCTGTAATTGTGTTTGTGAGGGTAATGGGTACTTTGGAACGTATTGTCGCCAAAACGTTTTAAAAGCTGCTTTTCTCACCAACGACAACGGAAGATTGCAAGAGGTAAACATAATTAATAAATGTATGAGGAATAGTGTATAAAGTATTTCAGTTCTTGCATTTCTTATATGCTTAAAACCATTGACACGCCTCTGGCAATCAGTTCTGTCCAATGCAGCCAAACGAACATTGCATATTATGCAAGAAGCTGCACTACCGTCATATTTTAAATGGGGAAAAAGTGACACATGCTTATGTACATTAGTAGCAAATCTATTACGAGGCATTGTTTTCTTAGGTATGTAAATATTAGTTCTATATGAAACGATACGCTAATTATATACTTGGTATAATACTACAACACACAAAAAACACCAGCTATATTTTCAAAAGCGACACGTAAGTACATAACCTTGACCGTTCGACTAATCTCTGCAACAGCTCAACCGGTACTAAAACGAAATCTCTCTCAGCGCGGTTGAACATGATTTATATTCAAGGTCGACACTACATGCCTGCTTCTCTACCGGTTTAGTTTATTTATGAATTTTTCGTATTCTTATATTAACCCGTAATACCGACGCCTATTCGAGTCCGCAAGTTTAGATTACTCTAATAATGACATTCAATCGGATTTCAGAAGAAACTATAGTAACCATCTGAAAAATCAATTACAACTTTACTATCCTTCTACTTCACTTTTGGTGTTCGACTCCCATGTTAAATTTACACCCTGTGCATTGCAAACGTAATCCAGCGCACTTTAGTTGTTAGTTTAACGAAGGCTAACTTAACAATTGTTCGGCGGCAAATTAATCTGGGAAGCGTCCCAGCATCGTCCCGGAACCCTGGACTTCGTTCCTCGCGCTCCTCTTCCACCCCTCGACGCCGTTGCCGCTGCTCACCGGCCCAAAACAAACTACGAGCCAAACTTATATTGCGGCTATTAATTTTAGTAACCGGCTAGGTCCGGTCGTTCCTTACCGTCTAATTGTATCACCGTGAAATAAATTGCGCACGATGCATTAATTACACCCCCCAGTTTTCCGTAACCTATGTATAGCATACGTACATTGCTAACGTAGCTACATAGCTACCTTTCTAGCTACCAAGCAGCTACATAGACCTTACGTCTGCGTCTGTATTCATGGAATATGTGCTGGACGTAGCGTAGGGTGGTCGCCACGTCCATGCCGGCATCCCCTCTTTCCCCTTAGCCCCATTTCGGTAGTAGCCGGACAGGTTTATGTTCTGTATGCCTTTATGTTGTATGTATGAAGCATGCGGAGCGATACGAGGGCCATATATTACCGGGCGACGTGTGCCGGATTAAAAACAGAGCACGTTCCTCTACAGGCGTTCTGACCATCGTAGTACATACACATAAATACAATGCACCTTCTCCTTGCGATGCTTTGATGTGTATTCTTCGCAATTAATTTTAAAGTTTCGCAAAAAATATGATTCGAATTATAGAGAAAAATATCCAGATAGAGTGAATTTTTTGTTAATGTCAAGTATTTTAATATTGAAAGGAAATCTTATGAGGACGATGAATAATATGTGTATTGCTTGATACTCCAGATAGTCAATAATATTAGAAATATGAAGAACAATATCTAAAAGACTATCTTCGGTGGAGGAGTTCCTAGACTCTCATTATATTGATCATAACTTCTCTTTCAGTTATCAAAATTTTATTCAAAAATGTTTTTAAGAGTCGTTCTAAGTAGCAGCCCGAACGATTTTGGAAAGTATAACACGCACAATGGTATCTCCGTTTACATCAGTATCTTTTTACGGAATTTTTGGGTTACAACGCATACAGATTCGGCAAAATTTGCATGCGACTCGTGTACATGTTAGAAAGTGATAGTTATATACTCAGTGACATAGAAATTGCAACAGCTAGAAAGGGTTGGAATTTCCGGATGAAATTTGGTAGGAATATTTACCTATGTAATAGTAATAAATGATCAAAATTTGAATACTCTCAGTGAAGCAATAAAGTTGTTATTAAGGTTTTTACCTCTCTCTCAGCACTGATATTGAATGTATTTTTTTGCGGTGTTTTTTATAACTTTCTCGATTTGTGTTGTTGTTCTCATTGAACTGGGGTTCAGTTAAGTGTTAGCTATGCCTAGAGTAAGAAGACGAGCAGTGTATCGACAATTAAGCGAATTCGACAAAGGTCGAATTATTGGTTTCCGCGAAGCTGGTTTTTCATTTAGGGAAATTGCTAACCGTATAAATCGAAATCGGTCTACTGTAATGCGAGTATGTCATACACGGTTTGAAGATGGCCAGGAACGTTGTATAAGAGGAACCGGGGCTTCAAGAAGAACGAATGAGCATCAAGATGGTCGCTTAAGACAACTGTAATTTAGACACCGATTTTCCTCTACTCAGGCAGTTGGTGACCAATGGTTTGGTGAAGAAAGTCGCCATGTAACCCTTAGAACAGTTTATCGCCGAATCCGAAGTTTTGGGTTAACATCATATCATCCGCAACTTGTGCTTCCTTTGACTGCGGAACATTATCAGCAACGGTTACAATGCTGCAATGGAAGATCTCAGTGGTATCTTGAATGGCGTCGTGTTGTTTTTAGTGACGAATCAAGATTTTGTTTAGGCATCCACGATGGTCGTCAGAGAGTCAGAAGAAGACGGGGTGAACGACGGAATCTTCAATTTACCGTTGAGAGGCACGTACACCGCACTGTGGGTGTTCTGGTTTGGGATGCGATTACTTATGGCAGCAGGTCTCCCTTCATGTTCATTCGAGGCAATATGACAGCACAACAGTACATTGCGGAGGTGGTTGGAACACATCTCCTGCCATACTTACAAGGGCTCGAAGATCCATTATTCCAGCAAGATAATGCACGTCCTCATGTAGCAAGGTTTTCCTTGAACTTCTTTGAACAAGCCCAGATTAATCTTTTGATCTGGCCTCCAAGATCTCCAGATCTTTCTCCCATCGAACATGTATGGGACATAAAGGGTAGAAGGTTGCGAAACTTGCAGCGTCCTCCTTTGACTTTGGAGGCTTTGAAACATGAGGTGCAACTTGCATAGGAGGCAATACCCCAAGACGAGATAAACCACCTTATTCAATCAATGCCACGGCGTGTAAATGAATGTATTATTCAGAGAGGCGGCCCCGTACATTATTAACAATTATTATAAAATTTTGTTTAACTAATAAAGATTTTCCTTCCAAATTTTGATCATTTATTGCTTTTACATAGGTGAATATTCCTACCAAATTTCATCCGGAAATTCCAACCCCTTCTAGCTGTTGCAGTTTCTATGTCACTGAGTATAGTTTTCTCATTGGATTCCAAGACTCCCTACCTTCTACTCTTCTATCAGGAACGATAAAAATTGCTCCTGGTGCAATTCTGACTGTTCTGACCTTACCTGTTCATCTAAATTTTCCAATGGAACATGCAACTCGTGCTCCGAGTGCTCTGGAAGAAGAAGTTGACAAACTAATATAACATGCGCCCTTTGACAACACAGTTAAGGACCTGACCTCCTGAGGAAGGGAAGTGTTCAGACCCAGTTCAGACCCAAGTTGAAACCAATGTTCAGACTGTTCCTATTAAAGTAGAACGGCGCCACCTAGTAGTAGTATAACTTTGACAGCTGCTAGATTTAACATCCGTTTAAATAATCACATGTTTCTTAATTCCAATCTGGCAAAATAAAATTCTTTTGACAGCTTTTAAATTCAAACTGTGATTTCGTTATCGTAGAAAACTATTCACGTTTTATAACTTCGCCAAACTATCCCCATCAAATAAAATGTTCTTTAAGTGCATTTCATTCATTTTACATGTGCGTTTGTTTCATTAACTCACAGGCAGAATTAGTGACACAGATTCAGCCGTATGACGCCGCAAAATCTTTCTTTTTACGTTGCCAATTTTATATCTAACAAGATGCAATGCTTTATGATCCCACAAAATGAGTAAACTGTAAAAGTTTTTTGCTGAATTTCCCGCCGGTATTGTGGATGATGAAAGTAAAAGAACATTTTTAATACATCTACGTCAGAATATTAGGTTTTGGTTGTGTTGAAGGCAACCTAGCACTGATTATACTCTACTGTTCTGAGAGGAAGAGGGAACCTGATCTCGTTTCGGGATTAGTTATTAAATTAAACGGCAACGGACGTTGTTATCATCTGCATGGCCGAATGGAAATGTTCTGGTCTTCCTTCACGGGGTAGTCGAGGGTTAGATTAGTGTGAAATGACCATGTGACGGCGGTAGTGGTAGTAACTGCGTTGGTAATGCGGTAGCCATAACGGGAACCCTCTTTGTCGTCCTTCGATCGTTAGGAACGCGAAGAAAGAGGAAGGATCAGGTGCGGGTATCCGTCCGTAAAACGGCTACTAATCAAATCATGTCGGCCGGAGCAAGATCATTACGTCGTTTAAGCAGAGGAAGAGGAAGTCTCTGCGTCTTAATGCGCAGCATGCTAGCTTCGTTCTTGAAATTTATCTGTACGAAGTATGCAATAAATAGAAATAAATCTATAATCTACTTGATGATTAAATTTACTCCTGCAAATAGATGTTTATGGGCATCGTTATAATATGCAATCCTATTTTCTTAAGATCAAAATATTTGTATTATATTTCTTTAGTTGTGAATAAAACAAAGATAACTTAATTATTTCTCAACCTAATGGTCTTTTAGAAAAATATTTGGACAGGTCGATTTTTATTTCATTTGAACCCTTGATGCTTTATTTTTGTGGCTGTGACGTCATAACTGCCTCCGCTATGGCGTCATAGTTTTGAAATGGAGCATTGCAAATTTCTTAATTTTTGAATTCGGCATGAACAACTAATTTAAAAAATATTTAATTGCACTTATAATGCATTCGGTCGTAGGGTTGACTATGGAAACCCACGAATTTTTGAAACATATGTCCCGAATTTCTTAAATAATAATAATAAAGTTTTTTTCGAATATACATAATCTGTATATACAGAAAACAGTTTAAAATAAAAAGAAAAATATCTAGAAATTGTAACTAAAATATTCCCCTAAATTATATGGTTTAATATCCACCACAGTTTTAAAAAGTTAAATTTCAAATTTCTTAAAACTAAAATTTGTAATATACGCTGAAATCAGATTATAGGTTTCAAGGCTACGGTTATAGTGGATGCGTATTCTGACAAACACGACCAATTGTTGTTCAGACCCCCAAACAATTGGTCGTGTTCGTCAGAACGCCAGTTCGTCAGAATACACATGTGATTTTTTTCGTGAGCATTTAGGTAATTGTGGTGTACATACCGGGGTACATTTCGATGTAGAAGCCTCTTTATTTATTTGAAATAAATAGAAAGTACAAGGTGACCACGAGGAACATTTACATTTTCAAAAAATCAAAACACTATCAATTTAACAAAAAAAAAAATTATTCAATTTATCTAACATGTTTGTTGGGATACGCCATTTACTTTATGTAGCGAAAATGATGCAATTTTCAATTCTGTCCTTGAAGCTCCTCCACACTCGTTCCAGTGTCTCCTCTGTGATCAATTCTGCCTCTCTACGAATTGCCGCCTTCAAGTCAATCAAATTACGGGGTTTATGTTGATAAACTTTTTCCTTTAAATATCCCCACAAAAAAAATCACACATGTTAAGGTCAGGAGATCGAGGAGGCCAGGGCACACCTCCAAACCTGGAAATCACACGACCTGGAAACAAGTTCCGCAGCAAGTTCATCGATATCCTCGACCGACCACTTTTCCATTGTGACTAAGATACCTAAATGGCCACCTCTCGGGAGTTCAATGCTCTCTCCTCCACCGTGACACGGCAACCCAGGCTGGGTAACCGTCCTATCCAAAATGTAAATGCTCCTCGTGGTCGTACATTTTGACTTCCATCGGTGAATTCTGAAAATCTGTAATTTTTTTGGAATTTCCGACGTAGGTATGAAAAAATTTCGTCTCAGTAAGGAATCGAACCTGACACCTCCTGCTTGCAGGACGGGCGTATTAGCCACGGTAACCTTGATACCAGGAACGTTCACTTTTTAATACGTTAATTACGTCGAAAATTCCAAGGAAATTACAGATTTCCAGAATCCATCGACGGAAGCCAAAATATACTAATTAATTAGTGCACTTGTCATATAAAAATTAATAAAATTGTCTGTCGAAATACTATGATATATATGCAAATAAAATAATAAGTAGATATTAAAAGTAGGCGTTCCAGGCATCAAGGTCCCCGTGGTGTAGTGGTTAGCACGCCCGTCCGGCAAGCGGCAGATGTCAGGTTCGTTCCCTTACCGGAACGAGATTTTTTCAAGTATTTAATTATGTCGGAAATTCCAAGAAAATTACAGATTTTTCTAAACATATGTTGTTTAACGGGCACCCTGTGTCCCTTTTTCCCCTACTAAGGTCAAAGATCTTGAACTGATTCGACTGCAAATTTAATAACGTTAGCCGCTAAATATGACGGATTATCGACTCCCACGCACGAATTTGAATCAAAATCGCAACCCTCATCATCATGCACTCGCACGCTACCCTCCTACCCTTCGTCCCGCTATTCAGCAACCGCCACCCCCTATATACATTCGATGATTCCGATGCCGCCGACACCGCCCCATAACCGTTAAACTTTTCCAATTTAATCTGGCGCGCTCAGTACGCCGCCTATAATAGCCCATCAATTTGTGATTGCTTTTATCTCTAATTCGGAGTCATGACGCAATGCATTATTCAAAATTCAGAACCCCCGTCCCCCTGTTACCGCCGCTTGTCGGTCGGTCCGCCGCCGCCCGACGCTCCGTTCCCTCCGATGATGTTTATGGTTTGCAATCATGCATATATTAAGCACGGGATGCAAGGGGAAGGGAAAGGCGAAAGGGGGGCTGAGGGTAGAGGGAGCCAGCGGCGGCGTTGGTTCGCGGCAACGTAATTAAAATTGAATTAACCCTTTAAGTGCTGCGTTTCCACCTTCCTGGGACACGTCGATACGCTTTAATATGGGGATTTTGAATTTACAATTAGAATATTAGTCGATTCGTTAATTATTACTGATAGATTTTCTGTTTATAATTTGCGATTCGTAGTAGGATGTGAATTCTAATACAAATCCGAGGAAGGTGATGTTCTGATAAACTTGCAAAGGTCTTTTCATAAAATACTGAAATACTTAGTAGTAAGGAAAAGTGCCACAACATTGACCGCTAGTGTTTTGAGTAGTTTGGAAATTTCATACTCTGTAGTACAATCACTCTTTTATTCCTTCGACATATTCTATACCAATACGATGACTTAAGTTGCTTGTGGAGCTTCTTCTGTGTTAGTTTTACAACCGCAGAGAAGATACAGATCATGAAATGGTATTTTGCCGGAAATTCCTACGTAGTACGTGGATCGTTCTACTCCTTCGTATTCGACGATTGAAAGGATCATCAAAACGTTTGGGAAACTTAACTGCGTGGTCGGAAATTGCCGTAAACGCCAACAAATAGACGAACAGCCTCAAATCCCTCTAATGCATCCTGAGCGGGAGGAGAGAAAAGTGAGGATTTGTTCGTTAGTTGAAATGGGCAAATCTTGCTCTAGCCGGCAAATTGCAGACGAAATGTTAGTAGAAGTACTGTGAAACGTATTTTGAAACGCAACAAATACAAAAGTTACAAAGTTCAAAATTGCCAAAAGATTTTTCCCCTTAATAAAGTAACATTGTTCGAATTTCAATTTATTTTGTATAATTATCGAATTTATTTTTCTTTAGCTTAAATTTATAAGAATCGTTGTTTATTTTCCTACTTAGAATTACTTTTTCGTTCTCCTACATCGCACAGCAGCAACAAAATTAATATAAGAACTTTTTAACATAATTTGAGAATACAGAAAAGTACACAGTAATTCTGTATTAACATATTTTGTCAAAAAGCGTTGCGTTATAATATTACGTGATTGAGCGGACATGCGTACTGGTGCTCGCTTTATGATGTACTACGACTGGAGTGAGACTGGAATGCGCAGTTGCCATTCACAAAGGCAATCACCCGTTCGTACCGGCAACATGATGTATAATGTAATCAATGATCATTTCACTCAGTGTATTCCTACGTATGTTCCGTCAAATAATTCCTTTCCAACACGGTTTTCTTTTGAAACACGGCAGCCAATTAAACGTCTATTTAAAATATCTAGATCTAGTGGATTTAAAGTTTATATGGATAAATTCAAGGAATACAGGAAACTCGTTAGTTCTAATATTGCACGTGATTTCCAAAATTATATTACGGAAGTAGATTACTCTATTCAAACTGATCCGAGTAAGTTATGGTCATTTATAAATGAACGCAAGTGTCAAACTCGTATCCCTGGGTGTATGGTGGATAGCAAACACATCGACTCTCCTCAACAGATTGCCAATGCTTTTGCTACGCACTTTTCATCGGCTTTTGTTAACGCTGCTAATGTATGTCAAAATGATAACTTCTCGATCCAACATTCTCCAGAAAATGATGTACTGTGCGCAATAAACTTATTAAAATCGAACATGACAAATGGGTTCCGACTCAGTTCCTGCGTTTATTATTAAAGATTGCAGATACGTTTTACAAATTCCACTTTTACACATTTTTAATTTAATATTTTGTCAAAAGAGATTTCCTGATTGCTGGAAACGCTCGAAGATAATCCGTACTTTTAAACCTGGAAACAAAAACGAAATTAAAAATTATAGACCAATATCCCTTATTTGTAATTTTGCGAAAATATTTGAGGTTATGCTAGTGCTACCTGAAAAGGAAGTTCTAATTTTGCATTTAATAAAATACTCTTAAATCTTCTTGCAGCATTTTCTCTATCAATTTCGTCAGAGTAGCGGGTTCTATTTTAAGCAAGGCTTATTATAGTTGTTTCCACAACGATTCCTTGGAAATTGGAGGATTTATTTTCACCTGCCTATCGAGTTCCTCCCACAAAAGCTCTATGGGATTAGCATCTGGGCTTTGAAGAGGCCATTTCGTTATTTTGATATTGCTTTCACGTCCCACCGAATCCAAATATTCGCCGCACAGTAGAATTTGTTTCAAAAATTTCCCGGTAGCGCTCTTTTCTTCAAATTCCATCCATTTTAACGAAGCCTTCTATGGATGCGGCGCCAAAACAACCCCAAGCCATTACCGATCCGTCCCTACGCTTGACTGTAGGTACTACACATGATTCTGCTGCTCGTTCTCCTTTCGAGCTTCGAACGAACGTTCTTCTTTTGGAACCGAAGAGTTCAAATTTGGACTCATAGGCCTATAAAACATTTTTCCACTTATCAACTGTCCAATGTGTATGCTCTCTAGCCCACTGCAGCCGTTTTATTTTATTTTGCTTGCGTAAGAGTGGCTTACGCAACGCTATTCGGCCACCCTCTCTTAACCTCCTTTTCACGGCGGTTAAACTCGTTTTTCGAGCACAATATCTATTTCAGGTGCAGTTTTCCGTCTATTCCGTTTACTCGTCATAATTATTCGACGATTTTCCGCTGATGTTGTCACTTTCCGTCGTCCTGTTCGTTTTCTATTTAATAATGTGCCAGACTCTTGATATTTTTAACGTTATAGTCAACAGTTCGGCGACTTAATTTCAATTTTCTTGCGATATCTCTGTTACTTCGACCAAGATTATGTAAAGCAACAATCATTGTGCGGATTTCTAAAGGCAACTCTCTTGTTTTCGGCATTTTCATACTAATTTTAGATATTTTTATTAACGATATTCACTGTTTAAAAGAACAATAACCACTAAATCTAAATTCATAATTCTAGTTCGGGCTAATAGGAAGTTGTCGTCTTTACCTGCACTACATTAAATATTTATTAGTCAAGGATAATTGTATTAGATTTCGGGTCTTTTTATGGCTCTATGTGGACCCCTAGTTAGCGGATTAAGGAGGTTCAATGGATAACTAAGTATCAGAGGAGTCTTTTGAGAATTTATTTCATTTGATATCTTTCTTTTGCTTGTAGGTAAATAATTATACCCCGTAATTAATAATAAATAAATAATGAAGTTGGAGGAAAAGAAAAGTCTAATTTCTCACAATAACTGAGTGTGTGTGAGAATTGTGAGAAAGTGGACTTTTCTTTTCCTCCAACTTCATGATGTATTCCTCACACAGAGCCGCATTAGATCAAATAAATAAATAATTTTCTAAAATCCAAGCAAAAATGTAGATGCGTAAATAATTATGGCCGGCAGTGTATGTGACTATTGGTTTAATTACCGTTTTATATAATCTATTTCTTGCCGCTCAAGAATAAGTTTTCCACATATTTTCTGAGAAATTCATTAACCACAGAGAAACACTAGCTGATCCAAAATTAATACTTCTCAAAGCTTAGATTTGAGAAGCTTAAATGAATCATAATTATTTAGACATTTTGTCTTCAAAAATACTGATATGCACAATTTCATGCAAATTTGGAACTATTACAAGTTTAAAAAATGTTCAAGACAATTTGGTCTTTTCGCAGAATATTAAAATGCGATGTTAATTGAAATCTACAACTTCTTAAAATTTAAATTTGACATTTTCAACTATGAACTAATTTGAACATTAAACAAATACTAAATTGATGATACCCTACAAATGTTAAGTGCGAAAACGTTCTATTTATTTTCGAAAATTCTAATATTCTAATTCTATAACATACTAACGAAATTTTGGATGTTTTGCAAAAAATCTAAATATCCCAAAATACGTCGGACTATATTCCTAAGTAAAGCTTCCAAGAAGAAAAGTCATCAATATTTGTTCCAAAATAACAACTTTTTGCCTTTGATTTAATAATTCGAAGCTAGAGTAAAAAACTAAATTAAAAATATTTTGCCAATTTTGAATTGAAAGATAATGTTCTTAAATTAACTGTTATTAAACATGGCAACGCATTTTTGTTGAAATAATATTATAGTTATTTTCAAAAAGAAAATGTAGATTGTAGACAATGCTGTCTTATTAAAATAATTAATTTCAAGTAACACTTTAGATATGCTCTTGCTTTTAATTTAGGCAGAATTGCCATCAAAACAACAAATGGATTATTTGTAAAGTACCGATTGAAATAGCTGAAATGCTGACTTAGGTCATGGTCTACATTCAGTAAATTAGCTGGACTTTTGGTCACATTATAATTGAGTAATACAGGTTTGTTTCGTTTAACTTTTTTCATAAAATTAATCAAATTGTAAGCACGAGGTGAGTGTGAATTTTTGAAGCAAAACATTTAGAATCTAATATTGGTGGAGGTGCTGGCATGCAGCAAAATATACTATTCCCATATATTTCTTATATTTTTTCCAACAACATTCCAACTAACCTGCAAATATACATACACACTACTCCTTCCTTTCTTTCCTACTTGTAACAATTTCGAGCTGCTTTGTAGTAGTTGCGGCGTACGGGTCGAGACAAGCGCCATAAATTAAACGGATATCTAATAAAGTTGCAGGGATTTATCGGTCCGACGCTCCGATGAATTTGTGACGGCGTATAGTACGCCATCTGGTATCCGGCATGCAAATAACTTTTAATCGAAATCAATGACGGAACAACCGAACCGTAGAGAACGAGAAATAGTAGAGCGAGAAGGAAGCAAGTGCTGAAATACGAAGAAAAGAGAGATTGATAAACAGGGTTAGTCAAAAAAATGTTACCAATTACATAATAATACAAGGATGCTGCGATAAATACCTGTGTTAAGGAAAACAACCCCATTGTTTTGCATTTAGTAAATTTATTTCTCGACATAATCGCCTTGTAGCTCTATACACTTACAATTAGTCCAGCGATGTTGTAACTTTTTTAAGCCATCCAAATAATAGGATTTGTCGAACTCTCTCAATTATCTCTTTATGTGACCGCTTTCCACCAAGCCATTGTTTCAAGCTTGGCAAAGAAAGAAGTTACAAGGGACCAAAATCTGGCGAATATGGTAGATGAATGGGCCGGGGCGTTAACATAATGGTAGAGAACTTTTTTCTTCAGTAATAGGTAATAGGTTTTATTGGTTCATTTGGTCAAACTACAATTGATGTAGAACAAGTCAAATTGTCAAATAAATAAATGTAAATATAAAAAATATACATGTATATGTAAACCACATAACGCTGTATAAACATAAAACACAAAATAATATCATGCACAAACATAATCGAATAAATTAATTATTATGTCACAGGAGATGTTAAAAACTCTACAGAATAGAAAGCCATGCTAATTAAAAATGTCTTTAGACGCTGTTTGAATTGCATTGACCGGGCATGTTCTTTCAATGCAGACGGTAAAGCGTCATAAAAGTATCTTCCCACATAGTATGGATTCTTCCTATATAAAGCTATTTTATGGGCTTTTAACCTTAAGAAATGACCATGTCTTGTGCTACATAGATGTGTAGGCATGGATATGTATGTGGGGCCTTTTGATCTTTAGTTCAGCGTCGAATGGGTCCAATAAATCAGCATAGCACTGTCCCGTGGTTGCCCTTCCCTTCTCCAAATAATCTTAGAAAGAACTCATTCATATTACGCTTAAAAATGTCCAAACACTGCTTTGATGTTATCATGCGATTTCATTTTTGATCAATCGTCAGCAGACGCGGCACCCATCTCGCCGGTAGCTTTCTCATATTCAATTTTTCGTGAAGGTTGTTTTGCACTCGTTCAATTGATATGTTTATCTTATTAGCAATCTCTCTAATCTTCACCCGATAGTCTGCTAATACGATATCATGAACTTTATTGATCAATGGAACGACCTGGCCGCTCCTCATCAAAGACGGATGTTCGGCCACGCTTAAATTTATTAAACCAGTAACTGGTGGTACTCATCGAAGGTGCATGGTCCTAATAAACTATATCCAACTTCTCTTTGATTTTTGCACACGTTTTCCCATTCAAAAACAAAAATCGAATCACTGATCGGCATTGTTCCTTTTCCATGATTGCACAAGTACTTGCTCGCTTTCAACAACTCTCAAGACAACATTTCTCCTTGAATCTCTCCGAAATCTTGACAGACGTCGATCAAAGAATGGTAATGACAGTTGGTAATGTAGATTTTGACACAAAGTGCCATCTGCCTCTGGAACACGGGTACTTCTCATACCATCCTCGTATAATTTTATTTTGTTGTTGACATACTATGGCGACAAAACTTACTCTTGAAGTGAGAAGGAAGATTGCAGGTTGGATGGAAGTTTTTAGCTACCATCAGTAGCGAGAAATAAATTTTGAGAATGAAAAAAATTTGAGCACATGATCCGTTCCACTGTTTCCCGTAGGACATAGAATTGTTCCAATAAAAACCAACATCATACGCGTTCAACAAGGAATCTTGAATAGACCAAGAAAGCTAACTGCCAGATTATCACTGGAAACCCACATTTCTGAGCCAAACGTTCGTAGAATTCTTCATCTTGATTTTGCTGCGAAGCCATACTGCATTTGGATTGTACAGGCACTTCATGTTGCTGATAAAATTGCTTGTGTACAAATTGCACGAATTTTATTACAAATTTTGGAAGTAGATCCTACTATCTTTCCCAAGTCTGACGAATTTACGTTCCATGCCAGTGGAACAATTATAATAATAATTTTATTTGTAATTAAAATATTACAAACAGTGTCATGTATATACATACATATAAATAAATAAGAACACATTTATCATTCGAAGACCTAACTAACGCATACTGGAAAAGAAAACAGTCGCTAATCTTGGCATCGGCGCTCCGATTTATGTACTGCCAAACTTGAATCGCACATTCTTATATGGCACCAAGCATCTCGTTTTATTCGTACTACCAGCCTTACAATACCATTTTTCCTAATTACATTGGACAATCAAACCATGACTCGCAATTATCCATTTCTATTAGGCACACATTGGAGGATGCATTAATTATTTATACGGATGGAGCGAAAAACTCAGACGGATGTGGTTATGCGTGCTATGCCTGCAGTAATGGAACATAGGTTGAGGAAAGGTTTAAATTGGACCCGGCGGCTGCCGTGTTCACCACCGAGACTGTAGCAATTTTAGAGGCCTTGAATTTTGCAACCAATATACAAACAAGTTTTAGGCATGTTGTCATTATGTCAGATTCGGCCAGTGTACTACAGTGTTTACAACATCAGAAGCACCCTTTATGTACGCATCCAATCATTACGGGTATCATACGCGCACTTAGTGAATTTAGAACAAGATCTACGTGTATTGATTTCTATTGGATTAAGGGTCACTGTGGTATTCATCCTCAAGAGCGTGAGCAGCAGCAGGGTTGTGTAGATGGTAACGTCTATTGATTCATACTTGCTGATGCAGAGTTAAACAAGGTAGCAAAACAGAGCTTGATAGTCCATGAGTGGGACAGATATTGGAAAAGTGCATATTCCGCACAAGACTCACTATGCATACATTTATACATTCACTCTGTAACGAACACCAATTCATGGTACATTGGGTGCAAGACTAAAATTTGATCATGGAAGGTACCCATCCCACCTACACAGTTGAGTGTCCATGTGGTGCTGAAGAATGAAGCCGGTTAAAGAGTAATATCGATCAGTTGTATGCTTTTCTCGTGGCAGAGTCAGTTCCACTGCCAATAAATGCGACGTTTTTGTTAGGTCTAAATAAAAAACAGATATGCGACAAACTTATTAGTAGAGTTTGTTAAAAAAGTAGTACCAAGAGTGGCCCACCGCATAAAAGTAGGTACGTAATATACAATATTAGTGAAAAATAATATTGTTACCTTTTCCTGTCGTCTTGATGTCCACTGTGGCAATCGGCAACCGCCCTGGCCAAGCAACGCTTCCATTGCCGATTCATTCAGCCCTCGACGGTGTTGTTATTTGCTAGCACATAATCAATAGGCAGCTAAATTTAAATTTGTTGCATTAAAGGCTTTTCAAAATTCAAGTTTATTGGCCAAAATAATAATTTCTTACTTTATTTACCTTATACGTTGTCGTATACTTCGAAAATGATCGTTCAACATCCAGTAAAGTAAGATTTGCAAATGTCAGATATTCCTTTTCCTCATCTGGGCACTCTTGATTTTCAGTTATAGACCGAACCTTTTGTAAATCGGGATTTTTCGTTAAAATGCATCAAATTTTTGAGCAACATCGACTCCTGTAGTGTTCTCAATAGCTTGTGCAAGAATAGCTCATGGAAATTTCATCTATTTGTTGTTGAACGTCCGAATTGGAAAAAAGTTGCTGACTATCTCGAACTGCTACAGAATCATTTGAATCAAGTTTCAAGATGACATTTTCCACTTGTGAAACATATTTCTGATAGTAAGATACTGCCTGGTGCCATGTTCCCCATCGCATTATTACAGGGTAAGGTGGTGGTGGTAATTTCGGACACAATTGTTTGAATACACGGATGTGTTTGGGAGATTTGATGAACACTTTTTTGGTAGATGCTATTAACTTATCCACCATCAGATACTTCTTTCGAATGGTTTCTGCAACGAGGTGACATGCGTGTATGAGGCATGTTATGTGAAGAAGAGCCGGAAAGCATATTTTCAACATCCTACCAACTCTCAGCATTGTTGCGGCTCCGTCAGTAACGAACATTGTGGCTTGGGTTCCTGTGATACAAAATTCTCTCAACGAATCTTTAATTAGCTTGGCAAGAATGAAGCTGGTGGATCATCACGTTTTAAAGGACGCGCTACAACATGAATAACGCTGTGTTTGAGCATCAATTGTTTCATCCACACATAGGCAGATTTTCTTATTTCTCAACTCGTCTTTTATACATTCCTTTACTGTACCTTGCACACGTGGCAAATTGTATCGTAATTGCATAGATGTTGGCAGCTTCCATAAGGGAACGTACTTAGCCCAAAGAAGACGAAAGTGCTCATTAGACACTAGATGTTGTGGGATGTTGCATACACTTAACATAAAAATAAAATCATATAAAAATTACCAGTATGGAATACTGTTTCTTAAATTCAATACATGACGTTTTCTTTTATAATGTTTTCTACATTCAAACCTATCGCGACTTAGCAATCCGCTATTACATATTGTGCAATAAATATGCGGACTTCTATATTCTAATCCAGGGAAATGCCTGAGATATTTATTCACATTCGAAGGGAACGTTACACCCTTTGGGCGTCCCGTCTCCGCGTACTTATTTGGCGTGCAGCTTGCAACGTACTGTCGCTTTAAACTCTCTCGCGGTACTGTCGAGATCGACCACGAGTTGAAAATTACCCCTACCCACACCGCTACCGTTACGCTACTACCATCCGGTGCCACCTTTTTAACAAACTCTACTTATTAGTTTCTTAAAGCATCACAGATTTATATTTAAGCATAACATCTATTTTTTTCTCAACGCATCATACATATTAATTGTCTGCTGGCAAATGGGCATTGACCCCACAGGCCATAAAAAAAAATAATAATAAGAGCACATACATTTGTATAAAACATGTGACAACAAAAAAATACGAGTGAGAAATGTAATAGACATGCAAACAAAATAAATAAATAGTTCACAAGGACGAAATAAAATAAAATATAATAAAAAAGTCACCGGCGTTTATAATAATTTATGAATTCGTCCATGCTATAGCATTCCATCTCCAATAACGTACCTTTTATCGATCTTTTAAAGTGATCGGATGGCAATTTCTTAACGCTAGGTTTAAGTAAATTGTATAACTTAGGTCCCCAGTGATCGAAGGTGTTTTGCGTGCAACTGAGTCTGTGATACGATGTCTTTAACATGCCCCTATTTCGTGTAGTCTACTAATGGTTGAAGTAATTTTATATGTATTTGTTCCAATTGTTATGGACACGGAGCAATACGTTTTAACATATATACGGTTGATACAGTAAGTATTTTCTCCTCTTTGAAGTGGCTTCTGCATGTCTGGGAGTAGCTAAGGCTACAAAGCAATCTGATAGCTTTCTTTTGCAGGACAAATATTCTAAATACCTTAATTAACAAAGACAGCTGCTTATTTTTGGAGAGAGAATCTCTATGAATTAAGAGAACACGTTCAAGATTTTCTAAGGTTAAGGATTATGGTGTGCCATTTCGAAATTTGAAATAATCTATCCATACTTTTAAAGTAATCCTACAAGTGCTGTCGAATTGGATATATTACACAATTTTTTTAGAAGACAGACAATATGCCTCTAAGTATCTTACAAAGGGGTGTATTAGCTTCCTTTGGACTAAAGCTGATAATTTTATTATAATTAAAGTAAAAACATTCAAATTCCATATCTTTTTAACTAACCCCGTATATGAAGAGTTTAGGTAATTGTTTGGGATTTTGAGAGAAATGTTATTCTGAGACCTTTTGTTCAGAAAGCATGGAAATTCTAGGTTCCCCAAGTTGGTTGCTATAATATTCTTCTTCTATTATACCCTTCTCTTACCTTCCGCTGTGGGTCCGAATCTTCGATATAGATTTTGTGCATGAGTACGAGGCGTAGGACGAGAACGACGAACACGCGGAGAAGGTAGGCGGATGAGACGCAAGCAGAGACCCGATACGACCATGCAGATAGGAAAAGAGATCTCTCTTTTGACATGGTAATGAACGTGTTCATGTCGGGAGGACGTTGAAGCCGTCACTAATGAACACCGGGCTATGAGACGCCGGCCATGAATATTTACCAGCTAATTCGGTATTGCGCGCCGGGCGAACGATGTTCGCCTCGAAAAGGAGGCGTTCTCTACGACGACGCCGGTGATAATGACGATGTCTCCACCGTTAGTTAATATCAGCGGTCCGGGCCTCAAATGTTGATCTACACGTGCAATATAAGATTGGGGAGAATTTCTACGATATTGGAATGATAAGTCCAATAAAACATTAGGGTAGGGAGGTACATTACATTATACGTGCCGCCACGTACTGCAAGCATTGCAAGACGATTAAAAGAAGTATCTCATATTGAAAAAATCTCAAACTTAGTACAAATAGACCAGCTTCCGGAGTATAAGTTATTAATATCAACAGATAAATTTATATTACGTTATGACGGCAAATCATTGGTGTCAGTTGTTAAATGGGTGCGAAATATTTATCTAATTTCGCACTAATTCTTACGTTAATTTCGCAAATTAGCTTGCTTTCGTGGCCACCAAAATCTTCAGATCTTTTGCCTTATAAACAATATAGGGTATTATAGGCAGAAAACTCACTAACTTATTCAATTCTTCCCAGACGTTAGAAGTTCTCGAACATAACTTACAACTCGCATTGAAACCTAATAAGACCCATGCCGAGATGACTTAATGAATGTGGAAAACATTAACTTCGCAACACAGATAACTCCGGATCAATAGGTTTTTTTTTTACTGGAATGTTTGAATATAGATATACGTAGAAATTCGATCAAATAAACGATTACTGTGAAGTTAGCATTTTATTTCTGGTTACATTCTCAGCTAGTTGTAAGCGTTTTTGAAACTTTCGTGTCTATTTCAACTTCAATTTAATTCAAGTCATCCTGCACAAATTGTCCTTCCTTTCGAACTATCTCTCCGAAATAATTATGTATTACTGCAAATCAATTACCTCTAAGAATTATCAGGCTAAGTTTCTTTGTTCCGTATCCAAAAACTTCTGCACGTGCTCGTACTTAATTTGTGTCCAGTTTCCCGTATCTCAGCTCGTCCATACATACTTCCCAAGAACTATTCTGAACGTCCAGCCCACAGCAAAAACTTTCCTCCGACGTAGTACGGTTGTATTATGTAGTGTATGGTAGTATATCTCCGCACATACGCATACACATGCACGAACGTATAGCTGAAAACTCTTTTACGAATTCTGGCATCACGAAATCTTGCGAAACTTTGTTCTTAGTTCGTTTGCCTCAAGGATTGTGCGAGAGAAACGTCGCCGGAGAGAAAAGGGAGAAATTGGACGGCTTAGTTACAGGGGAGTAGGCGGTGGTGGTGACGTACAACGGGGTCAGATCGCTATATACCATACAGCGACTACTACGGCAACCTCTACACGCCGCGCCGAGGACGGAAAGGTAAATACGGAGGAGCTCAAGACAAAGAATGACAAAGAAAAGCTTTGCGGACGGGATTTGCAACGAGGTTCTGCACGGCCGTCGTCCGGAAACATAGCTGCGGCATCTTAAATAATCCAAATCGAGTAGCGTAGTTGTTGCGGTCCGTTCCCGCTTTTAATTTTCGAACGTGGAGTACGAAGAAGGAAAGGAAAAACAAAGCCTGATGGTTGCTTGGGTCGATCGATATGATTTTCTTACCGTCTTTGTGCTTACAAAGAACACATGGTAGATATGTGACATAAGAATGCTTTCTCACTGTATATTTTCGGCTTTACAGGAGCTGTAATGTTTGTGAAGAACTGTGAAAACTTTCATGGCCAGAGTAAATGACATATTTTGCAAAATCGAAGTTTTGCTTATAACTCGAAAACAAAAGATGATAGCTAATTTGTTTTATCACCAATGAATTTATCTTGAAAATAGACATCGGAAGTGTATTATCCATTTTCTTATATAATTAATAGTTACCGAGTTATCATATAAGTATCCTTTTTGCCCACCCTGTACACGCTGATTGAGAAAAATCATTGCAGAACACCTTTAAGGTTCAAAATTTTACTTTACGTGCAAAATGAAAACTGCGAGAAGGAAACAAATTATCTGTGGTTCGTTCTGAACTGAAATAAGGCTCTAAATGCAAATGCAAATGATGATGGTTATGGTAATATTGAAATTGCCAAGCTGACTGATCTCTGACGTCACCCTATCAGTTGTTACAGAAATCGAGGTACAATTTGAGTTGTCTTCTTTTTGTGTTTTGTTAGTTTTACTTCCTACTCAATCTTCGTATTCAATAAACTGTAAAATATTGCTACAATGGTATTAAAGAATATGGTTCTGAGTTTATTCCTTTTTATTTTTTATGCATTTTCCCACTTTAATGCATATACAAGTTCAGATAAAAACTTTTTACTTTGCACCTGCATCTACATTCACTGATTTATTGTAATTCTGTGCTGACAATAAAGGTTACTATTATTATATGTTAATATATAAATATATTCATCCATATCTCTTTCTGTTGAATAAAATAAAATAAAAATGTTTAGGCGAATTTTGAATGCATAGTCGGCTATTTGCTGCATATCCTCATTTGCTTCTACGTCTAAATGAGCTGTTTAAGGCATTTCACAAAGTATGTAATACTGTAGCCAATTCTCTGGAAATATAAATAAAGGATGTATTACAATTTAATGCATGTATCTTCTTTTATTTGTTTTTACGCGTGGTGACTTCCCAATGGGATATATAAGCTATGAAGCTTGTGTAAAGCGTTCGATGACTTTATTGGTATCACCCCCTCGCCGTAAAGAGTAAAAGACAGTCAATTATTTCCCAATACGCAAATGGTGGTAATTCAAAATTGTGCCGGACCCACAAGAAAAGTAATTTCTTGTGGGTCCGGCAGCAATTTATATCGACATTTCGCTGTTCACTCCTTCGGTTCTAATCAATTCTATGAAATTTACCATGTATCGATATAATTTCGAAAATATTGTGACGAAATATCGAAGTCCGCCCGATTTTAAAACTGTTTAACCTAGAAGAGGACGTAAAATTATGTATTGACTTTTTTTAATCAATCATTAAATGGAATATCAGCTTTCTAAGCTTTTATTTTATTAATTAATTTCTCAATATCAGAACCGATTATTTTGAGCAAAAGTGTATGTTGCATATATTGCTATTTTATGTTGAACTTTAGTATATATGTTATGTAAATTCAATCACTACGGAATTTATGCAACGATGTCTCTTAAAACTGTTTTGCTTGTATGCGTTACGTACAAGGTCGCGTTGCGTCATGAACAAAAACCGCTACGTCACGTCAAAATACGGGTATACAAGCCGTAAAAAATTATATATTTTTATATTTACTGCAGCGGCCTCAATCTGGACGACAGAAAGAACAACTCTATTCAGCGCAATTGGATGACATTGAAAGCTGACTTTTGCAAAGCTAACATATATTTCGCAGTTGGGCGGCCTTAAAGCTGACTTTTGCGAAGTTGGATGAAAAATTTGTCAATGTTCCGCAATTGGGCGGCCTCAAGCTGACTTTTGTAAAGTATCGATAACCAGACAAACGCATTAATCCATACACCTTGCTTAATCAACATCACAAGTCACTCACTTTTTCTTAGCCACTGCGCCCGCAAATATCTTTTGTTTTATTTAACACGCACGTGGTGATTATTTATTTCACAATACCAAGTTTAATTTGACAGAAAGAAAAATTCATAATACTCGCAGCGACATCTTGCAGCAGGAAGGCGCAACTATATTATAAAGTCAGCAATATAGGGATCCTATAATTGAGTGTAAGAATATTTCATTTAAAACAAGGAAAGCTTGTAACAGTAGTTTATTCACATTTTGGTTACAAATTCAAAGTAAGCTGGTAAAGAAAATATCTGAAATTGTTGCTTCACATTTGATGTGTTGAAGTAGAAGAGGTACAAAAATGTACAAATATAATTTGCTACAAATAACATTCATCTCAAATACGCTTTTATTAAACACAAAAAGGAAATGCCAATAAAGCAATACTTAACGGGTCACATCAAAATATAAGCTCGTTTAGTCTAAAACAGGGGTCTCCAAACTTTCCAGCCTTAGGGCAATACTGATTACTCCAGTGAGTTCCAAGGGCCAAAATCGTTTTAATTTTCCTGCCATTATCTATAATTTCTAGAGTAGTCGCCGAGTACGCGCCCTGAGCGGGCATACGCTTGCTAAATTTGCTAGTTCAGTTACTATTGTGTATTGTTGCGACCGTGACACTTGACGACATCTGGTGGTCAAAAGTGGAAATAGGTAGTGGTAGAACCCTCTATCGCTAACAGATGGCGCTAATAGTACTTTCGATAGCGCAATTGGTTCGAGAAAGTTCTGGTGTATTCCACTCACTTCGAGATGGCAGTAATTGAAGTATAAAAAGGCTAGCGGCGCGACCGTGAGTCAGTCTGCCTAGGGAAGGCGAAGGAAGCGAAACTGTCTGTTGTGAAATAAAGTAGTATTGTAAATAAAGTAGTGCGTGATTTGACTTGCTATTTTTGTGTGTGATTTACTAGTATGGAGAAGAAGCGAAAAATAGACAGTGAATGCAGAACATTCAAAGATTAATGGAAGTATCAATATTTCGTGATTGAGTCCAGTAATAAGGCGCTATGTTTGATTTGCAATGAAACCATAGCCGTTCTCAAAGAATATAACATTAAACGTCAGTATGAAACGAAACATTTTCAAAATTACTCAAAATATACAGGAAGTTTGCGGACAGAAAAATTTGAAGGTTTGAAGCGTGGATTGAAATCGCAGCAATCTTTGTTAATGAAAGTCAACATTGAACAAGAGGCTGCAACTCGTGCCAGCTTTCGTGTGGCTCTTGAAATCGCAAAACGTGGAAAACCATTCACCGATGGAGAATTGATCAAAGAATGCGTAATTGCAGTAGCCGAAGAAATGTGCCCCGAAAAGGTAAATTTACTAAAAACTGTCAGTTTGTCAGCAAACACCGCGGCTCGGAGGGTACAAGACATCGCAGAAAATATATCATCTCAACTGTCTGACAAAAATGGGCATCTTGAATTGTTTTCTCTAGCCTTGCATGAGTCAACGGATGTGTCAGATACTGCTCAGGTGTTGATTTTTATTCGAGGGGTAGATAAGAGCTATGAAGTGTATGAAGAACTTCTTGATATTGATAGTATTCATGGCACGACTACTGGGGAAGATATTTTTAAGGGAGTTGAAAATGCCATTAATAAAAAGAACCTTCGATGGAAAAACTTGAAATCTATTACAACTGATGGAGGCAAAAACATGTGTGATAAAAATAAAAGAGTGGTTGCACTCAGCAAGCTGTAGAAAATGAAGGTGGTTCAAAACCATTAGTCTTACATTGTATCATTCATCAACAGTCCTTGTGCGGAAAATGTTTGGATATGTCTGAAGTTGTAAAGCCAGTCATATCATTTAATCAGATCCACTGGGCTGAATCACCGACAATTCCCCGAGTTTATTGAAGAGATTAGACAAAATGACTTACCATATCATACTGCCGTACGCTGGCTTAGTTGCGGAAAAGTCCTTCGGCGCTTTTTTGAACTTCGAGCAGAGATCGAAATTTTTTTGAATGAAAAGCATCGTCCTCTTACCGCATTACAAAATAGCGAATGGCTGTGGAAGTTAGCATTCTATGTCGATTTGACAAAACATATGAACGAACTGAATTTGAGATTGCAAGGAAAAAACCAGCTTCTCCCTGATTTATACACTATATCAAATCGTTCCGGCAGAAAATAATACTGTTTCAATTACAATTACGTAAAAAATGTTTCACACATTTTAAAACGTGTAAAATATTCAGCCACACTACTGCGTCTGAGTTTCCCGTCGATTTTGCAATTGAAGCTTTGAGTGCTTTGAAGATAAATTTTGATACTCGTTTCTCAGACTTTGATGTCATTGCGAATGAAATTAAGATTTTTCAAAATCCTTTTGATACTGACATTGGAACCCTAGCCCCGGAACTTCAAATGGGAATTATTGATTTACAGTGCAGTGATATAATTAAGAACAAATATCAAAACTCATCTTTGTTGGAATTTTAGAGTCTTCCACTGCAACAATTTGCTAATTTGCATAAATTTGCTCGTGGGCTGTTTTCTGTTTTTGGTACTACTTACTTGTGTGAGAAAACATTCTCTAAGATGAAGTACACAAAGAATGTTTACAGATCTCAGTTAACCGATGAGCATCTTAAATCTCTTTTAATAATTGGTACAAGTAAAATTGGTCCACAACTACAAACTATTGTCAGTGGAAAATCACAATTACATAAATCTCATTATAAACTGTTAGTGGGATTCATTTCAATTATTTGTTAGTTATTATGCTTAAGTTAAACTTTCTGCGTATTATACTTGTCATTAAACTAAATTATGCAGTGCATTTCCCTATAGTTCGAAACTTGTAAATTATCCAAAAATAAACACTACTGCATGCATTCAAATCTTACAAAGCACGTATCTGCATCTCGATCCATTGTTTTTTGGTTGTTGCTGCTTTTGCACTCGTATAATTGTCCAATTAGATACCCATCAATAAGAACAACAGAATTGATAAGTGTTATATTCTAAGTAATTGAAAAAAATACTCCAGTAAATTGACTGCATTGCAAATTGCCCTAACTAATGATATTTACAACTAAATGATTCACTTATGCTTTGTTGATTGATCAAAAATACAAAATCAAGTATATCTTTGAAACAAAACATACTTTACCATCGCAAAAATTTGCTAATGACTTTTGAACACACGCTATGTAATCATGGTACCAGTAACTAAAAATTCTTCTGTATTGACCTCCAAAAATCATAATAGGGTTTTCAAGAAAGTTTTCATCATTTACCATCGCATTTTCTTGATTTTGGTATGTTCACGAAAATTACTTCATCGCAGCATCCCAAATATTTTTTTGCATTTTCACCATCATCATCACTTTGCTGTAACCACATACAATTTTATGTTCAAAATCCTTATCTAAGAATACCGCCCAAGAAACAATCAAACGGAAGTCGTAATTTTCCATTCCATCCCTTCCGGCACCTGAACATTGATTAAATCCACCGCCTTCGAGGCGTTAAATAAAGAAATCAAATTGCGAACTTTGCCTATAACAAGAAGGCGGTCTCTATCGCGGCTATCTTAATTAAGAAATCATATCGTGACTCGTCGAAATGAACAGCATACCCGAGGAAACTTCTAAATCCCATCCAAACTACGCGATCGAACGGAAAGAACGGAGAATTCATAGATGTCCTTTTTTTCTCCTCCAATAACATCGGGAAAATGAAGAAAATAGTACAAAGAAAACGACTAGAAGAAAGATGCTGAAGATCAAGAATAAGCGAAGAGTGTAGAAGAAAGTTCTCGTCTTTAACTTTAGTTCATTCGAGTCTTGTTGTTGTTCCATTCCGAGTCCAAGTCCGGGCGGGCGAACCTCGAGTGGAACTGGCCGTCGGGGCCATCTCTTCGGGACGCAAGACCATCAAACTTTGATAAGTTTTCTTCGTGCCGATGCATGTGTGTGCGTGAGTGTTGTACGCGAGCGATGGGCCGCAGGGCTCTAGCGTGCGGTTGTAGTGGACTCTCCAGCTCTCATACAGCTCCCTCTACGCTTACCTCCCTTGCCATCCCCGTCCCTGCTACCCTCGAAACAACGCCGGACACCGGTCATTTTTCTCTCGCATTCAATCTACGCAAGCCGACCAGCTCTTTTCTTGGTTCTCTTCTCTCGCTTCCGACAGATTTTCTTATTTTTCGTATTTCCTTTTTTCTCGCCCGCGTTTGTCGTTTGTTTTTCTTCTCTGTTTCTCCCGTTCCTGTACGCCGTAAGAGATTAAACTGAGACATTGATGATGTATACATATTGTAATGTTTTAAATCAGGGAAATTGATCAAAAAAATTGAATTTTTATAAATTAGTTAAATGATTAGATGAACTGGGGTTTCGGAAGTGTTCTTAGACTCTATTTCTGCAATTGTAAGCGCATTTTTATATCAGTAAATGGAAATTAAAAAAAATTAAAACTGAAAAATGAAAACTAACCTGGATTTCTAAGACGATGTCATATAAACTTTATGTTTATACGGGATTCACGGGGAACTGCCAATTCTCAAACTTCCCAACCTTCACTTCTACCTTAAATATTTATTATGATTTGAATATTACACACTTTGAAACTTGAGCACAGTCAAAATACGAATTACCTCGATGAAAACTTGACCAAATGATAATCAAATTAATTGGCGTCCCTTCACTGCATTATTTTAATCGCGATGGCGATTGTTTTGTCCACAGCAAATTTTCCAAACATAGGCAGTCAAATGAAAACGAGACAGATGGAAAAAAAAGTAAGTAAACTGTTTATTATTCCAAAAGTAATCACGATAACTGTTAATACATTTATTCCACCGTGAGACAAGAGGGTCAATGCCTTCATGGAAAAATGTTTGCGGTTGCCCACGGAACCATGATTGTATCCAGGCGTGTACCTCTTCATCCGAAACAAATCGACGGCCACGAATGCCTTTCTGCAGAAGTTTCGCAGGGAAGCCCTTGCACATCCTTCATACAGTCCAGATCTCTCCCCATGCGATTTCCATATTTTTGGAGCCCTGAAGAAAGACATTCGTGGCCGTCGATTTGCTTCGGACGAAGAGGTGCACGCCTGGGTACAATCATGGTTCCGTAAGCAACCGCAAACATTTTTTCATGAAGGCATTGACCGTCTTGTCTCACCGTGGAATAAATGAATTAACAGTTGTGGTGATTACTTTTTTTCCATCTGTCTCGTTTTCATTTGACTACCCCCTATAATTTGACGCTGAATTTCGGATAAATAAACCTATTTATTAATCTGGCATCATGTAATGACGACTGGATGACTCAAATATGATATTCTGTGATCCAGAATTTCAATGGCAACTGTCCAATAATAAATTTCACTGACGTACTTGACGAAAACGTTACGAAAGATATTTAATTTATGAAATCATGCTCGAAATGCCTGTTGTTTGTTGTAGGAACGTTTTTCATTGATTTTCAAGATTTGCGAAATGGAGAAATTGTACAGAAGAGGAGTTTCGTCCCTATTACCCCACAAATGTCGTTGTCTGGACTTAATTAAATTATTTAATGCACCCACTTCAAGATCGAAGGCTCGGGGAGAAATAGAGGCTTCTAAAAAAGAGCTAGTATCCGCCAGAGGAAATTTCACATTGACCGAGTGGCCATACTGAATACACTATACCTGCCCGAATGACGATGCGTTGGACGATATAAATATACACCACCGCTCACTTTCAAAAATAAATATATAATTTATTTCGTTAAAAACCCACATACATGATCAAAGCAAATTGATATATATGTCACCACCTTAAAAAGAAGAATAGCTCTTATAGGAACTTTTTACATTGTTGTCATATTATGTCAAACGTATCGCATCGGCAAATTCTCAATTAAACTAGTAATATGTTACTTTAATAATGAATGAATATTTTATAAAATTGGTATGGGTACCTTCGCACACAAACATATCAGGCAATGAAAAGACAGGCCGCCTAACAAAAAGTGACAGTACACATCCGTTGACTGGCCGCTGACCGCCAATAGAAGAAAGTTCTAGAAAGTATACGGCTTTTACCGTCCCAAATAGGGGGTTATTTCAATTTCGTAGAATGCCATTCGGGCTGACCAACGCTCCTGCAACTTGGCAACATCTAATTGATTCTATTTTGGGACCAGAATTGGAGCTTCATGTTTTTGTCTATCTTGATGATGTAGTGATAGTCACCTCCACCTTGGACGAACACGTACGAATTCTAGAGAAAGTTTTTCGTTGATTGAGGGAAGCCAGCCTTACCGTCAACCAGGAAAAGTGTCAATGTTGTCAAGATTCACGTAGATCCCGAAAAAGTTAAGGCCATTTTGGATAAACATACCCCTAAAACTGTTTCAGAACTTCGACGTATATTAGGCATGGCGTCGTGGTATCGGAAATTCACACCTCAGTTATCCACCATTGTTGCTCCCATAACTGAGTTGCTGCGGAAAAATCGCAAATTTCTTTGGAGTTCGGATTGCGAGAACGCCCTTCAAATGCTGAAAGAACGCCTTATCACTGCTCTGATTTTATCTTGTCCCGATTATACTCGTAAATTTACCCTTCAAACTGACGCTTCAGGCTATGGGCTTGGTGCGGTGTTATCTCAGAATGTTGATGGGAAGGATCAGGTTATTTGTTACTACTACTGAGTATGCTACGTGTGTTATGTGGGGAAGTCCCGCTCATTTAATACCATGTATTGCGCGCTTCTTCTTCCGGTCGAAGACGTAATAATTCGCAGACAACGTTATGTAATATTTTCTTATAACGCAATCCATTTAAATTGTATTCATAAAAGTAAGCAGGCAGAATTCTATTATTCTTCAAAGCGCAGAATATACGTTAAAACTCCCAGAATCTTGAATATTTCGTTTTCTTACCGCGTGCGGGTTTTCTGAAGCCCAGAAATGAAAATTTTTAGTTATGCGTTCCGTTTCTGCAAAATTTCGCTATATCACTACAAATAATATTATCCAAAAATGCATCGTCTTCTTGTGTTCGAACTAAAAACCATTCACAGAATTTCCTTCGACCACCAATATTCGTAAATCTTATATTTTTGTTTTACCAAAATTTTGTGAATTGTTTTGGACGATGTTCATGGATCGAATTAGTCGGGTATGCAGTAAAATAACCCAATGCTATAGTTTCCGAATGCTCGTCATCTACTAGAGGTTTGATTTTTTTGGTGTTTTCGTAAACCAACCAAAATCTTTATTTTTTAATGCTTCCAGTAGGTGAAAAATCGGCACGTTCTATCGATAATGCCATCGCATTAGCGATAAATTATGATTAAATTTAAATAATTTTCATTTGAAAATCCTAAGCGAGACATTTTTGTTAAACTAAGAAATACGTGCAATTATGAATAATTGTACTACAATATGAGGTACTGAGGACTACTATTGTATTTATTACTGTTGACAGTACATTTGACAGCTACCTTCAATTATTTAGCCATGGCAAACTGTAACTGATATTAAACGGTGCGATATTTAAGATTAAGGAAGTTTTCACAAAATATCTCCTAAACTATTAAATTTAGTAATAGCACTTGCTATACATTTTTGCTTTATTTTTTGACGTACAATCTAATACCGCTTAGAAAATTAGGGGTTGCTATTTAAAAAAATCGAGATTTCTCAGTTTAAATGTCTCTGATATTGTCCCCTCCTTACTGGCACACCCTGTATAATTTAGCAAATTTATCTGTTACTATAGAAACGTCGTTTTATAAACATTACCAGCAAGCAAAATAATTTCTTTGGCGTATTACAATTTGTAAGTTATTTGAAAGCCTGTGATGCACCACATCTGTTAAACTTTTTCGAAAAGTTGTAATATCTCTTTAAAAATGAGTTTTAGGAATAGGGTGTGTTCCATAAAATAATTTTATAATTTAACACAGAATCTAAATTTGACATAATAATGGTAGTGTTCCGTTTAAAATAGGGAAGTTCGATGCTACTTCCGGTATAAGAGAGAGATACCGGCAGTTGAAAATATTTTGGCTGAGCTAATTTTAAAAGCTAATTTGTGTACGTAAATTTTCAAATTTTTATTTAACTCTCTTCTACATGTACTTTTAACCGTCATGACATATCCGGTATATTCTTTGAAATTATCATTATTATTATAATACTAGAAACCTTCATGCTTCTCCAAATAAGGAAAGAAAAACACAAAAAAGGGCTTCTTCAATTTCAGCATAAAAGGAAGCACAATTACCGTTGACTGAGACGATGTTCGCCGCACTCTTGATGTCATCATTCATGTTTAATTTAAAAGACCCGCTTCTCTTCAACCGTCGACAACATTGCCCTCGCCGTCTCTCTCTCCATAAATATTAAACGTAAACGAAAAGAAATTAAGCGAGATGAAGTTCGGGAAAAGCAAGACGAAGCCCGCGAACAACCTAAAGGAACCGAGGAGAAGATCTGAGCGACTCGCATTTCCATCATTAGAGGAGTAAATACGGGAGAGCGAGAGAACAGAGAGGCTCGGGGACCCTCTCTCACTCGGATTTTACCACAAATTAACTTTTGATACGGTTCTCGGCGGAGATATAAAAAGCCGAAGTTAATTCCCGGACAGATCTCTTACGATCAGCGGACGAACGATGCGACGGAAGAAGAAAGAGGCACCGACGGACAGGCCCAAGCGGTCCGAATAGCGCCGTGTTGCTCGCAGTAGCACGAATCCACTCAAGCACATTTAAATGGAAATCTTTTCCGTTAAGGAGCACGAAAGGAGTACCGAGCGTGTATTATTACAAGAAGATTGTATACACATTGTATGATGCAATTTTAAGCTTAGAGAAAAAGGATTTTCCTGGAAATTTTATAGATAAACTTGTAATTTTTTAACTATCTTCAAGTAGGGATAAATGGGCGCAGGGGGCTTATTAAGCAATATATTGTATTGTGAAGTATAGTTTATTTCAAATTATAAGAATATAACTGTAGACTTACAAGGCCTTGAATACTTTTATTGCACCTTCTGTGACGATAATAACCTGGCAATGCATATTGAATCTAGGGGCCGTATTGACTATAAATTACGGCCCTATAAGATAAAAAAAAAACGCTGTTAATTTCAAGTATATAATAAAAAATATGTATACATTGGGCTTATATACAAAGAAAAAATAACAAATCGTGTGGCAATATGTGTAGTGGATACATATAGATATATAAAGCTAATTAGTTTGTAATACACTATAAAATTGTTATGTTAGTAAAGGTGTCACCGCATTTCATAAATCATCTTCTGTGATTGAGTCGTCTTGCAAATCGGTGTCTGTGTCTGAATCGTATTGCAAATTTATAATCAAAGGTGCTACTATATTGTACATACGCATATATTCGTCCTCTTTTGCTATTGCGTATTTAACAGCATTTTTCCAATTTACGGCAGCTATGTGTTCCATAGCATTTTTTATGTGTGTTACACTGCTTTCACTAAATTTCGGTGTTTGATTTGTTCGTCTTATGGTATTTTTAAGTTGGGCCCATACCAATTCAATGGGATTAAAAATGCAGTGGTATGGTGGTAAACGCAAAATTGTATGTCCTGCTTCTTTGGCTCTGTTATCCACATAATAATCTAAATATTCTTTTGTCTTCATCACCTCTAATAATTGGTTTTTTGTATAATGATCCTCATAATATAAATCATTTTTTTCTAAAAATTCTTTAATATCTTTCTTATTATTACATTTTGTAGGAATTTTGGTTTGCTGTCGAAAATGATACAGAGCGTTGTCCATCACTATCACACTCTCTTTTGGTAAATTTGGCAGCAAAGTGTCACAAAACCATTCTTCAAATAAAGATGAGGTCATATCTTCATGGTAATCTAAACTTGAGGATTTAAAATTTTTAGCAGATAATAGCAGCTGTCCGATCCATCCTTTTTCTGACCCAGCATGAAGAATAATTATTCTCTTCCCCCTCGAAACCGGCGCGTCCAACTGACACATACTTGAACTATCCACCCAACCTTTGCAAATTGTATCATGGGTGTCATACCACGTCTCGTCTAAATAACATATGAATCGTCCTTCCTCTCTATACCTTCTAATTGCCGTTAAGTATTCATATCGAAGTTTCTGGAACCTTGGACTTTCCATAATTGTGCGACGTTTATCTATTTTGGAATACTTAAAACCAGCTTTCTTTAGGGTCCGCCACAAGGTGGCTTTAGAACACAGAATATTTATAGACTCATCACTGATTCTTTTATGTAAGCAGTCTAGTGTAGGTACAACATTTCCTCTGTAGAAGGAGTATACTTGCTGCCTAATAGTATCAATTTCATACTCATCAATTTTTCCGGTGCTCCTTTGTCACTTCTTTGCTTTCGAGCACCTGCGTTATTCTTAATTATCTTATATATTGTTCCAAAATGCACCTTGGTTAATTGCGACGTTCGTTGAATGTTCAGGGTTTGTTGTTCGTTATTTCCTTTCATCAGGGTACGATAGACATTGAGAATTATCTGTTTTGCATCTTCTGATAGATGCCTTCTCTGCCGTGCTCCAACAGTATTATCACTATCCACATCATCATCATCACTAACACTTTCAGCAAAAGGTCGCCACATGTTCGTGAAGTAAAGAGAGAAAAATCAAATATGTATACAGCAGTAAAGATTGACAATAAATGATACATAGACTCAATATTAGATGTAATATATACCAACTCTCCTATGGCAAACGCCAGATTAGATGGCAAGCGGTGGGTGTATTAATTACTAAACGAAATGATACAAATAAGGAGATTGTAATGTATAAACAGGTATTTAAGGATATTTTACAAACAGTATAAATTTACATAGTAATCAATTCGATGTTACAAGTAATTAAAGAATTTACATATTAAATGAGATTTAAATAATTCCATTTCTATTCAATTCACTTAAATTTTGTCATTACGGTCCTCAGCAGTTTGTTTGCGTATCCAGGTAGTTATTACCGCAGGTGGTGCAATAACAGCATTTAAGCGGTTCAAAGTTATATTCTTATAATTTGAAATAAACTATACGCGCACCCGTAGTACTATTTTATATTTATAATTACAATTTAAATTTTGATAACATTTCAACATTAAATTTACAGAAATTAAATAAAAACTAGTTGAATATTATCTGAAATTTGAGGTAAATGAAGTTTTAACCTAAAATCCATGTAAAGAAATAGTCCTTGATACAAATTTACCAGTACAAAATTAAAAATGCACCATTTTTTGGTTAATTTTACATTTTAGTGGTTTTAATTACTAATCCTTGTACACTTTTTCATTTCTTTAATGTCTTTCACTTACGAAATACAGGGTGCGGCAGAATAGGCGCCCACATTTCGTAGCACCGCTGGCCTGGTGTGGTAGGGTGTACAGCGGTGGGGGTTATGCCAACCGGTCGTGCTAGTAATAAGATTTGCCAGTAGACATAGTGTCTTGGTCCGGTGAGCAGCGGAACTATGTGATTGAAGCATTTTTCAAAAACGGGGAATCAGTGACAGCGAGACAAAGAGCATTTCATACGCGCTTCCATTTAAATCCAAATGCGGCTGTTCCAAAATATTTTTAAAAACGCAGAAACAAAGTGAAAAAGGTTTAAAACTTAAAGATTCGTTGAACTAACCTCGACCCCTTTCTTATTATTCATCCGTCCTTCTTTAAACAGAATCATAATAAGCCTCATACAACAACAATAAAATCAATCCATCTTAACATGAATTTTAATGAATTTTCCTTAACCAAAACAAACTTTCTCTAATGAAGTTCCGTTGCTGAGTAAGTAGCCATTTCCTCTTGTTTTTCTTCCTCAAAGTTTGAGGCTGCGGCAGGCGGCGAGGAACATCCAAATAGCCGGAACTTCGCGACTCCGACATTAAAATCAGTAATTTACATGAATGATTGAAAGTATTTCGATTGTAGGACGAGCAGGAGGCGACCCCTCGTTTTCCGAGGAAAAGGAGATTTCTTTCTCATCGGAAAGGAGCGAGAATATAATTTCTTCTCTCCATTTCGACGAGAGATCGCTCTCGATTTTACATTTTAGCATCTACAGGATGCGTCATTTAAAACGGTAGCGATTGTGATTACAAACTATCCAGTGTAACTCTGTGTGAGTAATTCATAACTGGGGAAGGTAAAATAAAAGTCTACTTCCCACAATAACTCTGTTTTAATAAACGTGCTACCGGTTTCGAGAAACTTCTCTCATCATCAGGCAAGCTGAAAGGATCCATTAAAATATTTAGTAGTAGAGAATGTAAATAATGATAATTAGTTTATAATTACAATATGTTATTGTTTGTTATAACAATAACATATTGTAATTATAGTGTAATCTGACTCCATCACTTTAAGGAGGACATCCTGTAGTTATCTAGGAGAGAAGGAACGAAGAAAATTAATTTCAAAGCGGGCGAAAAGTCGCCCGTAAAGTAATCAACGAACGGAGGACCTGGAGAGATGTGAATATTTCATTCATCTATACTTCGTTCCGGTGAACGGAAGAAGAAGAAGAAGGAGACGAAAGATATTTCTGATTCCGGGGTTTATTTACATGCGCTCGGAATTCGGAGGCGAGTAAGTTTCCCGCGAATTCTGGCCAACCCGACTGGCACAGCGATGATATTCCTTTTTCGCTTTCGGGGCTTTTTCTTCGTTATACCGTAATGATTATTTTTATTGAATAATGAATAAGACGACAACTGAGACTTTTCCGGACGATGAAAAATTCTCGGAACTTTGGAATTAACATTAATTAGAGATGACGGCATTGATTTTTGCACGATGGTATTGCTTTTTTTCAAACGATAACAACAAGAGCCGGCTTCTTAATACCCTACAATAACAGTAGGTTTTAGACCGTCTCGATGGTCGAACAGTTAGCATACTTGTCTTTCAATCCGAACGACGCGAGATGAAATCCGGCCGGGATGGTTGGTTTTTAATTACGGATAAAAATCGGAGTATGCCTTCTTCTCAGATAAAGAAGTAAAACCGTAGGCCTCGTGTAAATACGATGCTTGCCACGTTAAAAATCCCTACCAAAGGCTGGGACACCTCTGGATTCGGCGAAATTCTAGTAGAGTTGGCTAATAATCACAGTAATCGATGCCTAAAAGTGCAAGGTATATTCCGTAACCCGGCGCTTTACCCAATAATACAAGAACAACAACAATGGCTTTGGTTCAAATATGCAATGTTTAGTCGATATATGTCAGCGCTTATAATAATGAACCCAATGTTAAAAACGAAATTAACAACAAAATTGAAAAAATCGGAAAGATCAAATAAAAATTCAGGGGCAGAGTACCAAGAAAAAGCAAAGTAAGTGTATATTAGGTGCTCTAACATCTTTTACGTATAATAATAATTTTTATTGATTCTAGGGCAGAAAATACATAGAATCAGTCAGCAAAACATAATAAATATTCTAAATTAACCACAAAAAGAAAAAGCAAAAAACATACAATAAACCATAACAACCAAAAGAAACAAAGAGGAATAAAATAAACACACAAATCCTAGTAGTAAACATTAATAAAAAAAAATAAAATGAAATTCTTATGCAAACATAAACTAAAAATTCTTATACTATTGAAAATTAAACTTATTATTTTGCGTAAATTTTTCTAACATGAACCTATGCTGTTTGAAAACTTATCTATTGAAGATCACGTAGTCCAAGAGTTAAATCCAAGCAATTGGGCGGCCAATTGGCTTCTATTGGTGAATTAGCAGTATGGCTGGTAATCTCATCCAATTGAAACCAGTCTCTGTTATAGTCATCAAAAATTGTTCTACTGTGGTCTAAGAAAATCTTCCATCCTTGTTCGGCGAGTTAATAACTCCTTTATGCTCAAAATGCCAGAGGCAGACATCACTATTCACTCTGCTACTTAATTTTCCCTTAAACCGATTTCACTGAAACAATAACTGAACTTCCAAGGGTCAAGCTGTCGTAGCTACCTACAATTACGACCATACTACCATCTGTTTCTGAGAAAGTCTACGCTAAAAGGTAACTTTTGTCTGAAACATTCTTTTGTTAATTTCGTAGATGGCGTTGTAATTGGTGAAAAAGATTACCTTTATTTATTTTAAACGTAATACTTAGCAGGTAGGACTAGACAAAAGAATTTAACTTTCGTTTATTGAATAACAGTATTCTTTCTGCTAATTCAAAATCTATTTTATTATTATTTTTAAAAGACGTCCGTGCAGTAGCTCAGATTTTCTTTTCATTAAACGGGTACTCTAAAACTGTGGCACTGGAACACTGAAACAGTTCACTAAAACCCTTACCACAACACTTAATTCGTACTGGACGCACGTTTCGATAGCCAAGCTATCATCATCAGCAGCAAGCTTGTTAGTGTTATTATAGCCACAACGTTGGCTTACTACAAAAAAAATGGGGGCGGTATTCAAAACTAACGCCTACAAAGACACAAGACACAGCAAAAATTGTGCATTTCACAAATTCAATGTTTACCAATACAATTACCGACACCAATGAAACGAATTTAAAACATCAATAACACACAAAGAAGACCATCGCGGACAGGTTAGATCGTACGATAAAACAATAGTTCGAGACCTTTCCAGTAAATTTCCGGTTTCCTAGCTTTATCTGGGAGGAATATTTCTCTGATGTCCGGCGCTTTATAAGCGCGAATCCTGCCTGCCTACGTCGATCGACGCGTTGCTTTTTGGAAATCCAATTTGCTTCAAACGGCATCGACGACGAAAAGAAAAATTACTAAACATAGAAGCATCCGTAGCGAAGTCCCTAAAATCAACAGCGCAAACGAACTCCGTCCGTCCGTGCTGTCCGTAAGCTCTGTCCATCCCATCCCCATCCCATGCCATCTCGCGGCGGGTGGATCGGCGGTGGCGGTGGTAGCGGGGGAGCGCGGCGCGCGGGGACCACGAAGGGAAACAAAGAGAAATGGCCAGAAATTCAGTTTCTCATTTTATCTCCTCCTGATGAACAATGGTCCAGAATCCGTTATAGTTGCTTTGTTAGCACTCCAGCGGTAGACCTGGGTATTGATCAGAGAGGCTCGCGCTCTCGCCGCTCTCCTTCTCTCGCTCTCTCTTTCCATGTAATTTGCGTCTCTCTCGCATCTCGTGTCGTACGTCGTCCGTCTTCGTCGCACGACGACCCCCTTTCGAGCGGTCCGCTCAGGCTGGCCGCCTGGCTGCTGACCAGTGCCCAGTTTCTCTTGCTCTCCTTTGCTTCTCTTCCTCTCTTTCTCTCTCCCTCTCTCAATATCCACATCCCCGGCACAGTCACCCAAACTCCGTCTCTCTATGACAAATGCTCGCGCCAATCGATATATAACTGTTATTGACAGTCGCAGCGGCCACGAATTACTTACCCTCGCTTAAAGGTTTGGAATCTACACGTCGCTTTCCGGAATCATATTTAAAACCCTTAAAATGCATCCCAAAACTAACGCAATGGAAAATAATAAATTTATTATTCCTTAAATAACAAGTATACAAAATATGATACAATTCCAATTGGCAAAATATTTGCATGCATGAGAAAATAAAAGAGAAAAAGAAACCTAAACTAAAAACATCTTCACTACAAATAAAAATAGATTAAATGTTGGAAACACCATTTGCCTGAAATTAAACCTAGGAAATGACAATTGAACGCAATGCTTCAGAACCAACAGTCACTTCTGCGTTAGCATAAATTTTCTGCCTATTGTGAAAGCGGGTTGTGTTTGCATTGATGTGCAACAAATTTGTATTACACCAATTACTCATCGAATTCAATATAGATTAACACCTCAATTAATAAAAAAATACAAAATTTACGTATAAAGATATAAATACTTTTACACATGTGAATATTCTTATTTTTAAAAGCAGCATGATGCATTACATATAGTAACGTAACTGTAAGACCTAATTTATCCTACTCTATGACATTCATTACCAACTCATCAATATGAAAATTTACCGACACTTGACGATTACTTGAAAAAATACCTCCGATTTTATGCTATCACTTGTTGTAGGAAAATATTCCATCAAGTTTCAGGATTTACGATGAGTTAATATAATTCTCTAACATCTCCGCTCCAAGGATAGGGTGCCATAAAGGGAGTAGGAGCTTCTGAAAAAGAGCTAAAAGCGGTCAAATGAATTTTGGCGAAGTTCTAAACTATAACATTACAACACTTATGTATCTAGTGATTAATCAACATATTTATTTATTTAAAATTTATAATCTTATAATTCTTAAATCACAGATCACGTAAAATTGTGTTGCGCAAATAATATCTATTGTTTACACCAGAGTGAAGAAACAAAAAGGTCTTAATCATCTAACTTGATAACTTGAAGAACTATAATATTAGATTTCCATCACTGCCTTTTGAAAAAGATTAGGATGCTTTATAGATATACTGGCGTGCAGATATTATGAAACGTTTTGGAAAAAATCTACACGAGGTTATCATCTAAATATAAGCACACATGAATTCAATTCCGTATACACGTTAAAAATGTTCATGCAGACATAAATATAGACTCATATTTTACATTCTGCGTTTACTTTTCAAATCTTAGCGATTCTTTTATGAAGTTCTTCATGCGTCTTAAGCTCTTTTGATGTCTATTAACAAATCATGGTTAACATTATACGATAATAAACAGCCAGTTGAAAAATACATGTTAATGACCAACAGCTGCTACTATCTAGATATTTTATAAAATTTTTAATGCAAATTAATTATTATTGTATTGTTTTTGTAAGTGGCACTAACCTCTAAACCAACAGCGTACATTGCCAAACAATGTCGAGTTCAAAATGGTCAAACACAATGCAAAAAATCATCTAAAAACCATTTTCCGTACGCCAGAACATATTTCACTTTATGCTAGAACATATTTCGACGTCAGCGACATCTATTTCGATCGACCCTTACACGCCTGTTACATTTAAACGCCCAATGCACTCGGATGTTTTGTCAGATTGCCATGGAAAGAACGATCGTCGGTGGAATTTCTCGGTATTCAAAAGACCGGGCATAAATTGAGATATATGTGGTACGCAGCCTTTACGCGAAATGAAAAGCATCAAAATGCGACTTAATTGATAAATTATGAGACGTAGTTCGGAAGGTATCAGTGTAAATTTGCCTGGTTGTCGTTCCGAAACATATTTGGGTTTGGGAGTTGTTTTTTATCTTTGAAAGGTTTAAGTGAAATAAAGGAGTTAGGGTTTTTAATTTAGCTCGACGTTAATGATTAATAAATATTCTTTATACTTAAATTATTCTTACCGTTTGTCATCGTGTTTCAAAAGCCTATCATTGATTCCAGGGGCGGGGTGTCCTTAAGGCCGCGCCCCCTCCCTGATATATTCTTTAAAGACCCAATTGAATTCATAAACAAAATTATTCCAATTTATACTACGGTAATTGTTGCGAAAATACAGTTTGAATATCCCAGGGCTTCCTATTTATTCCGTGATCAATATTGTGAAATGAATTACACACCTTATACATCATACTTACAACGTCCAATAGGTTGGAATGAAATATTTGGGTCGCGATGAAATCGCAACCCATTGCTATGGCAACGGTACGACGCCTGACCAAGCAACCAATCACAGTCTAGCCGATGTATATGCATTTGGGACGCACAATTTCCGCCTCCAGTGTTATTTTAGCTACAAGAGGGAGTCTTGTCGTTTAGTATAAATTTTTCCCGCGTTTTTATATAGTGACAAGTGACTGGGTTTACAATTACTTTTAAAATGAACAGTATTAGTGTAATTTTAAAAAGTGACTTTATTAGACTTTCTTGGGAAGAAAAAATTAAAACAATAGAGTTAGGTAAGCTATAACCTCAACTAAAATTGGAAGAAGCAACGGAAACAAGAGCTGTAAATAGAACGTCCACACACGATTTTCCATGGAAATTTGTAAAAAAAATAAATGAATATGTGGATGTGAAATTTCGAATTTATTATGTTGTTTTCCGTGCATGTTGTTCTATAATACTGCGTCTGGATCATCAGATTTCAATTGAGCTAGAACTGGCGTGAAATATCTAAAAAATAAAATATAAAAATGTAAAAAAAATGGAGGTATGGGGTACCCGGTCTCCCGTTATTAATTGTTCCCGAAAATAATTCACGTCATCCTTTAGACTATGCAATATACTTTATTTGTGAAAAATAAAGAAAAAGAAATTTAAAAAAAAGGGGGAGTGGGGTCCCCGGTCCTGCGTTATAAATTTTTTCCGAAAATAATTCGCGTCATCCTTGGGGCTATGTAATTTACTTCAAATTATACTCAAAAAAAAAAGATATCTGTTATAATTAGAGTAACCAAAACTTGCGGACTCGTATAGGCGTCGGTATTACGGGTTAATATAAGAATACGAAAAATTCATAAATAAACTTACTTGCTAATTATTCAACAAATTAGAGGCATCAGGATGTGAACTACTGTAAACTTGCATCATTGCATATGTTTCCACAGTTACTTCTTTAAACCTTGTGCGTCGACAAGAAAAAATATTCTTATACATAGAAAACGATCTCTCCACATTTAAGGAAGTTACATTTGCATGTAGAAACTGTTTTTCGAAGTCACTTAAAAGTTCACTATTCTTACACTTATTATAAACGGCCTCTAAAGTATTAAAATCGGGATTTTTCCTTAAAACATCTGCCAACTTTTGACTAGCGCATAATCCTGGCGTATCATTTAATGTGTGTAAGTTATTTTTTACACTCTCCACTATGTCTAATGATTCCTGCAATGACAATTCAGTACATTGTAGTTTTCTGATGGCATCTAGTAATACTGTATAATTGGTACATATTGTTGTTAAGTCTTCTAAAAGTTGAGGAATTTGAAATTCTCTTTGACTTTCTCTAATTGCTTTGGATTCATTCCGATTAAATCGCATTATAACTGATTGAATTTGTTGAAAATGGATCAAATAGTAAGAAGCTGCTGTTAGCCAAGTACCCGATCGCGTTAAAATTGGTTCAGGAGGTTCTGGAATACCTGGACAAAATTTACGAAATTCTTTTAAACATTTAGGAGATTTACGAAACACTGCTTTAGTACTTCCAATCATCCGATCAACGTTTCCGTAATGTTATCGAACAACTTCACCAACTAAATGCAAAGCATGCAGCACGCAGGTTATATGTATTAAGTTAGGAAATATATGTTTTAAGAATCGCCCAACACTTAACATCGTTGCTGCACTATCTGTCACAATCATCACAACTTGATCTTGGGCAATTTTAAATTTTTTCAAAGCGTTCATTATCACTTTTTGAATATTTTCCGCGGTACATTGTTGAACACGTTTGCAAGCTAACAAATATCGAGATGCTGTGTTCTCGCTAGATAAAACGCGAGCTATTACATTCACAATACTGTTTTTTTTTATATCGATCGTCTCATCCACGGTAATCCATATTTTTTTGGAACACAAATCACGTTTACACACATTTTCTAGAATCTCTTTCATTCGCGGCAAATGATTCTGTAATTGTGTTTGTGAGGGTAATGGGTACTTTGGAACGTATTGTCGCCAAAACGTTTTAAAAGCTGCTTTTCTCACCAACGACAACGGAAGATTACAAGAGGTAAACATAATTAATAAATGTATGAGGAATAGTGTATAAGGTATTTCAGTTCTTGCATTTCTTATATGCTTAATACCATTGACATGCCTCTGGCAATCAGTTCTGTCCAATGCAGCCAAACGAACATTGCATATTAAGCAAAAAACTGCGCTACCGTCATATTTTAAATGGGGAAAAAGTGACACATACTTATGTACATTAATAACAAATCTATTACGAGGCATTGTTTTCTTAGGTATGTAAATATTAGTTCTATATGAAACGATACACTAATTATGTACTTGGTATAATACTACAACACACAAAAAACACCAGCTATATTTTCAAAAGCGACACGTAAGTACATAACCTTGACCGTTCGACTAATCTCTGCAACAGCTCAACCGATACTAAAACGAAATCTCTCTCAGCGCGGTTTAACATGATTTATATTCAAGGTCGACACTACATGCCTGCTTCTCTACCGGTTTAGTTTATTTATGAATTTTTCGTATCCTTATATTAGCCCGTAATACTGACGCCTATGCGAGTCCGCAAGTTTAGGTTACTCTAGTTATAATTTCCGAAATATTTACACAAATAGAAAAAACATAAAAATCTTTGGAGGGGGCTGTACCCCCAAATTGGCGAGATACGCTAGGTGAGAAAAAAATGGTGTTCTTATACCAAGGTACTCTTTCAGTCTGCCCAGTTTCATCGAAATCGAGAAGTGCGGGTTGCCGGTGTTCCCTTGTTAGTAAAACAAATATACTGATTCTGCTCATCGATTATAACAAGAAACTTAGGAAAAATCGTTGCACCATGTGGAGATAGACGACTCGATCGAGTACGTACAATATTTATATGGGCATTTGTTTTGTAGATAGTAGTTACTCAGTCGCATCCAAAAGACCAAAAAGCAATATTAGCAGCAATTTTATAATTATAATTCGCAGGTTCGATAAATAAGAAACTTCTTCATTCGAAATAAATTACTTTACAGACAGAAATTAGCGATGCCTTTTAGAAATTAGTAAAAATTCCAATTCGGCCAATCATTAGTTCGAATAATCCTTTTTTTGCTAACTCTCTCACATCTAAATAAAAAAAAAATACTACATGCGACAGTCTGGCAGTGTAGCACTCAACCACAGCGTTCCGGTTGTTTCCGGCCGGTATATTAAAACGTTTAATATGTTATATTAAATTTTATAATGCTTTTGAACTGGCTCTTAGAGATCATGATCGCAGCGAAAAATCCGAATTTTAAATAATTGTAGTGTTTTTAAGGAAACTCTCAGAATAAAATTTTAGATTCTACGCTTGCTGTTTGCGGAATGCTGGTTTGCAGTCAAATTAAAACCCGATTTATTGTGTGACGAAGCTGCAGATGTATCAAATTGGTGTCAGATGGTAATTTTATTTAGATATATCTTTAACGACAACATTTATGGGCACTTTTTGGGATTTAAACGAATTACGGACGGGCGGCGTTTAAATACACATTAAAAATAAATAAGCTTATACACATTATATTCACTACTATGCCTAGCAGTGCAGTGCGCGTATTTGTCAATAATCTGTCAGCAATTCATGCTTCTTTTCAAAGGTCATTATAAGCTAAAGGTAAGATTTTATCATATTTTTACAATCCCAATTCCCAAAAAGTCACGAACCGGCACTGACTGAGTTACATAATAGAGTGCCTGTATAGAGCAGAGAAAATGCTAGTACCTAGAAGTATGTTGTGCTCTCAAACGTGATGCGTTTATATCACAATTTGTAGCAAATTAATTGTAAATCTTTGTCCCTCCTGTTTGAGAAAAACCGAATGATTTGTAAGGAAGTGAGATGAATCTAAAGTTTATTTGATTTGGATGTCTCAGAAGATGCCGAATACCTGTATTCGCAAACAATTGCAAAACCAAGGGCATGCTAGATATAAACAACTACTTCTGACAGTACAGAGGAGAGAAGCCAGCAATTTGGGAATATCCAAGGCTTCACATAAACGTAGGATAAAGACCAACCACATGAGGAAGTGTGAGAAACTGATGTTAGATACAAAGCATTGTGTAAATACCAAAAGAACTTGCAAATCACATTAAACACCAGCCCAAATATACTCGCTGACCCCGCGTTCTCAATGGAAGATTCCAGCAAACCTGTTAGAATAGACACACCAAACAGCAACTTGAAAAACGTGTAGATTCGCCGGAGACGGGTCCATCAGGGTTACAAGCTGTTAGGAATACAAAACCAGAAAAATAAACTTCAACGAAAGATGACTGAGAGCAATGTTTATGGTGCAAAACGTGACGAAGGATGTACAATCTACGAATCACACTATGAAACCTACGGAAGCAACGTCAGTAAGAAACGTATGTAACCTTTAGATGGTTTCACTCTCTACTTCTACTAAGGAAGGTAATTTTCGTTTCATAAATGTTACTTGCTGATTCTCCATTCCAGTGATTTATTATCTTTGAAATTTTACAAAAGTGTCGACAAGATCACCCTTATGGCAAGATATCAACATTAGAAATGCAGTGGACGATTTTCACTTTAGATAAGGCATAAGGCATTGTTTGTCAAAAATAATGTACAGTCTTTTAGAAAAGCATTCATTTGCAGTAGATTTCATAACCAAAGGTTATAACTGATAGTATTGATGGAATCACTCTCCAACGAACAAGTTTCTGCCTACCCGGCGTTATCGGCGTTCCTCCGAATACCCACCTACCTCACAGCAGTATTTCCCCCTCAGTTTATTTCACTAATCTCCAAAAACAGCAACAAATATAACTCCTGGCACCATCTAGTGCCAAAAGACACAGCCATATCGTCTAGGAAGCAGCTACAAGAAGATGACACACATTCCACACTAACTCTCGAGCAGCTCCTAGGCTGCTAGTCCCGAGATAGCACCATATAAGCATAAGTACATACGAGGTAGGCGCAATAAATTCTCGGCCTGATATAAAAAAAATAAGCTTGGTAAAATATAACCATTTTTATTTTTCAGTATAATCCTCCCCTAACTTCAATACACTTATTGCAACGATCAATTAATAATTCTATACCCTTGTAAAAATAATCTAAAGTTTTTCCCTCAAAATGTTGTACTACAGCTGCTTGCAATTCACCATCGTCCTTAAAACGACGTCCCTTAAGGTCTTTCTTTAAATGAGAAAGCAAATAAGAACCATTGTTTCATCTCCTGTGACAACGGACTCCAAAATTGGTTTCGGGTTGTCTCCACACATGTTTAAAAACGAGCCCGCACATTCGACCTGACGTTCACGTTGCAGAGCAGAAAGAAGATGCGGTATCCATCTTACACTAATCTTATTCATACCTAAATGATTATGGAGAATTCGGCGAATACTTGTTTCAGAAATGTTAGACACCACTGCTGATTCTTTCACTTTCAAACGGCAATCTGCTAATACCATTTCTTCAATAATTGAAATGTTTTAAGGCGTTACCAGTTCAATTGGCCGACAGGGGCGCTTATCATATTCAAGGGATTCTCGCCATTTTGCCCACTTCTTTACAGTGGAATGTGAAGGAGATAAATCACCACAAACGCCGTCTAAACGCTGTTTAATGTGTATAGGCGTATGTCCCTCTTTTGTTAAAAATTTAATGACTGCGCGATACTCAATTTTCGTTACCTGAGGCATTTTCATGCGCTAATCACGTTGTCTGGCTACTAAAAACTACTACTCTTCGATAATATAATATATATAGTGTAGGCCTCGCACATGTGCAACTATGACGCAACGGACACGCTAGAACCTGTATAAGCCTGTCAGGCTGAGAATTTATGGCGCCTATCTTGTAGTGCCAAAAGATACAGCCATGCCATCTAGAAAGCAGCGACAAAAAGATGATACACATTCCACACCAACTCTTGAGCAACTTCTGGGCTGCTAGCTCCGAAATAGCAGCACATATCAGTAAGCACATAAATAATTATGTTCATTTTCGAATACTTTTATTTTGTATATGTAATTGAATGAGCACGTCGCTTAATCGCTTATTCGCGTACCAGCTAAATCATACACTCACTTCTCAAAAAAAAAAAACATCAAAAATGATCTTCCTATAATTTATAATCTTAAGTATGTGTATTGTATAGTTTATTTCAAATTATAAGAATATAACTGTAGACTTACAAGGCCTTTAATACTTTTATTGCACCTTCTGTGACGATAATAACCTGGCAATGCATATTGAATCTAGGGGCCGTATTGACTATAAATTACGGCCCTATAAGATAATTATATGTTTATGTATATATATTTTACAAACAGTATAAATTTACATAGTAAGCAATTCGATGTTACAAGTAATTAAAGAATTTACATATTAAATGAGATTTAAATGTACAAACAGGTAGTTACGTATATGGCAAATCATAATTCCATTTCTATTCAATTCACTTAAATTTTGTCATTACGGTCCTCAGCAGTTTGTTTGCGTATCCAGGTAGTTATTACCGCAGGTGGTGCAATAACAGCATTTAAGCCGTTCAAAGTTATATTCTTATAATTTGAAATAAACTATACGTAGATTTGAGGATTTTATTTCATCGTAGACCGTACGTAAGTGCACACAGCACAGACTTTTTAATATGACACCGAAACAGACACGGTCACAGAGAGAGTATCTAATCAAGCCAAGAAAGGACATATTACGTACGGCGGTGGCGCTGCGCTGCTAATCTTAATTGCTAATTTTATACGAGCTGCTCGCAATCTGTCCAATGAATGCACTTTATAAAATCAGCCAGCGGAGCGTAGTTAGGAACGCTGGCTGACGCAGAAGGCCGAAGCGAACGCTATAACGAACGAGCGAGAGAGGTTCTAATTGTAAGGGACATAAATCGTGATAGTAGTCTCCTTGGTACACTGTATGTGTATGCCTCTGTCGCTGCTGCTACTGCTACCGAATCAATAACGCAATGAATAATAAATGGCGAACAACATCTGTGCAGAATTCGACCATATCGCGGGGAGACAACTTCAATATTTACACAATCGGGAGCACGAAAGGGTAGGGTGAGAATTCTATCAAAGTTAACTCGGAGAAAGAAGTAGTGAACAGTCCAAACAGGGGTTAATTAAAAGATATCTCTTAAATAAAATCTTGATATTATCTAGGAAAGTGGTCGATTATAAAAGAATTGCAAAAGATTTTCTGAAACTACTAAGTCCAAAACTTTATCACGAGTCAACTATTTTAACTTCCTAACTCGAGTTATTTCTAATAGCAAGAAAGCAATACAAGAGTAATAGAATAGGGCCTCTTAAGAGCAACGTTAAGGATGTAGAAGCCTTTATCCTGCTTATGGTTATATATATCAGCACAACAGGCCTGTTGGCCCTAGGGTTATTGAGCTTACTGCCCGAAAAATTACTTGATTACTCTTCTCCATTTTTCGCAATCCTTTCTCATTACGTTATCCCAAGTTCTCGAAGTTTCCTTTTTGCTTGCTGTATCCATTTTGAAAATAGGCCAAATAATAAAGGTACATAAGAAAGGAAGTCAGCTTGAATGTAATAACTATAGGGGAATTACATTACTATCAACCGCCTACAAGGTTTTGTCTACATTAATACAGAGAAGAATAAGAGAGGTAACGGATAATAAAATAGGAGAATATCAATGCGGGTTTAGGAAGGGGAAATCGACAATTGACGCAATACACATACTTAAACAAATTGTAGAAAAAACTTATCAACATAATATAAACCTCGAACTGCTTTTCGTGGATTTTCAGCAAGCGTTTGATTCTCTAAATAGAAATATGATTATGTTAGCGATAAAGGAGTTAGAAGTACCAACAAAACTAAGAAGACTTGTAGCAATGACAATGCATGGAACAAAAGCTAGTGTAATAACAAGTAAAGGTGAAACTGAAGAGTTTGCTATAAATAAAGGAGTTAGGCAAGGGGATGCGATGTCGGCAACCATATTTGATATAGTACTGGAGTACATCACCAGAAGAGTCAATAAGAATACAATAAGAACAAGAGGGGGACAATTAGCAGCGTACGCTGATGTAGTAATCGTGGTAAAAAAGAGGAAGATAATGAATAACATCTTAAAAGAAATAGTAGATGAAGGTAAGAGGGTGGGATTGAAAATAAATGAGAACAAGACAAAAATAATGAGAATAGGAAAAAAGCTGAGCAACAGAAAAATTAGAGTGGGGAAGTATACCTTTGAGGAAGTAGACAAGTTCAAATATTTGGCAGTCACCATTACAAATGATGGTAATAGAGAAATGGAAATAAAGGAGAAAACAATGGCAGCCAACAAAGCTCTACATATAAATAAACATCTACTAAGAAGCAAAAATCTTTCAAAGAATACAAAGATAAAAATTTATAGAACAACCATAAGACCAGTGATAATGTACGCAGCGGAAACACTGACAATGACAAAAAGGGATGAAGAAAATTTAAGAGTCGCGGAGAGAAGAATACTAAGATCAATACTTGGACCAGTTAGAATGCAAAATTTGGAATATAGGATAAGAACAAATGAAGAAGTAGCGAAAGAATGTGGAGAAGATATAGTTAAGAAGATAAAACAGCAGAGGGCAAAGTGGTTGGGACATATGTGGAGAGCGGGAGAAGACAAAATATTAAATATAATGACAAATTGGGAGCCATCGGGAAAGAAGGAGGGGAAGACCTAGATCTAGCTGGATGAGTGAAGTGAGGGAAGACTTGAAGAGGATAGGGATCGATAAGACAAAAGAAAAAGCTAAAGATAGAACGGAGTGGAGAAGGATATGCGAGAGAGTGGAATAGAAAGGAACAGGGACTGATCCTCCCCTTAATGCGGGATCTAGAAATCTTCATCTGAAGCGGCGAAATCCCCAGGAGGAGTGTCTAAGCCATTTATTATTATCCATTTTGTCCTTGGTCTTTCTCTATTCCGATTACATATTTTTGAATCAGTTGGCGTCCTAATGATATTTTCTTTACCCATCCTTAAAATGCTTCCTATCCACCTCATTCTCTACGATTTTATGACATTTGTTATTATTGGCTCTTTATACAAATCATACACTTCTTGATTTGTTCTCTTATGGCATATTCCATCTACCTTTTTCCCTCCAAAAATTCATCCAGGCGTCTTCCTCTCCCATATCTCCAACTTTACCAAGTTTATATTTTCTATTTCAGGCCGAGATATGACACCTACTACGTATTGTTTCATTCTGTTTATTATTTTTTGTGGCAATTGTACCTCTAAAGTAATTTTCAACAAATAATGATTAGAACCGATGTCCCTTATGATTATAATCAATCAATTCTATTTCATCCTTAAATAATACAAACTTTTCATCAGTTCAGTTCAAATGGTCTGCTCAACTTTTTTGCGTTGAAATTTAAATGAATTCAAACATTTATTTCTGTTTTATTTCCAGAAAACTCTCGCAATGACACAGTCTAAACTCCAAATATGGTTAATATCCAACACATCTAGCCGTAAAAGCTTTCTTTGTAATTTACAAAACTTATCCATTAAGAAGATTCAACCATAGCACCCAAAACGAGGTTGATATAGTTTTGTCACTTTCTAGCATTAACGAATATTACCAAACACCCCTTTTAATCTCCACATTTGCCATTCGTTGTCAACCCTTGAAATACCTCTATGCATATACACCCCCTTCTTATCTCTTCTCTCACACCTTCCATAATGTACCTTAGGCACCCCTACCCATTACCTGGGAGATTTTCCATCTTCTCTCATAACAATTTAATAAACGTTAATAACATCGGCGCTACCCCGGTCTTATACATATATATAGAGTAAATTAATTCCCTGGGCCACTCCAAGACGATGACGACTCGTCCTGTCCGCCTTACACCCCCGTTACGCCCGCCGTTTCAACGTCCCGACAGTTGTTTGTAATTCACGCCGCCTGGCGTCGCTGCTGGAATGTCATCTCTGCAGGTAAACATTAAGATGAAAACGAAATCTTAATAATTGTGACGCAAATACGACGCATTACGGAGGTAGGTGGCGCCGGTGCTGCTGAAGTAGGGAAGGGACGGTCGGCGAAGGAATCGAGATGAAGATAGCATGGAGGGGGTGAAGGGGAGGGGGTTTAATGAGTCCTTGACATTTTCTTTGGAGCGGGAATATTGTCTGTTAAATCGTATATTAAAATCTTTTTTGTTAGTAAGAGTGTGAAAGCAAAATGTCAATTTTAATTTACTAAATTTTAATTTGGGGTACAGGAGATCCATTAAGCAATATATGTACATTAACTTCGTCTTGAATTTTTATCCGAAGTATGTATTTGCTCTTGAGCAGGTATATTTTTTCAGGTATCTTAATTTTTAAATAACCCAAGAGGAAAAAATTATTTCAGAACAAATCCGGTGATCTTGCTTGTCAAAGAGTACATCCACGGCTACCTATTTACGATTTCCAAATGTATTAAATAAATATTGAAGCAGTAATAAACTATTACATGCACGACAGCCACTCTGTTGGTACCAAATTTACTCCATGTGTGTATCTAGTAAATTAGTAATAGCTGGTATAATTTGATTAGATAACAGTTGCAGATATTATTACTAGAGTTTGTTAAAAAGGTGGTACCGGATGGCAGTAGCGTAGCGGTAGCGGCGTGAGTAGGGGTAATTTTCAAATCGTAGTCGATCTCGACAGTACCGCGAGAGAGTTCAAAGCGACAGTACGTTGCACACTGCACGCCAAATAAGTACGCTGAGATGGGACGCCCAAAGCGTGTAACGTTGCCTTCGAATGTGAATAAATATTTCAGGCATTTCCCTGGATTAGAATATAGAAGTCCGCATATTATTGCACAATATGCAATAGTGATTGCTAAGTCGAGATAGGTTTGAATGTAGAAAACATTGTAAAAGTAAACGTCATGTATTGAATTTAAGAAACAGTATTCCATACTGGCAATTTTTATATGATTTTATTTTTATGTTAAGTGTATGCAACATCCCACAACATCTAGTATCTAATGAGCACTTTCGTCTTTTTTGGGCTAAGTACGTTACCTCATGAAAGCTGCCAACATCTATGCAATTACGATACAATTTGCCACGTGTGCAAGGTACAGTAAAGGAATGTATAAAAGACGAGTTGAGAAATTAGAAAATCTGCCTATGTGTGGATGAAACAACTGATGCTCAGAAACACAGCGTCATTCATGTTGTAGCGCGTCCTTTAAAACGTAGTGGTCCACCAGCTTCATTGTTGTTATCCAGTAAAAGGATTCAGAAAACTAATGCAGAATCCGTTGTCAAGATAATAAAAGATTCGTTGAGAGAATTTTGTATCACAGGAACCCAAGTCACAATGTTCGTTACTGACGGAGCCGCAACAATGCTGAAAGTTGGTAGGATGCTGAAAATATGCTTTCCGACTCTTCTTCACATAACATGCCTCACACACATGTCACCTCGTGGCAGAAACCATTCGAAAGAAGTATCCGATGGTGGATAAGTTAATAGCATCTACCAAAAAAGTGTTCATCAAATCTCCCAAATACAACACGAACACTATAGGAGTCGATGTTGCTCAAAAATTTGGTGCAATTTTAACGAAAAATCCCGATTTACAAAAGGTTCGGTCTATAACTGAAAATCAAGAGTGCCCAGATGAGGAAAGGGAATATCTGACATTTGCAAATCTTACTTCACTGGATGTTGAACGATCATTTTCGAAGTATACGACAACGTATTCACAACACCGTCGACGGCTGAATGAATCGACAATGGAAGCGTTGCTGACACTCACACTTTTCTACAAGGGAGGAAGGTCATGAAAACTCCAGGTACTTTGCCGAACCTGACTTTTTGCTGAAACTAGCGTATTTGTGCGATATATTTGACAAGCTGAATGCCTTCAATCTGTCTCTTCAAGGCAATAACATTTACATTTTGAAACTCTTGGAGAAGATTGCGGCGTTTAGGAAAAATCTGCAGTTGTGGAGAAAATAAAATCAATGAGTATGGCGGTCAACATTGTTTTCTTGAGTTGCAAAAATACGTGGCCTGTAATAAAATCGTTGTTGTCACAAGACTGGCCGTCCCTTTTCAAGGAACACCTCTCAACGCTCACTGGTTTGCAAACTACTTTGAAGAAGACAATATCGAGAAATTTGCGTGGATCCAAGCTCCTTTCCGTGCTCAAGCTCCAACAGAATTCACTTCGCAAGAAGAAGAGAGTTCTAATTGAACTCTCTTGCGACAACAGCCTGAAAACAAAATTTGCTTCTTCCGATTTAGTGGAGTTTTGAATATCAATCAAAAATGAATACCCAACTCTGAGTTTAAAAGCTGTAAAGATCCTCATTTCCTTTGCGACAATCTATTTATGCGAAGCCGGATTTTCATCTGTAGCTTTAATAAAAAGCAAATATCGCTCAAAAATCGATGTGAAGCGAAAAATGAGAATGGCTTACTTGTCGTTGAAGGTTGTCACCATTTATTTCATTTTTTTTTTGTATTTTCATGTTTTAGTTTGATGGTTCTTGTGATTCATTTTTAATTTCTATGCCTAATTTATGTCATTGTACACATATTTTGAAAAGGGCGGCCGCCAGGGCAAAAAACCTCTGCTCTATACTCTTTTTGTATACTTTTTTGTAGTTGAAAAATTATTTAATTTGACTTAAAATTCATTACTCTTAAATCGCAAAATCCATCTAGATCTCAGTTATTTAATTTTTCGTTTTCGTAATAATAAACCTGAGTAGGAAAGTTTTTTAAGAGGCTCATTACAGATATTTCGTATATTTGGCTTATTAAAACAATGGAATAGAAATTGGTTTGGAGCCTCTAAATAAATTCCTATTACAATCCTTATGCATACACACACATACCAATTCCCTAAAATAAAAAAGGAAAAGGAAACCAAAAAGAGGGGGTGGAAAACCGGTAGAAAAATTAGTCTGCGATTGACGTTTCGTTAAAACGAATCCACGCGCAAAACACAGAAGACGAACAAGAAGAAGAAGAGAAGGGGAACAATCGGCCCCAAATTGATGCTTAATATCGATCGATTAATAAAATCATGAAGCGAGAATCCTTCAGCTACCGCTACCACCGCTGTACAGCGGATTCAGCATGCGTCTGACAGAATCAATTTACCTTTTATTTCTCGCAGGGCAAGGCAGGGCCGACCCAACCTCCCTCTCCTCTTCCCCACACCTCCACATATATACCCTTTGCGGTGCGGATCTGCCACAACATAGTTGGGGAAAAAAACGAAAGCAGAAAAGAACGACGACTAGGACGACGAGGACGATGAAATGAAATAAAAGAAAAGAAAAGCGAGAAACACGTCGGGGTGGAGAAGCGGTAATAGGGTATAAAGGAAATAAGACGGCAGCCCGGCAGAAGAGAGAAGCGTCGGACCCTTTGATGTGGCATCGTTTCAGGTGCGCTTTAATTTCAGTATTTCATTTCGGACGGACGTTCGCCTTGTTTTTCCAAACCGGGCTGGCGCTGCTGTTGTTATTTTTGTTGTTGTTGTTTTAGTTGCGGTTGTGATAGAAGCGGGTATTTTCAAAAAGAGAAGAAAGACGATGATGTAGTAGTTTGCATTGGGATATTGGTTATGTATGCGGAATTAGGTCAAAAGTTCTCTTTATATCGAATTGCTATACAATTACAAAGCAATCTGTTTATATATCATTGCCCCTGATATCTTTCTTCCATTGTAGAAATGTGTTACAAGAAAAGCTACCCAACCCGCAATTTCAGAATTTAATGAAATTTTTTTCAACCTACTGCTAATGTATGGACCTGAATGTAATTCTAAATTAGAGCCGCTTTCGTTAGTGTTAAACGTATTTCGCTCTCCATACTCATTCAATTTTAGTTTTACTTCTACAAAAGCAGATGCCATAGTTTTTAATTGATTATTATCGATTCCATACGAGCAACTTTCAAACTGCGTTGTTTTCCTTGAAACTAATATTAATTTATGAGAAGCTTTAACATGATCTAAATGCATCTCTTCGTTTGGTTCTAGAGCCCATTGTCATAAATCCAAACTATGCGTCACCTTCTTGTAAAGCGTCTTCCCGTTTATATAATTGTTGCAGGGACCTTTTTCAAACGATTTTGAACACTTTCTAATAACAAGTTTCATTTCTTCCCACTTCGCCTATATTCAACTGCTTTCCGCTTATATTCAAAATTAATAAAACCACCTTGTAGGTACTCGCTGGTACTCTTCATTTTTTTAGTATCTTCCCGTAATGAATTTTCCTTTTCTAATTTATTATTTGGCCAAACATTTAAACTTCGGTACCTGTACACAGTTTCTCTTCTCATCGAAACGCGTGTTGGGTGTCCTTTCTTGAACTCGTAACGGCCCCCGATTTAAAACCAAATATCTGCTCTTTGGGTCTTGCTCCTTAGATAGTAATTTGGATGTATAAGATTGAAATGGATTTATTTGATACTGTACTGCAGTTTTTATTGAAATCATTTCATATTTATTCAAAATATGAAAAGAAGTATCGATGAATTTTGAAATTTTATCTTTTGTCGAAAACTTGTTTTTTCTGTCTCTAATTGTTTTTGTTATCCAGAGCCCCAGTTAACTATTTTGAATAAATAAATCTACGGTACGGTCTATTATATGTGGTTACCATGAGAAAGCTGTATGAATAGCAATTTGCCTACTCAAATACGATACATTTACATATTGTCGATTCTTAAGAAATATAATTTGAATTTCCGATAATAAAATTAAATTCTTGCTTTGTCTGTTACTTGCTGGACTCCTTTTTTTATTGAAAACCACTTTTTATCTCCATGTATAAGACGAAGAAAATAAATCAAACTAGGGGAATATGGAGGGAAGAGGTCAGCAACACTGCTTCGCCTCGTAAAAGTAAGGAACTAAAATAGTTCAAACTGTCAAAAGACAACACTTATTAATAGAGCCCGGTAACAGGGAGCCGTGCCATAGCCGTACCTGCCTAGTATACAAAAACAATAGTAAGAAAATAACAGAACTAATACATAATTATAATATATGAAAAGTAGTGAAACACTCACCCTTTTAAGCAGCCTTGGCTAGGGAACAGTAAAACTAGAAGCACCATTACCAGTATTAACATCATATGGATAAGAGTGGCAAAAAGTTGACACCATTAGATGTGTTTCCACAGTTGTCTCGGTGAGCGATGTTCGCCGTGGTGAGAAAATGAGTTTATACTTTGAAAAAGAGCGTTCAACATCTACCGATGTTATACATGCATGATTAAAATACTCTTTGTACTTAGTCAGTGGATTATTCGATACACCATCACAAATTTGTTTTAGTGTGCAAAAACGCGATTATATTTTGCGCCATGTAGTCAGTAGCTGTGTATGCACTCCGTCGATAATTTGCAGAGACTCCAATAATGATAACGATCTATTTTGTAATTGTGCAACAACAGCTTTTACTATTTTGAAATGTTCAGCATAATAAAAAGCTGCTTGTTCCCCAACGTGTAAGAATTGGCACCGGTGGTTGACAAATACCAGGACACTCAGTGTAAAATTAATCGTAGGCGTTTGGGAAATTTCAAAAATACTTTTTTTGTACTTGCTATTGATACATCTACCTCGGGAGAGCATTGTCGAATGGTTTCTGTCACAAGATGTAAAGCATGCACTTTACACATAACATGTAAACACTTGCAACCATGTTCAAGAAGAGAATGGCCTACCGAACGCATTATCGCTGTGCCATCGCTCATAAACATCAACACTTTATCTTTTGAAATTTGAAATTTTTCCAACGTACTAAGTACAACCTTCGTAATTGCTGCAGCAGTACACTCTTGTAGTCTTCGGCTAGCTAGTAACAGTAGTAATGTAGGTTTACTAGGGTCTGGTATGCGTACCATAATATTTACAATTGAATTTGTTTACAGTCTGTTGTCTCGTCAACACATAACCAAAGACACTGTTTTTTCATATGCGTTTCATTTTCTTTTCCACGTCATCGCGTACAAATGCAACATGCTTACGTGCCGTTTTCTCCGTTGGCAACCGCAACTTGGGATTGTATTTGTTCCAAAAGGCCTTAGACGGTTGTTTATCGAGTAAGCCTAGTGGCAAATTACAGTTTATCAACATAAGAATTACATTAAAAAAAATGCACTTCTCGGTGGCATGCCCAATTTTCGCTTTCTGTGCTGTGCGGAATTTACGTGTCTTGTACAGTTCCACTTCTTATTTGACATCAAATGTATTTTGCACACTTTACAAGCTATCTTGCTCCCGTTGTAAAACAAATCGAGAAAGTCAGAAATAAACTTATTTACTATGTCTTGAAGGGGTCGTTTTTTAGCCTTCGACATGTTCACTAAAAACTACAATTAATAACTACGTCTGTATCAATAAAATCAAAACGCACTACACTAAATAATAACTACAATTAATAACTACGTCTATATCAATAAAATCCACACGCCCTATCCGCTATCCAATGCTAAACTGAACTGAGTGATGATGATTTGTCGTGTCGTATCATAATCGACCAGCCCTCCCCGCCCACCTAAACACAGTCACACCGCCGCTGCGATTGCTCTCCAGTTACCGGGCTCTACTTATTAATCTAGGTAAATAAATATCACAACAATATATACAGCGCTAAAAGCCTAGTAGACTCATGGCTTGGTCTGATATCCTCTTCCATTCCCTTTTGTTTGCCGTTTTTTCCTTCCAGTTGGTGATTCCTATCTCTCTTATGTCCGCTACCACCTAGTCTTTCCCTTTTGGTTACTGGTCTTCCTTTCGCTATTACTCCGCCAAAACCTCCCTCCATTATTCTTTTGGGCGCTCTGGCTCTGTGCAATCTGCACATACCGTAAGAGCGAGCGTACTATGATCAGCCAGCATAATTGGCATTTTCCGGAAATGCGAGAACGAAGTCGTGTCTTACACGTGTACGTGAAGGAATACGCCGTTTAGAATGTGAGCAAACTGCTTTCGAAAATGCGAGAGCGAAGTCGTGGCTTGCACGTGACGTGAACGAATACGCCGTTTATAACGTTAGCAAGGTGCACATATGAATTTGCGCTTGCACAATTTTGACAAGCAAATAACATTGCACGTTCAACACAGCACACGTTTAGATGCGCTGAATTCGTGTAAAATCGAGTGACCATAGTACGCTCGCTCGTACGGTATGTCCCAACCATCTCAAACGTTGCACTTTTACCATTCCTATGGCACTTGGTTCTTGATATAGTTCTCTTAGTTCTTCATTTGTTCTTCTCATCCATATTCCATCTATATTTTCCCTCCAAATATTTTCCTCAATATTTTTCTTTGCCATGCTCCCATTCTGCTTTCGTATTTCTCTTAATAAATCTACAATATACCCAATTATTATTTAAACCATGATATATTCACAGGAAACATATTGACTATTGGTATTGGATATTACACATAAATTTAGTAATATAATAATATTGTTGAGATGGACTAAACACTGAGAGTGTAGTCCCTGGCCAAATTACTTGAAACACTCAATATTTTGTAGTTTCTTCATAATAAAATATAAACTATACATGTATTATATTTTTTATTTATAAAATATATTGTAAAAATATCTAACATATGTAAATATTAAATAAGTAATTAATATTTAGTCCATAACCCATGATTTTTAATAACACCCTTAATTCTTCGGGGCATACTTTCAATGCAAGATATGATTGTCTCTTTTATATCTTCATCGTTCTCCCATACCTCCTGTATATTCTTCATTAATATTTCCTTTGTAGGGTTTTCTCTTTCATATACCTTACTTTTTAGTCGATTCCATACGTTCGCGATGGGATTGAGGTCCGGTGAATTTCCAGGCCAACGTAAAAGAGGTATGTGATTGTCTTCAAAGAATTTCTTAACCTTTTTTGCCACATGGCAAGGAGCATTATCTTACAAAAATATACGCCCTGTCGGTATGCGACATCCTGGCTTAAAATACGGTAATAACGTGTTTTTTGACACATATATGTACTGCTCTTGACGCATTGTACCTTCTACAAAATACAAAGGGCCGGGTCCGTCTCCACTAATCACTCCCCAAATCATTACCTGCGGAGGGTGTTTTACAGTTCGAAGAACCGTGGACTCTGTGAGACGTTCGCCAGGTCGTCTACGAACAAATTGTGCTCGCTGCACTAACGCACAGAGCGAGCACTCGACATTAAAGAAAACCTATTAAATAATGCAAACATTAATTCAGTAAAAATCGTGTTGTTAAGTTATTCACCTTTTTCCAATTCTCGTCTGTGAAATGTCGATATTCTCTTGCAAAGTTGAGACGAGCAGATTTAATTTTTCCTGTTAAACGCGGCTTTTTTACATGTGTTCGGCCCATTAGGCGATTTTCGCGCAATCGGCGCCTAACAGTTCTGCTCGAAATCTCTATTCCTCTCTCGTAATTTTTTTTGAATCATTTTAATTGTAGCAAATCTATTGCTCAAAGCCTGATGAACAATTTCACGGTCATATCTCTTCGAAGTTTTTCTTTTCCGACCGAACTTTGCCCGTCTTTGTGTCGATGTGCCAGCTCCTTCGTTTAAGTTTCTACCTAACGCGATACAGCAGAAGGAGATACTTTCTGTAATTTTGCAATTTCTCGTTGTGAATGTTTGTTTGATTGTAGAAGAGCTTGTATAGCGGCTTTTTGTTCACTTGTTAAATCTTTCATGGGCATTTTCTATAAAAAACCCCAAATATTTCAATTTTTCTCAAATTCCAAATAATTAATTATTAAGAGAGAGATAGAATAACAATTTTATCTTTGCAATAACGATATATCAAGACAAAACACTTAACGATACTCCACAACTTAGCTTCTATACGGTTATGATGAAATATTTTAAAAAATATCGATGCATTCTCTAAACTGTGCACTCGCTAAATGTAAGTTGATAACTGAAATATTTATATATACGTACTTTACTCTTCTAAATATCATTTCTCTGGTATTTTTATTTATTGATACAATAATCTAGTCCACCTATAAACGACCGGATTCAAAGCAAAAGAATATCGCTATAATAGGATGGGAATTTCCAGGTAAAAGGGTTGATTTATGACATGTTTCAAGTAATATGGCCAGGGACTGTATATAATTGGTATCGGCTGTAGATTCATTATCACATGTATGTACATACGGAACATTTTAAAAATCCAATTCTTTGAAGGTGTTTGGGATCGCAAATGTCCAGTTTTAAGTCTAACTATAGTAGATGAAAAAATTGTTGCAGATACCATATTGAAGTTTCAATAAATTCCAATGCTTTCCAAATTGCAATTGCTGTAGCAATAAACGTGGTAGCAAGCGGACTCAATTTAAATGATTCCCGAATATGAAAATCAGGAACATAGAACGCACATACTTATTTCGTATTAATCACAACATATGGTAAATGCAACCTCGTCCAATGCGTATATAATACTGCTTACTCAATTTTTTGTAAAAAAAATGTTTTTTAATGGTTTATTAAAGAGCATTACTCTCATGATTCGTCCGAAATTTACAACAACATGATATACGTATGTGAACTTTTATATTTGACCGTAAAAGCAAAAAAGCAAGGAAAAGAAAGAAAGTGTATAAAAAATATTATAGTATGTCATCTCCGTCAAAATCCCGCGAGCTAAAAAAAGAAGATAAAGAGGAGAAAAGCAAAGAAGAAGAAGTAGTAAAAGAAGAAGAAGGTGGGCTGGCGCAGTTATACACGATGCCGGAGGACCTTTTGCGCGAGCGAACGAAGTAGGGGGTTCACGAACGGGGGATAGGATGGAGAGAGCGGCGGACCAATGACGTTGGTCGCGTTTATTACTTCCATAAATTCATCATATTCATACGGCGACCGCGACCCGTCCGCGATGGACGATTGCGGGGAGTTGAGACGCGGCGGCGGCTCCTGCCGTGCGGAGAACGCGACGAATCTCGTCGGACGGGCGAGCGGGATTGGCGGCCTCGAGAGGGGGAGCCGAAGTGGCCCCGTGGCGCAATGCGGACTTCTTTACTCTCACTCCGCCTCGATATTAATATTGAATTTTTCCTCCGTCCGTCCGTCCTGGCCACAGCAGCAGCAATACACAGCGCGCTCCTACAGCCACCACCGCCACTGCCGCCGCCTCCGCCGCCGCTCGCTCAACTTTGCTCCCTCTTATTTCGCTTGCCTGTGAGCTGCCGTGAGCCTTGCTATATATGCGTATATATGTGTGTGTGTGTGTGTGTGGCAGAGCCTTACCGTCCGGTAGATAGTCGAGATGCGCGCGCAACGAACGCCACTGGACAGCGCCGGCCACTTCATATAAATACATATATATACACACACACACACACGCAGATACATGTGCCAGAAGTATATATATGGATACGTGCGTCATACCCCTGCACGTTCTGCCACCACCAACTGCCGAGAAAATAATAATCCACTTACAAGACACATGGAAACCTTTTCCGCCCTTTTTTACTTCCATTTCTGTCGCTTTGGCATCTTTTTCATATCTCTTATTGCTTTCTTTTTTACTTCTTCCTATAAAAAAGTTCACTAACAGTCAATAAATGATTGAAAAATCTAACGAAAAATTAAGTTGGCAGTAAATTTGAAATTCTGTGTTGGTAGGCCCGATTGTCAAATTGAAACTTGTCACTCAAACGTCAAATGAAAACGACGTAGTGGAATTTTATTTTTAAAAATAGTCCACTTGCATGACACACAGAACATTTTCCGCTCTTTTTTACTTCTATTTCTGTCACTTTTGCATCCTTTCTTAGTTCTCTGACTTTTACTCGTTTCGGTAAAAAAAAATATCAAATAATTATTGTAACTGAAAAACGGAACAAAAAAATCAAGTAGGCTCAGTTGTCAAATTGAAGCTTGTCATTCAAACGTCAAACGAAACGTATAATATAGATTAAATATTTTATACGCTGATATACGCGCCATAAATTCTCGATCCTATTAATAATTCTATACCCTTGTAGAAATAATTTAAAGTTTTTCCCTCAAAATGTTGTATTACAGCGGCTTGTAAGTCATTATCGTCCTTAAAACAACGTCCCCTAAGGTCTTTCTTTAAATGAGAAAATAAATAATAATCACTTGGAGCCATATCCGGTCTATACAGTGGCTGTTCCAATTCCTGAAAGCTACATTCGCGAATGGCAGCTTGTGAAATGGCGGCAGTATGGACGGATGCACTGTCGTCCAATAATCACCTTTTGTCAATTTTCCTCGACGTTTTGTACGAATATATGCAGCAAAGACGCATAATATGTGCTGTTGACAACTAACATAATTTCTTCGATAATTGAAATGTTTTGAGGCGTTGTCAGTTCAATTGGCCGACTGGGGCGCTCATCATCATCAAGGAATTCTTGCCCCAAACGGAAACATTTTACCGACTTTTTTACAGTGGAATATAAAGGAGATAAATCACCATAAACGCCGTCTAAACGTTGTTTAATGTGATTAGGTGTGTGTCTTTCTTTTGTTAAAAATTTAATAACCGCACGGTACTCAACTTTCGTTACCTGAGACATTTTCATGCACTAGTCACGTTGACTGAGTGTATAAGCCGATAATTTATGGCGCCTACCTCATAGATAGGCAACTCCCCATGCATTTCAGGTTCTAAGTCATTCTCTAAAAATCGTGGTGAAACTATAAATTTTCATGTAATTTTTCAGTGCAGTGCGCGTATTTTTTAATAATCTATCAACAATTCCTGCTCTTTTCAAAGATCATTGTACGCTAAAGGTAATATTTTAACATATTTTTTTACAATCGCCCCCCCCCCTCCCTCGTCAAAATGTCACCAACTGCCACTGCAGCGCATTGACCAATATCTCAGGTATTCCAATCCAGATAATATTTTGGAAAAGGTATCTACTTTCACTTGAGGTTTTCATGTTTGGTTTCTTATGGTTCCAAGATTGCGAAGCAATGTTGGTGGCCTCTTCCCTCGATTTTCCCTTAATTCATTTCTGTGTCACTGTCTGGCACATTATGACAAGACCAATTTTTTTCTTAAAAAAAGAACATTCAAAATTGATAATTCACTGTCGTAAACATAATATTATATTGCTTCGAATTAAATTTATTAAATGTATTGTGTGTTGGTGCTCGTACCACTACATTATTTAAAATTCTGAGTTAAACATCGAAATCATTGAAACCATATCGAACTTCAGAATTTGACAGGCGTTTTGGTGTGCAAATTAGGATCATAAAGGTGGCTACCCTATTTTAATATAAAGTGGATATTGATTTTTGAATAAGAAAACAATAGAAAATAGGATTTGAAAAATGTTGACTAAACGTAATCTAAATTGATTGAGTTATTAAAAAAATATATCAAACAACATGAACACAAATGTGTAAAAATATATTTCGTTTTCTTAGCCGTCCCTTGTTTAATAATTCAAAAACAAATTATTATTTTTTAATTTTCTTGATTTTAGAGGCATGCATTGTCGTCCAATAATTTTTAAATGTGTAAATATAGTCAATTGAAATATTTTGGTACCTATTAATTTGAAAGAACGAGAAACCACAAACAATATTTATGGAACAACAACTATTGCGGAGCTGTTTTGGAAATATCGACAGGGCGGGAGTTTCGGAAAGGATTTCGAACTTTCGAACATTATTTTAATTTGAAGAACTACTGTGAGTAGTAGGAATTTATGACATTGGCCAATAAATTAAAAATTTTAAAAACGTCGGTTAGGTTTTTTTTTTTTTTTGAATAGATTTTATTTTTGAAATATATGTCTACATAATATACGTATTTTTACATATGTATACTTTTTTTTACATATAATATTGCTGTGCCCTCTGCCTTCGCCTCGAGAGTGGGTTGTTGTCCGTCTCGGGTTATTGGTATCCAGGGCTGTTCGGTTGATTTTTCTGTGTCGCTCTTCTTGGTTAGTTTTTTTCCTTCTTATGTTCGCGTTCGTGTTTTATATTTAGATGTTGTTTTTTAAAATCCTTTGTTTTATTTTTTTTTTTAAGTTGGTGTAGTTTTTTTTTTATATCTGGTTCTATTTTGTTGTATTGTCTTATTGTTTCTGTTGTCAGGTTTTGTGTGTACTTCTTCTGGCTTGTTCTTTCTGTTCTTAGGTGCAAATGTTGTTTGGTATTGTGTGTGTGGATTTGTTTGCTTATTGAGAATTTTATATTGGTTTTTATTAGTTTGTTTTTTATATAATAAGAGTAAGTTATTTAGTGTTATCATTTGTTGTATGTTAGGTTCTTGTGTCATGCTGTATACTTCATTGGTTGGGGTTTTTTTGTCTAATGAGTAGAGTATTTTTAGGATTTTGTTCTGCTACCGTTGTATGGTATTTATGTTTCTTTTAGTTGTGTTGCTCCATATGTTTATTAGATAGTTGTTTCTTGATGTGAATATTGCGTGGTATACTGGTTTCCTCATGTTTTTTGGGAGGATGTTCCGTAGTTTATTTAATGCCGCTATGGTTTTTGTGTTGGCCTTTACTAGTTGGTTTATGTGCTTGTCCCATTTTAGGTTGTTTCGTATTGTTATTCCCAGGTATTTAATATGTTGTACTTCATCTATTTCTTGGTCTTTGATCTTTATGCTGAATTTGTATCTTTGTTTTGTTGGTGTGAAGATCATGTACTTAGTTTTGAATTAGGAAATTGTAAAAATATCAACATTTGTAGAAGGAATATAATTATTTTCTATTTAATAAAACTGTATCCTTTTTTTGCATTGAAAAATCGTTTCATTTGACTTAAAACTAGTTAGAAAACTGAAACAGTTCACTAAAACCCTTACCACAATACTTAACTCGTACTGGACGCACGTTTCGATAGCCTATCATCATCAGCAGTAAAACTGAATTGCCATAAATTTAGAGCCACAGATTTAGAGTACCCGATTAGTTAGAGAAATTGGAAAATTCATTTAGATCCTGCTTATTTAATTTTTCATTTATGTAATCTTTGAGAAAGTTAATTTTCAAAAGAGTCTCATTACAATGTTTCGATGTCGATAGTGGATTCTGTTTAATTTGTAAATGATGTTCACGCACAGGTTTGCGCTGTAGAAGGCGAAACAAATTGGTGTGTAATACGAAAATTCGAAAGTGTTTTAGAGAAAGACTCCGATTTTCTTATATTAAGACAAATTTGTGAAGGTGCGTGAAAAGATGCATTAAGTTGTTTCAAAGATTATTTTAAATATACAAATATGACATCGCTAGATGTCGAACGGTCGTTTTCGGCATTAGAAAACATTTATTCCGCACGTCGTACTCACTTGACTGAAACAGCTATGGAAACATATCTAATGATTCAAATATTTAACAGATGTTACCCAGTTTGTGATTTCACGGAAGACTTTTAAAACGGTAAGTGTTTCAGCGCGTTTTATAATTTATTTCTTACCTTCTATTTTATGTGTAAACTTTTATGCGCTCGCCACGCCTCTGGCTGTTACCGCATATTTGCCCAGGTTAATGATAACTCTAAAAACAAATAGATTGAACATTGAATGAGTCGGTAGTCCAATAGCAAGACAGCTTGCTTCCAATTAGGAAAGCGTCAGAAGTTCGAATCCAACCAGAGATTCTGGCCGTTTTTTTGTCGACTTAGGTACACCTGTCAAATCACCATTTACGTATTCTGAATTAGGTCCCAATATGCTCTTGATCATAGGCTACTGTTGGTTATTGCCGACTAATTTAGCTTATAACTCTGCTGAGACACCTACCATACAAGTAAAAAAAAGCAGCTACACCTTGTGATATTTTTTCAACTCACACATGTTGTTATAAATGTTGTTATAAATTATCAATACACCGTCATATACAAAAAAACAAATGCTTGCCCAACCAAAACAAAAACAGAAAATCTAATCCCATGACTGTTAAACGTCGTCGCTAAATCCCACATTTCGTCGATTTTTCCCGACGATAAGAAGTAGGAAACATCTCAGTGCGCTGTATAGTAGCCTGGAGTGTGCAAAAGATTTCAATTTAAACGGGCAGTAATGGAACTACGTTCTGTGTGTATATTCCGCTATCTCTATCCTTCTCTACAGCGTACTCTGCGAACCTACGGACCCTCGCTCGGACGCGGACACGAACTGGACAGCGGGAATATCCGCACGCAGCTGAACCTGAATGTGTTCGTCTCATCAGCTATACGGCCAACGTAGTAGTGAAGTGAGAGAGGCTTCGCAGCGCTTGAAAATCAATAGCATCTTTAAGTAAACACTTGACAGTGCACACACGCAATGCCATCAGTTTTTTTTTTGTTGTTGTATTGGGATGCTTGTATGAGCTGGACATTTCTCGCAAGAAAGAAAATTTATTTTTTCTCCTCCTAAGAGAAAAACTTCAAATTCTACATAGTGTAAAAGAAAGATTGATGGTTTGATGAGAGATGTAATAGAGTCGCGGTAAAAGAATAGTAGCAAGGACTGTCGGTAGTATTGCAAATACTAAAGTGTCGGCACACTCCACATCACACAAAATATTTAACTAATTCGGAACAATTGTTTTGGGAATTCGTAGATTTCTTCTTCTTTGAGTTATGTTAATTACAAAAACCAATCATCCTCCGACTTATGCTTCGGAATACCTAACTTTAATCAAAAGGAATGTACCACCAATGAATCCTACATTTACTGATCCTGTATATAGTTACTTGAAGTCTGCATGTTACGACATTATAATGGAACATACGCAGGATGGTTCACAAAAAAAACATATGAATTTTTCTTCATCAAGTTTTGATTGTTTTAATATCAAATTTGGTATGTATCTCAATAATTTGAGGTACGTACCAATTTCATTTATGAAAATAATCATAACCAACGTAAGAGTAACAGAAAGCTGAACAAAATTATCTATTCTAATGGAGAAAGAGAGGAAGTGAGATTATAGGCATTTAATTTTACATTAGTATTAACGAAACCAAATTTCCAACTTGAACATGAAACCAGTTTGAGTATCACCGATGCCCACACATGAATCTTTGCCAAAATACCAAAATTATAGAAAGGAAGAAGAAGGAAAATAATCATTTTTATAGCCGGGACAGCCTTACTTTCGAAGCACGTTATTGATTGTATATAAATGCCGACATAATACATTGAGATGTTGCAAAAAACGATTAAAAGTATTGAATAGGGAAATAAACTGTTCCGTTTATTATTTTAAGTTTTTGACTTACAATAATAATTTTTTTAAGAATTACTTACAGTTAATGTTGTGGGTGTACTGTGTGTGTGTGTGTGTGTGTGTGTGTGTGTGTGTGTGTGTGTGTGTGTGTGTGTGTGTGTGTGTGTGTGTGTGTGTTCCTCTTCTGATGAATCCTAGTTTCCTGTTTTCAGCAGTGATTGTTCAATATCCTCTTGCAATAACCCATCTGGTCAGTTTTTTAATACTTCAGAGTTTATAATTTCAGCAACATTTCAGTTTAAAACGCAATTTCTAAATTGATTAGCCGAAAAATATATTTATTTCCTGTCAGAATTTTCGTATCTAACTTCTTGTTTATCTGTTGTCTAGGTGCTGCCAATCTAACAACTTTATACTTCAAATTTTAATGTTTTGATGATCGATTTCGGCGTTGCAGATGACGTAAAGGATGTGTAATTTTTTGCAAATTATGTTTCAAAACGTAAACTACTTCAAATAACCCGGCACTTTGATTATCCCCTATAAGATAATATTAATAGAGTCTTTTTTTTAATAAAAGATTACTAATATAAATGATCAAAATGCCAGAATTCGGTTACTAACCCGAAATAATTTGAGTTCCGCAAATGCTTGATTAAATATTAAATATTTTAGGAATTTTAATATAAAATTGATTTAAAAGAATGTAGTAACGTGTAAACGCTCTTCATGTGGGATGTCCCACTACAATTACTTTCACTGCGCTGCTGCTGTCATATGATTTGTGGTTGTGCAGTCATATGATTTAAGTATAAATATATCGTTTGTCATTGAATATAAGTATTTTAGAAAATGACAAATTCATATTTTACAGTTGGTAGTGTGATGTCATAGATAAAGGTATATGACGTGCATCGAAAATAAGGCTGCCCCCAAAGTTGGTAGAATACATTTACTCTAAAGGTAGCCTCAGTTTAAAAATGGCGTGCGCAATGACGTCAGTGGTAGTGGAATATAGAACATATGAGATCCATCAATTTAAACGTTTCTACGAACAAGTATATCTATTGTAATGTTCAATATTTACAATAACATCAACATCGGCTGTCAATCTCAGAACGGATAGGCTATTCAGGTCAGCCACCCGTTCGTGATGAAATATCCCTCTTGCGGGTAAAAATGTAATTTTGCAAGTCACCATTTCCCCCCAGACAACTGGCCTTGGGGCGTTGATGTTAAATAATATAGTTAAGTCCAGACAACGACTATTGTAGGGTAACACGGACAAATCCACTCTTCTGTTTATTTTCCTAATCTTGTACATCTTTAAAATTAATGTAAAAGTCATTTAAAACAAACAATAGGGTAGATTGAAAAGTATTTCAAACATCATTTCATGAATTAAATCTTTGTCCGAACATTATTAAGTAAATCGTTGGTCAAATTTTATGTTTAAACCTTATCAGACAGAATTTAAGTCATAGATTTGCCTTTCTGTCAGCTGGTTGCGTCACTGCATTCATTCTCGTATGCTATTTCCATAAATAACTTCATTTTATCGAAATGCATCATAAAAATTTACCCATTTAAAGTGTCCGATAGCGAAATTAAAGTTTTTATTCAAGGAAAAAAGGGTTGAAGGTTAGAGCAGGCAGATTCCTGTAGAAGTTAAACAGAGCGTTTATATGACATCGGCTTCATTCGAATTCAAGGTTAGTTACATTTTTAATTCTAACATTCGTTAATTTCGATTTATTAATTTGAAAATTCGCTAGAAAATTGCCCAAAGAGTATTCAGGAATACTCACGATCCCACAAAGAATTTAAAAATTTAGACTAATTTAGAAAATTTCAAATTTTTCCCAAAAATCCTCTGAGAAAAATATTTCACTATATATTACTACCAATGACGTCAAAATATGCGCCCTTTACCCCTCCGCCCACAAACTTTCGGTCAAGTGTCGCAAGATAGGAATTGAGACAACCTTTAGAGTAAATGTATTCTACCAACCTTGGGCTGCCCCGACAATAGTAACACACCAGGGCTAGGAACTTTTCGTTAAATACATTAATCATCTTCCATTATAGTAATAGTAATAATACTTTATTAATTGAAAATATCCAAGGAGATAATAAAATCAACACAACTTAATGATTACCAAACTGATAAAATGATAATCTGGTACGTAGGCTTCTGCGGTCGCTAACTACACTATATTCTTGGTTTCCGGACTGGAACCGCATCTAGCACAAGTTACGACAAGTTACGACGCGGTTCAAGTCCGGAAAGCAAGAACATAGTGATAAAATGATAATTACATACTTACTCTAAAATAAGACTTATAGAGTGCCTAGAATATTAATCAAAAATAAAGAAAAACTAGTATCGATTTGATTCTCAAATATCAACGATTTAGAATTACAACGAATTTTTAAGATGTCTATGGTATATAATAATAATAATATTTAATTTACTTTGCCACAAACTTTGTGGATGTGTAATGTCAGGTAACAAACAATATATAAAAATACATACATATATACATTACAATATCATAAAAAAGCAACAAAAGAGGAAGAGGGGTCTCATTATTGTTGCATCCTCAATGAAACCATTATAAGTAGAGTTTGTTAAAAAGGTTGTACCGACAGTGGCGCACCGCATAAAAGTAGGTACGTAATATGCAATATTAGTGAAAAATAATATTGTTACCTTTTCCTGTCGTCTTGATGTCCACTGTGGCAATTGGCAACCGCTCTGGTAAGCTGCTTAGAATTGAAAAATCAGCAACGCTTCCATTGTCGATTCATTCAGCCGTTGACGGTGTTGTGAATACGTTGTCGTATACTTCGAAAATGATCGTTCGACATCCAGTGAAGTAAGATTTGCAAATGTCAGATATTCCTTTTCCTCATCTGGGCACTCTTGATTTTCAGTTATAGAACGAACCTTTTGTAAATCGGGATTTTTCGTTAAAATTGCACCAAATTTTTGAGCAACATCGACTCCTATAGTGTTCGTCAAGTTTTCTAGAGCGGCTTGTAAATTGTTTATGCAATTTAATGCGTCTCGTGCAAATAAGTGACTGTTTTCTAATTGCTCAATAGCTTGTGCAACTTCAGAACAGTTCATGGAAATTTCATCTATTTGTTGTTGAACGTCCGAATTGGAAAAAAATTGCTGGCTATCACGAACTGCTGCAGAATTATTTGAATCAAGTTTCAAGATGACATTTTTCACTTGTGAAAAATATTTCTGATAGTAAGATACTGCCTGGAGCCATGTTCCCCATCGCATTATTACAGGCTGAGGTGGTGGTGGTAATTTCGGACACAATTGTTTGAATACACGGATGTGTTTGGGAGATTTGATGGGAGAACACTTTTTTGGTAGATGCTGTTAACTTATCCACCATCGGATACTTCCTTCGAATGGTTTCTGCTACGAGGTGACATGCGTGTATGAGGCATGTTATGTGAAGAAGAGTCGGAAAGCATATTTTCAACATCCTACCAACTCTCAGCATTGTTGCGGCTCCGTCAGTAACGAACATTGTGACTTGGGTTCCTGTGATACAAAATTCTCTCAACGAATCTTTTATCTTGACAACGGTTTCTGCATTAGCTTTCTGAATCCTTTTACTGGATAACAACAATGAAGCTGGTGGACCATCGCGTTTTAAAGGACGCGCTACAACATGAATGACGTTATGTTTCTAAGCATCAGTTGTTTCATTCACACATGGGCAGATTTTCTTATTTCTCAACTCGTCTTTTATACATTCCTTTACTGTACTTTGGACACGTGGCAAATTGTATCGTAATTGCATAAATATTGGCAGCTTCCATGAGGGAACGTACTTAACCCAAAAAAGACGGTACTGTCGAGATCGACTACGAGTTGAAAATTATCCCTACCCTCGCCGCTACCGCTACGCTACTGCTATCCGGTACCACCTTTTTAACAAACTCTAATTATAAGAATAGTAGCACTTGGATAACAAAAAACCAGGAAGTGCTGTCTTAAATTTTGCAATATCATCAATACTCCCTGGTGATCGCGGGAGTTTACTATAAAATTTTGCAATTGAGTAAAAAGGCGACTTCTCAAAGCTAGTGGTTTTATGCTGTTGCAGGTAAACATAACATCCGCGAGTATTGTACGTATACGACGGCACCTCAAACAAATACGGCTCCGTTTTAACATACAGAGCAGTTCTGTGTATGTATATCGAAGGAAAAGTTAAAAGCTGATAGTTGATAAATTTCTTTCGACAAAACTTTGACTCTAAAAGATAAAAAAATATAAACATTGTTTTCTACTTCCCTGGTATGTATCTTTCTTCGTTCGAAAGGCTATTAGTCGCATTTTTGACTAAAATATCTTGCCTGTCAGCAAAACACAACAAAACACTTTATTTAAGGCAAAACTTATGAACTATAGCATAGATTTACGTCCCAAAACAGAAACATTAAAACTTAACACAAATCTAGACAGATCCAGTTGTTAGTCATCTACATATGTACGTTGTTCTGTTGACTATTTATTACCGTATTATTTTAACCTTAATTTGTTAATAGAGATCAAACGGGCTTAAGGCGTGCGAGATTCCGAGACCATCATAAAAGAATCGCCAAGTTTAAAATGTAAATGCGGGATATAAAATATGGGCTTGTGTCTGGTGTGTCTACATGGACAGATTTAATTTTACACATCTAAAAACATGAGCATAGTATGTGAAAGAGGAAATGTGCATACCAATTTCGCTAAGAATAACTTCTTTATTCTTCGTACATCATGAGGATTCAAAATTTTCCTAGAAGAACTCAGACAGGAGCAAATAATTTACGTCGATAGCAAATAGAATAATTGAATTTCCATGGAAGAAATCTCAAGAATTCCTCCTTATTTTTCGAGTTTCTCGTACGTGCAACAATATTCACCTGTCCGGTCAAAGCTGAAAGATCAATTTCCTAAAGGTAAAATGCTTGCTTTTCCCCGTTGGCCTGCAATATCCACACGTATACACACACGTATACTCGGTTCGAGGAGTGGATGAGTTTCGATTTAGCATCAAACGCGGTACCGTGTGTTCCCCTGAGATTCCGCCATCCTATCTCTTCGCACAATGAGAAATGGTGGCCATCACGTTGACCGGGCGAAAAGAAATCGCCTGCCTGTCCATCGGTCCGTCCATCGGGATGAGAGCATCTCTGGACACATCACGAATAGCGTACATAACACGTCCGATGGAATACTATTTTATTTTCTTCCTCAACGAAATGATAGCACGTAGGGAGGAAGGGATTGGAGGGACATATTGTTAATAGTATAGTCAAAAAGTTACTTAAATTACAGAAATTAGTCCTGAAATAAGATATATAGTTTTGTAATGTGCTCTTTTTATACCTTCTACAAACATTTTTTTCTTATTACTTTCAAAATACTTTGAGGGCAGAAATTATTTACTGTAGTAAATAAAGTTTTGTGAAGCGGGACATAGTTATATAAAAGGCTTCTCGAATTGGATAAGGCCTCTAACACGGTGAACCATAATATACTCTTATCAGGTAAACTAACGAAGACGGCTGCATAACTCTTCTAGCGCTGTAGGAGAGCTATTGGTAAAACCTGGGGATTAAAACCAACGGCTATACACTATGGCGGTGAGGCCAACAACTACCTACTATGACGAACCGTCAAAGTCCGGTCGATTTAAAGGCTTTTTAATCTAGAAACAACACAATTACTGTTTCAATTATTCGCAATACAATAACTGTTTTAAATCAAAAGAAATATTTTCTTAGCGTTCCTTTCTCCGCTTAAGAGAAGTACATACAGATAGAGTTGTAACGAAATAATTGAATTTCTTTGTTTAAGACATTTGTTAACTTGATTCAAGAGAATCTTGCAGAAAATTTGAAGAAAGCGATTGTTAATATACTCAGTGACATAGAAATTGCAACAGCTAGAAGGGGTTGTAATTTCCGGATGAAATTTGGTAAGAATATTCACCTATGCAATAGTAATAAATGATCAAAATTTGAATCCTCTCAGTGAAGCAATAAAGTTGTTATTGAGGTTTTTACCTCTCTCTCTATTGAATGTTTTTTTTGCGGTGTTTTTTATAACTTTCTCGATTTGTGTTGTTGTTCTCATTGAACTGCGGTTCAGTTAAGTGTTAGCTATGCCTAGAGTAAGAAGACGAGCAGTGTATCAACAATTAAACGAATTCGACAGAGGTCGAATTATTGGCTTGCGCGAAGCTGGTTTTTCATTTGGGGAAATTGCTAACCGTGTAAATCGAAATCGTAATGCGAATGTGTCGTGCATGGTTTGAAGATGGCCAGGAACGTCGTAGAAGAGGAACCGGGACTTCAAGAAGAACGAATGAGCGTCAAGATCGACGCTCAAGACAACTGGCATTTAGAGACCGATTTTACTCTATTCGGGCAATTGGTAACCAATGGTTTGGTGAAGAAGGCCGCCATGTAACCCTTAGAACAGTTTATCACCGAATCCGAAGTTTTGGGTTAACATCATATCGTCCACAACTTGTACTTCCTTTGACTGCGGAACATTATCAGGAACGGTTACAATGGTGCAATGAAAGATCTCATTGGAATCTTGAATGACGTCGTGTTGTGTTTAGTGACAAATCAAGATTTTGTTTAGACATGCACGACGGTCGAGAGTCAGAAGAACGGGGTGAACGACGGAATCTTCGATTTACCGTTGAGAGGCACGTACACCGCACTGTGGATGTTCTGGTTTGAGGTGCGATTACTTAAGGCAGCAGGTCTCCCTTGGTGTTCATTCGAGGCAATATGACAGCACAATAGTACATTGCGGAGGTGGTTGGAACACATCTTCTGCCATACTTACAAGGGCTCGAAGATCCATTATTCCAGCAAGATAATGCACGTCCTCATGTAGCAAGGTGTTCCTTGAACTTCTTTGAACAGGCCCAGATTAATTTTTTGCCCTGACCTCCAAGATCTCCAGATCTTTCTCCCATCGAACATGCGAAACTTGCAGCGTCCTCCTTTGACTTTGGAGGCTTTGAGACATGAGGTGCAATTTGTATGGGAGGCAATACCCCAAGAAGAGATAAACCACCTTATTCAATCAATGCCACGGCGTGTAAATAAATGTGTAAATCACACATTATTAACAATTATTACAAAATTTTCTTTAACTAATAAAGATTTTCCTCCCTCTGATCATTTATTCCTACCAAATCTCATCCGGAAATTCCAACCCCTTCTAGCTTTGCAAGTTCTACGTCACTGAGTATATAAGTAAATGGCCGTTACAACACCAAACAATATTTTCTTAAGGATAGTAAATGTTTTTCTTACTTCAAGAAAGTGTTTAGGTATTGTTCATGAATCTTTTAATGTACAACGTTACATAAACATTTTCAAAATATACCGGTTAATGTAATATTTTTTTTAATTACTATTTACCACATGTACTAATTTAACTATAGCTTTTTTTTAATACATAATAAATATTTCAATTTTTCAATACCAGAACCGACTACTTTGAGCAAGAATGTAACTTGCGTATATTGTTATTTTATGTTGAACTTTAGTGTATATGTTATGTAAATTCAATCATTGCAACGTACAAGATCGCGATGCGTCATGAACAAAAAGCGCTACGTCACTCAAAATACGGGTATATGCTCCATGAAAAATGTCTTTACTGCAGCGGTCTCAAACTGGGCAAAAGGACCACTTCTGGATGGCATTACAAGCTGACTTTTACAAAGCTGACGGAGATTCGTCCATATTCCGCAATTGGGCGGCCTCAAACTGACTTTTGCGTAATATTGAAGTCCAAAAACAGAAATTTGTTAATGTTTCACAATTGGGCGGCCTCAAGTTGACGTTTGTGAAGCATTGATATCCGAACAACAGCAAAGCAGCAGTTTAAATACATTGCGATTCAATTCTCCACACATTTAACAATGCTTTGATCTTTCCGTTTTCATATTTTGTAACTAATTGTTAGTATATTTCCTCCTTTTTTGGTGTAACAGGTATTTCAGCAAAGGCAAGTGATAAGACATGCTTGCACGCATAAGTCCGTTTAGGTATCTGCTGTTCTATCGCCTACAAGATTACCGAGGTAGTAAGTTTTGTAATATTCTTTGCAAACAAAAGTAATACAAGTATCATTTTAATCTTTATGTATCTGTACCCACAACACACAAATTATTTTGTGGTTGTCATCTTCATTGAAATAATTTTGTACATATACATAGATAGGTATTGCTTTTACAGATACCTATATAAAAGTGTATACCTTTTAACAATTCTTTTGTCGACGTATATAGCTATTGTTATGTTCAGCGTCGTATGTACAACAATAACAGCCTCAGCTGTCACTTCTGAACGACTAAATGTCAGGTTAGCCACTCGTTGGTAATTAAATATCCCTCTTGCGGAGAAAAATGGAAATTTCCTAGTTACCATTTCCCCCCAGTCAACTGGCCTTGGGGCTTTGATGTTAAATCTTAAATATAAGTCCAGATAACGACGAGTGTGGGGTAGCATGAACAAATCTACTCGTCACTTAATTTTCCTATTCACGTAATTCGTCCAAATTCATGTAGAAATCGTCTAAAATAAGCAACAGCGTAAATTGAAAGGTATTTTAAATAATATTTCATCAATTAAATGTTTATCTGAAAGGTTTAAGTAAGTTGTTGGAGAATTTTTACGTTTAAAGCTTGTCAGTAAAATTTTGTATCGTAGAATCCTCGAAATGCAACCTCCTAGTTGCGTCACTGCTTTCATTCTCGTATACTAATTGCAGAAATAATTTAATTTGATCGAAATTCATCCTAAAAGTTTCTATTTGGGTTAAATTATCAAAATTAGCTGTGGAATAAAACAATCGCCGGTCTTTTGCGATTTAAAATAAAAGAAAGGTGAGCGACGCCATAATTTTTCATTAATCTTTATTCAGCCTTGGTTGAATCAAAGTGTTTCTTAACTCCGATCCCCATTTAAAGTGCTCCATTGTGAAATCAAAGTCCTTATTTGAAGAGAAAAGGGTTAAATTTCCAGAACAGGCAATTTCCTGTAGTTTATATAACATTGGCATCATTCAAATTTCAAGGTTAGTTACATTTAAAATCTTAAAATTCGTTAATTTCATTTTATTAATTTGGGAATTCGTTATAAAATTGCCAAAAGGGTATCCAGGGATACTCCCGAACCCACTAAGAATTGTTAATTTAGTTTAAAGTTAGAAAATTTCACAATTTTCCCAAAATCCCCTGAGAAAAATATTTCACTATATATTATAACAATTTGGACATATACCTGACTTTGATGTTATTAATATTGTTAAAATGAGGTTACAACTTCGGCATCGAGACCTAACTTAACCTAACCAGATTCACTTTACAGGTTCCTGGGAAATGTGAGTAATCTGGAAGAAACTTGAAAGAAACCTGTAAGATTTAAGGTTCACCGATTTTGTTTGCGACCACGTAGATCTTTAGGAAGGCCTTGATATCACCTTAACGTAATGGAGGAAGTTAAAGGTATTTTAGCGATCTGGGGTTTATTTACAAGATTAAGAGCACCACGTCGCTACAAAATGGAAATTAATTTTCGGCATTACACTTAGGTATTCTTTATGTACTTTTATTAGTTTATCCACAATGTTAATAAAGCTTTTCAAAAGATTGTATATTTTTAACACATTGTTACCCTATGTGCTCATAAATGGATCCTTCCTTCTCTAAAAAGAAGAAAGCATCTATGGTACTAATCAATAATACCAACAGAATAATATATTTGTCAAAGTAACAGCATATTTTAAACCAGAGAAATATTTTGTTAAGCAAATACTACCTTCTAAAGCCTAAGCTTTACTTTATTTTTTAAAGTACTGGATCATATTTCTATTATCCTAAACATACTAACTTGTTCAAATTTTCTACTCTATTTTGTTTCTACAATATTTTGTTCTCCCTTTCCAATATTACTTCGAAGTAACTTAAATTACGCTATAATTACAAATCAGTGTATTTCCATCATAGTGGTAGGGTTAACATTTTGCACTATATTTGTGTTGTAAAATGCACTAAAAGGCAACACTGTAGTATATTCCATTTATTGCAATGCTAGTTTTGCTCTAGGCAACACATTAAAGGTGCGTTCACATAGGGTAGCGTGAAATTATCGGTAGGATGAGCGCGAAATTATTTGCAATATTCTGCCGTAATTTTTAAAATAATTTCGTGACATAACGATAATTGACATCTCGGTTGACTTTGTCGTATCATAACCTTAATTTATCTGTTAATGAGTTCTTTTCTAACGAATGGAATGATACGGAAATGTTATATACTCTGTTTATTAACAGTTTCTGCAATAATCATGACAAACAAATATAAAAATAAATGTAGAAAGAGGAAAAACGTTGTCGGGTATGTTCCATCAATACCTACTCAAAAGAAACAAGGGGACTATTTAAATTTGATTCAGAAAATCTTAAATCATGATCCTGATTCTTATATGCGGGAATGAATGTTGATTTATTTGAAAATTTATTAAAAATAGTAGAAGCAAATCAACGGTCTGTCAAATATTTGGAGAAAAAGCGCTGTAAACTGAACTACAACCTGTCTACTAGACAACATGAGGCAGTCTCTTAATTATGTAGATGCAATAGAAGGCATGCACATTCATATAAAATGACCTAACAATTCTGACTCTTTATGTTACAACTATAAGAAAACTTGGTATTTTATTTGCTGTATGCGATGCAAATTATCTGTATGTGTGCAAAATTCTAATTGATACATCGAAAGAAATATCGATATTTTTCTTTTGATATATACGTATTTACCGGATATGTACAAATCAGAGTAACTGTTACTATCATCATTCGTCAGTTTACTTAGAAGTGTTGTGGTAACACTGCGTAGAGAAATAAGCCATTGATTAGAGTAAACGAGAATAAATAGTTTTCCTTGCATCGTTTATGAGATATATATTATTTTAAATAAGAGAGTAAGTATTCATACAACATTATGTTTGTCAGAAATAACATTTTATTGTATATTCTTTAAGCAGATGTCTTCACCGAAAACTAAATGTTGGATATACTTTAGAAAATTAGAAGATCAAAAAGTGCAATGTAAAATGTGCAACAAAGTACTAAAATCATCAGGGAATACATTTAATTTATTAGCACACCTTAAGCAAAAGCATAACAAGATATTTATTGGAAACATTGCGTCTATTGGATACGATGTCTCAAATGACTGTCAAATTAAACCAAAAGTAAAAAAATCTCTTTTTGATTCTCATGATTTACAGGTATAAGCAGACATTTTGTTGATGTTTAATACCTAACTTTTTTATTGTTTAACAGCAAAATGAAAATAATGTTTCCCGTACATGTTCTACTTCAAATTCTGTTAGTGGCTATAATTTCGGTTCTTCCGCTCATTTCTCTGACTGCTCTGAATCTAATACAAACATACAAAATTCTTCAAAGTTAAATCAACAATCAATAACTGGAACTTTTAAAAAAATTGTTAATTATGGAGGTATTCAAATTTGTTATGTAATTCCTGACATTAAATTATATGTTTTTATAGAAGGTGATTACAAAAATGCAAAAATTGGTGATGCAATTGCAAAATTTATTTGTAAAGATAATGAACCCTTCATGAACCCCTTATTGTTGAGGGTGAAGGATTTTTAAATTTAATGAAAATAATTTGCCCTTTATATAAAGTACCCACAAGAAAAACAATCAAAGAAAGTATAGCAAAAAAATATAATGTTATTTCAAATATTTTCAAAGAGGATCTCAAAAATGCAAAATACTTCACATTAACGGCGGATATTTGGACAGATTTAAAAATGAAAAGTTTTATTGGTATAACTATTCACTTTATTTCGAACTTAGAACTAATTTCTGCAACGTTAGGTGTTGTAGAGTTAACAGAATCCCATGAGGCAAAATATGTTGGTAGAGAGCTTATAAGAATATTAAATGATTTGAATATAGACAAAGAAAATATCATTGCTGTTGTTTCGGATAATGGAGTAAATATGGTAAAAGCAATTATTGTTGATGTTTTTGGTAAAAAAAGCATGTACCATGTTTTGCCCATTTATTGAATTTGGTTTGTGAGGATTCCATTAAATGTACGGCTGGGTTGGATAGTCTTTTAGAAAAAGTAAGAAATATTGTTGTTTGGTTTAAGAGAAGTGTTAATGCTAGTGATCAAATAAGAAAACGACAAAAAAATGCAGGAAAAATTAAAAAATTAATTTTAAATGTCAGAACACGTTGGAATTCCACGTATTATATGCTGTCTAAGTTTTAGAATTAGTACAAATCATAAAAACTATAATTTTTAGCACCGTTGGAGCACCAGAAATGATTTCTGCTGTGGAGGTACAACAGATAAGTGAAGTAACAAAATTGCTGTGCCCACTTGAAAAAATGACTAAAGAACTAAATGGAGAAGAGTACATTACTTTAAGTAAAGTAATTCCTATGTTGAGATGTGTGTCTCAACAATTTGTAAATACTACATATTTGTATGAAATTAGCAACAATTAAAAACATCTTTAGAAAATCAGTCATTTTTAGTTGCTGTCTCAACTATAATGGATCCAAGATTTAAACAGATCCACTTTGAAGATCCTTTAGCATGTTCTCAAATAATTACTTTCTTGAAAACTGAACTTACAAATCAAATACAAGTATCTTCGTCAGACTCAAGCGACCTAGGATCAAATAATGACACCAATGATGAAAACTTCGATATCTGGCCACACCATAAATTGCTAGTTCAAAGAGAAGATAATAAAAGAGGGAAAATACGAACAGATATCAATATATATCTACACCTGTTTAGCATAATCCGATAGAAGTATGGGATGATATGAGATTGATTTATCCAGGATTTTCGAAAGCAGGAGCTACTGCAAGCAAACAAAGAAACATTAACTGGGAAGAAATTATCAAAATTGTTATTTTTAAATTCACTACCTAATAAATATAGGTAATTAATCCTATTTGTTTTCTTTTTTCAGTGGTTTAGGAACTTATTAATTCTTAATTTATTATTAAAAAAAAAATCTGTTATTCTAATTCTACCCACTTTTATATAAGAATATGCAATCCAACTTATTGAACTCATCAAATTTGAATAAGGTAGGTAGTGTAAGAGGGTACATCAAAGACAAAGTATTTTAATATAATGTCTGTAACTAGATATAATTTAATATGTAAACATATCTTGTAAAATAATTTTTATTAAAAACAATACTATAAATACTATGTTAGGTATTCAACAAATGCCAGAATAAATGACTATTCGGTTCTATTTTTATAGTGTACATGGAATTTCAATTTTAAATTAGTTTATTGATAAAAATATCGATATTTTTCTAAACATCGATATTTTTGAACGATATATCGAAGCATATCGATATTTTGTTTCGATATATCATATGGATTGATATATCGATATAGAAATAAAAACTCCCATCCCTACTTGTATCTATGTGTTGTTTTGTCATAACCTCAAAAGTATGCACGAGTATGCATACAAATTGACAGGAACCGCAACCTGCACTGTGATTGGTCGCTTGCATTAATACAACGCCGTGGTAGCGCTATAATGCCCATAATTTAACGTATAGTTTCGCTGTACACCAATTAATAATTCTGCCTTACACCACTGTGTGAACGGTCGTATTTAATTGCATTGCGCGAACATTCTAAGTTCCTACCTTACCCCCACGGTGCCCTATGTGAACACTACTTAAAACAGCATTAACTTTTTAACACTATTGGTATAGACTCCTTTGATCAAATTCTAGTATTATTATCGTGTCGAATAGTGTCAAAAATTATTAACTGTGCGTTTTCTATGATGTAGATAATGAGAGTCCATCAATTAGAAATATGATTGACGAATTTTCAAATCATCTTTCATCGTGTTTATAGAAGTGTAGATCAACAACGCAACATATATTCCGAAAAAGATTTCTCAAAATTCGGGGTTTATCCGCAAACATTGACACACACATCATAATATAAAGTTATTTACAGTCTCCAATCCATCTAAATATAGCGCCACCTCGCGAGATGTGGCGCAAGGACACCACACGCTATTCTTAGAGACGCCTAGAAGAAGAGAAAGCCGAGAAAAATCTCGGCTGAACGGCGCAAAGCGTGCGTCGTCGACGTCGCGACCCTATCCATCATCGCGCGCCGTCATAATTCGGCGGCGCGACGTAGGCGTCGTCTCCGTCCCGGCATATCACCAATCATAACCGGCCGAAATTATGAATTATGTTATGATATGCGCTCGGCGATTGGTCGACGGATTGCTCCAATGACGGCCCAAATATGAAATAATAACGCGCGGGCATTGGTCGGCGGGCGTCGGCGCAACCCCAACGACGACGACGACGTCGAGATCGATAGCGCGCGTCATCTCACCACCGCCGCCGAGTTATAACGCATATCTCTCCTCCCCTCTTTCCGCTACGTGTACATCTCTAGCTTTATCTCCTTCTAACTCGTTCGAGAAGCGTTGGTTTAGAATCTGCCCTACCTTTCCGGAGGAAATATGCCCCCATTCACGCGAATACTCACACCAACTCTCTCATATTAAAGGAGATCATGCGGGGGTGAAGAGGGAAGCATATTCCATACGGCAGGTTTATATCGCGTCGTTGTCATTGGATATTACGCGGCCAGGCGCAGAAAGGCCGTGTAGGAGTGTAACATCTTCCCCTGACAAGATCCAGAAGGTTTCCATTCATGTTATAACTCATACTGGAAAACATTATTGTTTCTAACACTTACCCCTTATATTACAAAAGAATAATCTTCTGGAATCTTCAAGAACTCACTAACAATAACAGTAAGCATAGGGAGTCACTACAGTAAAATAGTAACTATCTAGCACTTAACACGTGATCAATTTAGATATGTTTTGCTCGGGAAGGGTTGGTCGATTAGTTGAAACGATTTAGATGGGAAAATTCAGACACGACGTCATCGGAATAGAAGCAGAGTCTGCGAACGCGGTTCGTTCGAAGCGTTTGCCGTTTGGCTGATTCGATGCTCGTTGCGAGGAAAGCGAAAACGACAGCTAGCGCGACGACATTAGCATATACCACGCCGTACGGCGTAATCGATAGGTTTTTGGCGGTCTCCGTGCGATCGGCGTGCTGTTGTCCGCACTCCGGCCGTTTTAGAGTGGTCGTCGTCGTTGTCTAAAAACGAAGCGGTCGCTTTTAGATGTGTAGGACACGTGCGAACTATCGTGTTTTATAGATTACGTACGCATTTAACAGGTGATTTATATATACTACGTATTAATCCGATGCATCTGTTGCTGCTGTTTTTGTAGTGTCTAATTCTTTTTTAAAGTATTTTATCATTCTTTTTGATGATAAATCGAACTCAGTCACTTTTATAATAACGCGTAACATGACCTGTGAAATTATGAACAAATGAGCTTATCCACACCGATACACCTTACGATATTTCGCCTTCTCCCAACGAAGTAATTTCAAATTTCAAACGTCATTTATATTTGTATTCTTTTATATCTTACAACTATTTCACTCGCAGATTATGTGTAAATTGTTTGTTGAATGTACCTATGTGATTTGAAGCCTGGTTACTATTTAGATAGTTTCGAATTTGAATATAGAGAGCTGCAATAGCTTTGTTTGGTAACATTAACTAGTGCAAATAAGTGTACACCAAAAAGTGCACGTAAGTGCAAACAAGTGTAGTAAAAGCGGCGTAATATTTAACGAATGTAGCAAACAGTCGTAGTATAAACTGGATGCAAAGATGATCAAGCTGAAGATGGTTATATACTAATATCGAGTTGTCTAAACAAAACTAAAAACTGAAGACTGTCTGAACAAAACTGAATTCCCCAAGGTAACAGCTCAATATTTATGTTTATGTTTATATTTCCATTTATAAATGTGAAGTTAGGATCTACAGAAAAGAGATCTGGGAAACCGTTATACTTGTCATTTTCATTATTTCCTTTCTCATATACATTGGCGTCCACAAGCCTCCCCCCTACGCTTTTCATTTGTATTTTTTGATTTCTTTTGTCTGTTGTTCTCGAAAAAACAACATTTTTTAGGCTATTAATCTATTGATTGTATCTACATCACTTGTTTTTAATTGAGAAGTTATGTTAAATAGAATTTGACATCTGTGTTAGAAATCTCCCTCAAATTTTAGCCCAAAAGAAGATCCTTAAGGAATGTTTTTATAAGTTCTACATTTCTAAGAAAGTTTTGACTGTTTTCTTTTGCAAACTCAGGCTTTGTATTTTATATATTTCAAACATGTTTTAGTCAGTCACTCCGTTTGTACCATACACCATGTGGAAATGGACGACTCGATCGGGTACGTACATAATTATTTTTGCATTTTTATTTAACCCTAGGATGCATAACACGAGCCACCGAAGCCCAGCGTGGTATTCCAAGTTCATAACTAAAGCTGGCCACGAGCAGTACCGCGCAGTAGCGTAGAGTCGACCAGGCTTCGCGTTCCAGTAGAGTTATTCTGCTAATAGAGATGTTTGCTGCCGCAAATAATTTCGCTCATCTTTTAAGTAAAAATTAAATAACACGTGCTCAAACACTTACCATTTTAAGAGTCCTCCGTGAAATCACAAAGTGAATAATGTCTGTTAAATATCTGCAACATTAGATATGTTTCAACTGTTGTTTCGGCAAAACTAGTACGGCATGAGGAAAAAATGCGTTTATATGCAGAGAACGAACGTTCTACATCTAGTGACGTAATATTTGAGTAAGTAAAATAATCTTTCAAATAACTTAACGATTCTGTTGACGCACCTTCACAAATGTGTCTTAATGTGCCAAAATCAGAATTTTTCTCAAAAACACTCAAATTTTTCTAGAACAGAAACATTTTTTGCGTCTTCAATCGCGCATAGCTGTGCGTGAACATGTTGCACTATTTGTAGAGATTCTTCTAACGGCACCGCAGGATTTTGTAATTTTTCTATTGCATCTGCTAGCCCGAAGTAATTGTCGTGAATGATTTTTAAATCCATTTTAACCTGACTATCTTGAAATTTCGACTGGCTTTTCTGGATAGCGGCAGCTTCCTTTGTATCGAATTGTAAAACCACGTTCTTAATATTGTCAAAATATTTATGATAATAAAACGCGGCCGGTAACCATGTTCCCCAACGAGTTAGAATAGGTTCTGGTGGCTCTGGTATACGGGGGCACAGTCTGTGAAATTCGCGAATACGTTTCGGTGATTTCACAAATACTGCTTTGGTATGCGCTATTAAAGCGTCTACCTCAGGATAACATTTTCTGATACTATCCGCCACAAGATTGAGAGCATGAATTTTACACGTAATGTGTAACAAATTAGCAGAATGCTTTTTAAGAGACCGGCCTACAGAAAGCATGTTTACAGCACCATCACTCACTAACATCAAGAGTTGGTTTGTTGAAAGTTCAAACTTGTCCAATGTATTTAACACTAATTTTGAAATTACTTCGGCAGTACACTGTTGTATTCGTTTGGAGACTAATAGAATTGAAGGTGCCAATTGATGAGGTTCCAATTTGCGTGCCATTACATTAAGAACAGAATGTTTCTTCCGATCTGTTGTTTCGTCGACACATAACCACAATTTTTGATCTTTCAACTCCGATTTTATTTTTTGTTCAATATGTTCGCGCGCAGATGGCACAATTATTCGTAACGATGTTCGACTTGGTAATTTGCACTCCGAATAGTTATTCCAAAAGCAGATAAATGGTTCCTTGTCTAGTAAATTAATCGGTATATTACATGCGATAAACGTAACGCATAAATTAAATATAAATTTTTCATTGTCTCGTGCGCAATTTCTTTTTGAGACATGCTTTTGACTATTTACGTGTCGTAGACAATGTTGTCTGGACCAACACATGAACGGGATTTTACAGATTACACATTTAATTTTAGCACCTTCATATATTAAGTCTGGAATTTCTGCAATAAATTTTCGAAGTTTGTCCGACCGCGGTCGTTTTGCTGACGAAATCATAATTTTTCTAGGACAGATAAACAATTGCGCAAATGACCGGCAGCGAAAATGTCCGTACTGCTCCGCAGACGAAGTAATACTACCGTTCCTCTCGGTCCGAACTGATTCTACGCCGATGCGGGGTACCGCTCGTGGCCAGCGTTGGTTATAACCGAGGACGACCGACGACCGATCTATAGATCGGTCATCCGTAGCCGCGAGAGAGATGGGAAAGAGGGTCAAAAGGGAACAAATTGTACGGGATTTGCGAAAAAGGGCACGCGAGATGGACGCGCGCGACGTAGATCGAAAAAGGGCTACCTTTCCTCTAAAATAGGCGTATTTTCGTTCGAAAAGGGGACTCACAAATTTATTAACCGGTGTTCGGTAATTCGAAGTGGTAGTGGAAAAGCACACCGGTCTATGTCTGGGCGAAACGTGAGATTTATAATACCTTATTATATCCGATGATAGCAAGTGTTCTATGGCTTACTGTATTTAAAAAATGCAGTACGTTTTGGATGACAACTGCATTTCGATATTTCCTAAAATTGAATTTTACCCTAACACGTACTTTCTTTTAATTTCAATGAAAAATGCTGTTTGTATCATGATAAAAATAACACAATACTTACTTGAGTAAGTATGTATGTAAATCCTTAAAGAATAATTTTTTAAATACGAACTTACAATATAATTAAATTATTTTATCTTTTACATATATAAAGAGATGACAATGTTCATATATTTTAAAATCGATAAATTAAATATAAACAAGATGTAAAGATTTTCATTAATATATTTTAGTTTTCATACTGTGTTAGTAGTAATTAATATAATAAGTTATTTATCTTCAAAAAACAAGCTTCCTAATGGTATATGGTAAGCATAATATAAAACTATAATGCTTCAGATCGATCCCTGCAGGATCTGCGTGGGTTAATTCGATTCAAAGAAGAAAAACGCCCTTCCAAATGCTTCTTACACGTGCGTCAATTCGCAAGAGATTAGAACAAATTATATTAAATCCCAAAATCTACACCTTCCGTTCTATTTCTGTCCGCTTTTCGTGTTAACGCGATCTTATTCCGTTGTATTCAAATTCGTACTTATACGGTAGGTATTATTACTTAGCCACCACATAAGGTACAACATACGTAGGATACATAGATACATACATCCAGGGATAGTGGTTCGAACGACTCACGAATACTTCGGCGGGTAAGGTCGAAGGCGGGGGCCGAATCATTCTCCCGTGCGGCTTGCTCTACAAAACAAAGTTAATACATTTCGTCGGGGCGTAATACAAATTAAATTTTAACGGAACGTAATTGAACGCTGAATGGTAGTGGTGGTGGCGTACGGGACCCTTCTCCGTATCGTACGACGCCGGCGGCGGAGTTTCCTTCGCTACTCCGGCATTCCACTTATTTTAAGCCTTAATACGCTAACCGCAAATAATTGTAGCGTGTGTGTATGTACGTTGTGGAGTTCGGCGTTCACGTATCGGCCCTTTTTGCCTTATTTCACCATTATTTCGAGCCGGCATAGAATGCTCTAAAGCGCTAGGCGCTTGTACAATAGCGTATGAGCATATTGAATTAACCCACTAATGGCAAAATATTTTTTTGGTTTATATTGCACTTGTACAGTAAAAATGAGTTGTATTGGTGCCAATTAGTGCAAAAAAAACTTCTTTTGCTAAATTTTGTTTCTCGTTTAGTAATTTTGAGGTGGACTTAATGTAGAAGTACACAGTTACGGTTAAGAAAAAAGAATAGAATGATCGAATTTATAAATAGAGCATTAGAGCATAAAAAAGAACAAACTGTAACTTATACAACAAAATTTATTGTGATACACAAAGTTAATAAATGTTACAGACAAATTTTACTTGGAAAACAAACGATTAAATAGTTAAGGAAATACAGTGCTTGAAGTTTTGTTACATAAGCGTCAATACTATAAGGAATGGATTCAAGGATTTAGTAAAACAACGACGTTGAGTGTTTATTTATTTGGTTACTGAAGTCGTGAACGTCCTTTGTACGCTTCTTCACACAGACGACGACCCGGTATTCGAACTCTTAGGTAAGAATTACGATGTTCATAGGACGCCACTGAATGATTTGTTCAATTTAGTCGCCTCGCTGGTGGTTGATAATTTCGTCGGAAACCATTCAGAGTTTTCAAGGGAAAGGAAGAAAGGATCGTACAAATATTCAAAACACTTCAGCAAAATAATAACTTAGCAAATATTAGATCAGACTATATATTGAGAGAGAGCACTATTAAAAATATTATTGACGAAATATTACAAAAAGAACTTATTAAAATCTCAGGGCAAAGTGTTAACTATAATATTGAATTTTACAATGAAATTTTATCTCCGAACATAACCATTTAGATGCTGGTATATGTAAATGTCATATTCACAGCAGTGAACAAATACCCTACTTAAAAATGATTGTCGGAAAAGTAATGATAGATTAGGTAAAACACCACATAATAGGAAAGATAGATTAGATAAAACACCACATAATAGGCTAATATCGTGCATGGCCATACATCACCAACCCAGCGTGACGTCATCGAAGAGCGCTCAGGCCTTGTTATAGCGTAGGTAACGCCTAAACGGTATAGGAATCGTTTTTTTGCATTCCTTTTTTCAGTTTTAAAGGGCTTCCGGTTTAAAGAGGATGCCAGCCGTCAAATGAGCCCTACTTCGTATCCCATTCGATTTTATTTTGGAAAAACGAAGTTTCAAAGCAAAAACCAAACACATAATCGAGCGCCGTTTTCGTGAAAGATGTATTTGTTGTTGATATTTAATCGATTAATTATTATTATTTGTAATTGTACATGTATTTGGACGAACCTAAGGTTGAAATGATACAGTAATTGCAATTGTTTTCGCAGTTTTGTTCAATTTCACGAGAAAATTTACAAATACAACGGTCAGTTAGGGAATTGAGTTGGAATCTTTTTAACTTACAGTTATAGTTTCACCGGTTCTTGAATCTGCAGCGGTTGAAAAATAAATACTATCTTCTTTTGTAAAGTGTAACTCACAAACCCCAGTATACATTGTGGGAAAACAGCCGACGCCACACTATAAATAGACCGCCCGAGCTTTTATCGTTTCGAAAATGGTATTATCGCTTATACAACACTAGAAAAACATTACAGGTATCACCAACAAAGTACGGAAATATCACTACACAGTATTTTTTAAAATATAATTTGGATAAACCAATTCAAAACATAAGAGACGGTCTGAACGTGTAAATATCAAGATGATAAATAAAGGCCGATCGTTTACCTAAACCAATGTACGTCACAGCCTACTATGAGAGCAGTTATACCTTGTTATACCGGGGGTAGCAGTTGAATGCACATCACTAAGGTACGTTCATAAACGCTTTTTAATCTAAAACTCAGAATAGGCATACGTAGAAACACCAGTATAAGGTCAGAAGTCGTTAGGATCAAGAGAAAAAAATAATCTTTATCTAAGGTAAGGACAAAGCAGTATTGCGCAGGCTCGTATTATCACTCAAGAAGCTTCTCTTCAAGATGGAATTAATCTGAGACCTGTCACGCAGGGCTGCCAAGCTGAAGTCGAGACAATGGAACATTCCTTCTGCAAGTGTTTTGCGCTAACGTCAATTAGAAAGACCATGCATGCAACTAACGTTTATATTTCTATTTATCAAATATAGAACGTAAGGTCATCGTTTGCAATTCATTTCCACAAAACAAAAACGGAAAACCAATTTAATGGCGAACATAAGTAGCTAATTTTGTTGACTCATTTACTAGTGCAACTTTCCTTACTCTTTTTCTTCGATTCAGATCGACTGCCGAGTATTTGCCGTTCTATTTTTAAAGAAACGTTTGTAGAATGACGATGTCCTCTCTTCCTTTTCTTGTTTTACAAAATACGGGGACATTTTGATAAAAATAGCTAGCGATTCCGTTACGGTTGCGTCATCTTCGTAAATATAAATCGGTAATTGTCACGTCTCTAAAGATTCTATTTTGAATATGCGTTCATTTGAATTTATTTGGAACGCCGAATGGTGTTTTTATGAAACTTTGTGTAAAAAACCTCTCCAATTATGAATATAAACATTATAATGTTACATAACCTCTCCTCGTTGAATAGTATAATCTTAATAATCTACATATTTAAAAAATTATGAATATTAATCGTCGTAGATACCTACATCTACGAAGTGTGTATATATATTTACAAAAATAATAATTTTTTCCATAAAAATGACAACGCATGAATATGAAACGCGTAGGAAACATAGATTGCAACCCGATAAACATCGTACGGCAAAATATAGCAAGTGCTTCTACAACATAGGGTGCAATCTTTTCAATGCGTTGCTCGAGGAAGTAAGATATAGTACCATTTTGAATATTTTTAAGGGGAAACTTAAAAATTTACTTCTTACTAAAAACTGCTATACCCTGACTGAATTTTTTTCCTAAACTTAAAAAGGTATACCTGTTGGTCAGTTTTCATTTAACTTTAGTAGTAGTGTGTATTGAGACTTTTGTATTTCGACTTGTTTTGTCATCTCAGTTATCTAGCCTTTTTTTGTCTGATCTGTGATGAGAAACGAATATACTACGAGGGTAAGTCAAATATTATCTACACTTTCGCCATAACAAGCTTTGAAGGTTATCGTAGTGACGGCCGCTTGCGCATGCGTTGAGTTGGCGCCTCTGTGGTCATCTGTATGGAATTTAATCACGATCGCGTCATTTGTCTGCTAGCTACAGTCCCTGGCCAAATCACTTGAAACACTCAATATTTTGTAGTTTCTTCATAATAAAATATAAACTATACATGTATTATATTTTTTATTTATAAAATATATTGTAAAAATATGTAACATATGTAAATATTAAATAAGTAATTAATATTTAGTCCATAACCCATGATTTTTAATAACACCCTTAATTCTTCGGGGCATACTTTCAATGCAAGATATGATTGTCTCTTTTATATCTTCGTCCTTCTCCCATAAATCCTTTATATTCTTCATTAATATTTCCTTTGAAGGGTTTTCTCTTTCATATTGTCACGGACCACCGTAATAGGGGTAGCTCGAGGTAGATACTCGCACAAATACTACACACCGAAATTCACCTACCTGTTAGAAAAAGGAACTTGAGAGGTACGTATATTCCAAAAGAAAACAGGCACTCCACTTTTCACTCTTTATTTACAAAAAAAAAACAAGAAGTCACTGCAGAGCTCTTTTCAGAGACTCTGCCCCCAATTCTTTATCCTTACCAATTAACCTATATTTATAACCTATCCAATCCCTTCTACTAACTATCCTTCCGGTGCTTAATCGGCAGTATCAAAGTTCGATGTCTTCGAATTGACCGAGAGATCATAATCTTACACGGCAATTGTCCAGACGCTCAGTCAGCTCGACGACACCGGTCACCGATCGAAAAATGATTACAATACAGAAAACATAGACGATGAACGCAAAGCAGCGGAAGTCCAGTTAGCGTCTTTTCTAAAAGTGAAAGCAAAGCGTTTATTCGCGACAATATACCTTACTTTTTAGTCGATTCCATACGTTCTCGATGGGATTGAGGTCCGGTGAATTTCCGGGCCAACGTAAAAGAGGTATGTGATTGTCTTCAAAGAATTTCTTAACCTTTTTTGCCACATGGCAAGGAGCATTATCTTGCATAAATATACCCCCTGTCGGTATGCGACGTCCTGGCTTAAAATACGGTAATAACGTGTTTTGCTATTGACGCATTGTATCTTCTACAAAATACAAAGGGTCGGGTCCGTCTCTACTAATCACCCCCAAATCATTACCTGCGGAGGGTGTTTTACAGTTCGAAGAACCGTGGACTCTGTGAGACGTTCGCCAGGTCGTCTACGAACTAATTGTGCTCGCTGCACTAACACACAGAGCGAGCACTCGTCATTAAAGAAAACCTATTAAATAATGCAAACATTAATTCAGTAAAAATCATGTTAAGTTATTCACCTTTTTCCAATTTTCGTCTGTGAAATGTCCATATTCTCTTGCAAAGTTGAGACGAGCAGATTTCATTTTTTCTGTTAAACGATTTTCGCGCAATCGGCGCCTAACAGTTCTGCTCGAAATCTCTATTCCTCTCTCGTAATTTTTTTTGAATCATTTTAATTGTAGCAAATCTATTGCTCAAAGCCTGATGAACAATTTCACGGTCAGATCTTTTCGAAGTTTTTCTTTTCCGACCGCACTTTGCCCGTCCTTGTGTCGATGTGCTAGCTCCTTTGTTTAAGTTTCTAGCTAAACCCGATACAGAAGAAGGAGATACTTTCTGTAATTTTGCAATTTCTCGTTGTGAATGTTTGTTTGATTGTAGAAGAGCTTGTATAGCGGCTTTTTGTTCACTTGTTAAATCTTTCCCGAGCATTTTCTACAAAAAAAAACCCAAATATTTCATTTTTTTTTTTCAAATTCCAAATAATGAATTATTAAGAGAGAGATAGAATAACAATTTTACCTTTGCAATAACGATATATCAACACAAAACACTTAACGATACTCCACAACTTAGCTTCTATACGGTTATGACGAAATATTTTAAAAAATATCGATGCATTCTCTAAACTGTGAACTTGCTAAATGTAAGTTGATAACTGAAATATTTATATATACGTACTTTACTCTTCTAAATATAATTTCTCTGGTATTTTTATTTATTGATACAATAATCTAGTCCCCCTATAAATGATCGGATTCAAAGCAAAAGAATATCACTATAATAGGATGGGAATTTCCAGGTAAAAGGGTTGATTTATGACATGTTTCAAGTAATATGGCCAGGGACTGTACAACAGCATAAGTATGTCAGCTCCGTTATTAGTTTGCACCAAAGAGGAACAACGAGCAATGATTCGATTTTTGTGGTCAGAAGGTGTGAAAGCTGCTGAAATTAACCGGAGACTTTTGTCACAATACGGCGACAGTGCTTTATCTCGTAAAAGCACTATCACCGCATTATGACAAAAGTCTCCGGTGAATTTCAGCAGCTTTCACACCCTCTGACCACAAAAATCGGATCACTGCTCGTTGTTCCTCTTTGGTGCAAACTAATAGCGGAGCTGACATGCCTATGCTGTTGTAGCTAGCAGACAAATGACGTGATCGCGATTAAATTCCGCACACATGACCACATAGGCGCCAACTCAACGCATGCGCAAGCGGCCGCCACTACGATAACCTTCAAAGCTTGTTATGGCGAAAGTGTGGATAATATTTGACTTGCCCTCGTATTATTATTATTATTATCCCTTCAGTTTTTTTTTATTAAAGTCTTATTTACTAGCCATGACAAAATGGAGTAAAACAAGGAAAATGGAATGAACCAAATGTTTTCGCTGAAAAATAGCAATGCAATCGTTCACAATATAAACACTTTGTTGTTTCCTTCGATTAATTTTAAACTTTTTCTTTCTTCATTCAAAATGTATGGAACATCATAAATGGGAAAATTTCTATAGTACTCAAGGTGAAACTTGTGTGCCCGTTAAGTTTTCTATTTTTACAGTTTTCCAACATGTAATATGTTCCCGCTTACGATGTCCTAGAGTATACAATTAATAAAACAAAAGAGAAAAATATATTTTTATTTGAAAACTACTTAATTCGAACTTAATATTAAATCAAATACTGAGAATAGTAATTGAAAATACCAAACACAAATATCCAATGATTTTTCTCTATTTATACATAAGTTTTGTAGCTATTACTGATCTACTAAGATTGTAATGATCAAGAGAATGAAACGTTGACATCCACGAACAAAATACAAAGAAATTCTGACTTCTTTCAATAATCTATCAACTTAAAGCTAGTACTTTGTAATAACTAGGTTTTCTTAGGTATCTTCCTCAAAATTACTGAAACCTACTATACTGATAGCCACTCATATCAAAGTACCTGTCATGGTCGTCTATCGGAACAGTATGGGTATGCACCTTCACTGGCGAAGACTCGCCCTTGTCACTTTGGAAAATTTTCTTCAATGCTATAGAGCCGATTATAATCAATGCAGCTTTGCTTGCCAACAAAGCGTTACCGGCCAGAAGAGCCAATCCCTTCAAAATAATAGGCACGGATAAGCCAAAAACACCTGTGACGGCAATTAAAGCATAGTAAAGGTATTTCCTATCTTTCTTGCCTACTTTTCCGTATCCGCCGAAACCTGACTCTCCGCCATCTTTACTCTTTCTAACTTCGCTAATGTCCAGGTGAAGAATATGCGAGTCCAAAAAATCGGAGAGCGATTGCTTGAGAGACGAAAATCCACCCAGTGAACGTTGCCTACTCGTTAGGTCAATGGCCGCATCCGAATCACGTTTTAGAACGAACCCATCAAATAATTTCACGTCCCGATCGACTGCTCTGTCTAAAATCCTGGAAAATCTACCGGCCAAGCAGGGAAGCACGGCATCTTGATGTGAGCAGTTGGTGAAAATTGTCGGAATTATTGTATTGTAACTATTCAATGTCGTAGGACTTACACATACACAAAATAGAACTAATAATTGTAAGAGCAGAATTTGCAATCGCTTGTTTAGCACGAACATGATCTACGATGAAAACGAGGAATGAAAATAGTGTAATTAGTTCTGTTATTACTGAAGATCGATCGTGTAGAAGCATCCATATATACGTTTGGGTTTGCGTGTTCAACGGATGAAATGCATCTTATTTTCCGGCCTCGTTGTTTTTACAAATCTGGTTTAGTTGTAACAGCACCGTACTTATAATTCTTTTCTTACCTACTATATAAAAATATATGCTTTAGATCTGAATATTTTCATTCCACTGTTTTTATTTCATTATTGAAAAAAAAACAAATTGTAATAATAGCAGATTTCGTAATAAATGATTTTGTAAGAGGTATTATCATTTTTAAAATACAGCCTGGTGTCCACCTAGTGCGTAGGCGGGCGATAATTCCCTTCCTGAGCACTTTAGAGAAACACAACATGAAATTATACCCTAGTATACAGGATGTTCAGTTTCCGCTTCGCTCGATACAAGTTTAGTTTTTGAAATGGAATATCATAATACTATGTATATTATTACGATTTTAGACGTCACTCTTCAGTTCATATCAACTTTCATCGATATCCTCCATACCTATCTAAATTAGTTTTTGAGATAACTGACATTCTTTGAGAAATCGTTGCCATGTTTGATTCGTACTATTTCAATTTTTTAAATGGAACGTCCTGTTATTTTTCCGCAATCTGATAGAGAAACTGTAATAGAATTTGTTTTGTAAACATTTCCCTACGCCCAAAATGTGTCATTCTAATTAACATTTGTCTACTTATTTTCGCTATTTATTATGTATACCGGGGTATGCGCAAATAAGAACGGCGACAGAGATTCCCTCCTCGCTCTCTCGCCGTACAGATAGCTAGCGTATATACAGATCAGTCCGCTCAACTAGATACACCCCCGTGTTGCGAAATCATCCGATGAATTCCGAATAGCTGCCCGAGGAATTTTGAATTTGACAGTTCGTAATAATGACGTTAAAACTTTAACGATACGTACGTAATTGTTCAATTGTAATGTTTTATTCAAATTAGTGTAATTACAGCTTGTTGTGAAGAATCGATGTTTTCTATTTCAATGCTAACGAATATTTTATAGGTCGCGCCATATTGGGTGACAAGGCAAGCAAAGGCCGATCTAATCGTGATGTTTGTTGTATCTAGTCAGGCTGACAAGACAAGACGTTCTCTTCTACAGTCTGTAATGAATTTAATCATAAGTTTTGTGGTGCAGTACGTCTACAAACAGTTTTTCTAACAATAATGCGTTATTATTTAAAAATGTATACCAGATGTTTTGATAGTATTCCATGTAAAATATTTTTGCACTACTTAAGGCCAAACTTAAGACTGGTACTGGCATATCTTTTAGGTTGGTAAACACAAGTGCAGGCTCATATCAGATTGCCTAAGCAAGAGCTTCAAAAATAAAAAATTTTGGAAGGTATAAACAAAAAGGAAACTAAAAACTTCATAGAACGAATGCGTATTGAAAGAAAAGTATTCTTTACTAAAAATAAAAGATAGAACAGGATATATTAAAAAAGTGTTAATACACTAAAAATAATATTCTCACATTGGAAGAACCAAAACCCAATAAAGCAAAATATTAAAGCAGGTGTTCAACCCGATTTCCAAGTACAAAGAGCAGTAACCTAATCTATTATAAAATCATATAAAAAATTATTTAATTAAAAAAGCGTTTAGCAAATATTCCTGTACAGAATATTTGCTAAACGACTTCAGTGATATGGTTGATTTCATTCCATAAGTTTGTAATAAATTCTTTTTTTGTTTTCCTTACGACGTATATAAGCACTATGCCTAGTTTTGAATAAATATTCTGCTGGCATATTTGCAACTCGCCTTGAATTTTTCGTCAGAATTCATCCAAAGTATCTGTTCTTTGGGCAGGTACACTAAATATCTTACTTTTTAAATAACTCCAGAGCAAAAATCATTTGGGGACAAATCTGGCGGCCTTTCCGGCCAAAGAATATGTTTAGGGCTACTTATTAAACGGCTTCCGAATGTATTAAATAAATATTAGCGCACTAATAAACTATTTCGGCGATATTTTACAATGTTTGGCAATAGAATAAAAATCTTGTTCTGCAAGAGCACATATTCCTATTTCTCGTAATTCTTGTTCTTCATTATTAACCAGTTGTGGCTATTTCTTATGATTACGTGGGAATAAACAACCGCTTCAAAATTTATTTTAATGCCAGTTAACGCATTATGAAAAAATATCTTTGGTTTGCGTGTAAAATATTTGTCAGCGTTGAAATAGAAAACACCGATTCTTCACAACAAGCTGTAATGAGTAATGACTCTAATTTGAATACAACGTTGCAATTGAACAATTATAAATGTACGTATCGTTAAAGTTTTAACGTCATTATTACGAACTGTCAAATTCGAAACTACTCGCGCACCTACTCAGAATTTGTCGATTTTCGTCGGATGCAGCCGAATGATTTGGCAACATGGTGTGTATCTAGCTGAGCGGACTAATCTGTATATATGTACGCTAATAGAGCGATATAGCTAATTTAACATTTTCCCAATCGGTATATACGCTGGCTATATGTACGCCGTATATATCGCCTGCGTATATACTGTTATGTGACAAATTTAATTAAAAGATTTGAATTGACGAGATAATCTGTTTTTGTATTTATTTTAAGTATTTACTTAAATAGAAAAATGAATTTAATCTAATTAAGATTACTTACAGTTATTGAGGCGTGTTTTTTTTTTAATGTGTGTGTGTGTAAAATCCTACTAATTGCTGGTTCCTCTTTCTCTCTTCTTGGTGAAATCCTCTTATCTTTTATTCCTCCTTCCCTCTGCTTCGTTGAGTCCCCTTGTTTGGAAGCCCTCTGATGGTTTTCGTTGGTTAAGTTTCTTCAAATGGTTTTAAAAAATTTCGTGACTGATTAAATATCGTTAAGAATCGTTGAATATCATTTATAGTTCACTAGAAATGTTTTTTATATATATGTGCACTGGATACTTTCACGATGTTTTAACTTTCTTGTCTCAAACTTCCAAAAGTCAATCGGAAAGATGTTATTATCTGTCAGAATTGTTTTTGTTGCTGACTTCTCTTGTTTTTTTTTCGTCGTCCCTAACATTACCAATCTAATGACTTGATATTTTAATTTTGATGTTTTGAACTTCCAATTCGGTGTCGTAGGTAACGCAAAGGATTTTAACGGTCATTTCCAAATACAATGTGATTTTTGTGTGTATCTGTGTCATTTTTACAATTAATGTCTTTAATTCAATAAGCTGAGATTTTGACTCTCCTCTGCAACATGTCATTAACTGTTTTTTTTTTTTTTAAGAAAAGATTGATAATATAAATAATCAATAATGTCGGAACTCGAATATTAATCGGAAATAATTCAAGTTCCGCATTAAACTCTATTAAAATCTATTCTCGGCGAATTTTGATATAATAGTAATTATAGTGAATTTAACATGCGCTATTCACGTTGAAACATCCCACTACAATACGTTGGTCCAGATATAAACGGGAGATTGGCTTTGTGAATGGCAACAGCGCATTCGAGTCCCACTGAGAGATCCCATCCAGTCGCGGTATATCATAAAGCGAGCACCGGTACGCACACATAATATAAACACGCATGTCCGCTCAATTACGTAATATTTTAATTCAACGCCTTCCGACAAAATGTGTTAATACAGAATTACTGTGTAATTTTTCTGCATTCTCAGATTATGTTAGAAATTACAGTTTCTTATATTCATTTTGTTGCTGTTATGCAGCAGAGAACGAAAAAGTAATTCTAAGTAAGAAAATAACCAACCATTCTTATAAAATTAAACTAAAGAAAAAAAATTCGATAATTATCCAAAATAAATTGAAATTCTAACAATGTTACTTTATTAAGGGGAAAAATCTCACGGCTGGCGCTAGTGAGCTAGTTATTATGCTTACAAACATACAACCTTTGAACTCCTAGTTACAAACCAATTGTGAAAGAGATAGACATAGGCTAGTTGCGGTATGTCTACGAGAGGGCCAAGAATAGTTTTCTCATTGGACTCTAAGAACCCTATCCCCTGGTTACCACGTTGTTACCACCAAAACAGATCACCTACGTGTAGGTGATCTGTATTGTTGACCTGCACATACTTCATGTTGTCGCAGACAAAAAAATTACTCAGTATGTTGTTTCTTTTTTCTAGTATCCGATGTATGTTTTCATGTGCCTTGTGGAATCTCTCATTACTTCCAAATTCATAGATTCCTATTTTCGAATATGTTGAGAACAATTTTGAGAAAAGAATGCCTATTCTAGATGTACCCATGTTCAAATGGAGAATTTATAAAAACTGTCAAAAAACTTGGAAAAAAATAAAATAAAATATTATTTAAGGTAAATTTTCCATGATGTGCATATGAAAATCTTTCATTTGATATTTCTTAACATATTTTAGCGAATTTTGATATTTTGCAAAAGGATCCGAGTCTATGAAAATCTCTCAAAGTTTCACTACTTTGCGACGCCTAAAATTTTGTATATTACTGTTGTTGAATAGGAATTTAACATTTTAATGTTGAAATTGCTTCAGCTGCAATAGAGACAGTATAAAACATCAAAATATGTCAAAAAGCAGGTCATTACTAGACCACCCGAGAAATTCAAAACAAACATTGAGCAGTTTTTTCTTTATTATATCTTATATTGACAAATGCTACATCTGCAAATGTTTTTATTGTAAAGAAAGATTAAATTTGTAAATATTAAATTCCCAATAAATACCCACTTGGCATTTTTTAAATTTCACGGACGATTTACGTTAGTAGTTCTGGCGATAAAGGACATACGCTGCATTTCGTTAGAGAAAAGTACATTACATCATTGAAATATGACTATTCACGAATTAAACGAACAAACGCTGGCGCCAACCTCAACACCGAATACAATTCCAATGTCAATGAAACCACACGTCCTATTTCTTAGCAGAAACCCTAAAACCCAAATTTGTTCGCAGCGCATATGACGTAAATGTCCTTTTCTGTAACGAAATTCACTGTATTCACCAATCTCTTACATAATGCATGCGAGTATGGCCTTTATTGCCGGAACTACTGGCTTATGTCATCCGCGAAATTTAAAAAATGTCAAGTGGGTAAGTATCTATAACGCAAGTAAGAAGAAAAAGTTATTCATTTCAAGTTATAGCTCAAGGGAAATAAAAAAGGATAAATATTACAACGTTAACAAAATTATGAACAATATTAAATATTTCTTGATCCACCAGAAAATCAACTCATTTTTGTACCTACTGAATGCGACTCTGTCTGATGCAGTTTCTTAATACGCCTGTTTACACAAGTATTAACACATAAATATATAATCTACAAAGCTTTTTCATATCCGTTTCTAAGTGAAAAGAAGGAAACAACCTGGGACTTATTAATCTGTAGAATATTAATGGATCGGCCTAGTTTTTACAAGTACAACACGCGACTAATGGTAAATCAGGCTGTGTAAAGCATCCAGTTTTATTTATTATTCTATTGCTCTTGCACACACTATTTTTAATTAATTTATTGAAATAACGTGCACACACCAAGAATTTGAAATTAATAATAACATTATAGACCATATATTCATTATACTTCAAACATAGATGACCAATCATTACATCCAAAATAATATAATGGACAGATTATGCATATCAATATAAACTTGCACTTTGCTCCACTTTTATGTAAAATAATCTTTCTGCCTTACACGGTGCATAATTTTTATCTACACATCTACTGTTTATAATTTGCGCCGTGTACTCAATGTAGCGTCTAGAACGTATCATTAATCATTAGTAGCGCCCGGTAACTGGAGAGCAATCGCAGCGGCGGTGCGACTATGTTTAGGTGGGCGGGGAGGGCTGGTCGATTATGATACGACACGACAAATCATCATCACCTGGGCAACAGCCAGTGGCGTGGCGAGCGCATAAAAGTTTACACATAAAACAGAAGGTAAGAAATAAATTATAAAACGTGCTGAAACACTTACCGTTTTAAAAGTCTTCCGTGAAATCACAATCTGGGTAACATCTGTTAAATATTTGAATCATTAATGCATCTTCACACGCACCTTCACAAATTTGTCTTAATATAAGAAAATCGGAGTCTTTCTCTAAAACACTTTCAAATTTTCGTATTACGCACCAATTTGTTTCGCCTTCTACAGCGCATAACTGTGCGTGAACATCATTCACAATTTGAACAGAATCCACTAGCGACATCGAAACATTTTGTAATTTTTCTATTCCCTCCGCTAGCCCGAAGTAATTGTTGTGAATAGTTTGTAAATCTCTTTTAACCTGACTATCTTGAAATATTTCCTGGCATTTCTTGATTGCTGCAGCTTCTGTCGGATTCTTTACTTGATCAAAATATTTGTTGTAGTAAAACGCAGCCTGCAACCGTGTTCCCCAACGTGTAACAATCGGCTGTGGTGGTTCAGGTAAATCAGGACACAGTTTGTGAAATAGTCGGGTACGTTTCGGGGACTTTAGAAACACTGCCTTTGTACTAGCAATCAATGCATTTACTAGTGGAAAACATGTAGGAATCGTTTGTGCCGCAAGATTTAGAGTATGGATTTTACACGTTACATGTAAGAAGTTACCACTATGTTCTTTAAGAGATCGGCCCAAAGAACGCATGTTTGCGGCACCATCACTCATAAACATTAAAAGTTGCTTAGTTGAAACTTCAAATTTATTCAACGAGTTCAACACCACCTTTAAAATCTCATCGGCAGTACAATTTATAACTCTTTTGGAAGCAAGAAGGAGGGTAACGGTCGATGAGGTTCCATTGTACGTACCTTTATATTAACCACAGAATGTTTTTGACGATCTGTTGTTTCGTCCACACACAACCACAGTTTTTTATCTTTCAATTCCGTTTTCATTCCTTTTTCTATATGTTCACGAGCAAATGGCACAACATTTCGTATCGATGTCCGACTAGATAATTTACAGTCCACATATTTATTCCAGAAGGAGACAAATGCTTCTTTGTCTAATAAACGAAACGATAGATTACATAAAATAAGAGTAACACATAAATCAAATGTAAATTTTTCTTGGTCTCGTATGCCACTTTTTACAGAAGAATGCTGTTTGCTTTCGATGTGACGTTGACAATTGCTTCTCAACCAACACATTAAAGGGATTTTACAAACTAGACAGTGAATTTTAGGGTCATCAAAAATTACGTCCGGCATGTCCACTATAAAGTTTTTAACTGTGTCTCCCATTGGTCGTTTTCGCGACGTACCTAACTGCGACATTTTTAAAGCAAACATAAGCGTACAAAAAGTTACAACAGCCTACATATACACAGAACTACTCGAATACAGCATCGATTTGGTATTGACGCTGTGAACGCGTGAAATAAATAATCGCCGACTCCGCACCACATACCTACTACACTGACTGTTACCGCTGTTTGCCCAGACGAATCATCACTCAGTTCAGTTTAGCATTGGATAGCGAATAGTGGGTTTTGATTTTATTGATACGTAGTTATTAATTGTAGTTTTTAGTGAACATGTCGAAGGCTAAAAAACGACCCTTTCAAGACATAGTAAATAAGTTTATTTCTGACTTTCCCGATTTGTTTTAGAACGGGAGTAAGATAGTTTGTAAAGTGTGCAAAATACATTTGATGTCAAATAAGAAGTGGAACTGTACAAGACGCGTAAATTCCGCACAGCATAGAAAACGAAAATTGGGCAGAAGTACATTTTTTTATGTAATTCTCATGTTGATAAACTGTAATTTGCCTCTAGGATTACTCGATAAACAACTGTTTAAGGACTCTTGGGACAAATACAATCCAGAGTTGCGGTTGCCAACGGACAAAACGGCACGTAAGCTTGTTGCATTTGTACGCGATGGCGTGGAAAAGAAAATGAAACGCATATTGAAAAAACAGTTTATTTGGTTATGTGTTAACAAGACAACAGACTGTAAAAAAAAATGCAATTGTAAATATTATGGTACGCATACTAGACCCTAGTAAACCTACATTACCACTGTTACCAGCTAGCCGAAGACTACAAGAGTGTACTGCTGCAGCAATTACGAAGGTTGTACTTAGTACGTTGGAAAAATTTCAAAAGATAAAGTGTTGATGTTTATGAGCAATGGCGCAGCGATAATGCGTTCGGGAGGCCGTTCTCTTCTTGAACATGGTTGCAAGTGTTTACATGTTACGTGTAAAGTGCATGCTTTACATCTTGTGACAGAAACCATTCAACAATGCTCTCCCGAGGTAGATGCATTAATAGCAAGCATAAAAAAAGTATTTTTGAAATCTCGCAAACACCTACGATCATTTCACACAGAGTGTCCTGGTATTCGTCAACCACCGGAGCCAATTCTTACATGTTGGGGAACATGGTTGCAGGCAGCGTTTTATTATGCTGAACATTTGAAAATAGTAAAAGCTGTTGTTGCACAATTCAATCCTGCCGAAGCTGCAGCTATTAAGGAGAGCCAGTCGAAATTTCAAGATATTTCCGTTGAAACAGGTTTGAAAAATATTCGTAGCTACTATAAAGGATTAGCTGACGCAATAGACCAATTACAAAATAAATCGTTATCATTATTGGAGACTCTGCAAATTATGGACGGAGTGCATACACGGCTACTGACAATACATGACGCAAAATATAATCGCGTTTTAGAAAAGTTCGAGTGTGCTACAGAAAGATCCCGATTTTAGCACACTAAAACAAATTTGAGATAGTGTATCGAATAATCCACTGACTAAGTACAAAGAGTATTACAATCATGCATGTATAACATCGGTAGATGTTGAACGCTCTTTTTCAAAATATAAACTCATTTTCTCACCACGGCGAACATCGCTCACCTAGACAACTGTGGAAACACATCTAATGGTGTCAACTTTTTGCCACTCTTATCCATATGATGTTAATACTGATAATGGTGCTTCTAGTTTTACTGTTCCGTAGCCAAGGCACATCAAAACCCTGAAGTTTTTGTGTATTTTCTTATTATCATGATATCGAAAAAAGTTCTCTATTGTAATTCTAAAACCACAAAATGAAGATCAACCACTTTCTGACGTTTGACATACAGATAAAAAAAGCTACAAAATTAAAAATCAGTATCTCTTTATTCATTCACCTTGAAGTACATCATTTCTTTTTTCATTCTTCGTACATAAAAATACATTTCCTAAGCCCATCATTCTCGAATAACTCTTTACAACTGTTCCTCCATATATTTACGTATCTCAACTTGACTTTTATTACTACACAATAGATTTTAATGATTGAACTTTCAGGCTTATCATGGCAGGAAGCAGTGTAGTGGTTCGAACCGAGTGTCATTTATTTTGCTTTTGTTTTTCAGTAAGCCTTGATAGAGGAAACAGAAAAAAATGAGTACGTATAAAAATATTAATGGTATACAACTAATTATTAGGATCTGTTGTAAAAATAAGTAAAAATTAAATAATTAGACTAATATCAGATAATAAATACGTATTGTAGAATTGTACTAATAATAATTACTGTAATAAATACCATTCTTTCTTCTAATGTAAATTGTTGTAGTGTAGAACAACACAGTCCGTTTCAAATTCACTTCAACGACTTGTGTTAAATAAAAAGAGATTTAAATTTGCCATCAACAAATAACAAAATGTAAGCAAACTTATCTTTTTTTTTCTTCATTAATAATAAATGGGTGTCAATATATTATAGAACAGAACAGAGTTAATCAAAAAATGTCAAAGGCTACTAGTATTTTTTCTAGTTTATAAAGAGTAATTAGTGGTCATTTTCATCTTCATCTATTCGTTGTCATTAAAGTTAGTACAATATGAGAGAAGCCGTTTTCTTTTCTTTTTTCGAAACGTGTCAGTATCAATAAAAAAAGCATGGGTATCTAGCATGTAATTCCAACGAGAAGAATTTCAACTACAAAAGGAAAGTCAACAAAATGCAAATCAGTCGTCGAACAAAGAAGCCCAAGACGCAAAAATTACACTTTTTTAATGAAAAAAGCCAGATTTAAACTTGCAGCGCGTTCGCACCTTAAATAAATAGTGCTGTTCCTTATGAAAAATCCGTATATTGTTGTAATATTACAAATAATATCAACAACTAGAATATGACACTACATGGCGTTTATGATTTGTGTTTAATCACCTCTAAATTTGAAATGGCCTGTACATACTCTGCAACAAATCTTATATAAAAAAAAAATACTATTAAAAAAAGATAACTATTTCTTTCTTTGTTTGAGAGATTGGAATAAAAAGCATTCTAAAATGTAATAAAGATATCGTATATAAGACTAGAGCCATCAATTATCGGAATGTCGTGCGTATTATCAAAATAGCGGACATACCCATATACATTTTCTTTATATGCTCATAAATATTCTTCTAATTGCTAATAAAATTTGTTCTATCTATGTTTTTTTTATTGTGAACTATTTTTTTCTCTTTAGAAAAAAACTATCCTATATAACAAAGGCAGATAAAAACCTTCTAATATTTGCTGTTGGTGTAAATAGTATCCCAATTTTGATTTGTTTATATTTCCAGCCTATTCGTGAAATGCGTTATTTCTTGGAAGTAAACGTGATTATTGCAAAATACAGGGAAAAAACTGGTATTTGGTTAAAGTCTGAAGCTCTATGATTTAAGAAGGAATCCAAAATAGAAACTTAGTAGATTTTATTCGTCAGTAACCAACGTGTTCTTTGTTAAAAAACTGTAGCGGAAATTGATTTGGATTACATTTCCATTTTTCCTGAACTGTCCATACCTGTGAAAAAAAACAAAATAAAATAATGTCAAGGTCATCACGTAATACTAATATACGCAACCAATATAATGCGGCGAGGTATTTGGGTTGCCTACATACTAAACGATAACCGTATTGAAACTTAGTTGGCTTAGTGGCTTAACTTAGTGGCTAACGCATAAAAGTTTACACAAAATAAACACGGCCGGGACAAATCGGTATAAACGTCAGTATAACTGCGACTCGAAAGCCGATCGGTTGTGTATGCATCTACGCTGTCGTATACTATATCGTAGTTCTACGTTTGTTTTGAAAATGTTTCCTACGTCGCGAAAACGACCAAAGTTGGACACAATAAGAGAAATTATTGCAGAAATGCCTGATTTCAAGTGTGATGGCGCTAAAATCCAATGTGTAGTGTGTAAAATAGATTTAATGTGTTGGTCGAAAAGTGATTGTCTACGGCACGTAAATAGTGCAGGGCATGTTTCAAAAAAAAAAATTCCACACGAGATTATGACAAATTTAAATTTAATTTATGTGTTACCTTTATTGCATGTAATTTACCATTTCATTTACTAAGGAAGAAAGCATACGTCTCGTTTTGGAATGAATATTCGGACTTTAAGTTACCAACTGAGGGAACATTACAGAGAGTTGTGCCGTCTGCTCGTGAGCATGTCGAGAAAAGAATTAAATCGGAGTTGCAAGATAAAAAACTGTGGTTATGTGTGGACGAAACAACAGATCGTAAAAAACATTCTGTGGTTAATGTAATGGTACGCACAATGGAACCACATTAACCGTCACCCTCAATTTTTCTAACTTCCAGAGGAATACAAAAATGCACTGCCGAAGTAATTTCAATGTTGGTGTTAAATACATTGGAAAAGTTTGAACTTCCAACAAATCAACTGTTGATGTTTATGAGTGATGGTGCCGCAAACATGCTTGCTGTAGGTCGATCTCTTAAAAAACATTGTGCTAACTTGTTGCATATTACATGTAAAATTCATACTCTCAGTCTCGTAGCAGATAGTATCAGAAAATGTTATCCCGAGGTAAACGCTCTAATAGCACATACAAAAGCTGTGTTTGTAAAATCCCCAAAACGTATTCGGGAATTTCATAGACTATGCCCCGGTATTCCTGAACCACCACAACCTATTCTTACTCGTTGGGGAACATGGTTAAAAGCTGCATTTTATTATCTTAAATATTTTGAGAATATAAAGAACGTGATTTTAGAATTCGACCCAAAGGAAGCTGCGGCTGTCAAGGTAAGCCGCTTGAAATTTCAGGATAGTCAAGGTAAAACAGATTTGGAAATTATTCAGAACAATTACGTGGGACTAGCGGATGCGATAGAAAAACTACAAAATTCTTCGGTGTCGTTAGTGGAATCTTTGCAAATAGTGCAACACGTTCACGCACAGCTATGCGCGACAGAAGACGCAAGAAATGTTTGTGTTTTACAAAGGTTTGAAAATGTTTTAGATAAAGACTCTGATTTTGGCACATTAAGACAAATTTGTCAAGGTGCGTCAACAGAACCGTTAAGTTATTTGAAACATTATTTTACTTACGCAAATATAACGTCATTAGATGTAGGACGTTCGTTTTCGGCATACAAAAACACTTTTTCTTCACGCCGCACTCACTTTGCCGAAACAACTTTGGAAACATATCTAATGTTACAAATATTAAGTAGGCATTATCCACTTTGTGATTTCACGGAGGACTCTTAAAACGGTAAGTGTTTGAGCACGTGTCACATTTAATGTATTTTGTGTAAACTTTTATGCGTCCGCCACTGGCTTTCAGCGCAGTTGCGTTGCTCTAATAATGTACTCTTCGACAACGAAAATTCTTCAAAATATTTAGTATTAATTTTTTGTATTTAGTATTAATTTGTCTTACTGAAGATGCAGTGATTTAGCCGCGAAATATACGTATAGGTTTCAATAAACTTGTCGTTTTTCTACGAAGGCGGACTTTTATTTCCTTTTATTTACTTGTAATATGCTTTTCTAGTAAAAAAGAATACAACAAACTATGCATAAGCAGTTAGGTTATATGTTACAATTAACCTTCTAAAAAACGTTTCATTTACCGCTTTCCAAACTCGCCAGCGACGTAGCGGTCGATATATGATCGCATTCGGCGTCCATCTTGTCCTGCAACAGCTTCTCGGTTGTCTTAGCAATCTCGGACGGTGATGGAGAGAGCACAGCAGCCTCGGTACTCTGTGCGACCATTCGTATGATGTCCTTCTGCGATTCACGCGCGTCCAACAGGTAAATACTCTCCTTCTCCTCGCTAACCATGTACTGGTAGATCTTGTCGTAGATGATGCCGTGTAGGCCGAGCTCCTTAAGGTACTGTATGGTATCGGGATCGGTGATGTCGTCGCCCCAGCAAAAAGTGACCAGACCGGCCGCCAATGCTTTCTGAACCTGCGTACAGAACCACGAAACGGTGATACTGCGAGCTGCTTGCTTTTACGAAAACGTAACGTGGGAGTGACGACAGCGACATCTGGTCGCAATAAATAGAAACATAAATACATGTATTTATATTAGAATAGTAATGAAATAGAATAAAGGTAGTATATCTGTGGTGTGTTAGGATATTACGACAAAATAAATAAAGATAGAAAGAGAAAAATTTGAACTTACAAGATTTTGTTTTTTGTCATACAACAAGAACATAAACAACAATATCATCATCATCGTTAATTTGTTGTAATTTGTGTACACTTTTTAACAATGTCAATTCGTTAACACTTTACGTTTTTAAGTAGTCTCAAGTTCGTGCACTCACGTTACTTCAAACACATGGGATAGAGGGCGCCCTCATCGCAAACTAAATAGATAAACACCAAATCACAGCCAAAACTCACTTCACTATCATATGTGTTTATCTCCTGAAGAAACTAAACACCGACACTAACCCTTTTAAAATGGAATCATATTTAACTTCGCGCAATACTTCTCGATTCTTGTGCGATAATGACACCTAGCGGTCAAAATAAAAACCAACTTGACACCCTAAATCAGATACAGGTACCAAATGCAGGTCCTCTCCTTGCGAAAAACAAACAAGATCAGAAGAACCTATGTCTTAAATGAATTAATAAAGAAAAACAACTGAAGAAAACAAAAAAAAGCTATGGTTAAAGTTATCATTTTCGCACTAGAATTCTGTCTTTATATTGTCCGCACTAAACCAAAAATTGAGCCCAAAATCAAACTAAACATGATGATGAATTCGACCAGTAATGCCAAGGAAGTTTGATAATGGAAAAAATAGCACAGATTTAACGCGAACAACCCAAGAAAATAACAAAACCTCTTCTTTTGCATAACATATTGAAGATGCATCCTAATCGACAGTTTCTTTGTTCAGTCTTCTCTAGCATATCCCAATAAAGTCTTTTATCACAAATATTTCTCGTTTTTTAACAAAGTCCTTTACGAAAAACCACGTTTCCTTTTCTTCCCGAAATATTTTCTTCAAGGTTCTTCTACAATTTTCTTCCTTCTTTAATTTTTGGTCCGATTTTCCAGTTCAGGTCTCCTTCCACCTCATCTTACGGTACATCTCTGGGCTATTCAAGTAACTTCCAAGTAACCAACCAAAGTACTCTTGCAAATATATCAAGGTGGACGTCCACAAGATCGTTTCTGTTCGACAAAAACAGTAGCAAAACATCAGAGTAATGCAAGCACATACGAGAGGGCTAAAGATCCAATGCAAGATAGACCGGTGACTAGTGAATGCGTAATATTTTTCGAAAATCTCGTCCGAAAGGCTTGACAGAAATATTAACTTGCAAAAAAGATTGGAAACCAATAAATATCGAACAAAAGACCACATCGTTTTTACATCATCTAAAAAAAAACTTTTATATACGTGACCAATACTACAAATGAAATAACCTTTAGTTGACATTCGAGACTATCATTTAAGTGAGTCACTTTTCAAATAGGAAGGATGTAGTTAGGTTCCCCCATTTTTCATTATGCAATGTAATGCGTTTAATTAAGACAAATGATAAAGTGGCAGATATTTAAAGACATAGATTTATTAGCTTCCAAGGGAGTTCTGTCAATTTGCGTAATTTTCCACTATCGAAGGTGATTGTTTTTTTTTCACAGCCTACTAATAGAGCCCGAAAAAAGCGTATCAATACACTTTAGACAACGTAAAATAAGCGCTATGATTGTGCATTCTACTTTTACCAAATTCGGAAAGAAATAAAAGAGAAATTAATTCAAGTAAAATGCCAAGTTTGCCAAACTAATATCAAACTAAAACATTAACAATTGTACATTTTTCAAAGGAGATTCAACAGCTTTTCTACAATATGGTTATTATAGATTAATAAAATATCCAATTATTTTTGAAAAAAATTGAAAGTTATGGAAATGACATTTTCGACGGGTCATGGCCGCCTTACATTTGGTATTCACCTTTGCCACTCGCATCTTTTCAAATTACTTAGATACCATAAATTTTTATTTTTTTCATACCTTCTTGATATACAACCTTGGCCAAAAGTATTTGCCAGCCCCGTCAATTGTTAGAAATGCAACTTCGTTTGACTTTAACCAACTATTTTGTATATTGTTACGTAACGGCACTCTAAACTGAATATTGTAAACAAAGCATCACATCGCAAACACACAAGAACAAGTCGCGACACGTTTACAGTAAATACAAGTCAATTTTGTTTGTAAGTATTTCATTTGCTGCGGACGCTTAAAGTGTGTATTTTGCTCAAAAATCGCCAACTTATAGTGGCTTACTCTAAAGAATACTATTCCTCTACAAACATACCGAAAACGTACGAACTAGGTTTAGCTAAACATTTGAAAATGCAATTACTTTTTGGGCAAGGAAAAAAGCACAAAACGCAAAAATTGTGAAAGGTCCTTATAGTACTGTGAGATACACCATAAATCGTTATAAAAAGACTGAAAGTCATAAAAACTTAAGTTGGAGGAAACGCATCACAAATACGAGAGGACCGGCAGTCGGTACGCACTTCTTTGAAAAATTGAAAAAAGACATTTTCTGAGCTGACCGCTGATTTATTCGAAGGCTCTGAGAAGAAAGTTTCTGCCAGAACATTAAGAAGACTTCAAAATGCCTAGTTCAAAGGCTACAAAACCAGAAAGGAACCCTGATTGTCAGATAAGAATATAAAGAAGCGCTTGCAGTGGTGCATGGAACATCAACATTTCACTGAGGGGGATTAGTCAAATATCATGTGGTCGGACGAGTCTAATTTCGAGGTATATACATTTTATGAATCCTAGATTTACATATTCGAAACATGTTATAATAACAGGTAACAAGTAAAATTATTATTAGTTGTCCTTTCGTTGTTTTTTTCTAATAATTTCTGGTATTTGGTACCACCTGTGCAACCTATGTCAGACGCAGAGTGGGCAAAAAATACAAGCCGGTATGCGTGGTACCAACTGTAAAACATGGGGGAGGAGGTGTAATGATGTGGAGTTATATGTCGACAGCTAGAGTTGGTGAAATCGTGGTGCGTGAGGGCGGAATAGATTCAAAAAGATATACCCAAATACTGGAAACTGCCCTGCAACCGTTTTTTAACCAAATGTTTGATAACACCAACATGGATAGCGTCCATTTTCAACACGATAACGCCCCGCATCACAAGTCACGAGTGGTTCTCAGATAATCGAGTTGAGCTCTTGAATTGGCCTCCTCAGTCACCGGACCTCAACCCCATTGAACATCATCGGTCGACACTGAAGCGCAAGATTAAGGAGCACTCTATCACATCAAAGGAGTCACTAAAAGACGTTTTGATCCAGGAATGGCAGGCCTGAATGACAGTATCGAGTTTAACAAAAAGAATAACTGCTGTTGTTAAAGCAAAAGCTTTCGCTACAAAGTATTAATTTACTATAATAAATATTTCTATCTTTATCAACTCGCATTTTTTATTTAACCTGAATATAAAGTAATTTATTAGTAAGTTATTGAGGTTTCACATAGGTGGCAAATAATTTTGGCCAAGGCTGTATTTATATTTTCATAATGCTTTTTAAATCCGAGTAATTTGACGTCCAAAATGACGGTTATACCAAAATCAGTTGATTATCTCTCAGCTAACATTAGTCATATAAACGATTATTAACTTCACAGTATTGCCACCTTAAAATATGTAATCACGAGGATAATTACACAGATTCTTTAAATTGAAGGCATGCATTGAAAAAATGCCACTGAAATTTTTGTTAATATAGGGTTTCCCAATTAGCGCGTCAGAACTGTAATGCCAAAAACAAAATTGCTTTGGGTTGTGAATGTCAAATATAGATAACAAATGAGTTCAGTGCATTGTTTCAAGTTAATATGGACAGATTAATGCGCTTAAAAATTATTCGTATTTATCATTAAAATGTTCAGTTCGGCGGCCATTTCGGGCGTTGTGAGAAATTTATGGTCTACATAATCAATCTCTTTATCGTTAAATTAAAAAGTTTGGACAAACTGCCTCAGTTGCAGTCAACATTATTGCGTCATCGAGATGCTCGATCAGAGGTCAATATTGCTACTGTAAGTCAAAGTAGAAAAGATGATCCAAACATCTTTATTCCACGTCGTTCTCAAGAACTCGGCCTTTCTCAGACGACTACGTGCAGAATTTTGCATGCAGATCTCCATTTTGAAGACATAAAGTTCAAATTACTCCAGATATGAAGCTAAATGATCATCGTTTGCGTCGAAGTTTCGCGAACTGGGCTCCTGGGCAGTTTGAAGCCGATCCACGTCTTGCAGAAAAAAAATTGTTTTCCGATGAAGCCCATTTCTGGCTCAATGAATTTGTAAATAAACATAACTGCAGAATTTGGGCTGATGAAAAGCCTCGAGTGATTCACGAAGCACCTCTTTATCTGGAGAAAGTCACCGTGTGGTGTCGTTTTTGGGCTCAAGGCGTGATCAAATCCTGTTTTTTGAAGACAATGATGGAAATCGTGTTACTGTTAATGATGAGCGGTACAGGAATATACAAACAGAATACCTTTGGCCTGAACTGAGAAATATTAACATAAGCTTTCTTTCAACAAGACAGCGCGACGTTTCACACATCTCGTCAGACCAGTGTTTTATTGCAACAGCAGCTTTCTGGACGCGTTACGTCGAAGAATGCTAACGTCAACTGGCCATCAAGATTATGCGATCTCACGCCCTTGGACTTTTTCCTACGGGGTCATGCGAAATTTCTGGTTTACAAGCTCAAGCCTTCTGGCAATTCCCGACCTTAAACGAAACATTCAACGCAGCATTAAAAATATACCACAAGATATGTGTGAAAGGATAGTCGCAAATTGGGCCTCCAGAATGTATTCAATCAGGCGAAGTCAAGACGATATTATTTTTAAAACATAATGACATCGATTGTTCAAAATAAAATAATGATTAAAGGATTATCACTTGTAGTCATTATTGTCTCATTTGAAAGTTCTGACGCGCTAATTGAAAACCCCAATATAATAGGATGCAGCAGAAGTCTTTTTCGTTTTTTGGATTCGTAAACTTTGGATTTATAAAGCTGTCAAAAATAAAAATAAAATAGTTGTCATTCTTAATGCTATATCAAATATCATTGTTGTAAGTATGTGTAACTAAGTTATCTTGAGATTTTATTGATACATCGTGCAGTTTTTGTGGACCCTAAATCCCCAATACAAATAAGGAGATTTTGAAAATTTTGCGACATTACTGGAAATTCGGCAGAAGCGTTATTGGTACCGCCCATGCCCCATGAAGCTGAAGGTCAATATGTTATCTCAGATCTGACTGCGAAAAACTGGTAAAGTTTAAGCAACATCTCATGGGACAAGCTGCGCGGAGTGAGTGACGCAATTCGCTTGTTACTTCTGTAAAATATCCTACTCAATCGTACTGATGTACCTTTCTCTTTAGTAAAAATGCGCTTTTGCGCCGGTTCCATGAGATTTTGCCCGGACTCTTAAAAAATGCAGGAATGGTCAAACAGACTTTCGAGAGGAACGACGTTTCGTAAGACCTTCTATCGTTGACCAAGAGGTTCTTCGCGCAAAAAATTGAAGCCACTCCGGCTTCCAGTACACGACAATTGTCACAGGAGCTTGGCCCTTCACAAAATAGGGAAAGGTAAACAAACGAAGCAGATAAGTGCCTCATGAGTTAACTGCGGAACAGGCACAGTGACGAATACAAATCTATAATCAACTTCTTGACAATTGACAGGATCTCAATTTCTATCGGCGAATTGTAACGTGTAACGAAAAGTGGATCTACCTTCGTCATCCAAACAAATCAAATCAACGATTAACTCGTAGCCAATCTGTAGAACCTGCGCAAAAGCTTTGAAACAAAGACGATACTCTGTTTGGTGGAAACACGAAGGTGTTATCCACTTTAAATTGGTACCAGAAGGTTGGGCGTTAAACTCCCAACTATATTACGAGCAATTGTATCTAATGTATGCAGTTTTAAGAGAAAGATACCCCGCATTAATCAACAGAAATCGCATGCTATTCCATCAAGATAATGCTAGGTCGCATACTGCCCAAGCAACTCTCCAGAAACTGGAAGAATTTAATGGGATGGAGTTGCTTCCATATCCGGCTTACAGTCTGGACTTAGCGCCATCCGATTTACGTCAATGGCACGCTTATCGCTGGGCGTGTTTTTGCCAATGTCGTGGAGGTAGAAGATGCCATGAGTTCTTCGCCTCTAAACAAGGGAAACGGTACAAGTGCAGAATTGAAAACCTCACCGAACAATGGTAGAGAACTATCAATCATAATGAATTATATTTTGAATATTAATTATCTTGGTGGTTTGTATATTATTAAATTAAATATTTTTCACAAAAAACGAAAAAGCTTTTGCTCTGCCCTAATGTATTTCTTTATGAATCATACAATTCTTTGAACTGTACTAAATCCAAATTTAGGCTTTTGCATATGGTACTTATTATATTGAATAAGAAAACAATTTAATCAAATATATTATAATAATCGTAAAATCTTTTTAGAATTTTTTGCTTTTTGAATCATATTTGATAGACGAGATATTTTGGGACATAAATTAAAATCTAATCTCTAAGATCCATTTATTTGAGTCCGTTTTGTAGTACTTACTACACACTTACACTCTTATGTAAACTTACCGGCTGTTTTAAAACTATTGTCTGCATTTGGAAAGCTGTCTTCTCTTTTTTGTTAATATTTGAAGTAAATTTAAAAATTTTCTAGGTCTGAAACACATTACAACACAAAAGTACAGAATATAACTAGGAAATTCAAGCATAAGCACAGATGGACGTAACCGAAATCAAAAAATGTGCAGTCCAGCATCCTGCTTTGATTCTGGACTGCGAATAACCAATTTTCAACCAACAACTTTCCCGATAAGAATGTTAAATTATTGCAAATTAAAAACATCAACAAAAAGCTTATTTTACGCCATCTACAGTATACCAACACAATCAACAATCAGTGTAATCGATTTTATTCGAAACAATTGCATTGGTATGACCGGACCATTCAATTTTACGCTATCGCCTTTGTAAATATCAAAATTTAGTCATATCAAAGCTTGTAGTTACTTTTTCCCGGCCAAAGAGGGCCGAAAAAAAGGAAAATTAGAAACGTTAGGATCTTACGCGAATCCTCCTCGTGCGACCTCTCGCAACTTACCAACGACGGATCTCTAAGGATATCCTCGGTATGTGCGCATATTCCTAATATCTCGATCATATTGGCAAACTCTATTGCGGCGGTCGTGGTCCAACAGCGGGGGTTGTCGTATTGGGGATATTTGACGGTTTCGCCTTGCGTCAGGAACATCACCGGATACTTGTTTTGCTTGAAACGGATCAGCGTACAGATGTCAGGATTGAAGCTGGAGAAAATGATCGGACGATCGCCGGCGTAATTCAGCACCACGGCCAGGATTGTGTCGACGTAGCGATTGATGTCAATAGCGTCGTTCAGCTCGAATGTGCCGTCAGCGTACTTATTGGTCCATTTGATTTCGATGTTGAAGCCGCATTTCGAGTCGAGAAGTTCTAAAGCGCTTTTCAGGGTCGGGAACGGTTGATGTTCCTCGAGGTCTTCGTCGAAGAAACGGGGATTCTTCGTCCTGCCTTCCATGATGTTGTATAACTGAAAACGCATCAGTATTAATGGATTACAGCTTTTGTTTCGGAATACTTGCATATATGTAATAGACTTTCGCGATTATTGTCTGCAATAGAAGTACGTTTCAAAGTTACAGTTGCCCGAATATATGCATATTTCATATACAGTGCGAGTCAAAAATAAGGAACAATAATAATACCAACGAGCGATAGGTACTAGATTCGATGAACACATCAGGTGCTACAGGTGCGGGAAGACAGAAGCGTCAAGTGTAGCACAACACATAAATGAAACCGGGCATAATATTAAATTAAAAAACCTCAAATTGATTAAAAACGCAACTTCGCCGCGGCAATTAAACGCGTACGAAACTGTTTACATAAAAAGGAACACAAATCTGTTGAATAGAGAAAATGCATCATTATATTACTCTTGCCTTTTGATTTATTAGGGTAAAACGGCCATATGCTTTATGTAACATGCTACAATGACAAGAGAACCCTTTCGTGTTTCTCCGTATATTTTGCATGTTTTAGATTTAGAGTGTAGGCGGAAGGAACGTAAATAGAAGGAACGTACAGTTGTCTTGCTCTATTTTTATGAGGGTGGAACGGCCACATGTCTAGGGTTTAGTGCTGCAATAACAAGGGACCCTTTCGTCTATTTTTCCATGTATTTCGCATGTTCTGGTGTTAAGCAGCAAAAGTAGGTACTTGTAAATATTTTTCTCGAGAGAAAGTGTTAGCTAGTTACTAGGCACTGTTTCATGTGTATTTATTACAACGTTATTATTGAAGCAAATGCTAAATAAAATTCTAAATTCGTATCACTTTTGTTTGATCTGACGGTTCGTGTTTCTACAAGCAAGCTTTAAATACTTTGTTGACTCACAATCCTGGCTAAATTAAGCGAAAGAGGAAGAATTGAAATATTGATTGTGATTGGATTTGGTAACAGAACAAGACGTCGAGGAAGTTTGTCAGTTATTTAGCGATAAGTACCCAGAAAGGAACCCAATAACTCACAAGGAAACTGCTCCAACCCGGAGAGACCGATTTGAATGAAACTTGGCTTTAGCCAAGCGTTAAAGCCTTAAAGGGGGTAAAACAGAACACTGAAAATAGGAATGATTTTGTTTTTTTTTCTAAATTATCAGCACTTGGGATGAGAAAAAGCCACCCCCTTCCCACCGCCCCATCACCGAAACGGAGAAAATGTCTATTTCTTATCGCGTTTGAAGCCCTTATAAAGCTGTTTAAAAGATTATACCCCGTTTCGACTAAAATGATTTTTAAGAAGGTAAAATGAACCACCGAAAATAAATGCAATATTTCTTTTGCCTTTAAATTACAAAATGTATAACACATATAAATATATTCTTGTTTGATATACCACCCATTGACACACCAATCTTTTTTCATCTTCTCCATTTGTGGAGTAATTTATAAAAAAACTAAAATCATACCCATTTTCTGTGCCCCGTTTTACCCCCTTAAAGAGTTTTTTAGCAGAAACGGAAAACAGCGTTTTCTATAGTCCTACAGGTACGTCAAACCTGATAAGAAATAAACATTTTCTCCGTTACGGCGATGGGGTGGCGGAAAGGGCTTGACTTTTTCTCACCCCGAAAGCTAATGTTTGTACGTACTTCAATAGCGCTCTTAAAACGCAATACATCCGCACACACCAATATTTTTTTATCTTCAACAATTGTGGAATAATTTAGAAAAAACCAAAATCACTCCTATTTTCAGTGCCCCGTTTTACCCCCTTTAAGGCTTTTTTAGCAGAAACGGAAAACAGGGGTTTCCATACTTCTATAGGGTCTTCACTTTAACCAAGTTTCATTCAAACTGATGTCTCCGGGGTGAAACAGTTTCCTTGTCAGTCAACTGTTAGTAAAATAGAAAAAAAAGTTCGATGAGTTCAGTTATGTCAGAGATCTAAAAAGTGGACGACCAGCAATAAATGAAAACGCTCGTTTGGATATCTTACTAGACGCTGTCGGTGCGGACCACAAATTAGTCAGTGTTCCGTAATTAATAATTCATCTGAAGAAGCAAAAATTGCATCCCTACAAACTTTCATTATTAGAAGCTTTAAATGAAGACGATCCCGATAGGCGAATAGAATTTTCCGAAGCAAGGACAAATATGTTGAAACATAATCAATTGCCGTTGAACAATATTCTGTTATCTAATGAACCAACATTTTATCTGGGCGGTACTGTGAACAGCAAAATTGTAAGTACTGGGCGCTACAAAATCCACACTAGCTTCGCGAAAATAAAACACAATACGCTCAGAAAGTAGAATTGTACACATAGATTTAGTTATCAAAGAACTTAAACAAGAAGCAATAATATTACAATATACAATATCATCATCAACAAGCCTTGCAATCCTCAGGATTATGGCTAACGCTCGCGCACTTAAAATCCGTTTACTGGGGTGGATTAGTCCCCTCATTCATTATTCATTTTAAAGGTTTTTGTGGGTCCTGGCTGCTTCTGTAATTTCCTTCCGTTGTTTTCGGTCTTCCCCTTTCCCATTATTTTTAAATCCTCTTCCACGTCGTTGCTCCATCTCTTTCTTGGTTTTCCTTCTTCTATCTGGTTCCACTATCCGATTCTCGGATCCGAATCCGCTATCCGGTCCTCGGATTGAAATCCCTTATTATTTTGCAATATAGAAAGTGTTTAATCAAGAGTACATCGAATTTGTGTTAGATGGAGAAAGAATGCAAAAGTTTTTAAAATCCGTGCATTCAGAATAATATTCAGTTTCCATGCGTACAATTCAAAGTTACTTTGCATTACGCAAGTGTTCAATAAAGCTAGTGATTATTACTATTATATATTGTGTAATAATTACTCAAGCTGTTGCTGGTTTCCAGAGTTTACTACGAAACTTACTATTTGCTCGAAAATGTTATTCGAAAACGGGTCTGGATCCACGTTGGATTCGATCGGATGAAGAATCCGAATTCAAGATTTCGAATGACTGATTCAGATCCGAGGTTTCGAATAATGGATCCTGATCCGAAGTTATGGATAACAGATCCGGATCCGAGGTTTCGAATAATGGATCCTGATCCGAAATTTCGGATAACGGATTCGGATCCGAGGTTTCGTATAGTGGATCCGGATTCGAGGTTTCGGATACTGGATCCGGATTACATCAAAACCCGGGTAGTAAATTATCCGGATCCGGATAACAGCTCGTTTTTGTACACAATGTTGTTCCTCTACCTCTACATTTGTCTTCAATCTTTTTTCTCCATTTCGTGTCACGTTTAGTCCTAATGTCGTCCTCATTATTTACCTTTTCATTATTTTTAAGTCTTCTTCTCCTTTTTTGTTTCCATTGGTTATGCCGTGATTGGTCTTATTAATGTCTTATATCTGTGTATCTTCTTTTCTTTGTTTAGTACTTTGTTCTTCAGTAATGCTCGGCTTCTGCCATACGCTTGGTTTCCTTTCATGATTCTTTCTCTCACTCGATCTTTATCCGTTTTTCCAATTATTGTCCCAAGGTAATTGAAGGAAGCAACCGTTTCAAATTTGTTGTAGGTTGGTATTATTGTATTTTCCCTCTCAATTTGCATGTATTTTATTGAGTAATATTACAGTAACAAATACGTATTTCTCCGAATTCCACTGGTAAATAAATAAAATCATAGATAAAAGCTTTATCAGTATGAAAATATGACACCAACATCAATAGTATTTTCCGCAGACAGAACTAAGCTAATTTAATTCTGTTATGTCCACGTATGACATATACCTTGAAGAAAATATAAAATTGTCTTACAGCAACAAGATTTGCGTGGGAAGAATTGAAAAAATAAACAATAACGTGTTATTTAGTCATTTAACACGAGCCACTCTGAACCGCTATCTTTGACACGACAACAAAACAAATTGCTTAAACCTTGAAACTTGCACACGTTGTAAAGCTGAAATTTCGAAGTAACTCTGGGAAAATTTAGAGTTCCTGCTATTATCGTTTTATTGCAACAGAAAAAAATAGTTCTACATTCAACCCAAAGTCTCCAAACCAAACTCTGGTCCACTCTATACTTTTAATATAACAAAAGGACTTTGACCTTCAGTGAACAAAGGTGTTACTTTGCGCAATATAAGCAGTATATAATTTTACTAACTTGCGTTGTTAGATATTTACGATCAAAACTAATAGACTAAACACCTATCCACTTCTTGAATGGCAATTAATTTATGCTTACGAACGTTTATGAAAACTTTACGGAATACACGTGTCGTTTAAAATGAAATAAAGAAGAATAAATTAAGTAGTGGATCGAAGTACGTCCACAAACGAGTAATAAAAAATTATAATCGTTGTTTATTAATTTCGAACTTATCGCCTATCATTGACTAAGGTTAAAACGATCGCATTGTTCATTTGTTTATTTAATATTGATTGCTAGACCTGAAGAAACATCTTTTAGAAAAAAAAATAATTATTAATTCATTGCTTTCAGATTATCACAATAGCTTCCGGTTATATTTTTTTATATTGGATGCAAACTTTATAACAGTCTTCCTGCCACAATAAAACAAATAAATAAACACCATATGTTTAAATATGCCCTAAAAGAACTATTATTTTCACAAAGTATATACAGCGTGTCCCAGTATTGATGTTACAAGAGGTGTGCGGAACTAAAATTTTTTGAATTTTAATTTGACCTTTTGGAACTTAACCCTGCTTGGTTTGAAGCTCATTTTTAGTTTACTTTCGATTGTATAAAATCAAGTAGACCTTGACAGATGAGCAAAAACTATTTTCGTTTTAGGTAAAGTATCTTTTTCGTTCAAAGTATGCTAAAATGTTACTAAGAAAAGTTGTTCGGAATGAAAAATTATGGCGTTATACAGATTTTCTGAATGATGGACCTACTTTGATAAAATTCATTGCTTGTCAATTTCGTTTCAAGTAAAGTGCCTTTTCCATTCGCAATACATCTAAGTTTTACTGAGAAAAGTTGCTCAGAATGACAAATTACGGCCCTATACAAAATTTCAGGATTTCAGATATACCTACTTTGATAAAACAAAATTGTATTTACTCACAAATTAAATTGACAAAACGTAATAATAACATTGTTCTACAATCAATTATTTATTCAACATAACTGCCACCATTTTCTGCACACCGCCACCGTACCTGAATTCTCTGAAACTGTTCCAAATTTCCTCGAATTGTATTTGGTGTGCGGCATTTCGTATCCTTTCTTTTAGTATTTCTCTACAGTTGGGATTGGTTGAGGTGACCTCATAAAAGAAAATCTAATATAGTAAGGTCGGGCAACCTTGGAGATTTATCCATTCAGCTACGCGTGCTGTCGAAGGTGCTGGGCATCCGTCTAGCTGGAAATAAATTGCTTGTTTTTCTGTCAGCGGCACGTCATGCAAGTACCCTTCCCCGAATCTTTCAAGTAGCTGTAGATAACGATTCTGATTTAACCGTCCCGTTCTTGGTGGAACCTATTAAATGTTGGTACTACAATTACTTCATCGATCCCTCGGTTTCAAACAATATCAATAATGATTTCAAAACATTGATCAGAAAGAAATGGTAAGATTACTACATCATATATACTGATGGCTCACGAGTAGAGGAATCTGTAGGTTGTGCATGGTTTGATCCTCAGAAAAACATCCATCAGAACTTTAAATTAAACCCGATTGTGTCGGTATATACTTCCGAATTAATAGCTATATATGAAGCATTAAAGTATGTCAATTCCATTGATTCCAAGAAAAACGTATTGATTGTTACACATTGCAAAAGTATTGTAACACAGTTTCAACACATGAATATCTCCTCTAAGGTTAGTCCTATTTACATAGATTTTTCATGAAATTAGGAGATACAGTTCAAAGATAGAAGTTTTATGGGTGAAAGGTCACATTGGATTAGAAGGCAACGCAAAGGTGGACACGTTTGCCAAATCTGGTTGCAAAAATTCAGAAATTCTGCATCATATTTTACCACCGTCTGATGTATTCAATGCTGTCAAAAGGGTTATTCAAAGCGACTACAATGAGTATTATACAAGTGCAGCAACAAGTAACTTCTACAAAGAATTTGCAACTAAACCCCCAATAACACCATGGTTTCAGAAATGTTACATTCATAAACGTATGGTTCAAGACGTGTGCCGATTAAGGTCCAATCATGGTATATGCAATAGTTACCTCAAGAAGATTAAGTAGAAAGACAGTGAAACATGCGAATGTGGAGAAGAGGAAACTCTAGAGCACATTATTATGAATGGTCCTAAATATTACATAAGTCGTCAACTGCTTTTTTCAAACATTACCCCATTGTTGCAAAATCCATTCGACTACGTTGTTAGGATCATCCAACATCAACATTTTTCAATTTACATATTGTTTTCTCCGCGAGAACAAAATAAGAGCGTGGTTTTTTGTTTGTTTCTTAAGGTATGACTGGTAGTGCATTTGCATAGTGTAACTGCGTAATCCTTCTGTTTCTTCCTTTGTGGGTTTTCCCTTGTACCGTGGTCCTGTCATGTGTGTCAATTTATTAAATAATGCCCTGATAAACCCCTGGGCGAGAAGTGTGTAAGCCAAGTTAGTCCTTGGTTTGAATCTTGAGCGAATGTGAGATGATGGCCATGGCAAGCGCTACAGCCTTAAATTGACGAATCAGTCAATCAATCAATCAACATTAGCACTATCTAATAAACCCCTTGACACGCTTAAAATTTTGACTGAAACTTTTTTGTGTTGTTCCACTTTAAATAGACCACCTGTATAATAATTATTTAATTGAAACATGGCTTATGAATCTTATATTTGAGAGCAAAAAATAAAAGATTTCAAAGTACAAAATCGCGTTAGCAATCATCGACAACCTTAAAAACATCTTTTATTTATATAACTAAAATATCCGTGCCAAACAGCTGATAAGTTCTAATTACGTCGAATTTCTAGACCGTCTCAGTCCCTCCTAAATCCACCTAAAAAACGGTGAAACCAACCAATAACAAGGCGACAATGCGATCACCCGATAGTCTGTCCATATTCCAATGAGCGGACTACATGCTTTATTTTTTACAGCTGATGTTTATTAACCTTTCACCAAAATGCACACGTGATGTAAACGTCTGGATCGTACGAAAAAAAAAAAGATAAACAATCTCTAAATATTGACTTTGCAATTAGCAACTCACGAAAGCCAAGGCGAAATCAGAAATGTCAACAGGTAACAGATGACAGGAATATTTTATACATACACAGCGTGAGAAAAGTATGAAGCCAAAATAATTGGTCCATTAAAAAACTTAATTTTAAATTTAGAATAAATTGTATAAAATTAAATAAACATAGCAATATTGTCGACATACCAATTTACACCTATATTAAGCCTAGCTTCGAGTTAATTTAAACAAAGCGATGTTTTCAATTCGCGTAACTTGTTTGCATATTTTTAGAAACCCCTGTACAATGTTTACTTAGCAAGAGTTCATTAAACTAATCAAAAACATTTCGGTAATCCAAAACAAAGGCGATTCCGGTTGTGCTAAATACGCAAAATCTAATCGATAAAAATTTAAATACCAACCGGAAATCGATGCTATCGAACGCGGCAAATTCAAAATTTAACGGTTATTTAAACGATTAAAAAAATGCAACTACGTATTTGTAATTCATTTTGATATTTCAATGAACACTTGCTATGATGTGGTGCAATAAATACTTAGAGGTCCATTTTTAGCAACATTATTCATAAGTAAAAATATAAATAGTCGAAAACGTTACTTTTTGCATTGCAACATTTGCTTATGCTGTATTTCAACTTGCTTCTGTATTATATTGAAATATTTTTAGACTGGGAATAGGTATATTGCCAAGTGGTATTCGCGATTTTTTGGCCATGACTTTTCCATGATTGGAGTACTGTAAAACGATTTCTTTTTTACAACAAAGGAAAACCAGATATTTTTGATTTGTTAATTCTAAACGAAAAAGTATAGGTCTAGGTTACCTTGAAGAATTCCAGAAATACCTCTATTGTTTTTGAGAAAGTTACAATTTTTTTTCTTTTAATTGCTTAAAATAATTGATGGTGATGGACATTAAAAATTAAATTGGAATAGTACAAGGTTTTAAAAACACATTATCTAATCTAAAACTATCCATTATAAACCAGCTAGAACTGGTAAAACAAATATGCTAATACAAAACAGAACTAAGCAATCATTAATTTAAATTGTAAAACAGGCAAATTTAACATACCTTTAACATCCGTAGCTGATCCAAAGTCAGATCTTTAATAGGTATCTCATACATATCACCATCGACCAGGGTTTTCTTTTTTCTCATCGCAATACAGACATGGTAGTCATGGTAGATGACTGGCACGAAGTCCTTACTCAATTGTACATCAAATTCTACATAGTCAGCGCCATGCATAATAGCGGTCTTCAAGCTGGCAATTGTATTTTCTCTAATCTCGGCTGAATCCTCCATTTGATACTTGAAACTTGAACCAGAGCCTCGATGTCCAATGTTTAGTCCATGTTTCGTTTTCTTCCAGTACCGTGAGTAAGTCTTACGTAGATCGCATCTGAATGTAGGCAATGGTTCGATTAAAAGATATTCTAATTTCAATTCTCCTAAGGGCCTTTGTTTGGTACTCGTTAATGGGAGGATTATGCTACCTGTCGATGCTTGGAACAAACTTGGGAGGATATAGCAAAAACCTGCGTGGTAAGGAGGTTCATCGTCGACTGCTTTTGAGCTGTACACATAAATATCGATTAGCAAAGCAGTATTTGCAAGGTTTAAAATGTAACACTGGAAAATAATCAGATCGTCTGCTTGAAATTTATGTCCAAATTGTTTCTGTGGCTTGAACGTAGGATCTTTTGAACGGAGACTTGCAACATCCGTATAGCTATACTGAGGGTGATCGTTTAGGAAATCGTTACTCAAAGATTCATCTGGAGTCTCAGGTGGTCGTGATCCAGGTGTATTTTGCTTTATAATATTAACGGGGGTTACTTTTATGTAGATTTTACGATTTTCGTACCGTGGTCTCCACAATTTAAAAGGTTGTTTACATAACATCAGCTGCACGATCGTCCCCTTCATTAACCAACCCTTATCAATTTTCATTGATCCATTATGAGTACCGAAAATCTCCTCTTGTCGTTGCTCTTGTATTTCGTTCACTCTTATCTTACGAGGATGAAAATTTGTCTCCCAACTCCTAACAATCACATGTTTATTCATCTCAACGATCACACCCACAAAATATCGGTAATGAATCTTCTTGTTGCTAGGGAGATTTAAATCAATCGACCAAATGTCAGCATCGATCTTTTTTAATACTACACATTTCTCAGGCATCCAATTCCCCAGTTCAGGTAGATCACCGGTCAGGCAAATCACTTCCTCTGGTTTCAAAGTTGGCACTCTCACCGTAAAATGCCACTGCCTTGGCATAGGCTCTTCGGTGATCTCTTCCGCTGCCTCGATACGTTCGCTGACCTCGCCAGCGCATCGTAACAAAGCGTTTTTCGAATCTTCCACGAAAAACCACTGCTGCATGTTGACTTGGAGATTTGACGAATCTACGCAAATATTCAAAATCAGCGCGTTTATATCGCAACAAAAACGTGACGTTTACGTTTCCCAACGCTCAGCGTTCTGCCAGTACAATCGACGTCAGCTAAAAATTAGAAAAAATTTGCAATACACCATAGTTAATACATGGAACTTTTGAAAAACGCTTGCACGCAACCACACAGACGTAAACAACCAACCATCAACCAACATTAATCTTACTGCATTCTACGGACATCGATTTTCACTGTAACCCGATTATCTGGTTCTAACTCGAATAGACACGTTTCATATTTACTTGTCAGCAGAGATATTGACTGATACAATCTCAGAACAACAATAACATTTTTTTTTCTCATTTTGTCTTTTGAAATAGGCAACAAAGGAAGAAAAGAAGAGGGGATGTATCCATGATGGATTTTGAGCTGTAGAACAGTGGAACTGTCATCGTAGATGTACAAGATGTGTTCAAGGCTTTTTAATTTTTTCGCCACATTCAACTAAATACCCTGCAATAGTTAACTTCAATTATTTGTAAAAATAAAAAGGAATAGATCAAAACCTTAACCATAATTTAATGCAAATAAAAGGTGCTTTCGCTTAAAATTTTAAAAATATTGAAGTGAGGCAACTGTGTGAGGTGATAATACACCATATCACAACTTTACAAAGTAGCAAACTGTGTAATATGACTATAGGAATTTTTATCAGCAAAGAAGAGAAATTGAACCAAAATCCTATTTTCATTGGGTTTTATTAATGCTTTATTTATATCAGCAAATATACTAAAGTAACAAAGGTATTCGAAATTCAGAATCTTTATCAATAGAATAAAACTACTACCTAGCATACCATGAAAGTCTATGATTAACAAGCGTTTTAAGCATTTGCAATATGTAAGAAAATCAATGATTTCGCTTGATGAATTGTTAATAAAATTTTAAGGATTCAAGCTATTAATAAAGATAGAATGCGATTAAGTACGACTTATATTCAATAATCATAATCATTACATACATAGACAATGTTATCATGTATGTATATACATAAGCAGCTGGAGTTTATTTTGTGTTTGATTTCAATAGACTTGTTTCTGCAGAAATCACAAACTATTTAGACGCAATTTGATTTATTTCAATCAATTTCTATCAAATATCAAATTTGGATATATCTTCAGTCTGAAGTTGAATACAAATGAATGAAAGGCTTTCACCGCGATTACTAGATCTACTCTAATATTGCTTCTATGTAATCGATATTAAATAGTATGCAGTCTAAGTTAACAACAGATACATCAGAAATATATTTAAAAGTTAAAAATAAGTTGACTGCAAATAGAGTACATATAACATGCCGTTACATAAATAAAATAAGGATTATAGCTCGTATTGTTCAAACTTCGCATTAGTTTAAGCGCTCACTTGATGGCTGTGAAACATGTGTGGAACTAAATAAATGGCGGTAAACTTTAATCCAAGGATGTTATAGAGGGAAGATATAGCATGTATCCAAATTTTGCGTTATCGAAAATCAGACAAGAAAAGAAATCTATGATTACCATATTTGCTACCTCATAGGGGTGCCGGGCCTCAATGCGCAGGCGTTCGAAATACTTAAAACAGGTTAAAGCGGGAAAGGCAAATAGAAATTATATTGTTTAAAATTGCGTATTTTCTTTAAATTATTGTGTGCATAAATAAAATCAGCCTTTTTGTTAGTAGAAACAATGCCGCGTTAACCGATAAAAATACAATTAAATCTACGTTATGAAACGGACTTATAGAATGTTTAGATTTTTTAAAATTTATTTACTAATGTATTTTAGGAAAAATATAGAAATATAGAAAATAAATAAAAATATAGAAATCGAGAAAAGACAGTTGAATTTGAAAATTTTTAGTATATCAGAAAACTATGCTCCATTATACTAACATGATAAAATAATGAACACGGTAACAATCTTAGGAAAATAAATTCAGGTTAATAAGTACAATGGTGTGAAATAAAAAAGAACAACTGAAAAATATGTTTTTATTGATTCTTAAATAATATCATTTTGTTATACAATTGTCGTTTGGACACCTGATTTATTTCAATTTTTTTTGCAACATATTTTAGCCGTATGTTTATGTATAATTTGCTAATTAAATCAAATAATTGGTCTCGACGACTAACTATTTCTGCTTCATCGTGGTGTGAAACATTATTAAAGATCTCCTTATAAATTTTATTTTTTGCGGTTATCCGAAGGATATTACGAATATTTTTTAAAAATATTATATTTTCATTTTCCCTAATAATTTTTTCACAAACACGACAAATCGTTACAACGTCATTAGATGGAATAGTTAAGCCGCCCCTATTTCTTAAGTAATTCCTTTCCCGTACATTCTTTTACAGTGTGTACAATTAAAAACCTTTGTCTTTTTTAAATTCAAAGCACATAAAAAATGTAATAACAAATATAGATGATACGGACACAGAAAATAAGTAGCTAACCGGTGAAATTTGCTATTGTTTACAAAACATATAACAAACGTACTTGCCACCACTTTCCCAATTCAGCCACAACATACGCGTTAAATTTCTGGTTATATTATTCCACGAACATGGGCATTAACTTATATCCCTGCCATGAAATAGCCAATAAGGCGATTGCATAAGTTTCTCTTTCTGACATGTAACGCAAATTTATTAAGCTGTTATATGACATGCCATATCCTTCCTCTATAACAGCCTTGGTCAGACCATCCTACGGTTAGAATGAAAACTCCCTAAGAAGCAAAATCGATACATCAAAACTTGGCCGACGCAGCATAGCAATTATAATGGTAGATCTGGAATATCCGATTATTTGCTTCCTTAATTATTTTACAGGAAAAGTGTATTTAGGTTTTTTGTAGAGAAAAAAATTCTACATCCATACGTACAATTGCTTTTATAATGTGATGACCTAATAACCCCACCCAAACATTAATCTTTTGAGGATATTGGGTTCTGGTTTGTAGAACGTTGTGTGGATTCTCGCGTGCCCATATTCTGCAATTTTGCACATTTGGCTCATTATTCAGGGTGAACGTCGCTTCATCCGTAAAAAGAATGTTTTTTATAAACTCCCTGTCTTCGTTGCATTTTTCCATCATTTGGAAGCAGAATGCACTCCTCCTCTCCGCATCACCTTCACGCAACTCTTGGTGAAGCTGGTATTTATAAGAGTGGAACTTATGCTTTTTTTAAATTTTCGGGAGTCGGGAGTGATGCAAGCCGGCGTTGTTTACGATTTGCCGTAAACTTACGTTGGGATTTTCAGCCACTGCCGCCAAAACATAGTGTTTTCATTTTCATGTAAGTTTGGAACGTTATTAGTACACTTACAATTATTTAACACTGTGCATGTAGCTTCAAATTTGTGTACTATTCTCTCAATCGTCGTACTGCTTGGGATTGACCGATAGGGATATTGTACGCTAAACAACGCACTTACTTGACGCGCACTATGGTCCATATAATACCATTTTACCATTTCAACCTTTTCTACCGTTGAATACATGTGGCAAAGAACAGAATTTAATATTGACTATCGTAAATTACAAACGACAACTGCAAGCACGTTTGTTCGATTTCATAATTCCATGGTATCAATGATTTTTTCTAAAACTGGCATTTACATTTTCCAGATTCTTCGGTTTCAGAATTTTAAAAACTAAAAAGCAATGGTATGTATGGATGTAGAATTCTTTCCTCTACAAAAAACCTAAATACACTTTTCCTGTAAAATAATTAGGAAAGCAAATAATTGGACATTCCAGATCTACCATTATAATTGCTATGCTGCGTCGGCCAAGTCACCACCCGGTATAGCATCGATGCATTGGCTGGCAAGAGTCGTGTCTTTCCCACTAATAATATTATCAGCTCCTTTTATGTAATTAAAAATCATTAACATAGCAAATTTCTAAAGTAGTACTACTTCTAATTTGCTAGAATGTTCACGGTGATTAAAATTAAATTTTATATTAATGCTTAGTGTTCATAAGTGATTTGAGTAAATTACGACTATATATATGGTTTTTTAAAATAAAGATAATGATACTATACATTTCAACAAAATTTTGAAATAGTTCTTTGTTGCAATATTTTAATCGTTGCAATAATGCACCTCCAGTTTCCTTTTCCTTAATAAAGTTGTGAAAACTGAAGGGTGCTTCTTTATTAAGAACATTTGATATATATACATAATGTTTTATAATATAACCAGCAACATATGCAAGTGCACTTTCTTGTAAAGGTTTGAGAGTGTTCACATCTTCTGGAAGTTGAAAACTATTTCTCAGACCTCGCAGGTGTCTCTTTCTGATTATTCTGCAAAAATAAACTATTACATACAGACTTCTATAAGACCAAAAAAAAATGAACTTACTCTATTACCACTGATGAATTTTTTCAAGGTAAACAAGATATCACAACCGTCTTCTTCACAGTTTCCCCCTATGGACTGTTTACTAAGTAAATTTTTTACCAGTAAGGATTTGTAAAATCCATTGAATGCGGTGCAGGTAAGATTTATGTATCTCACACCTCTTTGTCTGATCCTTCCAAAAAAGTTTTCTAATGGATCTTGATTTATAGATCTAGGGATCAATGTTTTGAAACCTACCGATTTTTTTTTTGAGTTTGTCAGCAGTTTATCATGCTAGATGGAATATTCTTCTTTCCTCGCACATCAACCGTATACATTGTGGAAATCATATTAATAGCAGACACCCAGAATTCAATGTGAATATCAGGAGATAGTACATTTATTCATCTTTTTAAGGTTTTCGCTCCAGACTTGAATAATGTATGTCCATTCACACTGTCGAAAACAGTATCAAAAAACTTTAAGAATTCCGCTGTCTTAATCGCACGTTTTGGCTTCTTAACATTGCTTTCACAGAGTTCTAAAAAGTATATGTATAAATTCCTTTCTTTTTTAGATTTTAAGTACTTACCGGATTTTGCCATTAGATTAATCGCTGACGAAACTGTATGGCTAAACACTTAATTACATACAGAAACTTTCATTTTTTTAATCTTCTCTTTACAGACATGGGAATCTGTTATCTTGGGCATAATTCTTAAATCTCCACTGAAATTGTCTAGCTGCCAAGCTGTGATATCTTCCCACATAGCCACTTTCTTTCTCTCTATTGTCCAAGGTATAATGTATCTTTTATTTAAAAGATTGTTCCTAATTCCCACCTAAATGAGGTGGATCAAATAGGGGAATAATCCTGTGATTCCCTATTTCAAATATATTCTCATATATTTCTTCTCATCTTCTTACGTAACTGGCTCTTGTGTCCTTTATTAATGTTTTTATTGCACTAACATTAGATTTGTTTCTGCAGACGATTTATGTATGTTATCTGATTTGTGATAGTTTGACCAGAGGTTAATTTGGATTAATCTACGCATGCGCAAAGTAAAACTGATTTAACAATTTAATTGCAGGAACGCTTTTTTTACAATTATCAGGCGATGTATAAGTTACAAGCGTATTTAAGAGACTTAAGGTAGAAAATATACTCAAATATGCAGATGAAAACAATAGATTTATCTTACATTCAAATATTACAAAAAGAGGTAAGCGAAAACAGAAATAAACGCAAAACGTTTAGACAGAATTACAACCTTAGAGGAACTGTTAATTCCTAACAAAACCTCAGACATGAATAAAACACGCGTGAAGTGTGAACATATACAAAAAAACCTATAACACAACTTTTCAATGCGCATGCGTCTGATGAATCACTGGACGATAATCTTCAAACTGGAACAACTATCAGCAAACGGTTAGAAATTAATTTGGAGATCTGCACGAACGCCAAATTACGTCAAACTAGTAGTCAGAGTTTGGCGTTTTAACTGCACAAACACTATTTTTGTAATGCGCATGCTCTAACGATTTAAATCGCTGCAGAAGCAAACCTGTATTAGCTACTTTCGATTTGCTTTATTCACCGTAACGTACCGTTCCTCAAAGTACTGTACTGAACGGTACTGACTGTGAGCTAAATGGAACATGCATTTTTTTGCACTGGACATAAATATTATCATTCTAACCTAACTTTATATATTGAGGTATGTAAACAAAAAAAAATTCGCCGAAATAGTCCAGTATGCAATGTAAATCAAATTTCGAATTATGAACACAGGTGTAACCCTAAACCTATCCTCAGTAACTGTAATAATGTGGAGAATATCAATAAACCTGTTTTGCGCATGCGTCAACAGAACAATACGGAACGTTTCAAATATTCGATAGGGTCACGAAGGGAAAGGGGATTTCAAAAAAAGTACGGGTAGGAACTATCCGTTCTTTTCAACACACATATTTGAAATTTGTACCGTACAAACGGTTCAGTACAGTACTTTGAGTCAAATAGAAAGCAGTTATTATTAGCACCTTGGCCAGAAGCTGTGCTTAGAATAATAAAGCCTGCAGAATGTATAGCTATGATCAATTCTTTTATTGTTTTCATTGTTTGATGCTTTAGCAGCACCCTTTACAAACTGATACAGCACAGGCTGCTTCCATTTACGATTGAGGCCCCGCAGCATAAATACCTCAAAATGTATTCATATTAAAGATGTTCGTTTATATCTATATCAGTAGTACTTGTGCATGATCAGCTATATTTTGTCATCATTCCCACAACATTGAAATTCCTCTACTTTATCTTTATGTTTATTATACCGTGTGGAAATTGACGATTCGATCGGGTACGTACAATATTTATATGGACGTTTCCTTTGTAGTTAATCCGTTGCACTCCAAGCAACAAAAAATAACACTAATAAATTATGTTTCCTACAGGCTCAATGAAGAAGTAACTCTATTCATTCGAAATAAATAACTCTATAACTACAAGCATTAACAATGCATTTAATAAAAATCCTAGTTCAATGAGTTATTAGTTTGAATAATCCTTCTCCTTGATGCCTCTCTTTCACGTTTAGATAAAAAAATGCTGCAGTACGCAGTATCGCAATGCAACATTCAACTATAGCGTACGGGTCGTTTCCGACCGGCCAGTATGTAAGACGTGGCATAATACTAATCTCATCAAAGATTAAGACGCAGTATCTGTCTAGTAGTTTTAAAGTTTTAGCCATTTCTGTAAGGCCTTCGATAATACTGTTATTTAGTTCTGGACAAATGGGAATATTATTTAAGAACTTCATTATAGTGACTCTAGATGGGAGAGCAAATATCTCAGATAAAAATTTGTAACCAGAGCCAAAAATAAGATTTAATTTTGTTCCATTTATTTGCTTTTATAGTGGTATTGGTAATAAAAATACTCCCACAAATAAATTCAAAGTAATTTATTTTAAATAATTCGTTCGGTACGTAAAATATCTCTTAGAAACATCCACGAAACTTAAAAAGTAGTCTCATATACATATCATAATATATACAAATCTCGATTCTTTTTTTCTCATTTTTTCTCAACTATTTATAGAATTTCATTATAAATACGTCTCGGTAGTATAGTACAACATTAACAACTAAGTATGTACATTTGCTATATATACAAAATGAAGGTATGTTTCAAAAAAATGTCGTAGCTGAATTAGAGCATATGTAGATCCGTTAGTAAAATGAGTGAAATAATTCTTTACATCATGTCGGTATAGAAACAAAAGAAAAAAAAAAAAACAACACTACACGTGTAAGAAAGATGTCTCGTTTTATCTCATGAAATCTGTTTGACTAAATGCAAACGCGGTTTACTGCAATAAATTAAAGTGCGTGGTAAAAGGGAATAACGTCAAAATAAACAAGTGACTGCTTCCTTATAAAAACCGATTGCTCGAAATAATCATTCGTCCCGGCTAATAATAAATGTAAATATTGTTAAATAAATCACTACAATGGAAACGCAACGTTTCGCAATGTTTTAATAAAAAAGAAATGCAAGGCATAATACAAAAACAGTTCAAGTTTCAAGTTAAAACGAATAGAAAACGGATTCTCGAGCGCGTCTTTTGTTGTTGAACAAGTTGATATTCTCTAATTGCACTCTAGTTTTTTTTATTGTTATTAAATATGTAGATTCAATTGTCTTTCCGCTCACAGTAGCAGCTCAAGTAGGTTATTTTTCATTATTTATATACACACGATTCTCGATTGTTTCTCCGCACTATTTGTTTTTGTTCAATTTTTCGAGTTATTATTTTGGTGTCCATAACAATTATTTTACTTTTAGCACTTAGTTCGGATGGAAAAACGGGCAATTATCACGATTCCTGCAGTATCCCATATTTTTCACATTCTTACACACCCTACCTCCCCTATTTATGCCACCCCTTCCCCTTTGATTCCAGCCACCGGGGCCGTGACCTCCAGGTCCGTTCATCCTCACCCAAGGTCCGTTACCTCTCCCACCTCTGAAACCGCCTCTACCGCCGCGCACATTGAAGTTGTTCTGCGGGAACATCTGGTTAAAGCCGGGCGGTGGGGGAAAGTCGTTCATGTTCTGATTGAAATTGTCCGGATGTTTCGGCGGAAACATGGGCGGACCTTGGTTCATCATATCCGGTGGGCAATTCGGCGGCATCATCGGGCCGTTGTTCATTGGATTATTCATGGGATTGTTCATTGGATTATTCATGGGATTGTTCATGGGATTATTCATCGGGTTATTCATCGGATTGTTCATATTGTTCCATTCGTGCGGGTTTGCGGGAGGTCCCATATTGGGGCCGCCGGGTCCCATCATATTCGGAGGAGTAACGAAGCTAGGAGCATTGAAGGGAACGTTTGGGAAATTCGGTGGGGGCCCGCCGAAATTCTGGAAAGGCGCTTGGATGGCAGGGAACATTGGAGGGACGTTAGGCATAGGAGCTTGAGGTGGAGATCCCTTAGGTTCTGGCCACGGTTGAGCTGGAACATCCTGTTCAGTATTTTCCGGATCTTCTAACGGAATAATCACTGGATCAGTCACTTGATACTGTTGAACGTCCGGTTCCGCTGGAGATTCTGCGTATCGATGCATCAACGGCGACATACCAATAAAACTTTTCTCCCTCGCAAATTGTATATCCTTTTCTAAACTCTTACTACCTGGTTCCGCTAGAGGAGGCTTCAGATCAATCTCCCGCAAAAGTCTCCATGGAATTTGAGCACCCATATTGTCATCGTTTTGCAACTTCCTCATCTGAAGCGCTTGCTTCTCGCTGGTAATCTCCATCCTGGCCATATCACCAAACGGTTTTGACACATTAACACGTTCGGTCTCGTCCAATTCGAAGTATTGCACTTCCACTAATTCCGCTTCCGATTTCCATTTTAAAGATTTCTTAGGACCTTTCTTTCTTACATGCACTAACACACCTTTCAATTGGCTTTCATTTTGGTCTATTTTAATTTCACTAATCTCCATTTTGGTTTCGGTATCCGTGGGAGTGGGAGGATCATCGCCGGATTCATCCTTAATAGGCGACTTATCGCCTTCTTCTTTGGGTTTCTCGTCGCTATTCTCCGTTTCTAACGTGTCCTGATAGAAGTTGGGTGGGGTAATTCCTCTTAAAGCCATCTGAGTTGTTGCGGGGGCGCCATTGGTTAACGCTGAAGTGGCTGAAGGTGAAGTAGGCGGCGAATTCGACGAATCTTTGCTTATGCTGATCCGTCGTTTTCGCTTTTTGGGTTCTTTCTTGGCTGTAGCAGAGGCTGCCAGGGCATCCATGAAGATATCGCTTTCTTGCAAAACCGGAGCTGCAAAAATTTATCAGAAATTACTTTACGATTGCCGAATCATAGGTAGAATACAATAAACATATAAATATATATATATGTATGCCGAGGTTTGAAGTGTGGTTGTGAGCTTTATTTCAATTCAAATTCAAAGATTATGCAGAAATGTTATCAAATATATTAAATGCAGATGGGACAGTGAATGATGGTTTACTAAAATCTCAGTTTCCTTCGAAAATTCAAGACAAAGTTTCAAACTAGCAACCATCCACCAGATTGCTTTAGAAGTAAAATGCCTAAATGAAAAAAAAATAAAATAAAAAAATCTGAAATCGATCATCATTCGAGTCCAAAACAATCAATAGTCTAATTCTCGTCCAGCTTTTTGTTTGAATAAATGTCACGCTTACATTGTAAGCAAAGAAGACATTTTGTTTATACATCACAGATAGTTATTTGAAATTCTATATGCATTTTGTAATATTTCGTAATCGTGAGACTAGATATTTTAAATAAGATGAATAAGATCAATTGCTAAAAAATCGTTGGATGAAAACAATAATAAAACAATAGAAAACACTTGATCTATTTTACATTCATTTATTTATCCATTTTTTCCGAATTTAATTCTGCCAGATAGTTAAAAATCTAAGCAGATTGATAGTTTTATTTATAATTATCTAGTCATTATATTATTATCTTTACGAAGGTACTAACGGAATCAATTATTTAAAATTATTTACATATCTCTCATGCGATTTGGTATGAATCGCAACAAAAAAAAACAAAAAAAAAAAACTACCAAGACAAAGATCTTGAAAAACTATACCCGAAGACTACGTACTTTAAATTATTCTTGCTTTATCTGTCTTTATATAAAATTTCAGCGAAAGAATTTAAAATATTCCTATGACTGAAACTGTTTCGCTATTAATTTGACAAATTAGCACTTATAGGCAAGTTGTTTCAAAATTTCTCCTTGCACAAGTCCGTCTTCATTTGTTTATTTCTAAGATACTACCAACCAACAAATTACGCACCCACGCTATAAAAAAAACAAAAAAAAAGATGTATAGACGAAACAAAATTTTAGCGCAAAAATAAAAGTATGTGCAATATTTATTGATGATGAATTAAGCTATCAACTATCGCGGGCAATCCTTCAAACACGGGGTCGTCTCAAATGAAATTTTGTAACAGTTCTATTTTGCATAGGTCTGCAGGAAATGAATTGTACTGAATAGTTTCGCTATCTGTTAAGTAAATCTAAAATGTATTCCACAACATTGTTGCATTGCATATAATAAACAATTTCAAAACAAATTACTCATTTTACGCTAATTTACATAGGAGAACACAAGTTATAATTGTTGGTTTATTGGCGAACGTTAACATGAAATATTCACATGCGGAGAAAAATATAATCAACTTATGAAGATTATCAGTACAAATGTACGTGTTAGTTGGTTTTTTGTTCAAATTCAAAGATGGCAACGTAAACTTTTTTTTTAATATTACGCATCTGCAGTTTACAATGATTTCATTGTCCTTTTTTTAATGCTTAATTCGTTTTCTAAGAGGTTCTTACTGGTGTTTTACTGTAACAAGTCAATTGTGCGTAAAGTAACGAAAGTTGGCAGGTTTCCACGGTTGTTGTTTTATGATTCCGTGCCCTTCTAAGATTAACAAGGTGTCGTTCTTTAATTGAAGATCTATCACAACTGTTTAACTTCCCCGTTATGGAAATAGACAATTGCCGTATTAGTTGATCTAGTTACAAACCTTGAAATATTCAATATTTGCAACAGTTGATATAGTGCAATGTACGACATGATCAAATATGCTTTTCTTTCTAAATTTTTTGTTTCTATAAATTTAAACAAATGTATTGGCTTTTAATAAAATAAATGAACGACAACTGTCAAATAAATTAATAGTTTTTTGTTCATTTCGTTAAATATGTTAAGAAAGTTTCGGTATTCGTTATTTTTATATTTGTACCACGTTTAAAATCGTTGAAATTCATATACCAATTGGGAAAATGTGATATTAGTACGGAGAGAGAGCTTTCTCGCCGGCGAGAGCGCTCTCTCGCCGTACATATAGTCAACGTATATATATATATATAATGTACGCTGATATACCGATATGGCTAATATCACATTTTCCCAATTGGTATAAGGTGACTGTTTGTAGAAATACGCCTTTTTTCGAATCATTTGCAGATTAACGGGAATCAAGCAAATAAACCTATGAATTACGATACGCAGGGTCTAGTTATGACTCATTAGCAATAGCAATAATCGGCTTTGTACTCCCTAAAGATAAGGCGTAATAAATAAACGAAATGTCATCTGAAACAGGTTGTATATTATTTAAAAATATATATATATATATTATGTAGATATAAGATATATAATCGTTAAGTTTAATATTACTATTTATATAAGTGAAGAGCGAATTACAAAGAGTACATATTACCATATTACTGAGACAGAGTGAGAGTGAGACACACATATATTGCACTTTCAGAGATCCCAGAGATTCCTTGCGAGATTGTTTCCGGAGTTCCGCAGGATCAAACACCGCTGCAACAGACTTCGATTGATTATACGTTTGTATAATGGCGGAAGATCCAATTGTCACTCACTTCCGTTCACTTGCTTTCTTCGGACTATCCAAAGACTTACCAATTACGTTTCTTTTTAAACTTGAATTCGCTATATTCACTTAACATGCAGAAAGTTTAGTTATTTGTAAAAAGTACGCGCTTAAATTTCTCAAAATAAGAATCACCAGGCATTCTTATGTATTTCTTCATATCGCGAAGGGTTGAACGTTACTTTTAACTTCGATAAAAGCAATTTAAAAACTTATAGAGCAAGTCTTAAAAGAAAATCGATTAAAAAAATATTTCCACATTCCTTTAAAGAAAACAATTGTTATCGACAATTCCGATAAGAGACACCAGAGGGCGTTGCCGTCTATAATATTGGTAGTAAGTTATGCGAAGCAAAATTTTAAAGCGTTTTCAGAATTAAAGCATGTAAAAAAATAATAAAGATTAGATTTAACATACACATCCATATACTCAAGCAAAAACTTTCAATTTATCGATTAAAACCGCTTGAGAGTGCCCTTATTCACTCTTTTTCGTGTTATTAAACAAGTGCTACGTTATCTATTAAAAATTCTGCAAATTACTTTTCGTAAAATTCTCAAAATTGATGAAAATAAAGAAAAACGGTTTCATTCTTTCTAGTTCCAAAATTATGGTGTATCATAATTTAAAATTAAGCCCATATTTGGTCTTCAAGAGTTGGTTGGGAGATGGTTAAAAATTATTTAGCTATTGGTCCCTAAAAAAAAAATCAAATCCGCTGGTTTAAAACGATCACCCGTAAGAATGAAATTACGCTTAATTTTAAACTTTAAATATGCACTTGAAGCAAGCATTCTCACATTTACCAATATCAAGGGCAGTAGCGCCATCTACTGGCACTCTTTCCTCTGATTAACAAAACAATTACGTTACTTAACCTTTTAAACCCATCACCTGTTCTGTACAACCTGACCTACGAGTCTCTCTCAAATAAACATTACTACAGGGCTATTTTGCTCATATTAAATGAAATTCCTCAGAAAATCAAACATGGCGGTTAAAAAAAATATAATTTTGAAAAAATTTTAACCTGCGTACAATCTAGGGTTGCGCGAAACGTGATCTAACCTATAAAACAAAGCTTTAAAACGTTATGCTTGTTTTTTTAAATATTTTATTGGAATAAGTGTCCTTCTGAAGTTGTGTTTGTTGAGGTTTTGCTTCATATCAGCTTTTCGCGGAGCTCTAGATTGTACAGATCTAATTTAAAGATCTGTTCGAGATTCTTTTAGATACGAATTTTTTTTGAATACCTTTGGAAAAATTATCAAATATATAGGTAGTGTAAGAAATTAAAATGAACTGAAATCTTGTCACTTTTATTCAATGTACTTCAATATCACAGGTATCATTAAGCAATTTTACGTAAAATGTGAACCTGGCCAGGCATTTTAATGTGTTAATCAAAAAATTCTAATCAAAGCAAATTTGTTGTTGCAGAATGGTTATTTGTTTATTGTGCACTCTTTATTTTTGTCAAAACGCTCAATATTTTGCGCTATTTCTGACAGCGGCTGGTGGTGACGCAAATGGGAAGGTACAAGGACAAGACTTCGATTTTCTCGTGTATTTCCGTTGCATATTGTATCACATTATGCTTGACAAAAAAATGCACGAGGAAAGCGTTGTCCTTGCTCTCCCATTTACGTCATAGAATGGCTTCACGTGGAACACAAAGGAGAATCCAATGGTTTTCTTCTAATTTAACACTTTGTATTTCACTGCATTTTTAGTGTATTATACTCTTTACGCAAAAAAAAAAGAACTGCGTGGCAAGGACACGAAGTATAGCTACCTAGGCTTTAGAAATATGATTAAAAAAGAGGCTAGATAATTAAATGTCAACTTGCACATCACTTGAAACAGTTTCACGATTAATTATCGCTAATTTTTGTAGATTGAATATTTAAAAAACGCCTTCACAAATAGAGGAATGACACATTACTGTATCATTATTTTTATAAAGCGGTAATTGCCGACAAGCTGCAAATTTGTACGTGTTCGTGTTGCAATTAAAAGCAACCATATTATAAAAACATTTTTTGATTCTTACGTTTCATTCTTAAGTTATGGAAATTTTAAAGGAACTAGAAAATGTAAGAAATAAATATGAATTACGTAGAAGCAAACTCTATGTGCTAAACACCTTTCAGGGTATTCTACAATTTTCTACGCGAAACACACAATTTATCTTTATTTATTGCTCAAAGCGAAGAAATAAAGGCGATGTTATATTTATAATTTAATAAATTACCTAAATATGTAGTAAAATACAAGACAGCATTCTTTCATCTGGTTGTAAAGAGCGCAAATTTGAATACTGCAATTCTGATGAAAATAGCGAATGCGCAATGGAAAATTAACCAATTCATACAACTTATATTTTGCTCTTGATATTGCAATATCTTTGTTGATAGTTTCTGCAATAAAATTTAGCTTCCCTAAATCTGCAGATTGTTTCGTTACGTAACTTTTATTATTAAATCAAATGTACAATCTCAAACGAACAACGCGCATTCACACAGAATATTAACACAGCGCACACCTCTTCCCACATGCACAGAAATCGACTTCGCAAATAGATTCTTCACAATTCTCAGTAAGTCTAATAAAGTAAGTCTATCTATAAATTCCTAGCAGATCGTTTTAAAGTGTTTTAGTTGCCTATATCAATAGTAATAGTAGATAAATAATATGTGTTAATTTAATTACTGTAAGTTGTAAATGCTATCTTCGTAGCCGCCATTTTTAGAAGAAAAAAAAAACGATAAGATTCTATCTCATACTGAGAGTAATTATTGTGGTAAACTGTAGCTCACAACCACCTTTCTTTCTCCACGGCGTGTCTTCGTAGAGAAAACGGCACGACGTACCTGAAAACAAAAATAACCAAATAAATAGAGTGTTTAACAACGACTTACGTTTAGGTTTCGGCGGTATCAGCTTGATCGCCCCCGGTCTTTCGATAGGATCAACTTTCGGTTTCTTCTCCGGCGGTAGAATGAGATCCCTGATCGGCGAAGGTCGTTTGGGCGCGATAGACGGCGGTAACTGTGCGGGAATCTTTTTTATCGGTCTCGGCGGCGGTGGTTTTGCTTCTTCGAGCAAACCGGTCGATCGCATCTTTGCGTTGAATACTTTCACCGTTTTCGGTTTCTCCTCGTTACTTTTGCGCACCTCAATCGAGAACGAAGGTTTCTTCGTCTCTTTCGTCTCTTCCTTCTGTTCCTCCGAGTTCTTCTTGGGGATCCGCCCAATTTTCTGCAAGGTGTGCGGTTGGATCTTCGTCAAGGTGTCCTTGTCCTTCTCGACCTGTTTCTCCTTGGTTTCCTTCTTGGTTTTATCTTTGTCTTTATCGCGTGAACTCTTCGAACTACTACTCGTCTTTAACGAGCCGTTACTCCTGCTCTTATCCTTATCGTGTTTCGATTTATCCTTGTCTTTCGACGATTTATCCTTAGTTCTACTACTGTTGCTGCTGCTTCGGCTTCTATCTTTCGATTTATCACGACTACTACTGCTAGATTTCTTATCCCTACTGCTCCTTGAAGAGCTGCTGCCGGTTTTCGAGCTCTTGCTCTTATGCCTATCGTGGTTAGATTTCTCTTTTTTCTTATCTAACTCGGCCGGCTCGCCGTTTTCCGAGGGTTCTTTCTCATCTTTCGAATCCATCTCATCGGACTTATCGCTTTCCGCCTTCTCCGAGACCGCATCTCCTTGGGGCGTAATATCTTCGATTATAGCATTCTCTACAACCGTAACATTAGCTTCGTTTGGTGGAACTTTACACAAAATATGTTTTCCATCACGGACCGCTAATTTATAACACGCTTGTGTAGCTTCCGGTACGGAAGCGGTTTCCATTGGCTCCACTTCGTTTTTAACCGCTATTGTTGCTGGAATCGTCGTAGGCTGTACCTCTTGTTGTACTTGAACGACAGGCACTTCGACCACTTGGATCGGTTGCGAAACAACTACCGTTGTAGTGGAAGGAGCTACGGTGGGGGCGGTCGCAACAACTGCGCCTTGCTGCGCCTGCACCCTCTCGATAGCTGCTTGCGCATTTTGGTTTTGATCCTCTTTGACGATTTTCAACCATTTTTGTACTAATTGATTGGCGAGATCTTTTACTTCTGAAATAGAAGAGATAAATGAATAACGCATGTTTTTCATCTATCATTTGTGTTTATTTCGCAATTTTTTTTTTGTTAATATCATCAACACACAAAAATCCAAGGTTAATTTATTGATGTGTTCCGACTAAATTAAACAATTTGTGTAGTGCAGAGTGTACTACGATACTTTTCGTGTGATGTACTACTGCACAATCTTTGCCATCATTAATAATTAGCGTTGATATTGACGACGTAACAAATCCTTTTGTTTTATTAATATTAACAACTCATGAAATTTAACGAACACCCCCAAAGCTTTACGAATTTAGTTAATTTAACGATATCAACGAAAATCATGAAAATTTTAATTTTGCGGCTGGCAATTAAATCAACACTTTCAAAATACAATTTAATTTTCAAGTAACACCCCCACAACGTATTATTTCTTTTTTCTAAAATTGTCCATGCATTTAGTAATTTACAAGTTACAACATTAAAACAGGTTGACTAATTAGAAAGAAACAAAAGTAGCCACAATTGTTTTTTTTAGCTATAAAATGCCAATTAATTCTAAGTTACTTGAATCTAGAAATATTGCAAATAACACAATAAAGATATGCTTTATGTAGCAAATAAAAGACTGTAAAGTAAATCTTGGGATTCTTCCTCAATTGTTCAGTTTGTCAGTGAAGCTTTGTTAAGATATTGAGGATTAGCCTCCCAAAAATAGAAATGTTAAAAAAAGACCACCACCAACATTTAGAAATTAGAATGTATTGTGCAACAATGTGTAAGTTTGCACAGAATATAAAACTAAATTTACATACTCACAAAAACAAGATTTTATGTAATTTGACTACAAGTAAATTTGTTACTGTATAAGAGCTATTATTTGAGCTACATTTGGATTAAGAAATATAACAAAAAAAAAAATAGGCTTTAATATGAACATAACTTGCTATAAAACACAGTAAAATAAAAAAAATTAATCACATACAAATATAGAACAAAATATTGAAACAAATCATTTTGAACAAATTGATTAGTCCTGATAAATGCCTTACAATATTTCTAATATGGATTACTCCTTATGTAATTTAATTAATTGGAAATTGTTTAACCATGTTGCAGAGAGCAAAATTCTAATATCTCTTCATCACATAAATCAATTAAATTATCTAAAGTAATGTAATTACTTGTCAATTTTCAAAAATACTAAATTGGTGATATCTAAAGTCAATATGGAGTAACCCCACCCAGCTTCCCAACAGAAGATCTAATATGGAAACCTTGATGCATATGTTTAAAAGCTTATTTTCTAACGGCAATAACAAATTCCCTTTTAAAGATAAGATAATCAACATAAAACATAAATTACAATCAACAAGGCTAACAAAAGTACAGAATAAAAATGCTACAACACTTACTTTCTAAATCATCCCGTTTGGATAAGCTCTTCACCAATTTTGGCAGGTTATTCGTTTTCAACTGCTCTACAGTCGTAGGAGACATCAATAGTAGTTCGAGAAGTTCTGAAACTAGTGCCCAGTTTTTATTGTTATATCCATCTTGCAACCATACATGGACCAAATTCCATCCACCTTCAACCATGAATGCCCCCAACAGTGGCAACTCCGTGTTTTTCAATATTAGCACGTATACACACTTGCTAACGAGTTTCTTGGAAAATTTCGTCATTAAACTAGATGAGAGTAACAAAACAAATTACAAATTGTACAAACAAATGATGACAATTTAGCAATATTTATCTAAGACTTACTTAGCTAATCTTTGCACTTCATTTTTCGATAGTATCCCTCCTGTGGGCGTTAACAGCACCGTCAGACAGGAAAGCAGTTGATGAGGATCGATTCGCGGCTGAAAAAGGTTTACAAATCTATGGAATTGTATTTTCAAATTAAGCGCGCTATATTCAAGGTCATTGCGATTGACGTCATCCGTATAATAAAGATTATGGTGTGTGGAAATTTACCAAGGAAATTCTTAACACAATAAATAGTAAAATTATCGTTAATATTACTTATAATATACTCTTCTGTAATTATTATTAAAGATAAAATTCTTCCTTATCCTTACCATCTTAACTTTCCGGGGGGCGGAGCACTAACGGATATCACATCGTGTGATTATAATTTCTGGACAGTCGCTACCGAATTTTTTATAAATAAACTATCCTTAATAATACAAACAAGCGATATATTCTTAATTTACAATTAAACTATTTTGATTTTCGTTGCGGGCAACGCCCTGTCCTCCATGACGTGTAATCTAAACTCGTACTTCGTGCCTTTGAACGAACAAGAATGTTGAATATACGTAAAAAATACAGTCAACCTTCTTGTTTATATGTTAAACCAATTTATTATACACGTAATACAACAATTATAAAATATGTTTGTACAAATAATGAGATGCAATAAAAATAAATAATTTTTGCACAGAAGAAGTAACAGAACTTCACCCATGCAATTACGGAAATGACGATTGGTCAATGCTGCCACCTCGATGTTCCCTTCCAATATATCAATTACCAACCAAAACTTTCGACAAATTTAAAAGTTAATATCCGCCATATCTAAATTTAATATACCGTTTCACATAAATATTTACACTTTCAAAATTTAAATAAACATAAATATTATTGCAACCGTTAATTATATATTTTCTAAGGTAAATTATATATAAATTTAGTTACATTTGGGCTTACGGTTGGTTAAAGTCAGTTAAAGTCACCAAACAAGGATAGATTTCATTCATTTCCACATCAGAAAAATCCCTAAATCACCTTAAATCGCTTTAAATTGGAATGTTGAAACTAACAAATTGTATTTTGTAATACGGACAGATAAGAATCAATAGTAATTATGCTATCCTTGAATATAATCCGTAATTCTATTTCACGTACTTTAGATGTACGTCTACTAAGTATTAGTGCAACCAAATACGAAGCAGTGGAATCCGGTGTTACCAAGGATCGTTCCCAAGAAATACCTGTAGAAACGAGCATAAAGTACTTAAAGAGTTCGGCGTATCAAAAGACCTACGGTAACGAGGCGGTCTGGGTTCAGTATAGAAGAAATCACAAAGGATCTATCCCGCCTAGAAAAACCAGACGTACATGCATTCGGGCTAGACAAATATCTACTGGAAATCCATGTCCAATCTGCCGGGATGAATATCTAGTTCTGCATGAAGAAAATGTAGAATTATTAAATCAATTTATTTGTCCGCATACACAAAGTGTATTAAGCTATTCTAAAACTGGTTTGTGCCAGAAAAGTCATCAGCAATTATTAGTTGCTGTTAGGAGAGCTCGAGATCGTGGCTTACTAACATTTGATGTTCCTTTTAGGAAATATAATTACGAAGAATATTATCAAACAAAGAAGGTGGAATGAATGCTACATTTGTTATAATTGGAGGTGGCATTGCTGGGGTGACTTGTGCAGAAACACTTGCGTTTTATCAGCCAGACAAGAAAATAATCTTGGTGAGTGAATCGTCTTTAATTAAAACAGTTACAAACCTACTTGCCTTAACACAAACTTTGACAACGTTTAATGTTGAGGAAGCACCGATTAATACATTAAGTTCTAAGTATGAAAATGTTAGTGTTATTCATGGAAAGCTTGGAAAAATAAATGAAGAAGATAAAACTGTATTGATCAGCTCTGATATCAAAATAACTTACGAATATTTATGTATATGCATCGGAGCCCTACCTAAATTAATACCACAAGCAAAAGATAATCCGTACATTTTAGGAATACGCGATACAGATTCTGTTGAAAAGTTTATTAGTAAATTAGCTAGTTCCAAAAGAATTGTGATTGTTGGAAATGGTGGGATTGCATCAGAGTTGGTGTATAAAATTCAAAATACTGATATTGATTGGGTAATCAAAGATAATCATATATCGGCAACGTTTGTTGATCCAGGAGCTGGCGAGTTCTTTCAGTCATCTTTACACAAGAATTTTAATTCTCCTGAACCAATTCCGAATAAAAGAATGCGTTATGATGAAGACAGCACGAAATCAGGTGCAGCTCTTGGTCCTGATTGGTATAAACATTTTCAAATAAAAGGAGCATGTGAACTACCACCACAAGTCAAAATTCACTATCAAACCGAAGTGGCAGATGTAAAAATTAATAATACTGATATGAGCACATTTCCTGTTGAGATTTCATTAACAAATGGAGAAAGAATTAACTGTGACCTTGTAATATCAGCTACAGGTGTTGAACCAAATATAGACTTTGATATTTCCTCTTCCAAATTAGAATTATCACCTTTAAATGAGATCATTGTCAATGAATTCATGCAAACATCAATCCCTAATATCTACGCTGCTGGAGATGTATGCCACGCAAGTTGGGAGCATGCAAAGCATTGGTTTCCGATGAAATTATGGACTCAGGCTAGGCAGATGGGATGTTATGCTGCAAAATGTATGTCCGGAGCTCTGAACAAGGAAGAAATTCTTCAAGATTTCTGTTTTGAAATATTTACACACACTACTAGGCTTTTCGGATACAAAGTTATATTGCTCGGCTTATACAATGGTCAAAAATTAGGCAACGATTACGAAATACTATTTAGAATGACTAAGGAACATGAATATCTAAAATTAATTCTTCAAAATGGCAGACTTCAAGGTGCTGTTCTTATCGGTGACACAGACTTAGAAGAAATGTGTGAAAACTTAATATTGAATCAGTTAGATTTATCACCCTACAAAGAAGATTTACTTGATCCAAATATTGATGTAGAAGATTATTTTGATTAGGTATATAATGCTTCTGTATTAGTAGTTTCTTTAGTTTATTTTTGTTACGTTTAAGCATCTTCTGTTACCTTGTGTTCATACTAATGTATGTTGAAAAGTAGTAAATAATAAAAATTTTAATATTTTTTTTTGTTTCAACCGTTTTTTAGGAAGAAAAGTGTTTAGGGTTAAGTGTTAACTGTTTCAAAAGTTGATCCTTGTTATTAATGTTGCCTTTGTATACACAAATGTATGATGTTTTTTTGAGAAGACCCTGTAAGATGAACAATCTAAAATTTGACGCGTGCGTAGATGTTTGCGCGAGTTTGTTGGTGAAATGTGGCTAACTTAAAAAAAATAGCGAATATTTTAAATATATTTGTTTACTATTTGTTAAAAACAGATTCTGACGCCGGAACTACCAGACATTAAATCATCTGACAAATTTAAAAAATCCAAATGGGTAATTATTATTAATAATATTTGGAAAAAGCTGCATTTATGTGTTCGAAGTTTTAAAAATACCTAAAGCATTTACACTATGTCAAACAACACACAAAGTATCGGCACACTTCGCACCACACAAATTAATTAATTCGGAGCATCCGTTTCAAGGAGTCGTGGGTCTCCATTGTCAACCGCATTTGGTCATGCGCATGACCGAATGCGGTTGGTGCGGAGTATGCCGATGCTTAGTGTTGTTTGTTGTACTACCCCACAGTCCTTGCTATCATTATTCATCTACATAATATAAAAAATAATGTCAACTTTCCTTTTATACACTAAAACTGCTCTTCTCGTATTTAGTGTTTAATTTAAAACAAAATAAAACCCTTTAACCTTGCAATTGTTGCAGCTTTTAAAAGTCTTTCCCTCTATACCAACTGTTACATTTGAATATAACCAAAAGCGACGCGGGGAATTAAAAATGGAGTCCGCATGTAATAAATTCCTAAAGGCGGTTTTACACGGTACATACTTCTGCGCCGACGAACAATAGACTTATATAGCCGCTATAAAGGCATTTACACTTACAGACGATTTTTGTATGGTACATATCATTAATATGATCCCTTGACAAATAGTGAATTCAAACATACAAAGTACCTTCAAACGCAATTAATATGATCTTTTAACCAATAGAGAATTAAAAAGTACCCATAATTGTGTACTATTGCTTTCATAAAAATTTGGGACAAGCATTATAACATTACCCATTTTAAACAAGTCTTTTGTAAAATATTAAAAAAATTGTCAAATTGTCTGTGAGTGTCAATCGTAAAATGAGAAGTGTTGAGCAGTACTTAATTATTGTGTAATAATAATAATGCCCCATCAATGTAATATGGTTTCCAATAAAAATGTTTATACTTAAAAATAATATTTGATGTATTTTCTGCTAAAAGCAAACAGTTTTTAAAATAAACAAATATAACGTATAACTTTTAGGTTAAATACAAAATATTGTCATTTTTAAAGTCATTGTCACAACACTTAAAAGACGTCAAAATGAGCTCATATGAGTTGTCCCGGATCTTTATAAAAGCAATGGTACCATCACTTTCATAAAAATCTAGGACAACTCATGAATTCATTTCGACGTTTTTTCAATCTTGTGACAATGACTTGTCCATTTACGATTGACACTGACATATTTTTTCATAGTTTACAAATGGCATGCTTAAAATAGGTAATGTTATAATAGTATTCCTCGTTCCAGATTTTTATGAAAGGGATGGTACATACTTAACTATACGTTGTGTAAAACAGCCTTAATAAAAATATTTAGAATTTACACGAATAGGACACAGGATTTTTTTTTAATTACGCATTATGAAAGATCTTTTAATGCAGTAAATAAAAATTACTTCAAAATCTTTCTTAATCCAATTGCATTAACAAAAAGAATGAAAATTGTGATTTTTAAATGACAGCTAAACGCCTGTGACGTCGTAATATTTGTTTACACATTTCTAATTGGAAATGTAACCTCTAAATATTTGTGAGTACTGTAAAGAAAACGACGTGGCTCTTAGCACTTTATGGCATATGAAAAATAAGGCTCAAAAGTTATTTTAAATACTGTATTGTGCCACTATGGAAAGTTATTTCCATTAAAACACTACAAAAAATATTCATATAGCATAGCCAGCTGGAGAAAATATTAAAAAAATGAAAGTTACGGCTGCAGTGTGGTGTAATGGAAATGAATTATCTAACAATTAACAATAAAAGGATATTTCATTGGATAATTATTATTTTAATGTAAATATATTTACGCAGGCTTATTTATTACATTATGACTAAGGTTCGACAAACGCGTGCTACGACAGAGCCACCGAGAATGGATTTAGGTAGCAAATCGACAATGGAAGCGTTGCTTATGTTGCAGTTTTACGCGGCTTACTGGGGCAATAGTATTTTGTCGCAGTGGCATTATAAAAGGCAACAATATATTATTTTTTAATAATACTGTATCTTACTTACCTACTTTTGCGCGATACGCTTTTGACGTTGCACTCGTTTATTGAACCTTAATTATGACAAACAACACGAAGTATCGTCACACTCTTCATCACACAAAATATTGCTTAATTAAATTTGGAACAACCGTTTTGAGGTCTCCTGGGCAATCTCATTATCAACCGAATAAATCCGATTTATTCGGTCATTCCTATCTTATATTTTCTTAGTAATTTAGCATTTTCAATTTCGAATATTCATTTCTTGCCATTTATTTTACGAAAGTAGGCTTTGGCAGAACTGACATTATTACTCATAAAAGAAGAACATTATTTGTGACAATAGTCCTTAATTAAACCATCATCATTGTTTGAGGTTGTTTAATTAAAATGAGAGCTTACTTTCAAGAAGAATGGATTATGATTTTTGTAATTGGGGAGGGCTTAGAAAATTGCTTTTTATCATCAAGGGTTTATGCTCAAAAATTTCCTAACAGACGTCATCCTGACAAGCGTTCATTAGAAAAGTTGCTGCAAGTTTTCCGATGAAAAGGTGTATCTTATAAAAAATAGAGCGACAATAAATATCGTGACGTCATCGTGTATATTCGAACGTGGTCGTTTTGTTCAGATAACTTGAATTTGAATCTTTTTCTTTTACACATTATTTAATGACAATAATTAATGAGTGATATGAAATTTAATTGCTATTTAAATATATTGCTTTATTCATGCTGTCTATTAATAATTATTGTGACTATTATATGTGTACCTTATTCTTAATACACGTAAAAAATTCAATCAATCAAATATTTTATATTGAAAGTGTATAAGAGAATTCTGTTGTATTAAAAAAAAACTTAAAATATTTGGACAATTTTGGTATTGCTACAAATAAAAGAACTTTTATCTGTAGCATTGCTAATCATCAATTTGATTAGTGAATATTCCTGAGCATTCCTCGAGTACGGAAAATCAGGACTTTACAAATGTTAACCAATTAACATCCAGATACGTTCTGTATTTTATATTGTTTGGTTTTGACCTTGCATTTGCTTTACAATTTTTTGATCTTTAAAAAAACAGTAAATGAAGTTATCTGCGGTTTCAAGATCTCTGATTAAATATATTCAACTAAAAATATACATCGTTTACAAAACAATTACGCAAAAGATAATTACACAGTTAAATGCGTTTACTAAGTGAACTAAAGCAATTTCGTTTGTCTGTAATTCTGTTACACGAATCTAATAGTCACTTTCAACTTCGGTTTTTTTTTTTATTTGATTTGACGCTCAACTCTTGATTATATATAATTTTATAACAGTACATATTTTCGTATAGCTAATAAAACGAGATGATTTAGCTCATCTCATGTAAGTTAATATACAGAACAAATTTGCCACGTTTGCCACATTTGTATCAGCACCAATTGGTATCAGTCATAAACATGCCTGCAAAGGTAGAACGCGTCGCTGATTGTTGTGAATTGGGTGAGGGTCCTCATTGGGATGTGGAATCGCAGAGCTTATATTATGTAGATATTTTTGAACATTCTATACACAAATATACACCTTCCACCAAAACACATACGAAAGCAATTATTGGTATGTACTAAAACTACAGCATTTCCTCAACATAGAATTTTTATTTATTTTCTTTCTTCGAAAGGGGAAAACGGGGTTTCTTTCATCATACCAGTTGAAGGGGCGCCAAATAAATATCTGGTAAGCTACGGAAGGCAAGTGGTCATAGTTACATGGGATGGAATTAGTGATAAAATAACTGAATTGCACAAAATAGCAGAAGTTGATACAGAAGAAGATTCCTTGAGTAATAGGCTCAATGATGGTAAATGTGATCCAACAGGAAGATTGTGGTGTGGTACTATGGGGGCCGAGCCCAAACGTGGATACATTACTCTTAAAAAGGGTTCCCTATACAGCATAGATCCAAATGCGAAAGTTAAACAGCATATAAAGCCTGTTCATATCTCGAATGGCCTTGCATGGAATTCTGATGGCACTAAATTTTATTATATAGATTCGGGAACCAAGGAGATCCATCAGTACGATTTTGATATGGTTAATGGAGAAATTAGTATGTTTTTCATTTATGACGCTGGTTTTATATAACTTTAATTATTTAATTGATTAATCTAGGCGGAAAAAAAATAATTTTCTCATTACAAGAAGCAGGTATTGATGGTTTTGCCGATGGGCAAACTATTGATACTGATGGCAACTTGTGGATTGCAATTTTCAACGGGTGTAAAGTTATTAAAATTGATCCAAGGAAACAAAATGCATTATTGGATACTATTGAGATACCCTCTAAGCAGGTACATATTTTACTGTTATTTTTGAGCGAAATTTTTATGGAATTCCATAGGTAACTTCTGTTGCATTCGGGGGAACAAATTTAGATGAATTATATGTTACCACAGCTAGTTTTACTGTAGATGATGAAGTTTTACCACCTCCAAATCATGGCGCCCTCTACAAGGTAACTGGTTTGGGCGTGAAAGGATATCCAGGTGTAAGAGTTAAACTATCGTAGATTTTGTTTTTCTTGCTTCTGATTTTTATTTGCTTCATAGCTTACTTAGTGTAGCGGAAATATAGATATTTGTTTTTTAGCAAATCGGTACTATTCTGGGTGTGTCTCGATTATTGTTGTTTAAAAAGTATATCTACCCACCAATGATAATCGTGATATACCCTCTACGTTTATAAATAATTATATACGATTAATTCTTCGTAGTTTATTGGGGTTTGAGGAGTGTGGGTTTTCATGTTGAAGTCTATGTTTAAACAGTAAGGTGTGCTGGCTTGAAACATTTTCAGAAGTAAAATTTAGAAAAAATAGGAATATTAAATATATATTTTTTTAATAATATTATGATACTCTACAAAATACACATGTTGATTAAAAAAATATTGTTTCATTTGTGATTAAAATTTTATTTCTATTGGCTTTTCTGGCCAAATTTTGTCCGCAATCCTATAAAACGCCTTCAGATCCTATTTCGTTCCTTTACCCTTTCAGAGAGTTATCTTTTGCATTTTACAGTACTTTGTATGTAAAGTACCCATTGGCCAAACCCTTATTCTGTCCCTATAATCAATGCTTCCTTTGCTTCAAATAAAATAATGAAATCTATCCATAAATTCTAAACTTAACTAGGTTCCAAATTATCAAGAATCCATTTCATATAGTGCGTTACTCTGGCATAAACCCCAGGTTGTCCCTCTGTACCACAATGTTTAGGCCCATAAGACACGATTCCATATTGAATATATCGTACAGTTCCATTTATTCTTCCAACTAAGGTTAAAGGGCCACCACTATCTCCTCCACAAGAATCTCTTCCTTTAAAACCACCTGCGCAGATTTGTTCTGGACCTATTGTAGAGTGCATTTTATATAGTTGCTTGCATTCATCATTCGATATAATAGGAATGTTGCTCTTTAATAATTCCAAACTCTTAAATCCACTTTCTGTAATTCCCCAACCAGATACGATAGCAAACTTCTTTTGGAGATTTAATTTGGCATTGTTTCCAAGTGGCAAGCAGATTGGTTGAATGTTCGCTTGCTCAAAATTTGTTTTATTCGCCAAACGAATCAAGGCGATGTCATTTTTATAGGATTTCGGTAAGTACTCTGAGTGTACAATCGCCTTTTCTACCTTAATATCCTGCGTTGGAGGTGCGCAAACACCTGTCATGAAATTGCAATCGTGTTCTGTTTTGATATTATGTTCTCCTAATCGGATGAAGGCCAATTCTAAGTTTTGTATGCAATGCGCAGCTGTTAGTACATATCGTTCATGAATTAATGTTCCACCACAGCCTAAATCGATGCCGCCTTTTACTTTATATGCAATTAAAGCCATCCATGGAAATTCCAGGATCAGCGTTTTACGCCCATTAGTAATTCTAAATTCATTAATAATATGACCACATTTCTCCAAAGGCAATAAGTTCATATTTTTATGGTAAGTTACGTCATTACTCAGTCCTTTGGTATCACTAAATGACTGTGTAATCTGAGTTTTTTGCACAAAACAGCAGACTTTCGGCGAATTGCCTTCGAATCCGCAGTGGTGGCCGCGTATGATACGGATGACCTGCCTCGATCGTGGTAATGGGGAGTTCTTGAGGAGGTTAACGAAGAATTGGCACTGTCTAATTTCTACACACGAATCGCCTAGCGGTGGAACACACTTTTTCTTGCCATGGAATTGAGTTAAATGTTCACTATATGCTATATTATAAAAAGTTATTAGAACACAAAGTTTAATATAATTAAATCGACACATTTTGACTAAAAGAATAAGCGAGTTTTGTGGTTATACTACATCATAACCTGTACATTTAAACATAAACAGATTACGTATTGAACTCTGAATTATCGACCGCGAGGAAAACGAAGTCATATTCTGGTTTATTTGAAACACTTCAAATCGTGAGGTAATAAATTGATTCATAATAGAAATGCTAATCCTAATTGATTTTGATTAATTACACTTATAATTAACACTACTTCTATATTTATTTTTCGTATGTTTTTTGTGCTAAGATATACAGAATACTGCAAACCATGATATATATCTGTAAGTTAGGAAGAAATTGTATTCAACGAAAACTACCAAATGAGCCAAAATGATTGGAGATCATTTAAATTTCCCGCATTTTTGTTAAGGAAATAATGTTGGTGCGCCTTATAAGTACACAGACACAGCGTTTCCTTTTGTCATTAGCGTACCAAGAATTAAGTAATGAGTATTTTCAGAAGGACGGTGCAACTGTACGCACTTCTTAGGAAACGTTGACGTATTTAGAAAAGTTTTATGGGAATGGAATAATTACCAATGGAATTTGGCCAGCACGTTCACCTAATCTAACCCTATTAGATTGAAAATATGCGCAGAAGAATACAAATATGCTTACAAAATAATGGCAGACATTTTGAATATTCATTGTAAAGTAAAATATTAAATTTGTATTTTGTTATGTACTTAACTATTGATATTTAAATAGAAATTTACATTTCAATTCTTTATTCTTAAATTTTATATGCTGATTGCAATAATCATTACTGTGCCTTTGTGTTAATGACAGACGCACTATTCAAGCATACTTAAATATATTGACAAATAGAGAAATCGTACTATATTTGAATCTTTAAAGAATTTCAATACCTATTACTTGGTTATTACATTTACTGTAGTTTTATTAATCATTAAAATTGAATATGTAGATTATATATTCAAGAATCGAATACTCCCACCATTAATTTATATTTTCACATTTTAAGATTAGTTGTAAAATTTTTAAGGTTTGCTCTCATATTGCCCTATGAAATAATCCATTGATACGCCACTGGCCACATCTCAAATAAATTGCTGTACTGACAATTAGTAGAAATTGATAATTCTCATTGCGGGAATTTCAAATGATCTTCAATCATTTTGGCTCACTTGGTACATAGATGACGCCTAGATGACATATTTATATTAAAATATTGGTATTTGTTAATCGATAAACATGTCTTCTAAAATTAATTTCCGCTTGAAGAAATAATTATATTTGCAATAACAATACAAAAATGTCCTTATGTATTCCGTATTTCAGGAATTAAAAAAATAAAAACAATATTTAAAAATCATATAAAAACGTTTATTATCACTCAACACTGGCATATTAACAAAGTATACAGTTAAAAATTTGAATTAATAATAATTAAGAAGCTAACATTTCCAGATTAACGTTAAAGTTTAAAAGTAACGGTTTTCTGTCCGTTAGATTTATTTAAACTATTAATCAAAGCGCTTTCGAAAGCTTGAAGCAGTTTGTTAACCCTAGCAAAAAGCAGTTTCACATTCTCTTCAACATCATCGACAGAAGGCCTCAGTGTAGACATAATATCATATATCCGGTTCATGGAAGCGAGGATATCGGCTTTGGTCAACTTTTTCTCTGCTTTTTCCTCTAGGTTATTTTGCAACATACCTTCCAATTCTTCAAGGAAATTTGATCTATACGGAGACAAACTAACATCAGTATTAGCTTGATTTATTACCCTAATCTGGGACTCTAGCTCCTCCCTTTTCTTTTCGGCCTTTGACAGCTCCTCCTCTTGTTTTATTTTTGCTTCCTGAAGTCGTCGTTGCCAATCCTCTTCAGCTCTAGCCAATCTTTCTTCTGTGTTAATTAATTTCTCTTTTAGAGATCCCATTTCTTCAGATCGCTCCAGTGAGTCATCAATACTAATAATCGAGGAGCTATTTGTGTGCTTTTCGTAATCTTGACGTAATGCTCGAAGTCTTTCGACTTCCGCTCGCAGTTCTCTAATTACGCGATCATGAGGATTTTCATTAATTCTGGCTCTGTTGACAATAGAACGGGCTTGGCAAGCATACCGTAAGGTTGCCAATGTTTCGTCTATGTGCGTATTTGCAGGGGTTATTGTTGCAAGCATGGATGTGAGGGAGTTGCCTCCAAGACTTTCCTATAATTGAAGCGATGGAAGTTTTAGAAATATGTATGTATAAGAAGTTCTAAATATTAAATGAAACTTTTCAAATTTTAAACTTCATGCAATGTTAACTATTAATTTGTTTATAATAAATTAGATATAAGATACCAATGGATAGATATTTAAAATGTTACTTTTACGGTTTATTAATGCAGGTTTTGTTGTAATAACAAAAAGGTTGGTATTTAATAAATTTTAATCACAAATATGTGTCCCATACAAGGTGTTTCAAAACATGACGTAACTTTTCTATGGGATGATACAACAGGCTAAAAATAAAAACATAATTTGAAGAAACTATGTTCATTTTATTGAAAAGTTTTAGAGGCACTGGTCTATCCACATTTAAACTAGTGAGTAGACAAAATTGAGTGACTCGTACGTATAAGCGCGTCAAATGGTAAGTATAAACATATTTAATAAGTTTAAACAAAACAATAAAAACTACATAAATAGGAAGCTGAAAAGTTTGCGTCTAATATAAGGTGTCCCCAAACATAAAGTAACTCTATTAACGGGCGATACTATATGCAAAATATAAATTCTTCGTAATTTCAATTTTCGCCTGGCAGTTACCGCCTAATCTACTCCCACATAGGTCATTTTGATATCGCATCTTGCGCATTTGAACCTAATGAGCTAATGAAAACGTGTAATGTGTGTAAAGAGTGCTGTTAAATAAAAGAGCAGCGTAGTTTTCATTTGTTTGCGTTTTCTCGTATGTGTTTTTTCCAACACTATTAAGCATATTATGCCGTCTATGAAATATCCGGTAATTTTATTGCAAAAACGATACGTTGCTGAAATGTGGGGATAAGGTCATATTTGTGTATAAAATCGACGTTATATTGGCTTCATCGCTGCATATAGCGACTAGTAAGCGATCCTAGTATTCCACGTTCTTTAGAAAATTGTGTAAATAATGTTTAAAAATGGTGGAATGGAAAGGTGGAATGTTCATGTGTCGGACCTTTGCAAAAAAACTTACCCAAGTCAATATTCCTCGTACGTAGACTTATGCAAACAGCAACAAAAGAATCGATCATAACAGCTTACTGCGCGATTTTTCATACTCACCTCCAAAATGCCATACTAATACGGGAAACATCGCCGAAGAAGAGTATTGAGAGGTCTGTGTTGTGTAAATGTAAGAGAAAGTTGTAGAGAACTGTTTAAACACGTCATTTGCTACAAGCCCGTTATTTTCGGGTTCATAACAAACACAAAATTTACCAACTTTGCCAAATTTAAAGCTACCCTCTAACACCAACAATAAGCGAGATCCCCATGGTGAGGGTCGAAAATGAATCAGGCTGGATACTCGTATGTTTAGAGTATACACGTTGGTCCAAGTCTCACCGGGGTGCGAGATATATTGTACGTAGCGCGATCTGGCATACTTGCATGTATCGCCGCTGGCCAGCCTCGACGCATGTAACTAACGCAGCTCTGAGCTGCCTAGTCTGCCTTACCTGAGTGCGTCAGAACGCACTCTTTGTCTATCTATGCGCTCACAAGGTTCTAACAAGCGATTGTGGAGAGAGAAGTGAGGGTTTGTTCATTGGTTGAAATGGGCGAACCTTGCTTTAGCCAGCAAATTGCAGACGAAATCGGTGTTAATAGAAGTACTGTGAAACGTATTTTGAAATGTAACAAATACAAAAGTTACAAAGTTCAAAATTGCCAGGAGATTTTTCCCCTTAATAAAGTAACATTGTTAGAATTTCAATTTATTTTGTGTAATTATCGAAGTTATTTTTCTTTAGTTTAATTTTATAAGAATCGTTTTTTATTTTCCTACTTAGAATTACTTTTTCGTTCGCATAGCAGCAACAAAATGAATATAAGAAACTGTAATTTCTAACATAATCTGAGAATACAGAAAAATTACCCAGTAATTCCCTATTAACACATTTTGTCGGAAGGCGTTGAATTATATTACATAATTGAGCGGGCATGCGTGTTTATAATATGCTCGCGTGTAACCGATCAACCGATAATAACCGAACGTCCACTCGATTCCTTGTACATAGTAAACACAGCTCCTTTCACGGCGCCTCTGCGGGTGCAACCGCTTGTCACGCTTTACTTATAACACGCAGCTTATGTGCCCAGGAAGATATGCTCTGTGGTTCAGACTTAGAAGTACACGAGTTCGTTAAAAGCAAGTGTTGATATATCTAGGGTACGTTATATCAGAGTTCATCTGTATTTTTATATACTCTACGTTGTAATTCTCGTCGTTCGCACACGGTATACCTTCTACTTTGTGTAATATGAATGCTAAGACTATATGTATAATTTTTGTCAAAGAAATTCAACGTGAATTAATCTTTTTAGTGATGATTTTTGATCAAAGACATACTTTCTGATGATAGACTCAGAGAATAGCCACTTATTTTTCAAAATTATTAATTTAACTTATAAAATGTATAAACTTACCCTCAATAACCAAGTTAAGACCGAATCTCTGTATGGCACAAACAAATTACCCTTCTTATGCTCTGAAAGAGCCGAAATTACCTTTCCCAAGGTTAATAGTGACTTATTGATCGATACACCCTGTCGGATCTTTTCCTCACTATTGTTAGAGTTACCCAAACGTTCACTTCCAGCCAAATCAATTAAACTAACTTTACTTCTTCTGCTGCAACTGTTTTCATCAGTTTTTTCCAACAGATTTAATTCAATTGAAAATATACTGTGCGATCTTGAGGATTTCTCATTCATCAAAGTAGCTGCTGTGATACGATTCTTATTTCCCATTATTAACCATTCTTTCATTTCTTCATAAGTACTCACAACATGTACACTTAGATCTACAACGTACGGTCCCCAAACAGGATGTTCTCTCACTTTTAAAGCGGTTTTATTACTACTAACATTACATGCAAGTAAATCGTGGATTTTTTCATTGTAAATTTCAAAGTAGCTTAATTCAATAGAGGCTGTGACATTATTTTGAATTTCATCTAGTCTCTGAAATAGCCTTTTACAAAATCTAGGTGTAATTCCTGATGTTCTATCACAGTCCACGCCACTACACATATCTTCGCCCATCATACTGTAGCTTTTCCCAGAACCTGTTTGTCCATAAGCAAAAAGGCAAGCATTATAGCCTCTGAAAGCATTGGCAAGCAATGGTTCACCGATCGTAGAAAATACAGATTCTTGACTAGAATATTTCTCATCTGTTTCATCACAGGACCAAAATATATGATCATATTGAAATATATGATCAGTGCTCATTGATAAATTGCTATTCGAACGAATAATTAGTTCGTTATCTTTCACCTTCACTATATTACTCGCTCCAACATAGGATAGCTCTCTAGAATTTAACGGTCTGATCCTAACGGCAACTCTTAAATTCGTCAATTCGTCACACTTATCTTTGCTGGTCTTAATTTTGTTAGCAACTGGAGTCTCTATTGTCACACTATTATAACATGTAGGTGTTTGCGGAGGTACATTTTCTTGATTACTGGTATCAGATCGTGCAGCTCTTGGCGTTTCTTCATTTCGACATTCTTTGCTTCGTTTTGTGGCGTTATTATGTTTAGGGGTAACACATTTGTACAATTTTGGCGTTTGAGAAGCATTTGTAGTCGATTTTGCTACTTTGCGTGGTGTCTTTAGATTGTTTTTAGGCGTTGAAGGAGTGGACAATGCCATTTTAACAAAAGAAACCGGTAAAATTACGACTTATTATAGCTTTTCATTTTCACAGAAAAGAGCCGTTATAAAATTAAATTCGAAATTTTTGACAGAATGACAAAATGTAAACAATTATCACCAATATTAGCAAGATAAATGTCTCTAATTACTTACAGATGCTTACACATTATTTGATCAAAATTCCAAATAATTATGAAAGTTTTCATTATAATTATTTAGTTTATATAACGATTTAAATTACTGCAACAGGAAATTTCATTGAATATTTAAAACTTGCTTTAGTAAATTTAATAATCTACTATTGGTATTGGAGGAAGATAATGCTTATTGGTGAAACTATGAAAAGATCTTGACCAATAAACCTTGCTAACCATTACATTTTTTAAATTTGAGAAATGCTTTTTCGGCCAACGCAATCGCACATCGTACGACACAAAAACCGTCTAAGGAAGGTATTCCCCGATTCCAGTAATTGAAAATGAAGACATGCTATATAAAATGCTATTTAGAAACATGCTAAATATTTATCAGTGTTTAACCTGGTAAAGAAAAGCAACTAAAGCTCTAAAAGAATAGTGTTTATTTGTAAAGACGTATAAAATATCTAAGTATTTAAAATTTTTAAATCAAAACAATCTCCCTCTTCCAAATCTAGATCTGCAACTTTACTGTTTGGCTGCAAAAGATTCCCATCAAAATAAAGTGTTATTTTTTCAATAGGTTCTTTAATGGCATTTGAAACTTGCCAAAAGATCATTTCCATTCTGTCATCATTTTTGCAACTTACTAAGATTTCATTGTTTTTTCGACTACTGTATTGTACTTTAAAATGTAAACTGTCTTCGTTATTTGTAGTAGTTATACTTTGTGGCAGATCGTCTAGATATGATTCAGGCAAAGTTCCTCCTTCGATAACTTTTTTCTCGTCTAACCGAAGACTTACAAAACTACCTTTCTCTAAAATTATTTGCCTGTCATCAAGCGTAAAAAATAGTAATTTTGGGTCGACCTTGAATTTGTCTATGTAATATTTAGGAATACAATCTAACAGATGATATTTTGGTATTTTGAATGAATGTTTGTCAACTGATTTCCAAAGAACATTTACTGTAACAATTGGATTTAATTCTTGATTATTTTGTGAACTATTAACTTCATTCATTCTTGAAGTTGTAGGATTTGTTTCTTCATCGCTGCTTAATAAAACTGGTTCAAGTTTCAGTTTACTTGAATTTCTTGTAGTTCGTTTGGTTTTCCGCGTATTTCGGGCAGGTTTCTTTTGTCTCCCTTTCCTTTTGCGTTTACTTCCTATCTCTTGGATTTTCTCCGAAAGTTGATTTAGTCTATTTGTTATTCTACTTTGGATTTCTGGTATATTTGGTTGAATACCAATTTCCTCCTCGTTTACTTTACATCCTATAGATTGACTTATGTCAATTCCATCATTATTAGCAGAGACTGTATTTATTTGGTGTTCGATTTCGAAATCATCCTTCAACTCTTTCTTTTTATAATTTTCCCAAAATTGATCTAATCCTTTTGTCATCATCTTGCTCGTATTGCTCGTAAAGTCACAGATATCGGAGTCGCTGTCTGATGACATTTTTTACTGAGAAATAAAAGATTAGAATTGTCTTAATTATATTCAATGTTTTGTTCCTTTGCAATGCTTTTATCTTTGAAGGTTAAAACGTATCTAATCAAACACTGACATTTCTGGTGATATTTAGTTTTATTTGTTATTTTTTACAGGTAGGTGAGTTCGGGTATTCGTTCGGAGTAACTCTATTTACTCCAAATACCCTACTCGCGCTCGGGAATGTTGTATCCCGTTGTTGTATGTTGTATCTCCATCCATTCGCTTACGAGTATGGGTTGCGTGATCCACTCAGGCTCTACTCTTAATCCCCTCCATATGCTCTGTACTCTTGATCCGCCCCGAACGAATACCCGAACCCAGCTAGGATAACCAACTTTATTTTGATTTGTGAAGACCATTTTACATCACGTTATTTTTTGGCCCATTTTAAGTTGTTACAAGGGTTGTTACGTACACAGATTGGGAATAAACATTGACCAATTTATGAGAACTTATACTAATAATTCCAAAAAATGCTGCAATTCCTTGTTGTTATGATGATAGAATAGTCGATTAATAGAGTGGGGTAAAACTACCTTTAGGCACTTTCAATTTCCATTTGATGGTGGCAATTTCACTTTATGCGTTTATACCAATTTTGGTATAAACTTACCTGTTTTCGGTAAAATTGTCATGGAGAATTGGTGTAAATTTTAATTGTGCAAGTAGGTGTTGGGTAATTGATTACCAAGGGCTACGATATTCTCCGTTTCATAAAAACATTGAATGACGATTTACTGAAACCTAGAGGTGGTAGGTATACTTCACAGATATTTAAATAGTCGACAAATGTCTATAGCGACCATTTTTCAGTTTGATAGCAATGGTGATACCCAATATAGCAAATAACCGTGTTGTTTGTTTATAGATAGGTATTATAAAACTCTACAAACATAGTCGTGAATTATATATTCTAGTGTAGCATGTTTAATTAAAAAATAATCGATTCACTTTGAGATTTGCATTAAAAGCGAGTTATGGCACCGCGTAAAAAACGCATCGCAAAGAGTGCGGCTCTCACAGCTAGAACTAGGTCGGGAATGAAATATCAAGCGCCCTATAAGGATCCAAGAAAAGCTGCTGCGAAGAAATCAGATATGAAGAAAATTAAAGAATTACCACCTAGTCCAAAACCTACAGAATCTGTAGTAACACGATCGCATAAAAAGTTCGGTAAGTACCGCTTTTTTACTGAGAATGAAGCTTTGGCGCAATTTAGTGACTACTCTAAGGATGATACTGATGCTTCTACAAGCGGTGGAAGTGAATTACATTCAATTGAAGAGGTGTTACTACCAGGGCCAGGGATTGGAATGATAAACGAGGATGAGATTGTAATAAGTGATGACAATTCGCGGGAGGAGGACTTTATAACGGATTTAACGAACGATAGCCCAATCGTGGATATAACAAATGATAATTCTACATGTGATGATAATGTCTCATTGAAATCGGATGCCAATACGGAAGAATCTGAGAAGGAAATGGAATGTGTTATTATGAAAGACCCTGAGTCCATAATAACAGAGCAAATGTCAAATTTGAATGTTGATGCTCAACAAAAAAATGTGAATTTGGAAAATGATCGTTGTGAAGCCCTCGATAATGTGGAGTACGTAATGGAACCAGAAAAATGTGCGACACAACTTTATCATATTGAAAATTTCGAATCTGAGGTTATCATCGATTGTATTGCAGAGGAAACAATACCGATTTGTGGCGAACAAGAGGTAATTAATGAAAATGAAGATTCGGATAGCATTAAAGAAGTGATATGCGAAGAAATCAATGAGAAACAGAAGACGGAAGATTTGACTGCGATTTTGGAGGAATCAAGAAGTGGAAGTGAGGATTCAATACAGAAAATTGAGACGACTGCTGCAGATATAACTTCTATTCTTGAAGATGATAGTAAGGAAATTGATTTTGTTGATGTAATATCTAAAAATGACAAAGAAATTGTTGGAATAGAGAAATATGAGAATAAAATACTAGTAATAGAAGATAATAAATGCCAAATAGAAGATAATAAGCAAGAGGATGTGATTAAACCAAAAGAACTCTTGGCAATTATTAAAGACAAAGAAGAGACCCATGTTGATGAAGTTGTACCTGATATTCCAGAAACAAAGAAAGAATTACCAAAGCCTAAGGCAAAACTGAAAAGTTCAAAAAGAAGGGCTGAGAAAGTTGACAAAAGCTCAAACTTGAATTTTACAGAAAATTCAGTAAGACGATCTAGTCGCATTAAATCTATAAGCGTATTAAAGCAAAAATCTTCAAAAGGACATGGACTGGTGAAACAAAAAAGTGAAACATCGGTAAAGAGTATAGAATCTGAAAATGGCGACTCTAACAGCTCCACGATTACGGAGCCACAACCTACCAAAACCGGACAGAAAAATGTCAGTCATCATGGTCAAACAACTCACAACCAAGACCACCAGAAACCTGTGAAAGTGAAATCTAGATGGCGTCGATCAAGCGAATTAGAATTAAACAGTTCGGTAGCCCAAAATTCGAATAAAGTCATTACGTTGAGTCCAACAACAGTATCTCAATCTGATACAAACTCGAATACAACAAGTGATGAGGTTAACGAACAGAAAGACAGCGAAGAGGTTGCAAAAAGATTGAAGCAGTTCATACATTTGAAAGAAAACCTTTACCTAACTGAGAGGATAAGTTGCAAGGAGGCTAAAAAAATGGTTTGCGATTGTTTTTTGACAGAGGAGGATTTTGCACAAGGAGAATATGGGTGTGGAGAAGATTGTTTGAATAGACTACTAATGATAGAATGGTAAGCAAGCTTCCATTTCCTTATTTAATCAGGTGTGCCGCATGATTTCCATTTAGGACCCTTATGGTTTACTATACGAATTTTTATTGTTCTTAGTGGGAGTCTTTGCGCTGTAGGTGATAGATGTACCAATAAGCGCTTCCAAAAAGGTCAATTTGCACCATGCGAAGTGTTTCGGACAGAAAAGAAAGGTCTTGGAATAAGGGCGGCAGCTAATATCCCCTAGTAAGTTAAATGTTTAAATACATTGTGCAAAGAGGCTTATATCCTTATTTTTAGTGGCGAATTCATCTTGGAATATGTTGGGGAAGTTCTCGACCCCGAGGAATTCGAAAAAAGAGCTGTTGAGTACTCTAAAGATAAAAACCAACATTATTACTTCATGTCGTTGAGAGCGGACGCCGTTATTGATGCTACACGCAAAGGTAAGTCATTTAAACCGATTGTACGACTATGTTCGATAATTTTGAAGCATTTTTCTTTCTTGTCAAGGCAATGTTTCAAGATTCATAAATCACTCTTGCGATCCCAACGCCGAAACGCAGAAATGGACCGTCAATGGGGAATTGAGGATCGGATTCTTCAGTAAACGTACCATTTTGGCCGGCGAAGAAATTACATTCGATTACCAATTTCAAAGATACGGGTAAGTCGTTCAAAACCGCCTAAGAAACCTTCAAGGTGTATGTAGCACATATCCATTTCCTAATTATCAATTGCATTCCTTTTGAATCTAGCATAGCTATGTTTATTAAATGCAAAAGAAACAAAAATATAAAAAGAAAACAAACCTGTTTGGAGATCTAAAATTATTGATAAGTTAAAAGTACATTTACTAGCATATTTATGCATTGTATACGTTTTTCTCTGATATAAATAGTTGCTCATTTTCTCAGTACGGACTGGAGCAATAAGTTCGAAATTCTTATACAAATATAGTAGGCATCCGTTATATACCGGATGAATTCAAAAAGTTATAATGAAAGATATTTTTCAATCAACTATGACAAAGATTCCATTTTTAAGTCCCGATAACACGATTAATTTTAATATACATTTTGAAATAAATTCTAATGTACATGAAAGAAATTATCGTTGCATACATTTTCAGTAGGTAACCAACGGCGATTGTAGGGATCAGATCCAAGGTCACGCGTGTAGTTCCGAAAACGGCCGCCGCAGAAAAGCAGACGGCGTGCTGGTCGCTGATAACAGCTTCCGGTCGCGAGAGTAGCGTTGTACGTGTTGTTTCGCTTTCGGTACGAGTCTTTATACAGGGCGTGATTTTAATCCACCACCGAGAATTTTGATGAACAGGATGTTATTTTAATCCCCCGCCGTGTGTTTGCCGTAACTGTCAAAAAGGCCCAGAGTGAGATGTGTGGTGAAATATGATAGCGGCTTCTTAAATTATTCACTTAATGCGTATGCTAATTGCGAAAAGGATCTTATGTTCCAGCGGTATTTGCGGTGCTTGTTTGTCTATGTGCGTGATTAAGAACAAAATTAAGAATCAACCTGGCTAAAATAAAATAATAGTGAATTTGAAATTTAATTGTTGTCATCCATTCTGTTATATATTTGTCATTTTTTAATATTCTAAATTTAAATTTACTCAAGTCTACATCACAAGCATACAAACCACAAAATACCTGCTACTAAAAACAAAATTCCGTTTTTGATTACAGTTTTGTAAGCTTTCTGTACTAGCGTGAATTAAAATTTATCTTAGCTTATTTGCATACAGAAATTTGACAACTGGGCATATTACTTTATGAATTTTAACGTACATTAAAATTGATCGTGTTATACGGACTTTAGAGTGTTTTAAATATATTTTTTGTATATTTTAGTTTTGACTTGCAGATGATGTCAGTATGTTCCCGTTGTTTTTGAAATATATGCAACCTACAGCCTTATAAATGTTATATTTTCTTAATTGCGACAAGCGCCGATGTTTTTCTTTAAATCATTTACGTACATATATACTGTGTCGAATGTTTGTAGCGGGTTATAGTATTGTAACGCTGTATATATTGACGCAGATTAGCAAACATTTATTTCAGTTATATCTCATGCTCTGTACGTTTGGGAACATATCTTAGTATTAATTTCTTTTCATGTCTTCGTGTGTGAAGCCCACCACCGAAGTCTGTCTCTTAATTTTAATTACGCCCTGTATACAAATCGGTATCAACTCGAAAAACTAGCTATACTGACAGTCTATGAACTTCCGTTTCAGAAAAGAAGCTCAGAAATGTTTTTGCGAGGCTGCGACGTGCAGAGGCTGGTTAGGTGAAGAACCCGAAGACGATGACGATGAGGACGAAGATGATGACGAAGATGAAGAAGAGGAAGAAGAAGAGGAGTATGATGAAGACGGGGCGAATCGAAAGGATGAAGCATCTCAAGCTATAAAAGACGGCGTCATTCAAGCGCTTCCTCATGTCGAAACGGCGGAAGACCCAGAAAAAGCTGGTGAATCTCAAGCGATTCCCGTCGTCAAGCCAGAAAAATCGCCGAAGAAGGAGAAGAAACGGGTACTCAGACAGCGTTTGCCGCGCAAAGAACTATTCGAGGATTTGGATGTAAGTGAATCTATTAGATTATGTATGTCCGTTTTTTTGATTAACTTTCTATTTTAGCTTGACGATGAGATTGAAACCTTACAAACTACCGGCTTGAAGAACCAAGCTCATACCTTAAAGCTAAGCAGGTTGATGGTACGCGCTAAGGAACCGGCTCAAAGGCAAAAGCTGTTGAGGGTCCTGCGTAGAGGCGAGCTGCCATGTCGTCGATTGTTCTTGGATTACCACGGATTAAGGTTGATTCATGGATGGATGACGAATGCCCAACATTTATCCAGGGTTAACAGAAAGTTCGAATCGCTAAGGTTAGTTGTCCTTTTTCTTTCTTGAGAGCATATTTTTGATCTAGACTTCTCAGTTAGAATCTTTTGTATTTTTTTTCTTGTCTGATTCTATACAAAGAGGTAACTAATAATAAATATAATTGTTATCGAAAAGTAGTTGAGGCTACATGAAGGTCAAATTTGATCCGTCAATCGGAATATACTATATTTTTAGTTTCCCTTTCATGCGTTATAAAATGCGTTTTCATAAAGTAGGTTTTTAAAATATTTGTGTGTGTCAAAATTAAAGTCTAAATTTCGATTTTTGCAACAACAGGTCAATTGGTTTTTTTGTTACTTCCTTTTAGTATCTCAGATTTGTTTATGTTTAACTAAGTTATGACGTCATCGATATCTTTTTTTTAATAGACTCTATTTCATTAAATACATTCATACATAGCCCTTTTAAAAACAAAGTCAGCAGTTCTGTACCAGCTTTTTACGATTGTATATCAAAAAATATTGACAAGCTTCCTAAGATCAGTGGTCTCTAAAATAATTCAGTATTTTTGTGAATTGGACAAAGTATTTTATTTTTATGTCATATGTGGTTTTTAATTTAGGAAGGAAATTGTCAAATAAATTTTCATTTTGTAGAATAGCTTCATAAAGCGTTTTAAAACAATTGCAGGTCATGATTAGCAATTATTAAAAATTCGGATCTCATTGCTAATGAAACATTGACAATGGGATTAAAGAATTCCATTGTTGTTACAGTTACAGCGATTTTTCGATGACTTTCTCTATAACTGAACCTAAATATTTTAAAGTAGTCACTAAATTTTATTTTAAATGCTGTCGTAGTTTGTGAAAAAAGGCTTGAAGTTGTTTCGCCGTGTCATACACGAAACGTTGTCTCAATAACAAATCATCTTACGATTTTTAGATTGGAGATCCTACAAACGTTAGCGACCTTGCCAATACCCAACAAGACAATGCTACAAGACAGCAAAGTCCTTCCAACGGTCGACAAGTGGTCCATCAAGTTGGAAGAAGAAGTGTCTCCCATAGACTCCGATAGCAACTCCCCCAAGATCGAAACAGATGGCATTAAAGTAAAATCTTCGAAGATCGAAGCGTTAGATTTCAAATTAAAAACAACCGTACCTCCCCCTCCGCTTCCTCCCGCATCCGATTTATCCGTCGACCACTACGAGACCGAGATCATCGCGCTAGCTTTGAAATTGTTGGAGGAGTGGTCCGTGCTGAAGGAAGTATTCCGGATACCGAAAAAGGAGCGTATCGAGCAGATGAAGGAGCACGAAAGGGAGGCCGATAGGAAGTACAAGGCCGGGTTAGGATTTGATGGACAAGATTCCACACTGGAGAAGAAGGATTTCAACAGGTACTTTTGTGCTTTTTAACAATAAATAAAATAAACAGTAAATAACTTTGGGAATGGCATTTTGGAGTGAAACATGAATTTCCCTTCAGTTTAGTGTCATCATGTGGGTGATATTTTAGCTATCGGATATGAGACTTATATTTTTGGTGCATATTTGCATGCATATGTTGAAGTTTTTTAGTGCATCATTATCCTAAGCCTATTCATAATAAACTCTGGAAAATAAGGAATATTGAATTAACATGTAACAGCTAGATTTGCTTATCTTATGAGTAATAGTTCAAAGCTAAGGGAATGCGTGATCTGTAGCCAGGAGCCCCTCTCTTGGCTACTGTTGGCTACTTCACGCATTCCCTTAGCTTTCAACAAATTTATTTTTCTGCGAAATATTTGAAATTGTTTCGCAAACTCACGTATATTAATTTTAAATTTGAGGTACCCATTGCTGTCGAGACGACAAAGAAGGAAGAAGAACAAGAATTCTCGAGCCGATAGAGATTCTTTCATCGATAAGTACGAAAGGCGCAAAATATTCGCTTTGCAAGTGGAACAGAGAGAGATCGAACGTAGGAGGAGCCAAAGAGAATTCTGGAGGCAGCACGAGCAGAGATGCGTAGTTACGGGCGCTGATCCGCGATTTACAGCACCTTTCGAGCCGAACCAAGGTTATCAATGCGTTTGGAATCAGCAAACCGGACAATGGCAGAATTACCCGTTGCCTAGCGGACCGCCGCCAGGTCAAAATTTCAATCCAAACATGCCGCCGCATCACCAACAACCGCAACAGTACTCCGCGCCGCCGCCTATGGCACATAATCCCCATCATAATCAACCGCCGGTGCAACCCATGCTACCATCTCCCATGCAACAGAACGTGCCAATGATGAAACAACCTTTTCCACAGGCGCCCCCTCATAGTAGCGTCGTACATCAGAAAGCCCCGCCTATTGGGTACAATCCTCAGCCCGCGATGCCCCCACTACCGCCGAATTCGAATCAGTACAATATAAGGACTACGTTGCCACCTCCAAATATGAACGTTGCTAATATGGGGCACATGCAGCCTAACGCCATGTATCAGCACCACATGCAACCACAGCAACCTCAACCGCCGCCTCCGTTGCCACAACAACCCCAGAGCGGCTACCATCTGGCGATGGATAGTCAAAATCCATCGATGCATGGAAACATGGGATCTTTATCGAACCTAAGCAAACAGCCGCCTCCCTTACCCGCTTTGCCATATCAGGACACTATTAAGGAACAAGAAGAGGTTAGTTAGTTAGATTTTAAATTTCTTAATTGTAAATAAACAATTAGAATCAATTAATATATACGACTTTCATCTGTGGGTAGGATTCGAATCTACGACTCTCGTTGTTTTAACCGTTTTCAGTTTAATTAATTTTTACGTGATTATTTTAGAGGGGTCCAAAATTAGCTCAATAATTCGACGTTTCCAGAGATTTTTATATACCGAGTGTCCCATTTAAATCTTAACAGTGGAATATATCGAGAAATATGAATCTTACGAAAAAGTTCGTCATATCGTTGTTTGTTCATCTCATTGGGAGCCACAAAATGACGATCTTAGTTTCAACGTAGATGGCGCTGTAATCGGTGAAAATAGAGTAGCTCTTTTTTTTAACGGAAACCCTTATTTTTTATTACATATTGCAATTCTATGCTAAAAAGTAAGTAACTTTTGTATGAAACATTTTTTTGTTAATTTCGCAGATGGCGCTGTAATCGGTGAAAAGATTACTTTTTTTGTTTTAAGATCTGAAATTTGTTGGTTTGATAAAATTTCAGCTTTATGAGATACTGTTTTTATGAATTATTTTTTATAATGTTCTTTTTGATATAAATAATTTTTTTAAATTAAAAGATATGAGGATATTTCTTAGAAAAATTGAGTGTACTCTATTATACCAATCAAAACGCTATCTGGGTTCTTCAAAAAATAAGAATTTATGTTTCAAACCAAAGTTACTTTGTCTGTAGGTAATCTTTTTCGCCGATTACAGCGCCATCTACGAAATTAATAAAAGAGTGTTTCAAACAAAAGTTACTTACTTTTTAGGAAATTGCAATATGAAATAAAAATAGGGCTTTCTATCAAAAAAAGTTAAACTATTGTACTTTTACCGATTCAAACAAAGCAAAAATACACTTTTATTAGCGCGATAAATGATCTTTTATTTTGTGTTGAGTTCAAATTTCGCGCTATTATCATTCCGACATTGCCAGATCTAAATAAAACTGTTAAAATTTGAATTCCCTTTTATTTATTTATGTATTTATTTATCTATCTATTTAAACAACTTCCGCCTTACCAAGAAACGAATTGGATCAGTGCAAGATCATTTAGGTGACGTTTCAACTAAATTAATCCGACTGGCAAATAAAACGCAACAACAGTTGGTAGTGGTTCCGCACTACAAAATGTTAATAATAAATAAATAAATTGGGACATTTGTTTAGGAATATTTTAAAACGTAGGTCAAATTAGTGTACATTTTGTGTCGTGCGATGTGTGCCAATTATAACCATTTATGGTTATAATACAACCTATAATCGTTTCTAACTTCATTTTAACTTAGTAAATAGTCGAAAAAAAAAACTAAAATAAATGTAGAAATACACAGTCTCTAAAATTCACCTTGTTCTTTTCAATGTAAATTAATTTTATTTACTTATTTTTCTTCTACTTAGGTGAAATTTATGGGACCTATACCTCCGCCAGCTAAGCTACCGCCCAAATGGAAATGTGCCAAAGATAGATACGGAAGACCTTACTACTACCACATAAGAATAAGGAAAGCGCAGTGGGAACCGCCTGAACTACCTCCCGCAGACGAAAATGAAGAAAGTAAATATTGTTATTGTCTATAGATTCTAGTTCACCAATGTTACGTATTTTCCTCTCTTGCAGTATCAGATACGTCATCTAGTTCCGAAACCAGCAGTCTCACCTCGGATTCCAGCACAGAAGAGACGGATAGCGATGACGACATCGACGACGCGAAGCTCATGCTACAGATCAAGAACAAATTCAAGCAGATGGACGCCGCTAAGAATGCGGAAAAAGCGACAGTGGAGGTTGCGAAGGATGTTACGCCGATGGACGAGGAGGACAGCAAAGATGGAGAAATAAAGGAAAGGTCACTGGACGATAGACTTATCGAAGAGTTTTGTTTCATGAAAGGCACCACGGCGACTCAAACGAAGAGGAAACGCGTTGGTCTAGTGCAGGAGATATTAATTAGTGTAAGTTGACGATTATCCAAAATATTATGGCATATAATCTTATACTGCATTGGGTGAAAAGTCGGCAGCCTACCAATGAAGAAACCAATTTTTGCTTGTGAAATCATTTTTATTCTTCAAGATAATCTCTTTGAAGCGAAATGCACTTGTTCAGCACCATTGGTGCATGCACGTCCACGCTTAAATTCAACATATCACTTCTTTACTGGTGTTTACGATGTAGATGTGCCATAGCATTTATCGAGCCATTCCTGGATTTGGGTAGTATTTTTTCCGATTAAAATTAATGTTTAATCAAAATATGAAATTCTTTGGAATCAATTTTTTCTCAAACGGCAAAAGTAGCGTCACTCTAATGACTGTAACTCGCAAAATAATCGATGAAGTGTTATGAAATTTTGACAGAAGACTAGCCAAGGTTGGTACTACTGAGTAAACATAAACATTTTGGGATAATCACGCCATCTCTATGTGAGGCCGTGGACTTTTCACCCCGTGTGGTACATCTACCATTATGTCTGTGGTCATCTACCAGTATGTAAATAGAAGAAAACAATTGTTATATATTTGAAAAAAAAGGCTTTAGGTATACTTTTTTTAATAGCCGAGAACAGAGGAGGATCGTTTACAATTCAAAGAAGACATGAAGAGGTACAAGCAGAACAAAGAAAAGTTAAAACGACAGAAAGAGCTCCTACTGGAACAGTCGAAGAAACATGTTGCGATTGAGAAGCCCGCCAAAGTTGTAGCTGCTTCGAAACCTGCCAAGCAAAGTAAGAAACATAAGATCTCCGTGAAGACCAAATTAAAAGAGATGGTTGACAGCGAAGCAGCCAAAAAAATAAAGGAAACGTTTCGATCTAGTATGGCTGTCATTATGGTGTCAATATTGAACACATATAGGAAGCCTGACTGTAAAGAAGGCCGGATCACCAATACAGAGGACTTCAAACATCTAGCACGAAAGGTTAGTTGAAACTTCCTACCCAAAGTAGCAATAAATACGAAAAATAACAATAATTACTTTTACAGCTCACTCATTTTGTGATGTTAAAAGAACTGAAACACTGCCAAAATATCGAAGATCTCACCTGTACAGAGAGTGTAAAGTCAAAAGCTAAGGAGTTTGTTAGGAAGTACATGTCGAAGTTCGGTGAAATCTATCAGAAGCCCAAAGACGAAGCTGAGTTTTACTGAATTCAAAGAGTACTTGAGTTTCTCTCTCTATGTATCTGTGATAATGTGTAATTATATTTATGCGTTTTATTTCTAATTTCATAAAACGTAGACCATGCGTTTAATTAAAACAATTGTAAATAGTCATCCATAACTCAGTATGAGACATTTTACTTTCAAACATTGTGAATCTTTGAATTGGTGTTGTTGATATAGAAAATTGAATATATACATTGACATTGTACAATTTTTACTTTATAGAGGATTAAAGATATTTTTAAATTTGACTAATTTATTGTTTTCCTATTTAATTTCCCGTTAAAATAAAGTAAGGAGGTGATTGGTGCATTTCAAGTGCTACGTTCATAAAGTTTTAACTATTAATCCAAAATTACTTTCTGAACGGGTCATTCATTACGTTCATAGATATTCAAATAAGTATACTCCTTGTGTACTAGACCGTGAATTTTCCGTGGTAAGGCTAGTGCTTTCGGTTAGACATTAAATAGACCTACATAGAATAGAATCGGAGAAACCCGGAGTCAAACGAAACCGCATCGGGCGGCATGATTCAGGCGCGAAATTGGCTTAATTTGAAATCGGTTTTGTACGATTCTATTCTATGTACGTCTATTTAATGTATAATGTAATAATTAATTTTGTTTCATTTAAAAAATACCTAAAAATCCTATCTTTAAAATAATTATAATCTGAACATTGTCACCTGCAACAGATTCCATTTTAGCCGGTAGCTGCACGATTACCAAATACAATCTATTTTACCAACGGATAATTAAGGATATTTGTCAAACGTCAAATATTTTTAACTTGGGAAAACACTAACCTAATCGCGTAAATCTATGAATGCGGTTCTAGATATACTTTTATAAGTCATAAACTTTTAACATATTTAGTTTACCGCCTTTTAATATTACACGAAAATGCTTATTAAAGTTAAGGTCGGTATCTAACTTTTTAAGGGTTATAACCTGTGTTCATTACTCGCTTTGCAGACGTTAACTGGTAAAGAAATCGAAATCGATATAGAACCTACAGATAAAGTAGAAAGAATAAAGGAACGAGTCGAAGAAAAGGAAGGTATACCACCGCAGCAACAGAGGTTAATATTCTCTGGAAAACAGATGTACGAAATAGGTGCAAAGTATGGATCATTCCTACAATTTTTAATGATCATTGTGTTTTTAGGAATGATGAGAAGACTGCGCAAGATTACAAAGTGCAAGGAGGGTCGGTATTACATTTAGTTTTAGCGCTGCGTGGGGGTTACTTGTAATCAAAGATGAATATACGCATTACTCTGACTTACACACATTACATTCTCCTCGTCTCTGTTAAATGCTTAGTGAGTAATATTATTTTAATATATATTGTATAAGTTATGATTTGTTTATGCGAAATGAAATAAAAGTTACATTTTTGGCAGCAGTGTTTATTTTTTGTGAAGTTTGTGGAGCCTGTTTTACCAACTGAGTAAAGTAAAAAAGTTTATTGTGAAATGATGTGAAGGTGGAAAATTGAGTGAAATGGATAGGAACAGCATTGTAGAGTGCTTGATCTTGTTAAATTCTCATAATCCAGCAGGTAAGATAACGAACAGTAATCTTGAATATAAAGTTCAAAAGTTGACAGGCAGTAATACCTTGTTCTATGTCTTTCACGTTATTTGTCAGAAAATAACAAATAAATGTATACAATCCATTTTTAACGTTTTTTTTTTTCATTTATAACCTCACAGAAATCTAGCTAAACAAACAACTTATATTATCAACTTTAATGTAGAGGTAATAAAAAACACGGAATTACGTAATATGTAAAACAGAAATTAACTTACGTTAATTATCTTTCCAAATTCTATAACAAAAGCCATGTATTTAACGTTTATTTAATATAAATTTATAATGTGCAACAATATATTCAATATGTTATGCCATAACCTTCGTAAAATACATAGGAGCATATGATCAATCAACAATTATAGGCGGGAAATTTAAATGCAGTATTTCAGCAATTCCCGATAATTTATAACTGATACAAGAAATACAAGAATAAACGCCTCATTCAATGTTTATTTCAGATTGTGATGGTGATTTGAGTACGTTATGCGACATAAACATCAGATTAACTTGTAGCAAGGGTAATTTAGACGTGGAAAATGGTATAAAATTAGATGAGATTATAAATGGGTTTAATCCGAACGATGAATCGATTATTTGGAAATATATTTCCCTGAATTTTTATTTTTTAAACCTTTTGAGAGACTCCTTGTGCGATACGCCATCTAGCGATGTTTTAAGCGTACAACAAACGAAAACGTTAAAAATCGTTATAAAAAATGTGGTCGATATTGGACTTCGGTGTAATTTACAAGCAAAAATGCCTGGATTTCGAAAATTACCTACTCAATACGTTGAAGATTGTGAACCGATCCTAAATTCTTACAATCGGTTAACAGCGACATCTTACGGAATAATTTCGTACTTAAAATGTAAAAAAATGCGTAGCGCTATTCTGGCGGATAATTTAAAATTTGTTTTATCGGCTCTTTACCAAATCATTTATTGTCCGTTGAAGAAGCCCGACCCAGAGTGTGATAAGGGGATGAATTCCTTTGTTATGACTCCAGAATTATACGATAGATTTGTTAAAGAGAAGGAAATCTTTAAAAAAGAATTAGAATATCTTGAAACAGCATTGTTAAAAACGTTGTACGTCAGAGAAACTATGCTGTTACCCGATAATAACTCGTCACCTACTTGGTTCATGAAGGCTATCGCGCAGAATTTAAACAATTTGATTTCTTCGCGCGAGGGAATCGAAACAATCGTCTGGGCGATGTTAGATTCTACAATAGATTATGATCCTAACGATAAAGCGCGAAACTGGAAGATTATGGACATTATAACTAAGCTAGTCTTAAATCTTCGCACCAAACCTGAATTTGAAACGAATATTTGCGTCCAATTGACTGGATTATTTAATGCCAAAGATCGAAATGAAAAATATGTTAAGCCTTTTGAACATTTATATATTCTATGTGTCAAAAAATTATTTTATTTGGACGAAAACCTATGCAGAAAAGCTTTACTGCCAAGTCTTTTAAATGAATATCAAATATTTATTAATAAAACCCATAAATTTAAAGATAACGAGAACGTAACAGAATCAATTGCAAGAATTGTTCGTGTTTTGCATACATCATTTGTTGAAAATAGCACAAAAAGGCTTCCTATCGCTATACTGGCGCCCTCTATGGTAGTGTTAGCATCGATATATTCAATAACGGCGCGTTTTTCAAAAAAGATCTCTAACGAACTGCAAGAAATTTTGGTTAATTATCTAAACTGCCAGGAAGTTGATAAGAATCAATTTTTCGACCTGTTTTTGTTCGATATTATGCCAAATGGAATAAGAACATTTAGAAATGATGTTTATTTAGAATGTAATGGAGAAGAAGTAATAGCGAAAACATGCAAAATTAAAACTACGCTTGATATAAGCACAAGAGAAGATTCTCTAGTAAAATTATGCAAAGTCAAGACTAGTTTATCAATTAACCTCTTCGTATATCTTTTAAATGTATTAACGAATTATGAAAATTATCTAAAAGCCAACCATAAGCAAGATCTACTCGAAATTGAAGATGAATTTGTATTGGATGAAGCAATTCAAAGAAAACTGGTGGTTTATCGACTTCTGTCGGAATTAGCCGAAGATCAATTGATCCAAAACCATATTCAAGAGAATCCCGGGCAAATCGTAAAATATTTGCAAAATGTTTTGCGAAAAACCTTAGATTCTGGTCTTCATAAGACTGAGGATTGTGATTCCGAGCATTTCCAAACAGTTTTCACATTAGTCATGATACTACAAGCCCTAATTATGAATTCCGATCGATATGATCATTTCAGATGCCTTCTAGATACATTAAATTCCTTATTTAGAGAATCCATCAATTTGGAATTTAGGAATCTATTGAAAAGTATCATTGACGTATTGAAGGGATCAGAAGGTAAGGGCAAAGATTCCAAAATTAAGTCAAAATCGGAATTCGAGAAGGCTTTGGATGACGTCTGCGATACATTGTTACCGGTGAGAGGCCACGCACTTATGACCTTGACGAAATTGATCGAGGATAAGGATCCTGAAGCATTGGAAAGAAAGAATTATATCCTAAACATCTTCCAGGTAACTATTTTCTTACGCTTGTAGCAAATTTGCTATTTGAAGACAAACAATTTCAGCAAAATCTGAAAGATTCCGATTCGTTCATTTATCTGTCATCGATTAATGGGTTGGCGGCAATGGGAAACATTTTTCCCGACGTTGTATTGAACATATTAACCGAGGAATATTTGGATTTCACGAGGAAAGATACCGAGGATAGTTTGGAACTTAGAATGAAGATTGGAGAAGTTTTGGTGAAGGTTACCAAAACTTTAGGTACTTATTATACGAGAGATGTTTCCAAAGTTTTAGGAATTTAACTAACTGCGTAAAATTTATTGGCCACACTATACGTCAGAGACAAGTCTTGACACGTTTACGCAGCTATCCCGTGCAATATTATTCAATTTGCTTTTGTTATTTGACTGATACAAACGTATTTCTTGAACGCTGTTTTTGCAAGCATGGAAGACGCGGCTAAATCTCAAAGAACAATCATTTTCTTTTTGTTTAAAGAGGGTGCGAAACCTTCAGAAATTGTTCAACGTGTGCAAGGAGTCTGCAGAATCTAAAAGCACTGTCTATTTCCGGGTCAATCGTTTTAAAGCTGGCAGAACATCACTAGAAGACGATCCCCGCAGTGGACGTCTGAGTACCTCTGTAAATGAAAGAAACGGCCCGGAAAGTTGCATAAGCGTCCGTTATTGCAACAAGACAATGCGAGACCTCATACCGCACGAAGAACGAAGGAAGTTTTAAACGATCTGCGCTGGGAATTGCTTCCACATCCACCTTACTCACCAGATCTGGCTCCTAGTGATTTTCATCTGTTCCCAAACATGAAAAAACCACTACGGGGTGTTCGACTTGAGAGCTTAAATGATGTTAAATTTGCTGTAAGTAGGTAGATTACAGAGACTCCGAAAAAAATTGTTGAAGACGGTTTAAAAAAATTAGTTACGTGTTGGGATAAGTGTATTCAATTAAATGGAGATTATATTGAAAAACTTTCCTGTAATTTAGATGAAAATTAAAATAAAAAAATTACAGCCAAATTCCTAGAACTTTGGAAACATCGCTCGTACTTTTATATTGGTAGTATTTTATTCCAAAAATATAATTTCTTTTCAAAGTACTTATTGTTGCTTTATAAATGAAGTTTTTCTGAAGTGCCTGTTTGTTTCGTTTGTCTTTTGCTTAAATTAATTTTTGCAGGTGAAATAGCGCCAAAATACAAGGGTATTCTTTTGAACACTTTCCTGGTAGGAGCTAAGGATGAAGATGAGATGATCAAGGCATCTAGCTTGTCGAATTTGGGTGAAATATGTAGAGTGCTCGGATATAAGTTGGGGAGCATAGTTATTGAGGTAAGTACACGCAGAGAAATGTTTATTTGTATTAAGATGTCCGCCTCAATTCGAGACAACCACTGTTTCAATTATCCAGAATACAATAACTGTTTTAAATGAAAAGAAATATTTTCTCAGCGTTTTTTTCTCCGCTTAAGAGAAGTATATACTTGTAATGAAATAATTGTATTTCTTCGACATTTGTTAACTTGTTTCAAGGAAATCTTGCAGAAAATTTGAAGAAAGCGATTCTTAGTATAATTAAATGGCCGTTCTAACACAAAACAATATTTTCTTAAGGATAGTAAAAGTTTTCTTAATTCAAGAAAGCATTTAGGTGGTATTGCTCATAAATCAATAGTTGCATCTTCTTAAAATAAAGCAATTATTAACTCACAATTCTTGAAATGCATGTTATTTATTATATCCACATTATTAATTGTACTTACCTTGTATAAAACTGTACGACATATCCCTACGTAATGTAGTAAATTATTCTCATTGCTTGTGATTTAAAAAAGGCTAAGGTAGAGGTTATTTATAGAATAATGTTCAAACAAAAGTGAACTTAATGTAGAAGTACACATGAAACAAGTGCCTAGAAACAATAACCAAGTGATAATGGTAAATATAAATAGCTCATGGTATTGATGGAATCTCTCCCGGCAAAAACAATATGATAAGCGAAAAGCACTAACGCTTTTTGCTTCCCCACATTGTTGTTCATCTCTCAGTTTATGCCATTAACCTTCAAAAACAGCACTGAAATATTTCCTGGCGCCACCTACTGCCAAAAGATGGTCACGCCGTCCTTGATAATAGCGACAGAAACCGGAATACAGATGTCATACTTACCCTTAAACCCTTAAACATTTTCAAGATACCGGTTAATGTAATATTTTTTTCTTTTTATTACTATTTACCACGTGTACGAATTTAACTATAGTTTTTTAAAGTATATAATAAATAATAATAAAAAAGGGATAAATAAACTTAAATATTAACTCATTAATTGTTAAACTACATAAAAATAATCCCTATTTAATTACATTATTACAGGAATAATTTAATTACAGCAGACGCTCGATAATGTGAACTAATTCAAAGCAAGTGTGGTTCACTTTATCGAAATGTTTACATTAGCGAACGTGATTTAAATAATAAATGATTTATTAAAAGAAACGTTTAATACATACATATTTATAACAAAATAAACAAATATTCTAACAGCGATAAGTATTTTTTAATTAGAAGAAAAATAGTTAACAGTTTTAGTCTGCGTAAATTTGCGCTTAACATTGTCTTCCACTGCCTGCGCCCGTAATTTACGAAGAAATAAAATATCCGTGTATGATACTTCTTTTCTTTCAGCCCAATCTAAAGCTTGGTTAAAAACTTGTATAGCTTGCGCGTCGGTCACTACACTTCTGACTTCAATGGGATCGTCCTCATCGTTCTCACTGTCCATATCTTCCTCCTTATTAGCATCATTCGTCTGCTTATCTTCGTTCCAAAAATTAATATCAGTTGGAGTACAAACAATGTTGGGATTCACTATTTTCAATAAATCAACAACATCCAATGACGCACTAATAACAATATCAACGTTGGATCGCAAACGTTCTCTAATTACGCTTAAGAGAACATCGTCTTCTTCATCATCTTCATGATTGGTACAAAAGAGATTGTTCCAATATTTTTGAATAGTTTGCTGATTAAGTTAATTCCATGCCATATGTAAATCTAAAACAGCTTCTCGTAATGTTACTTTTTTTAAAGCCTCAGATATGTTTCCAGGATTCTTTGATAAGACAGACGAAAGTAGAAACTTTCGATAGTATAGTTTGGTGAGTCTTATTATATTCTGATCCATGGGTTGAATTAATGATGTTACGTTGGGCGGCATGTACATGACAAAAATTGACCCATCCCCGCTCCTCAGTTGTTGCTCTGGAGGATGACTTGGTGCATTATCCAATAGTAACAACGCTTTTATTGGAAGCTTCTGTTGTTTTAGGAAACTTTTTACTTAGAAATTGAAAACACATCTTCAAATTACGAATAGAGCATTTGTGATAATTGATTGTCATACCTGAGGGACAAAGCGCTTGTGGAACCATTTCAGGAATATACTGCTAGTCATCCAAGCGGTTTTTGAACAGTCATAATCAACAGGGATATTAAAATTTTTAAATGAGCGCGGATTTTTTGCTTTTCCAATTACCAATGGCTTTATTTTGTGTGAACCATTAGCATTAGTGCAGGCTAGAAACGTTATTCGTTGTGTCTCCGGCTTTCTGCCCGGAGCAGATTTTTCAAATGATGCAGTATAGGTTTTCTCTGGTAAGATTTTCCAATAAAGACCACTTTCATCTGCGTTGTAAATTTGTTCCATTCTTAAATCTAGCTCTTTAATTGTTTTCATCAATTTTTCTGTGAATGGTTGTACTAATTGTGGTTGTGCTGATAATTTCTCACCAGATATAGACAGCAGTCGAATTCCATATCTTGTTTTGAATCGTTGTAGCCAGCCATCACTAGCTACGAAATTTTCAGTTTCTTTCAGTTTTTCATTTAACAGTCTAGCCCTCTCTTTAAGTATTTCGCCACTAATTGGGACATGATTTTCCCGTTGTTTTAAAAACCACTTATACAGGGAATTTTCCATTTTAGGCGTCTTCGCATTTTTTAAAGTTTTTCTATTTCCCGGACCTCCAAATGTATTGCACGTTCTTTGTAAAATTTGTGTTTTCATGCGCTTCATTTTACAGATTGTTGCTTTCGATACTCCATATTTTTTTGCTACTGTGTCACTCGCGCACCTAGTGCAACTTCGTCTATGATTTTTATTTTCTCACTCAATTTTAAGCACTTTCTTTTATAGGATGTGGATGCCATAGTCGTAAAAATGTATCAACGCGTGCAATGTATTCGCTTAAGTTCAAAAATGAAATACGTACGTATAAACATATCCTAAACCCTCATACGACTGACCGAGTTTGTCGTACTTTATCGCAGAGGTGAATCCCCTACATAAATCTGCAACTCCCCGACATAAATCGGGGCTTCACCGTCGCCAAGAGTTGTTTACGTCATCGCATTGTTTACGTTATCGCGCGTTCCGTTTGATCCTATAGAACGAAGTTTGTGTTTACATTAGCGCAATGTTTTCATTATCCCGTGTTTACGTTATCGAGCGTCTGCTGTATACTGTAACATATAAAAAAAACGTTCTCATTAGTTCATTCACTTGCCCCTAATTTTAATTATTAATTTTTTTTTCCATTATTGCAATTTTTCTTTTATTGGATATCCTTGTAACTGGCCTGATGATGTGTTTTTTGCACACGAAACTGATCGCCTAATTTCTCAATAAAACTTCGTGAGATCTGGACCATTTTTTCATTCCTACCTTTAATATGAATATTCTCTTAACATGCTAAATGATTTACTTGGAAGAAACATTCTTCTGTCTTGGATTTTCTCAATTTTCTAACCCTAAGAAAATAATTATTAAATACAAATGAAATTTAAAGAAAATTATTTTCTTATATTATACATTTTTATAGTCTTGAAATAAAAATATTTTCTTGAATAGAGAATGATTAAGAAAATCTATTTTCTTGATGCAATAAACCATTTCTCTGCGTGTATAATTGTTGCAACAGTTGTTAAAAAGTTAATTCTTCTTTAAATGTTAAACTACCGGGCAGGTTCAAAGAAAATCTGAATCTAACTTTGACATTCTATATTTCGTCAACTTTAATCTAAACTTTCCAAAAATTTAATTTCATGATTTTCAAAAAAACTGTTTTTACTGAAGTTATGCTGTCTTATATACACATATTATTATTATTAGAATATGCTATTCCATGTACTTTTGCTTAGCAGCATATAAAGCCAGTTTGCTATTGGAACCATCTTTAAATGTTATCCATTTCACAACACCACAATTTTATTTCCTATATCTCTCTTTTTCTATGATTTAATTAACTCTTTTTCGTGACGCATCCTGAAAAAATGTTTACAAGCATTTTTAAAAGACAAAAAAATATCTCTTAAGTTCAAAATATCCATTACATTTTTATTGTATACATGTACTTTTTACCCGACACTAATTCAGGTTCTGGTCTGCGTTCACGCAATCATAGCCACGGACAAGGCAACGATGCCCAGACGGGCAGCAGTTACTGTTATAAGACAATTGCTAGCCGGTCTAGAAGTCGAAATGGTCACGTTTTTGAAGGAGCACATATTGGAGATATATCGGACACTGAAGTCCGTCTATGAGTCGGACAAGGACGACGTGATGCGATTACAAGCTCAACTGGCGCTGGAGGAATTGAATGCGAACGTGAAGGAGTTCTTGTTGGCCGGTTCTAGGCTGCAGACAAATAAGACGTTCATTTTGCCGGATGCGAACCATGATATTAGGATGTTTTAGACGGGAAATGAGACAAATGGAAATATATCTGTTCTGTGTTGTTTTATATTTATTTTATTAATAAAATGATTAACACATAACCGAATTTTTTTTTCAACGAATCAAGTACCAGTTACAGTTGCAAATCAACGTTATTTTCTACAACTAAAGACATTTTTAGATTTGTTAGGAAAGCTTTCGTAGGAATTTATTTAGGCTGTGTCCCATTCGTTGACGTTTATCGCCATTAACTCTGGATTCTTGAAATTCGGGGAGTGGAAATTACGATGGAATTGTCAAAAATTTCCTACAGATCGTAGGAAACCTCTCTCTAAAAATTCTCTCGTATTTCTTCCAGCAATTTTATAAAAGAATTTATAAAGTGTGTGACTTAGTATACATCGGTTATCAATCGTCCAATTTCGAGTTCTAAGTATGCCTTGCTGGTATGCCTGTGTCGTTCGAACACTATTTAATTTCTTTAGTAATAGCTGTGATTTATTTTATATACCTATTGTCAACCTACTCTGATTTAATACTTATACAGATCTTGTAAAGCGATACGTACAGCAAAAAATAGTGAGTCACCTGGTCTCTCTCGGCGATTGGAGATAACAAGTTAATCACGCCGCGCCCTCTCTTGCTCATGCATAAGTATGTACGCTCTTACTTGCTCGGTCTAACGCCTACATATACGTATTCGCTTTACAAGACCTGTATATGTACGTATGTATCTAACAGAGAAAAAAACACTTCATAGGTATATATCACCTAGTAGCCGGTACCACCTGCCACAATATTTTTTTCTGAGTTGGATGCAAAGCTACTAAATCTGTTTCGGTCAAAGTTTTGATTGACAACTAGTATAAGGAGTTCTACTACTTCAAGATACAATTAATCTGAACATTTCCAAAAATTCCATAATTGCGGTAACCATGGCGCAACAATCTGATTTTGTTTTATTTTCTATTGAAGTATTCTATAAATGGCGAAGGTATCCCTTTGTTATAGGACAACATATCCATCACTGCGTTACTCTTAAACCACAACATACCCATTTTCAATCACTGCCAGTCATTTGACGCGTAAACATTACGTTTATATGTTAATGTGTCTAGAGGTGAAAAATCGAAAATAAAAGTGCAATGACACAATTAATCACTTAGCTAAATACGTCTTCTCTCAAAGGCGATTCGAACTAAAGGGGCTCAAATTCAGAGAAACTCTGCAATGAACTTTCGACGATACCGAACCGATGCCTTTTTTTTTTGGCATTTAGCGTTGCTTTCTCTCTTCAGTGCTGATAATTCATCGATTGGCTTCGCTCGATAATACAACAACAATGTACAGCAATTCCGTGCTTCAAAACATAGGATACGAAAACCTCCATGTCTCGAGGATACCTACAAGCGCTCTTCACGGACGAGATTTTAATTGTCGAGCCGCATCACAATCGCCAGAATCGTCGCCAACTGCTTCGGAAGGGCCAGCAGAAGATCACAGCCGCGAAAACCATCGATCACGGCAATTTTCCGGTCTCAGTGATGGTCTGGGCAGGTATTTGCGCCACCGGGAAGACGTCACTGGTCTTCATCGACCACAACGTCCAAATCAACGCAGCCAACTGCCAGCAGCCGGTTCTTCGGGACGTGGGCGACACAGCATTTCGGCGTTGACGGATTCACGCTTCAGCAGAACTGGGCACCAGCGCATTCCGCCCAATCCACCATCGCCATCTGGAAAGAGTTGTTTCCGGGATTTTAGAGCAAGGAGGTTAGGCCGCCAAACTAGCTCGACTTCAACCCAGTTGACTTTTCGGTATGGTCCATCTTGGAGCAAAAAATCTCAGGAACAAGGCACGCCACCGTTGACGCGCTCAAAGGGGCTCTGATGCGCGCCTGGGACGAGATTACGATGGAAGAGTGCGCGGCCATCATTGGCAATTTTCGAAAGCGACTCCGAAAATGTATTGAAGCCAAAGGAGGCAATTTTCAACCTTTGCTGTAAATGTTTTTGTTTTAATTTATCGTTATTAAATTAATAAAAGTTATTATTCGTTTAGTTATGTGGATTCATTTGTTTATAATATTTTTATACTGCGGAAATACTTTAAAAAATTCTGGGAACTTTTTCATACGTACCAGTTGTCAACCAAATCCGATTTAATAGCTGCATTCGTATCTAACAGAAAACAGAACACTTCTACATCACACGGTAGATTGTACCACCTAACGTCCCCACCACAATATTTTTTTCTCCGTTAGATACGCTATTAAAACAGTTTTTGTTGACAAGCAGTATATTTTTGCTTGACGCTCCAAATCCATGTACGAAGATGAATCAAATATAAACCGGAATGCTTTTCGTACCGATACTGAGGTGAACAAAGAGGGACGTGGCTTCTGAGGTTTATCGATGGGGATGTCTCGAGGACATTCAACCGCTAGGGAGCGCCACATTACCACCTAGTCAGTAACTATCGCGATGTCGTAGCGAGAAGTACTGTCGTCTTTTGCGCAACAGATTATAGTTAAATTTCTTACGAAAGAGAGCGTAAAATTATCAGAAATTTTGAGAAGGCTTGAGGCACAGTTTGGGGATAAGACACTTAAAAAGCCACAAGAGTATTCATGACACAAACAATTTGTAGAAGGGCGAGAAACCGTAGAAAATGAAGGTCACCATCGTCGACCAAGAACCAGCGTGACAGCGGAGAATATTCATACTGTTGGCTGACTTCTCGAGGACGACCGACGATTAACAGTAGCCGAAATTGCTTCTGACGTGGGAATCAGCTTTGGCAGTGCTCACGCGATCATTACTGACGACCTTGGGTTTCGGAAAGTGTCCGCAAGGTGGGTTCCTCGTCTTCTCACCGAACATCAAAAACGGAATCGTATGGAAGCGTGCCAACGGCATTTGAACCGCTATGCCGGGGAAGGTTTTTTACACCGGATAGTGACTTGTGACGAAACTTGGGTGCATCATTACACCCCGGAATCGAAACAAGCAAGTATGGAATGGCGAAAGAAGAACGAATCTGCACCTGTCAATAGCAAAACCGGGCTCTCGGCTGGAAAGGTTTTGGCGACCGTATTTTTCCACTTTAAAGGAGTCTTACATATTGATTTTCTCCACGACCGTCGAACTGTAAATGCTACGTACTACTGCCAACTTTAAGACGAGACAAAAAATGTATATCGTCGGAAAAGACGCGGCTTTCCCATAAGAAACGTTATCCTGCTGCAAGACAATGCCTGGCCCCATACAGCTGCCCTAACGCGGCAAAAATTTGAAGAATTGTCATGGACTACACTAGAACACTCTCTACAATCCGGACTTATCGCCCCCCGACTACCACCTGTTTGGACCGCTGAAAGAAGCTCTTGGAGGACAACGTTTCTATGACGGTGTTGCAGTTGAAGTTTTTGTGCGCAATTGGTTTATGGCGCAACCATCTTCGTTTTACGATAACGGGATAAAAAAATTATCCATCCGTTGGGAAAAAATGTGTCACGAAATCAGAAGATTATGTAGAAAAATAATTTTAAGTCTTACCACCTTTTACGGTAAAAATGGTTATGGCTCCGTAGTCTTAAAAAATACAGTTATTTATAAATACGTTGATAATAATGTAGAAAATCAATGCATCTCGCAAAGCGTTTTGACAACAATACCTTTTTCTTGAATAGCGAATTTCAAAAATGAATTAGTTACTCTCTAATTCTGGTCATATGCGATCTTCACTTAACTATAATTGGTTCTATTTTGTACTTCCATGAATACTTACCGTCCAGTGTTTACTTTTAATGAGCTGGGAAAATATAATAAACTATTGCCGAAGCTACATATACGCGAGTATTTCGTTCAACGTTACCTTTTAATGACCTCTTTTAATGTGAGAAAGTATTAGAATAAAAAATTGTGGACAACTGATTTACACAATATTATCACGAAGGAACATCGTACGTCTTACCTTAAGCGACTTGAACGGGTAATGGAGTGAAAGAAACTACAAAAAAAACGCACTTGATTCCGTAATTAACGCCGTCTTTATTGTACTGCATCTGCGGCTTGTTAAAATAAACAGAAGGAAATATATTACATATACAAATTACCTTTCACATTTGTTCCGTTCTTAATTGAAGATCTTCGTAGTTAATTAAGCTAATTAAGTTAAAGTCGTCGTCTTTAACGACGACAAAAATACTTTAAATACACTATTCACTTAAATAATAGAAAATGATAATAAATATCATGTACAAGATGAAGCAGATGAAATCTATGTAATATACTGGTTACTCTTACCTTAACACTGTAGAATTTAAGCAATGGTCCAAACGCCAAATCCTTATATTATAATTTTTTTAACGCGATGCCCTGCATATTACATAAATTTTAATAAGCAGGCACTGAATATTAAATTTTAAAAAATCACCGCTAAGAAGTTATTAAAATCACTCACCATCACGAATTGCCTCATATAAAAATCAAGCACACATTATACGTTAAGAGTTAATTCTACGAAAAAAACAAGCACCTCAATTTTGTCTAATTACGATTAAAAAAAATTTGGACTTTATTTAATGAATTTAGCAGTGTAAAATTTTAATCATTTTCCAACAAAAATTTTTAGGTTAGGTGGTACGTTTAACACTTAAGAAGTTACAATCTATGTACAGATTGATTTGAAGTTGTTATGTTATAGACGCCAATCATGAGATATGCTAACCTAATAATTTCTTATATACTGTAATTTCTTTGCTAGAAAGAAGATGAGAATCAGAGGAAAACATGTTTTACGTTTTCAAGTACTAAATATATTGTTTGCATTATTTTCCTAAGTCACGACACTCACACCCATGTAACATTAAAAAATATATTTGTATAAAAAAATCTAAAAATAGAGTCTATCATATTAAAATTAGTCTATTTATATAACATAATATGCATCTTCCTTTCTTTATATGTTAGATTTCCTTGTTCTTTTCATTTTATAATTATTTTTAGTTTTTCCTTGTTGTTTTTTTTTTTGTTAGATAAATATCACAGAAAGAAAATGTTATTTGCATCGATGCATCAGCTTTTTTTTGGCAAGTTTTCTTTTTTTTTTGTTAAATGATCTTTTTCATTACATTATAGGGCTATTGACTAAGTTTCTTGTGCACCTTTTTGTTCTGTAACTTCCGTCGAGTCCCCTTCTAACGTAGTGCAGGTACTGCTGATGGAGATTTCTGATTCGACCGAAACGTTGTCCAAATCGCGTGCCTCTTGGCGCATGTTCCATCTGAGAGAGACGGCAACCAACCCGGCGACCCCTGCTATCATTAATAAAACTATCAGCGTGACCGGAAGGATGTTGTTCCTTTCGGCCGGTAAAGGTGGCGGTGTTGAATCGTTAGAACCGACTGAAACGTCAAAATTACGCTTATGACCCTAAACGTCAAATTCATATTCAAGCCTACTTAAATTTTAGGTTAAAAAATTACTTGCCTAAGGCTTCAGGTCTTTCTAAAGCTTTCCCCTGCCTCATATTTCGCGATCTTCTCGACCCACCGTGAGATTCTTCGGATTGGGCGACGTAAGCTTGACCCCTTCCCATAGACGGCAGGTTCAAACCTGCCCTCACGGTGAGGGTTTCCGGTTGGAACGAGCACAACACCAAGAATCTTCTGGTACTGTGTGTTAGAATAGGCAGATTTTCCTGCACCAATACGAATGTGGAAACTGTGGTCTCGTTGACCTGGCTTCCGCATTCTTGGTGATTTATTCTTAGAGTATAGATATCTCTCGGACTGTTAATATCACCGTCTATGGCGCATCTTTCACCGTCAGTCGCTTCTACGGCGATGCGGCCTCCGAAATAGGGTCCGGTTGAGACTTCTATGTCGCTAGTTTCTGGAAGACATTGAGTGGCTTTGGCTGAGACTGTAAGGAGGACGAAATTGTATTCAGAAATTGAAGAATAACGGATATGATTTTGTACAATGAAAATATTGGTATCAAAATATAACCTTGCAGAACGCCTAAAACTGCAGATTGAATGTCAAACATTGTAAGCATTTTTTATATTGCCACTGTCTTTAAAGAACGTAGGTTACGTAGGAATAGAATTATGGAGTTGAGAAACATTTAAAGCCTCGAATTGAAAAACGAGTATTGGGGAAGTTGTATGAATTGCTGTTTTGATGTCGTAGGTAGTAAGTTATATTTTTATCAATTAAAAATTCTCTAAAAACATGACAGATGTAAAACACATTAATTGTTTGCAACTTCAACAAGAAAGATATGTAAAATACATTTGTACTATTGGCATAATGAATAGAACACATTTCAATGGGTACTTTGCAAAATTAGCATAATACAATAAGCAAGAACTTCATTTATTTTATTATACTTTATAACCTATTGTTAAAATATGTTATAAGCTGTATGATAGCTTTCTAGCATATCACGTTACAGATTATCAAGAAATTCGTTGAACTAACTGATTTTAGATACTTTGAAAGGTCAATGTGTTAAGTTTTTGGCATTGAAATAAACCTGTTTGTTTAAAGTAATTTGCGTTGATTATAAAATACATTAGAATGAAATTATTTACAGAACTATCAATTTTTGTGTTTTACAGTTTGCTAATATATTTTGGGTATCAAAGTGAAAGCACACGCACAATTTCTTTTTATTGACGAACATTAAAAAACATTTTGCAATTCTTATCTAATCGCAGGCCGTTCTTGAACTAGAAAAGATAGATGTGTGTCTCATAGCCGAAACACACTTAACCAGAGAATCTTACATCAGATTCAGAGGCTACAAGACCTACCACACTATCCACCCAAACAATACAGCGAGGGGAGAGAGTGCAGTCATCATAAAGGAATCTATCAGACACTATCAAGAGATAGGACTTCAGACAGCTGTCAACGCAGCAATAAAAAGCTACAATGTTACTATTGTAGCGCTAGACTGTCCACCTCGACACGCTCTAAAAGATGAAAAGTATACTAACTTCCTGGTGAATCAAGGAGAGAGATTCGTCATAGGAGGCGACTTTAACGCAAAGCATGTGCATTGGGGTTCCAGACTGACTACAAACAAAGGCAGACCTACTTATTGGCCAACAAACCCAAATAAGATCCCTGATCTAATTGACTTCTTTGTCGTAAAAAGCATTGCGTCTAACTATATCCATGTGGAAGAAGCATGGGATATGAACTCAGATCATTCCCCCATTCTTCTTACCCTTAGCGATACTATGATACAAAAAGAGAACTCGCCTCGACTAACCAATAAAAGGACATACTGGGTTAGCTTTAAACTACAACTAGAAAGGACTATTAACCTCTCTGGATCATTGAAAACCCCTGAAGAATTGGATGAAGCTGTAGAAAAGATTACAAATAACATCCAACAAGCAGCTTGGGATAATACGTTCACTATTACCTACAGAACTAAAGGCAACAACTATTCGAAAGAAATAAGAAATATGAAAAAAGACAACTGCGACGGAAATTGCATCAAACTAGAGATCCTGCAGATAAAACCACTTTGAACAATGCTACCCAGCAACTAAAACGAGAAATCAAGCGTATTAAACAAGAATCCATAGGAGAGTACCTCAGTGAATTGACGGCTGAAAAAGTAACAGATTCCTCCCTCTGGAAAGCTACTGGACCAATTATGCAGAACTCTCCTGTCAGGAATAGTGGCGATACATGGGCTCGTAGTAATGAACAAAAAGCAAAAAGACTCGCTGAGCACCTCGAAAGTACATTTCAACCAAATGAAGGAGAAGAAATACAAGAAGAAGAAGTGAAAACAGATAAAAAGCCAATTAGACCGGTTACTCTCAAGGAGGTAAGCAGGAGAGATAAAACACAATCTCAACCCGAAAAAGGCACCTGGCTTTGACCTCATCACAGGTGAAATCTTAAAACAGTTGCCAGATAAAGTAATCAGAAAACTAACCCATCTGATAAATGCTTCGTTTAGGCTACAGTACGTCCCGAGGCTATGGAAGGTGGCGGAAGTAATGATGATCCAGAAACTAGGAGAACCACAACATGAAGCAACGTCGTACTGACCAGTATCGTTACTCCCAGTGATATCTAAACTATACAAGAAGTTGCTATTGAAAAGACTCAAACCAATAATTGAAGATAGAAATCTAATCCTAAAACATCAATTTGGGCACAGGATCACCAATATTATCGAAAAGGCACTAGAAGAGACAAAAGTCTGTTCCGTTTTCTTCTTGGATGCGACGCAGGCTTTCGACAAAGTATGGCACAAAGTGACTGATACAAAAGCTCCGTAATTGCCTGAACAGTATTGTACACTACTGAATTCGTACATATCAGAGAGATGCTTCAGAATCAAGCAGGAGGAAGTATACTTTGAATTGAAAGAAATCAAAGCTGGAGTCCCACAAGGGAGTGTTTTAGGACCAGTTTTATATCTGCTTTACACCAGAGACATCCCTGACTTGAGTCAAGACACCATTACCACATTTGCCGATGACACGGCAATTCTATAAATCGGAAATAATCACGAAGAAGCAATACAAGAACTACGGATTTCCTTAGACAAAATCTACAACGGGACAAATAAGTGGAGGATAAAGTTGAATGAAACCAAGTCCGTTCACATCGACTTCACAAATAAAAGGAAGCAACATATCCCTGTCAGAATAAATGATGTCCAGGTTCCGTATGAAGACACTGCAAAATATTTGGGCATCACCCTTGATGCAAGACTGCGATGGAAAGCACACATAAAAAGGAAAAGACAGGAACTTGGAATCAGGTATAAGAAAATGCGCTGGTTGCTTGGACGTGTCGCCAAGCTATCCATTCATAACAAGTTACTATTGTACAATCAAATTCTCAAGCCTGTGTGGAGTTATGGATTACAACTTTGGGGTTGCGCCAGCGAAAGCAGTATTTCGATAATTCAACGTTTCCAGAACAAGGTGCTAAGAAATATCGTTGATGCTCCTTGGTATGTCAAGAACAGTAACATCCACAAAGATCTGGAAATTGATACTGTCAAAAAAGACATTGCTAACTATGCTCGGAACCATGAAGAAAAGCTCCATCAACACGTGAACGTTGAGGCCCTCCAGCTCCTGGACTTCACGAACCAAGTGAGGCGACTCAAGACGACCAAGCCTCATGAGTTAGTGCAGTGAAGTGAGTTCACAAAAAAGCAGAATACAGTGCGGTAGTCTACATGATAAAATAGTGAATAAAGTAGCAATAAAGCTAATAGAAAAACTAAAGACTACTACTGAGGCTTTAGACTAAGAGACCACGTAGTAACTTAGGTTAGAAACAAGTCACTCATTGTTCAAATTGTGAACAGATTGTAACATCATAGTCACTTGTACAAGTGCTAATATATATAAAAATTCTTATCTACGAAAATATAACATAGAACTGTTAAATATCCAGGGATCTAAATCAGGTATTACCAACTATAACTTACACCCTTTAGTCGGTATTACGATTAAATTCTGGTTCTTATTATCGGACCTATCCTCTCTTCCCCCCTGTTTGATCTCGAAGGTGTATGTGGTGGCCATACGCAGGCCGTCAACTTCCGTTTCGAACGTCTGCAAATCATCGCCGACATCGATATCGTTCGGTCTTCCGCTGGGTTCTTTCACGGACTTGGTGCGACATCTTTGAGCGCCCCACGATTGAAGTTCACAGTATTTGACCTGGAAACCGTTCGGTGGGATTGCGGGTGAGTTCCAGTAGAGCCGAACTTTCCTATAATCGGGTTCGCCGACGAGGTTCTTTATATCTGGAAGAGGATTTAAAAGAAAATATTGGTGATTTCAATGTGGATGACATTACCCTCTTAACGCACCATTTAAAAACTGAAAAGCGGTCTTTTTCCCACTAATTTTTTTATTCTCTATTTTCTTAAAATTCAAAAGAACATTAACAAATCTTAGAATACAAAAAAAGTTGTTTTATGCAAAAATGACTAACGTAACCTAACCTACTTCGCTCAACCGAGTTAACTCACGCTTCACCATGGAGGTCGAATTGGATAGTTGCCTTTTATTCCTAGATGTTCTTGTATATCGTCGTCCTGATGGTGTACTAGGACATTACATGTACTGAAAACCCACGCACACGGAGAGATATCTCAATGGCCTCTCACACCATCATCTAGCTTAAAAGCGCGGTGTTATCAATTCTCTTATTCAAAGGGCCATTTCTATACCTGAATCCAATCCGCTTCTTCAAGAATTGAACCACATCACCGAAACTCTGATCCGCAATATTATACTATTAACCGCTATACTAACCTCTCTCCGTAGTAACCAACCTCATCTAACCCTAATTTCCGTAAGCAAGCGTATCAACCTTATTCATTCAAGGTGTCACCGAGGTGCATCAGCAAGATTGTATTCAGGAGCAACATCCTCCATCATCTTCAAATCCCATTCCAAATTCTCAGACTACTTTTCCATCAAAGACCGCAATCATCTGGAAGCCCCTGGTATCTATTAGATTCCATGTTCGCGCGGTAGTGTGAAACAAAGCGATCTGTCAGCACTCGTATTACTGACCACAAGCGTTGTACGTGGTTGTTGCATGTAGCCGGGTCCGCGCTGGCTGAGCAGATTGGAAACTGGCCACCAAATCCAATTTAACTCTACGCGCATCTTGTCTCGCAACCCTCACTGTTATAATAGAAAAACCCGCGAATCTATAGAGATCTTCAAACATCCCGCCAATTTAAATCGCCAAGATGGATACCCATTACGTCATATGTGGAAATCATAACTAATTAAAGCTAGTAACCCCCACGTATCATTTATCCGTAACATTTCCGCTCCATTGACCCAAAGCCTATATAAACCCCTACGGAATAATTAGAGAAAAGACCAAAGAGAAAATCGGAAGCAACGAAGTAATTTGACAGCTGACAATTAATAGCATGACTTTTTATCTTGTGTAAGTTGACTTCGAGCAATAGCCAGTACTAAATCTAGAAAATATTTCTTTATTTTATCTAACGCTGTATTCACATAGTAAAAAAAAAAGTCATTTCCTTCGTTAAAATAGGAAATCAAAGGCGCTGCTTTTAACTTTAAACCATTAAAATCAATTTAGACGAGTAATGTTCGAGGTTAAACGACCTCATACCAACCAGGAGACTATCCATTACATCGCGTACGCAACTATCAACTCGTTCTGGTGAATTAAACACAGATTCGCAACGTTTTCCAGTCGTAAATGGTTCTGGTCGCAGCGAAATTGAAGTGAAACGCTTCTGAAACACTTCTGTACGTATATAGGATATTAGGACAGCGCAATTAAAAGCATAAGTTTATTGTTTAAGGCTAGATGCTTGCGCTTGATGAATTGGGTATGGTTGCTATTACGGTAATTGCTAGCAAAAGGTTCGTATCTAGACTAAATCGAAGGAAATGAAACTTGATTTTAAGTGCCGTGACGGAACATTATACATGGTCCGCCAGAATGAAATATACATTCTAAATTGAGTTGTTTTTATTAATTGCCAAATTTTTATTGAAAAATCAAACAAAAGGTTCATGAGGAAACACGGAAATTTTATTCCTTGAACATTGGCTGGCACTCTTGAAGCCTAGTACGAAAGTTTTGCTTCACGCGGCCCAACATTTCGATTGGCATTATGTTTTTTTTTTAGTTTGCGGTCGATTAAAAACACTTTTGACTTTAAGTAGCCCCATAAAAGGAAATCGCAAACTAAGAGATTCGGTGACCGTGACGGCCAGTTGAGATCCACGAAATATTTGACCAACGCTCCATAATCACAGCTAAATTGACATTTCTCGCAAACGCTTTGACAACTGTCTTAAATTTCCATTCATTGCAAAAGCACGGCGACTTGATTTGAATGTATATCCTATTATATTAGGAAATGAATTGATTTCGAAAATGGATACTTTATTCTGTCGGACGTATATTCTAATAAGAAATTAAAGAATTAAATGAATTATCTCAGGGTTAACGTTTTTGAAAAATGATTACGCCTCGTGGGATCTAACTTATTTACTTTTTGCTAATTGAAAAAGATAAGAAAATGAAACAATTTTTATCATTCTAAAGAGACAGTAAGTTTTATTGTTTAGAATTTATAATAATTATATTTCTTTTAAAACAGAGTATGAATTTCAGACAAGAACCTATCGTAATTGTTTTTGAAATTTTAAATTTTGACATTAAATTAATTAAATTGAATTTTCCTTTCTGATTTTATTATCTGGCCAAATAATTTTAATTTCGGTACCTGCGCACTGTTGTAGAGTGGCAGTTCTTCGGTGTCCGATCTTGATATTCTTGGACTCCTAACAGCTCCTGATTTACCATCTCCCTCTTCGGATCTTGCTCCGTCGATTACAATTTTGATGTTAACTGCCGAAATGGATTTATTTGTTGATGTTCTCCAGTTTTTATATAGATAGTTTCATATTTACTTGAAATATGAATGAAATTATCGATGGATTTTGAAAATTACTTGTCGAAAAATTGTTTATACTGTCTCCATTTGTTTTTATCATTCAGAACCCCAGCTTATTATCTGAATTAGTAAAACTCGACTTTTTGAATTCATTAAATTCCTTCCGCCCCCTTCTTGGTGACGATGTTAAAATTTTGCAAGTACGGCAGGGTCAGGTACGGTACATTGAAAGTGGTTACCATGATAAAGATTTTTTAAATTCATAACTGCATATGAATAGCAATTTGCCTATCCAAATACGATAAAATCACATATTTTTGATTGAAAGAAATATAATCAGATTTTCTGATAGTAAAATTGGTTTGTAACTTTAATTGTTGCTTGCTGGACTCTTTTTTTAACGAAAATACTTTTTGTCCTCGTGTGTAGGACGAAGAAAAAACATCAAACTAGGGGAATATAGAGCGAAGAGGTCATCAACACTGCTTCGCCTCGTAATAATATGGAACTAAAAGTAGTTCAACTGTCAAATAAATAAATATCACAATATATATAGGGTTTGGTGATGGGAAAAATCGTTATTTTAAAATAACAGTTTCAACCGTTATCGTTATTTTGAAATAACGGTTGCAAAGTAACAGGTTTAGCGTTATTTCGTAGTCTACAGATCTACACGATAACGCATCGTGATTTCACATAGCACATGTGCAACTGCTAATCTTGCAGCACGCTAAAATTTAAATTCAGAAGTTTTTTGTAATATAAATATTTTATTGCGCTTTTTTGCAGATAAATCATAAATTGGTTAATTGATTAAAATAAAGTGATAAACTGTTCACTGTTGTACTATCAGATTCACTGCAATCATTGTTACAGCAGCGTTTAATTTCCACCATTTTGACTGATCCTACTGTTATTTTTCTTATATTTAATCTTAGTTAATCTTCGAAATGCGAGAACATCTATGTGCTTAAAATAAATATAACGGTTTTATTTTTAGTTTTTATAAGCAAATTTTGTATATAACATTGGTCTTTTATTTTATATTTGATAATTCCAATACATACAATTATTTAGAAAATATGTCCATAATAAACGACCGACTCGATGTCGGCTACCGCCGTAATAACCGTTCGAGAGGATATTTATGTAGGTACGTGATCAGGATAAGTTATTTTTCTAGGGAAGTTGTAACTATTATCTGTAATAAACAGCGGCTTCGATCAGACAGTCGTAGCGCCACACAGTTGAGTGCGCCGCAACGGCGGTCGATGATATGTTCACAAGAGTCCCAAAGCAACCGTGCTAAATCTGTTATTTTCCCAGCGAGATAACAGTTGCAACCGTTATTGGGTCTATAACGGTTATAAAATAACAGAAAGTTAAATAACGACCCATCCCTAATAGGGTTTATTCATAAAAAAGTAATTTTTTTTTAAACTCGACCGATGAGCAAACCTAAGTATAATTACATTCGCGTCAAGCAGGTTAATTTAGTACGGATGAAAGAGACCATTCTGCAAATTTACTTAGGTCTCATACATATTGGTGAAATTCTTTTCACCAGCAAGAGTTCGGATAAATTTTAACAACCTACTTTCTTAAATATTACTTTTTGGTAACTAGTAAAGTACATAGACGAAACATAACAGTGGCAGCAATAAATGCGACCTGATGTCAATGACACGCTGCTTTTACTATTTCCTTCTGTTTTTTTTTCTGTTTTTTTTTTTCTCGCTACATGAGCAACAACACAACACTGTGTGACGAACGCACGCAAATGTTCTAAAAGAAATAAAAAAAAGAGTACTTTTGCAGGTTTTCTGCAAGCGAAGTTAGATGTTTATGTAAATATACGTAAGTACATCCATAAATACATCCACTAACGCAGAATAGCTGCTACCTACACGAACAGGTTTCTGTGAAATTATCGCTGGTGTCTTGGCGTGCTTGCGAAAATTGACATTCATACGTTTTGTATACAAGTTATCCTGGTGCAAAGAGTTTTATTCAGAATATTTATTTGAATAAATGAATTCATTCATAATTAAAAAGCGAAAAACGGTGTGATCTATAATCTACTTTTGTTAGATACTAATAAGAAAAAATATGTACGTACAAGGAATGTCCGATATTAAAAGTACAAGCCAAAATTACACTAACATTTATAATTAAAGAAAATACTTGAGGAGCTTTTTTACAAAACGCAACAAGTCACGCAAGGTACTTTTGGAGAAAACCAGAAAAGTTTGTGACGACGTTATCCTATATCCAACTAACCTACTTTTTTCTCATGAAAAACACTTTATCTCGGAGAATTTCCAGAAGGAGCCTTGGACATGTTTCATTTTGAAGAAAAAGTTCTGCAATTTTAAGACTGCGCGCCTCAATTCAACACAATTACTCTTTCAATTATCCACATTGAAATTACTGTTTTGAATCAAAAGAAATATTTCCTTACCGTTTTTTTTTCCGCTTAAAAGAAGTATATACTTCTAATGAAATAATTGCATTTCTTGTTTAAGACATTTGTTAACTTGATTCAAGAACATCTTGCAGAAAATTTGAAGAAAGTGATTCTTAGTATAAGTAAATGGCCATTATAACACAAAACAATATTTTCTTAAGGATAGTAAAGTTTTCTTAAATCAAGGAAGCGTTTAGGTATTGTTAATAAATCAATAGTTTCATTTTCTTCAAATAAAACATTTATTGGGGGCTCATAAACCCAGTTTTCATCTTCAGTAATGATAAAGATTTCGCTTCCTGGCGGTATCGGGTGAGATGTTGAAGTGAAGCACTCATTCGATTTTCTGTTCCTCGGAGAGCATTTTCGCCACCCAGCCGAAACTTTGCGAAAGTTTAGGTCGCATATGATTTCATGAGTCGTTTTAACAACATGAACGACTCTTAGAAATGCCAGTCATTTCGCCAATATTATGAACTTTCGACAATTGTGCAGTTATCCGTGTGTCAGGGCCTTTGTCAGCTACTTTTCTTTCACAGATGATCATTCAACTCCATTTGTCATTGTGATTTTCATTGCAAAAAATAAACATGAGTTTCTAGGAATTATGATTTTGATGTGATTTAACCCGTTTTACTCGATGGATATTTCTTTAGATTGTGGCTTAACACTTTAGGTATATTTTTAGCAAGGAACAAATACTAAAGAATTAGGTATATTTTTAGCAAGGAACAAATACTAAAGAATCAGGTATATTGTGAATAGTTTTATTAAAGTTAAAACATAAGATAGTAATAGTCCTGTAAGTTATTAATTGTTGCCTCCATTTTCTCTCTGACTGTGTTCCAGATTATTGTAAAATAGCTGAAAAACTTTGGGAACCCATTTGAGTAAACCCTGTTAGTGTATTTTAGGGTACTTATTCCCTTGAATGGTACCGGTGGCAAATTCTGAGGAATATTCATTATAGCAGGGCGGTTTTTATTAAGATCTATTTCCCTGAATTCGTCATTAAATGATATCTTGAAGTATAAAATACATTGATTCTGGGCTTTAACTGCACAACGTTTGAGATTAAAAATTATTGATTGGTGCTATCCTTTTTTCTTATCATAAATGGAGCAATGGGACCTTCGTAAAGATTTTTTATATTTTTAAAATCTTCTTTCTCCATAGAAATGACAGTAAACGGATTTTTTCTGCTGCAAATTCTGACCAACTGTTGCCAGTCCCAGGGTACCATAATTTTAAATTGTGTTTGCTTTTCCCATTCCCTTTCAATTAAGGAATGGTCTGAATCGGCCTCTAGATGCGTATGTCCTCTGACCAAAAATTTGTGGTCTACTTCTTCTTGTTGCGGATATTTATTTAGAATCATGAAGTAACACATAATCATACCATAGTTTCGATTCTGAGACGGGCAATTGTCAGACCAAATAATTAGGTGTTTTAAGGTAGGTGGCAATGTAATCGAATCAATCCATTTAAGCAGGTAGGATGCTATTTCATTAACACCTCTACCTGCTATAAATTCATCAAACATACAACAATAAGTTTTCTTATCTGTTGCGTCATGTATTGTATAATTAAGTGTCCAATGCTTTAATGAGTAAAAACTTTGAGCATTTGTCAGCACGGGTGTGGGCAGGCACTTTTCCAAGTCGACCATCAACACTTTTTGAGTTGGATTTTTCACAGATTTTTCCTTATCTTCTCTTTTAAGTTGGTATCGATGTGCAGCATCATCTAAATGCAAATTATATTCTTCCTGAATTTTTCGAATTTCTTCATCTGTATTTGCATCTCTTAGTATCTATGCATGTATGGCTTTTTGAAAGCGTAGTTGAATTCGCTATTAAAAATTTCGCTATAGAGCCACAGGTTTGCAATTTCATCGGTGGGTAAATTCTGCTCTTGACAGTCTTCAACATATAATTGATGCATTTTAGTTATGCTGAGGCTGCTATCTAAGTATTTCTTTGATGAGTCACCTCGTCTATAATGGGACTCCACCGTTGGAAATCTTAAAATGTGATCTCGAACTTTCTGACGGAGTTCATTACTTATCTTATTTGGAGGAGTTTTTTTCCCCTCAAATCTTCAGAGATCATCCCTTCTTCGGAATGCCTTTTTGATAATGCAGTCTCTGCAAATGTTTGAGAAATGCTTAATGTATTAAGACAGAATAGTTTGCATACTCTTACTGTTCCTACGCTTTTCCCCTGTCCGTTGACGCCGTCTTTGAACCGGTTCTATTTTTACACAAGAGGCCACAAACTGCCTCTTCATATTATTGTCGTTCTTTTCTGATCAAAACTGCTTGAAAATTCTCTCGCGATCTTCGTTTGAAAAACTGTGAGAACATTTTCGTTTACATGTGTCTTTGCAAACATTTTTTATCATTTTTCGAGGAATAGTTTTTTTCTTTTTTGAAATATATAGTTCTCCTGCAGCTCTTTTACATTTTCTCACATTGCAGATCCATGTGGCTGGCTTCCGCTGCCTTTTTCTAGATTTTCTTTCCGCTTCATTATTTTATGCACTATGCACCTATGCACTTAACATTGTTTTCCTTACCGTAATTATATTGCAAAATAATGTTAAGTGCCTTTAACTTCATATACCCCTGTAGGTATGCTGGACTTGACGTTGTTTACCGCTGTCTATTAGAGAATCTGTGAACCTAAAGACTTAACTTGAGATCACATAGTGAAGATTGGATCGCTAGATGTTGGACGTTGCTGTTAACTCAATTAAAAAAAAAAATGTGATTTAACATACTTTACCTCTGAGGCACTGATATACAGGGTGTTTATTAAACATACGGAAAAAATCCAAGGGGTTATTCCATGAACTATTCTAAGAATATTTTGTCCTTTGATGATTTTTGAAAAGCCCCTTTGTTTCGAAAATACAGGGCGAGAAAAATTTTCGACAAAACCAACATTTTATTACCAAAAATTACATTTAAAGTTTCTTAATCTACAAGAACTGTTGAAAATGACTACCTCCAGCTAGGATGCAAGAAACCAATCTCCTCCTCATTGACTGCCGAACTCTTTCAAAAACACCAGGCTCGTTTCTTATTGAGTTACACCCAGCAATTATCCGATTTCTTAAATCTTCCACATTTTCCACTGGAGTAGAATAAACTAATGACTAGATGGCCCCATAGGAAATAATCCAGGAGGTTTAAGTCGGGGGATCGAGCAGGCCATAAGTGAGGTCCACCTCGACCAATACAACGATCTCCGTATGTTGCTGTTAAAAACTGACGAGCAACCACACTAAAATGCGCTGGTGCACCATCGTGCATAAATCACATTGCATTTCTTGTTGCCAGTGGTACATCCTCCAGAAACAGAGCTAGCGTTTGTTTCAAAAAGTTTCGATACACCTCGCTGGTAAGTCTTCCTGGTAGAAATACCGGTCCAATTAGCCAGTCACCCACAATTCCTAACCAAACGTTCAACGAGAACTGATGTTGAAAACGATCTTCAAGTACTTCCTGTGGATTTTCTTCGGCCCACACATGGTTATTGTGAAAATTAGTTATTGCATTTCTTGAGAAATTCGCTTCATCGGTAAAAAGAATCAGTGTCAGTAGTTGAGGGATTTGAACCAATGTGTGCAAAAGTCACTGATAGAATGCAATCCGTAAAGGAAAATCAGCAGGATGAAATGCCTGAACGCGTTATATGTGGTATGGGTACAACAAATACTCCCTAAGAATTTTCCAAACAGTCCCATTACTTACATTCAAAGTATTTGCAATTTTTCGAGTAGAAGTAGCTGGATCTTCTTCTATCATGTCCAGCATATTCTCTTCTAATTTTACCGTTCTTACTGCCATTGGCCTTCCTGGTCCTCCACTTCGTTTCAATGTGCCTATTTCATGAAGACGTTGATGAATACTTTGGAAGGTTTTTCTGTCAAGAACATTACGGTCAGAAATCGTTCAATGTACAACCGTCTAGCTTCTAATGAATTGCCATCAGCAAGTCCATAAATGAAATGCATGTCTCGGCGTTCGTATAGCGATTCATGATAGTGGGCTTCACTAACAAAAGTTTAAGTATTAAAAGACAGAAAATACACGGCAATTAGTCTCAACAAATTTGACACATACAAAATGATCAATCACGAAACGTATTCAAATGAAATCCACGTTTTAACTGATTTACTTTTCTATGTCTGCACTTGCCTATTGTTAGTGGGTAAAACAGCCGTTCTTTGTAATCGGAATGTTGTTAAAAGATAACAACGCGTTTTTACAGTTTTTTATACTCGGTAAGTTCAGTGTTGTACGCCATATTTTTATTTCGGCTACATTAATAATTTCAGAAATATCAAAATTGGTTTTGTCGAAAATTTTTCTCGCCCTGTATCTTCGAAACAATGAGGCTTTTCAAAAATCAGAAAAGTACAAAATATTCTTAGAATAGTTCATAGAATAACCCCTTGAATTGTTGCCGTATGTTTAATAAACATCCTGTATATATCTTAGTTACCCGACCTCCAATTTTGTACCTTGAAAACGGTAGGCAACATATTATGCACACACGAAGCTGATCGATTCACATTTAATTGTTGATACAGTTGTACATGTATTGGCAACACTGCTTTCTGGATTGCTGACTTTAATAAACATAATTGCGGAGTTTAAATGTATTAATCTATTGCAATAATGTAGGGAACTGAAATTTAACAAAAAACAAACTTAAAATAAGCAACCCTTGTTTTTAAACCAAAAAGAATTTAATTATATATTTTATATATTTTTCTTTCCGTTTATTTCGAGGTGGTTTCAATCCTATTCAATTCGAACTATCCAGACTCCTCTCAATTTTACTATAATTATAGCTTACGAAATCGATAGAACTGACGGACCCTCCAATACATAACTACAAACATAAAAATCTACAGCCTTGATTTCAATTAAAATTATTTCTTTTAGAGAATAATTTTATTCACTTAATGAATTTTTCAAGTGATTTACTTCTAATTTCTAGTATTCTTTTAGATTTCTATCTCTAACTTTAATTATTATAGTGTAATTTCGTGTCTATTTTGTTTGTCTCTTCATAGTTATATATTTTGTTGATTTGTTAAACACACTGCCTCTATCTATCAAAAAACAGGAGAAATCAACGCTATTTTTTGTAATTTTCAACTACGTAAAACGAACTGCAGTTCCAACTATAATTATACCAATTTAGATGAAATCTACATTAATTGTACAAGACGAATTTTATAATTTAAACAACAGTGTTTTTCTCTGCAGTAATTCACTGCCCCCAAAAACCATACAGTTCGGTAACGGTATCTAATTGTAAGTAACCGAATATGGAAATTATGCCATCCGGAAGAGTACACAACATTTCTTCGTCAGATGCAAACGTAACTTTTGCAATTAATGCCAAAGTTTCATCCTGCCAGTCGGAAATATAGTCGTTACCTCAATTAACATCGATAGTTTGGACATATGGTTATTTAAAAGAGCGTTACATCTTGAAATTACTACAAGTTTTTAGTGAATCGAAGAGTAACTAGGAGAAAATTACACTAGGTCATAAAGTTAACGCACTATTTTTCGGTTCTATTTTTGTTACCAACAAATTATTTTAAGTACTATCAATTTTATATACACTATAACGTATCGATTTATAAAGCGAAGTTTTTGCGTGATGCTCGTGCATTAAACACTAAATTATTCACAGTATTTGAACAACAATGGAGCGTGTTGCACGAAGATGAAATCTGACACGAAATGAATAAATGTATAGTTTCTGACATTATGTTCTGAAGGATTTATGAATTGTAAATTTAGTAGAAGATTTGGTGCAGCTCAGATCTGTATTTCCATCTCCAAAAGTTAACCTTACTATGGAACGACACAGATTATTCAATCGGAGACAACAATCAGAAGAAGACATTGATAGCTATGCAACAAATTTAAAAAAATATTAGCCTTACATGTGAATTTGGTAATAAGAGGGACAGTATTGTTAAGGGTACTTGTAGTTGGAACCTATCAAAGAAAAACCGACTATTAACGGAGAATCCTAACACGTTGGACAAAGCTATTCAACTAGCAAAATCTTATGAAATGTCAAAAGCCCAGGCCAACTCCTTGGCTGCTGTTCGGAAAACCAGTCATCGGCAGATGTCTTACAAGTATCCAAGACAGAATATTATCAAGCCAGGTAAACCAACTCCTACACAATCATCCTGTATGAGATGTGGACAAATACATAGATTTGTCTGTCCTGCAAAAGGTAAAATTTGTTCGAAATGTAAGAAGCCCAATCATTTTGCCAGTTACTGTAGAACAAAAATTAATGTAAGTAATATAGATTTAGGTAATGATATCAGTAATGTACAAGTTGAAACGAATAACTTATTTATAGGATCGGTAGTATAAATAATTCTTGGTGTATAAACATTATTATAAATAATGTCATTGTTAATTGTCTTATAGATTCAGGAGCACAAACAAATGTTTTATCCTCAAATACGTTTAGTAAATTAGACTTTTCACGTAGGAAAATTAAAAACTCTAATGTAAAAATTACTATATTTACAGGTGAAGCAATTAATAGAATTGGTGAATTTCAGTTAGAATGTATTTATATCAAATTAATATAATAATGAATCATACCAAATTAAATCATACATGTAATTTCCAAAGCGACCTTAACCGTAACATTAGCAATTCTTATAACGTTCTATTTTACAAGCACTCGGTATAAAGTTTTTGGGAAAACTGTGTCTCTTTTTCATCATGTATGTTTGTACCATATACGTGTGTAGCTTTTTGGTGTTAGGTATATCCTTCCTGCGATTTTAAGAACACTAAGTTAGATTTAAATTTTAGTTTATTTCACATTGTTCGACTTAAAAATATACAATACTGATCTCTAAATAACCAATTGACCGTATTATAACTAGATTCCGATTTATTATGTATTGTAATGCTATAAACGAGGAGAAAAAATGATTTATCGAGATTAATTAATTGATTATACGGTCTCTATTCCGACCATTTTACGTTTTAAAAGAACTAAATTAAATTAAAAATGTACAGAAGACAAGTTATTTAGCCGTTCCCCCAATATCATTGTTGACTGGACTAAATAATATAATAATAATCTCCTCACACCTCCGCCACCTAGGTAGTAGGCAATAAAAGGATTGGAGACACCGAAAAAGAACACAGAGGGAGTTTGGTGTTAAACGGGTGGACAGAGGTAGTTGGCTGAATGCACTATACGCGGCGCTAATGCTTTCGATGTTGTAAATTGTAACATTACAGCATGTCCTATTAAGATGTGTGTATTTGTTGTTTTATATATATTACATGGTCTTATTTTAATTGTTCTATTGGTAAGAAACTTTATTGAATTAAGTGTTTTTTAATTGTAAAATTTGTAAATTTTATAGCTTAATAAAGACAAAAGTTAAATTAAAAAAAAAGGAAATAAATAAATTAAACTAAAAGTGTTCAGGAATTTTTGGCCGTTTTATTCTTTAATTGATTTCATTTAGAAAAAGTCAACTTTGTATTATACTTCCGTTGTTATAGTTTCAACAAAGAAATTGCAACAACCGAGAGATAAATTAAAAAAAAAAACAACAATATCACCTTGTAGCTTCGATACCGATTGTAGTGGCCATGATTAGATGGATCTATAATTATTTTCTTGAAAAAAGAGGCTGGGACACCCTTACCAGAGTTTTAATTCCTTTAAACCTGTTATACAAAGTGTTTAGTAAATCTACGGCAAAAATTCCAGGAGCGATTTCTTGGGTTATTTTATGAAAAATTACTTCTTTGACGATTTTTCAAAAGTCGCATGGTTTTGAAGATGTAAATTTATAAGATCAAGAAATACAATATATTTATTACATGAATATTACATGCAAACTTTTAATCTACAACCACTGCTGATCTACCATCAGCAACTATGTACGAATACAATCTTCTTCTCAATGACTGGTGGACTCTTTCGAAAACATCAGGTGTTTTTTATTGCATTACATCCACCGTCCATCCAATTCTTTAAGTCATCTTTACTTCCCGCTGAAGTTTTATAAACTAATAATTTCAAATAGCTCCACAGGAAAAAAATCTATGGTATTTTAGTTCGGAAATTGAACAGGGAAAATTTTGAATCACATACGATTCGCAGATGACACTGTTATTTTTGCAGACAGCATTGAATCACTACAACATCTAGTAAACAGAACAAACGAGTACAGCATTAGGCAGGGTCTAAAAATAAATGTGAAAAAAACTAGGTTTATGATTATCACAAAGAAACAACATAAGAGGAAACTTAACGATAGCAGGAACGCAATTGGACAAGATTAACAACTATAAATACCTAGGATCCTGGATAGATGAGAGCAACGACCAAAGTAAAGAAATAAGGGTGCGAATTGAAACAGCGAGACAATCATTTGTAAAAATTGAAAAGATGTTCACTAACCGGGACCCTTCTGTGGAGCAGAGATTAAAAGCCTTGAGGTGTTTGTGTTCTCTACTTATTGTATGAGATGGAAAGCTGGACACTGAAAGCGGAACATATAATGAAGTTGAAAGCATTCGAAATGTGGTGTTAGAGACGAACTTAAAAGATTCAGTGGATTCAACCAGTTACAAATACCGAAGTGCTAAGACGTATAAAAAAAGGACCACGAAATCATAAAGAACGTTAATGGACTATTTAGGCCATATTACCAAAGGTGAGAAGTATGAAATACTTAGACTCATCATACAGGGAAAGATCAAAGGTAAAAGAAGCATTGGAAGCAAAAGGATTTCCTGGCTGAGAAACCCTAGAGAATGGTATAATTGCAGCTCAATAGACCTTTTCCGAGCGGCGGTCAGTAAGATACGAATAATTACGATGAGAACAAACCTCCGTTAGGAGAAGGAGAAGAAGAAGATGAGGTCCGCTTCAACCAATCCAACGATATTGATATGTTGCATTTCGAACCTCACGAGCAACCACGCTAATGTAAGATGCGCTGATGGTCCATCGTCACATTCCTCGTTGCCAGTGTCATACCCACTACCAATTGAGCTGGCGTATGCTCCAAAAAAATTTCGATGTGCCTCGCTGGTAGGTCTTCCTGGCAGAAAGACCGGTTCAATTAGCCAATCACTCAAGATTCCAACTTAAACATATAGGTTCTCTTCGGCCCGTATATGATTATTGTGGAAATTCATTATTGTATTGTTTGAGAATTTTACCTCATAAGTAAACAGAATCAGCATTAATAGTTGAGGGATTTGAGCCAATGTTTGCAGAAGTTATTGATAAAATGTAATTCGTGTGGGGGAAAATTGCCAGGGAGAAGTTCTTGACCGCATTGAATGTGGTATGCGTATAACAATTGCAACCTCAATATTTTCCTCACAGTCCAATTACTTGCAAAGCATTTGCAATTATTCTGGTCGAAGTACATGGATCTTCCTTTACCATGTTAAGCGCATTTTCTTCCGTTTCTACTGTTCTTACTGATATGGGCCTTCCTAGCCCACTATTGCGTCTAATTGAGCCTGTCTCGTGAAGACGAAGTACTGTCAAAAGTTTTGCTTTTCAGAAAATGACGGTTTGGCAATTCGTTCACTGTACAACAGTTTAGCATTTAAAGCATTTTCGTTGGGATATAGAATAAATGTCTGTCATCTCGATGTTCTACGATGAGGACTTCACCTATAAAAGCTTAAGAATTGGCAAAGTTTGGAAATGACAAGTCATGAGGACATCAATGTGTGAAATCAAACGATAACAGTGTATTATTATATATACGGAAAATATTGCATTTCTTGAAAATCAAAGATATAATTTTTCATAAGATAACCCAATTTATTCCTTCCAATGTTTACCAAGCACCCTATATCAAAAAGAAAAAAAAGGAAAAAGAACAACGACGTCATTGTAAAGCAAATTAGAAGCACGTTAAACAATTTACGTCAAATATGAAAAGAACTTGTTTCAAATCAGTTTCAATCAACGCTAGGAATAATTATTTTATTATACTAACATGTACCATTTCCTTCAAAACTATTAGAAGCAATTTTAATTCAGTAAAACGAAACAAAACAAATCGCAAATTATGTAATTACTACGCAATTATTGGTAGGTAAGAAGGTGATCTCACAGCCGCGCTCACATCATCGCATCAACGAAATAGGTTAAACGAGTTTTTTTATAATGCAAGCATAAAAGCGATTACGAACAATTGAAATTGGCATCGTCAATATGCGAAGTATAAACAGAATAATCTTATTGTTTGGAGAATAAAAGTAAGGTGTTACAATATAAATTACCTGCGTTGACATCACTTCTCGCTAGATTCGTATAAACCAATAACAGTAACGACGTGAAGATGAAAGAGAGAAACATTTCACACACGCTCAAAGTTTATTTTCTTTTAATCGAGAGCACGTTTGTGTTATACTACAAATATCGATTGTATTTAATTCATCTTCCCTCTTCGATATTTTAATTTGGAATCTTGGAGACGAATAACATTCGGTCCAATATCAAAAATATACTCGATTTGTTTAGCAATTTAGAATTTTCAACCTATCCGATCGAATATTTGGAATCAGGACGGCCTACTAGAATACCGGCTAACACGTTAACTGGTCTACAGCGTCCTGTAGTCGACTAAAGTTACTGTCGTTGACTACCACGATCCCGGTCGCGGTTATATTCTTGTGTGTGTATGTAACTGGTGTGGTGCGTTTTGTACGTATGCCGGAGGACCTGCCCGATGCAACAAACAACAACGGGGGATTCGCTAAGGTGGGGTCGACGATCTTCTTTCGCGTCAGCTGTCCTGCAATATACGACTTCTTCTTCTGTTTCGTATTCGTTGTGTATTTCGTTTTCGTGGTCTTCTTCACCTTCTCTTCTTGCCCGTATGCGTTTTTCATCTACGGGTGGAGAATTCTGAGAAGACGCAAGGCTTGATGAAGATATTGTTAATTGGGGAACGTAAATCCAAAAAGACCCTAGAAAATATATTTTCTTGGCAAGGGAAAAGGAAATTGTTAATGTTATACTTACATCAAGTATACTTTCTTTTGAATTAAGAATCGTATCTCAAATTTTCTTTTCTTTTCTTTTCTTTGCAATTATTTAATGAAAGAACAACTCTAGTGTTGTCTTTAGGTTCCCTTTCACATAACAACGAAAACACACGTAATAGGTTATTAACAAATATATTAAACAAACATATATACGACACAATGTTGGACACTTATTATGATCTGTGTACTCTACCACTCCCTATTATTTCCCGCGCTTCTTCCCCACTTCGTTTATTGCAGGGTCGCCAACATTCGGCCATCCTAACGATTTTCGACCTCGAAAATCCCTGTAATATAATCGTCAAGGTACTTCGGTTTATTCTTACTCCTTCTTTTACTATCTTCTTCTTTCTTCTTGCTTCTGCACTTTTCATCGCCATCGTCCCGCTCTTCTATGGCTTCACCATTTTCAGCTTCCGCTTCCTCACCAATATTATGTGTGGTTGCTCGGTAAATGGTTGCCATACTATTAGGGGTATTTGCTGGAATTCATCTGGTATCACTAAAATGTCAGTTTCAGCCGTAGCCTGATCAATAGTCATCGTGACATGGAACATCCCTAATGGCTTTACAGAGCCTGATCCGAACCCTTTTATGCATAATGGGGTCTCTAAGTGTGCATATTTGAACCCAGACTCGTCAGCGATACTCTTCTTCATCATACAGCACTGGCTTCCCAAATCTATATAGGCTTGGAACGTCTTACCTTCGATCGTGGCTTCCTGGAAATACTTCAGATTTCCTTCATTTGTTCCTTGACTTGAGTTCAAATTAACAGACCGAGTCTGATCTCTATTCTGGTTCATCATACTTCCACCTTGTCGGCTTGATTCCGGTGTCACTCTGGTCCTATCAGGTGTAGTATTAGGCCTCACCTCTCCGTTTCTGCAGTACTTAGCCACGTGGCCATATTTCCGACACTTGAAACATAATGGCTTATTGTCAGTAGGTCTACGTTCGGGTAATCGTACCTGTTGTTTTGGTTTTGATTCGTCATCATCGGTATTACCTCTTTCAACAGCATCTGAGTCGCTCGGTACAGTTTTCTTGTCATTCTTTCTGGTGTCTCTATTACGTTCAATTCTAGCCAAATGAATATATAATACTCCGTCAAGTCATGAAATAACTCGTCGGTGTTAGTATGGGTTCGACTCAGCATCGATGAACACATGTTACGGTCAAATAGTCCAATTAGAATTTGCTGCTTCATATCAGTAAAGTTCAAATTTAATTCCATGCAAAGTCGAACTTTTTTGTGGTAATATTGATTCAAAGGCTCACCTTTTTGCTGCGTCAACTCTGTCATCTTTTTCCACTTCTTTGGTAAACCCTCTGCCTTTAGAAATGTACGTTCGTAAGCAGTCACAAAATCGGAAAAGCAATAAATGTCTTTTTCTCTAGTGCACCACCATTGCCACGCACCTCCAGTGAGGTGCGATCTCGCAATCTCCAACGCAAATGAATCCGGCCACTTATGTATAATTAACATGCTTTTTATTTTCTCTATCCATTCTCTAGCATTACCACTACCATCGAATTTACTAATATTTTTCGTTAAATCCGGCATAACTTGATAATTATGACCACTATCGCTACTGTTTCTAATAAGCATTTGGGCTAGCACGTCGTCTCGCCGTCTCGTATCGTTAATTAACATTTCTACTAATTTACTTAATTCGTTTACCTTCTCTTCGCCACTGGTGCTCTCTATTTTCTCCGTATCGGGTACGCCGCTGGTCGCCATATCACTATTGTCATTTGTAATACCAATAATTTCTCGCATCTCGGTCACTGTATATTCATCTCCCGTCGCTTTATCTGCCATAGCTGCTGTCCACTACGCCCCTATACTTGTAGCTACTCAATTTAGCTTCTATAATAGCTTTCGCGTCAATAACCTCACTACGTGCCATCTTCGCCAATTTGCACTGTTTCAGTCGATGAGCTTTTCAATCCCACTTCTGAAATGTTGTCTTTAGGTTCCCTTTCACATAACAACGAAAACACACGTAATAGGTTATTAACAAATATATTAAACAAACATATATACGACACAATGTTGGACACTTATTATGATCTGTGTTCTCTACCACTCCCTATTATTTCCCGCGCTTCTTCCCCACTTCGTTTATTGCAGGGTCGCCAACACTAGCTTCTGTTTTTATAAACAATACAAGCAACTCATTTTGGTAAACTCTTAAACGATAGGAAAACTAATTCGTTATTGAAATTGCAGCTTCAAAAAGACGCAATTATTCAGTGGTATAAAACAATTAAACGATTAAATTTATAAAACATTTCCATATAAGAAAATAGAGATATTGAATAGTGTGTTGCTTCGGCTTTAGCTCCTATGACTTATGGCGAGTGGTCAGGTGACTGGACCTATCTCTGGATAGTTTTTACACTGTTTTCCTCAAGAAGGTTTAATCTGACTAGTGACACAAATGGTCAAGCGTAACACTCTTGGAAAACTGCTTAGGGCAGTTTGTGGAGGAAAGGAAGCACAAGTTGTGAAACTCTCCTGATACGGGTTGGTCTAAGCATATTACCTCTAATTCTGATTAAAGGGGACCTCTTTTCGTAATAGATAGCTCCCTATGCCATAATACCCATAGCAGATATTGTTAGGGATAAAACGATACCACCAACGTATCAATATATTTATTCCTCGAAAAAGTATCGAAATGGAAATACTAGCATTACTGAGTCATCCTTATCGATATCGACATTTTTACTTAATCATCAACTGCATGATCAAAAGCAACGCAGTGTAATGGAATAATCGATTTATACAATATGTACATCCTATATACGAAGATGGTATGAGAAGTACCCGTGTTTGGGGACCGAGGGCGGTTTGTGCCAAAATCTACATTACCGACTGTGAGTACTATTCATTAATCAACGTTTGGCAAAGTTTCGGAGAGACGCATAGAGTAGCTTTGTTTTGAGAACTATTGAAAGAGAACAAGTTTATGTATTTGTGAATTCATGGAGAAAGAGCAATACCGGTCAGTGTTTTGATTTCTTTCTTTGGACGGGAAAACGTGTGCAGAAATCAAAGAGTTGGACGCAGTTTATAAGGACCGTGCACCTTCGAAGACTACCATCAGATACTGGTTTAATGAGTTTAAGCGTGGTGGAACATCCGTCTTTGATGAGGAACCGACCAGATCGTCCTATTGAGGTGACTACAGACGATATGATCAATAATGTTCATGATACCGTGTTAGCAGTTCGCCGAGTGAAGATTAGAGAGATTGCTAATATGGTAAACGTCTCAATTAAACAAAAAATTGAGTATGGGAAAGCTATCGGCGAGATGGATGCCGCGTCTGCTGACGATTGATCAAAAACGGAATCGCGTGATAACTTCAAAACAATGTTTGGGCATGTTTTCTATCTCCTATAATACGGGTATTATTATTATTATTATTATTGGCCTCGACTGGAAATCATTAGCCACATACATAATTTCCTAGCCACCCGAACGGACACCAGGACAAACAGAACACACACTTCACACCTGGGGCCGATCAGGTGACTAACATATCAAACACAAAGACAGGTAGGCCACGGTAAAAGAGAAAACCCACACAGGAAAGACACGAAGGATCAATCTCTACATTTAGGCATTAAATACTGAACTTCTTTACATGGGTCCCCGTGGCGTAGTGGTTAACGCACTCACCCGGAAAGCGGGAGATGCGAGCTTCGACTCCTTGCCGTGGACATATTTTAATTTCTTTAATAAATTACGTCCGAAATTCCAAGGAAAATTATAGATTAGCGCTAAAATATATTTCTTTACACCACCTAGTGCTAAGCGATATAATCATGCCGTCTAGAAAGTAGCGACAGAAACCGGAGTGCAGATGCCCACCACCTCTCGAGCAGCTCATGGGCTGCTTAACGCAAGATGGCGTTGCCCTTGGGCGCTACGGTATTTGCACATGTAAATGATTCCTCAGGCTTACCATGTTGTATTAAAAATTGTATTGTTACTAGACAATTTTTTCATATAAGATTAACTAGAAAACCAAAATTTTTCATATTTAGAAACTTTTTCTCCATTATTATTTTAATACTTGTGTCTAATACAAATATTGATTCCATGCCGTCTATACGTGTCTCTGTAGATTCGTGGTATTTTCGCAGTATTGAATTTCACTTAAACATCTTTCACACTGCTTTACATTTTGATACAAACAAAACCTGGATTCATCAGAAAAGACGATTTGATTTGATTCCACAGTTTTATCGGACCCTGCAACACAAGCATATCCTGAATGGGACAAATCTTAACTGGACTCCTTTCCTTGTTTTTGTACAACAACCGCTGAAGAAATAATTAATTAATTTCTAGGTATCTCTGTTTTTAGACGTGATTTTCACCTTTTGGACGGTACTTTCACCTTTGTGCAGGACATGCAACCTGTATACGCGGTGTTATTACTGCTTCAAATGCACCACTACACGTTCGAACTCACCGACATGAACCGGTAGATACTTTTTTTGCTATTTTTCTGTTCTACGTAGTCTTTTTTCGCTCGTGTGCCTTGTTTTTATAACGTTGGCGCTATAAATAGCGTCTCGCGTAGGATTATATCTGTTGGATATCAAAAACGACAGGCAGAATCGAGGATAATCTCCATTTCCTTTAATATTGGCGCGACTAGCTTTATTTATAACCGAATTATATATGAAGTACGCTCGAGAAACATGTTTAAGAAGATCGTAGGTGAAGGAAGTAAACACATTAACAATTGAAATTATGGAAGACGCGCTAGTAATAAATGAAACCGGTATTTTGTAATTGCAGATTCAATTTTGTCGTAAAATTCATAAAATAGACAAATTTACAGAGCCTTCTATTTAAAAATAATATCTCTGACGTTATTACGGAAACAGTTATGTGTATATAGTGTAATAACTTCCATTTTCTACTGGTTATTATTTCCCTCTTACATTTTGACAGAAAAGAGCCTACACCCAATCAATCACTCTTCACATCTAACTGTACGCTTCTCATAATTGGCATTCCTTCAGAAGCGTTTGATACACGGTATTCACTTTCCCATTAAGTACACAACATAAATCTCTTCGGACATTCACGTAGGTATCTACATGTATACACATATGATCTTCTTAACGCATAAATACGTATCTAAACGCATGTATTTATTATTTATATGCGGATACATGGTTGGGCAGCATTCCGAAAGGCGTGGAAATGAGAAAGGTGGTTTCTATGATGCGCGAGAGAAGGAACGGACGATTCCGAAAAAGAACACGAAGAAGTCGGAGAAGAAATTCAAACGGGTAGGTATGTATGTACTTAATAATAATAATAACAGTTAACCGTGACGTGATAAAGTAAACGAAGCTATACAATCCGGCGAAATATTTCGTATTCATCGTCATGGCCTACTAGTTGCTGTGCATTCTGCGACGGTTGAAAAGCGATTAGTTGAAAGGTTATAGTTGAAAGTTCAAACTTTTCCAATGTATTTAACACCAACATTGAAATTACTTCGGCAGTGCATTGTTGTATTCGTCTGGAAGCTAGTAAAATTGAGGGTGACGGTCGATGTGGTTCCATTGTGCGTACCATTACATTAACCACAGAATGTTTTTTACGATCTGTTGTTTCGTCCACACATAACCACAGTTTTTTATCTTGCAACTCCGATTTAATTCTTTTCTCGACATGCTCACGAGCAGACGGCAAACTCTCTGTAATGTTCTCTCACTTGGTAACTTAAAGTCCGAATATTCATTCCAAAACGAGACGTATGCTTTCTTCCTTAGTAAATGAAATAGTAAATTACATGCAATAAAGGTAACACATAAATTAAATTTAAATTTGTCATAATCTCGCGTGGAATTTTTTTTTGAAACATGCCCTGCACTATTTACGTGCCGTAGACAATCACTTTTCGACCAACACATTAAATCTATTTTACACACTACACATTGAATTTTAGCGCCATCACACTTTAAATCAGGCATTTCTGCAATAAATTCTCTTATTGTGTCCAACTTTGGTCGTTTTCGCGACGTAGGAAACATTTTCAAAGCAAACGTAGAACTACGATATAGTATACGACAGCGTAGATGCATACACAACAGATCGGCTTTCGAGTCCCAGTTATACTGACGCTTATACCGAATTGTCCCGGCCGTGTTTATTTTGTGTAAACTTTTATGCGTCCGCCACTGGCTTTCAGCGCACTTTGCGTTGCTCTAGTCATGACTAAAATAAATTATTATTATTAATAAAAAAACTACACGAAGATATTCAAATGATGGTGCTCCAATAAAATATTAGCCACACTTGTAAAACTACAAAGTTTTCAATAAAAATGTTTATAAAAGCAAACAGCTTTTAAAATAACGCTGACTCAGCTTAGCGACAAGAATCCTTTGCATACCAAAACGAAAATGCTGATTTACATGTCTTGTCTAAGACCGTTTATTACCAACGGTGCCCTCTTTTAGTCCACGGTTAACAATTGCCGCTTATAAAAATAGAAGCAGGTCAGAACAAGATGTTCAGAAACATTATAGGAGCTCCTTAATTCACCGGAAATGATCGAATTAAAAATGATCTTAACATACCTAGCCGCATTGATTATGCCAAATAATTAGTCAAGAAGACATAGCAGCGAGTTGGTATCTTTACTAGCCAGAAGTTTTACAAGAGCCACAAGGTCTTCCACTTCCCAGGAACCGTGTTGTTCGAATAGCTGAAAGCTTCATCTTAAAAAGTAAATCCAGATTGTCTTTTCCGACACTTCGTGCTTTCCCCAAGTTTACCAATTGAACTCCTCTGCCCTAGGAATAAGCGTCACTAAGAAGTGATAAACGAGCTAATAGGTCTTGACCTAGCTTGAGTGAAAGACGTCATATCATAGAAATACTGGATCCTGCCAAATTTACCAGTCGCCCCTGTGGCATAGTCGACTTTAGATGATTTTTTATGTTTTAGTTCGCTGAATGAGCGCTCTGTAAGGGCGACAGTGGCAGAAATTGTTAATAGAATACGGAGGCAAACGCATTTGAAAAGTGTCTTTCCCGCTTGTATCTTTTCAAGACTCAGTTGGCCCACTCCAAAATTTGCTTGATGAACGGATGGCAAATAGCTTATCTCCATTACAAGATCTTTACTAACATCCGCGGGATATTGATCTCCCAATAATTTTGATTTTTCCTGTAGTTTATCTTGAGGAATTGATAGGTAATCCAGAGGAAGCTGAACTTTTTAGAAATGTTCACTGTAGCATTGAAATGAACGGCCAGTACATCCATGATATTATCTAACATTAAGTGGAAGACAGACTCTCTGAAATATGCTTCCTCGGGGGATTTATCCATTTCATCCTATTTTGACAAATCCGCTTTTTAAAAAATTTTTCCTTCATGAGCCCCATGGACTTGAGTTCCATGGGCCCCAGAACAATGTACCGACTGCACCCCCCCCCCCCCTCTCCTTAGGTCTGGATACACACTAAAAATGACTACCTATGCAGAATGTGATGTGAACGTAGGATATGTGTTAGAAACTGAATTTGACTGGCATGGGTTAAGTTAGCTTCTGCAAATAAGCACATATACAATCATACATAACTTATGTCTAACTCCTACTGATTATTTGCTTGCTCATTGATGACGTGGTTAATTTAATAATTCTTAACTTACTTTTTGAATTTAAGTTTATGTACTTGTAATTTATTTATCACGGTGGTCACGTACAATACAAAAGCATGCGTAGAACGTACCCATGGACTGTTCTACACAAGTTACATCTGCGCATATACCTCATTAACAAAATTACTCAATTTTCTGTTTTCTTCTATAAGAGGTGACATTTACCATCAATTAAACTTAACTATTAAAGGAGTAAAATTGATTACTCTTTTTAGAGTGTATAAAGGTCAAAGAATGAAGCTTTTGATAAAAGGTTTTACTTTGACAGGTATCCGCAATGACAAAACTAAATGCACCGGTTTTAGGATTTTATTTCGATTTCTCTCTAGGGAATATGTTTTCTTAATTTATTTGTGAAATTATTTATTACTTTTGTTAATATCTATTGAAATCAATTTGATCAAAAGTTGTCGTGTAATGGAACCATCACAGCATTTGAAATCAAATCCAACAGTAACTTGTACATGAAGACTTAGATACGCTAATTCCATCGAATCACTGATATCATAAGATTTTAGATTTAGACGGAAAAATAACCAGTAAAAATAAAATTTTGAATTGTCTTAGATAACTTGTGAGACCATTACTAGTTTCCGGACAAACATTGACATAAAGATAAATTGTTAAAAGAATTAAAAGCTAGATTAAATAATATTAGTGGTAAGAATTCTCCTCAAACTCTCCTTAACACCAAAATCGCATCACAATGTATAGGATAGAAGTGACAGGAAAACACGACAGGACACGACAGGTTACATCGTGTTTTCGACTTCTTTCAATGAAAACCAACGTCAATTCGAAATGGTAATAAAATCGGACAAATCAAAATGACGTCCCAATAGTAGGTAACTACTTACATATGTATGTATATGTACAATGGTGAGCAATTGAAAGTAAACGACATTTATAACACTAATGTTTATTTTGATTTATTTTAGTTGTTTAAACGAATCCTTTTTAACTAACATTGTTGACAACGCTAATGTTGTAGAATTTATTTTTATTCATTTACATATTTTATAACTATTTAATACAAGTATGGATGAGAGTATGGATGAGAGTATGTAATTAAAGATACTTTCGACATTTTCAGTGATTAGAGGGTCTTTAATTACATATTCTCATCCATACTTGTATTCACTAACTTCGTGTATTTCAGATACAACTACCACCTTCCACAGAGGTACACTGATGACCCGTAAACGGTGAAACTCGCGGCGCCCGTATACGGTGGTTGTTGGTAGTTGGTTTCATTATTATTATACTATTTAATATTTAGTCTAAGAACCATTGTTGTCGATTAATGATTGTAAACGATTTCACATGCAAAAATCAGGTTTCTAATATATTCAGTTTCTAAGTTTTCCCAAGCTTCTTCTATTTGTTCCCTAACTTATTCTCTATTGTTAGGTCTATAGCCGTTTGTATAAATTCTTTTAATTACTATACTCCTAACATTCTCAATTGGATTTAAGTCAGCGCTTCTGGCTGGCCAAAACAATAAATTTATGTTGTTATTAGCAAACCATTGCCAAACAACACCAGCAGTATATCATGCTAGAATAAATATATTATTGCCATGAATTTGTGTTGCAGATGGTAGCCATAATATTACTTTATATATTACAATAGTAGGCACTAGTGGACCTCTCATCCAATTTCCAACATACATACATCAGGTCCTTTCAAACCAATCCAACCCCATACAGTTACGGAAAAACGACCACTGTTGAAAGTAGGTATGACGTAACGGATACTCCCATTATGAGGCGACCGGAAAACATTCTCATCAAAGGAAATTATGCTTCTCCGCATACCTTCTTGATTAATAAATCTATTCGCCAAATTTAGTTTATTTTTCTTATGGTCTTCAGTTAAGGCACAATTTATGAAAGCACTAAAATTTCCAATATCTGAAGATTTTATGCTTCTATAAGTAGTCTAGCACGATCCAGGAAAGTTACTTTCTTGAAAGACATCTCTAGCACTTTTGAAGGGGTTGTTTGTCAGAATGTCTGATGGTCTTAGTGTTCATTAGATACCTTTGTCTACCATGAATACGAGGATAGAGTCTTAAGAGAGTTTTAGAGATTTTACATTGCTATTTTTGTAAAATTTGCGTTTAAAAAAGCAATTTTGTGAAGAAATTCATAACACATTTCACATGAAGGTTTTCATTGGATGACTTTTTACAATTTTTGTAAAGGCCTCCCACAACAACAATGCCTCGAATCGCTTCATTCGAGTTTTGGTAGTGAAGCATCATCAGAAAAGACTGTTTACAACTAGTTTGCAGAATTTTGTTGTGGTTGAGCTTCCGTCAGTGATGAATTTTGTGAAGGTCGACCAAAATCGGTTGTTGTTCCAAAAAAAATCGATGCTGTGCGCAACATGATTGAAAAGGATCGATATGTGACTTTCCGTGAGATAGAAGCATCCTTAGGCATATCGAAAACTGCACTACATTCGATTTTGCATGAACATTTAGGTGTGGAAAAGATCTGTTCCGGATGGATTCCGCATAATTTGACCCAAGTACAAAAAAGACTCGGAAATGCTCAAAAAATTCAACAGAGGAACTTCAAAATCCGTATACATCGTAATAGGTGACGAAACTTGGGTATATTCGAAAGCCGGAAACTAGGCAACAATCAACAGTTTGGGTATCCCAGATGAACCGAAAATTATGCTTGTTTCTTTGCTTGCATTTGATATGTCCCAAACATTGTTTTGGAGGATCGAGAACAGTTAATGCTGAATGCTATACAACAGTTTGTATAATAATAATATATAATCGACAACGTCGCATCATCCTTCATCGTGACAATGACTGCTTTCACACGGCACGTTGAACAATTGATTATTTGAAGGAGAAAAACATTGAACTAATGGCTTTGTTTTTCTTCCACGGTTGAACCGATTCAGAACCGCTCAAACTAGTCGATCTTGTAAGTAATGCAAACTTTGATATCATATAGAACTATACCATGATTGCATCGGTGAACCATTTTGAATGGTTCATAATCGGTTTAAATGTAGAAGAAAAACAAATCTAATGTATCATTGCTCGTATTCACCTGATTTATCGACTAACGACTTCTTTTTGTCCTGGCACATCAAACAGAAAATGAATGGACGGCGATTTTTATCACCCCAAGAAGCTGTTGAAGCCTTCAAAAATGTTGTTTTGGAGGTACCACCTTCAGAGTGGAAAAAATGTTTCGAGAATTGGTTCGAACGCATGCAGAAGTGTATAAATCTTATTGGATTTGTACCAGAAAAAAATTTTTCATGCATTGTTTTTGTAAAAAGTTAAAAGGTATACCTTGTATAAGCAACGGTATGTCTTTCATCCCATTTTCTTTTAAGTTTAAATATGGCACTTTTACTGATTCCCAAATAATTTGTTACCGTTTGTAAGGTCCATCCGTTTTTAATGAGAACGATTGCTCGCATCTTCTGCACTTCAGTCATACGAGACATTTTAACATATCATTAAAGACATTTTAACATATCATTAAAGACATTTCGTCATAATATTAATGACATTCGTTTGATAATTTCAAATCCTTCGTAATAAAATTTACGCAGCTAAAATAGTTCGTTTACTTTCATTTGCTCACGATAGTACATCTATGGAAGTACATTACATTACGTCCTTACGTACATCTATACAAACTTATAGGGTATCATCGAAATGCAGGTGACATTTGATAGTCCGTTAGATCCCGGCAGGCTTCAACGTAAGCGCATGCATTTCACGGTTGCCCGGAGTTGGGTTATTCACGAAGCTGCTTGACGATACATAATACGTCGTATCGTTGAGTGTCTAACTGTACAAACGATGGCCGGTGAATACATGCAAAAACACTTAAAACAATTAGGGTAAAGAGGATTCTTCGAATCACAAGCTAAATTCTCTTCCGTCGCATATTTTCTGAATTACACAAAACAGTAAGTAAACCACCGTAAACATCTTTTTTTGCACATTATCGTGTTTTTCTTGTCAGAAGTGTCGCCATAGACAAAGTGTACCGAATTCTTTATTAACTATTGAACAGCTAGCATTTTTTTTACAGGAAACGTGGTGATTTTCATTTTTTTTTTCCATTTGCATAGGTAACTTTTTGTGTTGGTGGTCAAGCCAACTTTCTTATCTTAAATAGAAGACCATTATATTTTACGGGGACAATGAGACAATTAGACCACTTCCTATAGTGGTGATAAATAATAAGCATCCCAACATAAAATTCACGGTAGAAATAGCAAATAATAACAAAATGAACTTCCTGGACTTAACCTTGTCCCGCGATGATAAATTGCAATATATGTAGAAGAAAGTAACCAAATATGGAATAGTGTCCTTAATATGGAATATCACTGTTTCTCTCAAACAATCAAGTTAAGACGAAATACACGACCATCTTCTATCTCACGTACCCACTGTGGTGTCGTACTCATTCGATCTCTGCAGTCGGGCATGTGCCGTAACGACGACAAGAGTGTTTTCTTTTGTCGGTGCCTAGAAACTTCTCAAGGTACGTAAAAAAATATTTGTTTCTCGTTAATAAGTTTGTAAAAATACCATTATTATATTTTTACCGTATTGTATGATGTTTTTTTCGATATTTTTGATAAGTTTTACTACATAACTACTGTTACTTGTAAAACACAACAAGTTTGAGCCGTTCTAAAATTTCAAATATGAACACTTACTAGGTGCCTAATTATGGAATATTCCATAATTGGGCTCTCATCATTTGGTGGTTAGACATATCTTTCTATAATGTGTAATATATTTTTTTAGAATGCCGCCTTCACACTCGAAAGAAAAACGAAAAGATTGGAATGAAGACAAGATGGTTGAAGCTATAAAAATGGTTCGAGAAAAAAGGATGGGTTATTTAAAAGCTGCAAAGTATTTTCAAGTTCCAAGAACTACTTTGTTTCGTTTATGTCAGAAAAATGAACAGTCTCCAGATGAAGCAGCAGCCACCACATTAGGTAGAAAACCAGTGTTAGGTGAACATCTTGAAAGCCTTTTAGAGGAATATATTTTAACGATGGAAAGCAGATTCTACGGTTTGACAAGAACAGATGTTCGTAGAATAGCATATATGTTGGCAAAACGTAATAACTTGCAATCTCCATTCGGTGAATCAGGCATGGCAGGGAAAAAATGGTTGAAGCTATTTTTGAATCGCCATAAAGCAAAACTCTCATTAAGAAGACCCATTGGTACATCTTTTGCAAGAGCGTTTGGATTTAATAAGGAGAAAGTGAACAACTTTTTTAACCTTTGGGAAGAGGTGTACGATAAGGGTAATTATCCACAAAACACGTTTATAACGTAGATGAATCTGGCCTTACAGTTCTGCAAAGCAGATACCTCAAGTTATCCGTCACCAAGGGAAACGACAAACAGCTTCAAATGCACATTTTCACAGATTGGTTTAAGGATTTTATGAAACACACCAACCCAACTCCAGAATCCAAAGTTCTACTCATATTAGACGGTCACTTCAGCCACACACGTAACATCGATGTAATAGAACTTGCTAGAGAAAACAACGTAGAAATTGTATCCATACCTCTACACATACCACACACAAGCTCCAGCCTTTGGACAAAACATTTATGGGACCCTTAAAAGTTCACTACAGTGAAGAAATACGAATCCGGATTAGAAATTATAACAGACCATTAAATCCTTTCGACATTGTAGAACCATTTGGCAATGCTTATTTGGAAGTACAAACTGGCGAGATTGCAGCAAATGGTTTCCGTATAATAGCCATTAAATAAAAACATGTATAGTGATGTTGACTTCATTGCTGCACAACAAGATGCTGTAAAAGATGGTTGGACAGTAAATATTATTCCGACAAAATCAAACTCTTTGCCTGAAGAAGGACCATCCATTACCAATCCTAGACCACCGGATAAGAATTCTACTTCAGATAATGCTTTAGTGGCTGAACTTAGACTTGAAACACACCATGAACCTGAACCTTCAACATTCAGATTTGATCACAGCAGTCTAGATTTGGTGTCTCCTTATGACGTAAGTCCAGTTCTTGAAAAAAAAGATGAAAGTATCTAACCGGGGAAGGAAAGCTGCTGTGGCTGCAGTAATAACTTCATGTTATAGAAATGACCTTATCGAGAAAAGTAAGAAAAAGAAATTTACGAAGAAACAGAATAAGAAAAAAACAGGAAACAAAAGAAAAGGAAAAAAGAATATCAAGGCAGATCCTGCGAACTCCGATGAAGACTCTGAGGATGAAGGCGGAATCCAGTTTGATACAGACAGTGAACCTGATGGCACAATAGGACAGCAAGCTCCTGACTCAGTGAACGCTGAATATATGTTCTGTCAGCGATTGTTTTCTGAAGATAGTCTAGGAGAAACATGGATGAAATGTTTAATGTGTGGGCTCTAGGCACATAGTGACTGCGCTGGTCCAGAATTTGACAGGTGGATATGTGATTTCTGCAAGTAGAATAAGTTAATTTTGAGCAGAATAAGTTCCTTTTCTTTTTGACCAAAGTTTCAAGATCTCTCAAAAACAGACGTTACTGTTTTCGTCGTTTTTTTTTAAGAAACATTTAATCTTATTTCCATATTCCATATTTGGGTATCTATTCCATAAATAGCTATTCTTTTGTTACTTAGATTTTTAAATAAAAATAATTATGTGCATTAATATTAAAAATACAAGAATGTGATTAAAATAAGCTAAAATGTATAACTGATTGTTATTATAATTAAAAACCTTTAATTAGTGATAGTGTTTTTTATATACCAAGAAAACAAAATGGTATTCCATATTTGGTTACTTTCCTCTATATAGAAAATCTGCTTTTACAGACACTACGATTCCCTATTGTTCTAATAGTCCCACTTCTCACAAGCTCACAGCATATCATTCCATGATTCATAGTGCCTTCTCACTACCACTTACAAAACACGATAGAAATTCGGAATTAGAAACCATAATAAATATATCCTACAATAACGAGTTCCCCCTAAAAACAATAACTAAATTACTTAACAAAAAAGAACTACAACTAGTATACCACAACGTTTACCCTCCCATTAAAGAAACAAACACTAAAAAGTACGTATCAATTTGTTACCGCCGAGACTGCAAGGCCTCAGCGCTCTTCGATGACGTCACGCTGTTTAGGTGAAGTATCGCCATGCACGATATTAGGCTAAGCGGTAAAGGAATCGTTTTTTTGCATTTCTTTTTTAAGTTTTGAAGGGCTTCCGGTTTAAAGAGGACGACAGTCGTCATCTGAGCCCTTCTTCGCATCCCATTTGATTTTATTTTGGAAAAACGAAGTTTCAAAGCAAAAACCAAACACGTAAGCGAGCACCGTTGTATTTTTTGAAATTGAAAAGTACTTTTCTTTTAGGTCTTTAACATTTTAGCACCTAGCAGTCCGTGCCAGAGTTTGAAATTGGAGCTGGAATAAATTTGAGTTTTTGGTGTTTGTGAATACTATTTCCTTTTGTTACTCAGAAACGAAGTGTAGATTCCTCTTTGTTACATCCGTATTCGGAATTAGGATTTAGCGGTAAATTTAATAAAGCGGCGTAAATATGCTCCCAGCGAGTATCTAATTATACCAATCAGTTCGAATTGATTATGGCCATTAACAGCTCTGTCGACGATAGATCGTCCACCGGTAATTACCAATGGTGAAAAGTAGTATATCCCATTTGCCTAGGTGCATATAACGCTGGCATATCTAGGATGATCCGCTGTTCCCTATAATGACTAAATTATTGCTCGCCATAATCCAAGCGTTCAATTCCCATCCAGCTGAACAACGGTGGTTGACTGGTTGACGTACCGTTTTTAATAACTTCCCGCAACGTACGGCGACATTAAAAATATGCAGTATCTATTGGCAGTAACTATCCGATGAAGACGAAACGGCACGTGCAATACCCATCATTGCGGAAATGTAAGTGCATACATAAGTACTTATATAAAAGAGATTATCGCATTAGCATTCGTTTCTGTGAGTGGTGGACGCTTCAAAGGACTTACGGTACGTGGATTCTAACTGTTTAGGACATTACACGGGCGCACCTCTAAGCGAGTATTCGAAATGCTTTTTTATACATACTTGCTCAGGTGTAATGCGTATTAACATATTTGAATTGTGAGCTTTAACAGATTTAAAATGATCCTTGTGAAATGTAGCTCGTTATGAATCGTTTCATAAATATCTAGAAAGAAAACAACGCTAGCAATACTAAACACGAGTAAGCTTTATTTTTAAATATAGTAGGGACGTAGTTACCAACAACTACTAAAGCGAGAGGAAGAAATCTCACAGGATTAAATATGCAAAGTATGAGATGATACAAAAAATCTGGAGGACAGAAATTATGCCAAAAAAGTGGGGAGTAGCACTCCTATGCCGCATTTATATGAAAGGCGACAAAACGTTGTGGGAAAACTACAGGGGTATAGTCTTACTTGATACAATATATAAAATATTAGCAACTGCGATCCGGAACAGAGTGGGTGGATTAATAGAACCTACTCTGGGCGAATATCAATCTGGTTTTAGGCCAAGAAGATCGGTTACGGACTAGGTACTTCACAAATCCAAGAAAGCAGTCACAAGGAAGGACTTTTTCTACATATGCTATTTATAGGGAGTATATGCAGCAATGAAGGAATGTAAAATATCGGACAAACTTTCGTAAAAATGATGTTGGAGTATACGAAATGTATGGTATCAGTAGGAGGTAACATCTCAGAAAGTCTTGAAGTAAACACGGGCTTACGTGAAGGAGATCCATTATCAACTGTGTTATTTAATAACGTGCTAGAAGTAATAATAAAGAAGAGTGACCTGAAGACGACCGGAACAATTTATAACCAAAGAGTGCAATGTGTAGCCTACGCTGATGAACCAACGAAGGTGGATGAATTCACTTACCTGGGCGCACTGATAGACAAGAATGACGAGGGTAGAGAGATAAAGGCAAGAATCACTAAAGGGAATAAAAAATGCATATCCGGGAAGTCGAAAATAAAAGTGTATAGAACAATCATAAGACCCACTGTAACTTGTGTCTGCGAAACGTGGGTATTAAACAAAGCGGAGAAGGAAAACCTAGAAAGGTGCGAACGAAAGACACTGAGAAAAATTTATTGTGGAAAAAATACACAAGGAGGATGTCAAAGAAGAACAAACCACGAAATATATAAACTGTATAATGAGCCAAAGCTAACAGTATATGTAAGGGGCCAAAGATTAAGATGGTTGAGGCATCAGGGAAGATTAAATAGAGAACAAACAGCTAAACTAGTGCTTACCACAAAGCCTATAGAAAAAAAGAGGAAAGGAAGGCCAATAAAAAGATGGATGGAAAAAGCGGAGGAGGACCTGAGGATGGTGGGGGTTGGCAATTGTAATAAATTGTAATTTTTTAAAAAAGCCCGAGGCCTAGAGATAATTAAATAAAGTACTTCAATTTGCATGTTACGATTACTGCAGAAACTGGTAATAAACATACTGTATAACGTTTCTGTGCAATTCCATGTATTACAAAAAAAAATTATTAATATCGATAGATATTTAGGTTACGTTATGACAAAACAAATCATTGGTGTCAGTTGTCAGATTAGTGCGAAGTATTACACAAATTCTTATACTACCGACATTAACTTCGCACTATTAGGCTGCGTTCAACTATGTGAACGTAGCCTAACAGTTTACAAAGTAGTGTAAGTGCGAGTGTAAGTAAAGTAAGAACTTACATATTAGGCAATCAATTATCTGCATAATGCCACGAAAGCGTGTGATAATTAATAGTATTGCAGTACGCAATTCAATTCTTTGACAGAGCATTTTCTCAATTTTTACAAAGTGGGAAAATATTAAATACGTAGCGGAAGATACATTGCCCGTTAAATTAAAACTCTCTTAAATAAATAAAATTTGATTTCACTGAAATCAATTGGCACCACTGGAAATTACCTCTACAGTTCTATGTTGGTACCAGCTATAATGTTTCAAGGTTAAATATGAATACAAGAAAAATTTGTATATCAATTCTTTTAGGTTAATTTTCTCGCGAATAAATTGTTTGTAACTTCCACTGGCGTAGAAAAAAATAACGAAAGTTTGCACGTTCTCCTTTTTTAATAATCGTCTCGACCTAGATACCGAAAACGCATCTGTTGCTAACCTCATTCTTCGTCTTATTGTTCTGTACTATTGTTATTATCCATTTCCTAAAAGGTTTTTGCAGCTGTTCGTGCTTTCGATTCGGCTATTCCGAAACGTTAATTTCTCTGCGCCATTTGTTACGCACCGTTCTACATAATTTCACTTGGTGCTTCTTTATTTGACGAAAGTGCATCCTAGAAGACGAAAATAGAATTTACACTAGGATGTAAAGTAGCGTTACGTTCTCAGTAACACGTTTAATTGCTATTTTATGACCTAGATTTGCGTTTGCTAATACTTATTTTTAAAAACAAGTCATCATAACATAACCTAACAATAAACCGACGATAACGGCTTGTTGAAATCTGGCGATGGTTTGAAAGCTGTTCATTTCAGGGTTTTTTTTTCTGCCAGCGTTGGCAACAGTATGAATAGCACAATATATTTATAAATTGGTCGATTCCGGCATTGTTAAGTTAGTGGAAAGTTAACTACATTCATTGGAATAAAAGGAACTTTTTGTTGATTAAATTTGTTACAATCAAAAGGTCCTTAGATCATACTTACTTTTTGCCAATTTACAATACTTCTGTCTGATATCATGATTGTGTTTAGTAAACATAGCCAATAAAATAAAAAATGTAGGTCTGCCAATTTCACAGTGTTGCCATACTAAATATGGTATTGCTAATCCTTTAACCATAAAAGCTGGACATAAACGCCATAACAAACATGACATGCACGATGAAATACACAATAAAATAAAAATCAACCAATCTTATAGGAAAAATCAAAATATGCCTATATTTGATTTATCGTATTCTATAGATTCAATGAGCACCGCAGGCAGATATATTTTGTGGAATTTTTTCTTTGTTTTCGCAGTACGTTCTTAAAAAGCTCAACGGCAACAAAGCTGATGAGCTACTAAGACAGTCTCAACCCCTTCGAGTCAGGTGGTTAATTACAAAAACTACAGAGTTTGGTCTTTGATAATCTGGCATTAGTCTTCTAATTTTACACGTAAAATCATTGTCAAATTAACTACCATTATTTTAAACCACTTAAAAAAGAAATTACTAATTTTTAATAGTCTTTGCCTTTCAATGTTTAATCTCTCTATATAGATTTAACGACTTTTTCCTTAGGTTGGCAGTACACAAATCGAATACTTTTACAGTAAACTTTGTGTAAAAAGTGTAGTGTCACTCAATATGCAAATAGTCAAATCTTGTATGTTCAAGAATGAAAATTTATTCTTCTTGCTGGCAATACTGCCCTTAGGTTCCAGCCATAACTCAATGATGAATGTATTGAGGCACTGGTTGTGGGTAGAGTGATGGAACCTTTAAAGCATTATATTTTCATTTTTCTTTTAAGTACCGTTTACGCAGCGTGAAATTAGCTTGAGAACTACTGCGAAATTAGTGCAAAATATTGCATTAATTCCTGTGTATTGGCAACTGACAGCAATGACTTACATTGTCGTAACATAACCTATACTTAATAGATCTATCGTATTCGATTGGGGAATGTGTGGTGTCTGGTTTTAAATTGAGAATGTTATAACCTCAAAAGCATGCATAAAAATTGACACCTGCACTGTGATTGGTCGATTATATTGACGCAGCACTGTGGTAATGTGGAAATTTGACGTTTGCATAATTTCGCATTATATTAATTCTTAATTCAGCACTACACTACCATGTGCACGATCGTATTTCATTTGCGCTGTCTAAACTTTCGGTCACATACTTGTCCCAATGTTTTTCTAATAAACCTTCCAAAAAAATCTTTCGCTAGGTCTTCAAAAAACTTCCACCGCTTTTTCAAGTATTCATCCAAAGAAAAACACCCTCCTCTCAATTGTTTTTTAAATTTAGGGAAGAGATAATAGTCGCTCAGTACCAAGGCCGTACTGTAAGGTCTCTTTTTGGACTTGATGACTTTGTGGACGCTGGTATTGTCACGAAGCAGTAACTTTGAGGTCTTTTTGTTGAATGGCAGTTTTCAATTCTTTAATTGTTTCCTTATAGACTTTTCCTATTATCGCAGTGCCTTTCTCCATTAATTGTTCAATTAATAATATTCCTTCCCAAAACACCGTAGCCATCAGTTTTCGTGATGAAGACGGCGTTTTTGCTTTTTTTGGTGGTGGAGACCCATTATGAACCCACTGCATAAATTCTTGTTTTGTTGACCGTCTTGTTTTGTCACCCGTTACAATTTTTGCCAAGTTTTTCTTACAAATTTGTTGCCGACACAATTTTTGTTCAGGAGTAAGCAATTTTGGAATCCAACCTGCTGACACCTTATTCATTTCTAAATTTTCATTCAAGATTTTTAAAACTGTGGCTTCTGATATGCCTACTTCAGCAGGAATCATTGAAACCCTTATCCTTCGATGCCGTGTGCGCTTTCTCTTAATTCTTACAGTAATTTCGCACTATCCTGTGTGAACGCAGTCCAACTAAATACACTAACCTGCTAACATTTTTTAGAAATATTATAACTACTACTGAAACGCAAACATCTTAAATATGCACAGAAAACACGATACTCCGTTAAACATCAAGTTGATAAACATCTTAATTGCTTTTTGATGGGTAAAAACGGAGTGGTAAACATGCCAAAGAAAATATTTTTCTAAAATCTTTTTTCCGTTTTTCCTCATCGTTTCAATTTTGATGCTGTCGTAGTCGTACACTAAACGTTTGATGTTAATTTTATTAGTCTGTCATCGTTAATAACTTGCAGTCGTATTCTATCAAAACGATCGGCAATGTTCCGCATTCGAGCGTTTCCACATTCTAAACGTCATAATTTATGACAAGCGAGATTATTTTATTACGGAGCTGAGAACGGTTAAAAGAGACAGGTGCCGGTGATTAGATTCGTGACTGGTAGAAGCTGCTGGTACTTAATTCAGTAAATATTTAATAAATACCAATAAATCAATTACCCTATATTCGCGATATATGTGTTTATAAAGGTATTATGCAGATATGAACGGAACTGATGTGTTTTCGAAAAATATACGACGTAATAATAAGAGAATCTAGTACGTACCTAAGTAATTGCACAGTTAGATGCGAAAGGAAAATAAATTACAACGGGAAACAGCGATGAAAGGAAAGGCTCGAAGCTACATATGAGGTACATATGCATTATGTGGTTCTTTTCGCCTATATTCCATTAATCGACTTGTCTCTATTTAATGGTAGAACATTGTTCCGGATTATGTAAATTATTGTACGAGCCACATTAAGATTTTACATACCGATAAGATGAATTCCTCAATTCTTGCAAATACTAAACATCAATTTTGTCGTATATTTTAGGTTAGCGCATGTTAGGTTATGTCTCAATTACGCAAGTGATTTATTGTCAAACTTTTTTTAATATTTAACTTAGTGTGACAACTGAGCAATATGTAAACATTGATTTCTTATATTCTTTTTATGCTTACTCAATGCATGGTGAGAAACACAACAAAGGGGTTACTAATTTGACAAAAATAGAACAAATCAAAAAATCAAACGTTGTGAATTCACAAATATAACATTAGTTGATACTGATATACGAGGGGAGGCTGAAAACTAATGCACACATGCTTGTAGCGCGCGAACGAAATGACCTTCAGAAGCGCGCCAGGTGGCATGTGGAAGTAACATTCTCCCTCAATACGCATGCAAAGATTTGAGGTCGTTGCGTTCATACACTGGATTTCGCGAAGCGAAAATATGGAGACGTGTTTTAGAGCTATGTCAACGCGAGTTAAACAGCGTGCTGTTATCGAATTTTTAACTGCTGAAAAAGTGACTCCTACTGAGATTCATCGTCGTGTAAAGGCTGTTTATGGTGACAATGCTGTTTATAGGTCCACTGTAAATCGATGGGTAATCAAATTTTGTGGTTGTAAGCCTGGAAAAGCCATAATTGTTGATGAGACACGCAGCGGACGTCCGATCACTCCCACAGACGATAAACATCGCAAACTCGTCGACGATTTGATTCAAAATGACCGGCGAATCGCTCAAAAGCGTATTGCAAACCATATTGGAATATCCAAGGAACGTGTCGGCTTCATTATTGAACAATTGGGATACCGTAAAATCTGTGCACAATGAGTACCACGTCGTCTCGCAGACGAGAACAAACAGCGTCGATTGGAATGCTGCGTGCAACGTTTGCAGCGCTACCGTGACGAAGGAGACGACTTTCTTTTGAATATTGTGACGGGGGACGAGTCATGGGTCCATCATTACGACCCGGAAGAGAAAAGACAGAGCGCCGAATATCGACGTCCGTCTTCTCCTCGGCCGAAAAAGTTCAAAACACAACCATCCGCAAAGAAATTTCTTTTGACTGTATTTTGGGATGCTCACCGAGTTTATGTTTTTGACGATCTGTTGTTTCGTCCACACACAACCACAGTTTTTTTATCTTTCAATTCCGTTTTCATTCTTTTTTCTATATGTTCACGAGCAAATGGCACTACATTTCGTATCGATGTCCGACTAGGTAATTTACAGTCCGCATATTTATTCCAGAAGGAGATAAATGCTTCTTTGTCTAGTAAACAAAACGATAGATTACATAAAATAAGAGTAACACATAAATCAAATGTAAATTTTTCTTGGTCTTGTATGCCATTTTTTGCAGAAGAATGCTGTTTGCTTTCGATGTGACGTTGACAATGGCTTCTGGACCAACACATTAAAGGGATTTTACAAACTAGACATTGAATTTTAGCGCCATCAAAAATTAAGTCCGGCATGTCTACTATAAAGTTTTTAACTGTGTCTGCCATTGGTCGTTTTCGCGATGTACCTAACTGCGACATTTTTTAAGCTAACATAAGCGTACAATTACGAAATAAGTGACGACAGCCTACATATACACAGAACTACTCGCATACAGCATCGATTTAGTACTGACGCTGTGAACGCGTGAAATAAATAGTCGCCGACTCCGCACTACATATCTACTACACTGACTGTTACCGCTGTTTGCCCAGTCTACTTATGAACGAAAAGCTTGAAACACATTTATCAAAATAATCAATTTAAACTTGAAAATCTGTACCTATTGAATGGTTAATAGTTACCTATGAAGAAGTAAAATTAAATCGAATAATTCTAATTTTCGGTCCGTAGGCTTCCGCGGTCGTCAATAATGCTATACTCTTGGTTTCCGGGTTGGAACCGCGTCATTGTCGTAGCTTTTTTCCAACGTTTCGTCCACACTCTTATGGGACATCTTCAGGGCTGTTACTGAACACTCAGTCAGTGTGCAATAACAGCCCTGAAGATGTTCCATAAGAGTGTGGACGAAATGTGAGCCAAAGCTACGATAACAAGTCTCAAAGCTTTAGAGGTAAACTGCATCTGGTACTCATCCTATATGTGACTAATGTCTGAATTAGTTGGCAATGGGTTAAAATATTTTCACTAAATACGGAGGTAAGGATATACATTTCAAATAGGTTAGCAATTCAAGGAATAAAAGAACACAACAATTATTTTTTAAATAACAAATATATTTGGGAACAAATATCACCACAATGACACGTTTTTTCCATTATATATGTTTACAATAATAATAATAACTATCTTAAAAATTGTCCGTTTTCTCCATTTTTCATGTCAGTTTTGAAACGTAAGATATACATTTTACATATACATTATTCTATTTATACGTATATACATTCACACAAATTATAAATAACTCTATTTATTGTTTGTCATCGTTCAATGTTCTTAGTACTATCATGAATTAAATTAGGTAGGATGTATGACTAGAATGATAGACTGCTATTTGTACACACTACCTTAAAGATTAATGTTACTACATAAATGCGTAAAGCAATAGTTTTTCCTAAATAATCGAAATGTTAAGTAAAGGCTATTGTATAGTCTATTGTACTTGCTACGTTAAGGAAGGATGCACTAATTCTCCAAATTTTATTTAATTTCTTACTTAAAATTTCGATTTCTCCAGGCGCCTGTGAAGTTTTTGCAACAGTTATACGTCACATAAAGAAGTATTTGCTCTTTTTATCTTCGTTTCGTTACATTGTTCAATAAAAAAGCCATCCAAATTCATTTGAGTTTATTTTGAAAGTTTTGCGCATTTTCGCAGACATTTTGTAGTAATGTTTAATAGTAAAAGTTGGTCGTACTGTCAGATGTATAGTTACCATGGTAACACTGTTTACATCTTATGTCAAATGTCGGATACGTATAAAACGACCGCAATAAAATATCTAAAGTGTGCGTAGTATTTATATGTTTGCCAAAAATTATCTTGAATTTAATAATATCTGTGTTAAAATAAAGCTGGGTAAGTATGATTTGCATTGGCTTTTTTATTATATAATGTAACAGTTAGATATTCACATTGTCTATTTTTTACTATCTCTGTGTAAAATATGGTTCTATTAATTATATAGTAGGTTTCTTTTAAAAGATTCTCTTTTTTCACTTGATATGTCAAGTACCATAATATGTATATTACCTACGCAGTATTAAATTTAAACTACTCATATATCACATTTACACTATTTAAGCTGTTTCTGAGAAAAATATCTGTGGGGAATCTATTTGTTATATTTATGAAATATTACTACCATTAGTGAATTGTTAGAAATACCTAAGTTTTTTAGTTTTGTTAGTTGATAGAATTCACTATTCGAAATTTAAAAGTTAGAAAAGAAATAGTAAAAGTTTTTTTTTTATTTAGTTCAAATTACCCCGCATTGTTTTTCTTCGATATCCGTTTTATTGGTATCGATAAACAAGAACCCTGTTTTTTCACCAGCTCTATCATTAGCTGCTTTCTATTTGACTCAAAGTACTGTACCGTTCAGTACAAATTTCAAATATGTGTGTTCCATTTGAAAAGAACGGATAGTTCCTACTCGTACTTTTTTTGAAATCCCCTTTCCCTTCGTGCCCTACCGAATATTTGATACGTTCCGTATTGTTCTGTTGACGCATGCGCAAAACATAAGTTTATTGATATTCTCCACATTATTACACTTACTGAGGTTAGATTTAGGGTTACACCTGTGTTCATAATTCGAAATTTGATTTACATTACATACTGGACTTATTTCGGCGAATTTCTTTTTGTTTACATTTCTCAATATATAAAGTTAGGTTAGAATGATTATATTTATGTCCAGTGCAAAAAATGCATGTTCCATTTAGCACACAGTCAGTACCGTTCAGTACAGTACTTTGAGGAACGTTACAGTTAATAAAGCAAATCGAGAGCAGCTATTACTACATATTATTTGCCATTTCGAAAATTGTAGGCATGTATACGCGCTAAGACAATAAATTATTTTGTCTTAGCGCTGCAATGTGTATCTGTGATGTTAGATTGGTAAGATTCGAGAATGCTCCAGGAGATGGCGCTTGATTCTTATTGTAATAATTTGACGTATTGAGATTTGTTAAGTGATAGCAGTGAAGCTGTAGTAATTATTTTCATCGGAACATAAGTTTACAGATAAAATTCCTACGTTTTTTTGAATATCATTTTAAGAAACTTACCAATCTATCCTCCTATATACAGGTATCCCAACCTTATGGAATTCTGAAATTGTGCTTACGGTGTAAATGGTAATAGGTCAAAATTTGAGGATAGTGTAATAGAGATCAAAAGGTATATTTCAAAAATATTTCCGTATGTACAGAGTGATCAATAAGTACCGAACGACGCATCTACTTTATTATTCTAAATAGAATACTCTGTATATTATTACGTTCATGGAGCCTCCATTTAGAAAGAAAAACAATAGAATATGGGTTAAATATGTCTATTTCGAACTGATTTGGAGATATTTATAGTTTTACCTTGAATCGCTTAAATGCAGATATCTATTTCTTTCAAAAAATTCAAAATGAAAATGAGTTTTGGTGTAAATTTTTCAGAGATTAAATTGAATGCTTGACTCTATCTAGTCATGACATTAGCACGTCATCGAAATATACGGAGTTGCCAAATTCAAACAGTAGAAACGTAATTTTTTTAGATAACACCACATATCCTCCGTATGGGGGATTTATATCTTTAATGTATTTGTATAATGATGCATATGTGTAATGTTCAAACTAAAAGAGATATTTACAATTAAGTGCAGGTCCTACATTTGGATATTGTTTGCAAGTGGTTTTTTGGTGTTAGTATTGTTTGGTTACCATGACAACAGTAAACAAAACATACTAACATCGCTGTACTTAGTTATTAATTCAAAATTTGAAGCGTAAGTAGCTTGTGGGCGCACACAAACAGTTAGACTATCATCGGGTGCTTTTAATCAGCGTGCTATCCACAGGCGTGTTCCTCAAGGTTCTATTTTTGGGCCACTTTTTCAATGTACACCAATGACTTTTATAAATCGTTAGAACATTGTAACGTGCAGATCTATGATGATGATACACAGCTGCATTATTCTTCCTGCCCCTCGAATGCTGTCGATGCTATTGAGAGCATCAATGCAGACCTAAATAAGTTGGGAATAACTTCTCTTAGGCATTCGCTTAATATTAACCTCACAAGGTCTACTGTTGTGATTGTTTGGTAATAAAAAATAGTGGCGAAAACTGGCTAATGAACTTAAACGTGAAATTAATGGAGCTACAGTTTGGCAGAACGAGGAGGCAAAGAATTTGGGTATTTTGCTGGATACATCATTTCCAATTGCATAAAGAAAGCGTACCATGCATTGAAGTTCTTATATCCGTATAGAAACTATCTAAATCAATCGATTAAAGCGCTGCTCTGTGATGCGTTGGTCTTGTCGAAATTTACGTACTGTTCAGCGCTGTAGGATCATGTTTAGATAAGAATATTGCGACTAGAGTGCAGCGTGTTCATAATTCAAGTATGAGACTAATATTTGGTATTCGTAAATGTGACCATTTCTCTCATAAATTTGCTATTTTGAATTGCCTGAATATAAGCAATCATCAATTCGCTTGATTTTTCTTGCTTATTTCATAAAATATTACAACACAAGAAACCTCCTTATTTATTTAATAAAATTAGCTTTCGTCAGGATATACATGTGAGAAGATTGCGTTATATTGAATCCAAAATCACAATTTAACCAAATTAACAGAAGAACATTAAAAAAGCACATGAAAGAATTATTATTACAGCAACAATTTAAACCAGTGCAGGTGACTGTATAATGTGTGTCTCTGGAATTTAGCAATCTTGCCGTCTATCTCTATTACCAATTTTTACATTTTTAGTTATCTCGCAAAAGCTGAGATTCGCAGGAAATTACACAATTAGAATTAAGTTTATTTAGGCAATTGTTTCCATATTTTTTACCACTCATTTCACTCAAGGGTAAAGTTTAAAAGCAGGGTAGTACATTGTATTGCATCTGAATTTCCCCTTGTAGCTTTTTGAGCGAATAAGACAGTTAAATTTACAATTAACATTTTTGTGTTAAATTTATACACCGTAGTCAGAAATTCACGGAAAATCGTCAGGTAGGGCGATTCTCTGATTCATTCTGAGTCGACAATCATAATTCAGAAAGTTGTACGGCCATTCATTATGGCACATAAAGCCATCAAAGTTGAAAATGTGCGACTAAAAAATAATTTAATTTTCTTTAAATCTTCTATGGTAAACCATGTTTTTTACAATCAAATAGAATGCAGTGGTGTAATTTTGCGTTTTTAACATTTTTTTAAACTACTTTCTTTACCTTAAAGTACAATCGGCAACCTTGAGCCAGGAAAATGTTTGGTTGTAATTTAAAAATAGTTAGTTATCAAATTTTGACGTTTGTCAGTATTTATTTTTTTCGTTTCAAGTACCTAGCTCGTTATTGTGCCATCCCTTACATTTTGTGATGTACATTTTCAACGAATACGCTGCTATGTGTATGGTATTTGGATTTTGCAATGGAAATGCGCACATGGCAAAACACAAATATGCATTACGGTATCTACAACGGCGGCACTTATCTAGTTAACACATTCCGAAGATTAGGTCAGAGACTTCGTGAATCGGGCAAATTTGTCCTCAATTATCGAGATGCAGGTAGACCAAGGCATCGTTGTACGATCCAAGTAGAAGAAGGTACATATTTTGGATATTGTTCGTGAGGATCCTATTTGCAGCATTATACACTGGAAATGAACATTCCAAGTAGGGCCACAGTTCTTTCAGTACTAACAGAAAACCTTTAAGACCGTTTCATGTGACAGAAGTGCAACCATTATACGAAAATGACACTGTTCAAAGAATGTTTTGTAATACAATTTTAAACAGAATTCAACCTTTTATCACTTATTTTGTGAAGTGCCGAATGCATGTTCACAAGAGATGGTGTCTTCAGTAGCCATAATTTCCATATTTTCACGGATGGAAATCCCAGAGCGATTAAATAATATAGAATATATGGTTAGGCATCTTAAACCTTCACATTGTAGGACCCATATTTCTTCCGAGTAGATTGAATGCAATTGGTTATGTAAATCTTTTCGAGAAAGTATGGGATAATGTTGTATTAAATGTCAGAGCCAACATGGCGCTATATGGCGATTTTCCGTGAATTTCTGACTATCCTATATACAGTGAATTTTAAATAACGCTGGTCATAGGTATTTTCATCGTAAAACCTTTATGTGATGTTAATGGTTTTCCTACGGGGAGTGTTTCATTAGTTTTTTGTCCACACGTTGTTGAAACGATATTCATGAGGTTTTGAGACATTTTATACCAAAATTAATGAAAAAAATAGCAGCTTTAGCGGCAATTTTTAGCAGAGATAATGCGACACAATTTTACAGCTACTTTTTTTCTTTATTCTCAACGTTATTTTTTTGTTCCAAAGCATAAAATGTCTTACAACCTTATAAAAATTTGTTCCAATCATATGTGGACAAAAAATAAATCAAACACTTCCCGTAGGAAAACCATTAACGTCATATAAAGGTTTTACTATGTAAATACCCATGGCCAGTGTTATTTGAAATGCACTGTATGTGGAATTTATATTTCAAATGTATGTATATACATTTTTATTTTCTTTTTTTTTTCTCGTCTTTAGTTAGGCTTGACATTTCGAATCAACAGTCTACGATAATCAATATAGTATGTTTTGTTTACTGCTGTCACGGTGACCAAACAATATTAATACCAGAAACTGTTTAGATGTAATTTTGAGCTCAACATTTTAAATCAATAGTTTAAAAACGTCAATGTCAGTATCTTTTGTTTACTGCTCTCATCGTAACCAAACAATACTAACACCAGAAACCACCTCGATGAAAAGGTTCAAATGCAGGATTCGTGTTAAACTGTAAATATCTAGACATATGCAGAAATGTTAGAAATGTAAATTTCCTACAGGAGAGAAATAGAAAAAGTATATGGCTCTATTTAAAAAAATTACGTTTCTGGTGTGTGATTTTGGAAAAGTTTGGCGTTCAGTACTGAACAGCCTGTATATCTCGATCACGTTTTGATGATATGTCTAGATAGAGCCACATACGCTGTTTAATCTCGTAGAAATTTACGTTAAAGTTTATTTATATCTCGATTTTTTGAGTGATAATAGATATCTCTATATTTAAGCGAATCAGTACAAAATTATAAATATCGCGAAATTTTGTTAGAAATGATTTTCTATATATTAATTTATTTCTAGATGGAGAAACTAAAAATGTAATAATGTACAGGTCAAACACAATATTCACGGCACACTCTGCACCACACAAATTATTAATTAACTCGGGAAGGCCTTTTCGAAAACACGTGGGTCATCATCATCAGCCCAGTACCGATTGATATGAGAGAACATATAATAAATCTAAGGAACCTGTTACATCCCTTCTTTTCAAGAAAAATATATCTATATATAACAAGGCTTGTATATATATATATATATACAAGTACCTGCCGTTTAGGCTAGAAAACAAGTTAAATAAGGAAAAAAAAAGGTTTGTCATCACGAACCCAAACATATGGTCATCACACCCTAATAAATTCGGGTGAGCCTTGGTGTCCTTTCTGTTCGTCAAAATTGGTTTCTTTCCTTCTCTCTCTTAAACTAAAATACATGCGGAATGTGCGGGAGGGTCGACGTCTTTGTCATAGTACAATCATAAATCAAAATCTTATTTATGTAAATAGTCTCATAGCCGTCCAACTCGCACGGCTATCATTAATGTACAAGTGCTCTATTTAAAATAACCAAGTAGGTGCCTAGTTCCTTACTTATCGATCTCCCTGTATATACGGAAATATTTTTATATTATATTATCTTAAAATGTTGACAGAGTAAGCACAATTTTACAATTCCAAAGGGTTGGGACAACCTGCACGGATCGATTTATTTCAGTTATTTTAGGATCACGATTTTTTCTCCTGCCTGTTTTTAAAAGAAATGATTATCAAAAATCCAAGTTATTTTTAAATTTAAACGACGTGTTGGTAACGTTAACGTGAAATTATGAAGTAATTTATTTAAATACATATTTTATGTACAAATACAGGGCTAAATTGGTCCCGTATACTAAACAACTACAACATTTTACTTTTAAACAAAAATAATGTAAAGCTTTTACTTTGGCCAATGTTTATATAAATTAATGACGTTATAAGATTAATTTGATGTTTTTGAATTGCCAACTGTATATTTCTATTAGCTAAAATAAAAGTTATCTATCTGTATTTAAGAGAAAGTTAAACTATATGACAAATGCAATACTAACCATTTTGTTTCTTGGGGTTTAGCGATTTATTTTACTACACATATTGTGTATGATATTTACACACAAGTAAATCTATCTTTTATTTTAAACCTATTATTTATTATTATTATGATATAGCTATACTCTTACAAAATGTCTATTAACAATAATGCTTTTTAGGTACTTATTCATTTATATCATATTTATTCTCTAAAGAACATCTCTGTACTACATTGTCATTAATTGTTGGTTGTCTAATAATTTTATGCCTTTATACTGTGTGCGTAAGAAAGGTTTTACAATTGGAGATAAAACATTGTGAAACCTGTGTTTTACGCTCGGTATAAATAAATTAAAAAGGTATTGTCTATAATAAAAAGAATTTCTGAATGCGACTCTGTAGGAATTGGACGAATTACTCTTATCGTAAATGCATGTGTATAATTTCTTACATGTATGTTATATAGTTACCAATGCTTACTTTAAGACTATATCTATTGAATATTATTTTACTACATCTCATTTCCTTATACTCTTTTTAGTATTAATCTACTTTATCGCTATCTATAGTAGTCGAATGTAATATGTACAAGGTTGTATTGCTGTTTAAGTTAAACAAATTATATATTTTATAAACATTTTATCGTTATATAATTTTTTTACTCTTATTATTAATTACATTAAATTTATAGTAACTTTACATTATTTTGATTATTCTACATTGTGCGCTTTATCAATATCAGGATCTTTTAGTTAGTTGCAAATAAAACTAAGAGAAAATAAGCGTTATAAATTGAGGGGTAGTATATGAATCGTTGATAAAGAAAACCATTTTAATTGATCAAACAGATATGGATTGTAGGAACCGGACACATATTTTGTGTAGACGATTTAATAAAATAAATGAGAATATTAACCAAAAAATCTCATAGAAAATATGCTACCCTTTTTACAAAACAATTTCCCAACAGAGTTACTAATTTTGGCGATTTTGGCAATGTCAATAGTTTTTTGGGGAACAAAATTTGGGCAAATTTTAGTGATTTTTATGTAACTTCATATTTTTAAAATTAATCCTTTGTTGTTAAAATTTGGGGCTTTTTGGTGTTTTTATTACTATCAACAAATTGATTCCATAACTTAAAAAGTCTCATAACCGTGATAATCACATTTTTTTTTAATATACAGCTGACGACCTAGGCCTTCTATACTGTAAAATTTACAGTATAGAAGGCGATGATTTACAGTGTAAATCATCGCCTGCTATATCACAACCTGTCTGATTTTGAAGTTAATCCTGCCATCCTTAACCCTATGAAATCCTACTTGGACAATGGCATAAGCTATGTATATTACAACGATTTGAGGTCTCATGAATTTATTGCAAAATCTGGAGTGTAACAAGGATGTAATCTAGACCCACTACTTTTTATTTTATTTATCAATAATCTACTTTGATGTCTTTCTTGTGAAGTCTTAGCATATATGGATGATATGATATTAAGTTGTACACTGCTGTAGGAACAGCTTATGACGTTGTTGCTCTTCAACATAACATCGATGGAATGGTGCAATTTGTGTGGATTCAAAATCAACATAGAAAAATATTGTGTTGTCACTTACACTCGTACATTATAGCTAACCATTGCACCTTATAGAATGAAAGGCATCGAACTTAAAAGAAACCAGAAAGTTAAAGATTGTAGAGTCCTCTTCTCGACTGGTTTTAACTTTTCGGAACGTATTTCCAATGTATGTAGAGAATCAAATAGAATGGCTGGCTTCGTTGTGCATACGACTTGAGGAGACTGGTCGTCGAAGGAGCAGGGTAAATGAAATGTTTGCCAATTTCGTCATAGAATAGAGTACTATAGAGTCATAGTTTAGGTTAAATACTGTATGCGCGTGTGTGAACCGATGTACGAGGATAGATTGACAAGTTTCCAGAATCGCTGCTAGGGGGTTGCTTTTTTCCAAATATTTTATGTCGTTGTGTTGGCAACTCTTTTATATAAATTGACTGCAAATGTCAAATCGATCTGTCAAATAGTCCGGTTTTGGCAAGCATCGAAGTACCTTTTTGTGTTTTCAGTTATGAATAAAAACGAAGTTCGAGCGGTCATCAAATTTTTCTATTTGGAAGGGAAAGCCGCAACGGAAATCAAATCAAGGTTAAATGCCGTTCTTGGGGATTCATCACCTTCTTTTGCATCGTGAGTTTTTGGGTTTCGGAATTCATAGCGTGGTCGCACGCATACAAGTTATGAACCACGTTCAGGACGTCTGAAAAAGGCTACCACGCCAGAAATTGCGGATAAAGTCCATGACATGGTTTTGGCAGATCGGCGAATAAAAATGCGTGGAATTGACGAAGCCGTAAGCATTTCTTACGAACGGGTAGTTCATATTTTACATAATTAATTGGGTTTAAAAAAGTTTCCTACAAGATGGGTGCCGCATTTGCTCAATTCGGAGCAAAAATGCATTTGAGCTCGAACCTCAGCCGATTGTTTGGAAGTGTTTACGAGGAATCCAACGGATTTCAAGAGACGATTCGTGACCATGGATGAGACGTGAATTTATCACTACAGACCAGAAACAAAAATGCAATCAAAATAGGATTGAAGGCAGTGAATTGGTTCCGAAGAAGGCAAAAACCATTCACTCGGCTGGAAAGGTGATGGCATCAGTATTTTTGGGACGCAAAAGGAATTTTGCTAATTGATTATCTTGAAAAAGGAAAAATTGTTACTGGCCAATATTACACTTTTGGATAATCCGAAAGCTGCAATTCGGGAAAAACGCCAAGAAAAAAGTGTTATTTCACCACGACAATGCCTGTTCATTCAAGTGCAATCGCTCAGCAAAAATTGACAGAATTGAAGTTCCAAATCCTTCCGCATTCACCGTCTTTGCCTGATTTGGCTCTGTTGGATTTCCACCTGTTCCCGAAAATCAAAACATTTCTGGGCGGAAACAGATTTTGGTCGAATGAAGAACTGACAGAGGCTGTAAACGATTATTTTGGGAACCTCGAAGAAAGTCACTTCCGGAAGGGAATCAAGTAGCTAGAGAAACGTTGGACCAAGTGTGTTGAACTTCGAGGGGATTATATTAAAAAATAAAATATAACTTGAATCCGATTTATTTTGTTTTCATTGTCATTCTGGAAACTTTTTAATCTACCCTTGTATACTGCAATATTAAATTATTAAATACTAATAATAAAGAAGTGTTGTTCGTTAAAAGAATTCGAAGAGTAATCTGTGGTATTTTTAAGATTTCTATTCAAAATTACCACTTCAAAATGAAATGAGAACGCAATTAAAATGTTAGGGAAATTGATGTAGAAATAAATGAAATCGTATAAACCAAACAGATGTCCGTATTCTAGTTTTTCTCAAAATCTATTTCGATTTAAATGTTTAAACTCTATTTTGCAGAATTTACTTCCCAATCTAAATAACAATACTCTCAATTCAAAATTAAAAGGTTTAATTTATATTGAAAAATAACTCTCAAGAACTTATCCCTTTATATCAACGTCAAAATCCATTGCGGCGTTCCACTTGAGCTAACGATTTTGTTCGCAATACCAAACCTTACTTACGTTTTACGCTACAGATCTCCATCACCCTATAAAATCAAAACAGCTATCAGCCTGGAAATGATTATAATGATTTACGGTTAATAACAGATAGAGAAGTGGCAATCATCCGTTTTATAGGTTTACTTTACATTAACTATAAATTACGTTTCGTCTAACCGTGCAAGATTTCACGGTAATTTAACTTAACCAGCAATATAATCAAAGTTGGTTGTTTGTCGTTATTATTTTTTTTTTTGATATTACGTGCAATATTTGCAAATTCGCGGGATTTTAAGGTTTTCTAAGAGAAAATAATTGAACGGTGTACACTGTTCGATATGAAAGTCTCTGTGTTAATCTTTTTACAGATATTGAGTGAATTTGTATTCCATATAGTTATATTATGTAGCGGTTTAGTTTTTTTTAATCGAGGAAAAATGTAAATAAGGGTCTAGCCATGATTTCATCATATAAATAGAATAGTTTATAATTACATATTTATCCCAGAGGTAGGACACATTCGGATTTTTTTTTATAATATAATATACAGTGCGTACAACTTTGCGTAACAACGAAAACAGATTACCAAAACTTTTATTGCTGCATATTGTCATATTTCTGAAGTTAAAGTTTAACATATGTGGTATCGTTGCATTCGTCCTTCGATTGCCTTTCCAAATACGTAAAGATATACGGGGTGTTCTATTTTAAATAAGAAAGTTGACGTCACTTCCGGTGTGACCGGAAATACAATTGAAATGCCGATAATGGTAAAAGTTAGTTCACAAAAAAAAGAAATCCACCTATTTTTTCTTCTGTCGTTCAAAAGTTAGCATGGGGGAGGCGGATACTTTAGGACCGCACTGTATGTGAAGGGTATAGAAATAAAACGAGGATTGTCACATAATAATACTTCTGAAAAAATAAAGTTTTTAATTTTATTTCTTTTGCGGAAAAACTGAACGTTTTTTTGTAAAAAAAATCTCTCATGTTGAGTAAAATAATACATACAGATAGTAAGACGAACAAAAAAAAAGATTATTGTTTATTTAAGTTGTAAATTCTTCAGAAAATCGGGAGCCGTAGGATTGGCGCAAAATCGTGTTAGTTTCAGTACTCCAGCATAACTTTTGGAAAAAGAAATTTGTCTTACTGGTTGTGTTCTATATGGACATTGTTTAGAAACTGCGTCTGTAAGGAATTTGCTCCAGGTCCTGATTCTGGATTGATCTACTTCAATAACAACGAATGAAGAAGGTAGTACCCTACAACTTTGTATTAGTTCATAATGGTCATCGGGCGACTTCATCCGAATACGTATATTGATCAGTCCCATGTTTCTGTAGCATTCTATGTAGGAATGTCCTCTAATTGTAAAAATTGTAACAGAAGAGAGCCTTTTCACATAGTGAATCATACAATGTACAAATCGAAATACTGTGAAGTTTTTATTTTGCCCTCCGGCAGGATCGCAAAATATGAGGAGGACTCTAATTTCTGGACTCAAGAGGTTCATGAAAAAGAGCACACTTCGTTGGGGCCGTTTAGAAGAAGTTAATAGTTCTTTAAAAGATGTCATCTAATGCGAAGGTAATTTTTCAAATCGTCTGTAGTGGATTCTCATACTTTTTCAATTAGTCTCATGTGAGACAATTTGTTTCTTTCCAAAAGCCAATCTTTCACCCAGAAACATTTTCTTCGTTTTATTTGTACTTGATTTTCCATTAATAATAAAAGTATCACTAAAGCTACCACTTCCTTGCTTTAATAAAATCATGTTTGGGATGAGGAGTAGTTTCTCAATCGCTTGCTACCAAACCTACCAGCAAACTCAGTAGTAGTTATTGACAGTGCTTTGTAACACAGTCGCAAGGCAGAACGGATTCTTACCACAGCTACCAAGAAAAATGACATTCCTTTGGTTAAGAGAAAAAATATTCCTGTTGAAAGAATTTAAAATGTGATCTCTTAAACATTGCTTCTACAGAAAAGCATAAGTACAATAAATATATACTGGATGAAACAGATATTGAAATACAACATACTTATCCTAAGTTTGTCACTTTATTGCTATGTGTAAACTTGATTGAGATTGTACCGGAGCATGTGAAAAACTTTATAAAGCACAATAATACGAGGTTTAAAATAAATGAGAAACCTGCCCTTATATTTTACCGTATGTTTATTACATGTTTTCTGTTGGCTTGTTCTTGACTTTAGAAGATATGTAGAAATTGGACAAATGCAAGATGATCCAATTTATTATACATTTACCAGGTTCATCTTCATCATCTTCACTATGAAACGTCAATTGATTACCGATTCTTATAAAATTGTTTGTTTTAATAATAAAGAGTACTTGTTTTATTAATGGTTGACATGTGAAAATTATTGTAAAATTTGGGGAAATATACCTATTTGAATCATTTCACATTGTATCTTATAAATATATTAATCTTTGAAGTAATAAATAATATTTAACTACACTGTTTGTGATTGTCTTATGAATATCATTTTGGTAGATTAGCTTTCTATAACATCATTTTGAAGGTGTTCGTCTAACTCATAAAATCGTACATATTTGCATAAAAAAGGTTGTTTTCTTTCTATGATTTATTCTTACGTAAATTTAAAAATAAGATTGACAGCCAAAATTTCTAACTTTTTAATAATAACAATGTAGTTAGCGTGAGTATTCAGTACCAACCTGCTATACCAAAGTATCTAATAACCTAAATCTGGCAACGCTTGCTACTGTTCCCATAAGGGCAATACTTTGAAACTAGGGTGAAATGCGCTATAGAAAGTGTAACGCCAGTGTAACCTTGTCTGAACTTGCACTGTATACCACTCAACAAGCACAGCAAACGGATGATGGGAAGCCCGACTGCTGACCTGCTTGAATTAAGCAAGATACAGCTTAGGGCAGCAACATGCCTATTAACAGGACATGGCTGTTTGAGAGGCCACTTGCATAAAATGGGGATCTACAAAGATGAACCCTGAGGGGGAAACAGCCCCTCATATTATTTTCGAATGTGCAGCGCAGCTCAACGCAGATTCGCTATGCGAAGCACAATTGAACTACCAATGGAGAAAGATTTACTGCATAGGCTCTTAAACCTGATTGCGGGAACTAGCCTGTTAAAGTAAAACAAAACCGAAGCAGGAATAATACAACAGGCTAATTAAGCTTCAGTGTTAGGGATGTAAAGACCAGCCCTGCTTTGGTAGGAAAATCAATCAATCAAATCAAACCACTCAACAATGATAAACACCTTATTACAAAAAGGTGTACACTTGTTCATGATACCAAATAAACTTATTATGAACTTTATCCTTTGATTTTACAAAAAGTTTTGTTTGTAATGTTAGCAGCATTGCTTTTGAAAGCATCGTGAATAGAAAAATAGACTAATTAATAAACAAATTCCTGATTTATTTATACAAAGCAATTAGCAATGATATTGTGTTAAGAGGTACGGAGAACTTCAGAATTCAATAGCAGTTTTGTTTAGTTTTACTGCTGAAGATGATACCATAGCTATTAAATCGCTACGTCCAGTGTTAATGAAGTGTTGTGATAAGGGTGATCGTGAAATGTTTCAGTAGTTTTGAATATAGATATGTTGAAATCATGGCTTGAGGATAATACCTTGACATTTACGTTTTACAGGTAGGTACTACAGAATATCATTATTTCCGTTTGCTTTGAATGACCACGATTCCCATAACAACCTCTCTCTTACATGTGCTTCGTAACTTAAGTGTATTTATTTTGTTCCTACGTAATTCTTTGTTCTTGTTACTTCTTCCTATGTCTCCTCCACCGAACCATTTCTTACGGCCACTTGTCTTACGATAATTAAACTGTAGATACCTACCATTTGCTCACGTGTCATTGCTTACTATGATCGGCATGAGTCGATGAAGGAAGATCGTTGTAAATACCACTGGTGCCTTCCGTGCTGCACACTGAATCTTCTGGAGTTCGCGACGGTTCAGCCTCGGTTACTTCTTGCTCGACAGGCTTTGGAGCGCGGTGTTTACCGTAGAGATTCTGTGAAATGATGAAATATCGTTTAAAATCAATAGGTTATGTTTAACGTAGGTATTGTCAGATAACAGACACTAACGAAAAGCGATAGTTCACCTTCCCGCCAAAACTCAGATTTTCTGCGCATATTTGACATTCGCCATTTTTTGGCATCACCAGAGGCGTCCTCCTTTTACCCTATTAACTAAATATTTATTGATTCAAAATCACCCTCTGACGCTGATAGTTTTCCATTTACAAATGTTCAGTTTCAATGCAATTGCGAAGATACTGAACAAGTTCAAATCATAATCATTTATTTTGTTGATTAGTTACGTTTGTAGGTACGCAAGTTGAAATATGCGTTCCTTTTGGTAACATCTAATCACTTTATTTTCAATTGGGTTGTTCTTTCTAATCACTTAATTAAAAGGGGGACGCCTCAGGCGTCATAAAATTCGATTTAACTGAATTAACTGGTGACATTCAAAGGGCTAAATTAAAGCACAGTAAATTATTGAAATTTTCCGCTACGATAACAACCAAAGAAATGGCCAACGGTCACCCAATCCATGCCACCAAAACAGCGAAGACGGCACCCGAAGGTGCCCCCAATTGTCGCTTCTCGTTAGTCTCTATTCCCTGGTAAACTCCTTTGTCAAGAAAATGTGAGATTAAAAAGGTTATGAAACGGTTTTATGATATTAAAGGATTAAATTGCGTTACATGAACCTTCTCGTTTTGATTAACGTAGTAGTAAAGCAAAAGAGAACTTCTTGGGGTGTGCAAATTTATATGCTATTTAATATACACTGCTCAAAAATTGAAGTGGGTAATTTGTTTCTTTGCAATAAATTCTTAATTTTAATAAAATTGTAAATTTATTATGTTTTCTAATTTATTATTTGATTCTTTTAAACACGTTTAATATACAAACTATGGAAATGTACATAAATATGAATATTTATTTTGGATTTCGATTGTTTATAGAAATGGTGCTTGTAGAAATATCAATTTGATACTCCAATTGAATATCGTATGGTGCCTCCCGTAGCTTTCCATAGTGTCCTAACTTTACTCCGCATTCTTTCAATTAAATTGTTAATGAAAGGCTGAGGAATGTTTTGCTAAATGTCTCGCAAAACATCGGCAAGCTGCGGTAATGTTTGGGGTGCCAGACATGTTCAATGTTTCAAAGCCGGCCAATCTATTCGGTCAATACCATGTTCTATGCGGTCGTTTACTATCCTGCCGCTGTGAAGTCGAGCATTATCGTCGATTAAAGTAAAATTTTCACCGATCACGGCAGCAAATGGTGCAATAATTGGTTCTAGAAACATGTCAATTTACGTAATACCCTCAAAAACCTTCTTGGCAATCCGGGAGATTAACCGGACATGAAAGAAAGGTCGGGAATTTATAAAATTGCATGTAAAGACTGTGATAAGACCTATATTGGAAACAAACAAAACGAACAATAGGTACTAGATTCAATGAGCACATCAGGTGCTACAAATGTGGGAAGATTGAATCGTCAAGTGAAGCACAATACATAAACGAAACCGGGCATAATATTAAATTAGGAAACCTGAAATTGATTAATAACGTAACTTCGCCGCGGGAATTAGACGCGTACGAAACTGTTTACATAAAAAGGAACATAATCTGTTGAATACAGGGAATGCACCATGTTACTCTTGCCTTTTTTATTAGGGTAAAACGGCCATATGGTTTAAGTAATGTGCTACAATGAAAAGAGTCTTTTTCCGTATATTTTTTAGATTTAGAATGTAGGCGGAAGAAACACAAATTTGACGAATAGAAGGGACGTACCGTTGTCTTGTTCTATTTTTATGAGGGTAGGACAGTCACATGTCTGGCGTTTGGTGCTGCAATAACAAGGAATCCTTTCGTCTATTTTTCCGTATATTTTGGATGTTTTAGTGTTAAGCGCCAAAAGTAGGTACTTGTAAATATTTTTCTCGAGAGTGGAGATAAACAAGCATGGTAGAATTAGAAATTTTTCTCACATCATTCGCTCATGCGGCAGACGATTGGGACCCACGAGTCCTTGAAACAGCTGTTCCGAATTAATTAATAATTTGATGCGGAGTGTGCCGATACTTAATGTTGTTTGCTATATCACGATACCTTACCAATATCATGGTTGCATTAATTAGGACAACCAAATCCGTACGCCCATCAATACAAATGCCTCCCCAAACGCAAACTGGCTCTTCACCGAAATGAGTAGATGGTGTCATGCAATTTTTATTATATCGCTCTCCTCGCACTTTTCACACCAACAACACAAGATTCGACCATCGGAATTATACAAGCGAATTCTGGAGTCATCAGTGACAAGATACGATCTCCATCTTTACAGGTTCCAATTTCCATGTTCAACAGTCCAACGATTTCTTAGTGCTCGCTGCTCCCTAGTTAATCGTGGGTAAGTAGTGGATCTTCTTGCCCTTAGATTGCGACTATGCAATCTATTCTTCATTGTTTGGCCAGAAATTATTCTTCCTGTAGCTTGCCAGAAGAAGCTATTAATTCTAGATGCTGAGAAGATAGGGTTTCCTTGTGCAATAAGGACTAAAATATGATCTACAGCAGCTTTTTCTCTCTCTACCATGAGTATATGCTGCACTCCCTATACTTCTGTGCAGATTCCGTGCTTTACTAACTACACTTTAAGAAACACTCAATCGGTTAGCAGCTTTTTATTGAGTTAAACCTTCGTTTAACCAATGCACTAATTGTTCAAGTTGGACGGCTACAAACGATAATAACACTGGACAACAGCCAAAATGTATCTAAAATAAAATCGACTAAATCTTACTATTTTTGGTGTGCTAAAACCGAAAATAAACTTATCTTTTTAATATTAGTTCAAGTTTTAGAGATACGAGATGTCATGTGTCCCTATATATTAACACTGTAACCGCAAGTCCGCCTTGTACTGAACAACCCCTGTATACAAACAAATGACAAACGCCACTGTCGCGAATATTATGGAATTGAATAGAAAATTCTCGAATCTTCTCGAATATTGTCTAAAGATCTAGAAGCCGTATTTGGGTATATAAGCAGCTACAAAGTGAAGAGGTTAGTCAGTCGAAGTTAGTGAGTCTAATCGAATAGTTGACATTGTAAGATGTCTCGAAAGTGTGTAAACAATCCAGACATCTATACGTGCAAATGATTCCTCAGGCTTGCCATGATGTATAGATGTCGCTGTGCCTAGGCACAACACCCCCTTGCGTTTGGCAGCCCAGGAGCTGCCCGATAGGTGGTGGACATCTACACTCCGGTTTATCTTGCTACCCTCTGGGACGGCGTGACTGTGTTTCTTGGCGATAAGTGTCGTCGAAAGACATATTCAGTGCAGTTTTGGAGATTAGCAACATAAACTGAGAGGCAAACGCAATGATTAGCAGCAGAAGATTGTGCTCAGAACCATGCTGATGACGCCGGGTAGGCAGAAACATGTCCATGTGTTAGCGCTATTTTCTCTGCTACATTGTTTTTGCCGGGAATGATTCCACTAATACCATGAGCTATATTAGCATTTATTTTTTGGTTATTGTTATTAGGCATTCTTTCCACGTGTATTGGTATTTATTATTTATCTAGTCAAAAAAATTTTTGGATAATATTTATTTTGTTTACAACAGTTTGAGATACATAAATAAATTTAGTTAAATCTAGCAAACAGAAAAAACAAAAAATAATTTTTGTTGCAAATATCCATTTCAACTTTTGAGCAGTGTAATTTGTAAGGGCATTATTTCTTAATGGGTTTTAGCCAGGAAACTCTTATTATATAATTTACGAGGTCTAGTATCGACTATCGTGGATACAAGCTCTTTGGTTCCACGTGACAATAAATAAAAGCCATTCTTTGCGGGATGATGCGTAATTCCAGTCACCGTTGCTAGGTCTAACGTCGAAGAATTTGCATTGGCGTCATATCTGCGCAACCGTTACCGACGTGTGTTCCATCGTTTACTGTTAACCGGCAGGTTAGGTTATTACTTATTGTTTATACGTAGGAAGAGATGGTGAAATATTAAAAACGTGCAAACAGGCATTTAGAAGAGAATACCAACAACAGGCATTTAAATTCAAATTTGTATTCATAATAATGTCGAGTATGGTTTAAAAACTCTACTAACATGCACTTTTGTGTCACTCCAAATGACATATAGGCTGTATATTTTATACTACCATAAGAGAATGCTGTAGTAAAATATGCAGTTGTAATTTTGCTTTAAACATAAATCAAGACACTCAAGAATGTTTGTAGTCACAAAGTGCTGTGGAACTGAAATCTGCAAAGACATACCTTTTCACGACTTCCCTTTTTCTGCATGAAAATACGAAAAATATATTAGCGGATATTCATAAAATGAGAAATACATGTCTACACGGAACACGAAGAATTCTTAACAGGGTATATTTTATGAAAGGCATTTATTTTAGACAAATAACAATTTACTTGTCATCTTTGTTTGTTTGGAAATACATTTTGCGGGGAAAAATTGTTGGGTTTAAACATAAATGTATTAAATGGCATGAATTGAATAAGGTATTAATATATCAATCAAAAAAGTATAGTTGATTTGTAATCAACATGGTAAAATTATTCAAATAGCAATTTCAGTAATAAGTATTTTATAGTTGAGTTTAATAGCGGACTAAGAAGATTAAGTACCGTTTAACAACCAAATATGATTTAATAGCCACAAGTACGAGGTAGGCGCCATAAATTCTCGGCCTCATATAAAAAAAATAAACTTGGTAAAATATAACAATTTTTATTTTTCAAAATAATCTCCCCTAACTTCAATACATTTATTACAGCGATTAATTAAGACAATATTTATATTATGCTTAGGGATACATATAAGAAAGACAATCGCGAATGTATATATTATGTATCAAGCCTCAAAAATTTTTTGTTCGAAATGTTTGAACAGACGTATTTGATGCCATTATTTAAGTTGTGTTGGCAAAAAATTTCTTACTAGCTATCGCTCATAACTAAAGCTGGCCACGAGCGGTACCGCGCAGTAGCGTAGAATCGACCAGCCCTCGCGTTCCACTAGAGTTATTCTGCTAATAGAGATGTTTGCTGCCGCAAATAATTTCGCTCATCTTTTAAATAAAAATTAAATAACACGTGCTCAAACACTTACCATTTTAAGAGTCCTCCGTGAAATCACAAAGTGAATAATGTCTGTTAAATATCTGCCTCAGGATAACATTTTCTTCGTACTAGTGGAGGGAATAGAAAAATTACAAAATCCTTCGGTGTCGTTAGTGGAATCTCTGCAAATAGTGCAACCTGTTCACGCACAGCTATGCGCGGTAGAAGACGCAAAAAATGTTTGTGTTCTAGAAAGGTTTGAAAGTGTTTTAGAGAAAGATTCTGGTTTTGGCGCATTAAAACAAGTTTGTGAAGGTGCGTCAACAGAACCGTTAAGTTGTACCAAAGATTATTTTAATTACGCAAATATAATGTCACTAAATGTAGAACGTTCGTTTTCTGCATATAAACACACTTTTTCCTCACGCCGCAGTCGGTTTGCCGAAACAACTGTGGAAACATGTCTAATGTTGCAGATATTTAACAAACATTATTCACTTTGTGATTTCACGGAAGACTCTTAAGACGGTAAGTGTTTGAGCACGTATTATATTTTATTTCTGACCATTTATTTTGTATAAACTTTTATGCGCCCGCCACTGGCTGTTTGCGCAAATTGAGGAACTCTATTAATCATTCTATACCCTTGAAAAAATAATCTAAAGTTTCTCCCTCAAAATGTTGTATTACAGCTGCTTGCAACTCACTATCCTCACATCCTCACATCCTTAAAACGACGTCCCCTAAGGTCTTTCTTTAAATGAGAAAATAAATAAGAACCATTGTTTCATCTCCTGTGACAATGGACTTCAAAATCAGTTTCGGGTCATCTCTACACATGTTTAAAAACGAGCGCGTACATTCGACCCGACGTTCACGTTGGAGAACAGAAAGAAAATGCGGTACCTATCTAGCACTAATCTTATTTATACCCAAACGGTTATTTCTCCAATGATTGAAATGTTTTGAGGCGTTATCAGTTCAATTGGCCAACGAACATCATCTTCAAGAGATTCTTGCCCCACTTTGCCCACTTTTTTACAGTGGAATATGAAGAAGATAAACCACCATAAACGCCAGCTAAACGTTGTTTAATGTGATTAGTCGTATGCCCTTCTTTTGTTAAAGATTTAATGACCGCGACAATTTTCGTTGAGACATTTTCATGCACTAGTCACGTTGTCTGGCTGGCTACTAAAAACTACTAATCTTCGAGCCGTAATATATATAGTATAGGCCTCACACATGTGCAACTATGACGCAATGCAGTTTGAACATGCTCGAACCTGTCACGCCGAGAATTTATGGCACCTACCTAGTACATGTAACATAGAACATCACTTGATAGGCGGTAACATTTAATGTCCCCACCACCATATTCTTTTCTCTGTTAGATACGTATCTATTATACGTATCTCTTTACGCTCCCGCGCCAGAGAAAGGGAGGCTATGAAAGGAGCTGGAGTCACTGAGGAAGAGGTCGGAGGGACTTTGGCGTTGAATGAGTGGACATATTGTAGCTGGTTGAACGCATTGTACGCGACGTTATTGACTACGTTCGATATTGTAATTTGTAGTATTACAATACATATATTTTACTACCAATTTTACTTTATCAAAGTTACCTTTAAGAAAAAAAAGAAAAACGTAGGTATGGATTTACAATTCGACGCATTTCATAAACGTTCTTTCGGAAAACACTAAGTAAATAGTTCCTTGATTAAATTTCAAAACCAAAAAGCATTCCCTGAAGCATTGAGCCTGAATCTCTTTCATATCACCAGTCCTCCTTTTATTGTCTAAGCATCACTAACAAGATACACACTTCGTTGCCGCAAAAAACTGGGCAGGAAGCGAAGAAGGATCCAATAACAACGCCCAACAACCGAACAAACAACAGCAGGGTAGCACGACTAGCACGGTGTAATTTCATTTAGTCGCGATGTCCCACGGGATTGTTCTTGAAAACGGTGTGAAAAGAAAATGACGAGCGCAATACCTCGCTAAGTGTATTGACACAATTCTCTTGCACATGTTTTATACCTAGCGAATAGTTTTATATACAGCTTGTTAAGCCTTTTCTTAGGAATATCATTTAGGATATGTTACTTACAGTGCACAGAGAAAGTTCTTAAATCAAACAAATATATATCTTTGAAATTATTTATTTAATTCAACAAAGGTTTATTTGGGTGAAAGCACATTTTTTACCCACGGAGTAATATAGCACATTTTTTACCCACGGCGTCCTTTAAACCACAGAAATATTTTGTTAAGCAAACACATATTTATCTAATGGCGTACGTTCCAAAAATGGGAACATATTAAAAAATAGAATTTTTATTTAATTAATCATATTTGCATAAAATTTTTATAATTAAAAATCGGAAAAGTTTACATCCATATACAAGGTGTTTATTAAACATATGGCAAAAATTCAAGGGGTTATTCCATGAATTATTCTAAGAATATGTTGTACTTTTATGATTTTTGAAAAGCCCCTTTGTTTCGAAGATACAGGGCGAGAAAAATTTTCGACAAAACCAATTTTGATATTTTTAAAATTATTAATGTAGCCGAAATAAAAATATGGCGTACAACACTGGACTTACCGAGTATAAAAAAATTGTAAAAACGCGTTGTTATCTTTTAACAACATTCCGATTACAAAGAACGGCTGTTTTACCCGCTAACAATAGGCAAGTGCAGACATAGAAAAGTAAATCAGTTAAAACGTGGATTTCATGTGAATACGTTTCGTGATTGATCATTTTGTATGTGTCAAATTTGTTGAGACTGATTGACGTATATTTTCTGTCTTTTAATACTAAAACTTTTGTTAGTGAAGTTCTCTATCATGAATCACTATACAAACGCCGAGATGACTGACATGCGTTTCATTTATGGACTTGCCGATGGCAATTCATTAGAAGTTAGACGGTTGTACATTGAACGATTTCCTGACCGTAATGTTCCTGATAGAAAAACCTTCCAAAGTATTAATCAACGTCTTCATGAAACAAGCACATTGAAATGAAGTGGAGGACCAGGAAGGCCAATGACAGTAAGAACGGTAGAATTAGAAGAGAATGTGCTGGACATGATAGAGGAAGATCCAGGTAGTTCTACTCGAAAAATTGCAAATACTTTGAATGTAAGTAATGGGAGTGTTTTGAAAATTCTTAGGGAGTATTTGTTGTACCCATACCACATACAACACGTTCAGGCACTTCTTCCTGCTAATTTTCCTCCACGGATTGCATTCTGTCAGTGGCTTTTGCACACATTGGTTCAAATCCCTCAACTACTGACACTGATTCTTTTTACCGATGTAGCGAATTTCTCAAGAATGCAATAAGGAACTTTCACAATAACCATGTGTGGGCTGAAGAAAATCCACATGAAGTACTTGAAGATCGTTTTCAACATCAGTTCTCATTGAACGTTTGGTTAGGAATTGTGGGTGACTGGCTAATTAGACCGGTATTTCTACCGGCGAGGTGTATCGAAACTTTTTGGAACAAACGCTACCTCTGTTTCTGGAGGATGTACCATTGGCAACAAGAAATGCAATGTGGTTTATGCACCAGCGCATTTTAGTGTGGTTGCTCGTGAGTTTTTAACAGCAACATGCGGAGATCGTTGAATTGGTCGAGGTGGGTCTCACTTATGGACTGCTCGATCCCCGGACTTAAAACTGACAATATTGTTTTAGGTAAAAGAAAAGTAACTTTTAACGCTACGGCAAAAGAAAAACAGAGTAAAACAAGGTAAAAGAACAGAAGAATTGGACACCTCAGCAATGGCGCGATGAGACCCGATTTGAAGTATATGTTAGAGGTAATAGAAATTATTAGAGTTATTCGCAAAAAACTCAAAAAAGAAGCTCAATTTCCTGCATCGGTTATAGTCTGGGGTAGCATGTCATCCAGAGGGATAGGAAAATTTCATTTTATTGAAGGATACAAATAAATACTTATACATTTTAGAAGAATCGTTTTTACCGGTCATGAGAGAACATTTGACATCAAGACAAAACTTTCTTTTCCAGCAGAACAGCGGAGCATGCCACGCCTCAAGAAAAGCTCTAAAATGAATAGAAGACGACAATATGCCACTTATGGAATGTGATAGGATGAATGGATAGGGGCTGATAAAATAGTACCTAATAGTAATGAAGGCACACAAGTGATATCCCACAGTACCCACTAAATTTCCAATATAATGAAAGTGAAAGGAATATCTGTAAAACATCAAATATACGCAAGAAATGAAATTATATATCTATACACCAACACGACGCCAATAAATAGATAAAAGTGGTTGCTTTACGTTTGTCGCAGAATTGAACAAATAAACAGCGCCTGCGTTTTATGACGTAACGTCATGTCCTTGCCTTGGATGCACTATAATTATTTTTCACTCCTTATCCTCAATAGTCCTAATAAGACAAATTACATTTTAATGGTGTCATTTTCAAATCATCACAGTCAGCTTTTCAGGCATTCATCCCAACCAGTAAAGAACGACAGGAAAAGAAGAGATTTAACAAACTGATTCTATTATTATTAATATGCTTTCGTTTGCTTTTAATCTTTTGCTTTCAATCTTTCATTTTTGCTCCTTAGGAGCGCGTTCACTACCGAGTGGCTTGCAGATGGCGTTAGAGTAGCGCACAATGCAGAGAGGTCATAGGAGCGGGATACGAAGGGGAAAGGGAACGATATGTGTCCTGACCGTTATATGTGACGCTCACTTTTCCTTAAAAAGGGACTTTATGCCGAGGATTATGTTTTTATTCGTTTCCGCATTATTCGTTGAAAAGACACGTCACGATGAATTTTCCGTCTCCTTGCAGCAACGTAGAAAAGGATCATAATGCGAAAATAAACCCTAAATAGAACGTAATTAAATTAAAAAGCGCTTCAAAAATGTTCGTCAAGCTCCATTAGTTGGGATATGTACTTTGATTATGAAACTTGTTAAATAGCACGGATAAAGTAAAAAATGTACATTGTTTTTGAGTGTATTTCCAGAATTTTCAGTAAGGTGTAATGGGAACCTTTTAGATACATATTGGTTCGAAAATTGGCTAAAACGAGCAAGGTACCTCGGAGAAGAGGACTTACAAAATGATAATTACTTTTTGTGTTAGGTCGTACAAATAATGCACTTCCATGAAACACTGCTTCATCATCTTCCGTTTTGATGGTACCAAAGAAATTGAAGGGTGAATTTTGTACGAGGGTAGCGTATTTTTATAAACGGCCACTAGAGGATGTTATTGAGATTTGACACTACTATTTTCGTAAAATTTTATATTTGTTATTGTTAAAACACTGACAGCACCGAAATTGGCCGAGTACTTTGTTTAGAGTGAGCGTTAAAAAAAGCACAATAAAGGATCGTGTAAGGAAATGTTCAACAAATTCGACAGAGAAACAACAAGTGAAGACACTTGGATATATTCGTACGAGTCGGAAACTGAGCAACAATCCCAGGTGTTCCCAGGTGGACCGAATCCAACAACAGTTGTTCATGAAGCACTTCCAAGAGAATGATTGTTTGTTTCTTTCGTTGTATTGGATATGTCGCAAGCATTGCTTTGGAGGATGAGAAAAACAGTTAATGCTGAATAGCGTACAACAATTTGTTTGCCAGAATTCATCGATGAAACCAGGAAAAATAATCATCAACGTCGCATCATCCTTCATCATGACAATAACAGCTCTCATACGGCACGTCTAATAATTGATTATTTGAACGAGAAAATACCGGGTTAATGTTTCATTGCCTGTATTCACCTGATTTATTGCCAAATGACTTCCTTTGTTCCCGAATGTCAAACAAAAAATGCCTTCAAAAACCATGATTTTTGAAGAGATACCACCTTCAGAGTGTCAAGAATTGTTTCGAACGCATGCAAAAGTGTATAAAGCTTAATGGCGACTATTAAAAAAAAAAAACAATAAAACGATTTGTACTATTTTTTCCATTCAATGTTTTTGTAAAAAATTAAAAGCTATCTCTCGTATAGATTTTAGAAAATTGAATGGAGTTACTCGAAAAGTTGCATATTTTTTGCATTTCTTCATTTCTAGCATTTTGGATAATTTGTACAGAGCTTGTTATTTGACCTGTCTTGATGCTGCTGCTCATTATATGCCACCAGCTCGAGGTTTATATCCATTTAAAAGATTTTCTTATGCGTTACATCGATTATCCGTTTTCCCAAAAGAATTCATTAACATCTTTGAAAACAAAAGTTAACATAAACACCAGGGAAATTTGACGTAGATTAGTGGAGACCAGTGTACATGCTTAATTACCACGAAAAACGCCTCTCTTCATTAAAGAAAAAATGTATATCACCGACCTCGCATTGCAGAAGAAGATCGCAAAACATAATTGCGAAATATACTTTGGATAAATGAGTACAAATTTAATATATCTAGATCGGATGATAAAGACTTGTTAACACGGCAGCAATCACGATGATGATTCAAGTTTTGTATTATGGTGTGGGGTTCCAATATAGTCGACTAACAATACCATGACTAAAAAACAAAATTTCGAGGAGAACGCCATGCTACTGTTTGTAAAGGAAAATATACTGTATAATGGCTAGTTCAATAACCAATATGCTTGGGCAATAAATTAAATGATTGGAGGCAAACCCAAAAGATTTCAATTTTAGAATAGCCATTGCAGTTGTCGCACTTAACTCTCATAGAAAACTTTTGGAAACAAATTGAGGCTAAGCTATATCAGCATACATCATAAGACAAACCCGAATTGTAGATCACAGTGAAGAAGGAGTGGAAACTGATACCAAACCAGAAGTTTAAAAGGTTTACTAACCTCGATGAATTGCTGTAACGCAATTATGAAACATAAAAGCTATGCAATCAATTATTTACATTGTAATAACAGCAAATTGTTTTGCAAACAATGAATTATTTCTTAATTCGTATACCTTATAGAGAAAATTTAATAATGAATTTCCGCTCCAAGTAAACGAATATTTTACTCTTCGCATAGGCATGCTTCTCATATGATGATCTGTGGACTCCTGTGGAAGCTCATTCCGAGAAACTTGTATGCCATTATGTAGGTGTTCTAAATTCATTGGACGGTTAGGAAGCATACCAACCCTTAGACTTATTATGTCCCAGAGATGATAGCTCCAAGAGAGAATATTCATGTTGGCTTTTTAACGAAGTGGTCATGTAACTGCTGCAGCATGAGGATAAGCATTGTTTCGTTGGAATGTGACATTCTTTAGCCTTTGGGTATATGGTAAAGCGAATGGTTCCAGAATTCCGTAAATGTATTTCTGAGCATTTAAAAAAACTGAAAAAAGAACTAAGGACATTCGACTCCCTACGGTAATTCCACCCAAAACCATCAATCCTCCAGTAAATGCAGTTTCACGTTCTACGGCAAAATTCAAAAATTACCTTTCTCCTCTTTGACGTCGAACTGGTCTACGACATCTTGGGTCCATAAATGAAAGCTAGATTCGTCTGAAAAAGCGATATTGTTTCACTCTTCACCTCAATATGAGAGGCGGTATTAGCCTTGGATGATGGGAAATCAAGCCAAACGAACGAATGCGGCGATATGTGGGACGCATTGTTATTCTAAGGTCTACCTCTGCCAAGAAACATTTCCCACAGACCTTAAGGTACTATGCCGATCCCTAAGAGCAAGCAATCTTTGTCTCCTATCTTCCTGTTCGGTGGTTCTTCTTGGTCATCCAGAGTCTCTTCTACTATGTTGACTACCATTTTGAGATCAATCTCTTCAACAATGAATAACTGCAACAATATTTCTTGACATCCGCCTAGCGGTTTCACGAAATGCAATACCCGCTTCATGCAGTTCAATGATACGACACCTTTCAAAATTGCTTAGCTCGCGACAATTTGTTGTCTACAAATTTTGGACATTTTAATACACTAATTTACAACTATGGACTGTTACAATCGAATAACCAAACTAAAATCATCCAAAATAATGGAAAGAAAAACCAGTTGTTAAGTTAAAGTTCGGCAAAAAACGACACAAAAATTTATTTCTTTTTTGCTACTAAAATGTGGTTAAAAATAAATACATTTACAACAGAGAGAAGTTCAAGTTCACTATTTGCACAGGATGGTTCACCTAAATATAGTTTAATTAACACAGAGCAATCGAAAATACTGCATCACGCCGATAGTTAGAATATCGCTTCGAGATAATTTTCGACGTGCTGTATAAGAATATAGGAAAGTTAGTTAATTAAGCGGGCATTTCAACCGAAAATAACACACTACCAACGTTATCTCCTCGTATCATCGCTGTACGTTTCCCCCGACCATTTCCCCCTTTCTCTGCAAGATATAATTCCACCTCATTTACGTGCACTTCTGCTAGAGGTCGGAGAAGCCCATGTATCTTTTACCATCTAGGGTCGTTATCTATCTAAATTAGCGACGAATTTCACAATTAAAAGTTTAAACGCATTTTAGCGTCGTTGTAGCGCGAAAGAGATCGATTTCTAGCGGTTCGCGGCGTCGTTTTTCAATTAAAATGTTATTAAAGGGGGTCTCGCTGGCAGCGGGTGAAAGGTCGATCCTCGTTGGATGATTGCAGAGACGTGAAAACTCGTCAGGTAGGGTATTACGGGAGGGTGAAGCAATCAATTCGCAATTGACACGGAAAGAAGGAAGAAGATGGTGACGTATCAAAAGGAAGTAAGGAATTTCCTATTAGAGACGGAGAAAATGACAGGAAAGTTCGAGAATATCGGAATCAGATAGAAATTCCAGAATTGACGGTTACTGGGGGATTGAACGTGACTATATTATTTTTGTAGAGATTCTACTGAAATTACATTGATTTTTTATATGTTGATGACCTTAGTGATGACTGCGGAATATCGTGAACTGATTCACATACTCCCAATTTGGAGAGCTTCTAAAATAGAAGAATTTTTCAGTACAAACACGTTTAGACCTCATAATCGCGATTGCAACCCCATGACAAGGTAATTTAATTACAACTGATGCGTCTGTCAAAAATATTTGCTGTTTGCGTTGCAACGATTAATTTGGAAAATTCCACTTATGTTAAAAAACCTTTTGAAAGATAATTTGCATGCTGTTATATAGTTTTTGGCTGCTACCCAAGGCACCAACCAATAGAAATTTATAAGACAATGAAAGAACGCTGTGTATGATTTTTTTATGTGTGGTGACTGTCCTACAGGATTCCATGGCTTAACTACAATCACCCCCTCGTCATAAAGGGTGAAGGTCAGTTAATTATTCCCATGCATGTGAATGTTGACTTGGGATTATACCAAACCCATCGGAAAAATTACAGGATTCGAAAGTACAGCACCTATCTCTGCTGCACTCAGGAGTAAGCCCTCTTACCCCACCGCGGTGCCCGGTGCACCGAGCCATTGATTATAGTTATTCTTATACGGCAGTACTAGGATGGTGCAATATATATTGCATGACATGGAAATTGCAACACCAAGAAGAGGTGCAAATTTTTTCACAAAACTTGGCAGAAACGTATAACTATTCAAAGGTTGATCATAATTTCAAAGAAGAAGAACACAATTTACTTTTATTTTTAATAATGTGTGGGGAGTGAAACTACTAGGGAGGCCCACCTAGTAGTTTCACTCCCTACACTCTTCGTGGCATTGATTCCATTAGGTGGTCGATGTCCCGTTGGGGTATGATGTCCCAAGCAGCCTGCAATTCATACCGGAGAGCTTCCAGTGTTTTGCAGAGGATTCGCTAAGTTCCTCAGTTTTCTTCCCATAATGTCCCACACGTGTTCGATTAGCCAGAAGTCGGGAGATCTGGGTGACCATGGTAAGGTATTTATCGGTTTCGAGAAGTTCTCGCTACGTGGGGACGGGCATTATCCTGCTGGAAGAGTGGGTCTTCGAGCTGCTGAAGATATGGAAGAATATGGGGTTCCACCACCCCATCAACGAAACGCTGAGCATTTGAATATCGCGACGTTCCCCACGTTTGCGTCTGGCCATCATATATCCTTATAAAAAATCGAGATTCATCGTTGAACAGCATCCTATGCCGCTCCACGTTCCAGTGCATTCGCAACCTACTCATTCCAAACGTTGCTGTCGGTGTTGAGCCGTAAGTGGTAACACAAGATGTGGTCGATAGGATTGTAAGCTGAAAGCCCTGATTCGGCGATAAGCGGTTTGAAGGCTCACAGGACGACCTTCATTACCTATCCATAAATCAGCAATTGACCTGGAGCTGTAGAATCGGTTTCTTAGTGCCATTAGGAGAAGGTGGCGGTCCTGCACCTCGTTAGTTCTTCTTCGACCCCCGGTTCCTCTTCGGCGACTTTCCTGGCCCTCTCTAGTCCATGACTGATCACAGCGTATGATGGTGGATTGGTTCCGGTTAAGTCGATTTGCAGTTTCCCTGAACGAAAAAACAATTCGATCTCTGTCGAATTCGCTCAACTGGCGGTAATTTCTACGTTGCCGCACTTTAGACATAATCAGACCCTCTAAATACGATAAACAAAAGTATGACAAGAGAAAATGGTGAAAATTAAAAACCCGCAAGAAATACACCCGATATTAATGTCAGAAGAGACTGCATAAAATGTCAGATATGCCATAATCACTTGATCCATCACGCCAAAATTATAATCAATGATTACCTTTGAATAGTTATACGTTTCTGCCAAGTTAGGGCCAAAAAATTCGCACCGTTCTTGGTGTTGCAATTTCCATGTCATGTAGCATATTTCAAGAAAAAGAATTCACTATAGACTAGCCCTTTGGATTCTACTTCTTCTTACCGATGGAAAGTAGAATTTGCGTTTCTTCTTATGACGAAAACATTTAACACGTAATCAGCAACAAAGCCATGATTTTTGACATGAAATTGTTGCAAGCAATGAATTTTGGCGTTGTCACTTGGAATGAGATTCCAAATACCGGAAGCTAAAAAATGTTGTTGTCAATTTTCAACGGGAAAAGTATATTGCCCTCAGATTTTAAAGAAGCTGATGTCAACAGTAATATTAAGGAGGATTATGAAGCAATATTAATTAAACAATATTAAAATTAAGTTTGGATGCAATAAAAAAAGGTTTTTTTTCACTGATTTGAATGAGTATTTTACATCCTCCCAAATTTAACAATCTTCAGTTATTTAAGAATTATGAACATGAAGACATTTGAATTATAGACATTTGGGGAATTTTCCTCGTGAGTGGTGAATTGAAGTTCAAAGATTTGTAAACCAAAACACCAGATTTTCTCAAATACCTTAGAAATACTCCACCAACGTTGTGTTAAGTGCACAAAGCTAAAAGTTTATCCGTTGAGTAATAAAGGAATTCTCGTGATATTTTCTGCATTACACTAGCAACTTTCGAAAATAAAACCATTCAATAAAAGCGCCCCCATAATCTTCCGTACTTTCCCCCCGAAATAATCAATCTAGTAGTAGTAGGGCGTACCTGAAGGCTGAATCGTCGATGCTGCGCCTTTCGGCCTCCTCTTCGCTTCGATATGTGCGGGTTGTCGCGGCAGATTGTCTTGTTCTTGAAGATCTCCAACTGCATGTAGAGCCGCTTCAGTTCGGCCCGGATATCGTCTGGACTCATGTCGGCTAATGTTACCTCCCCCACCTCCACATCACTGTTGTTCACCGCTAACGGACCGTGGGCGTTTATTTCCTGCGAAACAAAAGAAACACGTATGTACATAAACTACTACTACTAGCTACTACTGTATGTGTCCATTTCAGATGTCGGGACTTTCGAACGCCTCACATTCAAAGCAAAGGTAACTATGTAAGGCAAGAGTGAGAGATCTGCGAGAGTGCCGACATTTGAGATTGCTGTACGTATAAAGGGGATAATACCAAGACAGGCGTGTGATTCAGGGTTTTTTTGTATCTAGGTACTACCTTTGAACGTTATGCATGTTTATATCGAATAACCTATTTTCAGAATATTTCTTGTTACACTTTGTTCTATAAAACCAATGCATTTAAAAAATGACTCTAATCTGTCTTGGCGTTTGAATTTTCAAACTCTAAAATACAACAAACAAACGATTGACTTCCAAAACTTCCCATTTCTTTCGTTAGCTCTAGCTTTTTGGAAAAAAAAACTGTTCTACTTGGAATCCATCTCAGCTTTTTACATCTTCTAGTTTGGAAGTTATCGAGTTTTTAAATTCAAAAAAATGCAACTGTGACTCGTCTTAGGGCTCAAGTTATTAATGTCAGAGAGCTTGTTACACTTTAATTTGCAATCCCATCGAAAATGCATATAAAATTCCTATAACAGCATTATTTTAGCGTATAACAACATTATTCAAACGGATTTCTAGATCCTAACCGTCTCCAGTTGACGCGTAATAGTTTACGCCCATGAATTATCGTATTGTATGTGCAAGATGTGCTTCACCTCAATGTTTATTCCTAAATGAAATATTTAATATTGGTGTTTTTCAGGATTACGCCCGGTTAAATACCTTCGTAATAGTCTATTCTCACACATTATAACAGTTAATTTGAAGTACATTCAGACTTTAATAAAATATTCATTAATTAGTTGTTTCATCTAGAAATCGATCGTCGTACGTACAGTTTCTATGCCGCCGGAAATCCCTATTTTTCATAGTTTACAAATTATATGCAGTCGACTAATAGGAATCATCTTATTCTATCATATTACCATATTGAATTTTATCCGCAGGTAATCACGTTAATTAACAATTAATCCTCTCATTCTGGCTCAATACGCTGATACGTAATAGTAAACGCATCAATCCTCGCATTTCATTGGAGTATACATTACGATGGAGCCGTCGTAGGTACCTAAGGATCTTTATAAAGAGCGAAGTTTTCGCTTCGAGACCTGCAGCCTTTGCGTGCTACGTATTTGCAAAGTGGCATAACACTTCTGTGTGATATATAGCACTCAATGCATCTTTTCTGTCGATCTTTTTGGTTTGGGATTCTTGGAAGTTTGAGCAGATCGTCCAGAATACGTATTGTGGTACGGATATAATATTGGTCTTCATCCCGGATCCTGATTAGCACCTCGTAATAGTTCCAAGTTCTGTCATAGAAAGTACTTTCACCCGACTGAACTGTCAACATATCAACCGAGCCGAGCGGGCGTGTGGAATTAAAGTTACGCCTCGTGCTACTACCGCAGAATAATTTACATATTTCTTTGTCCTTTTTTTATTAATATGTGTTCATAATTGATTGTTGATAATTTTACATTTATTTTTAACAATTCATATTTTTCGTTTGAATAATTTTAAACTCGTTAAGTATTTTGAATACATAATACACGTACGATCCCTTCTTACCTCTCCCCGTTCTTGAGGAGATCTTTATCATCCAGCGAGGCGACCGATTTGCATTCAGTGGCTGCCCAATTTACCCAGGAGTTCGAACATCAGGTCGTCGCAGTCGTGAAGAATACATGCGTGTGCAGACCGCGACTTCAACAACAATTTAATAAAGTTACCACAGCGTTGTTTTATTACATTCTTGCTTCACCCCTCCTATATATATGAGCTATACACAATATTTTAATTTGTTTTGTACTATCAATGTATGTTTATCTTTTCATTGCTTCAATAATTTATTTTTATTTAAAAACAGTTCACAGTATTATATTTATCTCATTCTCATGCTCTTAAAGGAAGTCAAAGTTTAAAACTAAGCTAGTGCATTTGATAAGCTCGCTAACTAAGCTGGAGCTGTAGCAAGCTGTCCTTTTTTGATTGTAGAATGCTCGTCGAGAACTTTCCGACGAGCCTTTGATTAACCCTTTGAAGATTTCTGCTGTCACAGCAGGAGAAAGTCGCATAAATTGAATTCAGTGATACGAAAAGATCAATACGGACGTATACAAAAGACTAGAGACTAATGTATCACTTAGTAAAATACAGTGTAGTGAGAGACAATAGAATTTTGATACCACTTTTGATTTCTGAATTACTTTCAGGGTGGAATCGAAAAATTTAGTACACCCTGTACAATAATATTGTTTTATCTATATTTAACTTGGCAACTTGTATCCAGCGGGTTTTAGCATTTAAATGACATGTTCACATTATACCTGTGGAATCTCAACATTAGTTTCAATACTTAAGCATTTACAGAGGGTGATGCGATTATTAGTGCAAAACTTTGCACAACTATACGCACATTGTGTTAATAAATAAAGAGTGTAAAGTGACAATTGGAGTTGCATGTTACGTACCTCTTCAGCACCCCCTTCTAACAGGTAGGTGAATTTGTATATAGAATTTAAGCGAGTATCTACCCCTATGACGGTGGGCTATGACAGTATCAGCACCAAGCCTACCAATAACGTTAAACCTGCTACTAGACCGCCACGTAGCTCTATCTTTGTATTTTGAAAGAAGCAACATTAATGTAATAAAGCTGAAGTGACACAATAGAAATTCTGGCAATGAAGAAGCGGATAGACTAGCTAAGTGATGTTTGGGCATGACAGTACATGGTCAAGAACTCTTTATTCGATGGCCAAAATCTGCGCTTTGTGAAAGTATCAGAACTATTACCCATGAAATCTTCTTAAAGAGATGGGATGAAATTAATTCCTGCGGCACCGCTAAAGTCACTCTGGTTTATCCGAACAAACAGGCAGCAGCAAGGTGCTGAGGCAATCCAGAAGAGACTTTCGCATGTTTGCTGGGATTCTGACGGGACATTATCGGCTAAAGAAGTACTTTGTTAGGATGGGATTAACTGGGGACCTGTTTTGAAAAGGTTGCCAAGGAATGGAATACGCTACGCCTTGCCGCCATTAGGGCGATTCTTCTAGGCAACGTCCTAACCTATGTCAAGACAGTGAGTTGGTTGAGAGCCCAGGGGGTTCCCCAGTATAGAAAGGATGCATAATGGGCCCCTCTGTGGCCCAAATGCTGTGAGATCCATCTTATCTTCTCGTTGTTCATAACCATAAACCAAAACTTTTAGAAACAAATTTTACAATAATCCTAATCAAAAACAGTAAGCTAGAGATGTTTAAATTCTGTTGAATTAATTTATCTGCTCCCTATTACTATGATTTAAACGTACAGTTTGCTAAATATTTAAAAGGTAATAGGATAAAATAGTTCAACGAACCGATATTTTCAATTAAAAACAGGCTCCTGCTATCGTATAATATAAACTAAACGTGTAATCCTCCACTCCATTACCCAAATACCTTTTTCTCTATTAGCCGTTGCATATTCCGCTTTTATTATCCGTTTTTAATGCCGTTATTTTTAACGATGCAAGATGCAACCTTGCTGCCCATTTATTTAATATTTCACCGATATGCGCCGCTTGTATAATTGACCGTGTATGTATTGATGTAATCGGCCGTACACGCGTAAGTGAACCGCGTAATGTAATATCAAACGCAGTGCGGCGTATACACGGTTGATATTAATGTTTTAATGCGTGCGGATCGCGAATTGTTGGTAATTTTTTGCAGTTTAAAGTGTGCGCGTGGGATGTAACGATTTAATTCTACGAATAGGGTTTATTGAAATTATACTACTAAGTATAACACTCAATATAACATGATCGAGCCATTGCAATGAATTCCGATCATTATCGTGACATGCTAACTAACTTTCTATCGTCACAATTAAATGCATTGGACGTGAATGAGCTTTGATTTCAACAAGAGGGTGCCGCATCGCACACAAACGTTCAAACATTCATTTTACTGCGAACGAATAATTTCATGAAATGGTGAAGTGAATTGGCCTCCGAGGTCATGTGACTTAACACCTATGGATTACTTTCTTTGGGGTTACTTGAAAAGCAAAGTGTATATCAATGTTCCACGAACAATTCAAGACCTGCTGCTTTGGAGTTACCATAACAAAATGTGTGTCTTATTTGAACTTAAAGAACTCGGCCCACCCTTCGAGGTAGGCACCATAAATTCTCGGCCTGACAGGCTTATACAGGTTCGTGTTCCAACTCCGTTGCGTCATAGTTGCACATGTGCCAAGCCTACACTATATATTGAAATGTATTTTCTCATGGGAATTTGTTAAAAATTTGAACTTTTGCAATTTAATTAAAATTCTAAATTCTGTGTGAGATCGAGAGTATTCCTTGACACTCTTTTGGCAATTTTCTTTTTGAATTTTGAAGCAAATTAACGGAAATCAACGAATGAAAAATTCCAACTAACCTTGATTTTTATGAAGCTGTTACATAAACTCTCTGTTTCCTATGACATTTACAGGAATCTGCCTGCTCTAACTTTTAACATTTTCTTCTTTGAAATTATACTTTAAATTTCAATAACGAACACTTTAAACTGAGACCGCAAAACACTAGTTGATTTGACGAAAGCTGAATCAAAATTGATGAAATCTCTGGCGTCCCTCTGTTGTTTTTTATTTAATCGCAATAGCGATTGTTCCATTCCACAGCAAATGATGATGTTTGTCCAAATATAAATTTCATGAAGAATTTCGATGAAAGAAATATTTATAGAAATAGCATAAGAGAATGAATGTGGCAACGCTACCAAATGACTGAAATTAGACGACTCTATGACTTAGATTACGACTAACAAGGTTTAAATCTAAAATTTTACTAACGATTTGCTTAATAACATTACGATAGTGATTTAATTTATGGAATAATGTTAGAGATGCTTTTACATATACCCTGTTGTCTGTTTTAGAAGAATTTTACATTAATTTTGACGACTTATAAAAATGGAGAAATTGCACAGAAGATGGAGTTTTATCTACGTTACCCTAAGATCGTCGTTATCTGGACTTTATATATATATATATTATATAATGTCCACACTCCCAGGCCAGTCGGCCTAGGGGAAATTGTAACTGTCGAAATGAGCTTTTTCTTCGCTAGAGGGATTTTTCATTACAATCGGGTGGCTATCCTGAACACCCTATACGTTTTAGATTGACAGCTGACAGCCAGACAACGGGACCTGTGCATGAAAATGCCTTAGGTAACGAAAATGCAATACCGCGCGGTCATTACATTTTTGCAAAAGAAGGGCATATGCCTAATCATTTATCTTTATTCCTAAATAATGATTACATAAAACTTCTACAGCGTAAGAAAGTCATGCAACTTCCCTATTGTGAGAGGAGGTTCTTTACTATTGTTCTCATTATTAACGAAACATTTCCATCTCCCAAATCGTGCACCATTTCCATAGTATTCCGTCTATAACTCGCTTAATCCACTCGCTCAACTCTTGAACCCATCACTTCGCCCCAATTCAATCGACACCAATTTCCTCCTTCGAATTTACGATATACATGCATGTAGGATATGCAGCCGTTCTAATTGATTTAATGGACGCGAGTCGCGCACTTCCCATTGAGGCGACGTGCTGGACACGGCTAATCCGATTTAATCTACGACTTCCGACTTATCGGAGCGAGCCGAGGATGCCGTCTGTCTATGCTAACCGCGATAGACGTGTGTTGTTGCAGGTGAATCGCTATTTCGTCCCCTTAGTTTTGGATTAAATTATAACATGCGAGGGGTAATGCTGTTAATGGGATCGATAGAGGTGGATTTTGGGGAAACGTTTGAGAACCAAACAAAAGAAAACGGGTAGATGCAATGCAGGCAAATATCGATCTTCGTGATGCAATCAAATTTTGCATTAAGCTCGCCATAACCTCAAATATAGTACCATTCTGCAGGTGATATGGTAAAGAGCATATTATCCAAAGCCTTCAACAGTTTCTTCCAGGCCAAGCCAATGATCCATATCTTATTTTCTTTGTACTACGACAAATTTCTGCAAACAGCCACTAATTATAATAAACAATTGGATTTCAAATGCATTTTATATATACAAATTGGCTACCCATATGGTAGTTGATTTTGAAATTATTAAATAAAAACGATCGTATCCGACGCGAGTTTTAATTCACTATAAAACGCCTCTCCATTTCCAAGCTTTTACGATCGCTTTTTAAAATCATTATTATTATCATTACAATTTAATAGTAGATGATAAAATCTACGCTTTTACCGGCATTTAATATTTTTTCGGGCTTCCGTGAAGACGTTTCACAATGCGTAGGTATCGCTATCTTTATTAAATTAAATGTACAGATGCAGCTGTTATAAATTTGTAATAAAAAGATTTACGATTTGGTAAAAAAGTAAATTTCAAAAAAATTTCATTTAGTAATGGGGAGTCACTTATAATTTATAAAATAAAGCAACATTAAGTTCTTTAAGTATATTTTCTTGTAATAAACATGATGATAAATGTGTATGTATTGACCTTGCACCCCCCCAATTGGCACTTCTTACAACTTTTGCTTCACCCTTTCTTAATTCTGCTGATGTAGAAGACAGTGAACTACTAGTCTAGCATAGTATATGGATGCCTTCATGCATGTATTTAGGTATCTCGGAAATAGGTGTATCGTAACTGTATGCAGATATTTACAAAAGTATCTAGATACATACATCGTGGTAATAATAAAGTAGCTTGGCTAGCCAAGCAACTACTTCCCTAATTCAAACAGTAAATGATTCAAATCACAAGGAAAACATAAGTTGTACTCGTAATTATAAAAAAAAAAAAATAACGGTTACAAACTTCGGACTAATTATAAGTTCACAAGTTGAATATTGTAATGTTATAATAACAAGAGAAATTGTTTTCTAAGTTAAATAAATTATTCTTTTACGGTCATTAAGTCCGGGTGTGCCCTAGACACTCTTTCTGCAGCTTAAATAAAAATAAATCGCAAATAATAACGTTTCACATATACAATGACAACCTTTTCCTTACCGGGACGAGATTCTTTCAAGTATTTAATTACCTCGGAAATTCCAAGGAAATTACAGATTTTTATGTGAAGGTTTTCGTTGGATCATCAGCACCATTAGAAAAGACTGTTTACAACTGGTTTTCAGAATTTCGTCGTGGTCGTCCTTCCGTCAATGATGAATTTCGTGAAGGTCGACCAAAAAACATCGATGCTGTGCGCAACATGATTGAAGCATGTGACTTACCGTGAGATAGAGGCATCCTTAGGCATATCAAAAGCTGCAGTACATTGGATTTTGCATGAATATTTAGGTGTGAAAAAGATCTGTTCCCGATGGATTCCGCATAATTTGACCTAAGAGCAAAAAAAGGCTCGTGTCAATTGGCGTAATGAAATGCTCAACAAATTCGGCAGAGGAACTTCATGGCATGTCGCAAGCATTACTTTGGAGGATCGAAGAACAGTCAATGCTGAATGGTGTACAACAATTTGTTGACCAGAAGTTATCGATGAAATCAGAAAAACAATCGACAACGTCATCCTTAATCCTGATAATGGAAGCTCCCACACAGCACCTCAAACAACTGAAGGGCTGAGTACAAAAACGTGGTCTAACTTCAGTTGTGGGGGAATAATTCCCTTTTCAGAATTTTAGCTACAACGTATTCTAACAATCACATAAGCTAAATCCAAATTAAATATTATGCTGTCCTTTTAAAACACATTTTTAATTTATTTCCCAAAAGTACACTAAAATGGACCTACCTGGTTTTTGCACCCAGCCCTTCAATTGATTATTTGAAGGAGAAAAACATCGAATTAACGTTTCACTTCAAGAAGATGTTGAAGCCTTCAAGAATCGTGTTTTGGAGATACCACTTTCAGAACGGAAAAAATGTGTTGTAAGTTGGTTCGAACGCATGCAAAAATGCATAAATCTTAATGGCGAATATTTTGAAAAACAATAAAACGATTTGTACCAATATTTTTTTCTTTCATTGTTTTTATAAAAACTTAAAAAGATACCGCTCGTATTACATTAGAAACGAAGATTTACGACATGAAGAAAATAGAGATAAAATAAGTTATTTAGCCGTTTCACCAGGAAGAGTTGATGAGAAACTGTTGCAATAAATCAATAATTTCATTCGCTGAGGTAGCCCGTGCCGATTTATCTGCATACACACGCCGCGTCGTGGGCGCAGCAGCCTCACTTCTAACATGGCGTGAAGCTCTCTGTGCACGGCCTATTCATAACTGGTACTTCATCTGACTACGCTTTTACAAATATATTCTATACTCTAAACTGATCGATATCTAAAGACAATATGCAGAAACCCAGCAAAAATATACTTTCAGATCCAATATATTTGGAGAACTTTTTACTATTTTTAGAAAGTAGCAGTCATCTTTTAAAATCCCCCGCTTTATACATTCCGTTGGTACTTAATTTGCTCTCAGAACATTCAAAATTGACATTTCCCAATTTTTTCTTTTAATGGCGTCCTCACTATTTTCAATAACCATGCACCGAATATACAAATATTGGCTTAATATTTCTCGTTCGACTTTTATTATTATTATTTATGATAAATTTTCCTCTACGTCACCTAATACTTTTTACTGTTTCGAACGCTAAAAAGCAAAGTAGGCCATACTCTCGCGAACAGCTCCACTAACTTTGTAATTCGCAGCTTTCGAAATGTTGTTTTATGTCCTTTTTGGTTAGCGGCGTTGGGATTCGCATCTACCGTAGACAACCGTATCTGCAAACCCAGCGGGATTCGCTGTGAAAATATTTTATCTAATGAGTTTAGTTTTTGGTGTGACTGTGATATTTTTAAAATTCATTTGAATTTATGTACCTACCAAAAACAATGAGAAGACTTGTTTTGTAGAGAACGGAAATACGTATCTTGTGTTTCGTTTTTGTTTTATCTTTAATTGCGAAAACTTTCTGTATAACATAGATCAAGTTCTAATTTGAATATTTGTTGTAAATGCAGTGTAGTCGAAATACAAATAAGACTAATAAATAGAGCAACGCCTCTTCCGACTCCCCTCTCTATGCCTTTTTCTACATTTGGATAAATCAATTTAAAACGCAGAGATGGTCTCAGTGTGTAAACACCTTTGTATGGCCTAAATATAAATACGTCACAGCCTGCTAACGTCAAAGCTGTTGTGCCTTGTTTTGGCGGTAGTAACGGCCTACCTCGTATGTATCACCTGATGCAGTTGATTCACTACCTCCCTCCAGGTTTGTTAATGAAAAGTCAAACAACTTATCTGCAGTAATAAGAAGTGATTGAAGGGAACCGACATCGTAATAATAGAAGATGAGACTAAAGCCTGTCATAAGTTATTGAAAGAAGAGGTTAAAAGGCTTGGTGCCAAGAATGTATGATCAAGTGATGGAAAAGTGTAATTAATTTAACAGTTCAGTTGTCCTTATGCCTAGTTGATTTAAAATTAAAATATATGATATATCTTTGAAAAATCCAATATGACGTCCATTCAAAGTTGCTACCAATATTTTAGGAAGCGCCATCTTAATATCATTTTGTTATCAACTGTAAATACACCTACTTAAACCAAACAACTTTTACCCGAAACACTTTTTCGTAATTTTTAAAATAACGAAAGTATTTTACTTTAAAGCAAATAACGATTTTACAGTTTTTTCCCAATAATTTCTAAATTGTTCAACAAATTTTTCTCAGCGGGATGTCAGTTAACAAAACTGCGCAACTTTGGCAATTTAAACAAATCTTTGTGCTTAAAAATAAGGAAGATACCCATGGTAACTTACTCGATTTAGAATATACTACATATGGATATTAAAAATTAATCGTCTAGTACGCTCTTACTAAAATGAAAAGCCAGTACTTTTATGTCTAGTTGGCGTGTTAAGGGAATCAAAAAAAAAAGAAAGGAAAAAGACGTAAACGCTAAGTGAACATTTCTTCCGGACCAAACCAACCGGATCGAACCGTTATCGGAAGCAACACCGGAGCAGTCCGTTCCGAAGATGGCCCGACAAGGAGCATTAATAAAAAAAGAAAGAAAACAAGAAAAAAAGACGTCTTCCACTGGGGTCGCAACGCGGTGCAACTTTGTTTCCGGAAACGGAACGAGATACGGATATTGCGATTTTTATTAGACAAGTAAAAAGCAATGCGTTGTAGTTCTATTTCTGTCCGTATTCATCGGCATTGTATCAGCGTATCGTCTTTCGAGTCTCGAGTTTCTCTCTAATAGAAGCGGCGCACACATAATCCATACAGAAGAAGGTATTAATCCACTCCTCTAACGTAATGGAAGCTAAAAATATACTCGTCTGCCGCTAGATGTCGCCGGTGTACGTCCTCAATCCAATGAATAAGAGTTCTAGTTTGTGTAAAATTTAAAAATAGAGCTCAATTGAAGTTTTATCCAGATTTAATTACGTATACACGCTTTGACTTCTGATTTTTTATTGTAGAAGCTTTTTCTTTCTGGGGTTGGCAGCAATGTTATTATTTAAGGCGAGCACAATCGGTCTTCGTAACAGAATCGGATCAGTCGCATGGACCGCGGATTATAAATAGTGTATGTGTGACTCACAGCCGATAGAAGTAATATTTTCAAAACAATACCCCAGTATAAAAAATAAAAGCTGACGCAATAAAAATGTTTGTTAAATAAAGCCAATACATGAACACGTTTTTATTGCCATTATTAGTTTGTTTTATTTTTGTTTGAAAACGGCATTTAATTATGATATAATAAATAAACGTAACTTCTTAACAGTGTGGATAGGTTTGTTGAAAAACTTGCATCATCAGTAACGCTGGCCGCGAGCGGTAGTATTACTTCGTCTGCCTCCGGCAGCGAAAATGTCCGTACTGCTCCCAATACGGACATTTTCGCTGCCGGTCATTTGCGCAATTGTTTATCTGTCCTAGAAAAGTTATGATTTCGTCAGTAAAACGACCGCGGTCGGACAAACTTCGAAAATTTATTGCAGAAATTCCAGACTTAATATATGAAGGTGCTAAAATTAAATGTGTAATCTGTAAAATCACGTTAATGTGTTGGTCCAGACAACATTGTCTACGACACCTAAATAGTGAAAAGATGTCTCAAAAAGAAATTGCGCACGAGACAATGAAAAATTTATATTTAATTTATGCGTTACGTTTATCGCATGTAATATACCGTTTAATTTACTAGACAAGGAACCATTTATCTGCTTTTGGAATAACTATTCGGAGTGCAAATTACCAAGTCGAACATCGTTACGAAGAATTGTGCCATCTGCGCGCGAACATATTGAACAAAAAATAAAATCGGAGTTGAAAGATCAAAAACTGTGGTTATGTGTCGACGAAACAACAGATCGGAAGAAACATTCTGTTCTTAATGTAATGACACGCAAATTGGAACCTCATTGAATTTCACAGACTGTGCTCCCGTATACCTGAGCCACCAGAACCTATTCTTACACGTTGGGAAACTTGGTTAAATGCTGCGTTTTATTATCATAAATATTATGAGAATATTAAGAACGTGGTTTTACAATTCGATCCAAAGGAAGCTGCCGCTATCAAGAAAAGCCAGTCGAAATTTCAAGATAGTCGGGTTAAAACGGATTTAAAAATTATTCACAACAATTACTTCGGACTAGCAGAGGCAATAGAAAAGTTACAAGATCCTTCGGTGTCGTTAGTGGAATCTGTGCAAATAGTGCAACATGTTCACGCACATCTATGCGCGATAGAAGACTGAAAAAACGTTTGTATTCTAGAAAAATATGAAAGTGTTTTAGGGAAAGATTCTGATTTTGGCACATTAAGACACATTTGTGAAGGTGCGTCAGCAGAACCGTTAAGTTGTTTCAAAGAATATTTTAATTACGCAAATATGACATCACTAGATGTAGAACGTTCGTTCTCTGCATATAAACACATTTTTCCCTCGCGCCACAGTCGGTCTGTCGAAACAACTGTTGAAACATATCTAATGTTGCAGATATTTATCAGACATTATTCACTTTGCGATTTCACGCAGGACTCTTAGAGTGGTAAGTGTTTGAGCACGCATTATTTTATTTTTATTTAACAACTACGCGAAAGTATTTATGACAGCAAACATCTACACACAATAGCTCTAGTGGAACCTGAGGCCTAAACAACGCCGCTGCCCGTTGGTGCGCGTGGCCAGCTCTAATCATAATCGACATTAAACATCAGATTATAGAATTGTAGTAATCAAAAGGAATGTTATATTTTCAAATAAAATATCAGGTTTTTAATTTACTGGTTGCCATACATTTGACATACCTTAAATGCATCCACCGGTATCCGGCACGAGTATTCCTGCGCCAAAGAGCGGACCTGCTTCTGCTGGTACCAAAATTTCGGAACGAAGATCAGCAATAACGTAGGCGTCACTGTTAAATGGGTTCGGATGAAGTAGGCGATGAGAACGAGGTCCGGATGTAATTCCGGAAAGACGATTATCCTAGCGATGTAGAATAGGGTATTGACGGCCAACTCGATGCTTATTGCGGCGCATAAAAAATTTCGTTCCTGAAACGAAACATATAATATCCTTCACTTAGATGACTTAATAATGCAGAGTGGAAGATATTGATGTTTGAATTAAATGTTGTATCCGTTAACATTTTCGACAAAACTTCTTCAAGTTGGCATGTCTGCGGGTTATCTGTCGCCATTCATAATCTACATGACATGGAAGTTACAACACCAAGAAGAGGTGCAAATTTTTTGACCAAGCTTGGCAAAAATGTATAACAATTCAAAAGTAATAATTGATTATAATTTCAAAGAAAAGGAACAAAAGATTAATACAATTTAATTTTATTTTTAATAATGTGTTGGGTCCCTCCCTATTAGTTTCATACTCCCTCACTCTTGGTGGCATTGATTCTAATAGGTGGTTGATGTTCTCTTGGGGTGTGGTATCCCAAGCAACCTGCAATTCAGAGCTTCCAGTGTTTGCGGAGAATTCGCTAAGTTCCTCAGTTTTCTTCCCATAATGTCCCACACGTCTTCGATTGGCAAGAGGTCGGAAGATCTGGGTGACCATGGCAAGATATTGACATGGGTCTCTTTGAACCGGTTTAGAGAAGTTCTCGCTACGTAGGGACGGGCATTACTCTGCTAGAAAAATAGGTCTTGGAACTGCTGAAGATATGGAAGAATATGGGATTCCACTACCTCATCAATGTAACGCTAGGCGTTCATAGTGTCTCTGATGAACACCAACTGAGACCTACTCACATATGCTATAGCAGTCCATACCATAACTCCCACGGTTCGGCGCACACGCCTTTCAAGAGAAAATTGAGTATCGCGATGTTCCCTACGTTTTCGTCTGACCCATATGCGACCATCATGCATCCCTATACAAAATCGAGATTAATCACTGGACACCACCCTGTGCCACTCTACGTTGCAGTGCATTCTCAATCTACACTGCTCCAAACGTTGCTGTCGGTGTTGAGCCGTAAGTGGTAACACAAGATGTGGTCAATAGGATTGCAAGCCGAAAGCTTTGATTCGGTAATAAACGGTTCGAAGGGTCACAGAACGACCTTCATTACTTAACCACAGATCAGCAATTGACCTGGTACTGGAGAATCAGTCTTTTAGTGCCATTACGCGAAGGTGCACCTCATTAGTTCTTCTTGGGCCACGGGTTCCTATTCGGAGACTTTCTAGGTCCTCCCTAGTCCATGACTAATAACAGCGCATGATGGTGGATTGGTTTCGGTCAAGGCGATTTGCAATTTCCCTGAACGGAAAAGCACCTTCGCGGAAGCCAATAATTCGATCTCTGTCGAATTCGCTCAACTGGTGGTAATTTCCACGTTGCCGCACTCTAGGCATAATCAAACCTTCAAAACACGTTAAATAAAAGTATGACAAGAGAAAACGATGAAAATTGAGTCAAAACTTGCAAGAAATACACCTAATGCCAGAAAAGACTACGTGCTATGACCACTTAATCCATCGCAACAAAATTATAATCGATTATTTCTTTTGAATAGTTATACGTTTCTGTTAAGTTTGGTGAAAAAAATTGCACCCCTTCTTGTTGTTGTAATTTCCATGTCATGTAACATAAATAAGGTAAAATTGTATCGTCGGCATCAGCTAAATTGTACCACAGCATTATTTTAAATATTATTGTAAATCATCGTTAGTTTTAAACGGATACTCTAAAACTGTGGCACTGGAACACTGAAACAGTTCACTAAAACCCTTACCACAACACTTAATTCGTACTGTACGCACATTTCGATAGCCAAGCTATCATCATCAGCAGCAAGACTGAACTGAGTTCAGTCTTGCTGCTGATGATGAACTGAGTTCAGTCTTGCTGCTGATGATGATAGCTTGGCTATCGAAACGTGCGTCCAGTACGAATTAAGTGTTGTGGTAAGGGTTTTAGTGAACTGTTTCATCGTTAGTTTTATGAATATTCAACTAGAAATTACAAATTTAAAAGAAGTACATGTTTTACAGTAGATACCTTGCTACTTTCGGTAATGTGGCTACACTTAAATCATCTATTCAAACACTAGAACACTGAAACATGTCGTTATCACCCTTATCACAACCTTTAATGAAAAACAGGTACCAAAAAGAGGTCAAATAAAACATCAAAACTATATTTTGAATAATAATAAATGGCTTAGACACCCCTCCTGGGGATTTCGCCGCTTCAGATGAAGGTTTCTAGATCCCTTATATCCCGATATTTTGAATATGTAGTCTATAATATTATTAGGAAACATAAGAATAGAATAAGAATAGAATAAGAATAGAATAAGAATGGAATAAGAATGGAATAAGAATGGAATAAGAATGGAATAAGAATGGAATAAGAATGGAATAAGAATGGAATAAGAATGGAATAAGAATGGAATAAGAATGGAATAAGAATGGAATAAGAATGGAATAAGAATGGAATAAGAATGGAATAAGAATGGAATAAGAATGGAATAAGAATGGAATAAGAATGGAATAAGAATGGAATAAGAATGGAATAAGAATGGAATAAGAATGGAATAAGAATGGAATAAGAATGGAATAAGAATGGAATAAGAATGGAATAAGAATGGAATAAGAATGGAATAAGAATGGAATAAGAATGGAATAAGAATGGAATAAGAATGGAATAAGAATGGAATAAGAATGGAATAAGAATGGAATAAGAATGGAATAAGAATGGAATAAGAATGGAATAAGAATGGAATAAGAATGGAATAAGAATGGAATAAGAATGGAATAAGAATGGAATAAGAATGGAATAAGAATGGAATAAGAATGGAATAAGAATGGAATAAGAATGGAATAAGAATGGAATAAGAATGGAATAAGAATAGAATAAGAATAGAATAAGAATAGAATAAGAATAGAATAAGAATAGAATAAGACTATGAATACCAAAGGCTATATTTGAGGAGCGTTCATGCAAAATCAGCCATGTCCATATAAGGTAGTTTTGAGAAAAACGCGAAAAACTGTTTATTCCAAAGGCACTGCAATTACGATTGTACAACTGATATGACGACTAGGGTATCAAATCACATATTTAATACTGTAATGGTTACGGAAGAATGTGCATTCTTTCTAGGATAAAATTCAAAAAAAGGATTGCTTATGTCTTGTTTTGCGTGAATGCAAGTGACATGTCTGGGTTTAATTCTATTATTGTTTTTTAACGAAAAAAGATTAGAAAATTGGTACTCTGGAATAGTTTTATTGACAAAAAGAACTGATACAATCAGTAAAAATGAAAAATGCAACGAAAACTTAGATATGTATGGCAAGGTCATCTTCCAAACAGTCACAGATAAGTTCAGTTTCTTGACTGTACTGTGTTTCTTTGTATTCTTCTGCTTCTTCTTGCGTACGTGAGCTATCCGCCATAAGGATTTTCTTGTAAAAGCTGAGTGCTGGGAGGTCTTGTCACTGAGTACTGTCGTGATTAAACTGCTTTTCCAGCAGAGATTTCACATTAGCTTTCTTTTCAGCAGATATGGAATTGATAGAATTGTCTCGGGTTAGAACCTTTATCCAGCAGTTTCTATCTCTGCGACTCCATTTAACAAAAGAAACGTAAAACTGATTTTCATCGAACTTAAAAAAAGAACTTGTTCTGAATTTTACGGTCTCTTCATTTTTAGAAATAAACTTTTTCAGATAAATTCGTTTTAAATCTTTGATTCCAGTTATTTTATTGTAAGTTGTGGACAGGTTTTTAATATTATATAACTGCCAGTCTGTACCTGACGTGCGAACCTCCCCAATTTTCTCATAAAATCTCTTATATTCTTCAACGTTAACGGTGACATTTTGTTTCTTCAATATCTTTTCTGCACGGCCAGAAACGCGATCGGCTGGCAAGTAGGAATGGCCTCTTACAGGTAAGTGCAAGACCAAATTATTGATAGAAGCTGGGGCTTCGGTTCTAAGCCAAAATGTCAATGTGGGTATTCTTATTTTGTCCCCCACAGCCAATACAAGATAAACGTACTGTGTGGTTTTGTGATTATTGTGTATATTACAGATATTTTCAATATGCCTAGATTAGTAGATGTCCTATTTTGATCGAAATGTAATTTTCAAAAGTGGACATGTCTGATTTTGTCTGAACTGTCGTAGATAGAACTAACTTTGAACAATTCTGAGCACTGTAGGCGATAGAAATGACCAAGAACACTACGAAACCGTATCAAACGAAATTTTGACCAAAAGTGGACATGTCTGGTTTCGCATGAACGCTCCTCATTTGTTACCAATAAATAATTAAATTATTAATTTTAATCATATTGTACGCTTTCGTTAATTTAATATCTCGAATGTATACAAATTTCCCATCATAAAATCCAATCATCTCAATCTGTTCGCCGTTTCTATCAATGGCTTAAAAGATGCTACCTCAGCTATTTATTACCTTTGCAACGTATTAACCTCTCAATACCTATATCAAGACCGGAATTATCCCCAGAAGCGGAAGAAAGAGAACAAAAACCCGAGCAAGCGATTGCAAATCGTGCGATCTATTCGTAATAATCAGAGAAGGAAGACGAAGATTAAACCTCGAAATCGTGTAATTATCAAAAGGTTTGAGCGGTCTCTACTTAAGTTCTCCATTCGACAATCGATCCTCTTTTCTGCGTTTCTCGCTGGTTTCCACATCCTGTTTCTGATCTGGGCTCGATATTATCCATCTGCTAAAGCGAAATATGTCTATAACGGCTATGAATAGTTCCTCTCCTTCTCAAGCTATTGTGGAATATCTGCGCGTCGTTGACTTGGTGGTTTTGTGAGGGTGTCTGTTCTTTGGAGCAGAATATATTTACTATTGTTGTACATTTTAAGTGTTCTGCAGTGTGAAATAACCTAACCAAATTAAGACTATTAACTTCCATCAAGATTCATTCCGATGGGACTGTTAAGGAAATAATTTCACTCACCTCAAAGTACAGGTTTCGGCACAGGTTTTTCCCCTAAAATTCCCCTAAAAAACAGCATATGTAGTTTATGATTTTTTTGTACTTTATGATTTTATCGTTTTAGTAGTACCACGTAATTTGTAATTATTAATTATTAACGTCGGAATTCCCCAGAGTTATAATTTATTTTAAAGGTAATCAATGGCATGTTTGTAGCATTTGATTCAAGCTATTTTACCGCCTACCTCTGAGGTTTTTTTATCTCTAAAATCAGTTTTGCATCAACAGATAATATTATATTCATCAATACATTTCTGTAAGAAATATAATAAACTAAGTGTTTTAATCAATATTACAACCCGTGACACAAAGAAAAGTGAGACTCCAACGCACAAATTCTCTACGGGAATGAATAAAATTGCATATATCCAATGTATAAGGCGTTTTTTTTTTTCGAAAATAGAATTTGCGAAAACGTTAACTGTCAAACGAGCTGTCATATTACGTTCACTGTTTGACATTTATGATTAGTACAGTCTGGTAAGTCATCATCAGTAGACCCACGCTTGAACAACGCTACCAAATTATTCAAATATATTTTAAAAGTCAGTCATCGATTCACGCAACTAACAGGCGACTACGTTATTTTTATGGCCTACGAATCGTCATTCTGAGCAAGCCATCTGTCGAACTGTGGATAGATTTTGTACCACATACTCTCTACATGATGCAATAACACCAACACGTCAAAGGATTGTGCGTACTGAAGAGAATTTTGTTGCTGTAAACGAAAGTGTGGAAGAAGATTCTAATTTATCCATTCATCGTCGGTCGCAGTTATTGGGGCTCTGTTCATCCACTACATGGAAAAATCTGCGCAAAGATCTTGACCTACATCCGTATAAGATCCAGCTGATACGGGAACTAAAGTCACGAGACCATCATCTGCATCGTTCTTTCGCCGATTGGTCTCAAGAGCTGACCCATTGTTTTATCGCAAAATTGTGTTCGACGATGAGGCTCATTTTTTGGCTTAATGTTAAAAAATGACCCAAAATTGGACGTCCAGAATACGCTTCGTCAACCAAAACCTTGATTAGAATTACCTTTTTCGCATTTTTTTTTATAATTTTTAATTCAATCGGGCTTAAAAATCACCCATTATAACCTCTGCGCCATAACAAGAGAAGAAGCATCTTCAACCCGTGATTTGTGCACCATTATTATTATTATTTAATTGCCTTGATAATATATTGCTATTGATAAATTGTATACAGAGCTCTTCTAACATAATATTTTATATCTACTGAGCCAAATAGCGCTGTAAAGAATATTGGGCCATTTTTCTCGGGATGAACTTTGGTAATTTTTGGCAATCTATAAGCAACATCCAAGACGCTGTATTTTCAGAAACAATACCTTTCTATGATTTCTTGCAGGTGGGTGAGTTCATTGTGTCTTGATTGTCTTTGAATTGTCCTAGTATTTGTCAAATTAGTAGCAGTGCTCGTTGTGATCTATATTCCTTCCGGGACTGTTATATTTTGAAGTTAATATTTCAATAGAAAGATTTTACGTTGGAAATATTTTACGTCTATAAAAAAAAATATTTTTACGTTATTGAAATGTTACGAATTTTTGGTTTGTTTCATATATTAGCGGAGCTAGGATAGTTAAGGAAATAACTGCGTTAAAAAAAATAGATAATACCAAGTATGAGAAATATAATACCCTCTAATATATTTTATTATTCCTTTCATTATCTAGGGACAATCAGATTGCACTTGTCACCTCTACAATGTATTTGTTTTCACCGTTTTGCTGGTATCCCGATTTTACTGTCTTCTGCAACTCTAATGTAAGTGCATCATTGCTCGAAGGTAATACATGTCAGGGCCGGCGCGAGGGCATCACGATTCTCCCATTTTGGACTTCAGTTAATAGAGGGAAGACATCTGGTGTATTTTGTTATATTATAAATTTCCACCTCCAAGTTAGCTGTCATTAGCGCCTATTATCTATGGGTTCACCCAAGTACCGTCCGAGTGCCTATGTGCGAGCGATTCTTATTTTGACCTCTTTCTCGGTGTTTGCAGCTGCTTATATAGCTTCGGGCTCCCCTCTAGCTGTCCCTGGCATCTTATTAGTTAACGTTATCTCCATTAAATGATAATCCCGGTGATACAGCTAAATAACTCGTCTTCTCTAGACTAGATCGTTCCCATAGCTTGTAGAACTTTCTAGAAAGATATGGAATATTCTCGAAGTATATAGAATATTCCAGAAAAGTATGGAATTTTCGTGAAGTTTATAGAACTTTCTAGTAGACTTACATAGCATACTACCGGACATTTTCGAAGTTTCGCGAAAGTTCTAAGTAGGTGGGGCAGCTAGTATAAATACGGCGCCACTTCGGCGAACCAGTTCAGTTCCTAAATAAGAATCGAAGAGTAAACAGTTTTAAACAAGTTTTAAGACACCAGTTTCCAGAGGAGTGCCCGTTTTGTTTCAGTGTGTCGCTTTGTGTTTTCGTAAACACGTAGGATTTTTATTAAATAAGCATTTATGTCACATTTTTTTGTATTTTCATATTTTAGTTTGACGGTTCTTGTGATTCATTTTTAGTAAATGTAAGCTTCACATTGTGAGGTTTATCTTAACAGTTGTTTTCATTTCTGTGCCTGATTTATGTCATTGTACACATTTTTTGAAAAGGGCATCGAGACAAAATACTAGACTTGTAAGTGCGTCGCGGACTGATAAAGTTTGGGAACCCTTGGTCTAAGCTAAGGTCATGGAGTCAGACTTTAGATTGCGAACTTGCATGACATACTATCTACTTTAATATTATATTTTTAAACAAAGAAAAATTAATTGAAATTTAATTGAAATATAGTATATGCGAAATGAGTATCCTAATTGATCGTGATTCGACAGTGGAACAACGGAATGAAGGCAAAAGACAACAATCGTTCTGTTCAGTCCAAATCGCCGTTGTGTAAACACATATTTGGCTAAGTGTTATATTTTCCAAGCGAATCCAAGTGTTTAGTGTGAAAATTATATTTCACGACAAAGGTAAAATCAAGTTTGGCTATTCAAACGAACGTGGGCTTTTGAGTGCTTGGTGTGTTATCATAGAGAGTTCGCGTAATGTCAAAGTTTGAGGTTAATTTGTTTCTTTCAAATTAATTCTCGTAAAACGTTGCTATTTTAATATTTTCTTTTAACTGCCGAAGGACACTTTCGGACCTACCGATCGTCAAATTTAATAGATTAATTTAGAAAACAATTTCTCTGTAATTATAACAATCTGCAGTAACTAGGAATGAAATATGCTAACAATACCAAATTCTGGACTTCCTTGAATTTTTATTAAATTGTGAATTTTGAGTGTCACTAAAACTCTTTAGGACTTTTATTATTCAAATGTAAATAGTAGGTAAATTATTTTTTCTGAAATTAAGAAAAAGGCTGTATTTAATATATTCTTCAATATAAGTACTACCAAGAGTATTATTTTCGCTGTATCTTGATTGTAGTCTGCAAATTTACGTTCCGCTGACACAGTACCTTGATAACTGTGATTGTACGTTAGTATAATACATAACAGTAACTAACGACAGGCGGTCAAACAATAGAACCAGCGGAAGCGTCGTGTAGCCTTCCCCCCCTTCTATGCCGCCCTGCAGCGCCATCTAGCGCGACCAATTCATCACATTGGCAACGACAATGGACTTGAGCCTGGTTTGTGAGGGATCGAATGGGGCTCTCGATATTATTTGTCACTTTCAATCTATCGTCGTCGCGCGTGTCGATATATAATTTTTCAAATCGTGATCATTTCCAACATCCTGACTGCTTCCATTATCGTTGGTTCGCATATTTCACCTACGTCACGCACACGCACCCAGAGATGTCGCTTACCGTGATCGAAACGACAGGCTGTAGATGTATTTTGCCTATAATAGGAGGCGATAGGGGTAGCTTGACGGACAGGGAATTATTTTCCCGTGACATACTGTGGGTGGTTATCGACAGCAACAATGTATTAGGTTGTGTAGGATCTTTAGGGTTTCATTGCAGTCTAATATAAGATAACGTATCTGGCTGGGGAGTCCTAGAAAAAAGGAATAGTGAAGCTCGTTACGATTTTTGCTTTATATTATTAAAGAATCGTAATTTCAAAATATTTGAAATGATAGAGGTTCCTCGAATAAAACAATCTATTTGCAGGAAAGGTAATTATTTATATTTTCCGTTCAGATATACAAATTACTGGAAATTGAAACCGCTAGCCAATAGAGGAGAACATTTTTAAGGAAACGCAAAATGTAATTGTACGAGGTGTAGTAATTAAATAACCGGACTGGTGCTACTATCGGCAAACAGCGAGCACGCCACGTCAGGTTTGAACATGTCTGTGTTCGTAGATGCTTCCCCCACCCTGAGCTCGATGGGCACGGTTGTACGTCGCTCAGTCTCGCTGTAGCAATCGTCCGTTCAAAGTCCTTACGCTAGCGTCGCGTCGGAAAAAAGCAGAGAGTTCAGATCGAGCAACGAGTTAACCTCAAGTTTCTTGTGAAACACGAGGTTCTAACTATCCTTCGTGAACGAGTGAGAAGACGAAGACCCGATTTGTGGAAGAGCAAATCCTGGATGCTCCACCAAGACAAAAACGCCAGCACCGTCTTGTCTGTGAAGGCGTTCTTTGCGAAATCCGGCATCACCGTGTTGGACCACCCACCGTACTCGCCCGACCTGGCCCCCTGTGTTTTTTTTTATTTCCTAAGGTAAAATCGGAGCTTAAGGGGACAAGATTTGACAGTGTGGAAAGCGACGGAGGTTCTCAACAAGCTGACAGGAGATAAACTTTGTAATGTAATTGTTGATCAATAAAATGTTTTGTAGCACCAGTCCGGTTATTTAATTGCCACACATGAATTCAGTATATTGGGGTGTGCATTTATTCGATCACTATGTTTGACGTTGTAGTTATTGAAGGCACTTGTAGGTCTTTTTCTATCGTTGATGATAGAGCACAGCATGTGGCATTCACTATGGATAGCAGCATTTTATTTTGGAGGCGTTGAAAGGCGTTGAAAGGTTTGAATTGCTAGCAGTACCCAACAACTGAATGCCGTAGGTACACAGTTAACTCGAAGTTACGACCAATCAACCAGTACATTTGCCTAAATTTTATTCCAAGCTGTTTTCTTTTGGAAAATATATGTTTTTCCAAGTTAAACATCTATCAAGAGGGATGCCTAGATATTTTATATTGTTTGCCTGGTTTAACTGTGTTGCATTAAGTCTGTTACACGGGTTGACTTGGCTTCATTTGTTTTAATTCTCAAGTTTCTCAACCAGGTTTCTGTTTTGTTGAGGTTAGTTTCTAGGTTTTGTGATGCTCTTATTTGCTCATTATAATGTTGAGCGAGAGTAGCGGTATCGTTGGCGAAGGTAGCAACTTCTGTATTACTGCTGGATGGTAGAGTACATTCTAAAATATGAACAACTGCAGCTTTTTCCTAAACGCCGCAACCTTCCCTAAAAGTTTGAAAATCTGCATGTTATTGCATGCAGAGACAGATTGAAGGCATTCAGCTTGTCAAATATATCGCACAAATACGCTAGTTTCAGCAAAAAATCGGGTTTGGCAAAGTACTTGGAGTTTTTATGACCTTCCTCTTGTGGAAAAGGGTGAATTTCTTGACGTAGCTCGAATGCACGGGAAAAGACGTTGTCACGTGAAAGCCATCGTGAACTGCAGTAATATAGTAGGGCCGTGTGTTCAGCTCCCATGTCCATGCATAGGTTTTTGAAAAATTTGGCTTTCGGTAGCCTAGTTTTTATGTAGTTTACTACGTCTACGACGCGTTCTAATACGAAATTCAATTGAGAGCTCATCGACTTTGATGCAAGTGCTTCCCTATGCATGATGCAATGGCCCCACACAGCATGCGGTGCTTTGCTGCGAATAAGTGCCTGCAATCCTCCACAGCGACCAGTCACTGATCGAGCTCCATCAGTACACATACCGATACACTTTTCCCAATCCGAATCATTTTCGGCTACAAACTTATCAAGCATCTCAAATAAGTCTTGAGGCTTTACGCTTCCAATGATGCTTTTGCAGAACAGAAGTTCTTCAACGATAATATTTTCATCCAGGAAGCGTACATAACAAATAAGTCTTTGTTACTGTCAGAAGCTGCAGACCAAATTCCGCGCCTTTCATTTTCTCTATTAATTGATCATTGAGATCCAGAGCTGTATGATGGATTCTTCGACTAATAGTGTTGTTGGACAAAGGTACCTTTGAAATCATTTTCCTGCCGATTCTCCCATCGTCAGAAACAGCGTCCATCTCGCTTTTAATTTGCGTAGACGTATTGCCATTCAAATGCAAGAATGTAATAACGACTCGATATTCGATTTTTCCCATTGTTACAGAAACACCAACATTAACTGATACAAACGACTGTTAAACAACTGAGCGTCCGACATGGCCGAAAGCATCTTTCAACGCATCCGCAATTATATTACCAGAATATTTTTGAGGAGTAATGCCATCTTGACGCAGGCTTGAAACTTTTCAGATTACCCCCCTACACGGTGGTAGTGTTTTAAATTTGCACCATGTTTGAGTTGTAAAATGCACTAGAATGCAACACTATAACTTAGTATAAATATATTTATTATAATGTCAGTTTCACACTAGGCATTACACTAAAATAGTGTTCAATTTTTAAACACTACTAGTGTGGCTTTCCCTAAACATATCGTAATGTTGTTTTAGTGTTAAATTTTTTACTGTGTATGCAGATACTTTTAGTCAATACGGTGTTTGCATTGAGCGCAAAATTTTAATTACTATTGCCTGCTTAAGCGCTACAGCTGCAGAAACAATCAGCAATGAATAACAACAACAATGAGAAAAGTTTCCACGTCTTATCCCGACGAATGAGAAGTAAATTAATTAACCGACATATCGAACGTATATAACAAGGGAAACCGTTAAGAATAACAACAATAAGACGAAATGCCGCGGCATAGAGTTTACTGAAAGTTACCGAAGTTAAAATAAGCATTATTCATGTGTGCCTGTTACTTATGTACTAATAATTCTGACGTATCCGACGAAGTTTTCGGTCGTGTAATCAAGTTGTATCCAAGTTATAATGAACCGAATTATTCGTGAGATGTGTAGAGTTGTGTTTGATGAGTTAATTTATGAATCTGCGAATTACATCATCTGTACCCTTACTACTTGTACAAAATGCCCAGTCGGCAAGCTAGAGTGCAAATGGAAATGTGACGATAAACACCTTTTTAGTGGAACATCGAGAGAATGAAGAAAAAACGAATTAAGCTCAGAGAATATAAATTTCCATTATTTTTGAACTAAAATTTCATTTGTATAAAATCATTGAAGAGTTTTTCCAAGCCTCAATAGAACGAAGTAACCTTAATCGCTTGGTTGCGTGAAAATACATCATCTTGAACTACAGGACTGGGGTTTATACAGTGGGGAATTAATACAACTTATCCTGAAGTTATCAAAATGGAACCGTATAAGGCTTTGTTTTGCCAAAAGCCAAAAACTGGATTAAGCTCCGAGGTTCCACGAGAACTTTTAGAACATATTTCAAGCGGAGTTTTTGAAGAAGGCATGAAAATTAAATTCTAATAACGTAGGGACACGGCCAGTGACGATATTACTGAACCGAATGAGAATACGGGGATACCTTCTTGTAATCCTTATATTGTAAAAAGAAATAGCTCTAAGTTTGATAGCACTGCAAGATAATGGAATTGGAACAATACCGGAAGACATAGAATTTCATGAAAATGTACCTTTGCCAGAAACAACTACTTTGGAAGCGCCACCTGGCATCTCTAGAACTGAAGAAGTTGAAAGTAAACCCTTGCCAGAAACAGCTACTTTCGGGGAGCCTCCTGGCATCTCTGCAACTGAAGAAGTTTATCCAGCTGTTTTATGTAGAAATATAGCATCTGAAAATATGATACTTCAAGCATAAAAAATGGTTGAAGGATCTAATAGAAGATTGTATAAGTTGAAAGTTGAAGACAACGTATTGGTGGGGATTAATCAATTCGATAAAGGCAGACGTGATCCTGCAAGTTTAATTGGTATTATTGTGGAAGAAAATGACGATAAATTTAGAATTGAACTAAAAAAGGGATTATAAATACTTGGCTTGAAAGAAGTAACGTACAGTTATCGAAATTCCAACAACTTAAAATCGAAGGTATTCCAGATAATGAGTCGACAATAAGAACGCTAGTTAGATTATCTTCCATTGGTAGTGGGCAGGGATATGTGTATTGCAGCGTGTAAAAATGAGAAATGTAAGTGTTTTAACCCAAGGATGATGGACGTTCAGATATACAGATTAACATTTTTCGGGTCTCCCAGGCCCGGTTGTTTTCTCACTCTGTTAAAAATATATAAGAACATGAAATATATTTAAATCATTTATTTGTGCGTGTAAAAATCTTAAATAATTAAACAAAACCTCTAACTAAAAATTACAGCTCTTATAAATGTAAATACATATTCAAAAGTAGCAATTTTTACAAATTCTTACACTATGTTCGTTGCACACATTATTGCGACACTTTTCACAGACTAGTTTGTTTTTTCTGTCTAAACTAGAGGGACGCATCTCTTCCATTTATTTGTAACGGCATCAGTCGCAGTTTTTTCAATGTTAATAAATTTGTTCATACAATTTATTGAATTTCTTGGTATTTTCGGATTTTTTGACCTCCTTATCATATGCGGTATTACCAATTGCTCAGCTAATTCCTTCAAAAATAGTCGTCCAGCGTGTGTTACATTCCTATGATAATCAGGTTTGAACGTGGAAAATATAATAAATGCATTTAGGCCATAGGCCAACGCTTCGTTTGCCTTTTACATGTATAGTTGGACTGTTTTTGATACATTACGTCTACTCCCCCTTTGGTCTTGTTATAATAAAGTATTAATTCCGGCTTCTGCTTAACATTTTCACTTACAGACATGTCATTGTGCATGGTGCCGAGCAAAATGACTGACTTGTTTTTCTTAGGAATGTAGCCAACCATAGTCATTTTGTCATAAAAGCCAAATGTAGAAGAGTAGACCGGTGTGTTCTTTGCATCTCTTATTTCATTTGGTATTTCTCTCTTATTTTTTCTTAGTGTTCCAACCACTATTAGGTTCTTTTCTAATGAATATTTAGCCAATGGAATGCTTGTAAAGAAGTTATCCATTGTAACATTTAGACCAGAGAAGTGGATGCTGCGTACTAAAGTTTGCACTACTTCAGAAGCAAGATTTGTATGGATAGGTTGATTGGGTCGTCGTCCGGTATATACCATTCCATCAATTGCAAAACCTGTTTCTAGCTCATATATCCAGAAAATCTTGATACCGTATTTTGACGGTTTATTTGGCATATACTGAATAAATGAACATCTCTCTCTATACGAGAGTAACTGCTCGTCAATGGTAACATTTTCGTTTGGCACCATAGATGACCTGCATTGTTGTGTGCGAAAATCACGAGTTCTTTTGTCATCAAAACGCAGGTACCGTCTAATATCTTGAAACCGATTAATTCCCACAGTAGCTTGATAAATAGGATTACATTTATCAGGAGAAAACAATTCTCTTATCGGTACGTCCCAGTTTCTTTCCACACCAGCTTGTATCAGCAAACCTAAGAAAGCATTCAGCTCCATCACATCAATATCTACCCATCCTTTGTCTTTTACTGTAGTTACTATTCGAGCTTCAAGGTTTGTGCAGTTGACAACTTCTTCTAAGATCGTTCTTGTAATCAGACATTTGAAAGTATTTTCACGTGTATCACATGACACTGCTTTAGTTTTTACACCTGTTGCGAAACGCAGTACGTTACGTTTTGCAGTTTTTGGGGTAGAATTCAAATATCTAAAATACATTTTCTTATAAATTATAAGAAATAGCAACAGGTAGATCCAGTTGAGGCATAGACAAGGCCTAGAAGAAAAAAATTTTAAGGTAAAGAAGTTCTGGAGCTTAGAATACCACGCTGTACTTCGGAGCCTGTGTTATGCATCCTAGGGTTAAAACCGATTATAAATGCAATTCAGCTTGCCACGCTGGCAGAGTTTGCAAAAATAACGATTAAATATGAAGCGTAGTACCTACGTATAAATCTTATATATTATTTGTTATGTTGTTTAAAGTTTTTATCGTAGTTTCAGAATAAAGTTTAGATTCGTTTATATAATCTTACTATACACATGTATTTTTTATTCCGTATATTATATTGAATAATAGACATTTTTGTTATAAACTTATTCATTTATAACTCTGCCGATTTCATGAAGCAAGCAATTAAAGTTCAATCTATTGCTGATTACGTGTATTAGGCAAAGCCGCTGCCATACGAGGGTAAGTCAAATATTATCTACACTTTCGCCATAGCAAGCTTTGAAGGTTATCGTAGTAGCGGCCGCTTGCGCATGCATTGAATTGGCGCCTCTGTGGTCACGTGTGCGGAATTTATTCACGATCGCGTCATTTGTCTGCTAGCTACAACAGTATATGCATGTCAGCTCCGCTATTATTTTGCATCGAAGAGGAACAACGAGCAGTGATCCGATTTTTGTGATCAGAGGGTGTGAAAGTGGCCGCACGAGTGTAACACAAAAAGAGGGAACATTTCAATCCACAAAAAAACGCACAAGAAAACGCTTTCGAAAATTCAACCCCAAATTTTGTATCTGCGCAATAGCTAAGATCTGGTCGAAATATAGCCCGCAAACCGTCAACTGAATGTCCGAAACGTATTCTGGCTAAAAATTAAACCGGAATGCCTTGAGGTACTACAAAATTTTCCACCGGTTGAAATATTGACTAGCAACCTATAAAGGGTTAAAGTCATTGTCACAACACTCAAAGAACGTCAAAATGAACCAGATTTTTATGAAAACGATAGTATGTTAAAAATTATATCATTGTATGGGTAAATATGGTATGTATTGCGGTGCCGTCGCTACTATGTAGGGCGGTATGACTATAACTACTGGCACTAGGTGGCGCCAGGACATATTTCAGTTGCTGTTTTTAAAGATTAGTGGCAAAAATTAAAAGTAATGAGGCCAAGAGCAAGGAGCTTTAATGGTTTTCTCTTCTCTTATTGTGTGCCGGTAGTGATTCCATCAATACCAGGAGCTATTTATTTAGCATTATCTTGGTTATTGTTTCTAGGCACTTTTTTCATGTGTACTTCTACATTAAGTTCACTTTTGTTTGAACATTATTCTGTAGATAACCTCTACTTTAGCCTTTTTAAAATCACAACCAATGTGAACAATTTACTGCATTATGTACGGATATGTCCTACTGTTTTAAACAAGGTAAGCGCAATTAATAATGTGCATTTAAGAACTACGTATAAAATGCTTTATTTTAAGAAAATGAAACAATTGATTTATGAACAATACCTAAACGCTTTCTAGAATTAAGAAAACTATTTACTATCCTTAAGAAAATATTGTTTTGTTTTATAACGGCCATTTACTTGTACTAAGAATCGTTTTCTGCAAATTTTCTGCAAGATTTTCTTAAATCAAGTTAACAAATGTCTTAAGCAAAGAAATACAATTACTTCATTACAAGTATATACTTTTCTTAAGTGTTGAAAAAAGCGCTAAGAAAATATCTCTTTTCATTTAAAACAGTTATTGTATTACGGATAATTGAAACAGTAATTATCTTGAATTAAGGCGGACAGCTTTGATACAAGTAAACGTTTCTCTGCGTGTACTATTATTAGATACCATTGCAAAGTTAATATTAGTTCACTCTGAAAAGGGATATTAACTGTCCAATAACACTGTTATTGTCTTATCCTATTGAAATTTTAAAACTATTTCCACCTTTCTATCCCTATCTGAATCAAACTTACTTGAAACTGCGTCCGGGCGTTTCTGCTCGCGTAGCTTAGATGTATCCCGAAGAACAGTATGGTTATCTCGCCGATCTCGGTGACGTAGTCCCACCATAGCGGTTTGCACGCTTCATAGCTGGCTCCATCGGTCGTCTTCCCTTCATACAGCAGGCTGTAGTCCTCCTGCATGAAGTTCATGCTGATCGAGGTGTACGCCGCCATGTAAGCGAGCACCGATAACGTCATGATGAAGAGATACTTGAGCAGATCGGTGTCTTTGACGACCCAACGGTGGGCCTTCCGTGTACGGAACTCGATCAGATGTCGGTAGAGTTTGAGGATTATCGCCCCGTAGCAAATGATGAAGCCCAATTCGCGCGCCCAAGGTTCGAGAAGGCATTGAACGACGGCAGGTTCGAAGAATCGGATCACCACCTGCAAAAAGATGTAAAGATGCCTTTTTTACTGTACATGTACAATATTCATAGATTAGAAGCTTATTTTTTTAATATTTGTAAATTGCATTGCAGACACGTTATTTTACATGCTGGCAGTGTTGAGGGATTTATACCTATATCACAACTTGTGATTTTGTTTGACTATCACGAAGAAATGAATCATGAAAAGTTTATTCATTGGTTTGAGGATCAGCTCTTTCTTGAGAAGCCATTTGTGATAGTTATGGATAAGGCAATTTATTAAAGTAAATCTGTCTTTCTGCCTCCATTTATACAGCAGCTGCAGCTTTCAGGTCGCATCAACATATGATTGCAGTGATTAATTATGAATACACACATCGTCCTTAATGTAGCTATTTAAATGGCCTTACGCCAAACATTTCATTACTCAATGTACTGTAGTAGTCTTTCATTTAATTATAAAATAAAAATCGCATGAAGTAATTGAAACAACGCTTGCTAGAATTCTACCTAACAGACATTTATGATATATTATTCCCTATTTTTAGATTTGTTATTATTATACAGCTGTGATTGAATTAGTAAATTTGTAGTTTTCTATTTTGTAAAAATATTTGAAAAATAGAATTTTTTAAAATGAAACATCCTATCTTTATCATCCATTGCTCTAATAATTTCCGCCGTCGACAACCTAGATATATCACTTCCTTTGTTATGATCTCTATACGGTTTTCGCTATATGTTGATATAGATTTCATCGACATAATATATCCAGGCGGTATAAAATATGGTGCTCTTCGATGGTGCAGACGAATATTTTCAAGGCGGAAATAACGTGCAACGTAATCTTCCGACGCGCGTGCAATTTATCTTTTATGAAATAATAGGAAACGCCTTCGTTTTATGCGTGAATGCATGTGGAGGCGATATATCACTAGGATATGTTGACCTAGAAGGTGGTAAAATATTATTATATCGAAATTTTATGACTTTGACTAGTCTTATTGACGGCATGAGCAATTTTAGCGTTGATTTCATTTCGTTGTCTATACACTAGAGCAACACAACTGCGCTGAAAGCCAGTGGCGGACGCATAAAAGTTTACACAAAATAAATTAAATGTGATACGTGCACAAACACTTACCGTTTTAAGAGTCCTCCGTGAAATCACAAAGTGGATAATGTCTATTTAATATTTGTAACATTAGATATGTTTCCAAAGTTGTTTCGGCAAAGTGTGTGCGGCGTGAAGAAAAAGTGTTTTTCTATGCCGAAAGCGAACGTTCTACATCTAGTGACGTTATATTTGCGTAAGTAAAATAATCTTTCAAATAACTGAACGGTTCTGTTGACGCACCTTCACAAATTTGTCTTAATGTGCCAAAATCAGAGTCTTTATCTAAAACACGTTCAAACCTTTTTAAAACACAAACATTTCTTGCGTCTTCTATCGCGCATAGGTGTGCGTGAACATGTTGCACTATTTGCAAAGATTCCACTAACGACACCGAAGAATTTTGTAGTTTTTCTATCGCATCCGCTAGTCCCACGTAATTGTTCTGAATAATTTCTAAATCTGTTTTAACTTGACTATCCTGAAATTTCAAGCGGCTTACCTTGACAGCCGCAGCTTCCTTTGGGTCGAATTCTAAAATCACATTCTTTATATTCTTAAAATATTTAAGATAATAAAATGCAGCCTCTAACCATGTTCCCCAACGAGCAAGAATAGGTTGTGGTGGTTCAGGAATACCGGGGCATAGTCTATGAAATTCCCGAATACGTTTTAGGGATTTTACAAACACAGCTTTTGTATGTGCTATTAGAGCGTCTACCTCGGGATAACATTTTCTGATACTATCTGCTACGAGACTGAGAGTATGAATTTTACATGTAATATGCAACAAGTTAGCACAATGTTTTTTAAGAGATCGACCTACAGCAAGCATGTTTGCGGCACCATCACTCATAAACATCAACAGTTGATTTGTTGAAAGTTCAAACTTTTCCAATGTATTTAACACCAACATTGAAATTACTTCGGCAGTGCATTGTTGTATTCGTCCGGAAGCTAGTAAAATTGAGGGTGACGGTCGATGTGGTTCCATTGTGCGTACCATTACATTAACCACAGAATGTTTTTTACGATCTGTTGTTTCGTCCACACATAACCTCAGTTTTTTATCTTGCAACTCCGATTTAATTCTTTTCTCGACATGCTCACGAGCAGACGGCACAACTCTCTGTAATGTTCTCTCACTTGGTAACTTAAAGTCCGAATATTCATTCCAAAACGAGAGCACAATCTTCTGCTGCAGAAGATTGTGCTCAGAACCATGGTGATGACGCCGAGTAGGCAGAAACATGTTCATGTGTTTGCGCTATTTTCTCTGCTACATTGTTTTTGCCGGGAATGATTCCACCAATACCATGAGCTATATTAGCATTTATTTTTTGGTTAAAATAAAAGATGTTTGTCACGCTGAAGCGTTCCCTATAATGATAATATTACTTTTAATGAGTCGAAAAACTATATACTTAAATATAGAACATCGCCTTTCCTTGAACAACACCTAACCTCCTTACGTAAAATTAAATGTATGTACATACATATTTACTTGAGATAGACCCTCAGACATCACATTATATATAAGGGTTAACGAGGTAAACGTTTTTACCCATTTATAATAAAATGCTATTTCATTAACTTTCTTCTAGTCTCAAATTGATAACGAACAATCACAGCCATGGACTGTTACTGCTTCTACTTTGGATACATCAATCACTATCTTTGTTCAGAAAATAATAAATAAAACACTTTTAGTCTATCTACTGTTTGCTGTTATGGCTATATGCAAGTGAATATGCAACTGAAAAGATAACCTTCGTAATAGAGATGATTGGGACGTTTAGAATTTCTATTTTCTCATACTGGGAAAACATTTCTACGTGTGGAGATGTATTTTTCCTTTATTTCATATCACTCAACCGTTGGCACTTGTTTAACGAGTCACAGCATATTGAGACGATTGATTTTATATCATGTCCCCAGCGCAATAAAAACTCCCTTTTTAGGCTATAAATCGGGCATGGGTAACAATGAAATAATAGGCACATTAACAGCGCCAAAACAAGCAGTAAACGCCCTGCAATAGTAGTAGTCCCGCTCGGCCATTTCTCGCTTTAAGTACGTAATAATCGCGTCTGCAGCTTCACGTTAAAATAATGATATCTCACCGAGCTATCACAGGTTGTCTCATAAACATACGATCTTTATAGTAACGTGAACGTAAAAACTTTATACGAAAGTTAAATTTATTAATCAAAATAATATTTGGATTCTGCCACTGTTAAACCTGTAAATTTCCAAGTCATAAATTCATTTTATCCGAGATGATGTTGTTTTTTGAAACGTAGTAAATTTTAGAAATCGTTAATGATATACTAGATCTATGGCACTTATAGTTGAACCATGGTATTGAAAAATTCCGCATTGTTTTGTTTTAATCAGTTTACCAAAGCTGATTGTTCCACGACATAAGAAAACTTAATTTTGGAAGATGTCTAAGAAATGCCAAGGAAGAAAGAAAGTTATTTGATTGAAGATGCTCATGGAAAGGTTGGTAAAGTGCACCAATGAAATTTATTGAATTCAATTCAAATGTGGAATATGTCTGCCATTTGGTTCTTCAGCAAGCAACAATCTTTCTGCGATGGTATGAAGTTGATGTTGCTGAATATTTTTGATGATTGTTATTAATTTGAAACTCAACAATCAAAAAATAACTTTTGAAAAATGATTAATGGTAATCGAAACCAAAACAAGATGCACTAACAAACACTGTTACTTTATGAATATAAATAAATGTTTTTGATTCTTTTCAATGAAAAGTAAAAAATGGAAGTAGTGATTTTAAATCATTTCAATTAATATTATCATGAAGATGACCATTTTGAGTCGAAATCAATAGCGCTAGTAAAAAAGAAATTCCTGGTATTGAAATACAGTTTGTTTGCTATTTTTAATTGATATTTTATTCAAATTGCAATCAATTATTGCTGGATGTTTAGGTAAAAAGGCATATTATTATATAAATAATTTTGCAATACCAAAAAATTGTAACTCATACATGGTATTTTCAATGCAGTGTATTAGGTTTGTTTGTTTATTGAGTTTTTAAAAAGTTATGGCTTTTAACAGCCTTAACAACTTGTAAATGTAGTTTTCCTACGAATAATCCTAATGTACTTATTTTTGTTAGCTTTATTAAATCCGCTTAAACAAACAGCCTTTAAATCATTTCCTTTTTCATCTTCAGATTAAAAACAATGTTTTTTTCACCATTCCCAGTGTGTTCAAATATTTTCCTTCCGCCGCATTAAAACCAAGATTGCAAACTCTAAATATTCGTCCCTAAGTATACCCGTTTAAAATCATATTTTTCGCTTTCACCCATTCAAACCCATCGTACAATTTCCATATTTTTCCATCTCTCCCATCCACCAAAAACGTCAAAGCAAACACCCGCGTCAAATCTCTACTTCGTTACTCACCGTGGTGTACAGCAGGAAGATTCCCAGAAGGACGGTCTCTAGTACGGTCCACATGCCTGACGCTATCGTCTGTAAAAATAAACTCGGTGGTGATTTGATTGTTCGAGTTGGAGTAAATGATACGGGGTGTATTTAAAATACGAAACGGGCATGTAAGGTATAAAATTACAATTATTATAGGAGATAGAAAAGTTGCCTCCTATTTTTGGGATAATTTTAGTGTGAAAACTTGCATATTATACTAAGAAAAGTATGATATAATTTAGTTCTTTTTGATTTAAAAAGTTTATCAAGAGTTCTGTACTTTCTATTTATTTGTTATTGAATTTAGTTTCCTATGTAAATGTAGTGAGAAAATACATTAAAATGCTGAGACTACATTTATTATATTTTGGAAGGAACGGGTTTCTATACAAAAAAAAAACGTTGAGTTGCGTTATCTATGGTTGCAGTGAGCAAATTCCCACTATACAGGGTATATCTGAATTACTTAGTCAAACTTCACCAACGTGATGTATGGAACAAAACTGTTAAGAAAGTCCCTATAAACATGTGTCCGGAAATGCTTCCTTAAAAAGTTACGCACGAATTTAAAAATTGCAAATAATCAGTAATAATTTTTATGAAAACAGCAAGAACAAATTTCATATCGTATACGATTCGTTATTAACGTATAGATACGATTTGTTATAAACACAATTAAAAAATATGAAACTTTGTTTAAGTCTGTCACTTAATTGCTAGGAAACAAAAAGGTAACCAATTCGACTTCAGCACGCTTGAAAAACTCGGATAAACGGTTGAAATAACAACCTCATTAGATGTTGTTTGTACGCGTGTAACTTTTTAAGGAAGCATTTTTGGACACATGTTTATAGAAACTTTTTTTTACGGTTTTATTCCATTCATCATGTTGGTAAAATTTGGCTAAGCAATTCAGATACATGTTGTATGTTGAAATATTTTAAAACAGGGAAATTGATAAAAAAAATGAAATTTTTTGTATATTAGTTAAATAATTACATGAAGTAGGGGTTCGGAAATGTTCCTACGTACTCTTTCGGTAATTTTAAACGAATTTTTATATCAGTAAATGGAAATTAATAAAAAATTAAAACTGAAAAATACAAACAAACCTGGATTTCTAAGACAATGTCATATAAACTTTATGATTATATGGGATTCACGGGGAACTGCCAATTCTCAAACTCCAAACTTTACTTCTATCTTGAATTTTCGCTATGATTTGCATATTACGCACTTTGAAACTTGGAACACAGTGAAAATACGAGTTACCTCGATGAAAGCTTGAGCAAATGTAAGCAAATTAATTGGTATCCCTTCACTCCATTATTTTAATCGCGATGGCGATTGTTTTATCCACAGTAAATTTTGATAATACTTTTCTAATACAATATGACAATGACATTTCGATGAATAAACCTATATTTGATGGAATGACTGTAGTGACTCGACTGAATGACTCAAAATATATTATTCTATGACCTAAATTACCATTGACAACCCAATAATGACAAAACTTAGTGACGTTCTACTTAATAACTTTATGATAGATATTTAATTTACGAAATCGTGCTAGAAATTCTTTTCAGAAAGTCCTTCAGCTAAAACATTATTTTGTATTAAACATGTTTCCTGGTGATACCAAAAATTTTTGAAAATAAATGCCTAACCACATACACACATCAACACTGACAAGTACCATATAACAAATTAGTTTCAAATGAACGCTTTCTAATTGGGTTTTTAGGTGATTGGTCTATACGCCTCCTCACATCCGCAATGGTTTTAGAAGTTCCCGAGTCTACCGCTACGGGGTTTACGACTTACTGCACAAATTTTACGAAATTTAGCAATGCAGAGATTTGTTGATATAAATCAAAATGTAGAAACTGGAAACGAAATTCATCCATACATAAGACCATCCCCCATTTTGTTGCTTTTGTCCATTACGAAAATAGCTTTCAATAATAAATGTTTGGTGATCTGTGGCAGATCTGTTGTAAGCAAGTGTGCTTTAAAATTTATGAAACACGTCAATAAACATCAAATGTAATTTGAATTGTCAAACTGTCAATAGGTTTCAAACATAATTTCGTTTGAAGTTACAGTGTTGTTATAGTTTTAATTTTAGATTTAACTGTAACAAAAAAAAAAACGATTACGTTTTTTTATAATCATATTGTACTACTAGTAAATTCATATTATTTTCAATACGATTTTGCCATTTGTTTTCTACTGGTCACCAACGCTCATTTGCATGTTGCAGCCTGAAATCTTTTTTGTGAAGTTTTCTTACTGTGTACGCGCAAACATGTTCAATTATTATCGTTATCATCGTTTCGTATTCTAAATACATCCTGTATACAAAAGAGAGCATAGTATTGAGATGAAGTTGGGTTACCTACTTTGCATTTCCTTTGCTTGAATACGACCAAAGCAATAATGATTGTGATGACCATGCACGCAAGTTGAATGCTGAGTATCACCGTACGGAGGTTGAGATCCCGACGTGCTTCACAAATTCCGCCCGATTCGCATAGATCGCATTTTGGTGGGCATACCTCGCATCTGAAATTGAAACATCCGTCAGAAATAAGGGACATACTCGGTGAATGCCGACTTCAAAATCAGTGCTGTTTCCTAATACAAAAAAATCTTGTAATTATATACTCTATAAGTCTTTTTAATGTAATAGATCCATATGTTTTAATTTAAATGATCTTTTTTTGCATCAGTGATCTGATGTCTTCGGTGTTCTGATAGATTGTAAATGCTGTTCTAGAAGGCTTTTTAAAACCTACGAAGATTAGTCTCAAAATATTATTATTATTTTTTTCTCTGTGTAGGGAATGTGTTACATAGAGATAAATTTCCCTTCTAAAAAAAGACATTTTATAGCCTTTTCGTAAATATTCATTTATGTATTTTGTAAACAATTACACTCGGCCTCCTTTTCCACCATCTATTTCCTGCACGGCGGATCGGATGCATAGGCCAAGAATGCATTGGCTAACTCGTTCTCCAAACCTATCGCCACTGATTTTTTTCTTATGGGGTTACTTGAAATGTCAAGTATATAAAAATGGACCAAATAATTTTGAACAATTAAAAGAACGAATAACTGAAGAAATCATCCGTGTTATGTCAGAATTCAGTGAAACACTTTGTGGATCGATTACATCACTGACAAAATTTGAACATTTATTGTTGTCTCTATCAAATTTCACTGTGTTTTCAAAGATGTCTTGATTTTACCTAGTTTGATAGCTTTTTTATCTTTTGTATTGTGTCTTTATCAGTAAAAATAAACATGTTGATACTTCTGAAAGTAGCGTTTTAGTCCGCTTTTGAAAATGCATCAATATACTGGGTGTCCCACTATACTCATACCAAATTTCAAAAAATAATACTTCTCTCGCAACAAAGTTATTTGACCGTACCGGCACTTTGTACTAATCTTGTATCTACGAGGGTAAGTCAAATATTATCTACACTTTCGCCATAACAAGCATTGAAGGTTGTCGTAGTGACGGCCGTTTGCACATGCGTTGAGTTGGCGCCTCTGTGGTCATGTGTGCGGAATTTAATCACGATCGCGTCATTTGTCTGCTAGCTACAACAGCAAAAGCATGTCAGCTCCGCTATTAGTTTGCACTAAAGAGGAACAACGAGCAGTGATCCGACTTTTGTGGTCAGAGGGTGTGAAAAGTGCTGAAATTCACCGGGGACTTTTGTCACAATGCGGGGACAGTGCTTTATCTCGTAAAAGCGTTTTCAAGACCTCGCCATCGGCTGGGAAGGTAATGCTAACCGTGTTTTGGGACGAAAAAGGCCCTATACTGGACGACTACTTGGACAGGGGGACTACCATAAATAGTGCGAGGTACAGTGATTTGTGGGCGAATAAGCTGAAACCAGTAATTCGAAACAAACGCCGTGGTCTACTCTCAAAGAAAGTTTTGTTGTTGCAAGACAACGCCCGTCTGCACACGGCCCATAACACCATAGAAACTATCAACAGGTTGGGCTTTGAGACTCTGGAACACCCTCCCTACAGCCCTGATCTCGCTCAGACTCAGACTTTCATCTCTTTGGACCGCTCAAGGAAGCTTTGAGAGGTCGTTGATTTGCCTCAAACACAGATGTTCAGGATGCGGTGCAAAAGTGGCTTCACGACCAACCGAAAACCTTCTACCAGGGAGGCATACGGAAGCTTGTGGCTCGCTGGACCAAGTGCATTGCTAAAGGTGGAGATTATATCGAAAAATAATGTATCTGTTGTACACCTATCTTTGTTTAATACAGTTGTAGAACTGAAAGTGTAAGCAATTTTTATCCTCGTATATAGCATAATATTAGCAATAGGTCAAATGTTTAAATATACGAAATTATGTCCTAGTTGTATTATCTTTTTCATCTTAAAAGGCTATAGTTTGTGCGTAGTAATTAAATCAATTCCACGTAACTTCATGTCTTATTTGTGAAGGTTATGACATTCATTGTTATTGTATACCAGTCGCAATTTCCATGAATTATTTTAGCAAATAATATCGATCATTACACTAACTACAGTTGTCGAATTCTCATGCGTTAGTATACACTACCGGGCATTAAATCTAGGACAACTAGTGAATTATTGCAAACGTGAATAACAACGGTAACAATGCAAAAGAAAATAAAAATTTATTACTAGAAATAAAAACATAAACAAATAAGAAGAAATTATATAAAAAATAAAACGTCCTCATTTGCTTATAAAAATAGCCTCCTTTGGCTTGTAATACTCCCCGAATCACTAGTGGCATGTGTTCTGTTAGTTTGGTTAGTTTCGCCAGAAATGTTGTTCCACTCAGTTTGGAGAAGTCGCTACAGGTGCTCTTTCGTATTTGTCTGTCGGTTTCATCCCACAATAATTCGATGGGGTTCAAATGCGGTCTCTGCGGAGTCCACGGCATGATTCTCAGAAGGTTTTCTTCTGCTTGAGACGTTAGATAATCTTTACAGATTCGTGCTGTATGTTTGCAGTCGTTATCAAGCGCGAACACGAAGTTCTCCCCAATTAACCGCAATTCGGATGTCACAGCCTTCTCTTCTAGTATTCGTCCATAATTTCTTTGCGCATAATACCGTCGATTTTTACTAGATCTCCGGTCCCCGTACTGCTAAAACATTCCCAAACCACCACTGAACCACCACCGTGTTTTACCATGGGAACGACGTAATCGTGCAACATCCTTTTATAAATACTGAAGAAACATCACACTAATAGTTGTCCTGACTTCAATGGCCGGTAGTGTATGTATAATCTACGGTGCGCATATTAATCAAGCTTGGCCATTCCAAACTGTAGTCATTTGTTGTACATTTAATTCCATACTTCTATAATCCGTTCAGATGTGTTCTAACCCATAACTCCTTAAGTGGAGTAACTGCGAAGCGGAAAAGTTGGTATATGGTCGACAGGGTAGTTGGCTAGGAAGTGGGAGTGTCGCGTGGAATCGTTTAGGAATTTTTTAATAACATCGATTCAACATTAATCACGGTAGTTTGGTATTGATCGGATTCACCTCGATGTAGGGCATCTATGAGTTTAGTGCGCTATTACTTGGTGTTAGAACAAGAAAAAGAAAATATAAGACGGAAAAAGATTAATGTACAAAGGATGTGATTTGTTGAATTTTGTCAGGGGAAAAATATTTATTAAACGAGAACCATAGCCATCAACAACCAGTATGTTGCCAATTGATTCAAATTGTGCCAAAAAAAGCAAAAATTTAAAACTAAAAATTTCTCTGAAATATACAGTAACGCACAATATTCGTAACATTATTAAGTAATTTTCTTAGAAGCGCTGGAACACGTTAATTTTATTTTTATAAAAGGTACTACTTGATGAAAATTTTTTAAAGAACACGCAACAACCGCGTACAGCGCTCAATAACACGAGTATTGACCGATCAACTGTATTCTTATCATATTCTAAGAAAAAAACGTAAAGAGTACTGCTCAATTAAATTGTTATGAAGGCATGGAAATTTACAAAAACAAAACTCACTTAATGAATTCAGATTTAGGACCACTAAATTCCAGCCTTTCATTCTGCTCATTTACCTTTAGGCTATTTATAGTCCTGTGCAATGAAGCAGCTCATTAAATTTTACGATTTTAAATTTACATATTGCATAATTTATTTTCCTTATAAGGTTACTTTTTCATTTAGCTTGTTAGTTCAGTCTTGCTGCTGATGATGATAGCTTGGCTATCGAAACGTGCGTCCAGTACGAATTAATTGTTGTGGTAAGGGTTTTAGTGAACTGTTTCAATATTCAAAGAGTGTAAACACTTACCGCTTTTAACTACCTTTTACGAACTGTACTTTGTGGAAGTTGATGGGATAAAAGACTGGTGTTTTCATGTTGGTGTTTTATTTATGGTCAAAGCTGTAATCGCTAAAGACAGCATTATTTATTTTCATTGACAAATTGTTTTTTGACTTTAGGCAACGGATAAGGCCCAAATCCAGTAATAATGGATTTTATAATTTTCATTCAAGTCCTCACGTTGTGATCAAATGAAAGAATCAGGATCAGCTTCCTGTAAGTGTTTAATTTGAAGCACTAGGCGATCAATTGATAGACCAGTATTCTTTCCTGATACTTTTTCTGATCAAGTCTATCTAGGCTTTCTACATAATACTTTGTCACTAATATTAGAATATGTATTTCTTTGTGATGGCTTACACTAACTTGTGATTCATGCAAGATCATAACTTGACATTTCGTACCAGCTATTCATAATCTTCTAAATGATTAGCAAAATCGTAGACGGGTAAACCCAACAAATTCTAAAATCGTTTAACTTACATTGCAACTACATTAATGCATTTCAGACCATTAAATACGAGGGGATACTCAAAGGTTCTAACCTGCTTTAAGTATTTCTTAAAGTGCACTTTTGCTTTTTTTATATTGCTAGTTATTATGTTTGGTTATCCAAAGCGGACAAAATTTTTTTGGTGACGCCGACATTTTCAAAACGATCATTGCTTCATTAATTAAAATTTATATACATAGAGTTACTTTTTTATACTGAGATTTTAGCAAGTAATAGCAACTTCGAAATAACTATATTTCTGTTTAATTTTCATAACGTATGGTCCTACAATTTTCGGAAAATTTTTAGATACTGATAACTTGTGCTCTCGACAACAGTAGGGTCGACTTCTGGAATTTTTTGAAAAATGCGACGTCTTAGTTGGTGTGTATTTGCAACTTCCCATCGATTGTTGCACACTTTTCTGTCTGCTATTGACCAAAAGTCTTCTATTGCCCGAGCCTGAGGTGCATTGCGGGGATTACCCAATGTAAGAACAAAGTTTATGTTGTTTTTGTTATACCAGTCTCTATTTATTCTTGCATAATCACATGAAGCTAAATCAGGCCAAAACATTATATCATCATTGGTATGATGTGTATTTAAAAACTGAAGTAGTTTAGAAAGGCATCTTTCAATATAAAGTTCTGCTGTTATGAATTCTTCTCGAACACGGCCAATGTACGGCTGCCACAGAAATTGCACGCCACACTAAAATTTTCTCCACAAATTTGAATCCACCTTTGAACTTGACATTGTCTGGTGTGTTTCCATGTCTTCGGTATAAAAACCGTCGTTTCCCTTCATCTCTGAATGGGACCAAGTAAAATATTTCTCATCATTCACAACAATCAGTTTATTGACAAAATGGATACGCCTCAGAGCACGACAACATCTAAGAATTCGTTCTAACTAAGCCGCGGTATATTTTGGTGCCTTTCTTCGTTTTCAAAACACCACGTTATTTCGGAAAATTGATCGAAAAACAGTGGTCTTTGAAACACCTAATCCTCAAGCTAACTTTCACTATGAAACCCAAACTTTAACGGCTTCAATCTTTGTTCCCTCACCTGGCTTAAAATTCTTGATCGACCACTTTTGGGCAAATTAACGCACAATATACCGTCTTCAGATTCCTTACGATCTGATAAATTGTTGATGCAGAAATTGTTTGTTCTCGATAAATGGTTACTACAGATATCACACATTCTGCAGCGAGATTGTAAATTTCTTAAAACGAATATATAGCTTGTAAGACATTTTTCTGGGCCAGATCGTAAAAACTAACCTGTCATAATTAAAAGAAGGTAATTGTGACATTTCACTTCCAACGACAACTTGATTAAACACCGTTATTGTAAAACTACAAACCATTTGAAAATATTCCGAAAACTTTGAAACCATTCATTATTTCCTTTGTCTAGCTTCAAAAAGCTAATTGCTTGACAATGGAACAAACTATACTCCAGGATCATTCAGTATTCAGCAAGAGAAACCCAATAAAAAAATACATACCCATAAGAACTGATTCGGCTGTTCTCGATGTCCTCCCCGAAGAACCCTTTCCAACTAAAATTCGCCCCCGGATAGTAATATCCTTTCTGGCAGACGCATCTGTAGCCTCCTCTTCGGTCTCCATACTCATATAGAGGCACGCACTGCAACAAAAGATATTTATAACAGTAAACGAATGGGATAGAACGAGATATCTAAACACAAAACAGAATTTAAGGACTTCCATTCCCAACGTGCCACTCCGTATTCATTACGGGTATTACCGGCTTCATATTTATTGCAAGGGACCATTAGCGAAAGCAAGGGAGATGAAGAACAAGATCGAAACGCCCTCTATACGTCCCGCATTCGTCAACTGTTTTATGCCAGTCAGCTGGATGTGGATCTTTTGTGCTGAAATTGGGGAAAAATTTTGGAGTCGTGGGAGAAGAATTTAATATCATATTGAAGATGAATATTTTCGTTAAGTTGGCGGGCAAGGGAATACTATGACAAATTGCTTATTTATGAATTTCTTAGTATTTTAGAATTTCTTAGTATTTTACTTGTAAATAAGGAATAATGCTTCATAATTTTATTAAAAGAATGAAAGCTAATCTACGTCTTCATTTAGATGTAAATCTTGAAACTAATTAATACCGTAGAACTTATTTTATGAAGCAGCTTCTAGTGAAATACTAGATATTAATGTTTTCGGGGAGAGAAGTAAATTAGTAGCAATAATTAGGATTTCCAGCGCTGTCATTGGCAAATAATTGATGTTATTTTGTTTGTTTACAAAAAGTTTTTTAAGAATAATCAATCTGGTTGTAAGTTTAACAACAGTTTTTCATTCAATTCAGTTTACTTCTTATTCATTAGTAGAGTAACCTAAACTTGCGAACTCGCATAGGCGTCGGTATTACGGGTTAATATAAGAATACGAAAAATTCATAAATAAACTAAACCGGTAGAGAAGCAGGCATGTAGTGCCGACCTTGAATATAAATCATGTTAAACCGCGCTGAGAGAGATTTCGTTTTAGTACCGGTTGAGCTGTTGCAGTGATTAGTCGAACGGTCAAGGTTATGTACTTACGTGTCGCTTTTGAAAATATAGCTGGTGTTTTTTGTGTGTTGTAGTATTGTACCAAGTACATAATTAGTGTATCGTTTCATATAGAACTAATATTTACATACCCAAGAAAACAATGCCTCGTAATAGATTTGCTACTAATGTACATAAGTATGTGTCACTTTTTCCCCATGTAAAATATGACGGTAGTGCAATTTTTTGCTTAATATGCAATGTTCGTTTGGCTGCATTGGACAGAACTGATTGCCAGAGGCATGTCAATGGTATTAAGCATATGAGAAATGCAAGAACTGAAATACCTTATACACTATTCCTCATACATTTATTGATTATGTTTACCTCTTGTAATCTTCCGTTGTCGTTGGTGAGAAAAGCAGCTTTTAAAAGGTTTTAGCGACAATACGTTCCAAAGTACCCATTACCCTCACAAACACAATTACAGAATCATTTGCCGCGAATGAAAGAGATGCTAGAAAATGTGTGTAAACGTGATTTGTGTTCCAAAAAAATATGGATTATCGTGGATGAGACGACCGATATAAGAAAAAACAGTATTGTGAATGTAATAGCTCGCGTTTTATCTAGCGAGAACAGCATCTCGATATTTGTTAGCTTGCAAACGTGTTCAACAATGTACCGCGGAAAATATTCAAAAAGTGATAATGAACGCTTTGAAAAAATTTAAAATTGCCCAAGATCAAGTTGTGATGATTGTGACAGATAGTGCAGCAACGATGTTAAGTGTTGGGCGATCCTTAAAACATATATTTCCCAACCTAATACATATAACCTGCGTGCTGCATGCTTTGCATTTAGTTGGTGAAGTTGTTCGACAACATTACGGAAACGTTGATCGAATGATTGGAAATACTAAAGCAGTGTTTCGTAAATCTCCTAAACGTTTAAAAGAATTTCGTAAATTTTGTCCAGGTATTCCAGAACCTCCTGAACCAATTTTAACGCGATGGGGTACTTGGCTAACAGCAGCTTCTTACTATTTGATCTATTTTCAACAAATTCAATCAGTTATAATGCGATTTAATCGGAATGAATCCAAAGCAATTAGAGAAAGTCAAAGAGAATTTCAAATTCCTCAACTTTTAGAGGATTTAACAACAATATGTACCAATTATACAGTATTACTAGATGCCATCAGAAAACTACAATGTACTGAATTGTCATTGCAGGAATCATTAGACATAGTGGAGAGTGTAAAAAATAAATTACACACACTAAATGATACGCCAGGATTATGCGCTAGTCAAAAGTTGGCAGATGTTTTAAGGAAAAATCCCGATTTTAATACTTTAGAGGCCGTTTATAATAAGTGTAAGAATAGTGAACTTTTAAGTGATTTTGAAAAACAGTTTCTACATGCAAATGTAACTTCCTTAGATGTGGAGAGATCGTTTTCTATGTATAAGAATATTTTTTCTTGTCGACGCATAAGGTTTAAAGAAGTAACTGTGTAACATATGCAATGATGCAAGTTTACAGTAGTTCACATCTTGATGCCTTTAATTTGTTAATAATTAGTAAGTAAGTTTATTTATGAATTTTTCGTATTCTTATATTAACCCGTAATACCGACGCCTATGCGAGTCCGCAAGTTTTGGTTACTCTATTTATAGGGGGACTAGATTATTGTATCAATAAATAAAAATACCAGAGAAATGATATTTAGAAGAGTAAAGTACGTATATATCAATATTTCAGTTATCAACTTACATTTAGCGAGTTCACAGTTTAGAGAATGCATCGATATTTATAATATTTCGTCATAACCGTATAGACGCTAAGTTGCGGAGTATCGTTAAGTGTTTTGTGTTGATATATCGTTATTGCAAAGGTAAAATTGTTATTATATCTCTCTCTTAATAATTAATTATTTGGAATTTGAAAAAAATTGAAATATTTGGGGTTTCTTGTAGAAAATGCCCGGGAAAGATTTAACAAGTTAACAAAAAGCCGCAACACAAGCTCTTCTACAATCACACAAACATTCACAACGAGAAATTAGCAAAATTACAGAAAGTATCTCCTTCTTCTGTATCGTGTTTAGCTAGAAATTTCAACGAAGGAGCTAGCACATCGATACAAAGACGGGCAAAGTGCAGTCGGAAAAGAAAAACTTCGAAGAGATCTGACCGTGAAATTGTTCATCAGGCTTTGAGCAATAGATTTGCTACAATTAAAATGATTCAAAAAAATTTACAAGAGAGAGAAATAGAGATTTCGAGCAGAACTGTCAGGCGCGGATTGCACGAAAATCGCCTGATGGGCCGAAGACCTGTAAAAAAGCCGCGTTTAACAGAAAAAATGAAATCTGCTCGTCTCAACTTTGCAAGAGAATATCGACATTTCACAGACGAGAATAGGAAAAATGTGAATAACTTAACAACATGATTTTTACTGAATTAATGTTTGCATTATTTAATAGGTTTTCTTTAGTGACGAGTGCTCGCTCTGTGTGTTAGTGCAGCGAGCACAATTTGTTCGTAGATGACCTGGCGAACATCTCACAGAGTCCACGGTTCTTCGAACTGTAAAGCACCCTCTGCAGGTAATGATTTGGGGAGTGATTAGTGGAGACGGACCCGGCCCTTTGTATTTTGTAGAAGGTACAATGCGTCAAGAGCAGTACATAAATGTGTTAAAAAACACGTTATTACCGTATTTTAAGCCAGGACGTCGCATACCGACAGGATGTATATTTATGCAAGATAATGCTCCTTGCCAAAGGTTAAGAAATTCTTTGAAGATAATCACATACCTCTTTTACGTTGGCCCGGAAATTCACCGGACCTCAATCCCATCGAGAACGTATGGAATCGACTAAAAAGTAAGGTATATGAAAGAGAAAACCCTAGAAAGGAAATATTAATGAAGAATATAAAGGATGTATGGGAAAACGATGAAGATATAAAAGAGACAATCATATCTTGCATTGAAAGTATGCTCCGAAGAATTAAGGGTGTTATTAAAAATCATGGGTTGTGGACTAAATATTAATTACTTATTTAATATTTACATGTGTCACATATTTTTACAATATATTTTATAAATAAAAAATATAATACATGTATAGTTTATATTTTATTATGAAGAAACTACAAAATATTGAGTGTTTCAAGTAATTTGGCTAGGGACTGTATTTTAATTATTTGAATGTCAGATCAATATTCAAGATTGATATAAGAAGAAAAGGTGAGACAGTCAAACTAAATAATTTATAACTGGGAAGGTTTAAACTTTAACACACGTTTTTCTTTAATTTTTATATACGAAGCAATCGCTTGCTGGAAAGAAATTTTAGTTGTTTGCAACTGACAAGAACAAAAATTCAGACAACTTTGTATTGTGTAACGGCTCGGGTGCAGTGGTAAGAGGACCTGCGTCTGATTGTGTCAGAGTTAGACGCTGCGCGTTCGAATCCCACCAAAGTCAAACGGCAGATTTTTCTGATGGATCCGATACAATTTCGAGACACTATTTGAATGTTGGGGAACATTTTACACACACCACTTACACACTAAAAGTCTACAAAGGTTATGACAAACTCTAAAGCTTGTAGGTATACCGCGTCGGGCCGCCATCACACGTAAAAAAATATGAAACAACTAGTAGTACATCTTAAATAACACTGAAAGTAAGTACTTTTGGGAACTTAAAATTCTTGCTCCATATAACCAACGGAACTTTGGTTGCTTTTGTCTGAGCAAGAACTTTAAGGATCCGTCTCTAGACGACCCGTCGAAAACAGTCACGAGCTAATAGTACTAGGAAATAATGGGATGTTTTAAAAGACATTTATGATATTTTTCAATTGGAGTGGCATTGGGATCTAATTTAGAACATCCCTTACTTATACGTGAATGACGTTTCTTTAATAAAGAAGCGATGAATTTAGATTTTCTGGGTGGTCTTAAGAACGTTATAGACCCTAATTCAGGACCTGTAACAACGTTATTTAGCAACAGACTTAAGTAGGCTTAAAGCGATTCAGGTAAGATGGAATCCTGCTGTTTTTCATCTACTCTTTTGTAAAATTTTCATTTGTTATATAATTCATATAACCTGAGCAATGCACCTTTTTTACGTGTAGTGACGGTCCAATGCCGTATACAATGACCGCTATAATGTCGGCTTATCTTATCTTTGTGTTCTCATAAATGCATAAAATTATTAACCGTGCAAATTGGTCCAGAACACTACAACTACGTGATGAATTTGAATGGAACAGCTGAATTCAATAAATTTCAACAATTAAATACTTACGATCGTAGTATCCTTATCGCACTTATTACTTCCGCCAATATAAGCAGCAAAAACGTCATCACACTGATTAATCTTCATAGGCAAAAACAATCCCAGGTTAACCGTTTTCGTTTTGGCAACGTACGCGTACAACCACGTTGCACGAAAGTGATAACAATCTCTAAAAGGTGGCGCCCAACCGTCACGTTCAACCGAACTTAACGCATCCCAATAAAGCTTAGTATCTTCGCTTCTATTACGAAAAAACCACACGTTATCCTGCATGCGTAATGCCAACATAAAGTAATCAGCATTAGAACTCAACACGATACCGGCCAGTTCCGATCTGGCCAGCAGGATCTTCTGCGCTATGCTCGAGAAGTTCAGCAGACTCCTTTCGACGTGCGTCTTCAGGTCTTCCATCATGAACGGGATGTCCACATTCAATCCGGTTGGAGAGCGTGCCTGAGATAGAGTCTTCGTGGTACATTCGCCATAGTCTATAGATTGGCGAGGGTAGTCTTTGTCGCTGCGGATGCTATAACGCGATTTCGTCGATGCTGAAGGCGTAGAACCGTTAAGAATGTCGCTGGTGTGGATCGAATTGGCGTTAGCGGCGACGATGTATTGGCGTAAAAGAAACAACAGAAGGAGAAGGAGAGGAGCTGTGTTCATTCCGTCATTACTGATGCTTGAACTTCGTTCCTTTTAATAGATATTGCGGACGAAACCTGGAACAATTCAAAGAAGCCGAATCAGTCGTCTGATGTTAAACTATTATCTGTATTAGAGGACAACATTTACATAGCTTATTCATGGATTCTTTAAGCATCTACAAAATTGAAAGTAGATTTATCTACACGTAAGGTAGTAATCAAATCATTGTCACATTATTGACATACCGCGTTGGAAAGTACTCATCTAGAAGCGCTATTCTCATATTCATTAGTCGATTATTGTATGTGCTTAACAACAATGCAGATTTTAGGAAATACGTAATATATCTTATTTGATAATTATCTTTTGATGGATTTAAACGATCGTTAATTATGTTCAAATAAATTTTTACATGTAATATTGTCGTATATCAAGTGAAGAAATCGTCCTCAATTTAAAAAAAGAAATGATGGATTTCAAAAATAAATAGAACCTCTCCTTATAAAATAACTAAATCACATTTGTTTCATGTCAAAATATCCGTTATTTTAATGTTAAAATAATAGTAAACGCATAAGGAATACATAAATTTTTACAAATAAATTTAATTCCAAAACAAACACATGTTTTCTAAATATGTATAATTAATGGAACTTTATATCAAAATGAATCGTATTTGTACGTGTAAAAATTCAACTAAACTTATTATTAGAGCCCGGTAACTGGAGAGCAATCGCAGGGGCGGTGTGACTGTGTTTAGGTGGGTAGGGAGGGCTGGTCGATTATGATACAGACGTAGTTATTAATTGTAGTTTTTAGTGAAAATTGGGCATGCCACCGAGAAGTGCATTATTTTTTAATGTAATTCTTATGTTGATAAACTGTAATTTGCCACTAGGCTTACTCGATAAACAACCGTTTAAGGACTTTTGGGACAAATACAATCCCGAGTTGCGGTTGCCAACGGAGAAAACGGCACATAAGCATGTTGCAGTTTCTTTGGTGATGTGTTGACGAGACAACAGACTGTAAAAAAATTCAATTGTAAATATTATGGTACCCATACTAGACCCTAGTAAACCTACATTACCACTGGTACTAGCTAGCCGAAGACTACAAGAGTGTACTGTTGCAGCAATTACGAAGGTTGTACTTAGTACGTCGGAATAATTTCAAATTTCAAAAGATAAAGTGTTGATGTTTATGAGCGATGGCGCAACGATAATGCGTTCGGTAGGCCGTTCTCTTCTTGAACATGGTTGCAAGTGTTTACATGTTACGTGTAAAGTGCATGCTTTACATCTTGTGGCAGAAACCATTCGACAATGCTCTCCCGAGGTAGACGCATTTATAGCAAGCAGAAAAAAATATTTTTGAAATCTCCCAAACGCCTACGATCATTTCACTCAGAGTGGCGTGGTATTCGTCAACCACCGGAGCCAATTCTTACACGTTGGGGAACATGGTTGCAGGCAGCTTTTTATTATGCTGAACATTTAAAAATAGTAGAAGCTGTTGTTGCACAATTCAATCCTGCCGAAGCTGATATTTCCGTTGAAATAGATTTAAAAAATATTCGCAGCTATTATAAAGGATTAGCTGGCGCAATAGACCAATTACAAAATAGATCGTTATCATTATTGGAGTCTCTGCAAATTATGGACGGAGTGCATACACAGCTACTGACTATACATGACGCAAAATATAATCGCGTTTTAGAAAAGTTCGAGAGTGTGCTACAAAAAGATCCCGATTTTAGCACACTAAAACAAATTTGTGATGGTGTATCGAATAATCCACTGACTAAGTACAAAGAGTATTTTAATCATGCATGTATAACATCGATAGATGTTGAACGCTCCTTTTCAAAATATAAACTCATTTTGTCACCACGGCGAACATCGTTCATTGAGACAACTATGGAAACACATCTAATGGTGTCAACTTTCTGCCACTCTTATCCATATGATGTTAATACTGATAATGGTGCTTCTAGTTTTACTGTTCCATAGTCAAGGTTGCTTAAAAGGGCGAGTGTTTCACTACTTTTCACATATTATAATTATGTATTACTTATGTTATTTTTTTTTCTATTTTCTTACTATTACTATTGTATGCTAAGCAGGTACGGCTATGGCACGGCTCCCTGTTACCGGGCTCTAGTTATAATTAAATGTTTTCATACATTCATTTTTTATACCAACGTACGTTCATTCTGAGAAGAGCTGAGTAAGCGAGGAAACAAGCAAATATTTCTTCTAAGGGAATTGGTCCACCTCCTTCATAAGGAAGATACGCCGAAGCAGACGATTAGTGGCATTTATTCTTCAAACTAGGAGAGCATAATTACTTTATCTCATAATAAACAAAATTGAATCTTTATACAGCACTACTTTTGGTATACGTATGTTAACAAACACTAATGGCGGCTGGTGTGACGTAAATGGGAGGTCAATTAGAACGAATTTCCTCGTGTATTTTTTGTCAAGTACAATGTACACGATATGCAACGAAAACACACGAGGAAATCGAAGCCTTGTTTTGCAGCTCCGCAACCACAGTACACCATATTGATTACACAGCTCTGCCAACATAAAATCATGATCGAATGTTAAGCGATGTTTCTTGAAAGTATGCAATAATTTAAACCAACTTTGGATAATAAAAACGAGTAGTTTTTCCTAATGCTGAAACGATTGTGTATACTTAACTGCGGAACTAATGAGTATTTTTATGACTATTTTAACCTTTACTACCTCATATTTAATATATTATACAGCGCTCAATTTTTAGCTTTATCGTTATTTACGATCACGTAGCCTAATTTCCACTTCCTGATACACTACAACGTGACTGCTTTTTATTTCATCTCGAAAACGGTCAGGTGTTTCCTCGCGGCCCCCACCCACCGTTTCCCCAGGTGATGGATCGATTGACACCAGTTTCAGAGCACATGCAACTATATAGGGGATCTACGTTCATGTGTGTACCTATGTATTTATACGTAGGTATGTCATTTATGTTTATATACGTGTTTCCTTCGAATAAATCCATTTTCAACCGCTTACGTATAAACACCCATGCATATTCCAATACGGTGGCAGCTCGTGCGGTCTCGTTCCGTAGCCGCAAATGTAAAATTAATTGGAACGTTATTAAACAAACCAACCACTCCCTGTGCCACTAATATGCTCGCCTTTAGGATGAAACACTTCATGGGAATTAGTACTAACGCTGAGAGGAATTACATACGTTGCTTACATCAAAAACAAATACTGTTTACGTGAGAAGTTTCCATCCAAGAATATTGATAGTTTGGCGTAGCGTAAATGTAGATCACACTGAGAAAAAGGACAATGTAGTGCCTATAGTTTCGATACTTTTAACTTTTTACATATTGATTTAAACAATAAAAATTTCAGAGAGCAAATAACTTATTTATGTCATTGTAATAAAATGATTTTGTTCCTAGAATCTTTTGGTAACGAAAATATTGTTTAAATAAGTTTTATCAATAACACCTATGTACGAGAATGGTATGACAACGCAATGTTTTCGCATTTAGTAAATTTATTCTCGACATAATCTCCTTGTAACTCTATACGCTTAGTCCAGCGATGTTTGTCAAGCTCTGCAAAATAGGTCTCTGTTTCGGCAATGACCTGTTCATTTCACGTGAACCAAAATTCGGCCAAGCCATTTTTAAAGAATCAAGGATTTGTCAAACTCTGCAAAATTAGGACTCCGTTTCGACAATGACCTCTTCATTTGACGTGAACTGCTTTTGGCCAAGTGATCTTTTAAAGTTTGGAAAAGGAAAGAAGTCACAGGGAACCAAATCTGGAGAATATGGTGGATGGGGCACCAATCCGCACCGTAACTGGATTAGTTTTGCTGTCGCAATTGCCAAGGGGTGTGCCGGGGCGTTATCATGATGGTAGAGAATTTTTTTCTTCGTTAGGCGGGGCCTTTTTTTCTTTGGTTCAGCGTCGAATCGGTCCAATAAATCAGTATAGTACTGTCCCGTGAATGTTCTTCCTTTACCAAATAATCAATTAAGAGTATGCCTTGTGAATCCCAAAAAAGCATGTTCGCCGAGAAAAACCAATTTTGCCGACTGACCTTTGGTTTCTGGCGTGTAGTGATGTATCCATGTCTCATCTTCAGTCACACAATGTCGCAGAAACTCACTCGTATTGTGCCTAAACATGTCGAAAAATTGCTTTGAAGTTATCATATGATTCCGTTTTTGATTAATCATCAGAAGACGCGGCACCCATATCGCCGATAGCTTCCTCATACTCAATTTTTCGTGAAAGATGTTTTGCACACGATCAATTAAGGTATTTGTCATATTAGCAATCTCTCTAATCTTCAGCCGGCAGTCTGCTAACACGATATCATGAACTTCGTTGATCATATCGTCCGTAGTCACTTGAATGGGACGACCTAGCCGCTCCTCATCAAAGACGAATGCTCGGCCATCCTCAAATTCGTTAAACCAGTATCTGATGGTAGTCATCGAAGGTGCATGGCCTTTATAAACTGCATCCAACTTTCGCTTGATTTCTGCACACGTTTTCCCATTCAAAAAAAGAAATCGAGTCACTGATCGGCATTGTTTTTTTTCCATGATTCCACAAATATATAAACTTGCTCACTTTCAACAGCTCTCAAAACAATACTACTCGATGAATCTCTCCGAAATTTTGACAGACACCGACTAAAGAATGTTACCCACAGTCAGTAATGTATATTTTCACACAAAGCTCCCTCTATCTCCAAACACGGGTGCTTCCTCGTATATCGGTGATACCACACATAATAAACATTTGTCTTCTTTCTTATGAATTACATTAGAACTTTTAAAAAAGTTACATTTAGGTACCTGTTTGACTTTTATTTAAGAAGTAGTATACCAGTGGATGTCATTCGTTTGAGTTTTCAATGTCAGTTTCTACTACTTAACTAAGCTTGATATTGTTCACGTTTCACAACCTAAATTCCACACAAAAGAATAGATAATAAATACAAAAAGATAATAAAAGTGATTTTGATAAACTTTATTACAATTACATTATATATATTTTAGCTTTCTTGCGGGCTTTCAGCTTTGTTATTATTTTCCAAGTATTTTGAAAAGAATAACTGTTCTACTATTTTGTCCCGGGCTCTTATTGTTCTTCATATTATTCAGTATTTCCTTCACCTCCTCTTGAGTTGGTTCAGTTACTTCCATCCCATCTTCTCTTATTTCCCGCCCTTCATCCTCTTCTGTTTCATTGTTTAATAATTCGTAGAAGAATTCTTTCCATCTTTTCTTTATTTGTTCTCCTTCCCCTATTAAGTTACCTTCCTTGTCCTATATTATGGTTATGTCTTTTTCTAGCTTTCTTTGTTTCTCAGTAGAAGTGTCTGACATCTTTCCTTTTGTAATATTTCCGACGTCTTTTGTTCTTTCCTAGTTCTTTTCTTTTGTCTATTCAGCTTTTTAACTTCTGATCTTTGCTCTTTGTATGATTCCTTATCCTTTGTTCGCTTTGTTTGTAGTGTCTTTACCCTTAGCTTGTTTCTTTTTTCAGTTTCGGTTCTGCATTCTTCGTCCCACCATGACTTCTCCTTTTAACGTTTCTTGGTGGGTGTTGTTTTCTCCGTGGCCCTCTTTATTACATCTTCTAGTTGTTCCCACTTTTGATTAACATCCGTGGCTCTATTCTGCTCTTTTTCTTGGCACCCTTGCTTTATCTCGTGCTCATATCTTTGTTGAATATCCATCAACTGTATTTTCCCCACATCAAATTGCTCTTTTGCCTTTTCTCTTTGTCTCTTTACTGCCCTTTTCTGTATTTTAACATTGATTTTGACTAAAAAATGGTTCGAGTTCATATCCATTCCTATACATGACTTTACATTCGTTATACTTCTGTGGTGCGTATTGTCTACGACGACATGGCCTATTTGATTAATGTGTTCTCTGTCTGACGCCGTCCATTTCCCCTTCTTTTGAAATGCGTGATCATTACCTTCATGTTCTTTTCTTCCGCGAACTCGATCACCCTTCTGCCATTATCGTTTGATTCTTAATGCACACTTTCACTTCCGACAGTATCCCTGTATCTAAGCTCGCTGCCAATTTTGGCGTTCATATCTCCCATCACCACTTTGATGTCGTGCTTACATATTTTATCATGCTCTGCTTCTAATTCTTCATAAAAACTGTCTTTTACCTCTCCCGTCTTGCGCTCTTGGGGCGTGTACATTTATTATTGACAGATTAATTTCGTCCTGTATTTATATGTAGCACATCTTGTCCGAAATCGCTTCAAACTTCACGACTTTTTCCTTCAGCTTTTTACTCACCAGGAAGCCCAATTACATTACCTTTTAATATTTGATACTTGCAGTATATTTACATAATCACTTTTTCATAATAGCAAGGATAGCACCATTACTTTTTGATCATTTTTCCTTGTTTTATTTAAATTTTGTACAAGGCATTCCTCAATTATTCTGCCCTTTTGGATTTTTCAATTATCCTTTTGTTTTTCATACTTTGCTGTAAAAAAATGAACATTATTCTGAATTATTTTTAAAAGCATTCATTGCGATATTTGAAACAAGCACCTTGCGCTTTAAAAACTTGAACATTTTTCAAAGTAATTATAACTAACGTTGGCCACGAGCGGTACCGCGCATCGGCGTAGAATCAGTTCGGACCGAGAGGAACGGTAGTATTACTTCGTCTGCGGAGCAGTACGGACATTTTCGCTGCCGGTCATTTGCGCAATTGTTTATCTGTCCTAGAAAAATTATGATTTCGTCAGCAAAACGACCGCGGTCGGACAAACTTCGAAAATTTATTGCAGAAATTCCAGACTTAATATATGAAGGTGCTAAAATTAAATGTGTAATCTGTAAAATCCCGTTAATGTGTTGGTCCAGACAACATTGTCTACGACACGTAAATAGTGAAAAGCATGTCTCAAAAAGAAATTGCGCACGAGACAATGAAAAATTTATATTTAATTTATGCGTTACGTTTATCGCATGTAATATACCGTTTAATTTACTAAACAAGGAACCATTTATCTGCTTTTGGAATAACTATTCGGAGTGCAAATTACCAAGTCGAACATCGTTACGAAGAATTGTGCCATTTGCGCGCGAACATATTGAACAAAAAATAAAATCGGAGTTGAAAGATCAAAAATTGTGGTTATGTGTCGACGAAACAACAGATCGGAAGAAACATTCTGTTCTTAATGTAATGGCACGCAAATTGGAACCTCATCAATCGGCACCTTCAATTCTATTAGTCTCCAAACGAATACAACAGTGTACTGCCGAAGTAATTTCAAAGTTAGTGTTAAATACATTGGACAAGTTTGAACTTTCAACAAACCAACTCTTGATGTTAGTGAGTGATGGTGCTGCAAACATGCTTTCTGTAGGCCGGTCTCTTAAAAAGCATTCTGCTAATTTGTTACACATTACGTGTAAAATTAATGCTCTCAATCTTGTGGCGGATAGTATCAGAAAATGTTATCCTGAGGTAGACGCTTTAATAGCGCATACCAAAGCAGTATTTGTCAAATCACCGAAACGTATTCGCGAATTTCACAGACTGTGCTCCCGTATACCAGAGCCACTAGAACCTATTCTAACTCGTTGGGGAACATGGTTGCAGGCCGCGTTTTATTATCATAAATATTTTGACAATATTAAGAACGTGGTTTTACAATTCGATACAAAGGAAGCTGCCGCTATCCAGAAAAGCCAGTCGGAATTTCAAGATAGTCAGGTTAAAATGGATTTAAAAATCATTCACGACAATTACTTCGGGCTAGCAGATGCAATAGAAAAATTACAAAATCCTGCGGTGCCGTTAAAAGAATCTCTACAAATAGTGCAACATGTTCACGCACAGCTATGCGCGATTGAAGACGCAAAAAATGTTTCTCTTCTAGAAAAATTTGAAAGTGTTTTTGAGAATAATTCTGATTTTGGCACATTAAGACACATTTGTGAAGGTGCGTCAACAGAATCGTTAAGTTATTTGAAAGATTATTTTACTTACGCAAATATTACGTCACTAGATGTAGAACGTTCGTTCTCTGCATATAAACGCATTTTTTCCTCATGCCGTACTAGTTTTGCCGAAACAACAGTTGAAACATATCTAATGTTGTAGATATTTAACAGACATTATTCACTTTGTGATTTCACGGAGGACTCTTAAAATGGTAAGTGTTTGAGCACGTGTTATTTAATTTTTATTTAAAAGATGAGCGAAATTATTTGCGGCAGCAAACCTCTCTATTAGCAGAATAACTCTAGTGGAACGTGAGGCCTGGTCGACTCTACGCTACTGCGCGGTACCGCTCGTGGCCAGCTTTAATTATAACATAGAAAATAAATGCGTATTTTATGTGCTATGCTTGTGCACTGATGAGGTACAACTTTAAATATACAGTGGCAGCCATACAATTATTAACGGTATCTGTTTTAGAGGATATCTTCAATTTCATTGCCCTATTGTTTCTTTTCTCTTTTTCTTCTATTTTGTAGGAAACCCACGATTTTTTATTACTTCGTGACATCTAATGCCCATGGAACTAATTAAGGTTAGGCGTAAATCTTCTGGAATGGAATACCAGGCCTTTTCAATAGCTTGATACAAATTGTCAAAACTTTTGTATTTTTTACCTCACACCATAGGTTCAGATTTCGACTTCAAGAAAGCCACTCGATAACAGATACACCTTTCCTGGTAAAACACTGTTTAACAGATTTTTCTGTATGCCTAAAGTCATTATCCTGAACCAACTGTTCAAGTAACAGGTATGTGTTCATCAACGTATGCATTATGCGATTACAGGAGCATGAGAAGCAACCCCAGACGAGGACATGTCCACCGCCAGCTTTAACTGTTAACGTAGTATACTTGGGATTAAACTCAGACTTTGGGGGACGTCGAACATGCAGTTTTCCATCAGAACCGATTCGATTAATTTTCCTTTCATCTATAAAAAGTACATTTTACCAACGTTTTGCGCTCCAGTTAACGTGATGAATTACAAGTGCCAAACACCGCTCTTGATTTCTTTTAGTGAACATTGGTTTCTTCCGAGGAACCCTATCAAATAAATTTACCTCATTTAGACGTCCACGGATGGTGCGAACTGACAGCACTGCTTCTCCTGCGGCAAACAATTGTTTGGGTATATCACAAGCTGTTTTTCTAGGGTCCGTTTTTGAAATTCTAATTCGTCGATGAAGATACTTCTCATACCATCCTCGTATGTCCGCCACTGTATGTATTGTTACTTGTTTCATAACCTCCAGAAGCTTTTGCCTTAATTGTTTATTAAAGTACATTGAACTTTTAACTAGCAATACAACCGAAAGACATAAGCTTTATTTAATACAACGCAACGTGGTCAATTTGACCTAAAGATGATACACACATACATAAGTGAAACGCTTAATTCGTAGGCTTTAAACATTAAGTTTCAACGTGTCTTTCTATATTCCATATTTATTTGAATTCATTTAAATTTTGTGTAAAATACATATGTATTAAGTCTGATGAAGGATGGTAATACTTACATATACGTTGTAATACTGCGCATTAGGATTCGTAATAATATTTTAACTTTAAAACGTTGGTATCGTGTAAATTAATAAAACTAAAATAGAGAAACGTTTATAGATTTCCTTGTATAAATATTTAAGACAAGGAATGGTAAAAAATCTACGACATTTAGTATACAAAGTGCAGACGGGTTCTATGATTATCTATGATTAAAGTAAAAATGTAGAAAACTCAAAAATACTAGAACAGAAGTGATTCAACCTCAACTGTATATACTGGCAAGAAGCTTAAGAAAAATATCCTTAGAATTACACTATTTTTGTTCCTGGAACAAAAAAATATATTTATCTTCATTTATTGTTATATTGCACGCATGTTATAATTAGGCCGGGCACAGAGAGCTTCGCGACAGGTTAGAAGTAAGGCCGCCGTGCCCACGACGCGACGTAAGTATGCAGATGAATCGGCAAGGGCTACCTCAGCTGGGACAAAAGCGACTATAAAAGACATAAAAGTATTAAATTCGAAATTAGTTTAATTATGCCTGTGTTACTTCCGTAGATGTTGAATGGTCTTTCTCGAAATATAATAACTTTATTTCATCACAGTGAACATCCTTCACCGAGACAAATGTGGAAACATATCTGATGGTGCAAATTTTTCACCATTCTTATTCACACTGTTAAGAAGTTACGTTTACTTATTATATTATAAGTAGAGTTGCTCAATTTCCGCCAACAGCCAGTGACGGGCGCATAAAAGTTTACACAAAATAAATGGTCAGAAATAAAATATAATAAGTGCTCAAACACTTACCGTCTTAAGAGTCTTCCGTGAAATCACAAAGTGAATAATGTCTGTCAAATATCTGCAACATTAGATACGTTTCCACAGTTGTTTCGGCAAACCGAGTGCGGCGTGAGGAAAAAGTGTGTTTATATGCAGAAAACGAACGTTCTACATCTAGTGACGTTATATTTGCGTAATTAAAATAATCTTTGGAACACCTTAACGGTTCTGTTGACGCACCTTCACAAATTTGTCTTGATGTGTCAAAATCAGAATCTTTCTCTAAAACACTTTCAAACCCTTCTAGAACACAAACATTTTTTACAGAGATTCCACTAACGACACCGAAGGATTTTGTAATTTTTCTATTGCCTCTACTAGTCCGAAGTAATTGTTCTGAATAGTTTTTAAATCCGTTTTAACCTGACTACCTTGAAATTTCGACTAGCTTTCCTTGATAGCCGCAGCTTCCTTTGGATCGAATTGTAAAACCACGTTCTTAATATTCGGAAAATATTTATGATAATAAAACGCGGCCTGTAACCATGTTCCCCAACATGTAAGAATAGGTTCTGGTGGCTCACGCATACGGGGGCACAGTCTGTGAAATTTGCGAATACGTTTTTGGGATTTGACAAACACTGCTTTTGTCTGCGCTATTTTCTAATACTATCTGCCACATGACTGAAGCATGAATTTTACACGTAATATGTAGAGACGGGGCAAAATGGGCAAAATGCCTCTTTGTTTAGATTCAAGGCAAATTAAAAATAATACAAAATCTATATGTTTCTCGACAAATCAAAGCGATCTAGCTGTTTTATTTTGCCTAGTTGCCTATTTGGACTTTTAACAGCCTAAATCGTGGTTTTTCGCCTATTTTGTCCTAAAATCATATTTATTTGGTCTAAAGGTTTTTTTTTTTTAATTTTAAATAAATATGGTTTTTACACAGCTGCATCTTTCTTAAATGTAAATTTTAGTTTTACAGCTAAAATGCTATAAACTAATACAACGATGGGTTTTCCGTCTATTGTGTGAGGGGCAAAGTTTGGATTTGCCTGCCGTAAAATTTATATTACTACCCTATTGAAGATATATCCTCAATTATCGGCTTATCGCTCTCGGGTTCATTTACCTGCACCCACGTTTTTATTTTACGGGAATCCCTATCGGCTTGTTTACGCCCTGTAATTTAAACCATATAAGCAAATTTCTTCTCCCTGTTAACGTGATTAATGAATACACGATGCCCATTCATAGTTTATACAATGGACATCTTGATATTGCAGTTTAGATTTTATATTTATCCTCTTAATGTTTCTCTGGAGCGTATATGTGTGTGTTCCTATAGCGAGGTGTACTATTGACGAATCAGTATATAGTGAAAGACGTACTTTGAATTTTCATTTATATCGTAGCTTGCAACGAATATTTTTCGGTAGTTTTCTGTCGGCTTGTGCTTGTTTATCTACTCAGTGTATTGTGTATTTCCATCTATAACAATGCCAAAATCCAAGGAATCACATAGCGATAAATTTCAAAAATGGCTGAAGGCAATTGGAGGCACTACTGTCTTTCAGCTGAATCCAAGCAACAATGAAGAGTAGTTTTGTAAAGCGTGCGGAAAAATGGTAAAGGACGTTTTTGTTTCTCTTTCCTAACTTGCTTCAAAAATATTATTGTAGTTAACTTGCAAAAAGAAAAATCATTTAGAGCAACATGCTACTGCTCCTGGACATCAGGCAAATCTTAGGAAACCGTTGAGGAACCAAATGTTAATAGACACCAAAAATTCAAGAGAAATCGACGTTTTTAATCGAGATTTGTGCGACGCTTTTATGTCTGCAAATATTCCTCTGGACAGATTAAACTATTCAAAACTGCGAAATTTTCTCACTAAATACTGCAACAAGAATGTGGCATGCGTGAAAACCCTAAGAACAACATATGTAACAAAATGTTACAATGAGGTAATTAATATAATAAATAATAATTTAAAAATGTATTTTCATACTTGAGTGTCATTAAGATTTTGTTTACACCTATAATATTTTTATTAATTTTTTAAGACTATTAATACTATTCGCGAAGAAGTTGGTAACAACGATATTTGGATATCTATAGATGAGGCGACTGACTCTAAAGGTCGTATTATGGCAAATATGATTGTGGGTAAGCTTTGTTCTGAAACACCAGGAAAACCGTATTTACTGGCTACAAAGCAACTTGAAAGAACAAATTGCAATACAATGGCAAGATTCGTGAAACAAGCTTTAGGTAAGATATATTATGCAAAAAACTTACTTTAATAATATTGTAAATTTAATGCTAGATATTTAAGTTAAAGGCAACTCTCGTATTTTAGGTATTTTGTGGCCAACAGATGGAATTAAGTACGAAAAAGTCAAGCTTTTAGTCACGGATGGTGCTTCTTATATGCTCAAATGTGGTACAAATTTGAAGATTTTTTATAAAAATCTTAATTATTTAACATGTTTTGCACATGGACTCAATTTGGTGTGTGAATGTCTAAGAAATCAATATGCTAATGTTAATGGTTTAATTTCAAATACCAAGAGAGTCTTTTTAAAAGCTCCACTGCGTGTGGCAGTGTATAAAGAAAATCTGCCAGATCTCCCTTTGCCTCCCGAACCTGTCTTAACACGTTGGGGAACTTGGTTAGAGGCGGTAGTTTTTTATGCTAATAATTTCGAAGCAATAAAATCAGTAAGTACTTTTTTAGCAAAATTTTTAAATAAGATTGTTTTTATTTAACGCTTTATGTTTTAGGTTGTAATATCGTTTGACAAAGATTCAGCTAACTGTATTGAGCAAGCGCAAGAATACTTTTCCAATCAAAATGTCAAAAACGATCTTTTATACATCAAGTCGCATTATAAATTTCTCATTGATAACATCAAAAGATTAGAAACATTCGGCCTTCCTCTTACAGATTCTGTTGCAGTAATTAATAATGCCGAAGCAGCTCTCAAGAATGCCCCAGGAAAAGTTGGCAAAATAATTTTGTCAAAGTTTAACCAAGTGATTTCGAAAAATCCAGGTTTCAAAACGGTTAAAAAGTTTGCTGAGCTGCTCAGTGGCGAAGCAGTTGAAGCTACCGCCCATACCACAGCTGACTGGTCCATATTTAAGTTTTGTCCTACAACCTCGTGTGACGTAGAACGTTCATTTTCTTCGTGCAAACTGCTGTTTTCCGACCGAAGAACAAATTTTACTAACGACAACTTAGAAAAACATCTTGTGTGCTACGCAAACGCGAAATTTGAGGACATGTTACACGGCGATTAATTAATTTATTTATTATTTTAAACCAAATGAATCTACATATTTTAGTTATTAGTTAAAATTTGTATGTTTTATTTCTTTTTATGGCTGAAATGTACCTAAAATTACATTAAATATCGTCTTCTTATTCATGTTTTTTTTAAATAAAATGATTTTTGTGTTTACCGTTTTTTTTTTAAGTATTTGCCTAACATGCCTAAATCACAGTTTTTCGTCCTAAATACATAGTTTTTAAGGCCTAAAAAAGGGCCTTTTTAGCTGTCTTTTACGTCCTAAAATCCCGTCTCTATTAATCACGTACTAGATATCACCACCTCTGCATATAGGACGTTAAAACTAATATCGCTGCCCTAAAATCTCTTCGCCTATGTTGTTAGCAGGCTAAAGTATGCATCTGTTGTCTGGTGTCCCATCAAATTTTTGTTTCTGACCTATAATTTTGATTTGATTCAAAATTATCATTTAATGCCCACGTCACTAATATTACATCATCTTTTTTGAAAGCTTTGGGCTTTGTTATTAGAACAACAGGGCAATTTTCTTCGCTGGAGTCAATTATCTCTCTTTATTTCGCACTGGTGCGATCTAAACTTGAATATGCCTCTACAGTTTGGTCACCAATCTACGCAACACACATATCGTCACTTGAAAATATACAAAGAAAATTCCTTAAGTACATTTACTTTAAACAAAATGATGTATACCCAAGTCAAGGATTTGACCATGATATTCTACTGGCCGCATTTCATGTACAATCCTTGCAGCAACGACGCAAACAGGCTGACATTAGATTTTTACATAATATGTTGCACAACAAAATCGATGCTCCTCATCTTTTAGAAAGACTTTGTTTCGCGATTCCTTCCTATTCTACTCGATTATCAACAACTTTTTACTGTCCCTTCCCCAGAACCTACGTTATGTTAAGATCGCGTATTTATAGAACGTGCTCTTACTTTAATAATATTTCTGACATTAATGTTGATATCAATTGTTCTGATCTTTGTGCCGATTTAAATAATGTTTAGTAGTTACTTGCATGTATAATTTAGTAATTTCTCTTTTGTTGTAGCTTATTGATACATAATATTATCTTAGTTTATCATAATGTGATGGTTATCTTTGTGTATATTTTTTGTCCTGTTATTAGACTCGTCTGTTGGACAATAAATGAATTATTATTATTATTATAAAGAGAATAGAATGTAACCGGAGCGAATTATGCGATTATGACACTTTACCGGAGAGGCCTTTAAAATCTAAGTTTGATTCATCTGTCCTCCTATTGCATCTAGACTTTCTAGCACTGCATCACGACGTGTGCCAAATTTTGTACTTCCAACAGCGAAAACTAACATTCTTCAAAGAGCTCCGATATTACAGCCGATGAGGAACGCAAATGAATAATTTATATATTTTCACATATGTGCGTGTATTTATTTGTCAAAGTTGGGTTAATTCTGTTGGGAAAAGTATTCTAACGAATTAATTCGGCATCATCGATATTAAGGGTCACGTTTTGCTCCTTGATACATAATTCAACCCTCTTCGGAATTCAATGGGAGAATTAATAATCTATTAGTTCCGGAATCGAGTACACTCGGTTATTAGATTCTATTCGACTGGAAATCTCAAGACTATCGAAACAATTAAGTGCGAGAATTCGCATCTGCTACGTGTAATTTAGGTTATATTGTGCCATATCTGCAGAGATCGGAACTTGTAATCTTTGCCAACATAATTGTTGAGGATGTTTTGTTCTAATGGTTGAATACATCGAATTTTCAGCGACTTTTTGCTTTATTGCCGGAAATCTATTCCGGTACAAAACCTCTGTAAACCAACAATAGCTGCTTTCTATTTGATCCAAAGTACTATACTGAACCGTTCGTACAGTACAAATTTCAAATATGTGTGTTCCATTTACTGTTTTTGAAATCCCCTTTCCCTTCGTGTCCCTACCAAATATTTGGTACATTCCGTATTGTTCTGTTGATGCGTGCGCAAAACATAGGTTTATTGATATTCTCCACATTATTACTAACCAGGGCAAATATGCGGTAACACCCAGAGGCATGGCGAGCGCATAAAAGTTTACACATAAAATAGAAGGTAAGAAATAAATTATAAAACGTGCTGAAACACTTACCGTTTTAAAAGTCTTCCGTGAAATCACAAACTGGGTAACATTTGTTAAATACTTGAATCATTAGGTATGTTTCCACAACTGTTTCAGTCAAGTGAATACGACGTGCGGAATAAATGTTTTTTAATGCCGAAAACGACCGTTCGACATCTAGCGATATTGTATTTGCATATTTAAAATAATCTTTCAAACAACTTAATGCATCTTCACACGCACCTTCACAAATTTGTCTTAATATAAGAAAATCGGAGTCTTTCTCTAAAACACTTTCAAATTTTCGTATTACTCACCAATTTGTTTCGCCTTCTACAGCGTATAACTGTGTGTGAACATCGTTCACAATTTGAGCAGAATCCACTAGCGACATCGAAACATTTTGAAATTTTTCTATTCCCTCCGCTAGTTCGAAGTAATTATTGTGAATAGTTTGCAAATCTCTTTTAACCTGACTATCTTGAAATATTTCCTGGCTTTTCTTTGATTGCTGCAACTTCTGTCGGATTGAATTTTAAAACTACCTTCTTTACTTGATCAAAATATTTGTTGCAGTAAAACGCAGCCTGCAACCATGTTCCCCAACGTGTAACAATCGGCTGTGGTGGTTCAGGTAAATCAGGACACAGCTTGTGAAATAGTCGGATACGTTTCGGGGACTTTAGAAACACTGCAATCAATGCATTTACTAGTGGAAAACATGTAGAAATCGTTTGTGCCGCAAGATTTAGAGTATGGATTTTACACGTTACATGTAAGAAGTTACCACTGTGTTCTTTAAGAGATCGGCCCAAAGAACGCATGTTTGCGGCACCATCACTCATAAACATTAAAAGCTGCTTAGTTGAAACTTCAAATTTGTTCAATGAGTTCAACACCACCTTTAAAATCTCATCGGCAGTACAATTTATAACTCTTTTGGAAGCAAGTAAGAAGGAGGATGACGGTCGATGTGGTTCCATTGTACGTACCATTACATTAACCACAATGTTTTTGACGATTTGTTGTTTCGTCCACACACAACCACAGTTTTATATCTTTCAGTTCCGTTTTCATTCTTTTTTCTATATGTTCACGAGCAAATGGCGCTACATTTCGTATCGATGTCCGACTAGGTAATTTATAGTCCGCATATTTATTCCAGAAGGAGACAAATGCTTCTTTGTCTAGTAAACGAAACGATAGATTACATAAAATAAGAGTAACACATAAATCAAATGTAAATTTTCCTTGGTCTCGTACGCCATTTTTTGCAGAAGAATGCTGCTTGCATTCGATGTGATTCACGATTCGATGTGTGTCACATTAAAGGGATTTTACAAGACTAGACATTGAATTTTAGCGCCATCAAAAATTAAGTCTGGCATGTCCACTATAAAGTTTTTAACTGTGTCTGCCATTGGTCGTTTTCGCGACGTACCTAACTGCGACATTTTTAAAGCAAACATAAGCGTACAATTACGAAATAAGTTACGACAGCCTACATATACACAGAACCACTCGCATACAGCATCGATTTAGTACTGACGCTGTGAAAGCGTGAAATAAATAATCGCCGACTCCGCACCACATATCTACTACACTGACTGTTACCGCTGTTTGCCCAGACTAATTATTACACTCGCTGAGGTTAGGTTTAGGGTTATACTTGTGTTTATAACTCGAAATTTGATTTACAATACATACTGGCCTTATCTACAGCGAATTTCTTTTTGTTTACATTTCTCAATATAGAAAGATAGGTTAGAATTATTATATTTATGTCCAGCCCGATCTACCAATCTACCACGTTTATAATAACATTGTACTAAACTTGTTTGCAGATCAATTTTTTTTTCATGTTCGACTCGTTTAAACTTCAGATCAGTTTTATTTTGAGAATAAATTACTGAATTGCAATTGCTTTGTTTTGGCACTCGTGTAACAGTCAAAAATCCCACTATTGTAGTAACTGGGATCCAATTCCTACCTGCAATTATTTCAACTTCTCAAAGCTGTATAAGAATTTAAAGTATATCCCTTACTTTGTGACAACCCATATATCTCAGTAAATCAAGTCTTGAATGCACTAACATCTATTCTGCTTCAATTCTTCATCTCGTTTATCCATTTAAAAGGATATCACGAAACAAATTAGACATGATCTAATTTAAATCTCGTCGTTTTTCCATCTCGATCCGTTCAAAGCGCTCGCAGAAAGAAACACCACCTCGCACACAAGCGCTCGAATCGCCGTCTTTATTGTTATGCAAATCGTATTCATGTGTCCTTAGCAACGACGCCCTCTGGGTAACTCGCTGCAGAATAAAACGTTGGCGACGACGGCCGTTTACGTTGCTGGCGGACAGAGAGTGCTACGTTGGAATTAAATTTAATGGTGAAACTTCTGTGATTAAGGTAACGCCGGAGAAATATGTAAATGGACGAGACGTACTTTAGCCGTTTTCGATTTTGAACGTTCAAAAAAACAAAAAGAGAAGAGGAAGTGGAAGTGAATTAAATTTAATACGGTGGAATACATAAGAGATGTAATCGGGGAAATCTTTTACACTTTGGGAAGGTTACGGATGTCGTACTTTTCTCTTTTTTTTTTAATCTAAATGATCAGTCTTTAAATTCGTTATTTTCGCCATTAAATGCGTCGAAGAACTGGTTGTGTAATTGATGAATAAAGTTCGGATCACCAAACGTAGCTAATGATATAATGTTGATGAAGATTTATACGGAATATGCAATATTTTTTGCGTTTATTGCTTCGATATTTAAAAAAAAAAATACATTAGCAGAAGTCAACAAAAGTACAACAAAAGAAGTTTAAATTATAATTTTCCATTGAAAAATTCATCTAAAGTGTATGGTTCTAATTCACATAACAGTATATGTAGATTCCTACGGAATAATGAAATGGATTTAGCAGATTTTACATAATTTGGTAGTTTATTATAACATTTTAGACTCTTATATGCTTGACTGTTTTCAGATATAGAAAGTCGGTGTCTAGGGTAGCAGTAGTATTCCTATTTACGTTATGATGACTAAAAACATTATCAATAAATAGATACATAGTTTTTTATCCGTTATTGCAATGTGATGCGTCGAATATGTCAACTGTTTCGCTAAATAGATCTCCGTTTTTAATTAAAAAGTTTAGTAGCTGAAAAATATAAATATCCTAAATAGTTAACAGTTTATTTATTTTTAAAAGGCCTCTACTTGATTCGTTATAATTAGAGTTGCTCAATTTGCGCCAACACCCAGTGGCGGGCGCATAAAAGTTTGCACAAAATAAATGGTCAGAAATAAAACATAATACGTGCTCAAACAGTTACCGTCTTAAGAGTCTTCCGTGAAATCACAAAGTGAATAATGTCTGTTAAATATCTGCAACATTAGATATGTTTCCACAGTTGTTTCGGCAAACCGAGTACGGCGTGAGGAAAAAGTGTGTTTATATGCAGAAAACGAACGTTCTACATCTAGTGATATTATATTTGCGTAATTAAAATAATCTTTAGAACAACTTAACGGTTCTGTTGACGCACCTTCACAAATTTGTGTTAATGTGCCAAAATCAGCATCTTTCTCTAAAACACTTTCAAACCTTTCTTGAACACAAACATTTTTTGCGTTTTCTACCGCGCATAGCTGTGCGTGAACTTGTTGCACTATTTGCGGCGATTCCACTAACGACACCGAAGGATTTTGTAATTTTTCTATTGCCTCCACTAGTCCGAAGTAATTGTTCTGAATAGTTTTTAAATCCGTTTTAACCTGACTATCTTGAAATTTCGACTGGCTTTCCTTTGGATCGAATTGTAAAACCACATTCATAATATTCTCAAAATATTTATGATAATAAAATGCGGCCTGTAACCATGTTCCCCAACGTGTAGGAATAGGTTCTGGTGGCTCAGGCATACGGGGGCACAGTCTGTGAAATTTGCGAATACGTTTTGGGGATTTGACAGACACTGCTTTTGTATGCGCTATTAAAGCGTCTCCCTCAGGATATTTTCTAATACTATCTGCCACATGACTGAAAGCATGAATTTTACACGTAATGTGTAACAAATTAGCGCAATGTTTTTTAAGAGACCGGCCTACAGAAAGCATGTTTGCGGCACACATTTATACACAACAGATCTGGTTGAGACTCGCAGTTATACTGAGGGTTGTATCGAACCTCCGCCACTGCCCGTTGGCGCTAGTAAGCAAGTTATAATTCAAATGATTTTCTGACACTGACCCCATATAAGAGGTGAGGACAACAACATCAGTACAGACTACACACTACCGGAGGGTCTACTAGGTCCTGCAGCCGACGAAAAGCAAAACACATGCTGCTCAGTGTGTTATAAACTGATCGCCCCATCCAAGGTGCCTGTCGACTGCAAGACCCAGCAGACGAACGATCTCCAAAGCAGCGCAATCATTGCCATTAAAACTAACGTGACATGGATATGTTTTATATTTGGGTTGGGAAAGAATTACATTAGTTTTGACAGATAAAGCATTTCTTGTTAGCCGTTCTTCAATATCCCTAAGATATGAATCAGTGTTTTTAGTTATTTCTGCTAGAGTATTCCCCGTTACCAGAAAGGTAGTATCATCAGCATAATTTAACGTTAAGCAATTATCGATATTTAGACGTTTGACAGTATAGATATCGTTAAAATACGGTAAGAATAAAGGTGGTCCGAGTATACTACCTTAAGGAACACATTTATTTAAGGTAAGAGTTTCTGACTTACAAATTGTAATAGGTCTTGGGTGGGATTTCAGTAGGGTTCGACGCATTTTTGGGAGAAATATATCTTTGTCGTTGATAAGTAAAGAAAGAACCTTCAGACATGCTTGAATGCAACTTGTATTTCCTTTTCTCACTTTGTCCAACATTTGATAGAACATAATTAGGGGCGACTGGTGCACTGTGGCTGCGGAGCTGTAGAAGAAGACTTTGATTCCCTCGTATATTTCCGTTGCATATCGTGTAGATTGTACTTGACAAAAACATATGCGAGAAAAGCGCGAAGCGTTGTAATTGGCCTCCCATTTACGTCCTTATCAGCCGCCACTGACCATAATTAAGTTTTTAATGAAAAAATATTCCACCTGGCTTATAGGAGTTCACCTTTGAACAATTTCGAGAGTTTAGAAATTACCAACTTATATTTGATGGCAGACCGACGTTTGCTGTTCTGTTCAAGTATTTTTTCTTTTGTCTTGGGTGCTTATTTTCTTTTCGTTTTCTTGATTTAAGCTTAACAATTTTTTTGTTATTCATTTTTACTATTATATCATTAACAATTTACAACTAACTGTTAAAAAAAAAACTCGAATATGTGAACATTTTCCATTTTCAATTCCCGAGTCCTAACAATCGCAACAGACAAATTTTAAATCGTAAAGTACTCCGTTACCTCATGGTAAATCAAAAAAGAATTTTGAAGTTCGTTTAAATAACGAAGATGTCCAGCAAATTATCGTTGGTCAGTTTAAACATGTCTATCAAAGGAACACTATATGAAGATATGAACAGATTAGGAATTTCAAGGAAATCAATCGGTTTGTGGAAAGAAGCCTACCCAAGAAATTGCACAGTGGGATATTGACACCTAATTTCTGGTCATAAATATTTCAAAAATAATGCTAATATAGCTCCTTATGGTACTGAATCACTCACCGCAAACGTAATGTGAGGAGAGAAAAAATACTAGCCAACGGACATGTTTCTGTCCGGCATCATCAACGTTGCTCCAAGTGTTTTCTCTACCTAACACTGCATAAATATTTCTCTAAATTTTTCAATTTTTTTAGGTTGATTAGTGTTTGCATTAACAATAGGCTAAATAAATTATACTAGAGATATGTTGAAAAAGTGAAACACGTATAAAGTTTTGTTAAAGTATATTTGATAATAAATTAAACAAAAAAAAAAATACATGATTACAATATTAATTCGTCAGAATCATATTCGCTAAGTTCTTCCTCTGACAACTCGTTAGGGTCTAGTGGATGTTCTGGAGGTAGAGGCATCTCCAGACATTTTTCGGAAAAACGTTTTCTAGAAATTTTAAGCCAAGATCTTAAGCTAGATAGCAAATAGTCTGAAATAAGTAGCAATCCGTTTATAATATCCATGTTGCACGTCCTCCTTCCTGGAAAAGTTTCTCCTAATTTACCTGAAATGCTTATTCCGAACATCTGAAGCTTTTTCTGGCAGTTGACCAATAGGAAGAATTGCTTCTGAAATAATTTTTGCACCAAGGATGAAGATTTTATAGACTGTAGGGCTCATTGGGTACCATTCGTATAGTTGCACCTACACATGCACGGTTCCATCAAGGTATGAAGATGACTTGTCCAAACTGTGAACTTCCGGACTTCTTGTGTGATATCGATGTTCAGATTAAAGCTGAATATAAGGTTTGGAAATATAACAAAATCAATTTTGAAAAAGTAGGTTCCTTTTTAAATTATGGTGAATATAACGAAAACTCGAATGCAACAAAACATTGTTATGTTACTATCATAATCTACATTAAAAATGTATTTAAATGAATACATACCTTTAGATGTTGACATAATTAGACCACTAACCAGGTAGATTCCCGAAATAATACCCAACATTTATAACCAGATTTACCAGTACCCCACTGTGGGTCGCTTTTTAATACGAGGTGGAATCTAAAACTTCTAGAAATGTAGCGATATCTCTGCCACCTTCAAAATAACCCTTTTGCGATTCTAGCGCCTCTGTCACGAAAGGAATGCATTCTAGAAGTCTTGTATTCTTAATGTGTTCAGCTTCTCAACTTCATTTTCATCTTTGGACAATGGAAAAAGCCGCAAAGAGAAAACTCAAGGGAGTACGTCGAATGAGGATCAACCGCGATGTTGTTTTTCACCAAAAAGTGCTGTACGATGAAAGCGATATGGGGCCTCGCATTATTATAGTGCAGACCCGAGTCGTTCCTGCGTCACTTCTCTAAACGTTTCCTTCTCATCTCTCTCAGCCGCCTTATGGCGTCACGATAGAACTCTGCATTAATTGTCTGGATAATCCCATCAACATCGAAGAAGCGGATCAGAAAGGACTTAATGTTAGTGTTTACTTTCTTTAGTTAAGATGAAGATGGACTCTTTCGGGATCGTAGCCGTAAATCCAACTTTCATCGCTTATAATCTTACAAAGAATATATAGTTCAGTTCGAAGCTGTTGTATACAGGCGTCCGTGCGACGTTGTTTCTTGGCAATCATTGTGCTTCTCAGGTTGAATTCTCCCTATAAAAGGAAAAACGCCTGACATATGCCATAAGATAATTCAACAATGTTCTAAATGGTCTGCCACAACTACATTCCGAACAGCAACGACATTCTTAACGTTTAAACTTAAGCAAATGAATGGAATAAAATCCTTTGCACTATAAGTACAAACGTGTGTTTTTTTTGTTTAACCTTCAGAACAACAGAAATCGATAGCTACGCAGAACAAAGAACACGAAACTCTACTTTCTCTAACGACCAGTCCATCTCACAGAAACTAGATCTCGTCAGGTCGCCTTACAGTCGATATCTAGACCCAAATGGCTAGTAAACCTCGGACGCAAAGATACACTTCACGATTTATATAATCCCGGCGTAGGTACCATCGGTAATGAATTCTGCTTTACCAACATGATGATAGCAATACGTTAGCTTGCACCATTCCATTGCTTTCGTGTGTGGTGTTAGTGGAATAGTACCCTCCTAGGAACACGATACGAGAACAAGGGTCGATAAAAAGAAAACGGCAGCGTTGTTGGAAAGCAACCGAGGGTATAGCTAGGTTGTCGGATAACTAACTGAAATATTCAAGGAATGCTATCACTAATACACCGAGGGAATGATGCCGTATAAGTAAGGTTTATGTACATATTTTAGATGTAGACTAGAAAGTCGACCTCCGTTCAAACCGCCGATGTAGAGCAGTTTGTTTAACGTTTTTTGTGGTCTACCGGACGCGCGGTGGTTTTGAAATATTCAAATGACTATCGGGCAAGTTTCTTTCTATTCTGAGACTTTGATTTTGCAATATTTATAACCTCTAACTTATGCTTGTTACCTAAATTCCTTAAGGGGAAGGAACATTACTGTAGTCTACCGAACATGAATTATTTACACGTAGGGTTGGCACAAAAATAGATATTGTCTTTTTCAAGTAAATTATATTTTGTTAAAACAACTACGTGGTTCTGGTGCGTAGGCTTTCGCGGTCGTCAATAATACTATACTCTTGGTTTCCGGATTGGAACCGCGTCGCAGCTTTTGCCGACGTTTCATCCACACTCTTATGGGACATCTTCAGGGCTATTGCTGCACACTGACTGGAGACTATTCATTCCGGAGGGCTTCCAGATGATTATGGTCTTTGATGGGAAAGTAGTCTGAGAATTTGAGATTGGGTTAGAAGATGGGTTTTGCGTTGTACCTAAAGAGAATCTTACTGATGCGATCGGTGACACCTTGATAGGGTAGATACACTTGCTTAAGGAAATTAGGACTAAATAAGGAAAGTTGCTGTGGAGAAGGGTTGGTGTAGCGATTAATGGTAGTTTGAACATCTTTCCTAGAATAATTATTGCGGGTTAGAGTGAGTTCAGTTCTTGAGAAAGTGAATTGGGTTCAGATATGGAAATGGTCCTTTGGATAAGAGAATTGATAACACCGCGTTTTTGAGCTGGATGATGGTGTGAGCGGCCATTGAGATATCTATCCGTGTGCGTGGGTTTTCGGTAACCGGAATGTCCCAACGCACCATCAGGAAATCATATTGGGAATTCAGAAACGATAGGAAATTGTTTAAAAATTCGTGTCCATGAGACCAGATGACAAAATTGTCATCATCGTACCTATGCCAACACTTTGGCTTAAGGTTGTAAGATAGTAGTGCTTGTTGTTCGAACGCTTCCATAAAGATGTTGGCGGCAACAGGAGGCAGAAGAGATCCCATAGCTACGCTTGAGACTTGCTCGTAGTATTTACCATAACACTGGAAATAGGTAGAAGAAAGGCAAGCTTTAACCAAGTAAACCAGATCATCCGCTTAATCATTGGAGATGAGAAACTCTTTAATAATGGATGCTGTATCGTGTATAGAAACTTTAGGGAACAAGGATTAGACATCAGAGCTGTCAAGTAAATCACCAGGATCTACCGTCAATTCTTTTAGCATTTAGGAGATGGTTGGGGTTAGATCGGACATATCCCCCACTGTACGTTGCGAAAATCTGCATTCAACTATAGGGACAGTACTTTTTTAAAGTTTAGCTATTACCCTTCAACGACATTTTGTTGAATAATATTATATAATAGTATCAGCTGACCTATCTACATATATTGTTAACATGACAATTTGTTAACATATTACAAAAAAAGTAGGCACCATCAATACACTGCGATAATATTTAATTTTCGAACAACCCCGTATCTTTCTTTCCCATTTTTCTAAAGCCCATCTTCTTTCTCGCCAATCTTACTTTGGTTATCTAACAAAAAACGTCTGCCTAAGCTCGCTGAACTCAGAACACGGTCATTTTTAGCGGAGTAACGAGAAAAATTAATTTTTGAGATGCCGTGGCACTAGCAGAGACAGGCAACTTCTAATAATGAAAAAGGTGACTGCGAAAATTGACAGCGACTAAGGAGGAACCAGCTCCAATGTTTTTTACGTGAATCCAGAGGAAATTTATTTGCATAAACGATGAGAGTGGTTTAATAAATCATTGAAAGTAATGGTTTTTAATATTCTTGTTACTTTTTTATCAAGGGTCGTCCATCTGAATGATTTTAGGTATCAATAATATGTTTTGCTATATTTTTTTGAGTAGCATATATACAAGCCATAAAAATGCGGTTACTGTTTTAAAAAACCGAATTTTTTTTGGTTGAATATCTACTTGTCCGGTGTAGTAAATACTCAAAACACTCCGTATACTTTTTACACTTGTATCATGTATCATAGGCAGATATGTATCATGTATCATAAACAGATATCATGGACTCGACACACTTTATGAGCAAATTAGAAAATGGAACTCAACCCAATGATATATTAGTGAGTTTTGATGTCGTGTCACTCTTCACAAAAGTTGAAACTATGGCACTTAAGCAACATCCACCCAAGCATCCAATTCACTGTGGAGATTAAGAAAGACAGCGTACTTCCGTTTTTGGATGTGTTAGTTTACAAGAAAGAGAATGGAACACTTGGCCATACCATTTACCGCAAACCAACTCACATGGACAGATACCTACATAAGAACTCTAGTCACCATTCCGGACAAAAGACAAAACCTTGATGGAACGAGCCCACAGGATTGCTACAAGCCCTCAAGAGCGGAGATTAAACGCGCAGAAAAACGGTATTTGAACTACGGCACTGAAAATGAACCTACACCACCAGCCAGCACCATACTTCTGCCGTTCATCCCCCTCCTAACCGACCGGATTGGTAATTTTATATATCAAAACTCTCCACCGGCACACGGAAAAACTCTAAGAGAAATTTAAGTCAGCAGAGGACCGCATCCCGTGTAGCTGCGGCGGTGTCTACATAGGTACCATCAAACGGAGCGTTTCGACCCGGGTAACTGAACACAAAAGATGTTGCAGGCTAGGCTATTCCGACAAATCTGCGATCGCTGAACATTCACTGCTGCAGCAAAAACATATAAGCAGAAAAGCACCATTCCTGAGGTGACCAGTGAACCTTCAGCATCGTCCTGAAGATGCCAGCCGTAATGTCTGGCAAAACGTCGACTTGCACTATTTCAAGACCAAGGCCCACAAGCCCGGAAAGACGTACTACTAGTACAAGTTCATATATTTATATCATCAAGGAAGATCTCAAAACTAATTTACATGGCTAGTATGTTAAGTTATGGACAACGAAAGGATAAGATGGATCTCACAGCATTTGGGCCACAACAGGCCCATTATGGACAGTTAAACAGTGCGCTGGTAGAGTCAGCGCTGGAATACGGTGTTCTTTGACCCGAGAGACCATAATTGTGTTCAGTGGAGCTCCTCTGAATATACTCCAGTTCCTTTGTTGGTTTTTGGTCTGTCTACAAAGAGACATAAACTGTCCTCATCATTATCCATCTGTTGGTGTACCAAGGATTCGTAAGGTTTATTGAAGACGACAAGGCGTGGAATGTTATCTATTCCATCCTCTAAGATCGGCAATCTATTGCAAACACATTCCTGGAGTTTGTGGTGCATTCCACCAGGTCTCACGACTTAATCTTTCTTTACACCACCGGATCATGGTAGCCAACGCCATTTCTTCGACAAGTAAATCAAGAGGCGGCAGGCAAATAATGACCTACCGCCGTTGTTATAGATTTTGATACGACTGTGATACTTGGGGAAGCGGCCTTTTGAGTTTGAATGCAGTATATGAATTTTTGAATTAAATTTTTTATCTGTTAAAATTTTGAAAAAAAACATTAGATTTCGTAAAAAGCATATACTAAGTATTAAATATGATATTGTCATATCATAAAACTTGTTTTTCAAAAAGCCATTTAAAGAATACATAACATACAGGATGTTCCATTTGTAGTAAGAAAAGCCTGAATTAAATTTAAAAACCTCATTAAACAGAGCTAAAGAAAAAACCAAAGGAATAATTAAAAGTTCTTTAAAACAGAAAACGCTGGTTTAGAAATAAATGAAGTGACATAAAGATATAGGAAATGTTGGTAAGTTGCCAAGAAGGGTATGAAAGTTCATGATGTTGTAACCTCAAATTGAAATCGTGCCAACTTCCATACGATGATATAAAGCTGGTAGCAAGTTTCTGTTGGTGGGAACTAAGAACCTGTGGATGTTCTTTGTGACGTGAAAAAGCTCAAAAAATAAATTGAAACCATGCCAAACGAATGGCGAAAAGTAATAGCGTTAATTGTTGCGACATCTTTCTTTTATATTTTCAAGGAATGTAAATATTGCATCTTATATAATAACATTGCTTGCAGATAAACTACGAGGTAAGCGTCATAAATTCTCGGTCTAATATAGAAAAATAAACGTGATAAAATATAACAATTGTTATCTTTCAATATAATTCTCCCTAACTTCAATACATTTATTACAACGATCAATAAATAATTTTATACCCTTGTAAAAAGACTCAAAAAGTCTTTCTGGGTCGAGGTTCATCAGGTTGCCGCCAGTCCATCGCTTCCTTTTTGGATAGAAGATTATAATACAGAACCATTGTTTCATCTCCTGTGACAATGGACTCTAAAATCAGTTTCGGGTCGTCTCCACACATGTTTAAAAACTAGCGCGCACATTCGACCCGACGTTCCTGTTGGAAAGCAGAAAGAAGATGCGGTACCCATCTTGCACTAACGTTATTCATATCCAAACAGTTATGGAAAATTCAGCAAATACTTGTTTCAGAAATGTTAGACACCACTACTAATTCCTTCATTTTCAAACGGCGATCTGCTAATACCATTTCTTCAATAATTGAAATGTTTTGAGGCGTTATCAGTTCAATTGACCAACCGGGGCGCTCATCATCTTCAAGGGGTTCTTGCCCCAAACGAAAACATTTTGGCCACTTTTTTACAGTGGAATATAAAGAAGATAAATCACCATAAACGCTATCTAAGCGTTGCTTAATGTGAGTAAGCGTATACCCTTCTTTGTTAAAAATTTAATGACCGCGCGGTACACAATTTTTGTTACCTGTGACATTTTCATGCATTAGTCACGTTGTTTGGCTGGCTACTAAAAACTACCACTCTCCGAACCGTAATATATATAGTGTAGGTCTCGCACATGTGCACCTATGACGCAATGGAGTTTAAACACGCTAGAAGCTGTATAAGCCTATCAGGCGGAGAATTAATGAAGCCTACCTCGTACCTTATTGAATGTTAACCATTTCTTAAGTTTGCTTTCATAGTATTTAAAATATCTTTTCTATGAAGGTCTGGCTTATTCAGGTGAATTAGTTTATTTTACATTAATTATTGTTTCTTTTTATATCTAAAGTATTTATTTCAAATCATCGCAATAGTGACTAAATTTAGCAGTAAACTGATTTCAAGCTGGAACTAGGATTAAGTATCTACAATTTATCAGAAAGTATCTTCTGGATAATATTTCAAAGATCACCGACACGCTTCATTCGTTTTTCTTCGCCATTCAAACGGAAACGAATGGAACAGCGCTTATGGATACCTTTGTTTCACATTTCTTTCGTTTCCTTCCATTCAGAGTTGCTTTAACGTTCGTAAATCATCCTTTTTACTAACCTCAATAGACGACAGGTTTGATGTATTATCTCGGAATAGGCGACAGATTCTACCGGGGTAAACTTAGACTTTGCTCGCAGATAACATAACAAACTAACTGGCGCATCATTAATCAAAATAGCGTTGATCTTGGAGAGAATCTAAAAGGATTCCCGCTGCGTCTTGATGGTGTATTTTTAGATTTTTCCCCAAAACCTTAGAGACGTTATTTCAAGATTAATTGACATGCGAGTTATCTAGCAGGCTTATTTTTCTGCTATAGTTTATTATTTGAAGATTATGTTGTATTACGTACACATATGGAGTTTGATGTTGAACTTAGCTAATAAAGATACTATACAGTGAGGACCTAAAGTATCCCCCCCTACTAACTTTACTAACAACTGAGGCTAGCGTTTTCGGTAAAAATAGGTCGATTTTTATTTTTTCTAAGCTAACCTTTGGTATTAACGAGAGTTCAACTTCATTTCCGGTTTCACCGGAAGTGACGTTAACTTTTGTATTTTAAATAGAATATCCTGTATATTTTTACATTTTTGGAAAGGCAATAGAAAGACGAATTCAACCATATCACATTTATTATACTTTAGCTTAAGAAATATTACGATATGGAGCAATAAAGTTGGTAGTAATCTATTTTTGTTATTATGAATGTCTCCTGTGACACCAATTGTCGGTCTGTCAAATCTCAGTTCTATAAGCGCAAATTATTCTAATTGGTTAGTGAAGCAGTCAAAGACAAAACAATGAAGATATATTATTAAATTAAGTGTTATTTTAACAAATGTTCAAAAAATTGTCCCTCCACTAGGTGGCAGTAATAAAGTCTATCAGAAATTTCTTTCCTTACTTTGGTAAGAGTGTCAGCGGTAATATTGCTACAAACATCTACTATCCTTTGACGCAAGATTTTTACATGAACTTAGAATCTTAGGGTACAATTTGCAGTTTTTCTTTTAGCTTACTTTACTCACACAAGTACAATTTATCGATGTATATCGGGATATTTTTTAATGTAAAATATAGCGAATGTGGTATCGTTGAAGTCGTCTTTCTATTGCCTTTCCAAACATCTAAAAATATACAGGATGTTCTATTTAAAATAAAAAAGTTGACGTCACTTCCGGTGAAACCGGAAATGCAGTTCAACTCCCGATAATACCAAAAGTTAGCCCAGAAAAAATAAAAATCGACCTATTTTTTCCGAAAACGCTAGCTTCAGTTGTTCAAAAGTTAGTAGGGAGGGAGGGGGGATACTTTAGATCCTCACTGTACAGTTGTTCGAAGTTAGCGGGCCACTATTGCTAACTTTGTTATTATTGTAGTTACGATGTTGGTTAAATTACCAAAGATATAGTAATTTTCCCGCTGATCACAATGGTGCTGAGAAAAAAAACAATTGCACATTGCATTTCAGCGCTAACTTGAATTGTTTATATATTATTATGGCAATGGAATTTTTTTAATCAATCAACACTACCGGCCACAATTATTTGCCCACACACATTTTTGCTTGGATTTTAGAAAATTATTTATTTATTGTTATTTAGGGTGTATAATTATTTACATTAAATAATTCCGCAAACAACTCCTCCGATACTTAGTTTTCAAATAAAATCTTCTTAATGCGATAATTAGTGGTCCAGGTAAGGTCATAAAAAGATTCGAAATGTGTAACTTTACGATTAAAACAGGCTGAAGACAAGGAGACCCCCTCTCGACCCTCTTGTTTATCGCATTGGAGAAAATTATAAGGGATTGTAATTTGAACAGAACAGGAGACATAATGTACAAAAGTCACTAGTTAATAAGATATGCGGACGCCGTGGTCATTATTTTTCTGGCAATATCTAAACAACAAGCGTAGTACGACGAGAATCCCTGGAAAAATGACCTGGAAAAATTTTGAACTAGACAATCCCAATGATATCGTGGAAGCCTTTTGCGATCAATTTTCAGAGACCTTCCGATTACCCTCTCAAAATGTCCGCCTAATAGAACAGGTTACACTCGCAAATTACTTTCATATAAGATTTTTCACTGAAAATATTTTAGACGGAATTAAACATCTGAAGTCTAAAAGAACTGCTGGCCACGACTCTGTACCGAGTTTTCTAATACGTAAATGTGCTAATTGTTTCACTGTACTACTCACTCGAATTTTAAACTTATCTGTTAAAACAGGAGCATTTCCAAAGTTATGGAAAATTACCGACCGATTGATATTTTATCGAACTTTGCAAAGATTTTTGAGCACTTGATATACACTGAAGTCTCCAGATACGTCAAGCCCTTTTTATCACCATTTCAACATGGATTTCTTTCGGGTGGATCCACTAATACTAACTTAGTGACGATTACGCAATTTTTAAGTGAAGCATTGGATAAGAGACAGCAAGTCGACGTAATATATAGATACTTATCCAAAGCTTTTGATATTATAGATCGTACACTGCTAATAAAAAAAATTTGGATGCTTTGGATTTTCAAATGGCTTGATTCAGCTTCTGTCTTCGTACCTCAACGATAGGTCTAGCTATGTCTACTTCAACGGATTCTCGTCCAAACTATTTCAAATTCACACCGGTGTCCCTCAAGGTTCAAACTTGAGACCACTCTTATTTAACATCTTCGTCAACGATCTGTTATCCTCATTAGACTGTAATATGTTGGCGTATGCGGATGACTTGAAAATCTATAGACAAATAACGAATATTGCTGATGAAGATAGTTTACAAGATAGTCTGGAAAGCATACGTAAGTGGTGTATGAACAATGGTCTATTACTAAACGTAAACAAATGTGCTGTTGTATCATACTCTAAGGTACGGAATCCTATACGCAAAAATTACTACATAGGCAACAATCTGGTTTCACGCAAATTAACAATGAAGGACCTAGGAGTAATATTTGATGATCAACTTCGCTTTTCGGAACACATTTTCGCAGTATACAGCGCAGCGTCTAAAACCCTAGGGTTTTTGTTGAGATCTTGTCGTTCGTTTACTACCACAGCTCCGCTAAAAACATTGTTCAATGCATTAACAAGAAGTAGACTGGAATATGCATCGGTTGTGTGGGGGGAGACCAAGGAAAGGTGGAGAGAAGCTGTCATTGCGGACTTAGAACAGAAAGAAGTGGAAAATTAGAAAGCAAAAACAAGAAACAGAAAAGAATGAAAGAAGATAACGAAGTTATGGGTTTAAAAGACCTGTTGGAAAGCTATATATATATATAGTGTGTCCCAGAATTGATGTTACAAGAGGTGCAATGGACTAAAAATTTTTAAATGTTATTCTAAGAATGTGGGATTAAGTTCGTAACTGTAGACCGTTTGGTCATAAACCCATATTGACTAGGTGAAATGAAGATTTTAACTGCATTATAAATATGGTCACATAGTATAGATTCGAAGGTTTTTGCAAAACTGGATAGTATAGATATAGGCCTGTAATTGCATATGCCATCAGAGCTACCAGATTTTAGGACAGGACACACTCTAGCGGTTTTCCATATTTTTGGTATCTCTAATGATTTTAATATCAAATTCAATAAGTGAGATAATGGTTCCACAAATATTATAGCACAGTCACGAATAATAAAACTCGGAATTCCGTCGACATCAGCCAGAAAGCTGTCTTTAGATTTCTTCAGGTGATTTAATAACAGTTCTTTGGAACATTGGGAAAGCTTTGTAAACCAGCAAAATTAATATTTGATTGTAAATACACGCTGTTAAAATATTCACCGAATGCATTCATGATGTTTTGAGGGGTGTTAACTTCGATATTATTGTAAGTCATAATGCTTGGGATTCCGGCGTGACCACGTTTGCTGCTTGTAAATCGCCATAATTGTCTTGGATCTTCTGTTATACAAACCTCAATGTTTCCAATATAGCGTTTATATAGTTCATTTGCAAAAGATTTACAGGACGATATTAATTTCTGGAAATTTTGGTAATGGAAGTTGGTTTTATATCTCTTGTAGGTTTTGAGGGTTATTTTTCATTCGAAGCATTTCAATTAACCCAATATTATACCAAGGAGGATAACTACGTTTGGAATTTTTACAATTTTGTACAGGTACGGTTTGATCAAATACCCCATGTAAAATATTGTAAAAAGAGTCCGTAGAGACTTGAACAGAATCGGTACAAGAAAGAGGCGAACAATCGGTATTGAGAAGCATACTGTACATGGTGTGAAAGTCTGCCTTCTTAAAGTTATAGGTCTTGATTTGCTCTTGTTGTACGAAATGTACATGCCGTGTTAAAGTACTGTTAAAAAAGATGCGTAACGAGGGATGGTGTACGTCTTCATCTACAAAAGGAGATTCTTCGCGTTCAACAGTGCAGTCTACAGTTGATAAAACTAAATTCAGGATTATTAGCATTAGATACTCTGTTATATTGATGTAATTCAAAAAATTCTTGAAAGTTACGTAACATGATAATTTTACGGTCATAAACATCAAAATTGTACTGAGGAACATTAAAATCACCTAATATTATAACATTTGTAGTAGTAATAACTAGAGCAACGCAAACTGCGCTGAAAGCCAGTGGCGGACGCATAAAAGTTTACACAAAATAAGCGCGGCCGGGACAATTCGGTATAAGCGTCAGTATAACTGCGACTCGAAAGCCGATCTGTTGTGTATGCATTTACGCTGTCGTATACTATATCGCAGTTCTACGTTTGTTTTGAAAATGTTTCCTACGTCGCGAAAACGACCAAAGTTGGACACAATAAGAGAATTTATTGCAGAAATGCCTGATTTAAAGTGTGATGGCGCTAAAATTCAATGTGTAGTGTGTAAAAGAGATTTAATGTGTTGGTCGAAAAGTGATTGTCTACGGCACGTAAATAGTGCAGGGTATGTTTCAAAAAAAAATTCCACACGAGATTATGACAAATTTAAATTTAATTTATGTGTTTATTGCATGTAATTTACCATTTCATTTACCAAGGAAGAAAGCATACGTCTCGTTTTGGAATGAATATTCGGACTTTAAGTTACCAAGTGAGAGAACAGTACAGAGAGTTGTGCCGTCTGCTCGTGAGCATGTCGAGAAAAGAATTAAATCGGAGTTGCAAGATAAAAAACTGTGGTTATGTGTGGACGAAACAACAGATTGTAAAAAACATTCTGTGGTTAATGTAATGGAACCACACAATGGAACCACATCGACCGTCACCCTCAATTTTACTAGCTTAAAGAGGAATACAACAATGCACTGCCGAAGTAATTTCAATGTTGGTGTTAAATACATTGGAAAAGTTTGAACTTTCAACAAATTTATGAGTGATGGTGCCGCAAACTTGCTTGCTGTAGGTCGATCTCTTAAAAAACATTGTGCTAACTTGTTGCATATTACATGGAAAATTCATACTCTCAGTCCCGTAGCAGATAGTATCAGAAAATGTTATCCGAGGTAGAGGCTCTAATAGCACATACAAAAGCTGTGTTTGTAAAATCCCCAAAACGTATTCGGGAATTTCATAGACTATGCCCCGGTATTCCTGAACCACCACAATCTATTCTTACTCGTTGGGGAACATGATTAGAGGCTGCATTTTATTATCTCAATTATTTTGAGAATATAAAGAACGTGATTTTAGAATTCGACCCAAAGGAAGCTGCGGCTGTCAAGGTAAGCCGCTTGAAATTTCAGGATAGTCAAGTTAAAACAGATTTGGAAATTATTCAGAACAATTACGTGGGACTAGCGGATGCGATAGAAAAACTACAAAATTCTTCGGTGTCGTTAGTGGAATCTTTGCAAATAATGCAACATATTCACGCACAGCTATGCGCGATAGAAGACACAAGAAATGTTTGTGTTTTAGAAAGGTTTGAAAGTGTTTTAGATAAAGACTCTGATTTTGGCACATTAAGACAAATTTGTGAAGGTGCGTCAACAGAACCGTTAAGTTATTTGAAAGATTATTTTACTTACGCAAATATAACATCACTAGATGTAGAACGTTCGTTTTCGGCATACAAAAACCGTTTTTCTTCACGCCGCACTCACTTTGCCGAAACAACTTTGGAAATATATCTAATGTTACAAATATTAAATAGACATTATCCACTTTGTGATTTCAGGGAGGACTCTTAAAACAGTAAGTGTTTGAGCACGTATCACATTTAATTTATTTTGTGTAAACTTTTGTGCGTCCGCCACTGGCTTTCAGCGCAGTTGCGTTGCCCTAGTAATAACATCTAACGTTTCAAGTAATGCTAAAAACTCTTGATATTTGTCAATCGCTATTGTCGGTGGAACATATATTACAAAAATTAATGCATGAAAAGAGTTTGACCATGATAATTTGCAAGCAACAATGTCTATCTCCGGTATAGCGATTCTAACACTATGTAAATTGACTTCTGTTGCTAATATATTATTATTAACCGCTAATAGTACTCCACCGCCCTTTGACAATCCTGTCGCTTGAAAGTTCCGATCCGCTCGAAAAACAATGTAGTGACTGGGATAAAGTTCGTTGCTAGAAACATCAGGGTTTAACCAAGTCTCTGTTAGGCACAACACATCAACATTACCATTTTAGTTCAAAACAGTTCTGCCAGGTCTCTAATTTAGGCCTCATTTTTAATTTCACTCTTCTTATTAAATTTGTTAAGTTCTTAAGCCGAGTCTGGCAGCCATATTACACTGATGTCAATAAATTACTGTTAATATTTTGTTAAGGAGACAAATATCAATTTAGGCATATAGGTTTTATAGAGTCATGCTTAAAATTACTATATTTTTGTGTTTCGTAATTTTCATAACCGGTTATTAGACATTATTTAACTTTTAAACCAGCGAGATTGCAACAAAACAAAACTACTTACGTTAAATTCAACTCCCTAATTGCAATCAAGAATTTGTTTATTAAAAAAGGTCTATAATCTTATTTAAAAAACCGATGTAACCAATCAAACTTTGAGATATACAATTACACTGACTATGACTCACTTCACATATTCTGATCGGAAACATATCGACGCATGTTTCCGATTGGTGTATATTCACTCAGATTTATTTATTTCCTTTTTTTTATATAGAACAAATTCTCGCTTTTATTTATTTTTATCGGAACACAATAAAGAAAATTCCGTTGATGATCCCCCCGAACGATCGATCGCTAATTTTAGATCATCGGCCGTCTTAGATCGCAAAAAGCACGGCCGACATGGATCTACCACCGGCACTGGATGTTCGGGTTCGCAATAAAGACTGTCGGTGGCCAGAGGTTTTCGGCAAGGAGCGCGTGGGTGAAAGGGAAAATCCATTCAAGCGGCCGAGCTTGGAACGAAAACCCAGTAACGTTCGCCGCTTCAACGTTCAAAGGATGAAATTAACAGAAAAAGAAAAGAGAGATGACTAGCGGAATTACGCGAGATGAGTGAGTCAGTTGTCGAAAGGTACGGTAGGCAATACAAACATAAAAAATAGGGGAATTTCAAACAGTTGGATGGTTTGTTTTGATAGTTGTTTTCATGGTTTTGATAGCGTGCCATGCTGAAAAACAAACACAGATTCGGATGAAAGTATATGGGGCGCTAAACTAATTCAGTTTTTCAATTGTATGAAAAATCCTTTTCCATCTCTGACAATTTCTCTCATTGATATTTAAGGATAATTTTATTTACGGTATTAATGATAGCATAGATATATTGACGTAGCTGTCATGTCCTTATTAAAATCGCAGTTGTTATAACCTCACTTTTCGGGTCTATGTAAAAGATCCGTATTGCAAGGGCAAATCGATTAAATAGGAGAGTAGATTGAAAAGTTTCCGGAATGACAATGAAAACAAAATAAATTGGATTCATATTATATTTTATTTTTCAACACACTTGGTCCAACGTTTCTCTAGCTTTTCGATTCCCTCCCGGAATAACCGTTTCCAGCCTCTATTATTTCTTCATTCGACCAAAATCTCTTTCCACCCAGAAATGTTTTGAGTTCCAGGAACAAATGAGACGAATCCGGCGGATGCGGAAGAATTTCAAACTTCAATTCTGTCAATGTTTGTTGAGCGATTGCACTTGAATGAGCGGGCGCGTTGTCGTGGTGAAACAACACCTTTTTTTTACTATTCCCGGACGTTTTCCCTGAATTGCTGCTTTCAGTTTGTCCAAAAGTGTTGAATAATATTGGCCAGCAACAGTTTTTATTTTTTCAGATAATCAATTAGCAAAATTCCTTTTGCGTTCCAAAAAACGGATGCCATCACCTTTCCAGCCGAGTGAATGGTCTTTGCCTTCTTCGGAACCGATTCACTGCGTTAAATCCACTGTTTTGATTGCATTTTTGTTTCTGATATGCAGTGATGAATCCAGGTCTCATCCATGGTCACGAGTCGTCCCTTGAAATCCGTTGGATTCCTCATAAACATTTTTAAACAATCGGCTAAGGTTCGAGCTCGAATGCGTTTTTGCTCCGAATTGAGCAAATACGGCACCGATCTTGCAGAAAACTTTTTTAAATCCAATTCATTGTGTAAAATATGAACTACTCGTTCATAAGAGATGCCCACGGCTTCTTCAATTTCACGCACTTTTATTCGGCGATCTGCCAAGACCATGTCATGGATTTTATCCACAATTTCTGGCGTGGTAGCCGTTTCTGGACCTCGAGAACGTGGAATTGCAAAACCCAAAAACTCACGGTGGAAAATAAAAATAAAGGTGGTGAATCTCCAAGAACGGCATTTAACCTTGATTTGATTTCCGTTGCGGTTTTCTCTTCCAAATAGAAAAATTTGATGACCGCTCGAACTTCGTTTGTATCCATAACTGAAAACACAAAAAAGTACTTGATTTCAATGCTTGCCAAAACTAGACCATTTAGCAGATCGATTTGACATTTGCAGTCAATTGATATGAAAGAGTTGCTAACACAACGACGATATTTGGAAAAAAGCAACCCCCTAGCAGCGATTCCGGAAGCTTATCAATCTACCCTCGCAACACAATGATACCTATGCTTTTTTCTACGTTCTTTACAAATCTTAATTCATTCTAAAATTAATTTCGGCAATATGTCATCCCGACGAAAGGACTTCTGTTTCCTTTGCTTTTGAGTAGCAGTGCTCTGGATCGGAGAGCAAAATTGCTTCTTTACACATCTACGCTGAGGCCGATTTTGACCTATGGAGCAATAGCTTGGTCCGCCATCGCTGAAAGCAAATTAAAAACTCTGGAAGTCCAACAAAACAAGCTTTTACGGTTTATATCTAAACCTCCAGAATTTGTTAGAAATGAAAGAATTAGATCTGACTTTCAAATACCTATTCCTAGAACATCTTTGGAACGGAGCGTGGGAACAAGTCCAGATGCCCAGTCACCCACTGGTCCAGCTGCAAGACCGCCCACCACCCAAGGTCAGGATCGGCAGAATAGGTGAACGACAGACCAAAGGCGGATGATGGATGAGAAGCTGGAGGACAGACAAACACTTGGATTCTCACTCGACCAAAAATAAAAACCAAAATCTTACAAAATTGAGTGGTATCAGGGAGGATAAAGGTTGCCAAAGACGTGGAATCTAGTGCAAAAGGGAAGATCAATGAGAATAGTCGAAGATTAAAGCTTTTTGATGTATTCTAGATTAAAAACCATGAATAAAACCGTAATTTAAGTTGATATTATTGAAAAACCACTTTTTACTTACGCTAACTCTAGTTTAACCTCCGGTTTACACAACACTTTTTCAATTGTGAATTAAGTAAATTTTCAATTAAAATTTAATGCGCGATTAATATAATTACTGTTTACATATATATTTTGAACTGGTTTAATTCGTGATTAAGTAATTAAAATTAAAATTACATTTGGGACAATGGGGGTACAACCAACTGCGCTTCACCTTTACGGCGAGGGGGTGGTAGTAACAAAGCCATGGAACACTTTACACACACAATTTACACACTTGAGGTTCCTGAGGTTATGACAAGCTAGAGAAACTTATGCACCCCGTTGGGCCATCACTAAAGCTGGCCACGAGCGGTACCGCGCAGTAGCGTAGAGTCGACCAGGCCTCGCGTTCCACCAGAGTTATTCTGCTAATAGAGATGTTTGCTGCCGCAAATAATTTCGCTCATCTTTTAAATAAAAATTAAATAACACGTGCTCAAACACTTACCATTTTCAGAGTCCTCCGTGAAATCACAAAGTGAATAATGTCTGTTAAATATCTACAACATTAGATATGTTTCAACTGTTGTTTCGGCAAAACTAGTACGGCATGAGGAAAAAATGCGTTTATATGCAGAGAACAAACGTTCTACATCTAGTGACGTAATATTTGCGTAAGTAAAATACTCTTTCAAATAACTTAACGATTCTATTGACGCACCTTCACAAATGTGTCTTAATGTGCCAAAATCAGAATTTTTCTCAAAAACACTTTCAAATTTTTCTAGAACAGAAACATTTTTTGCGTCTTCAATCGCGCATAGCTGTGCGTGAACATGTTGCACTATTTGTAGAGATTCTTCTAACGGCACCGCAGGATTTTGTAATTTTTCTATTGCATCTGCTAGCCCGAAGTAATTGTCATGAATGATTTTTAAATCCATTTTAACCTGACTATCTTGAAATTTCGACTGGCTTTTCTGGATAGCGGAAGCTTCCTTTGTATCAAATTTATGCTAATAAAGCGCGGCCTGCAACCATGTTCCCCAACGAGTTAGAATAGGTTCTGGTGGCTCTGGTATACGGGGGCACAGTCTGTGAAATTCGCGAATACGTTTCGGTGATTTGACAAATACTGCTTTGGTATGCGCTATTAAAGCGTCTATCTCAGGATAACATTTTCTGATACTCTTCGCCACAAGATTGAGAGCATGAATTTTACACGTAATGTGTAACAAATTAGCGGAATGCTTTTTAAGAGACCGGTCTACAGAAAGCATGTTTGCAGCACCATCACTCACTAACATCAAGAGTTGGTTTGTTGAAAGTTCAAACTTGTCCAATGTATTTAACACTAACTTTGAAATTACTTCGGCAGTACACTGTTGTATTCGTTTGGAGACTAATAGAATTGAAAGTGCCGACTGATGAGGTTCCAATTTGCATGCCATTACATTAAGAACAGAATGTTTCTCCCGATCTGTTGTTTCGTCGACACATAACCACAATTTTTGATCTTTCAACTCCGATTTTATTTTTTGTTCAATATGTTCGCGCGCAAATGGCACAATTCTTCGTAACGATGTTCGACTTGGTAATTTGCACTCCGAATAGTTATTCCAAAAGCAGATAAATGGTTCCTTGTCTAGTAAATTAAACGGTATATTACATGCGATAAACGTAACGCATAAATTAAATATAAATTTTTCATTGTCTCGTGCGCAATTTCTTTTTGAGACAGCTTTTCACTATTTACGTGTCGTAGACAATGTTGTCTGGACCAACACATTAACGGGATTTTACAGATTACACATTTAATTTTAGCACCTTCATATATTAAGTCTGGAATTTCTGCAATAAATTTTCGAAGTTTGTCCGACCGCGGTCGTTTTGCTGACGAAATCATAATTTTTCTAGGACAGATAAACAATTACGCAAATGACCGGCAGCGAAAATGTCCGTACTGCTCCGCAGACGAAGTAATACTACCGTTCCTCTCGGTCCGAACTGATTCTACGCCGATGCGCGGTACCGCTCGTGGCCAGCGTTAGCCATCACCATTAAAAAAAATCAAGGTAGCCGCTTTAGTGTACGTCATTGGTAACATTTTATGCCTGTTAGTATTTTTATTTCGTAGCAGCATTTTTGAAGACGCAAATAAAGGAAGAGCGTGTTTATTTAGTACAATGCTACGGAATTGGAAATGTATCTTATCAATGATCTTTTCCACCAAAAATTTCCCATTACTGCTGCTTCAAAATAGGCGAAAATTAATTAGCTAATTCGCTGAAACTGATTCAGTAATGGATGCAAAAAAAAACCAAGGAAACATAGGACGAAAATTACGCTTCTACATTATTAGCAGTTGGCTCAGTTGCAGATAACCCTAAATTATTTATTATAAAGTTTACACACCGTATGTATGTCTGTATTAGCTTTATTAAAGCTATATTTAACTTGCATTTGGTCTTGAGCTATTTTAAATAGACACTTCTTAAATATTACAAAAAATAACAAGCTAGAATTTTAATGTTTAGTACCAATTTCCTGTACGATAAAAATCGCGATATTAAACGACGCGTCAGCGCGTAACATCGAAAAGCGCGGTTTATTTTCCATCTTTGCGTACATAAACAAGTCGTAAAGTCGGCAAACGTAAAAGAGCCGAACGTCAAACGACCCGGCGGGCGAAAAAAAGGAAGAACTAATTTTAGGCGGATTTTATAAAGTGCATAGATCGGTCAGGGCTTCTCTCGATTCTCGACTTATGTATGGTACGCGATGCACGTGCCAGGAAAAACTTGAAACAGCGCCAAAAACGATCCCCAAAAGGGAGAGAGGGAGGAGGGGACATACATAATCAATATTTACGTATGATGGGGCCCCGAAAAACGACGGTCCCCCCTGCGATGCCTCTACGGAAAGTTCTAAATGTAGTATGTACACAGGATGAAGCATTTGATATTTCGAAAATGATGCATTTTGGGAAAAAACAAAGTAGTGATGTTATGAAGTTAGCCTTCACCACGTAGTACAAAATACAGTCCCTGGCCATATTATTTGAAACATGTCATAAATCAACCCTTTTACCTGGAAATTCCCATCCTATTATAGTGATATTCTTTTGCTTTGAATCCGATCGTTTATAGGGGGACTAGATTATTGTATCAATAAATAAAAATACAAGAGAAATGATATTTGGAAGAGTAAAGTACGTATATATAAATATTTCAGTTATCAACTTACATTTAACGAGTTCACAGTTTAGAGAATGCATTGATATTTTTTAAAATATTTCGTCATAACCGTATAGAAGCTAAGTTGTGGAGTATCGTTAAGTGTTTTGTGTTGATATATCGTCATTGCAAAGGTAAAATTGTTATTCAATCTCTCTCTTAATAATTAATTATTTGGAATTTGAAAAAAATTGAAATATTTAGGGTTTTTTGTAAAAAATGCTCGGGAAAGATTTAACAAGTGAACAAAAAGCCGCTATACAAGCTCTTCTACAATCAAACAGACATTGATAACGAGAAATTGCAAAATTACAGAAAGTATCTCCTTCTTCTGTATCGCGTTTAGCTAGAAACTTAAACGAAGGAGCTAGCACATCGACACAAAGACGGGCAAAGTGCGGTCGGAAAAGAAAAACTTCGAAGAGATCTGGCCGTGAAATTGTTCATCAGGCTTTGAGCAATAGATTTGCTACAATTAAAATGATTCAAAAAAATTTACAAGAGAGAGAAATAGAGATTTCGAGCAGAACTGTTAGGCGCCGATTGCGCGAAAATCGCCTAATGGGCCGAAGACCTGTAAAAAAACCGCGTTTAACAGAAAAAATGAAATCTGCTCGTCTCAACTTTGCAAGAGAATATCGACATTTCACAGACGAGAATAGGAAAAATGTGAATAACTTAACAACATGATTTTTACTGAATTAATGTTTGCATTATTTAATAGGTTTTCTTTAGTGACCAGTGCTCGCTCTGTGTGTTAGTGCAGAGTCCATGGTTCTTCGAACTGTAAAACACCCTCCGCTGGTAATGATTTGGGGAGTGATTAGTGGAGACGGACCCGGCCCTTTGTATTTTGTAGAAGGTACAATGCGTCAAGAGCAGTACATAAATGTGTTAAAAAACACGTTATTACCGTATTTTAAGCCAGGACGTCGCACACCGACAGCGCGTATATTTATGCAAGATAATGCTCCTTGCCATGTGGCAAAAAAGGTTAATAAATTCTTTGAAGACAATCACATGCCTCTTTTACGTTGCCCCGGAAATTCACCGGACCTCAATCCCATCGAGAAAGTATGGAATCGACTAAAAAGTAAGGTATATGAAAAAGAAATCCCTAGAAAGGAAATATTAATGAAGAATATTAAGGATGTATGGGAGAACGATGAAGATATAAAAGAGACAATCATATCTTGCATTGAAAGTATGCCCCGAAGAATTAAGGGTGTTATTAAAAATCATGGGTTATGGACTAAATATTAATTACTTATTTAATATTTACATATGTTACATATTTTTACAATATATTTTATAAATAAAAAATATAATACATGTATAGTTTATATTTTATTATGAAGAAACTACAAAATATTGAGTGTTTCGAGTAATTTGGCCAGGGACTGTATAGTAATGGAAATAAATGACACTCTTCAACAGTTTTTTTTGCTTTATCTTTAAATCATTAACATGTAGCACAAAAAATCCCAATTTTACGCAGTAATCCAGTTGACCATTTATTTTGAAATATAACTCTTACAAAAGAATTTTGATGTAATTTCTATACACAAACACATAAAAAATAGATTCTATTCTATCTTTACAATCATTTCGCGAATTAAATATCATTTGGTAAGTCGCCAAGTCCCGTAGGAGATGTCCATATATTGCGGTTGCCGATACTCACTAATGTCAGTTCCTTAGACGCTAGATCGCGATGTCGTATGGCACATTACAGACTGTACTTTTAAAGAAAAGAAATTTAGTTGATAGAAGTTGAAAATTGTAAGAATATAAAATATATTGTCTATATGAAATGCGTATCGTAATTGGTCCTGATTTATATTTGATAAATACTATCGGTAACAAAGCAGCGAAGAGACCCAAAAGCCAAAAGGATCAATGCCACGTACAGGGACAAGGGGGAAATGATGTTAGAACATTAATTCTGTGACCCCGCCTTTACTTTCTACATACTTGGGGAATTAAAAGTGAGGTTAATGTCTGTATAAATGTGTGAAAACTCAATTCTTTAAATACGATTACCTATTTTTATCTGTCTTATCGAATTCTTCTTACAAAACTACAACAAAATGTCATATTCATTGCGCATCTAAAATTGTTGCTTTTCAAAAAATTTAGGAAAACTTTTATAAAAAAGTACCCACAGTCAAATGACAAACATCAGTACATTTGTCAGGCAAGTCTATTTTGCCTATTTTAAAGTGAGAATTGGTGATCAAGATAAATCATGGGCCTCTCACAAAGTGTGTAAGGAGTGTGTTGAGGGTTTACAGATGTGGACCAAGGGAACGCGTGATAAACTTCCATTTGGTATACCTATGATTTGGCGAGAGCCCAGAGACCATTCAAGTGATTGTTACTTTTGTATAGTGAAAACGTTAGGATACAACAAGAAAAACAAATGTAAAATAGAGTATCCTAGTTTACTATCAGCTATACGCCCAGTGCCTCATTCAGCCGAAATCCCAGTGCCAGTTTTCAATGAATTGTCCTCTTTGGAAATACGGGAATACAAGTCTGGTGAAGATCAAAGTGACCCCAACGATGAAGATTTTGAAATTAAAGATAATTCCGTTCGTAATGGATTTGACCAGCATGAGTTGAATGATTTGGTACGAGATTTGGAACTATCCAAAAAAGCTTCAGAGCTCTTAGCATCAAGACTGCACGAGAAAAACTTGCTTGAAAAAGTAGCTAAGGTACCCTATTTTTGATCAAGAGAAAGTGCGTTTCTACAATACTTTCGAAGTGATGATGGATTTGTGTATTGCCATAATGTACATGGTTTAATGGAAGAGTTGGAAATTTCAGCCTATAACGCAACTGAATGGCGACTGTTTATCGATAGCTCAAAGCGGAGCTTGAAGTGTGTTCTCCTCTACAATGGAAATTTATTTGGCTCCGTCTCGATAGGCCATTCAGTTCGTTTGAGTGAAGAGTATGAAGATGTAAAGAGAGTCATTGATTTGTTGCAATACCACATGCACCAATGTATCATTTGTGTTGACCTTAAAATGGTTAGCTTCCTTCTTGGCCAGCAACGCGAATATACCAAGTATCCCTGCTTTTTGTGTATGTGAGACAGCAGAGCTCGTGAGAAACATTGGGTGCAGTCGAATTGGCTGCCACGATATGACCTGAAACCTGGTGATCCAAACATTGTACATCAGCCACTTGTCGACAGAAAGAACATTATATTTCCACCTCTGCATATAAAATTGGGTCTCATGAAGCAATTCGTTAAAGCTTTGCCAATTGAAGGAGACTGTTTCAAGTATCTCATTTCGGCATTTCCTAGCCTGTCATTTGATAAGATAAAGGCCGGTGTTTTTGATGGTCCACTGATTCGGCAGCTTGTTAAAGATGAACATTTCATCGGAAGAATGTCAGAAATTAAAAGAATGCTTGGTTTGCATTCGAAAACATTGTTAAAGACTATCTTGGAAATACACGAGCACAGAATTACGCCAAAATTGTCCAGCAACTCTTGGAGAGCTTCAAACTGCTAAGTTGCAACATGAGCACCAAATTGCATTTTTTACATAGCCATCTTGCTAACTTCCCGGAAAATCTTGGTGCAGTCAGTGATGAGCAGGGTGAGCGATTTCACCAGGATTTGAAGGTCATGGAGGCACGGTATCAAGGTAGATGGGACGTACATATGATGACTGACTATTGTTTTAGCATCAAGCGAGAATGCCCACAGATTAAACATTCCAGAAAAAGCTATAAGCGAAAATTTTTGCCTTAATATGTAATTACCGTTCGATAAAAAAACAACTATTTGTATGAACACAATTTAACTTGCAGTAACTATTATAGCCTTCGTATGAATAAAATTATTCTTTATAAACAGTATATTTGGTAAGTTTTTACTTCATTTTCCTTTATATGCACAATTTGTATGACTTTTGAGGGTATCCTGTAGCTTAAAAAGTTGTGATTGACAAAAACTGCGGTTATTTTTGGATCCAGAGGCCAAAAGTTAGTTGAAAACAAGACACAGATTTAAGACAACGAAATTGCTGTTCCCCAGTGTTATCAACGAGTGTAGGGCTTTATTATTGTATGGAGACCAATTGTGCTCCTTTTGAACAGTTCTTGTGAATACTGTTTCTTCATTTTTGTTTGTTTGTTCCAATTGAAATAAAATACTGTTATTATCAACGCCTACCTAGATGTTTAAAAACTTATTATCAGTTTCGTAGATCACACTTTTAATTTTTTAGTTTCTTTTTTTGTACACTTCATCAGCAACTATACGTATTTATAAGCGCCGGATCTTTTCTTAAGAGTAAATCAAAAAACATTAATAAGTTCTGTAATCTCTCTTCGCAAAGTTTTGACTTAAACTCTGTATACTTATATTCAAATTAGACACATTTTGCCTCGTCCTGTATACAATCACCGCATCATAGTAGAATAAAAGCTTTTGTATACGTCTTGCATCATTCGGATTGATCTAGAAGTAAATAAAAACGATTTCGCAGTTTACAGTAGTAAGTATAAACATTATTTTCAACGCTCCTGCCTTTTTTCTCGGCAAAATTAGGTCTAGCCGATGAAAACAGCAATTGAAAGTAAAAGCATTGTTTGAGCTAATAATTTTCGGCGGTGAAAAAATTATAATTTAAATGACCTCGATAGGTTTAACTTACTGCTGGTGTTGAAATACGATTAAGAAGAAGGTTCGGTGTGTTAGTTGAATCATTAGATCTTCAACTGATTATATTTATAAACCTTCTGAATAAGATGCAATGTTAACTTAATGTTAGTTTAATAAGTTAAAATAACATTGGGCAACAAAATTTCGAAAAATATATGCTTCCGAGATTAAAATAGTTATTTCTTAATGAATTCAATGTGCTCAGCCGTTACCACCGATACTAGAAGGTCTCAACGCTCTTCGATGATGTCACGCTGTTTAGGGGATGTATGTTGCTTTGTAATGAATACGCATGTCAGCGAAAATATACATATACTTGTAAATATTCTAATACATGTTAAAAATACCTTAATCTGCTTAGGCCTTTTGCTTTCTTTTGACCCATCGTTCGTAATTGACGACTCCCCTCGTCAATTTCTGAGCGTCCAACAATGATCGTAATAATGGTATCGTTTCCCCACCTTGGCAATGTCTTGATGGAAACGTTCGCCGTGCTAATAACTGAGTTGCCTGCAGTTATTCAGGAAGAAATTCAAGTGGATCTTTAAGGACATATTGCAGCCGAATTCATGAAACAACGCCACTTGACAGAACGCATCCCAAACCTTCCTTTACTTTGAAGATGTTTTTCAAGGTTGGGCTCTCTGAAGAGATGTTTAATCTGACACAAAAACACCCTCTTTAATTTTCGCTTCACTGAACTGAGAGAACAGGTACTTGAATACGGGTCCATTCTTATGTCTTCTACCAAGTCTTTGATGACGTTGAGCTTTGATATGTAAAGGAGGAATGATGATTTTGTGCGGTTCTACCAATGGTGTTGTACATTCGCTTCTCCAGACTTAAAAGATACCACGTATATATCTTACTAAGTTGCATTTTAGTACGCGATAGCACCTATACAATGGACAAAACGTGAATTTATTCAGAATTGGGTATTTTCACCTAAGAAATAATATAATTGTTGCTCAGTGTAATCAATATAACAATGGTAATTATTAGAGGAAGTATTGCGCTTTCGACTGAGGTAAATAAAATACTAACAGAGAGTAAAGAAACTTGCCCACAAAGAAAATATTATAGCTTCTTAATATATTTGGCTTCCGTCGGTTGCAATTATGAAATCTATATTTTTTTCTTGGAATTTTCCGACATAATTACTGAAAAAAAAACAGTCCACGGCGAAGAATCAAACCCCAATATCTCCTGCTTGCCGGGTAGTCGTGATATCCACTACACCACGCGAACTGTGGAAGATTCGTTCACTCTTTAAGCCTAGGTGTTTACTTATTACATCGCACGATGTATTTGCCGTGGACGGCTTTTTTTCAGTAATTAATGACATCGGAAAATTCCAAGAAAAGAAAAAATGATAAATTGTTATTGCTTCTGTTTACCTTTTTTTGTGTAGTAATTTTATTTTTTTGGTAAAAGATAACACAAAGCATACAATGAATTTTTCCAATAAATTTCGTTCTATTTACTAGCGATAGATACAACTGATTACAAATTCACCAGATCTGCTTTGGATGGAAAGTATTTTATTGGTTCAAACAGGTACGAGTGTAGCATCTTAAATTTTTACAAACAACCACTAGATGGTGCTATCGAGATTTGATATTTTACTATTTTCGTAAAACTTGACATTTGTTATTGTTGAAGCAGTGACACCACAGAAATTGGCCGAGCAGTTTGTTTGCAGTGACCGTTTAACGTTTTGTGGAAAAATGGAAATTTCACGCGAATGTTGGGAGAGTTTTTACGATTTTAATAAAGACCTAACACAACAATAATGCCTCGAATCGCATCGTTCGACTATTGGTAATAAAACACCATCAGAACAGACTGTTTGCAAGTGGTCTGTGGAACTTTGTCGTGGTCGTGCTTCCATCAGTGAAAGTTGTTCCAAAATCGATGCTGTGCGCAACATGATTGAAGAGGATCGGCATGTAACTTCGCGTGAGATAAAGACATCTTTAGGCATACCGAAGACCGCAGTACGTTCGATTTTGCATGAGCATTTAGGTGTGCAAAAAATCTGTTCCCAATGGATTCCGCATAATTTGATCCAAGCACAAAAATGGCTCGTGTCAATTGATGTAAGGAAGTCCTCAAAAAATTCGTCAGAAAAACTTCAAACTCCATCATAACAGGTGTCGAAACTAAGCAGCAATCAACTGTTAAGGTGAACCGAATCCAATAAAAGTTATTCGTTCACGAAGCACTTCAAAGAATGTAGTTAATGCTGATGGTATACAACAATTTGTTTGCAATACGTCATCGATGAAATCATCATGACAATGCCAGCTTTCATACAGCGCGTCAAACAATTGATTATTTGAAGGAGAAAAACAATTGGTTCGAACACATGCAAAAGTGTATAAAATTTAATAGCGAATATTTTGAAAAACAATGAACAATTTTCTTCTTTCATTGTTTTTGTGAAAAACCTAAAAGGTGTCCCTCATATAAACGCAAAAACAACTATATCAACACAGCATGCATCAAACATCCCCAACAAATATTGGTGCAGTCGGTAGGATTGCAATCGATGCTCCCAAACAGAATCTGATTTCTATACTGGTAATTGTAAAGGATAAATGGCATAATTCCTAAGGTGATCTATACAACTAGTAATGTAAAAAATTACCACGGTTATGTAGCACAAATTATTTGTAATTTTGAATATTTTATATGTGCGATATACTATGATGCTGCAACGGTATTACATCTGTATTGTAATTTTGATAGAAATATTTTTCTTGGCGTTGGAGCAAGAAAATCTGAGTTGAAAATGATTAATAACATCGTAATTATTAATATTATATTGTTAATGTGACGTATTCTTTTTAGAACATTTCAGTACTGGAATTAGCTAAAATCATTCCATTTTGCAGGCAATTCTAAAGCACAGTAAACAAAGTGGACCTGCCCAAACTTTACGAGAAAAACTCTGTTGCAATAAGGATATGATCTTGTTATCACGAAAATGTAATTTAGATATGTTACAAACAATTAAGTAATCTATTATAGAAGTTTGTCCGTATATTCAATTAGGTTTAATACTCACATGTCAGAAGCTTGAGAGATTTCCAGGTTGTCCAAGTAGTGAGGTGACGTGCTTTCTTATGGCAGAAAAGATACAGCTTGTAGTCAAGATGAGTTCGAAGATAGAATAAGAAACCAGCACCAGATAATCCAAAGAAAATAATTTTTTGACAACTCACATTGCACTATTATCTATTTATTTTCTTACATCAACCAAAACCGAAAATTTCTAAACATAACTAGCTTGATTATCCGATTCTGAACGAAATTGTTCACGTTCACATTTGTTGGTCTGCATCTAGACCTAACAATTCAGACCTTAGAAGCAAACTTCAGAGTAGAATTTGAATAGAGGAAAACCGCGACAAGATTCGGTACCAGAAACGTAGAGACGGTCTAGAAGCGGTACGATTGCAAAGTCGAGAACGTCTGGGGTGTAGAACTCGTCCGACGTATCGCGTAGCAACCCCTTTTCATCGGCGCGATAGCCGAACGATTCCGGGCAAGCAGGGGCGAGCGCCCTCTGGCGACGGAACGTCCTATCCTTTTCTGCCATCCCCACTTGTTTCTCTGGCGTTTTTGAGGGCATATCTGCTGCTGTTGCTGCTGCAACAACGGTGAATCGACCTGCTCGCTGTTTGAAACCTACGGCTATCCTGCAATTTGTTCGGGTGGGACGAATGGAGGCGGATGATTTTGGGAAAATAATCGATCTTTGAAATGAATACCTGAATAGGGTGGTTCGGATTTTATCTATGAAAATGTCACAGGCGATTTTTCGAGTAATTTCAGACAAGAAAGTTTTAATGAACATATACCGTTCGGAGCTTTGGTTTTCAAGATACAGGGAATGGAATATTTTCGGAAAAATAATGTTTAAAAAATAGCTAATTGCAATAATTCGAAATTTGTCACAGTATCAATGCTAAAAAATTAGCTCTACATTTTGGTACTACCAGTGATAAGTTATTTAATCTAGTAGGGAGATCTGGGCCTAGTGTTCCTATTTTTAGAAATATTTTCTACCCCACTGATTAAAATACAATTTTGGTTGTTTTCCTAGATTCCTTGCTCAATTTAGGCAAAAAAAGGCCTCTAGCATTTTTTTCGTAGCATTCACTGTTTTCAGAATATTTTACTATGTGTGAACCAAACGTTGGCCACTTTAATGTGTAAGTTTTATTGTAATTGACATCAGTTGATAAGAGTAATTTTACGACAATAAATTGCAATTTAAGAAATGAATTTATTTAGATTATTAAAGCAACTGCTCAAAATGAGATCCAGCAATTTCAATACATTTGCGACATCTTCTAATCAACGAATTAACGGCGGCCGATTTTTGATGCCGATTTTCCGTAATTTCCAGGCAAGCTTATTGAATTTTGCCAAGAAGATGATCCCTGTTTGTAATGGGCGTACACTTTGTCTTGTATGGTGGAGGAAGACATTGCAGATATAGGCAACAAGGCGGGTGACTGATATACAGAGATTAGCATGTCTATGAGTCACTGGAGCCATGAAAACCAGCCGAAAGCTGCTATCGAAATCATACTTAACCTAAAACCCCTACACTGAACAAAAAAGGTACGTAAATACAATAAAAATAACGTTAATTGGTTCAGCGAACGAGTTTATCAGTTTAATAAACGGCTGTTTATTATATCGACGAACACATACTTTCGTATATACAGGTTGTGTCATAAACTGCTAGGGACAGGAATTCACTGTGGCAACGGCGATAATCCTCACTTCAATATACCGTAAGAGCGAACGTACTATGATCAGCCAGCATAATCGGCATTTTTCGGAAATGCGCGAGCAAAGTCGTTCTTATACATGTTCGTGAATGAATATGCCGTTTATAATGTGAGCGAAGTCGTGGCTTGCACATGTACGTGAACAAATACGCCGTTTATAACGTGAGTAAGGTGTACCAGGTGACCAAATAAGAATGGCAGCCGGCTATATCTCAAAAACTAGTAATCACAGAGCTTTTTGAAGTTTGTAAGATAACCAGAAGATGGGCGTAACGGTCGCGACTAAGTATAAAATTAAAGATTTCATCGTGTTTTGTCTCCTCAAGAGTTATCGAAAATATATGCATTTTATTCCCAATCCAATTCCCTTTCTTTTGCGTTCAACACATTTTGTCGTATCTTCTAAAGTAAAGTGGTGGGGAAACGTCAATTGCTTTTTAAATTTTAATGTCGGTTACTCCTGTTAGGCTTAACCGAATTTAACCATCTTGGCCTCGTTTAAAAGAGCTTTACTTGATCTATCAAATGCAGTTTTGGTCTACTTCTTATGTTATCTGACTTTATAACAAATAAAGCGGCTTTTCGCAAAAATTTTAAATAGAACGATATGTTTCTTTTCAGGCGTAAAAGTAGAGAATTAAAAACTCAAGACCTCAGTGAAAACCGTATCTCGATATCTTTTCTCTAACCGGAGATATTAACGAAAAAATTTAAATATTTGTTGCACCTGGACGACACGGTTTTGTCGACTGTCTGCTATTTTATTTAAATTTCTAAATATAACCATATTAGTGAAAATAAAAAAATATATGCTATTTCAAAGATAACTATTTATTTTAGTGTCTTATAAATAAACTGAATCTCATTGGTTTAGCGATTTCAATTTGAAATAAACAATAAAAATTTGACTAACCTAATAAGGGAATTTTGAAAAACGAATAGGCTTTGAATAATAAAAGATGCAGAATAAGAAAAAAATTGCACGTTATGTGACAACGTTGAAAAGGCTCATGTCTTCGTTTAGACCGTTTTGTTAATGCTTTTAATTTTCTTTTTTCGCCTTTTTAATGATCAAAATATGCGTCTTCTTACAAACGAAGCAGTTGACATGATAGGGGTTTATTTTGAATGTATGAGAAATTCAATTGTCACCGCCAGGTGCAGTTTCTTGACAGACGACACTATAAGATCAAGAAATACTATCGCGGATTTTGTGGACAGACGAGACCATCTTTAACAGTGATGGATGTGTAAATCTCCATAACATGTATTACTGGTCATAAACGAATCCACACTGGATGCAGGAAGTCTGGTACCAACGTCACTGGTCCATATACGTGTGGTGCGGAATTCTAGGTGGACAAATTATTGGATCTTTTATATTTAATGAAGTCCTTACTGGATACGTTTACCTAAATTTTCTAAGAAACGTATTGTCATTTCTTTTAGAAGATGTACCGCTGACAATTCGCGGTCAGATGTTTTTCTCAGCATGACGGGTGTCCGGCGCGTTTTGCGGTAAATGTTCGGGACTTTTTAGATAATGCTTAAACTAGCAGGTGGATAGAACGCAGAAGTGTATTTCCGTGGCCAGTTAGGTCTCCGGACTAAACTTGCTTAGATTTTTGTTTGTGGGGAAGAATAAAGAACCTCGTCTTTGCTACTGAGCCCATTACAAGAGAAGACATGATTGATGGGTTTTCCTATTACTAACATGATTTACGTAAAGAAAAAGTGATTCTGTCACGACGGAGTACCGATGCTGGTTCAATCATCGTACGGGGAGTTATTTCCTATAACGGACCTGTTGATTTAGTAATAGTGGGCAGGCAGAATTCAGAAAACTACATCCAGCTTCTAGAACAGGTGGAAGACAAATTCCCCAACGTTATGGCAGGTTAGGCATTTCTTTCTCAACAAGATAATGATAAAGTATTCACACCGCGCGCGTTGTTCGACGCTGGTTTCAAGAACAAGGCATTGAAGTTCTCGATTGGCCGTCGCTCTCCCCCGACTTGAACATTGTAGAAAATGTTTGGGAATGATTGTCGCGTAAACTGTATTTTAATGCTAAGCAATTCAATTGCGCTTAAACGAAATTGGGCCAAATTGCCACATACGTGCTTGGTCCTATTCATGTCGCGCGGAGTGTACATCTAAATTAACATTTAAATTACTAGACAGAGACAGAAAGTCTGTTAAAACAATAGCAAGCTTGCTAACAACACGCTCATTCTCAAAAACCATACGAGCAACTTGGGCTTGACAGAGAAAACAACATCCAACCACTGTAGATCTGAAAAGATATATGGCGGTCGGAAGCACAAAGGAAGCTTTTGCTTAGACTGAATTGGCAACCACGAGACCAAGGAATTTAAACGAATTATGCGAACCGTCAACAGTTAATGTGTTTAAGTCTCTGGCGACACAACCCGGTCATACTTTGATAGAATGCCAAGAAAGATGAAGGCAATAATAAGAGCCGGAGCTGAGGAAAGATACTATTGTCCAAAACATGTTCACAATTCTTAAACTTTGAAACTCTCTAGCGGCTGAACAATCGGAATATGAGCAGGAGTTCTTAACCTTTTTGTCTGCCAGCATCCTAAAAATTATTAAAATCTGAAAATATGTCTTCACCATTCAAAATCCAACTTTGTAACATTATCTCTGTCTTATCTCAACGGGCTATCACAGTTTGCTTATATGCAAAACTGTATTTCACTCACACCCCACACTGCGGTTTTCAAAACTGAAAAGTTTTTGTGGATCTTTCAGATGACAAACACTAAAATATCGGCACACTCCACACAAGTTATCTGATTAATTCGGAACAATCGTCTCGAGAATTCGTGGATTCCCAACGTCAACCATATGACCGAGCGATGTGAGAAAAAGATTTTAATTCTAACATGCCTTGTTCTATCCTTACTCTAAAAGATATTTACAAGTAACTACTTTTGCCGATTATATACCCTAAAACATGCGAAATGTACGAAACCAAAAGAAAAGATTCTTGCCTGTAGCAGAAAACATAAACATATGTTCGTTTTACATCAATAAATCAATGAAAACTGAGTGGATAAGTGGACTATTTTTCCCTGTTTAACAGACTTGCATTCTTTTTCATATAAATGGTTTCTTAGGGGTCTAATTCTCGCGGCGAATTTGCGTTCTTAATTCATTTGAGGTTTTCTAATTTAATATTATGTCCGGTTTCGTTTATGTGTTGTGCTACACATGACGATTCGATCCATCCATAGCGGTAATGGGCTATATAGGTGGATTAATCATTTTATCTAGGAGACCACTCTTTCTGTTAATCGAAAAAGTAGACTAAATATAAACGTTTAAATATAAAATTGATCGTGATTTGTGATCCATAGATGATTAAAATCTTATATATATTAAATATACAGCAAATTTATTGCAGTGAAAAGAAGACGTTTATAATTTTAATTTTGACTTGATCTATTTCAACGGGAAAGTAAAACAAATTTTATTCTATGTGAAAGAACCATGTCAATTTCATCTACTTAATACTTAAATTTAAATATTTTATTCTTAAATTAAATATTACTCTATTCCCAGGACGTATATCCATCTAAATGTTCCTTCAAATTGGGATACCATTACCTTAAATGAAATGAACGTTCTGCACAATATCAAGTTCTCAAATACGGAGCTACTTTATAGCAGGGAAATTCAGGGTAATATTGTAACGTACAGAAAGAATCTCCCGTTTTAACATTCTTTCCTTTCTGTAAGAAAGTATATGTGACATAATTCCGAAAGTTTGCACTCCTACCAACTTCGTTTTATTGAAATTCTTTTATTACTTGTCGCATGTAACTCGTTATTCCGGGTCTTATATTCGTTTCTACGTTTTTGAAGTTGAGTTATTATATTTTTATGAGATTAGTTAGAAATTAAATTGATTTAGAACACTCAACTTTTCGCCAATGAAAAAAAATGCTGAGAAAAGACGAGGAAAATTTATATATGTGTTATAAATACACAAGGACAATTATCGTTACAAGAATTGCTCAATCTCTATCTCGCAATGTAATCAGAGACGCGTGACTGCGTGACGTCAGCTGCGTTCCACGTGGTGTCGAGTATTGTGTGCTAAGTTGTGTTTTAATTGTTTTATTTCTTTTTTTCTTTTTTAAATACTTTTGATTACTTTCAGTTTACCTTTTGCATTATTGCTTACATGTTTCAATATACTTTTTTAATTGTCTCCCGGTCGGACCTCATAACAAGAAAAAAACCATTTTGAGTTTTTCATTAAAAAAACAGCACGATCTTCCAAGCCCGCGGAGAACATTCACTCTGTATATTAGGAGGGTATGAAAAGATGAAGATGGCATTACACGTCGAAAATATTCTGATAATACAATGGCGTATGCGTTGAAAGATACTTTTGAAAATTTCAGCCATGTCAGAAGCTCACGATAAATACTCGCATATTTATCGTGGTCTTTTTCTTAACTTAGCGCAAATATTGAGTATCCTAAGAAAGGACAGCAGATAATGGCTATACCCTAGAATGTTGGTCAGGGTAACTAAAATCTAAACCACAAGATTCTTTCCTAACAATTTCCATGCTAAACGTTTGCGTATAGTTTATCGTTAAGTTATTGAGTTGACACCATCTTAGAAAGTTGATTAAGGATTCTACGAATCTCCTGTTTAACGTCATCTCCGTTGGTATCAGAAAGAACAGTAGAAGTGTCATTTGCATGCTCCAAGTTATCAAAAAAAAAATAACATCATCACCATCAGACGAGTCCATACAATTGGTAAGTCCTCTTCTTAATCCAATGTTTGTACGGTATGTTGCTCAATTTGTTGTCTGTCTTTTTTATTAGATCAGCAAAATACGGTAAGAATCGCCACTTATAAGTAAGTTTGAGAGATACCTTTAAACTTTTCAACAAAAACTGAGATTTCTAATCTTCTTGAATCTTTTCAGTAAAGTATGAAATGTTTTACTTGAAATTTTTCACATTTAGATCTTTACATACAGCTACAGTATTCATATAAATCATTCACATAGGTTAAAAATATTAAGAGATCCAATGTATTTCCCGATGGAATTCCAACTACAATGAACTGCGGTCGCGAAAGCTTAATAAGTAAATTGCGTCATATTATTTTAGTCAATTGTTATCATTCTTGAATCACTAATGAAGGCGTTTCTTTACTCAAAAACATAGATAACACCAGGTATGATAAATTTAATTTTAATATAATTTATTATATTTTTCATTATCCAGGGAACAGCCGTATTTTTAATGGCAGGTATAGCAATGTACAGGGTGGTGCGCCACGTTCTCGTCAGTGCGTACGAAAAATGGCAAAATATTTTTAAAATATTTTTGTTAAGGGCTGTGTAGGTTCATTAGGAGTAAATTTTAAAATTATTTTGATATATACAAGGTGACTCAAAAAGAAGTTGTGAAAATTTAAATTGAACACCTGTATATTATTACATATTTTGATAGTGTGGGCTAAATAAAGGCCAGCTACTGTTATGTTTCCTATACCTAACTAAAGCCGTTTTTGAGACATTTAACTATTCTTAAAAATGTAGACCAAAATTTAAGAGGGACGCCTGTCTTACGTATTTAAGCTAGAATTTTCTAATTGCATTTAATTTTAGTCGAAGCATTAGACTTGATGATAAAATAAAAATGATCCCTAAAAATTATACAGGGTGGACGAAAATATACTTTTGATTTGGACTCTCATTAAAGTCAAATAACTTTCTTATATTAAACGGACCATCCTGAATTCATTATCGTATTTAGCTTCTAATTTTAACCATTTATAAAATTGTATCAAGGTTTCCTATACTTACATCTTATATTTTCTTAGTAATTTAGCATTTTCAATTTCGAATATTCATTTCTTGCCATTTATTTTAGGAAAGTAGGCTTTGACAGAACTGACGTTACTACTACTGCTCACAAATAAATGATATTTATCAGTCTAAACCTTCAACTGGGTTTTCTGTATATTCGAAATTGAAAATGCTAATTTACTAAGAAAGTATAAGATATAGGAAACCTTAATACAATTGTATAAATGGTTAAAATTAGAATCTAAATGGGATAATGAATACAGGCCGTTCCGCTTAATTTAAGAAAGTTATTCGACTTTAATGATAGTCCAATTTGAAAGTATATTTTCGTTCACCTTGTATAATTTTTAGAGATAGTTTTTATGTTATCATCAAGTCTAATGCTTCTAATAAAAGTAAATAGAATTAGAAGTATCTAGTTTAAATACGTGAGACAGGCCGTTACCTTCGATATTACAAGCCTCAGCGCTATTCGATGACGTCACGCTTGGTTGGTGATGGTATCGCCATGCAGGATATTATCCTAAGCGGTAAAGGAATCGTCTTTTTGCATCTCTTTTTTAAGTTTTGAAGGGCTTCTAGTTTAAAGAGGATGCCAGTCGTCAACTGAGCCCTTCTTCGCATCTCATTCGATTTTATTTTGGAAAAACAAACTTTCAAAGCAAAAACCAAACACGTAACCGAGCACCGTTTTCGTGAAAGATGTATTTGTGGTTGATATTTAATCGACTAATTATTATTATTTGTAATTGTACACGTATTTGGACGAAACTGAGGTTGAAATGATACAGTAATTGCAATTTCAGTTTTGCGAGAACATTTACAGACATGTTATTTAACCAGAGTCTTTAATTTCCTATTATGTGGTGTTTTACGAAATCTATTTTTCCTATTGTGTGGTGTTTTACCTAACATATCATTACTTTTCCCACAATCATTTTTAAGTACGGTATTTGTAGAACAAGTTATTATAATTGTTGAAATACGTTCACCGTGAATATGACATTTACATATATCAGTATCCAAATGGCTACGTTCGGTGATATAATTTCATTAAAACAGAACGTTCATTATACACATTTAAAAACATTTCTTCGTGTTCAAAAATAATGTTGTTAAATATAACGTAATAATATAAAACTGTTTGAACAATAAAATCTTCACGTTTTTGTCAAATACAACGGACAGTTAGGGAATTGAGTTGGAATAGCATTTTTTAAGCCTAGGATTTCTAAACTTACAGTTATAGTTTCACCGGTCCTTGAATCTGTAGCTGTTGAAAAATAAATAATATCTTCTTTTAAAAAGTGTAACTCACAAACAAAACATACAAAACAGCCGACGCCGCAGTTTTTAGGTTATCCCGTTTTTATCGTTTCACAAAAGGTTTTGTCGCTTATGCAACGCTAGAAAAACATTACAGGTATCACCAACAAAGTGCGGAAATATCACTACACAGTATTCTTTTAAATAAAACCAATATAATTTGGATAAACCAATTCAAAACGCAAGAAACGATTTGAATGTGTGAATGTCCAATGGCTGATCGATGACCTACTGCAAAATACGTCACAGCCTGCTAATGTATATTGGAGGTAACGGACAGGCGCACCTCTTAAATTTTGGTCTACACTTTCAAGAATAGTTAAATGTCTAAAAAGCGGCTTGAGTTAGGTACAGGAAACAAAACAGTAACTTGTCTTTGTTTAGCCCGCACTATAAAATATGCAATATACAGAGTATTCCATTTAAATTTTCACAACGATGGTGTGTAACTTTTTTTGGGGTCATTCTATATATGTAAAAACAATTTTAAAACGTGCTCCCAATGAAAATATTTTTAAAATATTTTGCCGCTTTTCGTACGTAAACCGAGGCGATAATGTTTGTGAGTGGATAAAATTTCTTTATTCACGTGTATCATACAATATTTTTTCCAATTCCCCTGAGCTATCCATAGCAACGAAAATTTAAAAGGTAGTGCGATTTTTAATTTTTTTACTTTATTCACGTTGTCAATAGCAACGCGAACAAAGCGTTGCTATAAACATTTTATTCACCCTTTTGATTAAACTATTGTTTTAATAATGAGATTTAATATATAAAATGAGCATTTTATTAATAGGAATTGGAAAAAGGTCATTAACTCACTGTTATTATCTAGGTTCTATCATCAATTTTTAAGTGTTTATCATTTTTGTATTTCAAAAATATTCAAATGAATAAAGTGAATCATTTTTACTACCACACTACATCCAAAGTTTACATCTCCCTAAGTGCACAGTGCTATTCTTAACCGAAAATTTTTCACATATCGACAGTTTTACGGTTACGTGTACATACATATATTTCGTGCCTTCAAAAATATACAACCAAAAATAACTTCAATACTTGCTAAATTCCTCGATAGGAATGAGCAATCAAGGTAAAATGAGAATTATTCACGCTGAATTTTTATGATTTCCATGGTAACCACGCGTCGAGATCATAATTTATTCCAAGAGGAAATATTTTGCGTCGAGAATATGAAATTGTAATGTATGTAACTCCCTGGACGTCCAACTGAATGTTTTAGAGAGATTTCCTGCGGATTGGCGTCTTAATTTTTAATCTTGCTCTATTTATCTTGCACGTGGAAAACTTTCCTAAGAGCCCCTCTAAAAAAGAAAATGAGTTTTTCTTGTTGAATCACCTTATTAAATCTTTAAAGTTACAAGTTTTTAAAGCTTGGCGATTTTATCTTTGGAAGTAAAATGTTATAGAGGATATTACAGAGCTGCAGCTAAATTAGTGAGTGTAACATCAGACGTATCAAATTAACATTGCACAAGTTATAACACAAAGAATTTTGGTATTTTTTTATTTTACTATTAATTAACAATAAAAATAAAATTGGTGGTGTGTTCGAAAGTTAAGGAAATAAGCTATTTTTAAAATAACGAAAATTTCGAATTAATGAATATTTGCATATACTCACAGAGAAACGTTTACTTGTATCGAAGCTGCCCGTCTCAATTCAAGGCAATTACTGTTTCGATTATCCGCGACACAATAACTGTTTTAAATCAAAAGAAATATTTTCTTAGCGTTTCCTTCTCCGCTTAAGAGAAGTACATATATACTTTGTTTAAGACATTTAACTTGTTTCAAGAAAACCTTGCAGAAAATTCGAGGAATGCGATTATTAGTATAAGTAAATGGCTACTATAACACAAAACAATATTTTAGGTGTCGTTCATAAATCAATAGTTTCATTTTCTTAAAATAAAGCATTTTTTACTTAGAATTCCTGAAATGCATATTATTTATACGTACATTATTAATTGCGCTTACCTTGTTTAAAACAGTACGACATATCCGTACATAATGCAGTAAATTATTATCATTGCTTGTGATTTTAAAAAGGCTAAAGTAGAGGTTATCTACAGAATAATCTTCAAACAAAAGTGAACTTAATATGTAGAAGCACAAATGAAAAAAGTACCTAGAAATAATAAATAGCTTCTGGTGTTGATGGAATCGGTACCGGCAAAAACAATATGAGAAGAGAAAAGCATTAGAGCTTCTTGCTTCTTTTTTAATATATAATAAAATGAAATATATAATAAAATGAAAAATAATAAAACTCATTAATTATTAAACATAAGAATAATCCCTATTTAATTACATTATTAAAGAAATAATTTAATTATACTGTAACCTATAAAAAAAAATTTTTTTATTAACTCATTCACTTGCTCCTAATTTGAATTATTAACTTTAGGTTTTTTTTCCATTATTGTAATTTTTCCTTTCTTTGATATCCTTGTAACTGGCCTGATGTGTTTTTTGACATGGACTAGCCATCTTCTTGGGGGTGGCTTCACGCTGTATTTTCGGGCCATTTGATCTACTACGTCAACGCTATATTTTGTGCTATTATAGCATGAAACTGTGTCTGGCTTTTTCTTTGTAAAACAAACTTGTCATGTTCCAATCTTTCTTTCCTTGTAGACTTGAAATCGAATCTGAGATATCGCATGATTTCTCTAAATTTGTTTCTATACATCGTTTGACTAAAAAACGATATTCCCCACTTTTTAGACCACAAGGAATCTAATTCTAAGTGACTGGAACCCTGAGCACCACGTGCGTATAGAATGGCAATAAAGCATTCTAGATCTCTTAAAGATAATTACCAGTGTTGACTGTCTAATTGTCTTCTAGCTTCAGCCTCGGTGCATTGTTTTATATGTCTCAGCATCGACTCATCGATAAATAATCTCCAGAAACTACTCACATTTTCTGCAGTTACTTTTTGTTTTGCATAGCCTGTTGACCCTGGATTGTCCCTGAATATATTGGGTTGGGTTTTTCTGCCTGCACTAGGCTGACTCCCAGAAATTACTTGTCGTTGGGAATTGTCTTTTGATTTGCAAACTGCACCAAGATTGAAGGAAGATCCTTTTTCTGTTGGTTTCTTTTGCTGGCGATTAGAACGAACAGACGTTTTCACTTCCTGCTTATCATTGGAACTAGCACTAGTCACTGCAACCGCAACAACTCGAGAACGAATTTCGTTTTCACTGTCCACACTAACTGATTTAGAATCATTCTCGGAATTTCGTGTGCAGCCGAGAGGCCTTTACTGGATCACATACTGTTCAGTCTAACTAAACAGGACGAATGCACTTTCAGAGTACTACCGATTTTTTATATGTTCACAATAGTGCAGGTTGAAACTTGCAAAATATTTTGTACGCATGCGCCAAATTAAGTCTGCGCATGTGCGACACTAAAAAGAGCACGAGTAGAAACAGGTTCTTTGTCAAGGGCAAGGCTGAACATGTCGAACAAGTACTAACAAATAGGAACAAGCTCTGATCGGTTGATGCAGTTATATGACTTGTTTTATATGTAATAAATGTTTGAAATTATGTATATATTTACATGCGGTACATGCCTAAATGTTGTAACCAAGAAAATCAATTGACAAATAGTTTGTCAAAACATTTTTTTAAAGCACCGGTCAATTTGACCGGGGCGGCCGTTTAAGGTAAAATTTCCCGGAACACCGCTTAGAGTTCTACAAAATATTCAAAATTTTGTGAGAGCATCGCCAAACTAAATTTAGGAAAAGTCACATGATTTCAAGATCATATCGAAATTAATTCCGTTGAAAAAAAAACTTTAAAATTGAAAGACGGTCAAATTGACCAGTGCGGCGGTTCTAGTGTTAAAAACAATATGGGTACAGAATATGATAATGAATATATAATAAGTATGTACCACCACAGACGACGACAACTTTTAACGTTATATTTGCTAGAAAAGTGTGATAGGTATTGCTTACCATTTTATGTCGATGTAAATGATCTTTTGCTCAGTTCTCAATAGAAAATGATAAACCACAAGTTGGACATGGACGCGCTGAGAAAAACCCGCATGTTGAACCAACTTTTGGCGTCGCGAATTTCCTATGGCGCCAGTGTAGTTTTCTTTGAATCAGCCAATAGCCTGCACGGCGCAATAGCGACACAGTTATGATGTCAACCCAATTTAAAACAACAAACAATCGGTACGATTTCTTGAACAATTTATTATACAATTGAATTGAACATGCTCTACTTTTGCCACCATTTACCGACGATTTTTCAGTAACTTTGCTGTTTTAATGCTAATCTAGCAACAGAAAAGCATCTACGAATTTTGTTTAGTGTTTTTAAAATAAAATGAGGATAAATTTCGAAAATTTAGGGGTGTTTATGATGTAATAGATAATTTGAATTAAGTAACCGAAATCGAAGCAACCTAAACTAATTTCTTCATATGCCAAAATACTTGACAAAGGTAGATTGCCAACCTATTTTTATAAGCAGATGAAAATTTCCTACTTAATAATTTACCCGCTCAACTATTAACGAAACTGAACGAGTATTCACGATCGCTAAAAAATTGTTCAATTTATTGTAGAACGTAAGCAGCATGATTCTGCCGATTTCTTGGTGAAGAACTTGTTCAATTAATTGACCAACAAATCGCGGCGTGTAAAACAGGCTTAAGCTGGCATTCGATATCGAACAAAAATGCAAAACTTCAGCTACCAATATCGCAAACGTAATACAACAAGACGTATAGGAACGCTGGTAAGTCTGTAGGTTTGTTCGTTTTTCAATTAGTGCAATACGGAGTAGCTCGGATTTTTAAATTGCGCGTTCGTTTGTAAAAAAAAAAAACTGGCAATCCGATGTTCCTTTGTAAAAAAAACTGGCAATCCGATGTTCGTTTGTAAAAAAAACTGGCAATCCGATGTTCGTTTGTAACAAAAACTGGCAATCCGATGTTCGTTTGTAAAAAAAACTGGCAATCCGATGTTCGTTTGTATATGTTTGGCAGCTTCCGACAGTTTTGAACTGCACAAACTTACACCTCCTCAGGAGGTAGAGTAGGTTTGTGCAGTTCAGTGCAGCTGTCATTCCATTATTTGCCTAACCCAACTTTACTTCATATTCATACAAAATAACATCCGTTGTAATCATTGTAAGTGAAATACAACAATTAGTAAATAATAAGGACTTTTTAATGCTATTGCCAATTGCCACAATTCTGAATCTTTTAGGTTATGTATACTATATAAATACCAATTTGTATTGTTCGTTTGTACCCATTTAGAGTAGTCTGAGCAATCAAAACGATCACGTGGTCATAATCCTATCACACTCTAGAACTAACGCGAGCAAGACAAACGAACAAACCATGTGTTACAGAATAGATCTTCGGATATGTTACTTAGATCCTACAACAGAATTCTCTACGCCCGGTTGGAAAATGAAAATAAAACACCATAAATAAGTCTTCCGTTTATTTCTAGAGGTATATATAAAGGTCGAAATTACATTATATACAAATATACAAAGGAATGAATGCGTTGTTCCTCTTTACATACATAGAAGAAAAAATAAAATTTATATAATACATCACGTATCTCACGTATTAGCATATTATTCACGAGATGGGGAATGGCTGAGTTGACTTGGAGGCGGACCTTCGTCCAATATTACATACATGATTTGCTTTCCCACTATACAGAGCTTGCGTTTATATTTAACTTATTTATGTATAATAATCGTTAAATATATATTATAATTGTAGTAAGCTGCACGTAATACAGCAATAATTACATTACCTTACACGTTTCGAAAGAACAAACCGGGACAAGCGATGCGTTGTAAAACAAAAGACAACTTAAAAACACGAAAGCTATTTACAACTAATAATGTAAGCTTAAATATTACTAAAACGAATATCGTAGCGATCAATGATAAGAAATGTAAGTCTTCCTAAAAATTGACGAGTGGTACGATTGCCTAAATGTTACTCAAAAAACCAAAGTTACCAGATATGTCTTTTTACACTTAGAACATGTGACAAGATCGGAATGTTAATAGCCCGAAATTAAAATTTAGTCCAAAATATAAGAGACAACAAAAAAAATAAAAGAATTCTTTCAAATTTCAAGTTTAAATTTCACCCTAATAATATTGCGATGTTGCCAGATACACTACAAAAAAAAATATCTGGCAACAGTAGATTCCTCCTGGACTTCTTAACAAAAAGAAATAGATCAAGACGGCATTAATTATATCCAAACGTCAGTATTATAGGTTATGGTGCCTTAACCAATTTTGACATATCGAAAAGTGAGGTTAAGATAAATAAAGATAACTGAATATCTTACAATAAATTATATCCTGAAATGATATGACGAAAATGAACATAAAGCCTTTTCTCATCAGAGTAAACAAGCGATTCTCTTTTGACACCCTAAAATAGAAATAAAAACTCCAAAATTATACCAATCAATGCCAAGAATGTATACTTCATCATTTCATTCCTATTTTTATTGGTTTCGTTGACGTAATTAAAAAAGCGTGATACTGAATGATGAATATCGCGTAAATGATATGTGTATGATTAAAACTATGGATAAGGCTTAAGGGGGGAATCCGGTTCGTCGTTTATCGTAAAGAGGAGTGGATTCTACGTACGTACGTAAAATTTCATGGCTGTAGCTAAAAAATTGACGAAGTTACAGCCGTTCAAAGTTGACCGTGCAACGCTCTCGAGCGCCGCCAGCGGCAGGTAGCAAAAAGTGCTCCCATCGAACAAAAGGAACGACATTTGCGGTAGAACGAATTACACTAATCGGAGGAGGTTATCCTTTATGCACCGGGCTTGGGAGATGAATAAAATATTGTAAAACTAAATTAAATTTTCTCAAAACTATGTTTTCGAAATTCGATGGCATGATTGCGTCCAAACTAACGATCCAATTTATGATGAAATGTTGCAGAATGATAGCCAACCGATTTCTCTTGGGTCTGAAATTCACAAATTACACTTTTTCAACAATTAAATATTTTTTAATGCCCCTCAAAAACGAAAAAAAGGGGGAAATTTCAAACTTTCAACTTTGGACGCCCGCCATTTTGTTTAAACATTTTTTTTCTGCAAATTTCGGAATTTCAGACCCAGGAGAAATCGATTGGCTATCATCCTGCAAAATTTGGTCAAAATCGGAATCATGCGAGCCAATTTGCAATGCATTTTCTGCAGTGCTGTGTTTACCATCATGTATTTTGTAAATAAACGAACTTTCGACTAAAAAAAATATTGGAAGAGAGTTTATTTCTAGGTTAATAAACCCTCGCAAACCGCATCCCGAAATTCGCAATAGTTTGCCGCAAAAAATTTGACGACCCCTAACCGGAATCCCCCCTTAAGTAGAAATAAGATGATTACATTTTCTTTTAGGATATTTGGTGTTCGAAGTAATCAAAATTTTAGCATGAAAGAAAATAAAACTATAAACTTCAAACCGAAAAAACATTAGTTTGATTTAAGGAAAACAAAACATTTCTTTTAATCACATTTCATTTTGAAAATACCTGGTAGACTTATATTTCATCTGTGGGATTCAATGTAAACTAACATTTTGGAACCAGCTTTTTAAAAATCTGTCACCATTACTCCAATTTCTAACAAATTTGTTAAACTCAAAACTTGAAATGGTCCTGCTTTCTTTTATATCTCTTTATGTTTCTTGTTCTGTATTATTTCGCACATATAACTTCGAACCAAAATGATTAACAAAAGCTATCTCGATAACTTGATGGATTAGTAAACAAGGGATACTTTGAGCATAAATTCTAAATTTTAAAATCTTAAAATGGACAATAAAGTATACGTTTCAAACCGAATTAAATTTTTCCTTTGGTAGTTTCACATTACCCTTAAATCCTACTTCAAAGCAACATTATAATCAAAATATGCACCTTTCACTAATCCAAACAAGTTGCAACCTGATCATATTACATTTCGATTACATATTTCTTTCTTGTTTTTTACTTCTAGTAATAAACATGAATTTTACGTCATCGGATCCACAAATTATCACAGTAACCATCAGCTGCGCGGGGAGTTCGCGTTTGTAGGGCCATTAAGGATCTTTGGTTTTGAACCAAACCACGACATCTTCCATTCGATGGTGTCGTGCAGTAGTTTCTCTTCTTCCGGTGAAAATTTCAGTAAGGTCGCGACAGCCCTGATCAAATGCTGAGCTTCATATTCTCTGCTGGTAAGGAATTTTATGATGACGTGTTTTAAATATTTAAAATTGACGTCTTCTTCATCCCTACGAGGACCAAAACCTTGGATATTGCGCGTGGTATTTTGACTGGGAGTAAGGATAGCGGCCGAGCTTAGTTCGTAGTGGTCGTTGCTTGCAATTATATTACCGGGAGTTGTACGAAGTTCCTGCTGGAGAGCTTTTTTCATGTCGGCTAGCCGAAGTTGTAGATTTTTGATGGTCTGTCAAAAATGGTATGATTAAGTTACGATCAAAGTTGGCTTTGATTATATAAGTGTAAAATTAGTTTTAAAAAGATTTGAGGTTATAAAAAGCAGACATTAAAACACACGGTTAAGAATTTTCACGGTCGAAGCATTTGGATGCATGAAGAGGAAAAATGATATCACAGTAGATCTTCGTTTAGAAAGGTGCGTATGTTCAGTTAATTGTATAATTTGAAGTGATTTATTTGGTGCTTTGGTGTTATTAACAATTAAATATTTAAACATATACGAACTATATTATTTTACTGTATAGAAGAATAACGGTTAAATGTACACTAGTGTGAATATATTTTAGCCCAGCAGGTAGAAAACCCTTCATTTGAAATTTTCAACAGATATGAATTAAAAATATTTGTATATAAAGGATGTTGTAATATTCACACGTTTTTATATAGGCTTCCAAGAACAAACTTTCGAATTTATAAGTAGAGTAACCAAAACTTGCGGACTCGCATAGGCGTCGGTATTACGGGTTAATATAAGAATACGAAAAATTCATAAATAAACTTACTTGATAATTATTCAACAAATTAGAGGCAACAGGATGTGAACTACTGTAAACTTGCGTCATTGCATATGTTTCCACAGTTACTTCTTTAAACCTTGTGCGTCGACAAGAAAAAATATTCTTATACATAGAAAACGATCTCTCCACATCTAAGGAAGTTACATTTGCATGTAGAAACTGTTTTTCAAAATCACTTAAAAGTTCACTATTTTTATACTTATTATAAACGGCCTCTAAAGTATTAAAATCGGGATTTTTCCTTAAAACATCTGCCAACTTTTGACTAGCGCATAATCCTGGCGTATCATTTAATGTGTGTAATTTATTTTTTACACTCTCCACTATGTCTAATGATTCCTGCAATGACAATTCAGTACATTGTAGTTTTCCGATGGCATCTAGTAATACTGTATAATTGGTACGTATTGTTGTTAAATCTTCTAAAAGTTGAGGAATTTGAAATTCTCTTTGACTTTCTCTAATTGCTTTGGATTCATTCCGATTAAATCGCATTATAACTGATTGAATTTGTTGAAAATGGATCAAATAGTAAGAAGCTGCTGTTAGCCAAGTACCCCATCGCGTTAAAATTGGTTCAACAACTAAATGCAAAGCATGCAGCACGCAGGTTATATGTATTAAGTTAGGTAATCCATATTTTTTTGGAACACAAATCACGTTTACACACATTTTCTAGCATCTCTTTCATTCGCGGCAAATGATTCTGTAATTGTGTTTGTGAGGGTAATGGGTACTTTGGAACGTATTGTCGCCAAAACGTTTTAAAAGCTGCTTTTCTCACCAACGACAACGGAAGATTACAAGAGGTAAACATAATTAATAAATGTATGAGGAATAGTGTATAAGGTATTTCAGTTCTTGCATTTCTCATATGCTTAATACCATTGACATGCCTCTGGCAGTCAGTTCTGTCCAATGCGGCCAAACGATACACTAATTATGTACTTGGTATAATACTACAACACACAAAAAACACCAGCTACATTTTCAAAAGCGACACGTAAGTACATAACCTTGACCGTTCGACTAATCTCTACAACAGCTCAACCGGTACTAAAACGAAATCTCTCTCAGAGCGGTTTAACATGATTTATATTCAAGGTCGACACTACATGCCTGCTTCTCTACCGGTTTAGTTTATTTATGAATTTTTCGTATTCTTATATTAACCCATAATACCGACGCCTATGCGAGTCCGCAAGTTTAGGTTACTCTATTTGTAAGTAAACAGTAGGGTATTCGTAAATGGAGTTACTCCGAACGAATACCCGAACTCGTCTCTAGTAATTGATATTTGTGTCATAATGGGTAAAATCTCAAAGCATGATCGCAGTACAATCATTACATTACACCAGGAAGGTTATAGCGAACGACAAATTGCAGTAAAAACACAGGCTAGTAAGACCACGGTACACAGTATTGTAAAAAAATTTAAAGAAACTGGATCGGTAAAAAACAAAAAGAAGATAGGACAACCTAAAAAGGTAAAGAAGGCTGATGTGTGATATTTAAAATTGCAATCCGTAAGAAACCGCTTTCGAACTTCGACAGAACTGGCCGTGGACTTACAGAGAGCTACCGGAACAAGCATAACACCTTCTTCGGTCTTCGGGAAAGGGTCGCCGTTCGAAAACCATTATTTCGACGTGGAAATAGGCAAAAGCGATTGGAGTCTGCAAGAGAACACAAATATTGGACTTTAGAAATGCGGAACAGAGTTTTGTTCACTGACGAATCAAAATTCGAAATTTTCGGAACCAAACGTCTCCAATATGTTCGTAGAAGAAAGGGGGAACGATATGATTCGACTTGCATACAACCAAATGTTAAACACGGGGGTGGTTCTGTGTTCGTATGGGGATGCATATCATCAGGTGTTGGGGATTTAATTAGAATAACAGGAAAATTCACGGCGCAGCGTTATTTGCAAGTTTTAAAGGATTTTGCTGTTTCCTCTGGACGCCGCTTAATGGGTTCGAACTTCATGCTTCAACAAGATGATGACCTTACACATTGTAGTAGGATTGTTAAAAATTATTTAATAGAAAAATGTGAGGAAGGCGTTTTGGATGTCAATGAAATAGCCTCCTCAAAGCCCAGATTTAAACATAATAGAGCATGTTTGGAATTATTTGGACCGTAAAAAGGCGGAGCGTCAGCCAACGAATGTTTTCGTATACTCAGACAAGAGTGGAATAGAATTCTACACCCATTTGTTGAAAAGTTGTATGGTTCTCTACCTAGAAGAAACGAAATGCTGTTTTCTGCTAAGAGAGGGCACACAAAATATTAGTTTATTTGTATTATTTTGCCTGTGTTCTTACAAATATTCTGTCTGCTATTATAAAGACGTTCACAGTACTTATTGGTCTAACACATATTCACAATACTGCAGTTAAAGTTTGCCGTGGGAGTTCATCCAAATTAATATTAATCTAACTTTTCAGATAATCAGACACAATATTCGATAGGAAATCTTACATACCTTGTTTTTATCTGAAATCTGCTCCTCCAAGATGACCACGTTATTCCTCAGCTCCTGTTCAATGCCCTTGTTTTCCTTATCCTTGAAAATCCCGTTCTCCTCCTCTAAGCTCGCCAATTTATTCATCAGTTCAGTCATTTCGTTCTCCTGCCTTCTTGACTCCTGCTTCGCCAGTTCCATTTGCTGAGAAATCTCTGCGTTTCTCAGTAGAGCTGCGTTCTTTTCAGACGTCACCCTAAAGAAATCAAGAGAAAAAATTAGCAAAGAAGGGACGCACGTTTCGTACGAAGCAATCTCACCACATAGCATGACTGCGTACCTTGATAGCGTCTTCTGTACGTTTAGCGAATGATGCCTTTCTTCGCCTAGATCCTTCTCTAACTTAGTAATGACTTCCTTTAAAGAAGTGTTAGTTTGATGTTCCGCATCTACGGACAATCTTAGTTTGCTGCACTCGTCTTCAGTTTTCTCCAATTCGGATTCGCTATTTTCTAGATTCTTACGGACAGCCTTGACTTCCGTGGTAGCGTTTTGCTGCAAAGTTGGTAACGGTGGTTTTTTTATATACAAGAATTGAGACAAACACAAGCATAAAAGATTATACATTTTGTATCCCATTTTCGATCGTTTTTATAGGGTACCTTGGAAACCAAAACATTAAAAATCTGTTGGGCCAGTTTTTTCGAAAAAATAATAATGGGTTTATTAGGACATCGCTAGTGCAATCAGATTTTTAATATAATTTATAGTTTACAAAACGCCTTATATCAAAAATTTGTACACCGAAAATAAAACAAGATGTACAAATAAAGAGGAAAACAGTACGGAAATGGTATAACAAAGCAATTTAATTTGTGTGCAGTATTAATCTACGAAAGAACCGAAATTAGACATTTTAAGCGCTGGAAGATGGTCAATCGAGGATGCGAAACGTGGGCACGAGTAATTTGGCAAAAAAACATATTAAGAAGGCATCTTAAGAAGTAAGAACTTGAAAATAAGGCTAGGATCCATAGACTTAGCATGTTTACAATAAAGTTAAAATAACCATAACAAGGCCACCTATTCTTTTTCGCGAAAAAAAATTAATATCAAAAACATGCTAATCCATCGCAAATTTTAAATTTATTTTTTCACCACGATCTTCTATATGCACCGAATCCCTTCTTATAGAGACCAATTTCCCCCTTTATGTAATGGAAATCATAAAAATACTACGGGGTGATAAGGAAGTAAACATCACAAAATGATAAACACAAACAGAAAATAAAGAAACCCAAAATATGGACTCAATTTTTTTTATTATCTTTTTCCTTTTTTCTAAAAAAAGAAGCAAACTAAACAAATCTTAAGAATAAAAATACATTAAAATCTGGATAATCAGTAACAGTAACAATAATTATAATTTAAAAAAAAATTAAACAGTTGAAAAACCTGCAATAATAATATAAATATATTATATTGTAATGTTAACAAATGTTCAAATTAAAGTAAAAATCAAGGAGTTTGACAATAAAATTGTTCGATATAGAAAGCGATTGTCGATTGTCATGTCAAAATTTTGAGGTTATATACGCGTACAAGGCTAACTTGATGTTTTCTTTCAACTTGAACATGTCAAAGGTAAAACTAGAAGGTATAAAATTACACATCAGGTGTGCTACAGGAAAAGAATAAAAGAATGAAGAACAGAAGAATAAATTATTTGTGTATGAAAGAAAATAGTAACAATAAAAAGGTAGAAGAAGCGTGTAAAAAAATCCCCCTGGGATTCCCCTGCGTATTTTTACTTGTTCTGATAGCAGCTGTTTTGTTTTTATCAACTCACGATCTGTTCACGCAAATCTATTATCTCTTTCTCCATTTCGCTCTTCTTCTTTTTTAATTCGGCAGACATCTCTTCGATTTCAGTGGTCAGCCGTTTGATTTTAGTATCTTTATTGTTGATTTCCAACTTGTAACATTCAATTTCGCATTCCATCTGTTTTACTTTCTCTAATAGGATATCCTTCTCTTGTATCGCTCTTCTTCTCTCAGCGCCCTCTTCAGCTGTCTGCCTACCTAATCTGCCTACCTGAAAAATGCAGTTATTGGTGTACGGAAAATGGGAAACTGGATTTTGTTTAAAACAACAGTCAGTGGCGGTTCACTCGCTTGTTTTAAAAAGAAAATACTTATTGTATAACAAGAGCAATATTAAAAAGAGCATTGTAGGGAAAAAAGGTAAGTGTTGAAACATGGACACGTATTTCCCTTTACAAAGACTTACCCATTTTATTTTGGATATTATTTCCCTTATATTACTAGATGGAATCCCCGCAAAAGTATTTAAAGAAGGCGCAACTGCCATTCAGAATAAAATAGCTAGGTTAGTCATACGGGTATGGCACACAGAAAAAATGCCACAAGATTAAAATTTAGAGCTGTTGTGTCCTATAGACAAAAAAAAGAGATAAAACCTCATGTGAAAATTATAGGGGGATAGCACTGTTGGACGTGACTTACAAGGTGTTCGCGAGAGTGGTAAGAAATAGACTGGAACAGTATCAAGAAAGAATAGTAGGAGAGTATCAAAGTGGTTTCAGGAAAGGACGATCAACGGTAGACCAAATATTTGTGATGAAACAACTAATAAATAACGCATTCGAGCAAAATTTGGGGCTGCATCTGCTATTAGTGAACTATAAGCAAGCTTATGACTCGCATCATCAGAAGTAAACTGCACCAAGCGATGCACGAATTAGGAATTCCACTAAAGCTAGTAAATGTGATAAAAATGACTCTTCGAAATACAAGTAGTGAAGTGGCTATAGAAGGATTCACATCCAAAAGATTTCAGGTTGGAAGGGGTTTAAGACAGGGGGATCCCCTATCTCCGGTCCTATTCAACTTGGTTCTCGAGAGGGTTCTAAGAGAAAGTGAGATACAAAGAAATGGTCTAATTATTAACAACAAGCAGGAGTACATAGCCTATGCTGGTGACATAGTGCTGGTAACAGGAACATGAAAAGAATTAGAAAAGATGTTTAAAAAATTAGAAAAAGCAGCCAGCGAATACGGGTTAATGGAGATGGGGACCGGAACTGAAAAGATGATAAAATTTGTTTGAGAAGGATGTAAAGAGTAGAGTGTATAGAAAATGTAACAGAGTGCGAGTATCTGGGAGTAACAATAACAAATATCAATCAGGAGAGAAAATAAATAAATAAAAGGCTAGCAAAGGGCAGTAGTATAGCAGGAGCCTTCAGAACAGTGTTGAAATCAAAGATCATATCTAGAAAAGTAAAGTCTAGAATATACGAGACAATGATTAGGCCAGCAGCACTATATGGGTGTGAGGTGTGGATCCTTAATAAACAAATAGAAACAAAAGTGGAAATACGGGAAAGGAGAATTTGGAGGAAGATATTGGGAGGAGTGAAAGTCGCTGGAGCAGGGTGGAGAAGACGAACAAATCAAGAAGTAATGAACTTGTATGGAAAATCAAAGATATCGCAAGTGATTAAAGCCCAGAGATTAAGATACCTAGGACATGTGTTAGGGATGCGGGAGAGGAGGAATGCAAGTCGAATTCTAAGAGCTGGAGAAGGTGGAAGAAAAAAAGTGGAAAGACCAAGAAGAAAATGGATGACAGCAGTGAGGGAGGACCTGGCACACTTGGGTGTTGGGGACTGGAAAGGGTTAGCACGTGGTAGGAAAAAATGGAAGAAGGTAGTGCAGAAATGTGAAGCCATGGGCCTATAAGGCCTGTAAAGCTATATATGGATAATTAATAGATGACTCGATTATGAAATCCCTGAAAAATTCCGATGTTTTGAAAGATTTTGAAGTTATTGAAAATGTGACTTAAAACACATTTTTATTCCGGGCAAAAATGCAGCGTTACCATAATTTTCAAATGAGTACAATTGAAGGGACAAATGGATGAAGGGGTTAAGTCACATTTTTTTTCAATCTACTTTTTATTGTAATGAATAAGTTTCATATTCAACTCAAATATTTGACCATACATTATTAATCCACAACCCCTTCTTACTAATCAAACGAACCACATTTGAAAATAATCATTCCATAAAGATCCAACTAACCCTATTAAAGTGGAATTATTCAAATGTCTTCCTATAACATCTGGGCAAACGCAACTCGTTCTATAGCAGCAGTAGCACACAGTATACATCTGCTTTCTTCTTTAAGATTTTCGCGAGGGGTATAATGCACGTGAATAGATTTCAGCATTTTCAGCGTTTCCCCTTTCCCCTGGCAAAGACGGTGTTGACGTTTCGACGGCATCCCAACTTATAGCTTCTTCTTGAACTACGTCTAAGAATCGGCGAATACGGACAGATTCTTGTTGTTATTCAATAAAACCAAGGGGTGCACACGAGGATTTGGTGGTATTGGATTGCTAATCATTACACCTAGTTCAAAAAGGGTAACTGTGACGTCACCGAAATCTCAACGCAGCGTTTGAAAGTAAAGAGGACGGGCAATGCATAGATGCGCCACTAGTACCAGCTGTAATCCCCACAATTATAAGGGATGGTTAACCCGTAGACACAGGTGCGCCATAAAAATAAATGCATGTAATAATGCAATTACGATTACACTTGGGCTTTCCAAATGTAATTGTAATTGACCAATGAGGGTTGAGTTTATTCAAAATTGTTTCCTATAAATTTGTTAGTAAATCGTCAGACTTTCAGTCGTTAAAAAATTCACAATGGAAAAGTTTTAATTGTGAAAAATAATGTTAAATTTCGAAAATGCGATAGTGTTACCAAATCAGGTGTTAATTGTTCCGCGAAGATATATACTGATGAAGCGAACACTATCTTGGATGAAAACATTGACTATAATCATGAAGCTGATGCCACTCTGCACAGACAAGCTGTTAGCAATAGTTTAAAAAGAAAAGCATCCACTGATCTGTATGAGAAACCAGCTAAGAAAATTTATCAAGAATTGAAAGACCGCTCATCTACCGATTTGGACAAATTTACCACCCAAGACATATACAACATCCGGAACTGCCTGTATCGACCTGTAACGACAATCCCTGCCAGCGTTGCCAAAAGCTATTGCGGAAGTACATATTGCACTGAATAAGGATCAAATCACCACATTCAATAAAAGTGAGTCATTTTTGTTCGTTAACAATTCAGATAACATTTTAATATTTTCTTGTAAGACAAATTTGATGTTTTTGTCCACGTGACAATATTTATGTAGATGGCACACTTGATTACGCACCCAAATTTTTTACTCAGTTGTTTAAAATGGAGTTAAAAATGGCCATTATATTCCACTGGTATTTCGTGAGCTACCTAATAAATTGTATGTAATGTGTATGTTAAATGTTTTCAATTAATAATTAAGAAATGTCTTAAATTAGGGATTCAGTTTAAACCTATGACGGTTATTTCTGATTTTGAAGATTCAATTCATAAAACTGCTACGATGGCATGGAATCACATTGAAATTGTCGGATGTAGATTTCATTTGCCTCAGTCATAGATACGTAATAAATAATAAATAGGTGTAATAAATACAAAAGTAAACAATCCCAAATTGGCATATTTTTGCATTGGATTTTTGGTCTAGTATTTTTAAAACCTGAAATGGCAGGCGATTGTTTTGTTTTTGACTTTGCGGTAATTCAAATAAATGATGGCAAGCTATTATCATTTTTAGATTACTTAGTCAAAAATTATATTGATGAAAATGCAAGATTTCCGCCAAGTTTATGGAATTGCGTTTCAGCGTCGAATGAAAGAATCACAAATTATTGTGAATCGTTTCACTCCCAATATTTTTAAATGTATAGATGTTTTAAAGCAATTTCAAATAAAAACTTATTTAAAAATTAACAGTGTACATTTACCGGTTAAAATAGCAAATAAAAATTATGTAGAAGCCGTATCCTACCATTTTTCTCATTTGCTGTGATATTATATATTATAACTAACCTGGGCAAATATGCGGTAACAGCCAGAGGCGTGGCGAGCGCATAAAAGTTTACACATAAAATAGAATGTAAAAAATAAATTATAAAACGTGCTGAAACACTTACCGTTTTAAAAGTCTTCCGTGAAATCACAAACTGGGTAACATCTATTAAATATTTTATTCATTAGATACGTTTCCACAGCTGTTTCAGTCAAGTGAGTACGACGTGCGGAATAAATGTTTTTTAATCCCGAAAACGACCGTTCGAGCGATGTTACATTTGCATATTTAAAATAATCTTTGAAACAACTTAATGCATCTTCACACGCACCTTCACAAATTTGTCTTAATATAAGAAAATCAGAGTCTTTCTCTAGAACACTTTCAAATTTTCGTATTACACACCAATTTCTTTCGCCTTCTAGAGCGCATAACTGTGCGTGAACATCATTCACAATTTGAACAGAATCCACTAGCGACATGGAAACATTTTGTAATTTTTCTATTCCCTCCGCTAGTCTGAAGTAATTGTTGTGAATAGTTTGTAAATCTCTTTTAACCTGACCATTTTGGAATATTTCCTGGCTTTTCCTGATTGCTGCAGCTTTTGTCGGATTAAATTTTAAAACTACCTTCTTTACTTGATCAAAATATTTGTTGTAGTAAAACGCAGCCTGCAACTATGTTCCCCAACGTGTAACAATCGGCTGTGGTGGTTCAGGTAAATTAGGACACAGATTGGGAAATAGTCGGGTACGTTTCGGGGACTTTAGAAACACTGTCTTTGTACTAGCAATCAATGCATTTACTAGTGGAAAACATGTAGGAATCGTTGGTGCCGCAAGATTTAGAGTATGGATTTTACACGTTACATGTAAGAAGTTACCACTGTGTTCTTTAAAAGATCGGCCCAAAGAACGCATGTTTGTGGCACCATCACTCATAAACATTAAAAGTTGCTTAGTTGAAACAAATTTGTTCAATGAGTTCAACACCATCTTTAAAATCTCATCGGCAGTACAATTTATAACTCTTTTGGAAGCAAGCAAGAAGGATGACGGTCGATGTGGTTCCATTGTACGTACCATTACATTAACCAAAGAATGTTTTTGACGATCTGTTGTTTCGTCCACACACAACCACAGTTTTTTATCTTTCAATTCCGTTTCCATTCTTTTTTCTATGTGTTCACGAGCAAATGGCACTACATTTCGTATCGATGTCCGACTAGGTAATTTACAGTCCGCCTATTTATTCCAGAAGGAGACAAGTGCTTCCTTGTTAAGTAAACGAAACGATAGATTACATAAAATAAGAGTAACACATAAATCAAATGTAAATTTTTCTTGGTCTCGTATGCCACTTTTTGCAGAAGAATGTTGTTTGCTTTCGATGTGACGTTGACAAAGGCTTCTGGACCAACACATTAAAGGGATTTTACAAACTAGTCATTGAATTTTAGCGCCATCATAAAATTAAGTCCGGCATGTCCACTATAAAATTTTTAACTGCGTCTGCCGTTGGTCGTTTTCGCGACGTTCCTAACTGCGACATTTTTAAAGCAAACATAAGCGTACAATTACGAAATAAGTTACGACAGCCTACATATACACAGAACTACTCGCATACAGCATCGATTTGGTACTGACGCTGTGAACGCGTGAAATAAATAATCGCCGACTCCGCACCACATATCTACTACACTGACTGTTACCGCTGTTTGCCCAGACTAATTATAACACATAAGTGTAAGTCTGATATGTTTTGTATATTATTGTGTGTATGTATATATTGTACATATTTTACTATCTAATATTTCAGTTTTTCAGTTTAGTTTAGTTTTATTTTCTTTTACAAACTACGCAAATATTGTATCTACATATAAACATTTTAAATATATTTCTAGGTTCTACATTCTTTGTATAATTTATTATTTTAAACATTTAATCGGGTATTAAGCTAACACCCCCTGGGGTCAGTACCGGCGCATTTCTGCCTTATCCTCAACCTTTTCAGGTAAAATAAATTTTATGGCGCACTTGTCCTACACCCAATTCTTATTAATAACTTGCAAAATAATAGTTACTGTTAAAGCATTTATTGTACATGGCTTCAAAAGACCTTTTTGTTACAAAAATAAATTTTATTATAATAATTAAAAATTGGTTCTCAAATTTCACTACGATGTTGCCAAATCTACTAAGATTGTTAGCGCATTCAGATATTGAGTTATTACTGACTTCGATTCAGATATTGAGTTATTACTGACTTCGATTCATTAATAAAGAAAACTTGAACCCATGCTGCTGGTGACAATATTGTATGTGACAATTTTTAAATTCATTTAATCAAGATAATGCAGAAGAGGTCGCATAGAAAGAAACAAGTGTCCATGTGTCAAATTAAATCACCCTATTAAAAGAAATTTTAGAATCGCCACTGAACAATAAGATATGGAAAACAAAAAATATATATATACTTGTGTTTCCAAGGAAGAGATCTTATCACTCCACGAAGTTTTGATATCGGCTAGATGTAAATGCGCCTCCTCCAACCTTTGCTCCAATAATTTCCTTTCCTTCGCAAATAATTCATCATCATTTCCCTCATTGGAGGTCCTCTGCCTCAACACGGCGACCAAATCCGATAGATGCCTCCGTTCCTCTTCACTTTTGGCCAATTCCGTGGCCAACGCTGCCAAATCTCTAGCGCTGGAATGTCGCAAACTTTCCAAATCGTCCTGAAAAATACTTCTTACTCAAATACGCAACGTTCAAAGGATGTAAACATATAATAAGTAAGATATTTCATCATAAAAAAGATGTTTAACTTTAAAATAGGGTGACGGTTCTAAGAAATTGAGATCAAAGTTAAAAAAATCGTGTCGTATATATTGAAAGTAAAATAACCGCGGGAACGTGAAATAAAATATAAAATGCACAAAGCACATACCTTTTACAACCAGCTAGAAGCTCACAATTACATTACAGTCTTTACTACACACACGAATCCATGAAAGGTTTGTTTTATTAGTTTTCTTTTTTTTTTTGGTTTATTGAATAACAGTGCGAACCCATCTTGAACTCAAAAAATTAAACAAAACGTTATAAATGTGCGGTGAAACGATCAAATAAGAATGTGTCCTTCTGGGAATTATAAAAAAAAAGTTACTTTAGTAGATAATATTTAAACAATACTCAGAAATAATCCGCTTTAAAAAGTTGATAATTTCATCCTAAATCAAAGCTGAAAATCTCCCACGAAAAACAATTATTTTTCATTTAATAAATTACGAGCTAGACATATTTATCTTTATAGAAAAAAAAAAATTAACTCCCCAATGGAAATATGCGAAACATGATGATATAACAATATTGCAACACTGTACAAAAATTCCAAACAAAACAAGGAAACAAAGTCTGTCTCAATGTGTCTAATCTCAATGTCAGTTTGTTTACGTATTATATACGCAATCATTTCAAGAAAACAAGCAAAAATAGAAATATGTTCGTCTTTCAGAAAGTATCGTTGATTTTATTAATTGGCATAAAGGCAATATATCATGGATAATTATTAGAGTTTGTTAAAAAGGTGATACTGGATGGCAGTAGCGTATCGGTTAGCGGCGTGGGTAGGGGGTAATTTTGAACTCGTAGTCGAACTCGACAGTACCGCGAGAGAATTCAAAGCGACAGTACGCTGCACGCCAAGTAAGTACGCGGAGATGGGACACCCAAAGGGTATAACGTTCCCTTCGAATGTGAATAAATATCTTAGGCATTTCCCTGGATTAGAATATAGAAGTTCGCATATTTATTGCGCAATACGCAATAGCGGATTGCTAAGTCGCGATAGGTTAGAATGTAGAAAACATTGTAAAAGTAAACGTCATGTATTGAATTTAAGAAACAGTATTCCTTACTGGCAATTTTTATATAATTTTATTTTTATGTTACGTGTGTGCAACATCTCACAACGTCTAGTATCTAATGAACACATTCGTCTTTTTTGGGCTAAGTACATTCCCTCATGGAAGCTGCCAACATCTATGCAATTACGATACAATTTGCCACGTGTGCAAGGTACAGTAAAGGAATGTATAAAAGACGAGTTGAGAAATGAGAAAATCTGCCTATGTGTGGATGAAACAACTGATGCTCAGAAACACAGCGTCATTCATGTTGTAGCGCGTCCTTCAAAACGTGATGGTCCACTAGCTTCATTGTTGTTATCCAGTAAAAGGATTCAGAAAACTAAAGCAGAAGCCGTTGTCAAGATAATAAAAGATTCGTTGAGAGAATTTTGTATCACAGGAACCCAGGTCACAATGTTCGTTACTGACGGAGCCGCAACAATGCTGAGAGTTGGTAGGATGTTGAAAATATGCTTTCCGACTATTCTTCACGTAACATGCCTCATACACGCATGTCTCCTCGTAGCAGAAACCATTCGAAAGAAGTATTCGATGGTGGATAAGTTAATAGCATCTACCAAAAAAGTGTTCATCAAATCTCCCAAACACATCCGTGTATTCAAACAATTGTGTCCGAAATTACCACCACCACCACCTCAGCCTGTAATAACGAAAAATGTCATTTTGAAACTTGATTCAAATGATTCTGCAGCAGTTCGAGATAGTCAGCAACTTTTTTCCAATTCGGACGTTCAACAACAAATAGATGAAATTTCCATGAACTATTTTGACGTTGCACAAGTTATTGAGCAATTAGAAAACTCTGCACGAGACGCATTAAATTGCATAAACACTATAGGAGTCGGTTTTGCTAAAAAATTTGGTGCAATTTTAACGAAAAATCCCGATTTACAAAAGGTTCGGTCTATAACTGAAAATCAAGAGTGCCCAGATGAGGAAAAGGAACATCTGACATTTGCAAATCTTACTTCACTGGATGTCGAACGATCATTTTCGAAGTATACGACAACGTATTCACAACACCGTCGACGGCTGAATGAATCGACAATGGAAGCGTTGCTGATGTTGCAATTCTACGCAGCTTACCAGGGCGGTTGTCAGTTGTCACAGTGGACATCAAGACGACAGAAAAAGGTAACAATATTATTTTTCACTAATATTGTATATTACGTACCTACTTTTATGCGGTGCGCCGCTGCCGGTACCACCTTTTTAACAAACTCTAATAATTACTAATTTCTCTAAATTAAACGCTGCTAATTAATGTTAAAGGAAATATGAGGTTTCAATCTCCGGTAGACAAAATTACAAGTACAAAACATCGCAGTGATCCAGTGCCTGCAGGTTTGCTTTTTATTGATGAAGAAAACACACTCTGGATTTCATCCGCAATTAAAAAATCAACTGCTTGGAACAAGGATTGTACCCACATCATGAGGTTTGTTTGCGATTGGACCAAGCGGCCACATATTCTCCATTTGTAGAGTTGAAACAATTAAAGAAGTGTATCTTCCGTCATCGATGGATGCGCGAAGAAAAGTTGTCAGTGGCGTGTTGATTTACACAGTTAATTGCGCTTAGGGTAAATTTAAAATAAGTAAGAAAAGGAACGTATATTTTACGAGAAAATTGAAGAAAAAGTTGTGTTAATACTCACAACAATAAGGGAGAATACTAAAACAATATGAAATAAACGCAATTTGTAGCCCACTCGGATCGGACGGTACTGAAGCTTACACATGATTTCGATACATCCCTAAAATCGCGTATTTGGGTTCAAAGAAAATAAGTGATGAGTACATATGTCATAACATACACTTCTCTAATTATTTCCCCTCTACCTGCCACGCTTAAAGTGGAGGTTATAATCCTATTCGTAAATTGCTTGATAGAGAACAACATGATGTATTTTTAGCGAAAAAAAAAAACATCTGCTATAATAAAACGATGTATTCATTCGAGAACAAGACTGACGAATTTAAAATTCTTCTACATTACTTTATTGAACCAAATATCACAATACATGAATTATTGAACGCTCAACCTGTTTCTTACGTAAATAAAATTCTACAATATACGGTAAACTGAAGGTAAATACGGATCTCTAGTTCCATAGAAGTTCCATACTTTAATTATGGTATATTCTGAAACTGTTCACTTGGCACATTTTAAATTTCACGGATGATTGGGGTTTGTAGTTCCGGCAATAAAGAACATATTCGCCAATTTCTTAGCGTAATGCGTGCGAATATGTCCTTTGTTACCGGAACTACTAAATTAAATCCGCGAAATTTAAAAAATGCCAAGCGAGACACCTATAAAACCGACATTTATACATCTACAAAAGTACCGAATGTTTTTAATATTTTAAATGGGATAAATATGTATAAACATTGATTTTTTTTTTGCTTTTTACGAATACTTTATCGTGATTGCTAAATTCTGAATAATTGTCATCAGAGGCACATATTTTAACTACCTTAACCTATTTTTAAAACTTAGGTTTTGTAGTTACATGTACACATGTACTCTGATTATTCTTTTAACCTATTTTCTACAATTAAACATAACACTAATAAAAACAACCTCCAATTTGAGCACTTCACCGTCATTTTTTGTGTTTTGTTTGGAAATAAGATTACAGTGTTGCCAAACCTTGCGCTGCTTCATATGTTCATTCAACTTTTTGTGTTTTACAAGACAAAAGAATTGAAATTTGACAAAAATAATTGATAAATGGTGTATAAGTCGCAACACTTCACTATACAGAATACAGTATGTTTAATATCTTAGTAATAACCAGGGATGTGATTTCTGCCCACAGCCGAGATACGAAATAGAAAATTTGCTGCTCCGAGTGAACGCACAGATAGGTGGGAAATGTGGACGTGACCGTTGGCAGAGATTGCAGGCTACTATGTTTAGTATAATATATCGTACTGCTCAAGCCGCCGCATAAATATATGAAACAGAGAATACGGGTGGGAGCATGAGTGACGCACACCGCGCTTATATTCCAAATGCATTCCAGCATTATTGAATAATATGCAAATAATCAGTAAGATTCACTTAAATTCATTAAATAATATCGGTCTATTTACTTCTTTTATCTATATGAGAGGTAATACCGTCATAAAAGCGTAGGTTGTAGCGACAACAAAGAGCGTATTTCTTGAAACTCCAGGAAAAATGTAACAGTTGCTAATTTTACTATGAATCACGAAGCTGTAATAAAGCCATTTGAAGTAATATTTTTAAATTACGATCAGTTATCGTTCCGTGTTAGTTGCGACAACATCTCTTAACGGATAGCGTTAATAATTTCTTTTAAAATTTGAAAACATTCCGAAAAAGAAAGAAATTAGTGTTGAAACGCGTGCTCTGGTAGGAGCACAACATAACTTAGGCATAAGCAATCGTCAAATTGCTAGAAAATTACATTTAAATCCATTTACTGTTGACTATAACATTAAAAAATACAGTGAAAGTGGCAGTTTTCTAAATAAAGTAAGAAGCGGTAGACCAAGGGCGACAACATCAGCTCAAGATATTGCAATTGAAGTGTCTAGCAAGCGAGATAGAAGAAAAACAGCTCCAGAAATCGCCGCAGAAATCAATACTGTATTTCTGAAGCCGATTAGCGCAGCCACGGTTAAATGCCGTCTGCAAAAAAGCCGGCCTAGACAGACAAATTGCGATGCGAAAGCCCTTGCTTTGCCAAATTAATAAAAAAAACAGGTTACAATGACCACGTGAACATCGAAATTGAACGGTAGAAGATTGGAGCAAGCTATTGTGGACCTACGAACCCAAATTCGAGATTTTCAGTTCGCGAAGAGGAGTGTTTGTAAGAAGATCTGTAGGTGAACGTGCACTAGAGCAATGCACAGTCTCTACCGTTAAACACGGCAGTGGTTCGGTAATGATTTGGGGTTGTTTCGCTGGTACATCCGCAGGTGATCTGGTAAAAATTCAAAACATAATGAGAAAAGAGCAATACAAACGCATCTTAGAGGAAAATGCAATATGCCCTCTGGTGTAAGAATTTTGGGTCACGATTTTGTATTCCAACAAGACAATAACCCAAAACACACTTCAAAATTATGCAAGCAATATTTACAACACTTGGAAGAAGAAGGGACACTAATAATCATGAAATGGCGACCCCAAAGCCCGGATTTGAATCCCATCGAGTTATTATGGGAAGAACTCGATCGGGAAATAAGAAAAATTGCTCCAACTTCGGTAGGTGACATGTGGAACAAACTACAGGCGGCATGGGCTCGAATAACTCCGGAAACATTGCTAAAATTAATTGCAAGAATGCCCCTATTATGCGACGAAATCATTAAAAGTAAAGAAGGTCACATAGATGAATCTAAAGTTTGCGTCAAATAAATAATTTTAATCGTTAAAGTTGTTTATTTGTGTATACTTAAATAGCAAATACATATTTTAATATTTCTGTCTAAATATTTAATGATTTACACTGAAATTTGAGGTGCTCAAATACTTATGAGCGGAAGTATATATGTGTGAAGCAATATTATTAAGATTCGCCAAGTTACTATTAAAATAAGTAAATATTAAAGTAACGTATGATTTGCAAAATGTCAACTAAAATATCCATTCAAATATACAAAAAAAAAATCCCAGAAATGTCTCCTTCAAAAGTGCTTTTCAAGTTAGTAATAGAACAAAATACGAGTAGGTACATATACGAAAACTCAAGTCAGAAGTCTGAATATTTGTTGAAATATATAATTATAAAACGAATAACACCCATCAACAGATAACTAGTTTGGGCAAACAGCGGTAACAGTCAGTGTAGTAGATATGTGGTGCGGAGTCGGCGATTATTTATTTCACGCGTTCACAGCGTCAGTACTAAATCGATGCTGTATGCGAGTAGTTCTGTGTATATGTAGGCTGTCGTAACTTATTTCGTAATTGTACGCTTAAGTTTGCTTTAAAAATGTCGCAGTTAGGTACGTCGCGAAAACGACCAATGGCAGACACAGTTAAAAACTTTATAGTGGACATGCAGGACTTAATTTTTGATGGCGCTAAAATTCAATGTATAGTTTCTAAAATCCCTTTAATGTGTTGGTCCAGAAGCCATTGTCAACGTCTCATCGAAAGCAAACAACATTCTTCTGCAAAAAGTGGCATACGAGACCAAAAAAAATTTACATTTGATTTATGTGTTACCCTTATTTTATGTAATCTATCGTTTCGTTTACTAGACAAAGAAGCATTCGTCTCCTTCTGGAATAAATATGCGGACTGTAAATTACCTAGTCGGACATCGATACGAAATGTAGTGCCATTTGCTCGTGAACATATAGAAAAAAGAATGAAAACGGAATTGAAAGATAAAAAACTGTGGTTGTGTGTGGATGAAACAACAGATCGTCCAAAACATTCTGTGGTTAATGTAATGGTACCACATCGATCATCATCCTCCTTCTTACTTGCTTCCAAAAGAGTTATAAATTGTACTGCCGATGAGATGTTAAAGGTGGTGTTGAACTCATTGAACAAATTTGAAGTTTCAACTAAGCAACTTTTAATGTTTATGGGTGATGGTGCCACAAACATGCGTTCTTTGGGCCGCTCTCTTAAAAAACACAGTGGTAACTTCTTACATGTAACGTGTAAAATCCATACTCGAAATCTTGCGGCACAAACGATTCCTACATGTTTTCCACTAGTAAATGCAATGATTGCTAGTACAAAGGCGGTATTTCTAAAGTCCCCGAAACGTACCCGACTATTTCACAAACTGTATCCTGATTTACCTGAACCACCACAGCCGATTGTTACACGTTGGGGAACGTGGTTGCAGGCTGCGTGTTACTACAACAAATATTTTGATCAAGTAAAGAAGGTAGTTTTAAAATTCAATCTGACAGAAGCTGCAGCAATCAAGAAAAGCCAGGAAATATTTCAAAATAGTCAGGTTAAAAGAGATTTACAAACTATTCACAACAATTACTTCGGACTAACGGAGGGAATAGAAAAATTACAAAATGTCTCGATGTCGCTAGCGGATTCTGTTCAAATTGTGAATAATGTTCACGCACAGTTATACGCTGTAGAAGGCGAAACAAATTGGTGTGTAATACGAAAATTTGAAAGTGTTTATAGAAAGATTTTCTTATATTAAGACAAATTTGTGAAGGTACGTGTGAAGATGCATTAAGTTGTTTCAAAGATTATTTTAAATATGCAAATATAACGTCGCTAGATGTCGAACGGTCGTTTTCGGCATTAAAAAACATTTATTCCGCACGTCGTACTCACTTGACTGAAACAGCTGTGGAAACATATCTAATGATTCAAATATTTAACAGATGTTACCCAGTTTGTGATTTCACGGAAGACTTTTAAAACGGTAAGTGTTACAGCACGTTTTATAATCTATTTCTTACCTTGTAAACTTTTATGCGCTCGCCGCGCCTCTGGCTATTACCGCATATTTGCCCAGGTTACAGATAACAGTAAGATAATAAATACACAACTCCGTGTGAGATGCTGCTGCAGTTAGTCACCTTTGGTAAGCGGCAGCATTCGTTAGAAAGAATTCTTTTCTTTTATTGTAACAAATTGCTTCTATTTATACCATTATGTACTAGTCTGATTTCTATTGAAATTGTTTTTTAGTTAAATAAACTATGTCACAAATAATTGTTGGTGTAAGTATTGCCGCAGTGCATGATTATCACGTCGGTCGACCGCTCAACCACAGTATATTCCTACATATGATAAACTGTGGCTCAATCTTCTCCGCTCCGTACTCGAGGAGTGCCAGTTTCGGCCAATACCGATGTTAGTACAATCAAGTAAAAAATGCTAGCTAGTAGGTGGCCTGAAATCGTATCCCTGGTAATAACTTATAGACCCTTCTAAATATATATACAATTGTCAAATTTTGACATTTGTGTTGTTTCTTACCAAACTTTCCACAGTACCCCCCGATTTATTTTTTCCCTAATGCAGTGAAAGAGATTCATACATACATTTTTATTTGATCGTTCAACGTAAAACAAAATAAATATAATTGTATATACTAATAAAGCGCGACCAAATTGAATAGCGAAATGATTTGGTTCAAATTAAAGAAAACAGGAAAGGTGTTGATTTATTTTTTTTCCTTTGCGGGTTGTACATATTACATAGGTGTTAGGTATCGAAAGGAGTACATAATATATGAACGTTTTAAAGAAGGTATTGCGCATCGCAGAAACCGTGAAAATCAAGCGAGGCATGGTATAATATATATACTACAAGTAGAAGTAGAAGAGGCAACAGAATAGCGGTTCACTGAAAAGTAGAAAGAAGAAATATACAGCATGTGCGGTAAATGCTTCTAAAAATAATTGTTTTTACAAGATAAACTAAGTACATAATAAGTCAATGCACTTTTTGTTTTATCAAGACGATCCCCGAATCTATTTTACGAAGACCTTTTATCGAACAGCCTGTATATCACTGTATAAGTCTGGTGCAATAAGCTTTTCTATACTTGTTTCAATGTTTTTTAAGTCACAATGGATTGTAAATTGTAAAATTAATACCATCTTGCAAATAAAAGGATGTAATGCGTTAAGCTATCATGCAACTAATTTTCTTAAGAACATTTCTACTAATGAAGGTGTTAAACAAAGGAAATATCCGGCAGTAAGCGAAATATTTTATTTTTTTACTATTATTTATTTTGAAAATTTCAAAATCCACGTAATTTTGAAGTAATTCTCACTGAAAAACAAAATTATACATTGTTTTCTGTTTTTCTGTGTAACAAAAAAATTATTTTAGAAAGTTTTTTACAAACTTGTAGCGTGTTATTAAAAATTAATACAGAACACAGCGTATAATTTTGATTCAAACTGCAAGATGCTCTAGGGAATAAAACTTTTGGTACAGCATGTATATTCTAGAATATCAACAGATTAAATTTTAACGTAAAGCCGCATATATTGTTTTTGCAAGGACCCGGCTTACTATGATTCACATCACCGCAACCGCTGTAGAAATGAGTCATCTAAATATATTAAAGTAAATAACAAAAAGATAGTGAAAGTTTAGAAAAGTCATACTCGAATTAACTAATTTCTGAAATGCTGTCAATCTTAACGCTAATTTTTACAGATTAAAGATGACCGTGATTTTAGGTAAAATTCGCTTTATAGAACAGAGAGAAAATGATTGCAAATTACCTGGACATCGCTTAGTTGCTCTTCTTGTCGTCGTAACCTCACTACTTCATTACGTAGCTTTTCCAGCTGCTGTTGGGCTTCTTTAAGTAACGTCGATTTCTCTTCAAGTTCTTGATCACGTAATAGAACTAGGTGTTTCACTTTAGCTAATTCCTGCATCTGCAAGTTTTCGATTTGTTCTTTGTCTTCCTGATGTACGACTAGCTTTTGTTTCAAATCTAAAAGTAACAAATCTACGCTACGATTTCTTGCACGTATACAATATACATTTCCACCTCACCTTCAGCGTTCTTCAGCAAATCTTTTAGATTTTTAATCTGTTTGTAGGCTTCATCTTTTTCCTTTTCCAAACTTTGTAAATGCTTGTCCTTCTCGGACATTATCTCCCTCCATTCTCGTTCCTTATCATCCAATTTCCTTGCAAATTCTGCTTCTATTTTAATCAATCGCTTCTTGTAATCATCGAGAGTTTCTACACTATGATTCTCATCCCTCAAACCTTCCTGGGAAACCACCGAGTTTATACTGGACGAGGAACCTTGTCGCGACCTGCCTCGTAAAGATTCTATCTTCTGTGAGGTCGTTGAAGTGATCTTTGCGGTGAATTTTGAAATATCGCTGCCTGTCTCTTCGCGAATCTTGTTTTTCAGCGAGGCGAACATGCTTCACGTACTGGTACTTACGATAAGATTTACGGAATGTGCATCTTCATTTGGTAGATGACAACGAAAGTAAAAGTAAAGTGTGGCGATTCCCAACGTGAGTTCAAAGGATTGATGTTAAATCTTAAACTTATTCTAATACGTATTTACTTACTGACGTTACAGTCTGGATCGCTTAATAAAAGTGTCAAATTGGCTGTCTAATTATGACGCTCGGATGCCAACCTTCTAATTTGAAATGTGCTAGATTTAAAATTATGAAAATTTAAAACTGGAAAAGAAATTACCCAAAATTATTAAAAAAAAATTAAGATAAAACGAAAGCGTTTGAAGATCTTGAAGCGTTTGAATCACCATTCAAAATAGATGCTCCTAAGAATAAATTTCAAACTTCAAAATGTTTTGTATCAAACTTAAAAAATATTTACTGAATAGGTACGCTTAAAGCGTTACGAGAACTGTGAAATAAGATAAATTTTTTAAAACCAACCAACAGTAATTTAGAATCAATTCCGTTTATAATTAATAATCATTAATTTAACCTAATCGATGCGACATAACTTGCGTAGTACTAAATACTTACTTTTCCTCTTAAATCAAGGAAAAACATCAGTTTTTTACGGACGCAAGGCAAAATTTTCTGGTTTATCAAGGGGATATTTTCGACGTGAATAATCCAGCGGCTATTATACTTTATTACGTATAAAGGATTTAAGTAGAAGGAAGACGCAAGCAGGTGGAACCGCGCAAAACATGCAATCAAATTAGGTTGAGGAGCTACGAAATATTATATGAGAAATGAGTTTGAAATTCACCTAAGATGATTTACCAGAATAAGAGATGGCAGCACTAGTTTAACTTTGTAACGTCGATTTGAAAGCAATAAATTGTTTTTTTAATGGAAATGGGTATTATTCCTTAGGTGTTTAAGGTTAAAATTCTGTAGTAGTAAAACCGGAACGATTTTTATAACAATATTTGCGTAATTTTGTATATCTATCTGTCATCATGACTTACAATGACTACAAATGGACTACAATAAACGGCCTATTTTTATTTTTTATTGTTTTTTTACCGTTAAAACCTTTGATCGAACAGTTAAGCAACAAACAATACGTTTTTAACGTCGAGTAAAATAGGGATGCGTTTTAAAATTGTCCTAACTGATTTACTAAGTTGTATGAGCATTCTTCACACTCAACGACTCGAGTAGTGCATTTGAAACGTGAGATGATACTGAAGGATTCAAATTTGAGCGCGCGGCAAAAAGCATACATCACATCAGGTTAGAATTGCGTCTTTTCCCATGTTTTTTTTTGTTGTTATCTTTAATAATCATTATCGATATTAATTTCAATCGAAAAATTTCTTGAAACGTCATTACATTCAGACTTCTAGGCCATCCTAACCTAACACTGACGTGTAAGCGGATTGCTCGAATGTTTTAAATTATTGTTTTAAGGCTAGCTGCGGACAATTTGTTCGAACGCGTAAGCTAATTGAAGAAATTGTATTTTTTTTAATTCCTTGATTGAACAATTCGAAAAATGTTAAAACGCAGCTCTTATTATAATAGCATTTGTGTTGCTCGAACTGTTCGATCAAGGGATCAAGCAATTATTAAACACTCCCAATATTTCTTCGTATAATGTGTAAACTCTAGACTATAGAGAGAATGGTGTGTAAGTCAGATTGACAAACTTATAGTTTGGATCGAAATCACTGGAGGGCGCTAGGTTTTGATTGTAAAAGGATATTTGGGTTTCCATGTCTTATTTATTGTACATCTCGTCCCAAATCGATGGTTTTATACCCGATTTCGGCTTTAACTTCACAGTCGGAGATGTTTATATGTATGTGTACCATATAAATAAGTCAAAAGCTACATATACATATCTACAGGAACGATACATAAGTTTAATCGCGTGCATTTAGATAAAATACGTCGGCCAATAAGGTCTACGTCATTACATACGTCGTGTGTTGTAGAAGCTGCGGTTGGAACGTTGGAAGTTCGGAGTTTTAGTTACTTACTCGCATAACGGGAGTGTGTTGTGTTCTATTGTATCATTTAATCCGAAATTTCTCCCTTGTATGATGATCAAATTAACGTTTATATCGGTCGATTCTCGCACGAAATAGCCACCTTTTACCGGGCCATCCACTTCTTCGTTTTCAGTGTCAGCGAGGATTTTTTCATTTTTAATTTTTTTTAATTAAGTTATATCCGTGCGCCGATCCGCTAACAGGATCAAGAAGCCATAGTAATCCGCGTACGAGGCGTTTATATATACGAAAGAAAAGAACTTGTTATTTTTCGAAGCGGTGCTATCATCATCGGCAAAACAACAATACGAAAACGAGATAGTTACGCGAACTCGGTGAGTGAGGAAATACAAGCAAAACAACCCGCCTTCTGGCCCCTTTCGACACATCAAGATACCGAATTTCTGTCTGATATTCGACCTATAAGAAGGACGTAAATCAGCATCGTCAGTTCTACAAGGAAGATCGCAACATGGTCGTGAATTTTAGAGTTTTCAAAAAGTGTTCGCCAAACGGTAAACTTACCCTTTACTTGGGTAAGAGGGATTTCGTCGATCATGTATCAGGAGTCGAACCAATAGGTGAGTTCTAGAATTAAAAGGGGGGAAATATATGTTTTTCCGATTAAATTCGTTTTGTAGAAGTTATGTTTTCCATCAGAGCATGTTCGAAAAACAATGTTTTTCCATCTATAACAACTCGAACAGCGAGATAACGTAAATATAACATTGTAAAGTGTATCTGTACGTGATTGAAGGCTCGTTTTAAACATAATATTAATTTCAAATTATAAAATCATATACAGGATGATCTACATCGGCGAACGAATTCGTCTACATGTCTAATTGCTGTCGTAAAGAAATTGGGTCAAATTTAATTAAACTTTCCTATCTGTCAGTAAGCGACAAGGAAGGCAGACGCTAATTAGATTTATACTTACCGAGAAAACGATGGTGATTTATAGCTAAAACATGTCGAAAACTTCCTTACTTCGTTAAAATGTGTAATTACTTCATTTCAAAATTTCTTTTACTTAAGTGATTAAAAAAGAAATGTGTAAAAAAATTATATTAACGCTCTTATATTAAATAACTAGAACCGTAAATTTTCTATTGGTCAGGATCAAAATGTTTACCTTAACTATCAATAAACTAGAACCAGAAATTACCTTCGAAGAAGCCGTTGAAGCTCAACGTTTAGGGTTCGCAGCATATTGAAATGTCAGGTGTAAACTATTGCTAGGGATTCTGTTAAATGGGGATTTAGAAGTTATAAAACGGTTTTATAGCCACCAACTTAAGTCCTTTAATATTAATTTAGTTCCAACATGAAATATTTGCTACAATATTCCCTAGTAGACGTTTTTAAATTTCGCGGAGAATTTAAGTTGAATTTGATTTTTATTGCCAGAACTGCAAACTTAAATTTTTCACGAATTTTAAAAATTTCAGTTTGGGTTTAAGCATTTTTTTGACACGAGGAGCTTCGGAAGAACAGGCATTTTAAACAATATGGTTTAGGATTTCGCGGTTGTAATTGGATATAAGAGTGTATTTCGGATCTTAAAAAAGATTAAAGTTTGGGAATTGTATGTCAATGTTTGTCCTAAAGATTTGAAATAAAAACATAGTTGTTAGTGCGTGGGTGGAAGATAATTTCTTCCCTAAGAAAGTTTTCAAATAAAAAAATATTCGTAGACAATTTCTGTACAACATAAAATTATGTTCAAGTATACAGGATGTTCAGTTTCCACTGTACACGACCCATGTTTGGTTTTTTGAACGGAACATCCTGTATGTTACCGCATTTTAGGATGCTTCTCTTCAATTCAAGTCAACTCTCTTCAACATTCCCTATACCTATCTAGCTTAGTTTCTGAGATAATTTGAAAAATGGTAATGTTTTTCAATGCCCGACATCCTACACACCTTAAGGTCAGGGTACACATTACCGCACCGTGCCAGAACCACCCGCTGACCGAGTGTCGACCGTCATCCGGCGGATGATTTGCGCAGTGAAATTAAATACGTTTAAAAATAACTGTAGGCTTTCACGGCCGGTGTCTGAATTTGTACTAGCAGTACATATTTCCGGGCTGATAGACCGTGGCCTTTGATGTGTCGAAGTCGACGTTTCACCAAACACTGCGGTCGGCATCTTCAGGACGATGATTAGTCTTCACTGGTCGTCTAAAGATGCCGACCGCAGTGTTTGGCGAAACGTCGACTTCGACACATCAAAGACCACGGCCTATCAGCCCGGAAATATGTACTGCTAGTACAAATTTAAATACGTTTACCTACACATCACTGCGCCGTGTCCAGGTGACGTGACCACATCACTCAACGCTCGGCGGGAATTATCTAAGTTTACTTTTGGGCGGTGCCTATGCGGTCTCGACTAGAAAATTATAGAACGGGTTCGCAAATTTCCTGTATTTTATGATCAGACCAATGAAAAGTGCAAAAGTGCGGAGTACAGAGAAAAGACTAGGTGTAATCGGCAGTCTTCATTTTCGAATCTAGTTTGAGTAGCTGATGGAATAGAGTGCGCCATTCTAAATTATTCGTAATTCGATTTTTATTTCATTCTCTCGAAGATTTAATACACTGTAAATCCACCTCCCCATCCCCTCTTTACCCTTTTCCACCGCAGCCTTTTTTACTTCTTCCTCTAAAGCAAGTGCCATAATTCACAATTAGCGAGCATCCTTTTCTATGTTTACAACCAACACATATCTTTCAAAGCAGACTACCAATATGTGAGAGTGCCTGTGCTTTTGAGGCAACTGCAATAGCAATAACACGGACGAGTCTCGGTGATGACTAACCTGGGCAAATATGCGGTAACAGCCAGAGGCGCGGCGAGCCCATAAAAGTTTACACATAAAATAGAAGGTAAGAAATAAATTATAAAACGTGCTGAAACACTTGCCGTTTTAAAAGACTTCCGTGAAATCACAAACTGGGTAACATCTGTTAAATATTTGAATCATTAGATATACGACCGTTCGACATCTAGCGATGTTATATTTGCATATTTAAAATAATCTCTGAAACAACTTAATGCATCTTCACACGCACCTTCACAAATTTGTCTTAATATAAGAAAATCGGAGTCTTTCTCTAAAACACTTTCAAATTTTCGTATTACACACCAATTTGTTTCGCCTTCTACAGCGCATAACTGTGCGTGAACATCATTCACAATTTGAACAGAATCCACTAGCGATATCGAAACATTTTGTAATTTTTCTATTCCCTCCGCTAGTCCGAAGTAATTGTTGTGAATGGTTTGTAAATCTCTTTTAACCAGACTATCTTGAAATATTTCCTGGCTTTTCTTGATTCCTGCAGCTTCTGTCGGATTGAATTTTAAAACTACCTTCTTTACTTGAGCAAAATATTTGTTGTAGTAAAACGCCGCCTGCAAGCATGTTCCCCAACGTGTAACAATCGGCTGTGGTGGTTCAGGTAAATCAGGACACAGTTTGTGAAATAGTCGGGTACGTTTCGGGGATTTTAGAAACACTGCCTTTGTACTAGCAATCAATGCATTTACTAGTGGAAAACATGTAGGAATCGTTTGTGCCGCAAGATTTCGAGTATGGATTTTACACGTTACATGTAAGAAGTTACCACTGTGTTCTTTAAGAGATCGGCCCAAAGAACGCATGTTTGCGGCGCCATCACTCATAAACATTAAAAGTTGCTTAGTTAAAACTTCAAATTTCAACGAGTTCAACACCACCTTTAAAATCTCATCGGCAGTACAATTTATAACTCTTTTGGAAGCAAGTAAGGAGGAGGATGCCGGTCGATGTGGTTCCATTGTACGTACCATTTCATTAACCACAGAATGTTTTTGACGATCTGTTGTTTCGTCCACACACAACCACAGTTTTTTATCTTTCAATTCCGTTTTCATTCTATTTTCTATATGTTCACAAGCAAATGGCACTACATTTCGTATCGATGTCCGACTAGGTAATTTACAGTCCGCAATTTATTCCAGACAGAGACAAATGCTTCTTTGTCTAGTAAACGAAACGATAGATTACATAAAATAAGAGTAACACATAAATCAAATGTAAATTTTTCTTGGTCTCATATGCCACTTTATGCAGAAGAATGCTGTTTGCTTTCGATATGACGTTGACAATGGCTTCTGGACCAACACATTAAAGGGATTTTACAAAATAGACATTGAATTTTAGCGCCATCAAAAATTAAGTCCGGCATGTCCACTATAAAGTTTTTAACTGTGTCTGCCATTGGTCGTTTTCGCGACGTACCTAACTGCGACATTTTTAAAGCAAACATAAGCGTACAATTACGAAATAAGTTACGACAGCCTACATATACACAGAACTACTCGCATACAGCATCGATTTAGTACTGACGCTGTGAACGCGTGAAATAAATAATCGCTGACTCCCCACCACATATCTACTACACTGACTGTTACCGCTGTTTGCCCAGACTAGTGATGTGTGGTTTCTAGACAATTGGTGCGAAAGACAACCCTGACGCGATATGGGAATGTGTGTTCGGACCTTTATGTGTTAGGGTAGTGATTCAAATTTTATTCAATTGAGTATTTCTTGGACTTTTCAGCGCATTCAGCTGCATCAAAATACTATGCACTTTCGTTTAAACATTTAGGAAAAAAGTTTCTAAATGAATTTATTAACCGAATGCCTAACTCGGACCTCCCATATAATATTATTGTCGAAATATTAGTAAATATTCAACAAAACGCAAGAAATCACATTACATTTTGTATGCAATCTAGAAAATGGTTACCATTGACTAGACCTTTTCGATTTTCATAGAAGAAAAGGTAATTACATTTTTAAAAACCAACTTCTTAGAAAGCAAATCTAACGTCTATATTTGTATATTGTAAGCATGTATGTGCGTGATGTACGTTAGTTCGCATAGTCAAGGTATTAGAAATTAAGTGGCCGTTGTTTATACGTAGTGGCACTAAAGTAAGTTAAATATAAAACTATTTTTAAAGCGTATTCGCAAAATTTTCGAATATTATTTGGAAATGTAACGCCGCTAAAAACCGCACGCCTTTCATAACAAACCGACAGACGCGGCCAACTATGTTCCTTCGATAGAAATATCGGTTAGTTAATATCGTACACTAACGACCAAAAGTACTCGTCCATTTCTCAAGTAAAAGAATGCACGACTCAAATGAAATACCAACTAAATGAGAGAAATAAGTACCATGTTGGCGACTTATAATTTTGACAGTTTTATTGACACTGCGATGTCAAGTAAATAATTTTTGCTTGAATATTGAAGAACGTTATACATACAGTGAGGTCCTAAAGTGCCCCCCATGCTAACTTTTGAACGACAGAAGCTAGCGTTTTTACAAAAAATAGGTCAACTTCTATTCTTTGTGAACTTTTGCCGTTATCGGCAGTTCAACCGTATTTCCGATTTCACCGGAAGTGACGTCAATTTATTTTAAATGGAACACCGGGTATATTTTAGGCAATCGAAAGGCAAATCCAACGATACCACGTATGTTATACTTTAACTTAAGAAATATGACGATATGCAGCAATAAAGGTTTTGATAATCTGCTTTTGTTGTTACGCAAAGTTGGCTAGAAAAGAGCGCCAAATTGTTTCTTATGACGCCAAAAACGTAAAAATATACCGGGTGTTCTATTTAAAATCAGAAAGTTTACGTCACTTCCGGTGAAACCGGAAATACAATTGAACGGCAAAAGTTAATTCACAAAAAAATATAAATCGACCTATTTTTTCTCAGAAAATCCGATCACGACAAGATCAAGATTTTGAGCTTTCTTTTTCATAAAAAAACATTTTTTTTTTATTTTTATGATTTATTTTATAAAAACATGGCTGAAGATATGTTTTACAGGATTCGTTTTGTTTTGGTGGACTGAAAATCCTTATATTTTTGGCTGTACAAACATATTACGTTAATAAATAATCCCATTGAAATTCCAACAATCCTAAACAATCCAACATTAAAGTACACCTGAAAAGATTGCCTAGTAACAATAACCAAAAAATCAATACTAATACAGCTCAGGCAAGAGGGATAGCGTAACCCCGCGAACATGTTTCTGCCTACCTGGTGTCATCTGCCCGGTCCCATACGTGTCCTTCTCCCTCGGTATTGTTTTTCACCTCTCGAGTATATGTTGCCATTCTCCACGAACAGAATCACGATATATCTCCCCACGCCACCTAGCGTCGAGAAACATAGACATGCCGTCTAGAGAATAGCGACATCAACTCGGGATGCAGACTCTGGTGCACACTTTTTTCTGTGTGGTTTACCCCTTGGTTCTTTCATAAACATTCCTGTTTAGCTAAATTACGAAATGTTTTAAATAACTCACGTTTGTTTTAAATAAATTTATCCGTTTTATACTGAACACTAATCAACATTTGTCTGCTTATTTTCGCTATTTATTACTTATACGTGCTTGTTAATTTGCTGGACAAGCTATGTTAGAAAAATTATGTTTACTTGGAATAGATGATGGAATTATACCAAAAGAGACAACGTTTGCACATTTTTATTAATGAATATCTTTAGCAAGTATTTTATTTTATTTTGTTTCTTTAGTAGTATTATCTTCTTTTGTCATGTTAATATAATTCTGTTGAGCAAATAAACCGTTATTATTATTAAAATTCTAGAAGAGCTTCTCCATTAGATTGAGGAATTATGAAGGATGTTCTATTTAGAAAAATTTAAATAACATGAATCAAAATTGACAACGATGTACAGTTGCGTGCAACTAATTAGAAACGATATGGCTTAATGACATAAGCTTGGAATTTTTATTTTAATAAAGCAAAAACTGATCGAAGGCAACATTTTCTGGGCGACATACATAGGATTTCCCATCAGATGAAACCCTATTTATCTTTGTTTCATCAGAAAATAACACTCTTTTCCACTCTTGAACCGTCCAATTACCATACTTTTTAGCAAACTCCAGGCGTCTTTTGCGATTCCTCTCAGTTATTAATGGCTTCTTTCGGGCAATCCGTCCAAATAAACCTGCTTCTCTCAATCTGCATTTTACAGTATCTACTGAAGGTCTACGTTCATTTTCTCCAAATACGGAGGCTCTAATTTCATTTGCAGTTTTCTGCGGAAACTTTTTTGATTGTCAGACAATTAGGCTGTCTTCACGAGCAGTTGTTTTTCTGGGTCTACGCTTCCGTGGAACATTAGATGTTGTTGAATGTCTTTTATAATGTTGGACAGCATTAAATACCATCTTCTTGGATATATTCAGAGTTTTTGCTATAGTTCCATAGGATTTCCGCCCATTGTACATGCTTATAATAATTTTCCGAGTACTTTCGTCGCAGCTCTTATTTTTCCCTATATTTTGTTATCTACAGTATTAAAACTAAATACTAAACACACGCAAAAAATACAATTTTCACTTACCGTTTGAAAATAAATTATATAATTAGGATCAACACCGCGTTTCTAATTACGTGCGCGACCTCCCTCTTCAACGAGCACACACAAACTGGCGAAATCTGTTTTGTATGCAAAAAAAATTAAAATCCTCTCAAGGTTAGTTGTTTACACGTAATTCAATTATTTTGACAGCAGAAAATCAAAGCCTAATAGGATAACCGTTGATTTGTTTGAAAGAGTTTAATTTTGAATGCATCGTTTCTAATTAGCTGCATGCAACTGTATACTGCCATTGTACAATCGAGCCGATAATAAAAATTGTCCGTATATTTCAGAAATCTCCAAGAAATATTCATCCAATAAAATTTAAAGCGCTCTAGGATGCGTTTATAGTGAAGCTGGGATACTCGGTAAGGGCGGCGAGTTAGTGAAACGGGCCAATCTGGAAAAAATGCAATGAACACCCATTGGCCTGTTTTACTAACTCCCTGCTCTTATCGCTTATCGCAACTTCACTATAAACGCACCCTAATGCGTTTAAAATATCGGCCGTTAAATACGTAGTTATCTCAATTATCTCAAAAACTAAGATAAATGTGTATAGGGAATATGGAAGAAAGTAATAATATACAAGCTGTTCTATTAAAAAAATAAACTTGTATCGTTTGTAGTAGAAATTGAGCACCCTGTATACTTAAACATAATTTTATATTGTGCAGAATTTGTCTCCGAATATTTGTTGCTTGAAAACTTGTTTTTAGATTGCTCAAGAATAGAATTATTTTCCGCCTACGCGATAGGTGGGCACGCTATGTAACATAATCTTGTATTTTATTTTTTTTGAGTTCCATAATCTTGATTATAAGATTCCCAATTTCTTGAAAACATCTTTGTAGCTTTTTCTTACGGATTTCTCTGGGTAATAAATTTCGGACATTTGTGTTTATGTAGTACCGGATTTTTTGCGTGTAATAATTTCTATATATTTTTTTCATCACTTCGAAAACAGGTTTCTCTCTCTCTGTTTGAATCGCCAATTTGCCATTATATAATTCGATAAGCGTGCGAAACAAATGTCATGTCGTCTTTCGACCATGGAATGACGACTTTTCAACACCGCGGCGTTGGACAGCTCACATTTGTACATATTACGACGAAATAGATAACCGGAATTCGAAGCACGTAACGATGACACGATTTTCTGATAAGGATGCATCGTTTTTTAACGTTTTTTGACTCATCGTTAGTTCCGATTATATGATGCATACCTCAGAATGGAATCTCTCCATAAAAAGATTTCACTTGAAAGCAACCCGATAGGTGCATTGTGAAAAAAGTCAGGTTTCTACACTATTTTCCTCATGAAAGTTTAAGGTAACTTATGACCAAGGTTCGCAAATCACGGTTCCCAATCATTAAAGCGTGACAAACAGTTGCACCCGCAGAGGCGCCGTGAAAGGAGCTACGTTTACTATGTACATACAAGGAATCGAGTGGGCGTTTGGTTATTATCGGTTGATCGGTGTGCGTATGCTATTTATAATGTTCGAAAAACTACTGGAACCGTCCTGGGCGTACCGCGCAAAAGTAGACACAGTATTAATAAGAAAATAATAGATTGTTACCTTTTATTGACGCATCGATGACCACTGCGGTAATGTGCGACTGCCATGGTACGCCGCGTAGTACTGCAACATAAGCAATGTTTCCATTGTCGATTCGGTCAGGCCTCGACGACGGCCTGAAAACGTTCTCGTATACTTTGCAAATGATCGTTCAGCATCTAATGAAGTAAGATTTGCGAAATTCAAATACTCCTGCATCTCTTCTGTGCAATATTGAATTCCAGATATAGATCGAACCTTTTCTAAATCCGGATTTTTATTTAAAACTGCACGAAATTTTTGCGCGACATCTAGTCCTATAGAATCCGTCAAGCTTTCTAGAGCAGCTGATAAATTGTTGATGTTCTCTGTGTGAGTATTTTCTAACTGCGAAATAGTTTGTGTCACTACAGAATAGTTTATGGAAATGTGATTTATTTCTTTTTGAACGTCCGAATCGGGAAACAGTTGCTGACTCTCGCGAACCGCTTGAGAATTACAAGAATTAAGTTTGAAAATTACATCTTTCACTTGGAAATAATATTTGCGATAATAAGATACTGCCTTGCTTGAATACGCGGATATGTTTGGAGATTTCACAAACACTTTTTTGGTAGATGATATTAAATCATTCACCCTAGGATACTTGCTTCGAGTTGTTTCTGCTACGAAATGACGTGCGTGTATGAGGCATGTTATGCAAAAGAAGAGTCGGAATGCATACTTTTAACATCCTATTAGCATTCAGCATTGTTGTGGCTTCGTCAGAAACTAACATGGTGATTTGGGCTCCTACGATACAAAATTCTCTTAACATATTTGTTATTATGTTTACAACGGTTTCGGCATCACTTCTTTCAATCCTTTTACTGGCTAACAACAAGGAAGCTGCTGAACCATTACGTTTTAAAGAACGCGCCACAATATGAATCACGCTGTGTTTCTGAGCATCAGCAGTTTCGTCCACAGTGAGCCAGATTTTTTGATTTCTCAACTCGTCTTTTATACAGTCTTTTTGTCTTACCGCAATTGTCTTTTTGTTGGTAGCTTCCATGATGGAACATATTTATCGCAAAAAAGACGAAAGTTTTCATTATCTACGAGGTGTTATGGGATGTTGCACGTGCTCAACGTGAAAATAAAATCATACAAAAATTGCCAGTATGGAATATTGTTTCTTAAATTCAATACATGACGTTTACTTTTAATATGACTTCTACATTCAAATGTCGTGCGACCTAGCAACCCTATACCGCAAAATTTGCAACGAATGTGCGAACCTGTAAATTCCAAACCAGGGAAACGCCATATATATGTCTTCATATGCGATGCAAGAGGTACACCAGGCTTACGTCCCATGTTTTCGAAAACACACAATGAGAATCCGATAAACAACCGAAAGACCAAACTCCTCAATGTCTACCGCATTACTGAACTCTGCATCCACATACGTACATACACCCCCCGTACAGGCATCTCTGCGGGTACAACCGTTTGTCACGCTTTACTTATGACACATGTGGTGAAGCGTTCAGTTATAAAATTGCTTAGAGCAATCTCTGGATGAAAAAAAGTACTGCGGATTGAGTCGATATAGGTCACACTGGAAATATTACCCCTAAATAAAAGGGGCTTGTTATCATGACTGATTCTATTACAAGTAATCGACGTCAAACCGAGTTGATATATAATCCATACCATAATGATCCATCATTGCTGCTATAGGGTCTCCAAAGATGACGATCCTCGCAGTTAATAGCGTGCGTTGAGCTCTCCGCGAATTGATAACATTTTCGATACACTGGTTCCAGATTCGCATTACATCGTTATTGCGGCGGCCAATCAACCAGCCTATTTTTCGTATGGGAACACCACCTCTAGACCCATAATACGGCCCCTATCAAATTCGTTTATTTGCTAAAAATGTGCTCTTTATTAACTACAACTAACTAACCTTATGATTGCTTTGTCTGTTCGAACACTTGTTTTTCTAGTTCTACCTCGTTTTTCTTGTCTATTTTCCCATTTCAGAGCATTTGTAATCATGTTTTGTGAACAACCTAAAATATCTCCTATAACTTTATACGTTTTCCCTTCTTGTCTCAGTTTTCTAATTAGCTTCCGCTGTTCCGTACTACAGTGCTTGACACGACCCATATCTTCCGAAATATTTAGTTATTTATAATATTGTTTCGATAAATTAATCCTTTATACTTTACCTCTTTATTCAACGCGAAACAAACACATTCCCCAACTCCCAACACACTAATACCTATTTTATTGCACACACAATTTTAAGCCGCAAGGAAGAAAAATACCACTTTTTCTTCCCTCCCCGTAAGTTCAGTATTAGATCAGAGAATAACATAGCAGCTTCCCAAATTCATACAAACTCCCTACCACGCACTAGCTGTCGTTTAATTATTATTATGGAAACAGCATAAAACAAAGTGCTAATCATAAAATATTTAATTCGGTTTCTGTAAACCGGGGGAGAATATAACATAATTTTAAGCCAATTTGTATACAGAATACATTGGCCACTCCTTAATCTAATATACTCAAATAAAATGTAAATTCAAATAAAATATGTACATAAATATACAGACACTCGATACACAGGCATCCACATACTTATATAAATGGGAGAGAGTAACATTAATTCGCACATTTTTTCAGATTACAAAGCAAAACAAACATCCCACGTATGTCCTTTAATCAAATCAAACATGCACATTAATACGTTCAATACGTACATAACACGCCGTATTTAGTAACTATCAACTATCAAAATAGCCATGGAAAAAAAGAGCATATCGCAGAGAAAAAAACCAAGAACGGAATGTTTGAAATAAACAAAAGGCTACACATACAGGATAGGAAGCAAAAGGAAAACGTTTTTCGTGTGTGTGATATACACATACTCACAAGTTAGTGTGTCACGTTAAACTATCGATTTTTAAACAAACGAAATGGAGAAAAACGAACAGTACTGGTAGTGTGGAATGGCGAGGCAAATAAAAACAACTTGAATGAATATCTTATATCGCCTAACGTAGTGTTATCGATTGTGTGTATAATACAATTAATTGTACACGATTTTTTTTCTTTTTTATGCTTGTTGCTGTAGTACAAGTAACTTGTTATGTTAGGGAAGTCACGCTTTTTTAATCATTATAAAAATAACTTCCGGTTGTTCGAAAACCGTTCGGTAATTTGGTGAATAATTGGATAGCCTATTTCCTTTAGCAACTAGTAGTTTTATATGCAGGGTGGGGCAATACTTCCGTTATAATTTCAAGGAGGGCTAGCGTCGAGAGGGATGGTCCGCGAAGCGTGGGGAAGGAAGCGTTTGACTCGAGGGAACTTAAAATTAGTCAGTAGAGAAGATGTCGTGGCCGGGTGAGCAACGTGCGTTCATTATTCAAGCTTTTCTAATGGTGGATTCAACATTTTAGAGCCACAAGTTCCGCAACTCAAGGTCAAAGGGGGTGGTCGACCACGCAGTGCTCATGCCCCTGAAAATGTTGCGAGAGTAAGACGTGCCATCCTCCGATCTCGACGGGCGTCAGCACGCTGTTGCAATGGGCATGTCAAGTCGTTCAGTACGCCGTATTCTGCACGAACAGCTTTATTTTCACCCATACAAGATGGTGATCGTACAGGAACTGTTACCGAGGGACCTCGAAAACCGTCTAAACATTTGTCGGCAGCTTCTTAACGACATTCCACTTGCCGATATTGTCTTGTTCAGCGACGAGGCTCATTTCCACCTCTGCGGCACTGCGAATCCCCAAAACTTTAATTATTGGAGTGATGCAAACCCAAGGGAGTTGCACGAAAGGCCACTATACAGTCCTAAGGTAACTACGTCGTGTGCCATAAGCAGTCATGGAATCATTGGTCCCTATTTTTTTGAAGAGGGAGAAATGACGGTCACAGTTACATCTGGTCGGTATATTGACTGTTACAGAACTTTTTGAGACCAAACCTGAATGATCTTCACATTGCCAATGTTTGGTTCCAACAAGACGGAGCGAAAGCTCACACAGCCCGGCGATCGATGGAGGTTTTGAGGCAGATATTTTCTGGGAAGCTCATTTCAATGACGGGTGATGTTCAATGGCCGACTCGATCACCTTGTGACTTCTTCCTCTGGAGTTATCTCAAAGCTGAAGTCTACAAACACAGATCCCGCACTTTGATGGCATTGAAGGCGGCCATTCGCCAAGAAATCCAGCTCATACGGATCGACGTCTTACAACGGGTGACGGAAAACTACCGACTTGGACTTCGGAATTGCATCGACAATGGTGGTCGTCATTTATCCGATGTTTTGTTCAAAACCTCTTAATGTTAAATTTTAAGGTTCATAGAATAAGTGGATATCAATACTTTCGTTTGTTTTGGCCTCCCTGAAATCATAACGGAAGTATTGCCCTACCCTGTACTCTTGTTTTCGGATTGGAACCGCGTTGTTGTCGTAGCTTTTACCAACGTTTCGTCCACACTCTTACGGGACATCTTCAGGGCTGTTACTCCACACTGACTGGGAACTATTCATTCCAGAGGGGTTTATATAGGCGTTTGTTTCGGGTCAACGGAGCGGAAATGTTGCTGTGTTCTTAGCTACTGAGTGCAATATCGGTTATTTTGAAATCTATTGGTTTGTTAAATATGGATAAATTTTTAAAAAGATCATTACAACCATCTACGTCTGGAAGTGACAAATATAAAAAGAAAAATAGATTGTACAACGATGAATATCTTAAATATGATTTTACCGTCCTTTCCAATAAACGACAGTGTGTTGTATGTGGAGAAGTCTTGTCAAAAGAAAGTATGAAGCCATCAAAGCTACTTCGACATCCAGACAAGACGAGATGAGAAACCAGTGGAATTTGTTTAAAGAAAGTATAATTCAAAAAAGTTTAAGTGTTCATAATCATTAGCCGAGACAAGTGTACACCAAGTATAAGATTTTAAATCAGCCATTTTTTACTAAACTAAAATATTTGTAATATTAATAATCAAATCTCTCTTCAACATTTTGGATTAAAAAATAAAGATTTTATTGGTGTTTACTCTTCCAGGACCACTAACAGTTCTTGTAGCAGGCAGTGCTTTGTTTTCTACTATTTTTGTTTTGGAAGAATCGTGGCTGAACGCCGATTCATCAAGCGTCCATACATTTTTTGGTTCAATTTTGAGTTCCTCTAAAGTTATTTTTAGTAGGTCAAAATAACTGGATATTACAAAAGGATCTTGAGCCTTTTTTCTAGCCGCTGCTACATTTTGCGATATTTTAATGGTCAACTGTTGTCTTTTCTTGAATCTCTACAACCATTCTTCTCCAGGAAAGTTATTCTTAAAAGGATTTGATATCTTTTCTTTAATGACTCACCAACTATAAAATTTTTTCCATTAGTTTTATGAGTCGACTCAATTGATCCTCAACTTCTGAAGATAAAGCTGTCGATCTTCCAAATTGATTTGCTTTCACACCTCTTCTGCTTTTAATAATTTAAGTGATCAACTATAGTAGCTTTTGGTATAGAAAATCTCGCTGAAACCTCTTTCAATGCAAGTCTTTTAGATTTTACGCCATCAACTGCATCTCGAAGGTTTTCAGAAGTGTAACTTTGACCCCTGTTAATTTCCCACCATTTTGTGTAAATGAAATTTTAAAAAAACATTTTACAAATGTATCATTTTAAGAATGTGCTAAATAGATAATGGTGGAAGTACATACTTGTTTGCTTTTTTCCCATAGTGTAAAGACGCACTTGCCTCTTAACTTATTTTAGAGGGGAAAGAGCGTATTTGCTATTTTCATGTCAAAAATAATTAAAAAGTGTAAAAAAAAAACAAAAACCAAAAATTTGACTTAAAATTAAGCTACTTACCATATTCCAATGACCAAATAGTCACTTTTGAGTGAAAAAAAAAATATTTTAAATGAAGCACGACAAAAACAAAATGAGACCAAAATTGATACGATTTTGACAGATGTACAAAGCTTGTTAATGTGGGATGCAGTGTGGCCAAACTAATAATCACACTAAATGGAGCTATGGAGCTTCAATGGTCATTTAATTTGAAAACGATGATACAAAAAAAACTGTTTGCCAGTAATTTCTTTCGATCCCTTTTAAATGGAGTTAAATTGCTTATAAATTGCATGTTATTACAAGCAAGACATCTTGTATGATCCATGGATGTACTTGGAGTCTTAAACATGATTATATAATCAAACAGTATTTATCGTTCTCATGCAACACTTTCAGGAAGAACGTCTTACCTTTGGGAAAAGCAAATAATTACGCCGATCGTCCTGATATTGCAATGTTTCTCATTTCTAAAAGCATTTATACAAAGTTTTAACGAAATTTTCTATAAATTTCTACTATTGCGGAGAGCAAACTACACTAAAAAAAATGAATTCAATAAATCGTGTTCGTTGACTTCGTTTTGTTAAAGCAACAAAAAAAAATTAGATTAACTAATAAATTTACTGAAACCTGTTTATCAATATAATAAATACCCGTTTGTTAACTTACTTTGTGAGAAGCGAAACAAACTTTAGGGATTTCTCCTTAAACATTAATAAATGTATTTCTTATATCAATAAATCTGTTTATTGTATATAGTGTAAATACGAAAGTATGTGTTCATCGATATAATAAATAGAGTTTGTTAAAAAGGTGGTACCGGCAGTGGCGCACCGCATAAAAGTAGGTACGTAATATACAATATTAGTGAAAAATAATATTGTAACCTTTTCCTGTCGCCTTGATGTCCACTGTGGCAATTGGCAACCGCCCTGGTAAGCTGCCTAGAATTACAACATCATCAACGCTTCCATTGTCGATTCATTCAGCCGTCGACGGTGTTGTGAATACGTTGTCGTATACTTCGAAAATGACATCGACATCCAGTGAAGTAAGATTTGTAAATGTCAGATATTCCTTTTCCTCATCTGGGCACTCTTGATTTTCAGTTATAGACCGAACCTTTTGTAAATCGAGATTTGTCGTTAAAATTGCACCAAATTTTTGAGCAACATCGACTCCTATAGTGTTCGTCAAGTTTTCTAGAGCGGCTTGTAAATTGTTTATGGAATCTAATGCGTCTCGTGTAGATAAGTGACTGTTTTCTAATTGCTCAATAGCTTGTGTAACAGAATAATTCATAGAAATTTCATCTATTTGTTGTTGAACGTCCGAATTGGAAAAAAGTTGCTGACTATCTCGAACTGCTGCAGAATCATTTGAATCAAGTTTCAAAATGACATTTTTCACTTGTGAAAAATATTTCTGATAGTAAGATACTGCATGGAGCCATGTTCCCCATCGCGTTATTACAGGTTGAGGTGGTGGTGGTAATTTCGGACACAATTGTTTGAATACACGGATGTGTTTGGAAGATTTGATGAACACTCTTTTGGTAGATGCTATTAACTTATCCACCATCGAATACTTCTTTCGAATGGTTTCTGCTACGAGGTGACAAGCGTGTGTGAGACATGTTATGTGAAGAAGAGTCGGAAAGCATATTTTCAACATCCTACCTACTCTCGGCATTGTTGCGGCTCCGTCAGTCACGAACATTGTGACTTGGGTTCCTGTGATACAAAATTCTCTCAACGAATCTTTTATCTTGACAACGGTTTCTGCATTAGTTTTCTGAATCTTTTTACTGGATAACAACAATGAAGCTGGTGGACCATCACGTTTTAAAGGACGCGGTACAACGTGGATGACGTGTTTCTGAGCATCAGTTGTTTCATCCACACATTGACAGATTTTCTTATTTCTCAACTCGTGTTTTATACATTCCTTTACTGTACCTTGCACACGTAGCAAATTGTATCGTAATTGTATAGATGTTGGCAGCTTCTATGAGGGAACGTACTTAGCCCAAAAAAGACGAAAGCGTTCATTAGATACTAGATGTTGTGGGATGTTGCACACACTTAACATAAAAATAAAATCATATAAAAATTGCCAGTATGGAATACTGTTTCTTAAATTCAATACATGACGTTTACTTTTACAATGTTTTCTACATTCAAACCTATCGCGACTTAGCAATCCGCTATTGTATATTGTGCAATAAATACGCGGACTTCTATATTCTAATCCAGGGAAATGCCTGAGATATTTATTCACATTCGAAGGAAACGTTACACCCTTTGGGCGTCCCATTTCCGCATACTGTCGCTTTGAACTCTCTCGTGGTATTGTCGAGATCGACTACGAGTTGAAAATTACCCCTACCCACGCCGCTAGCGCTACGCTACTGCCATCCGGTACCACCTTTGTAACAAACTCTAATAATAAACAACCATTTATCAAAATGATAAACTCGTTCGTTGGACCAATTTTGATAAAAAAATTGTTACATGAACGTACTTTTTTATTATATTTACGTACTTCTTTCGCTCAGTATAGTCCTAGTAATTATTCTATTTTATTCAAATATTTTATCATGTAAAGTCGTATGAATTTAATAGTGGGTATGTTTATCCTCAATATTTCATTAACTATGTATCATATAATATGTTGAAAATAATGCAGATCCTGCAGAAATGTTAATTATATGTGCATCAATTCTGCGACCTGGGGGATCATACAACTTGATCTATTTGTTTGAAAACGAATTAGTTATTAATGTACCTATGCTAAGTATGTGCAGATAAAGCAAACATAATATACAGATGTTTATCGAAACATATGGTCTTTATACAATAAATTAGACGGGACCTGTTCAATTTACAAACTTCCATACATAGCACTGTTATCCAATATTGAAGTATTACATTATTACATACATAATATACATTGGAGAGTACGGTATCACGACAGGATAATGTTTCGTAATTACATCGAAAAGGATATAGGTTAACAACGCCCAGCGAAAAGCGCTTCAATAATTTCCATAACTACTAATAACGTACTTACATGTTAAATTCATATGGGAATGTTTGAATTGGCCGGAGCAGCTTCAGCGATTTATACATAATATACGCATCATACAGCGTCTGCGAAGTATATGTATGTATGTGTAATATACACAACAATATTTATAGAATACGGCATCTCGTCTGTTTATGAATATTACCGGCTTGTTTAAATAAACAATATTGTCGAATTTTGGTCAATGTTTCTCGACTACGATTGTAACTTGCCGAGATAGATACATCTACACAAAACATCGTCCGCTATTGAAGTAATAGGGCACATTTGAACTTATTTAAATATTAATTTAATTCATATTAAGATTTCTGTTTCATTCATAATCTTTATTTTTTCTCAAACATAAGAACATCGTACAATGTACAGTCCCTGGTCATCGAATTAGGACCTCTTAAAGATATTACGATTTTAGGGTAAAATAAAAAAAAAAAACAGTTGCAAGTAAGTATAATTTGAAAATATATGTTTTATAATATATACGTGTTCCTCCTTCTGTGTTTTATTATTTCCTCAAACCTCTTTGGCATACTGCCAATGCAGCTTTTTATTGAGATGCCATTCGTACGTACAATAATTGTTTAGTCTGAATTGTGTCGTTCATTAGTTTGTTAGTATCATTGCAAGTATAAATAAAAACAATATTTTTACCGACTTTCCAAAGAACTTATATTTCAAAGAGTTTTAATTTTATTTGTGTGCGTCTATTTTCAATTATTTCAATTATTAAATTATTATCATAATGGGAAAGAAAAAGGATATAACCACAGAGAAAAAAGCACGAATTTCTGCTCTTCTAGAGACGGGAGAGTTCTCTCAACGTTGCACAAAAAGAGGGTGTATCACATCAAACTGTTCTGAGGGAACTGTTTCTAGTACAAGTAGTGGCAGAACATATTGTGCCGGCAAACGTAAAACATCTGTAAGAGATGATCGTCGTATAGTAAAAGTGGCTACAGAACATCGTTTTTTATCCACTAAAGGTTTTCATAAAATTCTTGGTGGAGAAGGTATACAAATATCAGCCCGAACAGTCTGTAGACGTCTTCATGAAACAGGCTTCAAATGCAGACGTCCGGCAAAGAAGCCAAGGCTAACATCTAAAATGAAAGTGACATGATTTGAATGGGCTAAAGAATATAAAAAATATACAGTTGAAGATTGGGGAAAGGCAAATTTCATTCATCATCTGTATTTTGGCTTGATGCGCTAACGGAGAGAAGCCAATTTATTCGTCGACGTCCTTCAGAGCGTTATAAAGAAACATGGACGATCAAATCTATCAAACACCTTACTGATAGAAGGACCGGGACCACTATATTTCGTTAACGGAACAATGGAACAAAAACAACATAAAAACGTTTTACAAAACTATTTAGTACCTTATATTGGCTCATTGGATTCGACTGAAGGACCATATACTTTCATGAAAGACAATACACCGTGTCATAAGGTAAAAAATGTAATGCGATACCTTGAATCTGAAAATCTGCGTGTATCACCTTGGCCAGGCAATTCACCAGACATAAACCCAATTGAAAATGTGTGGAATATCTTGAAAAACATCGTAAGTACACGAAACTCAACTACAAAGGAAGAATTACAACAGCATATTGAAGATGTATGGCACAATAGCGACGAAATTAAAAGAAAACAATAAAAGGCTGCATGGGCACTGGTAATTTAAAATTTATTGACGGTATAATGAACCAATATGTATACATGGATATAATGAGAGAAAATTTACAAGCTAGTGCCAAAAAACTCGATCTTGGATGGTCATTCATCTTCCAGCAAGATAATGACCCCAAGCACACCGCTCAACGGGTCAAGGAATGGTTGATATTTAATGTGGGAAAGCAGCGTCATAGACCTCCACAATCGCCGGACATGAATCCCATAGAGCACCTATGGGATGAACTGGAACGAAGTATAATAAGAATGGAACTTCATTGATCCCACAGTAACGAACAAATTAGTTGAAAATATGAAGAGACGCATGTTAGCAGTTATAAAAGCAAAGGGTGGATCAGCAAGTTACTCAACTTTGTAAATGGAGTTATTATTCTAATAATAATTCCGGATTTGCTAAGTATATGGAGATTTTTTTGAGACTGGGATTGTACCTACTTTTATTCTTTTTCTGAGTACAATGTTACTTGTACAATAAAACATTATCTTTTTATGTTATCTTGTACATTTGTATTCTAATATACTGTTCACCAACAATTTTCTGCAATAAATAGGATTGCACTGTTTTTTTAAGCACTCAAATCAATCTGAATGATTATCTGCTCAAGCGGAGCACACGCACGTAGCTGTCGCCTATATGCGTTAGATGCACGAATGTGATTCTCTGCTCAAGCGGAGCACATTGAGCTGTTTTGCTGAACTCGAGCATTTCGATAACGCTCTAAACGTGACAGATCGATTCCATGTGACACGCAGACACGTTTTCTGCGCGCACACGCACGTAGCTGTCGCCTAAATGCGTTAGATGCACGAATGTGATGCTCTGCTCAAGCGGTGCACATTGAGCTGTTTCGCTGAACTCGAGCGTTTCGATAACGCTCTAAACGTGACAGATCGACTCCATATGACACGCAGACACGTTTTCTGCGCGCACACGCACGTAGCTGTCGCCTATATGCGTTAGATGCACGAATGTGATTCTCCGCTCAAGCGGAGCACATTGAGCTGTTTCGCTGAACTCAAGCGTTTCGATAACGCTCTAAACGTGACAGATCGATTCCATGTGACACGCAGACACGTTTTCTGCGCGCACACGCACGTAGCTGTCGCCTATATGCGTTAGATGCACAAATGTGATTCTCTGCTCAAGCGGAGCACATTGAGCATTTTTAAGCACTCAAATCAAAATGGTGACAGGTGTATGGAGACTTTTTTGAGTCAGTGCATTGTAATATCTCTTGGATTTTAGAAATCCCGTCTGGCAACACAGCCAACATACTAAGTGGTAAAGTTTAATTTGTCGTCAACATTATTAAATGAAAGATAGATAACAATATTTTTATTAAATAATGAATACAAAAAATGACTTATTAACTACCATACCAGCTACTTAATATTAATTTTCAAATTTTTTCAGTTAATTTCTCCCATATTTGGACTCTTGGGCATCTGATATGGGTGATATACGTATATATAAAATGTATTGTTCACATATCATGTACATACGTGTATATTAGTGTACGGAATGCTTTCGAGAGCGACGTCTGTTGTGTGTATTATATGTACATAACGATAAAAAATAAAACGGTAATTATGTAGCTGCCGAATTTTGATTGAACACACACGAATGACACGCTAATCGGCACGCATTCGAAGTCATTTATTGTTACTGTTACTATACATATATTTTACATCATAGTTCACAAGTTTCAAAGAGACAGGTAGGCAGTCATTGATATCAGTAACAGTAATATTAGATTTTGAAGTATCAAGTGTTAAAATGATACTTTTTCGATGGATTTTACGGATAGGAATTTGATGTCAAAAATTAAGTATACGAGAAAAGTTTCGAGTCCAAGACAGAAACAAGCATTTTTTGTCAAATTCAGTTTTATTTCTCAGCATAATCTCCTTGTAAATGTATACACTTTTCCCAGTGATACTCCCATTCGTTTAATCCGTCCAAATACTAGCTGGCATCTTCTTCCGCAAAGTGGAGGTTTACGAATGTGGTGGCCTCCTCATTCAATGAAAATCTCTGTCCTTCGAATGAAGCTTTGAGCCTAGGAAACAGGAAAAAGTCGCTGGAGGCCAAATCTGGTGAATAGGGTGGGTGGTCTATCATTTCGAACTCCAATTAGTGAATTTTTGGCATGGCGATTACTAAAGTGTGATACGGTACGTTGTCTTGGTGGAATGAAACTTTATTTTTCTTCAAATGCGATCGTTTTTCCGCCGTTACTTTACCGGCTGATGGAACAGTCTTCACCTTCTTCGGTGCCGATTCACCCTTCGTAGTCCGTTGTTTTGACGGAAATCGACTACTCCATCGCATGGATTTATATGGACATTTACTTTGTAGATAATTCGCCGCACCCAAAAAAAGACAACGTTAGCATGACGTAATTAACTATGATTCCCAAGTTCAATGAACAAGCAACTATTCATTCCAAATAAATGCAGGAATTAACAATGCTTTTTAGAAATTAATAAAAAGACCAATTTAGTCATTAGCTCACTAGTTCTTCTAATCCTTCTTTTTGATTAGTCTCTCGCGTTTAGATAACAAAAATGCTGTGTGTGGCAATCTCGCAGTGCAGCATTCAACTATAGCGTTCGCGTCGCGAGTATACAGGTGTCCATGGATGAGGTTACAAAGAGGAAAAACTTTTTTAATATGCGTTTTACTGGAAAGAATTATTCTTTATAAAAAATTCTGCTTTCCTCAAAATGTCCAAAAACATGTTTAGATTTCACTACAGGCATACTCTTACTTATAAATTCAATTATTGCAGCGGATACATTTATTTTTCAATTAAATAATTTGAAATAAAACAAAGTAAATAAGTATTAATTCTTAACTTAAATAATACAGCTGTCTCCAACCTGTACACATTTTCAACACTTTTAATAAATCCATTGTAAACTGTATCGTAGCACGCACATTAATCTCATCCCCCGCATCCTTTATTACTTGTTTCAATTGATCTGAATTGTGTTCTACACCACGACCATACACTTTTTCTTTTAATGATCCCCACAAAAAGAAATCCATTGGTGTAATATCAGCTGACCTAGTAGGCCATTCAACTGGGCCATTTCTGCCAATCCATTTCCTAGGAAATCGACGATTTATAGTTTTTTTATCAACACAGTTGAATATACCGGAGATCCATATTGTTGCCAATAAATGTTTCTTCGTATGTCAGGGTTAATGTTGTGCAACTAAGGTAATGCAAACGATGCTATCAAATCCAAATAAACGTGTTGGATTAAATTTTGTTCTAGAAAATATGAACCAATAATACCACCATAGAAGACACCACACCATACGTTTACTTTTTTATTAACGTTGGCTCCTTGATAGAATTTTAAATTGTGGATTCACCGTAGCTCAATGTCTTGTGTTCTAAGAAACGTGACCATTAGTTGCTTCGTCAGCGTAAAGAAAAATTGTCTTTATTTCTATAAAAGGTTCTATCTTCAACGAACTTTTCTCCAACCCATAAACAAAAGTCTAACGTTTTTGCATCATTTCTATCTCCAAGTGTATGGGTTTTTGTGGGTCTAAGGCAAGATTTTTTGTAACAAATTTTTAGACACGTTTAACTCTCGCAAGCGTTTCCTCACAGACAACCCCGGATTTCTCTCCATCGAATTCATTGCTAACAATACCGTAGCGTCATTTTCGTCATACTTCTTACGTTTTTTTTTAAATCCATTACTGATCCAGTTTCGTCAAAGTTATTTAAAAGCTACGTGTGATACAGATGCATTGGGAAGCTTTAAGTAAATAAATGAATGGCATATCTGTGCGAGACTTGACTAATGCCAAAGCATTTAACCAGATATATGGATACGTTCTTTTTAGTGAGCATTTTGTTAAATTGTTAGTATCTCTAGACACTTAAACCGAGCGAGCACTTGTGTACCTGATTGTTCCGATAAAACTTACGAGAGCCAAGTGGTATTATAAACATAAGCGTAAAATAACCAATAATACCTATTTACTTGTTTGTTTCAAAGAGTGATTGTTGTTTAATTGAAAAATAAAAGTATCAACTGCAATAATATTGAATTTATAAGTAAGTGTATATCTGTAGTCAAATTTAAATGATGTTTTTTGACGTTTTAAGGAAAGCAGAATTTTTTATAAAGAATATTTTTTTTTGTAAAACGTATATTAAAAAAAGTTTTTCCTCTTTGTAACTACATCCATGGACAGCCTGTATATCCAATCGATGTTAATATTCGCTTCGCACAGTCGGCTCGCTGTTTGTGGGTATGTATACACTTACTACGATGCTGGCACGCCGCCCCAAAAGTGCCAACTCTACTAATACGGTTCTAACTTTATATTATTATAATATACGTAGACACCGAAGGATTACCAACATGCAATAGAACTCAGTTTTCAATTTAATTTAAAATGTTATTTTACACAATTTATTATATTACAGCATACCATACCTGTGCATAAAAATACACAGAGAAAAATTTTGTGACAGCAACCCTTATATTTTTCAAACAGGAACAATTTATACTAACAATTACAATAAATTAATTTAACCTAACAAAATATGTGGTTGCCTTAATAAAAAATAGAGTTGGATTCTTTTCCATGTCATCGCGTACAAATGCAACATGCTTACGTGCCGTTTTCTCCGTTGGCAACCGCAACTCGGGATTGTATTTGTCCCAAAAGTCCTTAAGCGGTTGTTTATCGAGTAAGCCTTGTGGCAAATTACAGTTTATCAACATAAGAATTACATAAAAAAAAATGCACTTCTCGGTGGCATGCCCAATTTTCGCTTTCTATGCTGTGCGGAATTTACGTGTCTTGTACAGTTCCACTTTTTATTTGACATCAAATGTATTTTGCACACTTTACAAACTGTCTTACTCCCGTTGTAAAACAAATTGGGAAAGTCGGAAATAAACTTATTTACTATGTCTTGAAAGGGTCCTTTTTTACCCTTCCACATGTCCACTAAAAACTACAATTAATAACTACGCCTGTATCAATAAAATCAAAAAGCACTACACTAAATAATAACTACAATTAATAACTACGTCTATATCAATAAAATCAACATGTCCTATCCGCTATCCAATGCTAAACTAAACCGAGTGACGATGATTTGTCGTGTCGTATCATAATCGACCAGCCCTCCCCGCCCACTTAAACATAGTCACACCGCCGCTGCGATTGCTCTCCAGTTACCGGACTCTAATTATCAATAACTTTTTTGTACTGCCTTTTCAGATTTTTTGCGGCATTGTTCCCAGGTTGTTATTATTCCATTTGAACCGTATTTTTTGCAATTATTTTCCATAAACAACGATTTGTCTTTTTTTTACCATCAAAATCTCTTTTATATTCTTCATATAATGACAGCATTTACTGTCAAACATCGTATTGACACGGGACCTACGGTTTTACTTCCTTATCCGAGAAGGCATACTCCGATTTTTATCGGTAATTAAAAATCAACCGTTCCGGCCGAATTTGAACCCGCGTTGTTCGAATCGAAAGGCAAGAATGCTAACCGTTCGATCACAAACACAGAAAAACCATAACAATACTGTTGTGTTTATTTTTCCGGTTCATTAAGGTTATGTTTAGCTTTTGCCCTGCTCCTCAATAGGGTCATAGAAAAACAAACCTGGCTGCTAACCCATAGAAACCTGTAAAATTAAAAGTGTGTTTCCCAACATGTGTCATTCAACCAGGTTCAGTTTACGAACGCTTAAATTCTAACAGGGGTGCTATTCTCAACTTCGTTCGTATAAATGCGTATACGCATGAAGGCGAAGGCTTACATTACGAACGGTGTCGATTTTTGGTATTCTCAACTGCCATTCGCCTTCGCGTTGTGTCAACACGAATAGACAGTGTGGCAACGTTGCTTTTAGCTCATTTGATTCGCTTGAAGTTCAAACGTAAGCTGTGTTGAGGACTATTGATTAGAAACTTAATAACCTCCATTAACATTACGGCGTTCATGCGGTCAAGATGAAAGCAACACAAAACCAAAAATCGGTTATGCTCGAATTTTTAAAAAAAAACCCGAACTTGTTGTCGGGAAAATTTACAGCAACATTCACACATAAACACTGTATAGATTTGTGGAAATCGTTGGCTGAGATTTTAAATTCTATACCAGGAGCACGTAAAGATTGGAGTAAGTGGCGGAAAGTAAGTTAATAATACTAGTAATCCTGAGCGTCTTTATGAAATACCAATTATTAATTTAGTGTTGGCATGACATGCGGTCTCGCACAAAGGTAAAAGCGAGTCGCAATAATCAATCACGCCAAAAGACAGGTGGGGGGGCGGAAGACGAAGAAGCCTTCACGAAAATCGAAGAGGAAATACTGGGCATAATCAAGACAGTGTCAATCGATGGCCACCCAGAAGTGGACGAATCCATCGTACAATTTAAGTTCGAAAGCGATTGTCCATCGAACATTGTGGTGACTAATTCAGGTAAATTACAATGCATTCAGGTATCTGGAGAATGGTTTTATGTTTGTATTTATTTTAGAATCCACAAGTACTTCCACTGTACCCAGTATAACCATTCTAAATGAGGAAGCAGCAGGTTCCTCTCCGTACTCTCTGCAAAGTAAATATTTTCAATAACGTTAGTTGCTTTATATAAAAACAATTTAATTTTTTAGAATCAAAAGAGCAGCCTATATGGACCGGTGTAAAGAGCGCACTACCAACACTTAATAGTGCAGCTGCTCTTTCAACCGAAACCACAGCTAACATTCCTGAATATTCTTTAGGCCAGAGTAGGTGCCTTATATAAATTAATTACAGTAGGCAGTAACAATCTAATGTTTTAGGATTATTACCAAAACTCAGTAATGCACCAGAGGGCTCGACGCCATTTCGACGCCGCATACCGAAGTGTGCACCTACAAAATATAAAAGTACAGCGGCAGCCACTGAAATGTACCAAATGGCATTAAACAAAAAAAATGCCATTAAGGAAAAATATTATGCCGAAAAATTAGAAATTATGAGGCAGATGTTGGCAGCAGAACAGCAAAAAGCAAGTGCTTTGGTAGAATGTAGCAGACAGCTAGCCAACATAAGCCAATATTTGGAGGAATTATAAATGTGTTCTTTTTATCCACATTGATGTTATTTCGTGATGTGATATTTTATGTTATGTATTTTTTTTTGGATTAATATTTTAAATTTAATAAAAGTTGTACGGTTTTGTGCATTTATATTTTATATTAAATAAATACATATTTTTTTATTTCATTTGTTTCCTTAGGCCCTATATGTGCATAAACAGATTTCTGGCAAACGCTGTTTGTGCTCTACGACCTTCCGCTAATTCAGGATTTATCTGCCTCAGCTGTCCCCCAATTTCATCTACTTCATTATTATTATAAATACCTAAAAACTATGTGTCAAAACAGTCTTTAATGTTTATATTTCTTACCATAGTCAATTTCTGGCTCTTCAAATTCTTCATCCTGTGGAATTTGAAACTGGATGCAAATATTATGCAGCATAGCACATGCATTAATAATACGGCATGCAACAGCGGGCCTGTAATGGAGCACACGATGTTTTAAACAACACCGAAATCGAGTTTTCAGCACACCATTGCATCTCTCAATTAAACTTCTTGTGCTTTTATGTAAATTATTATAATAGTATTCAGGAGTGTTTGGTGCTGGTTCATTTTCAAATGGAGTCAAAAGCCACGTTCGCAAAGGGTAACCGCTGTCACCTTAAAAAACAACGTAAATCAAATGTGAATGTTACTGTGTACAGTTTCTACTACCTAATAAAACATAATCCTTAAATCCTTGCTGATGTAAATTTCGGAGGGTGGTTTGAACTTGAGAATTGTTCCAAATATGAGAATCATGAGTGCTACCTGGATAACGGGCGTTGACATTGATAATTCTCATATCCGCATCACATATCTGCTCAATAACGTAGTTATAAGTAAAAATAATATATTAAAATAAACATATATCAAACATACCAGCTGTACATTAATCGAGTGATATCCTTTCCGGTTAACGTAAAGATGTTCTGGATACTCTGGATCTTCAATTTTTGGTGGAAATATGGCTATTTGAGTGTAATCTATACATCCTATCACACCCGGCACATTATATTTTTGAAAAAACCTGAAATAACCTCTAAACGATAATACACAGACATATTCAATTAACTGTAGATATTGAATAACATACCTTAATCTCTTTTCGTTTAATTCCCTAAAATTTGAAGGAAATTTTATTAGACTATTAAAAATTGCCGGCATATTTAAAGCATCCGTCACCTCTGATATGCAACGGGATACTGAAGGTTGAGATATATGCAGTAGATTGTTGGCTCCAATATCCATCTGGTAACTACCAGTTGCAAAAAAACGTAAGGCCACCAAAATCTAAAATTCATATCTGGATAACAATCAACTATTCAATAAGCCCCTCTATGTCTTCTCACCTTCAAAGTTGGACTTATGTCAGTATTCTTTACTTGCTGTTTTAAGTGGGGCCCTATTAAATCCACAAGGAAGTGGAGAGCTTCCCTTGAGAGGCGAAACAGTTTTCTAAATTGCTCATTTGTCAAATGGCCTATATCTTGAGCTTGCTGAATAACTGCTACATTTTCTTGTTGACCACCAACATTTTCTTCAGCTGCCTCCATTTCTTCCAACAGATTTAAATATACTAATTCGTCCATCTCGTCAGCTACTGACAACAGTGACAACTACAACACAATGACACCAAATGTGAGGTTAAATTGTCGCTCGCTTCCGTTTTCGAGCACTTTTAGCCAATCGCGTTTTTCACGAAGGAAATAATGCGTATACGCTTTTACGAGAAGAGTCGAGAATACAGAACACGCCAATATCGTTCGTGTGACGTCATTTGCGAAGGACCTTGAGAACTGCGAAGAGTCGAGAATAGCACCCCAGGTACTTAACCTTGTCGCACAGGTTAAGTTTCCGAAAAGGCCTATAATTGAGCGACATTGGTAGGTTTTTTGTTATTCACAACCCTCTTTATATCAAAGTTTTCTTTCGGGTTAATACTCAGCGACTGAGCTGGGAAAAACATTGCATTAGTATTATTTTCGTTAAACCAATTTTGACCCTTCTTACTGTGTGTTTTGGGTCGTTATCCTCCTGATTGACCCAACGAAGCGACATTTTCTCCTCTGTGTAAGAAAACAAAATTGGCCCACATCATAATGGGGCTTCCATGTTTAATGGTTTTTTTCCCTAAACTGTCGAAGGAGTGCCGTGTTTGGAACTAGTCCCGGATCAATAAAAAAGCAATTTTTTATATTTTATAATATTACAAAATATTCCTAATTAGCTCTATTTATGTTGAAAAAGATATCCCAAATGTCGATTGAAATTTAACATAATCTTAATTTAACTTTAATACGGATTCGTTTTGATACTTAATTAATAAAACGTATTTTCCAGAAGTCCAAATTCATCAAACCGCAGTCAGAATGTGTTCTGCGAATTTTTTATGTTGTCCCGTCACATTTACAGCTGCATTACGCCGTCGAAATGTTTTTTTTTTCGCCGGCATTTATTAATCGTAAAGCTATTAATATCGTCAATTGGTGGTCGAGAGATACGCGCGGCAACAATATAATCGCCGATGTCGACGACAACGGCTGAAAACCAGTTCTTGGTAAAAGTCACGATTCCCACTTAACAAATAAATAAATTCAGACTTGTTTCTGCCTTCGCGGGTGGAAATTTTTCGAAGAAAAACGCTGATATTGGACGTGGACGACTTCGAAAATCGAACGAGATCTTATGCAGCATGTTTATCTTTTTCTATTTTAAGACTTTTGAAGTTGTAGCAACTTCGTATTACTTTTTTCACTTGTTTTGACATGTAGCAGGAAAAATAAGGAAGGCGGCGTTTTCGGAGTTGCGGAAATGGAATCTTTGGACTGTTTTTTTTTATCTAGGAACACACAATTAAGAGTTTTGCAATTTTTAAAGAATTTTTCAGGCGATCCGAAAATGAATAAAACGATTTGAAATTTGGAAATATCTACATTCAGTAATTTTACCTCTGCAAGCTGCAATTATAACGCAAAAATGGTTGAATATTATCTGAAATTTAGAGTAAACCAAGTTTTAATCTAAAAATTATGTAAAAAAACAGTCTTTGGTATAAATTCACTCTTATGAAATTTATAATCTAGGATTTTTTGGTTTATTTTACATTCTAATGATTTCAATGACTAGTACTTTTATATTTTTTCACTACTTTAAAGTTTTTCACCTACGAAGTATTAAAATTCCTCATTGTTAAGGTGCATTTCCCTTATAGAATTGATTTTTACCTCCATGAAGGGGCCCGCCTGTTGTGAAAATATACCGACGGACGGATATATTTTGATATATGGCTTTCTTCTATGTTAACTAAGCCGGGCACAATCAGTCTTCCCAACAGAATCGGATCAGTTGCATGGGCCGCGACTTATGTGTGACTCACAGCCGAAAGTGAATACTCACCTATGAACGCAGGTGTGTAATATTTTTTTAGCCGGCCAGTGCTTGCTTGTAAATGGCGAAAACTGTTCGAGATGCGAAAACATGGAATAGGTTTCGTTATTTCGTTTACTTATTCTTTCAACCATTATAATTAAACCGGGCACAGTCGGTCTTCGCAACAGAATCGGATCAGTCGCATGGGCCGCGGATTATAAATAGTGTTCATATCTGTACTCACACTTGACAGAAGTGATATTTTGAAATTAATACCTCAGTGTAAAAAATAAAAGCTAACGCAATAAAAATCTGTGGTAAATAAAGCGAATATATGCACACGTTGGTGTTTTTTTGCCATTATTTTTTTTTTGAAAAATTCATAAATAAACTAAACCGGTTGAGAAGCAGGCATGTAGTGTCGACCTTGAATATAAATCATGTTAAACCGCGCTGAGAGAGATTTCGTTTTAGTACCGGTTGAGCTGCTGCAGAAATTAGTCGAACGGTCAAGGTTATGTACTTACGTGTCGCTTTTGAAAATATAGCTGGTGTTTTTTGTGTGTTGTAGTATTATACCAAGTACATAATTAGTGTATCGTATCATATAGAACTAATATTTACATACCTAAGAAAACAATGCCTCGTAATAGATTTGCTACTAATGTACATAAGTATGTGTCACTTTTTCCCAATTTAAAATATGACGGTAGTGCAGTTTTTTGCTTAATATGCAATGTTCGTTTGGCTGCATTGGACAGAACTGATTGCCAGAGGCATGTCAATGGTATTAAGCATATGAGAAATGCAAGAACTGAAATACCTTATACACTATTCCTCATACATTTATTAATTATGTTTACCTCTTGTAATCTTCCGTTGTCGTTGGTGAGAAAAGCAGCTTTTAAAACGTTTTGGCGACAATACGTTCCAAAGTACCCATTACCCTCACAAACACAATTACAGAATCATTTGCCGCGAATGAAAGAGATGCTAGAAAATGTGTGTAAACGTGATTTGTGTTCCAAAAAAATATGGATTACCGTGGATTAGACGACCGATATAAAGAGAAACAGTATTGTGAATGTAATAGCTCGCGTTTTATCTAGCGAGAACACAGCATCTCGATATTTGTTAGCTTGCAAACGTGTTCAACAATGTACCGCGGAAAATATTCAAAAAGTGATAATGAACGCTTTGAAAAAATTTAAAATTGCCCAAGATCAAGTTGTGATGATTGTGACAGATAGTGCAGCAACGATGTTAAGTGTTGGGCGATCCTTAAAACATATATTTCCTAACTTAATACATATAACCTGCGTGCTGCATGCTTTGCATTTAGTTGGTGAAGTTGTTCGACATTACGGAAACGTTGATCGGATGATTGGAAGTACTAAAGCAGTGTTTCGTAAATCTCCTAAACGTTTAAAAGAATTTCGTAAATTTTGTCCAGGTATTCCAGAAGCTCCTGAACCAATTTTAACGCGATGGGGTACTTGGCTAACAGCAGCTTCTTACTATTTGATCCATTTTCAACAAATTCAATCAGTTATAATGCGATTTAATCGAAATGAATCCAAAGCAATTAGAGAAAGTCAAAGGGAATTTCAAATTCCTCAACTTTTAGAAGATTTAACAACAATATGTACCAATTATACAGTATTACTAGATGCCATCAGAAAACTACAATGTACTGAATTGTCATTGCAGGAATCATTAGACATAGTGGAGAGTGTAAAAAATAAATTACACACACTAAATGATACGCCAGGATTATGCGCTAGTCAAAAGTTGGCAGATGTTTTAAGGAAAAATCCCGATTTTAATACTTTAGAGGCCGCTTATAATAAGTGTAAGAATATTGAACTTTTAAGTGATTTTGAAAAACAGTTTCTACATGCAAATGTAACTTCCTTAGATGTGGAGAGATCGTTTTCTATGTATAAGAATATTTTTTCTTGTCGACGCACAAGGTTTAAAGAAGTAACTGTGGAAACATATGCAATGATGCAAGTTTACAGTAGTTCACATCCTGTTGCCTCTAATTTGTTGAATAATTATCAAGTAAGTTTATTTATGAATTTTTCGTATTCACATATTAACCCGTAATACCGACGCCTATGCGAGTCCGCAAGTTTTGGTTACTCTATTTTCAAAAAAAAAACGAGTTCCACACAATAAAGAAAGACATCGGATTCTGTGGAATTCGCACGAAAGAACAAATTAATTAAATTGCTATTGCAAATTAATAATTAACCTTGGAGAGATAATTTAATAATTTCTAGCTAACCTAAATAATAGAGAATGGGATATTACGTCAATCTTTATCGGAGAACCCATTAGCCATACAATATGATGATAATAATAATAGCGATATTGTTACGATAGATGATTAAAAAATGGAAAATAAAACAAAAAGTCCTGATGTTGACGTGTTTGTATGCAATTATGAAGTGCGCCGATATCTTTTGTGTTTATCTATCTAAATATTACAATCTTTTCTCAATTAATTTGTTAAAGAATTGTACAAAAACAAAAGCTCCCCGATTATATGACACGTGACTTCTTCTAACTACCACAAACTTATCCATTATTTTACGATGTTGAAGTTACACTACAAATATAATAAACGTAATATTCTATACGAGAACAAGTTCAAAAATATGTCGACCTTTACTATACATACAACACAACAGTCCAGCGGCGGCTTCTCCATTACGTCAATTGGCCAATAACCTCCCAAAAATAATTCCAAACAACTGACAAAACATACACAAAAAAATGCTTAATAACAAAAACAAAAAATAATGCTGATTGGTATTGGTGGAATCACTGCCGGCAAAAACAATGCGAGTAGAGAAAGAAGCACTAACACGCGGACATGTTTCTGCCTACTCGGCGTTATCAGCGTGGTTACGAGCGCTCCTTTCTTCTACCTGCATTGCATTTACCTCTCAGTTTATGCCGCCAATCTCCAAAACAGCACTGAAAATATCTCCCGACGCCACCTAGCGCCAAGAGACACAGTCAAGCCGTCCTAGAATGTAGCGATACAAACCGGAGTACAGATACCCGCCACCTATCGAGCAGCTCATGAGCTGCTGAACGCAAGGTGGCGTTGGCGCTACGGTAACTGCGCATGCAAATGATTCCTTAGGCTCACCAGGATTTTTGAATTTTTGCCAAAGTGTGAGTCGGTGCGTTGTCTTGGTGGTCTTTTTCTTCAAATGCTTTTCCACAATTTCTGCCTTCAGTTTGTCAAGTAACGATGCGTAGTATAGTCCCGTTAGTTTTTCCTTTTCTAAGGTAGTCGATGAACACAACTCCATCAATATCCCAAGAAAAGTTTTTGCCTTTTTCGGAGCCCATTTACCCTTCGCAGTCCATTGTTTCGACTATGCTTTGGGTTCAGGAGTGTACCGGTGTATTCAAGTTTCATCTCAGTTATTAATCGATGCCAAAACGACTTACTTCGCTTAAATTGCTAGAACAGGGCTTTGGAAATGTTTATACGAATGCGTTTTTGGTCCTGAGTAAGCAAGCGCGACACCCAACGCGTGGTCAATATGTGACAAACACGTTCTTCTGAGATGCCCGCAACCTCTGATATCTCTCTAACCTTAATTCGACGGTTGTCTAGCACCACTTGGTGAACTTTTCCGATGTTATCGGTACTTCCGAAAGTTCATCGTCAACCGAGCAAATTTCACGGGACTTGCGAAAACGAGGGAGTGAAATGGACGCGCGCGATCGACGTAGATCGAAAGGGGGCGACTTTTCCTTATTTAAAATAGACGTATTTTCGTTTGAAACAGGAGCCCGCAAGTATATGAACCGGCGTTCGATAAATAATTACTAATAATATTTGAAGTGATATAAGTTAAAAATAATTTCTAAATATTGGCAAATATTAAATATAAATTGAAATAATATTCTAAGATTTTTATAATTATGGATATCCTACAATAAAAGTGAAATAAACAGTAATGAATCTTATTGCCAACAAAAAATATAAATTGTTCTACTTTTATTTTTTCCAAACGTAATTACGTTTCAACAAGATAATTAGGATAAGATATCTAGATTTTTTGTTTTTTCATTTGTGTTTATGTATCTTACCGAATTTTAATCGAAGAATAAATAAATAATACAAAAAAACCTTTTATCTAAACAAAAAAAAATGTCAGTTGATATAATTCGCCTATCACATGTTATTATTTTCAATATGTGTAACCACCAACCTCAATGAATGTACATATATGTAAGTATGGGTATGTTACCTACGCAAACAAAAACAACGCAAATAGTACGTCAAATGACCAATTAAATTTACATGCGTAAAATCCGTCCCAAAATCTTATCTTGCGTTTCCTTTCAGTGGTGTTGTTTTTATTGTCGTTGATATTACATTTTTGCGTTTCTTTCATATATTTCAAAGAATATTTTTCATAATAACCTGTAACTATGAATGAAACGGGTACACATACTTTCGTAAACACATCGTCGTGTCATCATAATGAGTAAATCGTTTACATTTACTGGTGTTCGATTTTTTCGTATTAAGCGTTCCTTTTAAGCTGCACAATCTAAAAATTAGACAATTTAAATACGATGGTACCGTCTACTGCGATTTGACATTACTATTTTCCTAAAATTTTGTATTTTTTATTGTTGAAGCAGTGACAGCACAGAAATCGGCCGAGCAGTTTGTTTGCAGTGAGCAATTTTGTGAAAAAATGGAAATTTCATGTGGGTTTTCGTTCGATGATTTTTTTACGATTTCAGTAAAAACCTAACACGACAATAATCCCTCGAATCGCTTCGTTCAACTTTTAGGAATGAAGCACCATCAGAATTTCGTCGTAGTCCTGCTTCCGTCAGTGATAAGTAGTCTGGGCAAGCAGCGGTAACAGTCAGTGTAGTAGGTATGTGGTGCGGAGTCGGCGATTATTTATTTCACGCGTTCACGGCGTCAGTACTAAATCGATGCTGTATGCGAGTAGTTCTGTGTATATGTAGGCTGTCGTAATTTATTTCGTAATTGTACGCTTATGTTTGCTTTAAAAATGTTGCAGTTAGGTACGTCGCGAAAACGACCAATGGCAGACACAGTTAAAAACTTTATAGTGGACATGCCAGACTTAATTTTTGATGGCGTTAAAATTCAATGTCTAGTTTGTAAAATCCCTTTAATGTGTTGGTCCAGAAGCCATTGTCAACGTCACATCGAAAGCAAACAGCATTCTTCTGCAAAAAGTGGCATACGGGACCAAGAAAAATTTACATTTGATTTATGTGTTACTCTTATTTTATGTAATCTATCGTTTCGTTTACTAGACAAAGAAGCATTTGTCTCCTTCTGGAATAAATATGCGGACTGTAAATTACCTAGTCGGACACCGATACGAAATGTAGTGCCATTTGCCGGTGAACATATAGAAAAAAGAATTAAAACGGAAATGAAAGATAAAAAACTGTGGTTGTGTGTGGACGAAACAACAGATCGTCAAAAACATTCTGTGGTTAACGTAATGGTACGTACAATGGAACCACATCGACCGTCATCCTCCTTCTTACTTGCTTCCAAAAGAATTATAAGTTGTACTGCCGATGAGATTTTAAAGGTGGTGTTGAACTCATTGAACAAATTTGAAGTTTCAACTAAGCAACTTTTAATGTTTATGGGTGATGGTGCCGCAAACATGCGTTCTTTGGGCCGATCTCTTAAAGAACACAGTGATAACTTCTTACATGTAACGTGTAAAATCCATACTCTAAATCTTGTGGCACAAACGATTCCTAATTTTCCACTAGTAAATTACATTGATTGCTAGTACAAAGGCAGTGTTTCTAAAGTCCCCGAAACGTACCCGATTATTTCACAAACTGTGTCCTGATTTACCTGAACCACCACAGTCGATTGTTACACGTTGGGGAATTATTAGCCAACGGTCGTTTATTTTCCTTGCCTAGGGTTGATGAGAAACTGTTGCAATAAATCAATAATTTCATGCGCTGAGGTAGCCCGTGCCGATTCATCTGCATACAGACGTCGCGTCGTGGACGCGGCAACCGCACTTCTAACCTGGCGCGAAGCTCTCTGTCTGTCTCAATTTGTGTAGCATTTTAATATGGACGATCCATACACTTGCACAATTGTTGAAAAATATGCAAATTTATTGTATCAAATGTTGCAAGTTTTGCGCCAGTCTTGTTTTCTACAGTATCAATCGGGTACTCTAAATCTGTGGCACTGGAACACTGAAACAGTTCACTAAAACCCTTACCACAATATACTTAACTCGTGCTGGATGCATGTTTCGATAACCAAGCTATCATCATCTGGAGTAAAATGAAGATTTACTGCTGTTTCAGAGTTCTACAATATAGTTTCATTAACTGCTACAAATTGTCCACATCACGGATCCTATAACTATTTGTAGTGGCATGTGCAACAATTGTAAAAGTTATTCTAACATTTTTTGTGTAAACTTTTCTAAACAACTTAATTCCAAAATCATCGAAAGATTCGCATAAACAAAACTTTTTTTACATTTATTGTTGTACTTGCTAAATAATATATGTAGGAAAATGATTGCCACTTTCAATAATGTTAGAATTGTATAAAAAGAGTAACGTTTACACATTATTTTTAAGGTATATTTTTAGAAAAGCAATTCTAGGACTTTTTGGAAAAATATGCAAGGTATCCCATTTAACAAAAATTATGTAATATGAATCAAACATGGCAACGATTTCGATGGCCGTCTTGTAGAATCAAGTTGATACACTATTTCATTTTTTTTTCACCGTCCTGAACATTTTACTTATTTCATTTACTGGTATTTATAATCATAATTGTCTCTATGTGTAACATTAATCTTGTAAAAGTCAGGAAGGTTTTATTACCTGAAAAGCTTATGTTTATGTTAATACCACAGTACGAACCGGAAATAGAACTATAAATGCAAAACAATTCAATTTTTTTTCTTTTTGGCTTTCAATGAGGCAGCCACGTCACTTACGCTACACGAAGAAGAGGAAGATTACCATTTTCCCCCCATAAAACGAATTTAAGCTTGGGCTTTTATCGATTTGGCGTTAGATGGTCCGTAAAAAGGAGTGAAGCCCTTTCAAGTAGAACGCTATATAGCTGATGTATTAAGATGCCATCTTAAATTTCTTTCGTTTTGCTAGCTCTGCGTAGGTAATTGTTTTTTTCATTTTAAAAAGAATGTGAAATACGGGAAACTATTGCTTGCTGCATACCAAAATCGAGGGTCTCGTTATATTTGCAATGAAAATAACATTAAAAAATACCTTCCATTGCGAACCCGCTTATGACGAACTTCCTTATAATACGAACCAATTTTAGAGTCTTAACAGAAATAGTTTCTGTTTAAAGCGAACTTGTTTAAATACGACATTAATTCACAATATTCGGAAACCCCGGGCAGCACCGATAAGAACATCGAGCACATTCATATGTGCATTGAATCGAATGTTTGTATTCTATATTTTTGATGTATCTGCAAATTGAGACAAACGTTTTTTTTTAAGAAGAGGAAATACATAAGCTTTCAAAGGATAGATTAACCCTATTTCTGTGCGCTAATTTAACGGGAAGTGAAAAGAGAAAATTACAAGTGATAGGCAAGTCACAAAATCCACGATGTTTCAAACACATCAAATTATAAATCAAATACAAAAGCATGGATGACTGGTGATTTATTTGTAGAAGAACTGAGACTGTGGGATGAAGAGTTATTATTTTTGAGCAACGTCGACTCCTATAGTGTTCGTCAAGTTTTCTAGAGCGGCTTGTAAATTGTTTATGCAATTTTATGCGTCTCGTGCAGATAAGTGACTGTTTTCTAATTGCTCAACGCTGTAGAAATGTCATTAATTGTCATTATGATTGATCCAGTAGTTCCGAAGTTATTGTACTGGAAACGAGTGCGCGTTCGTACCGTTCTGCGATTCGTTACGCGTTTTGAAAATGAAGGTGCTGCAAAAGCGGCGTGTTTGCGTGAAATTTTGCTATAAGTTGGGAAAAACGTGCGCGGAAACATTGGTTCTGCTTAAGAAAGTTTATGAAGATGAGACTATGAGTTCTATTCAAGTTTACGAGTGGTGCGGACGGTTTAAGAAGGATCTAATGTCGGTGGAAGAGGAGCCTAGGCCTGGAAGGCCATGCACATCAGAGTTAACGACGAAACGAGCGAGAAAGTTTCCAATCTCTTGGCCGAAGATCGCCGAAGGTCATTGAAAGAACTATCTGAGGCTGTACAGATATCATTTGGGTCATGCCAAACCATCGTCGAGAAGTTGGGGTACAGGAGAGTGACCTCAAAATTCGTGGCTCGAATTCTCACGCTAGAACAAAAGGAGAACCGTTTGGCGATCTGTGAAGAACTACTCCAGCGTGCGAATACGGACGAAAATTTCTTGAAAAATGTTATTACTGGGAACGAAACATGCGTTTACGTGTATGATGTGGAAACGCAACAGCAAAGTAGTCAGTGGATAAGGGCAGGAGAGCCAAGACCGAAGCATATCTCGCTCACATCAGAAGGTTATGTTGATCGCATTTTTCGATCACAAAGGTAATAGTTCATCACGAATATGTGCCGCAAGGTGTTACAATAAACGCAGAGTACCACGAAGGGCTGTTACGGCGCCTGAGAGAAGACGTGAAACGAAAAAGACCGGCGTTATGGCAGCGCAAGAACTGGATACTGCATCATGACAGCGCACTGCCACATACTGCGCTTCGTACTCGAGACTTTCTCGCTCGTAACAACCTCCCAATCGTCCCGCAACCTCCGTACTCTCCAGACCTGTCCCTAGCTGACTTCTTCCTATTCCTTCGGATGAAGTTGCGACTGAAAGGGCAGCGTTTTGCGTCAAGAGAGGCGATAATATCAGAATCGCAGAAGGTATTGCGATCGATTCCGTCCACTGCGTTTTCCGCGTACTTTGCGGACTGGCAGAAACGGTTCCAACGGTGCATTGATGCCCAGGGGAGTTACTTCGAAGGCGACTCACATTAAATTTGTAATTTTTTAATTAATACATAAGTTATTAAGGAATTCCGGTCTTTTTTTGATCACACCTTGTACATATAATATTAAAATATACATATGCAGTATTTCTCAAAATTTGTACTCTTATCTAAATAATAGCTAGTACGAGCTCGTAGCTAGTAGAATGGTGTAGTTATCACAAATTTTTTAATTTGTCAATTGTATTTTACCTGTTTTGTTTATTACGAACTCCGCATATAACGAACTGAATTTCTCGGTCCCTTGCGGTTCGTTATATCCGAACACTACTGTATATACACACATGGTTGTTTCTATGATAGAGGAGATTATTTTTTAGAACTTCGTGTTTTTCTATTGCGCATACATAGATGTATGTATATATGTACGTATTTAATGACTGGCCTGGCGTTTTTTATCAACGGAATTTCTGTTTTTTACTTGTAATCAATACACATACGATATTCCCAGCGCGTTCAAATTAGCGATGTTTTTTTAGATCGAAAAAATGTTACAATGTTTGTTTTTCTATCTCTCGAACGTTTCTATCTCTCGAACGTGTTTGTTTATATCATACGCCTGTAATAGATGAAATTAATTACTAAATGGTTAATTAAGGATTACGTACGGAAAATGAAAATATTTATTCATAAATTGCTTTAATGTGAGGATTATTTCTTTAACGTTAAATCTAATTACATAAGTAGGCTGTGGGTTAGACACAAATTTCATTGCGACACTTGTAAGTTAAATTCATACAGAAAATACGTCTGGGTTGTCACATTTTTTAAAAGATTTACTTTTTGTTGTAATAAGTAACTTTCATGAAAACTCATGTTTGACCATATATTATTAATCACAACACTTCTTACTAATAAAAAAAAACTGCATTTGAAAATAATCATTCGATAAACGATGCCAACTAACCGTATTAAACCTAATTTATTCAAAAACAGTTTTTTCTAACATAACTCCTTCGTCCACTTACCCCTTCAATTATGGATATCATATGATAAAAGTGAAATAAATAGTAATGAACCTTATTGCTAGAGCGGGCCAAGAGCGCCACGCGCCAGGTTCGCAATCAGGCTGCCGGGCGCATATATTATGTAAACATAGGTAATTTAAATATGTAATTATTAGGACGAGGACCAAAACCACTGTCTATTACGTCGTGAAGACGCGCAAATATACACCTGCAGTTTGGGTGTTCGTTGATAAATAGGGCGTTGTTCACAGTGGGCCACTACAAAAAAAAAGTTCATTCATCGACGGCTACGAACTAACAGCGCGCTTATTCATTTACGGATGACGCGCTCTATTCATCAACAAATGACGAGTCTGCAGATGTTACGTTTGCACCACTTCGTGGCATACTAGAAACAAGCGTCGGTGTGCTCGCTTTAGTGATTATGTCTAACGTAACTATTAAAAATAAATGGCCATTACCTACGAAAGTTAATAAATTTCTTAGTGAATTTGTGGATTTACACTACAATGGGAGTACAATTTTCTGTAAAGTTTGTAAAAAGAAACTACTGTGCTGGAGCAAACGTGATTGTGAAAGACATATAAATAGCGCACACCACAGAAATAAAAGAAATGGTGTGTCACAACAACGTCAATTTCAATTAGAATTGCTTTTAACGTTTATGGTATGTGGTCTACCACTTCGTATACTTGATAAAAAAGCATTTCGAAAATTCTGGGGTACATACAATACCGAGTGGATACTACCATCTCGGACAGCGTTACGGAGAGATATTCCACGAATACGTGAGGACATTGAAAATCGAATTAAAGCCGAATTAAAAGATAAACAGCTGTGGCTATGTCTTGATGAGACGACAGATTGTAAAAAAAATTCTATTTTGAATATAATAATGCGCGTATTAGATCCTATTAAACCAAATTTTGCAATTCTATTAGCCAGCAGAAGATTAAAACAGTGTACTAGTAAAGCAATTACGGCCGTAGTTCTCGAAACGTTACAAAAATTTCAAGTGTCAACCAGTCAACTGTTGTTGTTCATGAGCGATGGTGCAGCAACAATGTGTAGTGTAGGCCGTTCCCTTAAAGAAAAGTGCGAAGGACTTTTACATGTTACGTGTAAAGTCCATGCTTTACATCTTGTGGCACAAACTATTCGAGAGTGTTACCCGGAGGTGGATGCATTAATAGCAAACACAAAAAAAGTGTTTCTCAAAAGTCCTAAGAGGACTAGGGCATTCCACAGGTTATGCCCTGGTATTCGAGAACCACCAGAGCCCATTCTTACGCGTTGGGGAACGTGGTTAAAAGCCGCTTTTTATTATAATGAACATTTTCAAGAAGTCAAATCCGTTATTTTGCAATTCGTCCCTGCCGAAGCTAGAGCTATTAGGATGAGCCAGAAGGGATTTCTCGATATTTCTGTTGAAACACATCTAAAGAATATTAGCAACAATTACAAAGGGTTAGTAGACGCGATAGAAAATTTGCAAGATTCTGGATTGTCGTTGGTAGAATCAGTGCAAGTCGTAGACGAAGTTAGTACATTGTTACACAGTATAAACGATGCAACAAGTGGACGAGTTTTAGCTAAGTTCGATAGTGTTTTAAAAAAGAATCCGGACTACACGAGATTAAGACAAATGTGCGATGGGGCATCTGCAGATTCCTTGACTAAGTCTAAAGATTATTTTAATTACGCCTGTCTTACTTCGGTAGACGTGGAACGGTCGTTTTCGAAATATAAGAACATTTTTTCGTCTCGGCGAACATCCTTCACCGAGGCAAATGTGGAAACTTATCTGATGGTGCAACTTTTTAAACAAGCCTATCCGCATTATTAAGAAGGATAGAATTTATTTATTATATCTTTATTTACAGTTACATTATTAAGTACAACAGAATAAAAAAAGCGTTCAGTTTCTCAGTTATTTCCTTATTACATCCCATTTACAACGCATACCGTTTTCAATCAAATAAAAAATCATAATGAAAATAAAAACACCTCAGCGTGTACATATATATATATATCCGCTCTAATTACTAAACATTATTATTGCGTCAGCTTTTATTTTTTTACTCTTGTGTATTAATTTCGAAATATCACATATCTGCTGTGACTCACATATACGCTATTTACAATAAGCGGCCGTTGCGCCTGATTCCGATTCTGTTGGATGGCGCAATTTGGCCCGCTCTACTTATTGCCCACAAAAAATATTAAGTGTTCTACTTTTATTTTTTCCAAGCGTAATTTAATTTCGTTTCAACAAAACAATTACGATTGTTTTTCCATTTGTGTTTATGTAGATTACCGAACTATAACCGAAGAATAAATAAATAATACAAAAAAAATCTTTTATCTAAACAAAAACGTGCGAGTTAATATAATTATTATATACAGTGTGTCTCAGGGGACGTTGGATTGCATGGACATCTTTGTTATTATTGGATATAGAATTTCGTTTAAATGGACAAAGTAGTACACATTTATGTGCTGTTTAATAATTCATTCACAATACAGTTGAATTTAAAATGGTTACGCCGCCATCTTAAAAAAACTCAATAGTAAAATTGTCAAAATATGGTCGTAATTTCTTTCTTTTTGATCACAATGAAAATCTATTTTTACATTGTATAGGCACTTTTTGTGTACAATCGATTGAGTTAAGTTAAATATTTTTTTTTTGTCAATAGATTCATTGAAAATAAATCAAACTTAATTTTTTCTTATGGCGGTTATATCCAAATTTTACATATTTGTAATTGGTGCTGTTTTTCATCACAAATGTTAGAAATACTTTTTTTTGGAACGGAATTTTGCAATGCGAAGAAAATTATAGGGTGCTGTGGAATAGAAACAATGTTGTTTAAGTATAATTTGTTTTATTCCTCAACTCAACATCAATGAAATAAAATTTGATTATCAAAACAAGAAAAGAACGTTATTAAATATTAATTGAGCAGATGCTGAAAAATGCCACCGTTTTGCTGTATACATTTTTCACAACAAACGGCTACATTTCTTGTAACCTTTCTTAGAGTTCTGCAATCAACATTATTAAATGCTTCTATTATCGCATGTTGCAATTCTTCAACACTTATAGTTTTGCACTTGGTACACTTTATTTTTAATAAACCCCCATAGGAAGAAATCACAGTAATATCCGGGGATCTTGGCGGCCATGATATATCACTGTTTGTAGCTATGGCTCTATTCTGATGTACCAAATTTAAATAATTTATTACATTACGCCCGTTGTGCGCAGGTGCTCCGTCTTGTTGGAACCAAATATTACTTAATAAAGCTAAGGGAATATCGTCCAGCTTCGCTTCCACCTCTTCAATAAGTAGCTGGGGATATCTTTCTGCAGTGAGAATGTCATTGTAAATAATCGGTCCAACTAGCAGGTTATCTATTATGCCGCACTACACGTTAAAACCGAATCTAACTTTGTTATTTCGCTATACAACAATATGTGGATTTTCCAGGGACCAATAATGATTGTTTTTGCGATTAAAAATGCCAATGTTAGAAAAATTTGTTTCGTCAGACCACAAAATCTTTTTATAAAATTCGGGATTCTCATTTTATTTAAATACCATTGACAAAAGTTTATACGCCTAATCGCATCGCCTGGAAAAAGCGTTTGGTGAACTTTGTATTTGTAAGGATGATACTTATTCTTACACGTGGAAAGAATGCGTAATAAAAATAACCAAAAAATAAATGCTAATATAGCTCATGGTATTGGTGGAATCATTCCCGGCAAAAACAATGTAGCAGAGAAAATAGCGCTAACACACGAACATGTTCCTGCCTACCCGACGTCATCAGCATGGTTCTGAGCACAATCTTCTGCTGCTAATCATTGCGTTTGCCTCTCAGTTTATGTTGCTAATCTCCAAAGCAGCACTGAATATGTCTTTCGGCGACACCTATCGCCAAGAAACACAGTCACGCCGTTCCAAAGGGTAGCAAGACAAACGGGCAGCTCCTGGGCTGCCAAACGCAAGGGGGCGTTGTGCCTAGGCACAGCGCCTAGGTGGTGGACATCTACACTCTGGTTTGTCATGCTACCCTCTGGGACGGCGTGACTGTGTTTCTTGGCGATAGGTGTCGCCGAAAGACATATTCAGTGCTGCTTTGGAGATTAGCAACATAAACTGAGAGGCAAACGCAATGATTAGCAGCAGAAGATTGTGCTCAAAACCGTGCTGATGACGCCGGGTAGGCAGAAACATGTTCATGTGTTAGCGCTATTTTCTCTGCTACATTGTTTTTGTCGGGAATGATTCCACCAATACCATGAGCTATATTAGCATTTATTTTTTGGTTATACTTATTCTTCTTTAAAATGCGTGAAACTGTAGATCTGGAAATACCAGCTTCAATTTCAACTTCTCTTGTCGAAATTTCACCGTTCCTTTCAACACACGCAAGACACATTTCTTCATCAAAACTATTTCTTCGCTGTCTTTGTTCACTTCGAATTTTCTTCTTTGAAAAGGCCCCACAATTCATTAAATTTTTATCAAGATTTCTAAATGTTTTTGAATTTGGTTGCCGTCTTTCGGGGAAATCGTTCTGATATTCATTTTGAGCCCGTGCAATATTTTGATTACAACGAATGTACGCGACGAAAATGTCATATTTTTCTCTAGTAGACAATTCTCGTGCCATTTTATGTAAAAATAAAATATAAATCTTAGTATTACTAATAATTAATTTCACTTGACATAAGACAAGATTCTCCCTTATTTCGTAAAATCAAATCCATTCCGCAGCACCCTATAATTTTCTTCGCACTGCGAAATTCTGTTCCAAAAAAAAAGTATGTCTAACATTTGTGTTTGTTTGAAGTTAACATGTTATACATCAAATTATTCAGAAAAACAGCCCCAATTGCAAATATGTAAAATTTGGATATAACCGCCATAAGAAAAAATTAAGTTTAATTTATTTTCAATGAATCTATTGACAAAAAAAATATTTAACTTAGCGCAATCGATTGTACACAAAAAAGTGCCTATACAATTCAGTTTTTCATTACGATTAAAAAGAAAGAAGTTACGACCATATTTTGGAAATTGTAGTTTTCAGTTTTTTTTTAAGATGGCGGCGTAACCATTTTAAATTCAACTGTATTGCGAATGAATTATTAAACAGCACATAACTATGTACTACTTTGTCCATTTAAACGAAATTTTATCTCCAATAATAACAAAGATACCCATGCAATCCAACGTCCCCTGAGACACACTGTATACCCAACCAAATCCGCCATCACATGTTATTATTTACAATGTGTGTAACCACCAACTCTAGTGAATGTATATGTAAATTCGTACAGAAAATACACACACAGACATGGTTTTTTGCATCAAGAAAATAGATTTTCTTGAAAATATCAGTCTCTATTCAAGAAAATGTTTTTATTTCAAGACTATAAAAATGTATAATATAAGAAAATTTCTTTAAATTTTATTTGTATTAAATAAATATTTTCTTAGGGTTAGAAAATCAAGAAAATCCAAAACAGAAGAATGTTTCTTCCAAGTAAATCATTTGGTTTTAAGTTAAGAAAATATTCATATTAAAGGTAGGAATGAAAAAATGGTCCAGATCTCACAAAGTTCTACTGAGAAATTAGGCGACCGGTTTCGTGTTCAAAAAGCACATGATCAAGCCAGCCCGCATAAAGCAACCGATTAAAAATAAAAAAATTGAAGGCGGTTCCGGAAATTTGGAACACCTTTATATATTTGTAGATAATTTTACAAAATGCGCTGTGGTATACTACGAGGTGTGTCCGGGAACAAAGGTACACTCCTGCGCATGTGCATGATATCGCATGATTTCAACCCTGCAATCAAGTCCTCCTATTGTGTCATCTTTTTACTCAATGTTAGTGCGTCGTTTATTTTCCTCTGTTCCGGTCAGTACGTTGGAAATTATTGCGATAATAATGGAACCTCCTCTGTCAAATTGCGTCCCACTGGAAGTTCGTGCAATCATTCGCTACTTTTGTGTGGCAATGAAGGAATCGCCGACCGCAATTCGCCGAAGAATTTCCGAAGCTTATGGCGAGGTTATGTCACGCAAGCAAGTGTCGGTTTGGTGTTTAGAGTTTCGAAACGGTCGGACAAATTTAGATGATCTTCCAAGATCTGGAAGACCGAGAACGTCTCTGACGGACAGAAACATCCAACGGGTTCAAGAACTCATCATCACCGACAGACGTTTGACAATTCGAGAAATGGCATCCGAACTATACATTCCGAAGACGGTAATCCACGACATTGTCCACAACAAGCTTGACTACCGAAAAGTCCCTGCACGGTGGATCCCTAAGCAACTCACAGATGCACATAAGGAAGCGAAACTTGCATGCTCTTTGGAAAACCTGCAACGTTACCATAACGACCCCTCGTTTCTTATGGATATTGTAACCGGAGATGAGACATGGGTTCATCACACGACGCCTGAGAGCAAAGTTCAAAGTATGGCATGGAAGCATCCCGATAGTCCACCTCCCAAAAAATTTCGCGTTACTCCATCGGCTAGAAAAGTCCTTGTTACAGTCTTTGGGATTGTAAAGGCGTCCTTCTGCTTTAGTTTAAGCGTTATGGCGAAACTGTAAACGCAGCAGCATACTGCGGAACCCTCGATGAATTACGGGAAGCGATTCGACGAAAGAGGCCTGGTCTACTTAGTCAAGGAGTCAAGTTACTTCATGACAACGCAACGCCTCACACCGCCAGAATCACCACGGATAAGCTTCGTCATTTCGGATGGGAAATTATCACTCACTCCGCTCACAGTCCGGATTTGGCTCCTTCGGATTTTCATCTTTTCCGAGACATGAAAGGTTTTTTGGGAGGACAACGGTTTCAGTCGGATGTGGACGTCATCCAAACCACAACACAGTGGCTGCGTCGACAGGGATCTGATTTCTATACCAAGGGTATGTTAGACCTCGTCTGCAGATGGGACAAGTGCCTCAATCGGCTTGGTGACTACGTTGAAAAATAATTTAAGGATCGCACTTTCATCCTGTAATACGCATTTTATTTTTTAATAAATTTATTTGTATCTTCTAAGCGAGTGTACCTTTGTTACCGGACACGCCTCGTATATACGTACAATAAATCTAATTTCTCCATCTTTGGTACTTTTCACGCTAAACTCCGCCGACATACTAATGGCGTATACATATACGCACTTTCCATCAAAAATACACTCGCACACATTCACACAACACCCATACGATAAAATTTATTCACGCACATACATATACTTATAAATATTTATTTATAAGAGTAAATACTTCAATACCCACACCGTCTTCCTTTTCTATGTCCGGTTGTTCATTGTATTTAGTGGGTATTAAAACGGCTATACGTCACATTACAGTTGCTCCTATTAATTGCGAACGTATCTCAATAAATACCTGCCGTTGAATAGCTGTATCCGCTCTCTGCTTCTGGTGCTTATCAGAGTTTATTATTGCATTGTATGAATGTATAGACTTCACCATTGTATGTAAATTGGACGGTTTATTATAAATTCTTCGCTAGATAGAGATAATCTTGAAAATATTTTCGAAAGTAATCGATCATTTCGGGAGAGATGACGATCATGAAGTAATTGTAATTTTTTTAATCCGTAATCGTTGTCAATAGACGACATTACAAAATTTTGATGAAACACGGCCGTCGTCGATAAACCATCTACAAATTTGGTCGGGCAACGGACGTTGTCAATACTGGTTTTTCTTCTGATCCACTTCTTGGAGGCGTGGAAACGTAAGTTTCGGAAACTCGTAGTTGAGATGCAGTTGCAGTTAAGATGGGGCTAGACCAAACAAACATTGTTGAGCAGCAATTGATCAACTGTTGACAAACCAATTACTTTTAGGCTATTTACAAATTCGTGCCCCCCAAGCTCAGAAGACGCTCAATATCTAGTATCTAGTTGGTAGTTGCTTCGACGTTCGTGCGAAAAAATGAAGCAAGCAAAATAACGGCAGATGAGATGGATGTAATAGTAGCTACTTGCTTTTATTACTGTTTTTGCAATATTGAAATACCACAATAAACGAAAAATAAATGCTAATATAGCTCATGGTATTGGTGGAATCATTCCCGGCAAAAACAATGTAGCAGAGAAAATAGCGCTAACACATGAACATGTTTCTGCCTACCCGGCGTCATCAGCATGGTTCTGAGCACAATCTTCTGCTGCTAATCATTGCGTTTGCCTCTGAGTTTATGTTGCTAATCTCCAAAACAGCACTGAATATGTCTTTCGACGACACCTATCGCCAAGAAACACAATCACGCCGTCCCAGAGGGTAGTAAGACAAACCGGAGTGTAGATGTCCACCACCTATCGGGCAGCTCCTGGGCTGCCAAACGCAAGGGGGCGTTGTGGCTAGACACAGCTACATCTATACGTGCAAATGATTCCTCAGGCTTACTATGATGTATAGAAATACACGTGGAAAGAATGCTTAATAATAATAACCAAAAAATAAATGCTAATATAGCTCATGGTATTGGTGGAATCATTCCCGGCAAAAACAATGTAGCAGAGAAAATAGCGCTAACACATGAACATGTTTCTGCCTACCCGGCGTCATCAGCATGGTTCTGAGCACAATCTTCTGCTGCTAATCATTGCGTTTGCCTCTCAGTTTATGTTGCTAATCTCCAAAACAGCACTGAATATGTCTTTCGGCGACACCTATCGCCAAGAAACACAGTCACGCCGTCCCAGAGCAGCACCAGCTGTCAGTGCCCGATGGACATTTCTCGTGTCGAGGATTTTCGTCGGCGGATATTATATGATAGAAAGTGGCCATAATAGCTTTATTCATATCTTCAACGCTGTTGATGTTTCTTCGAATTACTAAGCCATAATATACGCTTAGCTTTTTTATTAAAGCGTCGGTCAATTTACCTTTTCCGCCCAATTGTTTAGTTTTTTCCAAACTTCGGAGTCGAGTTCCCATCCTTTTTTGAACATGTTGTTCGTCGCCATATGGATCAATATTGATAAGAGCTGTAAATGTTTTTGAATCTCTGTCACCGATGTAATTGATGTATTTCACAATGTGAAGTTTTTCTGACCTCAAAAACATCATTTTCACAGATTCTACTTCTATGCTTCCCACAGAGCTTTCATGGGTTTTTGTACCTGAGCGGTCAGTCCTTTGTTTACTTTTTTCTACCTGCTCTCCGCACATCCGCAGTATATGAAGGACTTCGAACTTTGCTTTAAAATTTTTGGAGCATATTTTTGAATATCTATACTAACGATTTATGCATTAAAAAAAATCGATTTTTTGAACCGTCTAATGTGGTTTCCCCCTTAATTAAATGTACCTGACACTACTGTACCTGCACTTTTGGACAGCATCACCATGGAAGCGAAAGAAATTTTCAATAAATTTAAATAGTCAAGAATGATGTTTTATATTATTCAGATAGTAAACTCATATTTCAAGTAAATATGAAACTATTTATATAAAAAACTAAAGAACTTTAATAAATAAATACATTTCGACATTTTAACAAAATTGTAATCCACGGAGCAAAATCCGAAGAGGGAGATACTTGGTTGTAAATCGAGTGCTGCGAGCAGAAGATATAATAATAATAATAATAATAATAATAATAATAATAGTTTATTACATGCCCAACAGATATTACATCCAAAACGGACAGTAAAATAGAAAAGATAGTACGTGTGAACATACAATAATAAAAGAAAATATATATAAACGAAAATATATCAAAATAAATTTCGAAAATCAAAAGAAAATTAAACATTATTTGCGAATAAGATTACTAATATAAATCGAGGCCAAGTTGATTAAAGTTTCTTGCCGTGTGGACTAAAGGTGCTCGCCATAGTACGTTCATCCGCGCAGTGGGAATGCGAAGTAATTGGTTCGATCTTGTTTCCAGACGTGGCACGAGGATATCAACTCTGGAGAGTAAATCAGGAGAGTCGATTTGGTTGGTGATAATATTCTTCATAAATGTACCATTAATGTTTCTTCTTCTATCGGCAAGTGTAACTATGCCATGCCTCTCAATCAACTCACTGCAAAGAATTCCACGGACAGGATAACGGCTATCGATCTTATAAGATCGATATTTCAAGAATTTACGCAACATTTATTTAAATATCATAAAAAGGGTACCAAGCAACGGATGCGTATTCAAGTTTAGAGACAACGTAAGCATAGAAAAGGGTCTTGATCGCATCAATGTTGGTAAAATCCTTACAGGTGCGAAAAATAAATCCTAATGATTTAGAGGCCGCTGACGTAACCGCCGAGACATGGCTGGAAAAAGTAAATTTCTCATCATATACTACACCTAAGTCTTTAATAGAAGACCGGCGAACAATATTAGTATTATTGATGCGATATTGAGAATTGATTACATGTATCTTTTTTGTGAAAGATAAGAAGAAACATTTATCAATGTTTGGTTTAAGGTTATTATCTAAGCACCAGGAATAAATTTTGTGGAGATTACTTTGCAAAAGGACAACGTCATTGGGTGACTTAATGGTATGGTAAATCTTAATATCATCGGCGTAGGCTAATACGGAGTAGTTGATGGATTAGAGAAGGTCATCGATGTATATATTAAAGAAGAGAGGACCAAGGTTCGAAACCTGTGGTACCCCAGAGGTTGAGTAAAAATGTCGGGACTTAAAGCCATTAAAATAAACATAATTACTTCTGCACTGAAGATATGACCAAATTAATTCCAGAAAGTCTTTGCCGATGCCGAAAACAAATCAAAAAATCACTTTTTCCAACAAAATACGATGGTCTATGAGGTCGAACGCACGTGAAAGGTCGGTGTAGATAACATCCAATTGGCCACCTCATTGACGGTTGCAACTATAAATCCATGCTGAGATGTAGAAAGGTGGGATCTCGTGCTATAGGAGATGCGCTTATAGATTAATAATTCAAAGACTGACAAGACAAATTTGGATGAATTTTTGTTTCCAAAACCGAACGGTACTCCCGGATACGAAACGCGGCTTAGTACTTTTACAGATTCGGCAGAATTTCCGCATGACTCGTGTACACGCTAGAAAAAGATAATTATATACGATGTAATGCGATGGTTTGTGTGGTTAACTTCCCATTATCCCCACATTTTTATTTTATCCGAAAATCCTTTGTGTAAAATATTTTTAAAGAACGAAGCCGAAAGTTCTACGGTTAAACAATTTCTTATCTGTTGCGTCGCTAATTTTGTAATATGCATATATGAAAAAGCCACCTCACCCTCACAGTCTTCCATACATCAGGGTTTTTATTAATTTTTCTACGTAACTTTATTTTCTATGTGTTCAATTGTATTTAAAATACATAAAATGAATTTGTGATTATTTTTTTGGTTATGGGAACGGATTATCTCTATTTCCTACCACTGTATTTAAATTTTGTATTTCTCCTGCAAACAATTGGTTTAGTGTATTTAAATCAAGGTTTCTGCTAAACACTACATCAACTTAATCAGTTTATTTTCAATATCACCGGGAGTACTAAATAAATACCTTAAAAGCCTAATAACGAAATAGAGAATAGATATAGTAAATATATGTAGAATCATTTGAGGAGAAAGCTCGATGCCAATACTACGACTGCATACCATTCACTGATTCCTCGATCTGAAATAATCACCGCCGTACATCATGCTCTGCATACGGCTGTGCTGCGGCTGACGTCATTCGATATAATTTTGCCGTCCTCTGTCTGCAATACAACTTTTCACTTCACAATATAACAATGCGCATGCGTCCGATAGATCACTGGACGATAATCTTCAAACTGGAGCAACTATAAGTACTAGCAAAAGGTTAGGAATTAATTTGGAGATATCTACGAACGCCAAATTACGTCAAACTGATACTCAGAGTTTGACGTTTTAACTGCACGAACACTATTTTTGTAATGCGTATGTCCCTAATGATTTCAATTGATTTGAAATCGTTGCAGAAACAAACCAAATATATTTCTAAATTTTGTTGCACACTGTATAAAAATGTAAGTATATTCTTTGATTAAACGCGTACTCTAAAACTGTGGCACTGGAACACTGAAACAGTTCACTAAAACCCTTACCACAACACTTAATTCGTACTGGACGCACGTTTCGATAGCCAAGCTATCATCATCGGCAGCAAGACTGAACTAACAAGCTAAGCGAAAAACTAACCTTATAAGTTTAGTGAACTGTTTCTATATTCTTTGATGGTTCCAGCAAAAATAATATAAATTTACATACATTTCTATCCTTGTCTTCGTTAAAAGAAAACTTCTATCATGTTTGTAGAAAGAAACCTTTCCACTTTCTTTACTGATTTATTTTAAGGGATTAAGGAAAAGTGAGTAAAAGAGATGATTCTATTATCGTTAAATCAATAAATCTAGAAGGTAAAATTACAAAACTAGTGACTCTATCTGGACTGGCCTCGCATTGTTACTTAATTTAAATTGTATTCAAAGATAATTCGTGGCTATGTGCCGATCATATTAAAGAAGCTTTTGTAACGAATGTAAGGCATTTATGCGATAAATCACTTTACTAATGCTACAGATAAGATATGTTTTCGATTGCAAAGTAGATAAGTCGCAAACTTACAAAGATATAGGCAAAAATATTGATAAGGTGATGAAAATGTTTATTGTGACAAATCAAATAAAAATACAAACAACGCAATGATATTCGAAAAGGGTTATTCAACGAAATACGACCAGTAAAAATAGAAGAGTATACAAGGTAATGCAATTCTTTAAAACACTATACATGCAGTGTTTAGCGATTCAAACGCGAAAGCTTTTAACACCGTCATTCTTCCCTTTTTTTTTTTGAAGCAGGCTATCGAGTGCTCTCATTCTTGGTAGAATGAAGGGATTAAAGACTGGGCATCTTAGGGGGTATCTCAGAATCCTTGAAGATCCCAACATAAATTACGTTGTGCAATACAATTTTGATAAGCCTTATGATCATTGAAAGTCGTACTGGGTATCCGACTCGAGAATAGAAAGAGTAGCAACAGGCGCTATATCAAGATATTTCAAGCGAAGATTTCTGCTATAAACTTGTGCGTCATAAAGAACCGCGAAAAAGGAATTCGAGGGGCAACTATAAATATATTCAGCGATAGTCAGGCAGTTCTAAAGGCTATTAAAACCTATACATATGAATCTGGCCTGATGCACGAATATGTGTACAATCTAAAGCAGCTGGGACGCAATAACCACGTTACTTTGCGATCCCAAGTCACCAAGGGATCGAAGGAAATGAAACGGTAGGTAAGTCGGCAAAAGAAGCAGCGGACATGCCTCTGATTGGTCCTAACCCTTTTCGTGGCCTTCAAAAGAGCCACATGAAACAAGCAATCAAGACATGGGAGGATGATCAAAAGCCCTCGCACTGGGAAAGTGTTCCAGAATAAGAACAGGCGAAAGCACTTATACCAGGCTCGCCAAAGGCAGCAATAATAGTGCTATCGTTCAGCAAAGGAGACCTTAGATTACTGGCAGGATTTTTGACAGGTCCAGAAAACCAAATCTGTCGTCTATGCCAAGATCTGGAGACGGCAGAACACATTGTATGTAAATGTGTTGCCAGCAGTCGCACACGACGCCAACATTTTAGTAGGCCATTTGTTACATCTACTGAACTGAAGGAAGAAGATCCTAGAGTAGTATTAAGGTTTATTAAAAACCCCCAACTATTCTAACGCACTCAACTGCATTTTGTTACAATAAATCTGTTAAGGTCACAGTGACTAAAGGCATCTATAAAATCTATAAATTTTAGGTTCATTTTAGACTACTTTAATCGCCAACCCATAAAAAAACCACCAGATCGGCTTTTAACGTCATTAACACCAATTTTACTTTATTTTCAGATGGGGTTATAGTCGTGGATGAAGACTACAAGTATCGTAAGGTTTTCGGTCAAGTGGTTTGCAGTTTCCGCTATGGCCGCGAAGAAGACGAAGTTATGGGCCTCAACTTTCAAAAGGACCTCTACCTAGTGTCCGAGCAAGTGTTTCCACCACCCGAGAAACAGACAACGACTAAATTGCAGGATCGACTACTTCGGAAACTCGGCGCTAACGCTTATCCATTCACCTTCACTCTACCGGCCAGTTCACCAGCTTCAGTTATGTTGCAACCAGGTGAGGATCCTTATTTAAATGTAAATTTCGATGTATTAGTGGCACTGTTGCGGTAATCGCAGATAATATTGTTTAGGATCTTCTAAGAAAAGCTTTTGGTTTTGGTTCAAGAAGATATTGTAGAATCTGTTGCAATAAATAAAATAATTCTTGCCGTCACAAAATGTGTCGTATTGTTCAATTTATAGTTAAATTACACCAAGTTAAATATGATCCATCGAAATGCAATTCACAGCTAGATTGATGTAATTTTTCTCGAAGAAAAAGACTAGGACTTTGGACTGAAGCATACTAAAATTCGTTCGAAGTCTTTTAATCTTGTTTTGTGCTGTTCCAATTTGACCATTTGTTTACATTTTTATACAATTATTCATGACTAGTACAAAAAGTGAAACCCATGTGACTGGACATTGTTGGAGTTATACACATTAATTTTAACTTTGACATAATCTGCTACTGTTATATTTGATTCTGGCCTGAAGAAGAGTTCTTGAACACGAAACCGGTCGCTGGACCGCTTTCTCATTTCTACCTTTCACATACTAAAATTGTTTCTTTTTGATGACATCAATGAAAACAACTAGGAAGTGTATTCTAAAAGTGAATCAAGTACTGTACCTATTACCTACCTTTCTTGCTTGTTGAGACTTCTCCAACGGGTGCTAAAGTTTTTAGGGAACTTTTACCAAAACTTAAAAAAAAACATAATCTTGGTCATTTCTTAGTTTCTCTAGCGCAAATATCATAAAACAAAACCTTACAATATAAAGTTCACATGATACCTTAAATTTTCATTTCTATTATATTACTGGGATTCAATCTGAGTTTTCAAGAAGAAATTTTTTTAATATTTTCTTCAGTAATTTTTTCATTTAGACCAGAGGGTCATGACCAAAGGGATGTTCATTTCCATTAATTTTTAAGCATTAGTAACTTTTCTAATAGTTTAGCATTTCGAAAGTTTGATGAAACCACTTGAACTTTCACAAAAAATGGAGGCATTGCTTCTGTTTGGAGTATTCTTTTATAGCAAAATTTGTGCGTTTCAATTGCCCTTTTGAAGCTGCAAACATTGTCAACTTCTTTGATCAATTTTCAAAATTGACGTGTGAAGATAATTTTTAATCTATTCTAAATTTACCTATTTTGTTGTATATCTCTGCGTACACGAATGTTTAATGAAATTGCTGTGCTAAATAAAATCAAATTAACGCTTGCAATTTTACAAATAATGGTGCTGCAATTTTATTAATCAATAGTGTATTACCCCAAGGTACCCCATTCGTATCTAACATTTAATTTAGCCAACTTATGGCATTTTCCAACAGGTTCCGACGAAGACGGAAAGCCTTGCGGCGTCCACTACTACATTAAAATGTTCGTCGGCGAAAGTGACGCAGATCGTTCTCACAAGAGGAGCACCATCACAATGGCCATCCGGAAAGTACAATATGCGCCTACCAAACCCGGAAAACAACCCTGCACGGTGGTGCGTAAAGATTTCATGCTGAGTCCCGGTGAACTAGAGCTGGAGGTCACACTGGATAAGCAGGTAACGCGAAAAAATCTGTTGATTTGGTAGTGACAAGACTTTTGAAGTTTGGTTCTTGGTGTTGTAGTTATACCATCACGGGGAAAAGATAGGAATTAACATATGTATTCGGAATAACAGTAATAAGGTAGTCAAAAAGATCAAGGCCATGATACAACAGGGCGTGGACGTAGTTCTGTTTCAGAATGGACAATATAGGACAGCTGTTGCAAGTACCGAGACACAGTAAGTTGTAGGATTACCCAGATAATGGCTAGCTTGTAATTTAGCTTCTTGAAGCCTTTCTTTTGAAATTTCTCGGAAAAGTTAGCAAAATTTCCCATTACTTCTGATATTTAGGTCCAGGTCCACCACTACAAATTTATTGTGTGTATTTAGGGAAGGATGTCCGATACAACCAGGATCGAGTATGCAAAAAATCATCTATCTAACACCTCTGCTATCCAGCAACAAAGACAGACGAGGCATCGCTATCGATGGCCAGCTGAAGAAGCAAGACACTAATTTGGCATCAAGTACTTTGTAAGTCTTTTCACGTCCTTTTTTTATCAGAAATGCCCTAACTTTTCTTCTGCGATGCTCTAAGTAAAAGCTCTTAAACTGGTTGGCAAAAATATCATAATATTAAGTATATTTCTTGCAAGTATTTATGTCATTTACAAACATTTTACAAAGATTTTCGTAAGTTTATGGCGCGAAAATCAAGCATGCTAAACAATGCACTTGGAAATTGAACTCCCGGATGGTGCTAAATGTCAGAATCAGCGGTTTTTGTGTTACACTATTGCTAAGAGTGAATTTTGTTTTCTGTTCTTTACATTCAGTGTCTGTCATAAAAAGGCATTAAAAAAGATATTTTCTAATGTGAATTTGTTTGTACTACTACGTGTTTGCTAGCAGCTTAATTAGCAGTATTACCAATTTAAAGTATGTTGCCAAGTTTCTGTCAATTCCATTTGTAGGCTCAGTAAAATTAATATTTGTCATTGAATTGGCGAATTGTAAAACAAATGGACGAAAATTGCGTTTTATAAATACGAATTTCAACACTTCACATGTTAATTTTTGATACATTATTATTGCTTCACTTGACTTAAATTTAGCATAAAAAGGTTCACTTCGGTACCTTTTCTTTTAAGTTTTAATTCTCTAATTTACAGATTAGCAAACCCAGACAGTCGAGACGCGTTTGGCATTATCGTATCCTATGCTGTTAAAGTCAAGTTATTCCTAGGAGCTTTGGGTGGTGAACTATCAGCAGAATTACCATTCATACTAATGCACCCGAAAGTAAGTATCTAGTTCTTTCCATTATCTTTACTGGCGCCACAGCTTACGCGTTTAACTTTCCGTATGCGTATGCATATCGTCGCCACAGAATCCCCATTCTTTGACGTTTCCCGGGAAACGTATTTGTTTTATAAAATTTTTTCTTCGTTCAAAATTGTTTGTTTTCGGTATTTTATGGTGTTTTCGTTTTTGTTTCATATTACAGCCCGGCGAAGAGCGGAAGCTGATTCATGCGGACAGTCAGGCGGACGTCGAGATGTTCAGACAAGACACCGTAGATCCTGACAATGAACTGGAACCGCTATGGAAGAATTAGCGCGTTATACATTGCGGAAAATTTTATTTTCTAAATCAATTTTATCGCATTTTAATTGCATTTTATCATTTAAGTGATGATTTTACTTTTATTCGTTGTTGTATAAGTGTAAACCTGTATAAATAGATAAAATAAAATATATTTATCCAAATCAGAAACAACGTAGAAGTTTGTCGTATTATTTCTGTATTTTGATAAAACCGTTGTTGACATTGAATTATTTTTTGAGATATTTTCTTTATTCGTGCGATTGAAATCGTCCATTATTTCGATCTTGAGCAGTTTATAGTATAATATAAATTACAATATCGAAGGTAGCAGCCAGTGTTCACTTAATCGACCTATGACTAACCTGGGCAAATATGCGGTAACAGCCAGAGGCGTGACGAGCGCATAAAAGTTTACACATAAAGTAGAAGGTAAGAAATAAATTATAAAACGTGCTGAAACGCTTACCGTTTTAAAAGTTTTCCGTGAAATCACAAACTGGGTAACATCTGTTAAATATTTGAATCATTAGATATACGACCGTTCGACATCTAGCGATGTTGTTATATTTGCATATTTAAAATAATCTTTGAAACAACTTAATGCATCTTCACACGCACCTTCACAAATTTGTCTTAATATAAGAAAATCGGAGTCTTTCTCTAAAACACTTTCAAATTTTCGTATTACACACCAATTTGTTTCGCCTTCTATAGCGCATAACTGTGCGTGAACATTCACAATTTGAACAGAATCCACTAGCGACATCGAAACATTTTGTAATTTTTCTATTCCCTCCGATAGTCCGAAGTAATTGTTGTGAATAGTTTGTAAATCTCTTTTAACCTGACTATCTTGAAGTATTTCCTGGCTTTGCTGCAGCTTCTGTCGGATTGAATTTTAAAACTACTTTCTTTACTTGATCAAAATATTTGTTGTAATAAAACGCAGCCTGCAACCATGTTCCCCAACGTGTAACAATCGGCTGTGGTGATTCAGGTAAATCAGGACACAGTTTGTGAAATAGTCGGGTACGTTTCGGGGACTTTAGAAACACTGCCTTTGTACTAGCGATCAATGCATTTACTAGTGGAAAACATGTAGGAATCGTTTGTGCCGCAAGATTTAGAGTATGGATTTTACACGTTACATGTAAGAAGTTACCACTGTGTTCTTTAAGAGATCGGCCCAAAGAACGCATGTTTGCGGCACCATCACTCATAAACATTAAAAGTTGCTTAGTTGAAACTTGTTGTCAAATTTGTTCAATGAGATCAACACCACCTTTAAAATTTCATCGGCAGTACAATTTATAACTTTTGGAAGCAAGTAAGAAGGAGGATGATGGTCGATGTGGTTCCATTGTACGTACCATTACATTATCCACAGAATGTTTTTGACGATCTGTCGTTTCGTCCACACACAGCCACAGTTTTTTATCTTTCAATTCCGTTTTCATTCTTTTTTCTATATGTTCACGAGCAACACTACATTTCGTATCGATGTCCGACTAGGTAATTTACAGTCCGCATACTTATTCCGGAAGGAGACAAATGCTTCTTTGTCTAGTAAACGAAACGATAGATTACATAAAATAAGAGTAACACATAAATCAAATGTAAATTTTTCTTGGTCTCGTATGCCACTTTTTGCAGAGGAATGCTGTTTGCTTTCGATGTGACGTTGACAATGGCTTCTGGACCAACACATTAAAGGGATTTTACAAACTAGACATTGAATTTTAGCGCCATCAAAAATTATGTCTGACATGTCCACTATAAAGTTTTTAACTGTGTCTGCCATTGGTCGTTTTCGCGACGTACCTAACTGCGACATTTTTAAAGCAAACATGAGCGTACAATTACGAATTAAGTTACGACAGCCTACATATACACAGAACTACTCGCATACATCATCGATTTAGTACTGACGCTGTGAACGCGTGAAATAAATAATCGCCGACTCCGCACCACATATCTACTACACTGACTGTTACCGCTGTTTGCCCAGACTACTTATGACGATGTTGAGCCGCACTGATTTTCTTGGAGTTTTTAGTGGCTTATATAGCCTCGGATCTCCCTCTCCCTGGCGTTTTATTGCTTGAATACAATGTGTCCACGGATAAAGTTCGGAAGAGAAAACATTTTCTTATTTATAGGTTTAGAAGAAAGGCATTCTTTATAACAACGTCTGTTTGTCTTGAAACTACAATTTCGAATATCAGATTTGCGATTGCTATGCGGAGTACATCAAAAATAACAAAACTATCGCAACGACGAACTAGATATCTTTTGGGGCCGTCCAGTGCTAAGAGATACGCGTCTGCCGTCCAGAAAGCAGCGATCAAAACCGGTTACTGTTCCCCAAAAGAAGCTTTATTTTTAGTTATTGTTTCTAGTGTTACCGCTGTCGATTGGGGAGTGAGCGAAGGTATCCTTTGGCTCCACGTTGGGCGCCAATTCAATGCTACCGCTGTCGGTTGAGGATGTAATTTGAAAATTATCTTTAAATTCATTAATTTATTATGCCAAATTGTTCTGAGACTCTTATTTGCACGGTAAAATTTGAATAAGGGTTTGTACTTACTTCAATTACTCGCTTAGTAAGGTACTTACATGAAACCTGTTTATGGCTTTGTTCGTAGCTGCTAATAATTGAATAACACTTTCACTTTGTTTGCTTATGTTTATAGAATAACACTTTTTGTTAGATAATTTGCTTATGAAGCTTATTTTGTTTAATATTTAAAATATAACTCGGAGAATTAACCACATGTACAATTTTATTCAACTCAAAAATATGTACAATAATTTAATTTCCTAAACTAAACTTAATTATTTCATTAGAAACGGAACAGGAGATAGTGGTGTTGGGGAAAATTTCTAAGGCCACGATCGGGTAATTCTAAGGGATATTTAAAATTTCATGCCACCAACCTCGCAATTTTGGGAAAATCGACGGAAACATGCAAGGATTAAATTACCAAAACGGCTGTTGAGGGATTGCGAATAAATTTGGAAACACGGTGTAAAAACACCGGGATTCGAGCAGACACAGTAAGCGGGGATTAATGTATTGGATGGTAAAATTGATATTTGGTATACAGGGAAATCTTAGTGACCAGGAAAACTGGACGGTAAAATTGTAATTCGGATATTTGGAGAATTTGACAGTTAACATTGTCGGTACTTCAATATTACACATGCACATGCAACCATTAACCGGAGAAATATTGGTGAAATTATATTTGTTAATTTTACTGGGATAAATGACTACTGGATCGAGTTGACGGAAGAGAGAAGGGTACCACTTACTTACGTCATTTATGGGAGCTCGGGACTGATCCGCGTAGAGAGGCTCAGAATCTTGATTAGGGCGGTCTTCATTTCCAACTTGTAGAAACCACTGGACACGGCGAAATTTACTTAATACAAAATGGTGACTGTCGACTAACGTAGGTTAGTGCAGCACATGGAGATTCGGTGATTTGAGCAAAAAATTGTGCCTTTATATACAATTTGGTGATTACGGTCCCAGCGCCTCCGCCAAACTAGTAACGGATTGGCTGAATAACCTTTGACCCGTATGGGTGGAGATATGGCACGATTTCAAAAATCAGCGTCACGTAAAAATGGGGGAGGTCCTTCTGGATCGATTAGCGTTGAAAAATTGAAATTCGCACTGCTCTCGGAGGATCTACGCGCAAGAAACTGCAAAAAGGGGCGTGCCTTCGCTTTGGGAACTTTGGGCGATATTTTGAACATTGGCCGGAAGAAATTGAAAATTCTGGCCGGTTCAATGTGTGTGGAGGGTCCTAATGTGTAGGAAAAGTGATAAGATAATTCGTAGAAACAAAAGTGTTCGCCGGGAAATGCGATCGTTTGAAAAGGGGGGCGTGGCCTAATTTTGCATTAGGAAAATGCTTGATCATTTGGTCCGGATTTGTCCTTTCATGACGACTTTGGTTGCGTGCGATTTGCATGCAACTTTGTGAGTAGGTGTAATGTGTGGTGATAAATCAGTTTGAGGCGAAAGAACGCGCACCCTAGGCATTTTTAATGTATTTTTAGTAGGTGACATTTTAAAATGTCTATAAGAGTATAAGGTATTGATTAATACTGTAAGTAAATTTATTATTATTATGTTATTTTATGTACAAATATTAATTTTCAAAAAATATTGCCTGTAATAATCAATAAACAATTTATAAATGTTAGAAATATTTTATGACTTACTGGAAATTTTTTAAAGTACGTACTTTCTTTGCCGCAAAATCCTATTTAAAAATAAAATAAGGTTGCTTTGAAAACTCGGTAACTACGCGTCTTGTAAATTTGACAATAGCAATAATCAATTATTTGTTAATGTAGTAAAAGTATATGATGATTTACTACATAGGCTCTTAAACCCCGATTGCGGGAACTAACCTGTTCAAGTAAAACAAAACCGAAGCAGGAATAATACAATAAGCCCTGCTCTGGTAGGAAAATCAATCAATCAATCAAAAGTATGCGATTCGTTTGTTGAAAATATCTTAAAATGCACGACTTCTTCGCTAAGAATGACTTGTCGTATAAAATAACTAAATTATTTGAAATAATAACTTCCTCACGAACAGTTTAAAATTTTATCTATTTCTACTAAACCGGAAATATGGTTTTATATCTCACTGGCTCAAAGTTAGTTTCAAAGAATACAGGAATATTTATCTTTGTGACAAATTTAAACATCTATATACAGATGAGTCGGGAGGAACGGACCAAACTCCAGGACTCGTATGTTCTTATCCGATTTTCATGTTTTCAAGATATAGCGTAATTACAAATATACAAAATTTTATCCATTAAATTTTTTTAATCGTAGCGTCCTTTTAATAAATTATCAAAAATGCCATTGACCTTTAAACATTTTACGCTTCGTCTACGAAGGGCGCCTGTTGCTCTCACTATTGCTTCATGTCTCTGATGTATGTATCGTGAACAGTACGAATAATGAACAATAAAAATAAGGACCATTAGAGACGACAGTAATAAAGGGGGAGTTACTTAGTTTTTTTGATTATTATGATGTGTTTTTAACCGTTATAAAAATAAGCTGAATGAATGTAATAAATATCAAAAATATACACCTTGGTAGAAAATATAACAATGTCTTTAATATCACCTGCAGTATTTCTAATACGTCGAATTAGTATTTTAGTAATAATAGATTGGAGTTGCTCAATTTGCGCCAACAGCCAGTGGCGGGCGCATAAAAGTTTACACAAAATAAATGGTCAGAAATAAAATATAATACGTGCTCAAACACTTACCGTCTTAAGAGTCTTCCGTGAAATCACAAAGTGAATAATGTCTGTTAAATATCTGCAATATTAGATTTGTTTCGGCAAACCGAGTGCGGCGTGAGGAAAAAGTGTGTTTATATGCAGAAAATGAACGTTCTACATCTAGTGACGTTATATTTGCGTAATTAAAATAATCTTTGGAACAACTTAACAGTTCTGTTGACGCACCTTCACAAATTTGTCTTAATGTACCAAAATCAGAATCTTTCTCTAAAACACTTTCAAACCTTTCTAGAAAAAAAATTTTGCGTCTCCTACCGCGCACAGCTGTGCGTGAACATGTTGTACTATTTGCAGAGATTCCACTAACGACACCGAAGGATTTTGTAATTTTTCTATTGCCTCCACTAGTCCGAAGTAATTGTTCTGAATAGTTTTTAAATCTGTTTTAACCTGACTATCTTGAAATTTCGACTGGCTTTCCTTGATAGCCGCAGTTTCCTTTGGATCGAATTGTAAAACCACGTTCTCAATTTTCTCAAAATATTTATGATAATGAAACGCGGCCTGTAACCATGTTCCCCAACGTATAAAAATAGGTTTTGGTGGCTCGGGCATACGGGGGCACAGTCTGTGAAATTTGCGAATACGTTTTGGGGATTTGACAAACACTGCTTTTGTATGCGCTATTAAAGCGTCTACCTCAGGATAACATTTTCTAATACTATCTGCCACATGACGGAAAGCATGAATTTTACACGTAATATGTAACAAGTTAGCACAATGTTTTTTAAGAGACCGGCCTACAGAAAGCATGTTCGCGGCACCATCACTCATAAACATCAACAATTGGTTTGTTGAAAGTTCAAACTTTTCCAATGTATTTAACACTAACTTTGAAATTACTTCAGCAGTACATTGTTGTATTCGTCTGGAAGCTAATAGAATTGAAGGTGACGATTGATGTGGTTCCACTGTACTATTAACTACTTTTGTCACCTGTACACTCTAATACTAAAACATGCGAAATATACGGCAAAATAGACGAAAGAGTCTCGTCATTGTAGCACGAAACGTAAACCATGTGTTTGCCCTTACCCTAACAAATCAAAAAGATATGGGTAAGACAACGGTACGTTGTAAAAAGAACGGGCCGTTGTCTTACTAGAATAAAGATTCATCAAATTTGTATTCCTTTTTATGTAAATAATTTCGTAAGTGTCTAATTCCCGCGACGAAGTTACGTTCTTAATCAATTTTAAGTTTTCTAATTTAATATTATGCCCGGTTTCGCTTATGTGTTGTGCTACACTTGAAGACTTTATTTTCTCGTACCTGTAGCACCTGATGCGTTCATTGAATTTGAATACCTATCGCTCGTTTCGTTTGACCAACATAGGCTTTATCACAGTCACTACATGCAATTTTATAAATTCCCCACCTTTCATGTCCGATGTATCTTTTGGATTGCCAAGAAGATTTTTGAGTGTATTTCGCAAAATACACGCAAAAACAGCAAAAGTAGGTAAGGTACTTGTAAATATTTTTCTTGACAGTAGGAATAGAATAGACATGTTAGAATTAGTTTTTTCTCACATCGCTTAGTCATATATAAGACTCCCCATTCCCAACCAATGGGGAGTCTTTGAAATGGCTGTTCCGAATTAATTAATAACTTGTGTGGTACGGAGTGCACCGATACTTTAGTATTGTTTGACAATGTAAAGTGTAATGGTAGAGGATGACACATTCAGAACAGGGTGCAAAATGTGAATACCTCAAATGTTTTTTTCTTTAACGTTTTCTGACACTGTAGCGAACCAAAATCTGAGTACTGCGTTTAGCAGATCGGTTGCGCCCGACGGAGGATTTAAGGCTGCTTAGCTTACATAACGCATTATGCATATTCATGTAGAAATCGTGTGTAAATGCCTACATACCTCATGGTCTAGAAATATTTAGAATCAAATGAAGTTTCAACTACATGAGAATCTTCAGGGACTAGCAGGAAAAAAAACAAAATAAAAAGCACTTTTATTCATTTACTATTAAGTATATTTGAGAATTATCGTTTTTCCTTGGCGTTAAACACATAAATTTTTTATGTATAATAATATATTACACACGATTTTTGTTTTATTATTAATTATTATATCATTATTATTCACATATTTTCTTTCACGTAAATTTTGAGGACAGAGCTTTTCGAAAGCGTTAAAAATAAGCTAATCCTATATATTATGTATAATGTATTATGTCACTAACCATTTTCATTTTGTTCTCATATATGTATTTGCTTATAATTTTTAATAATTAATTTCTTGTTCAGCGTTTCACTTTTTTTCGGTTAATTAATTTCTTTCCATTTCTTATGTTAATCTTTTCTTTTTTTTCATCAATTGAATTTAATATATTATCTTTTTCCACCTTCATGCATTCAATACGTCAACGTATTCCATAATGCTACCTTTTCCTACCAACATTTCAAATAGAAAATATCATAAATGTCAAATTGACTGTACACAGAATAAAGAAATTCTTTCTTTTCGTAAATCTTTAATGGGCAATGTGAATATTGAAAGGACTCCTAAAATTCTTGAGATAAAATAGGGCAGTATATATTCAATTAGAGAAACGGTTCAAAACTAAACAGAAATCTACTTTACCTACATACTTTGATTTAATGATCTTAAAGGGCATTCTTTCAATATTCAAATTTATACCGTTATATCTTCGTGTAGAAAAATATTTTAAACAATAGATACACCCTTAATTACTACAAAATCTTGTTCGCAAATATCAATATTTTGTTAAAAAAAGAAATACACCAAACACATTTTTTCGTATATATACAGAACACATTCTATTAATCATTAATTAAATAAAATTATGGTAATAGATTTTCTTTTATAAAAAAAAAAACAAGTGAGAAACATAATTACATTGAATATATTTGACAATACAGCTCATTCTATAGATTACGTACTTATTTACGAGCGATAAAATAGACAGCAGATAATTATTGAAAAATAAAAGTCTATCTACAAATATTTTAATAAATACAAAATTGTGGGGGGTTGATAACAAAAACGCTAATATTCAATCGCACCACTATAAAAATAGGCCTTGTTTTTGATGCAAGGAATAAAAAAATTTACAAAAATGTTTCTATGGAAGGATACGTTTTAATTCGTTGAACTAGTTCGAGATGATTGGATTTTAGTGCAAATGTTCCAATTTCATAAGAGATTTTGTTTCGTCAGAAAAGAATATAAAGTGTAATAATGACAAAAAACTGGCTAGAACATTACAAGAATTGCACCCCGCAATGCAACAAGGAACCAACCCATAAGAGAAACGTTTGATGGATCTCTCTTGCATAATTGGGTCCAATTATAAATTTTATTAGGCGAATGTTTAAAGGTTGCGTTTAACATTTTTTTTAAACTGTCAAAAATATCCAAACTACACTAAGCAAAAACTCATTTTAATACTAGACATTTATTAGGCCACGTATTTCAATGTAACACCTATCCTCGTTTGCAAAACGTACCGAAATAACTTTTGCTGGCACATTTTATCACCCGTAAAATAAAATTTTCCCCTTACAATCCCGCAATATCTTTTTCGTTTCTTCTTTATGATCTCCAGCTTCCACTGCTTCGATTTCGTTTAAAAAATCTACTAACACTAATCATTCACGTAGAAACATACAGACCAGTATAAAACATCCCTTAAATTATGGCATTTGTTCTCTCAATTTTATCTCCTTTCTTTCTTAACGAAGAACTTATTACTGTATTACTTTGTTATGTTATTATTTTATACAAAAAGTTCTATTACACGTAATAATGGTGGCGGCGGCGGTTGCTGTGGATACGAACGAAAAACAAATGAATTAAATAAATATCACGTATGAAAAAGTCTCGCTAAAGGTGGCTATGGATTTAGTGACAGAGATCATGTGCCATGATTACCATGGAAAATATATAAAATATATAATTTATAGGTTTTAAACTGGTTTTGTGGGAGAATTTTAGGTGTTATAAGAAATAAGGTTATAATATAGTAGTATAGGCAGCACTAATGGATTAATAACAATGGCTTTGCCAAGTTTCCAATCGTAACACTTAATACAGCGAATGTGAAGTTCAAATAGGGCTACGGTACATGGGATAACAGCTAATTGGGTAAGATTACAATTGTTATAGCAATGGAATCGCGTAGGCAAGCAAAAATACGGTAAGTTAACCTAAAATGTAACAGTTAACATGATTCTGCTCAAAAACCTAAGTGGCGGTTGATGTCCAAATTGAGGTTAAATACGTCAATTCTGACCACGTCCTAGGGTAAGTATATTTTCGAATCGATTCTTACAAAAAAGAAAAAAAATATCTAGTAATGGTGGAATATAGGAAGGACTTTTTTTCTTTGGAATAATTTCAACTTGCACGATATTTATATTACAAAATTTGAAGTTCTATGATTTCTAGATACCAAAATCTTTTTTTTACATTCAACAATTAAGTTAATAGATTCTTCCAATAATATTGAATATGTAGCTAAACAAATTAAAGATATAGAATTTGCGTTTTATATGCAGAAAGCTCCTGTCATCGAGTTGTAAAGAAATGTGAAATAATTTAATCTCAAAATTGATGTTCAAATTCACACAAGAGGCTGGCATTTTTTTCACAATTTTTCATCTTTGAACCTTTCACATTAAACAGGAATTGTCCCTAAATCTTTAGCAACACCTCTAGCGGATACCCAGCGATCTTCCCGAAACAAAACAGCCATTTTCTGCGTCTCACTTGTTAACACTTTACTGCTATGTAGCTGCTTTTGATATGACAACAAGTATTATTGTTACTACTATTATTAATTAATCAAATATTACAGCCGTGTAAAAAAAAAGTATATTGCGCGAGACATATTTTAATATAATTTGCGAGTATACACCGCTTTACATATTGAAATATATCCGGATCCTTAATTTCTCTTGAACTCGCTCGATTTAAAAATTGGACATTCACTAAGGATAGATTAAATATATATATATCTATATGTTTAGTTTATATATAATTGATATTATACAGGCAACATATATATTTATATATGCAGATGGCGTCGTAATAGTGAAAGAAAACAAAAGAAAGATTAAATGAAACGTACAAGGAACGGACAATTAAGAAAAAATCCTAGTGGCCTGCTCTTATATTCGCGTTATATAATTTTTATGCTTTTTTTGTTTTTACAGAGATAATTTGTAAAGCATTCGGTTTAAAGGCGGCTTTGAATCGTAATATTTTGACGTAATGTTTCCTCTTGTTTTGAAATTTAACATCGGAGAATCTTACCAAAAGTGGCCAAAAATAAAAAAACTGAAGTTATACTTACGTTACGTCAGAAATTTCTATTCCAAAGCCTCCCTAGATATAAATATACACGTTTAATTCATATAAGTATATAATTATGTGTAATAGTTAGCCTACTATCATTACCTAGATTTCATTTAATTGTTTTAATTTTCTACAGTTGGCATGTCGTGAAAGTTATCCTAACAATAACTTTAATTTTGTTCTTTTCGTTTAGTTTTTCTTAGAAAATGTGTATGCGATTTTTTTTTATTATCGTAAATCGAAAATCATTGTTTTATGTCGAAATGGTAAATTTTGAAGGCTGTGGATACCTCTAAGTTACGTTTTTGTTTTTTATTTCCGTAATTATTGTAAAATTTGTTTTCAATGAAAAATCTATTGTGGAATGGGAGATAAATTAATAAATATTGAACTACATATGTACAAAATTAATTGACATTCCATAGCTTTCTTTACTGAAATAAAACTACTTTGAGAGTCCGAAATTAAATGCAAGAAAAAGTAATTTGTGATATATTTGCATCTTGAAGTATGTAAATGAGATTAAAAAAAAACTATAATAATGTGATGTAATAGCGTCATGCGTATCAAACAAATTACTAATTTTGCCAAATTTTAAATTTAAGAAACATGTCCCCAGATTTTTAAACTTAGAGACTTAGAGGCAACCACCAAAAATTTACCAACTGCAAAAAATACCATCGTCATTTTCTCTACTACATATAAAACAAACGCAAAAAATAAAAATTATTAAAAAAAAAGTATTTTTATTAAAAAACTAAAGCTGCTTTATTCTCTTTATCATCATCGTAGCTATCCATTTATCGTTTATGTAATAATAATAAGGTTATACTAAATATATTTATCTACGCATCGTCGTTATTAATTAAATTGTGCCTCAGAGTCACAATATACACGTATATCTTGCACACACATCGAAACAAAACAGTCAACTAATCAATCAATTAAAAAATAAACATACGAAAACGAAAAATTAATAAAATCAAACAACAGAAATTACACACAGGCGCGCTGCGTATAAATGACTGGCCATTATCACATCACCAAAGCTTAAGTTAATCCAAAATACCGTAACGTAGTTAAGAAAAGAAACTAGTGCAATTCGTAAGTAACGAAATATCAAGATTCACTTAACGATAAAGTGATGAAAATACACCTAATATACTCAGTGACATAGAAATTGCAACAGCTAGAAGGGGATTTTTATCTCTTTCTCAGCACTGATATTGAATGTTTTTTTTTTGCGGCGTTTTTTATAACTTTCTCGATTTGTGTTGTTGTTCTCACTGAACTGCGGTTCAGTTAAGTGTTAGATATGCCTAGAGTAAGAAGAAGAGCAGTGTATCGACAATTAAGTGAATTCGACCGAGGTCGAATTATTGGTTTGCGCGAAGCTGGTTTTTCATTTGGGGAAATTGCTAACCGTGTAAATCCCAATCGGTCTACTGTAATGCGAGTGTGTCGTGCATGGTTTGAAGATGGCCAGGAACGTCGTAGAAGAGGAACAGGGGCTTCAAGAAGAACGAATGGTTTGGTGAAGAAGGTCGCCACGTAACTCTTAGAACAGTTTATCGCCGAATCCGAAGTTTTGAGTTAACATCATATCGTCCGCAATTTGTGCTTCCTTTGACTGCGGAACATTATCAGCAACGGTTACAATGGTGTAATGAAAGATCTCACTGGAATCTTGAATGGCGTCGTGTTGTGTTTAATGACGAATCAAGATTTTGTTTAGGCATGCACGACGGTCTTCAGAGAGTCAGAAGAAGACGGGGTGAACGACGGAATCTTCGATTTACCGTTGAGAGGCACGTACACCGCATTGTGGGTGTTCTGGTTTGGGATGTGATTACTTATGGCTGCAGGTCTCCCTTGGTGTTCATTCGAGGCAATATGACAGCACAACGGTACATTGCAGAGGTGGTTGGAACACATCTTCTGCCATACTTACAAGGGTTCGAAGATCCATTATTCCAGCAAGATAATGCACGTCCCTCATGTAACAAGGTTTTCCTTGTACTTCTTTGAACAGGCCCAAATTAATCTTTTGCCCTGGCCTCCAAGATCTCCAGATCTTTCTCCCATCGAACATGTATGGGACATAATGGGTAGAAGGTTGCGAAACTTGCAGCGTCCTCCTTTGACTTTGGAGGCTTTGAGACATGAAGTGCAACTTGCATGGGAGGCAATACCCCAAGACGAGATAAACCGCCTTATTCAATCAATGCCACGGCGTGTAAATGAATGTGTAAATCAGAGAGGCGGCTCCACACATATTAATAATTATTATAAAAGTTTATTTAACTAATAAAAATTTTCCTCCCAAATTTTGATCATTTATTACTTTTGCATAGGTGAATATTCCTACCAAATTTCATTCGGAAATTCCAACCCCTTTTAGCTGTTGCAATTTCTATGTCACTGATAGTCACTATATATTTGCTTCTTTATTCACATACACGGTGATGCCATAATTATGCCAATCTTTACACATCGAATATCCCAGCTCACTACGAAAAAGACACATATCACGTAAAGATCCGATCTAACTGTACTATGGGACATAAAAAAACAATGTTAAATTATCTGCGTTAATTTCTCAATTATTTAATACAGAAAGTTTCACAATATTTAAAACTAAATAGCGCTATGAAGTAGAATCAATTATTCGTTTCCATAGCCACCTCCCTTTTTTTTAAGTAATGGAAACCACATTCTGCTAACGACATAAAAATAAATAAAAAAAAAAAACAATCACTTTATATAATTACTTAAGATGTAGGATTCCAAATCGAAACCTAATCGAATTTGTCCAGAATTTCAGCCAAATTTTTCCATTTCTTTGGAAAAAAAATTCAATCAGATTATAATTAATAAATAATTAATTTAAAAATTTAATCAGATTATAATGATAAATAGATATTTCCTATTAATATTATAAAAAATAATCAAATGCGGTCGTGGAAGATGTCGATTCTCCACTCTCATCTCCATCCGCTTTTTTTTTTTTTTAGAATAGAATTTAGATCTAAATATAATAATACAATATTTCCTTCATGGCTAGTGAATGTTTCAATTAACGCTTGGTCCAGGATTTTATTTTTCAAGATGTCTTACAAATTGGTAGACAAAACACTGTCTACTCCAAGCCATTTTTTTTTATTATTGCCAATAAATCGGCATTAAATGATATGCTTGTTCTTAGTGAGCTGTTCGTTCAAGACACGAATAACCACGAAAACAAAACAAATTAAATAAAGATTAATCTCATACTCGAAAAGTTAAAATAAAACACCATCGCGATTATAAACAAAAGAAGAACATTTTGACCAGAGTAGACTTTTCATTTTCCTGTTAGATTTCTTTTGTTAATATAATTATCAAAAAAATTACATTATTTACGAAATATTCACTTTTAAATGCTAAAATAAATAAATAAAATAGCTTCAAAATAAATTTAAAATAGTTTTGTCTCGTTACACATTTGACTCTTACATTTACATAAATCATTGTTTCCCTTCATTTCGTTTAAACAACAATAATAGATACAGAACTGACATAAAAGCAACATTTCGTTACATAATGTAATAAATAATGTAACACGCACACAGAGATATCGTCTTGGGACCGATTTTCTTGGAAATTCTCGTATTTTTTGTTTTTTTGCTGTTGTCGTTTAGCTTGGTTATCTAGTCATCGAGGAGGTTATCCGTTGCCTGGTAACGGTCGCACTAGGTACAGCTTCTCGCCCTGCTTGTTCGTGTAGATGGGCGCCCTCTGGTAGTGATCGACTAACTGATCGAGCGTGTGGAACTTGCGCTGTCCTATGCAGTATAGAGCGCCCTCTACGTGGACGCGAAAATGCTTGTTGCGACCAGGGGCTTTTAGCGATACAGAATAATCGCCGACCTACACGTAAAACGCAAAAAATAATTTAGATGTATTTTTTTTTTTGAGAAGTAATATTCGTTCTAAACTTATTTGAAATATTTGTCAGAGTTTTCGTTTTAATATTTTTTATCCAAAATAAGAAAGGCATCTATTAGCAACGTTGAAAGAAAATTAGCACAATGAACTATCGGCTGCCAACATACAGCCACGGTCAAAATAATAGTACAACAAATAATAAAAAGAAAGGAAACACGTGACTATGTTATTCTGTGCCAAAACAACATATTTATTATCACAAAGTTAAAACTAATGCAAGAAGAAATTAAAGATACAGAATTTCACGTTAAGAGCGTAGTAGATTGCGGTACAGACGGCGTCCATATTACACTGCCAAAATTTAATTCGATTAAATACAGCCTTGCTCATATGCATTAATATTTAGAGTAGAATTGAACATCAAAGGGAATAAACGCGTAATATACATAAATATCGGTAAATAAGTGCGATTTTATTGCATAATAAAACTACCAATTTATAAACTGCAAGTATTAAAGGATTATTTTCGGATTTTCACATATCAAAGAAAGTGCTATTGTGAATTTCTTAGAATAAGTTTTGGTGTTATGTTTTTGCTTTATCCTAAACAAAAATGGCCAAAACTCGGGAATTATTAGAAGCTGAGCGTGTACAAAAAGAGTTGTTGCATTCGCAAAAGTTATCATTAACTGTAAAAGCAAGGAAAATGAAATGTTCATGGTGTGCAGTTCACACTGCCATTAAACAGTATCAAGAAACTAAATCGTTTGCTAATAGAGCAGAAAGTAGACGCAAACGTATTGCAATAGCGAGGGAATACTGACTTCTTCACGCGACAGAAGAAAATTTTATAAAGAATTGTCTAGCGAGCTTCTGCGGCTGCATAGAATTACCATTTCTGCATAAACAGTTAGAAAACGCCTTGCAAATGTCGGTTTACGTGGATGTAAAGCGCGACACAAACCTTATTTGACAGAAGAGTGCAAAAAGAAATGCGGTACGAGCACTAGAGTGGTTGCTGTTGAACATTTATGGAATATAGTGAAAGTTAAAGAGTCAATGTGCATCGAAACAAGTTTTAATAACCAACATTTTTGAAACCTAGAGCACACTGTCAGAAGAAGAATGTTATAATCATGTAGCCAGCGTACCGAAAAGAGTACATGCCGTTATAAAAGCAGAAAATTGAGTAACAACATATTAATATTTGTAAATAAAGTTCTTTTAAAAACATTTCTATCAAGATAGATTTATTGTATCTTTCATATTATGCTTGAAACTGACGAACATAATGGGTGTTAGCATTTCTCGTTGGATGGATCAGCCTTACGAAGTAACCAATAACAAACATGAAAAATATAAGGGAAACGAAACGAATGTAGAGGCAAATATTAAAAAGATATTGCGTTCGAATCGAATGCTGTCATCACGATAATATTAATTTTAAAGGATAAACATTGTTTTTGATAAATAGAATACATCCACAGTATATTTTTCAGCTTTTGGTACCTCTGGAATTACCTTTGTCCGTTATAGAATTAACGAGGAATTTCTTAAGGACTGCGTCGTTCTTGCTTTTAAGCTCATGGGTGGTAGCGTTATGATATGGTGGTGCATCACATCACAATGTTCACACGTCACGACCGTACGAATAGCCCAACGTACATAGAAGTTCGAAATGCGACATTAAGGCCATCATACGCAAACCTTTTTTCAGAAGGGCTTCTAGAAAACATTTTTTCCAACAAGGTAACGTTCCCTGCCACACAGCACGAAAAACTAAGGAGTAGTCCTGGATTGGTTCGCCCAATCTCCAGGCTCAAATCCAATTGAGTATTTGTGGCAGTTTGCAAAAACTCAACGAAAGAGCCACAACCTGAAAAAATACTCCACCAGCGCATTCCGAAAAGTTGGCGGGTAAAAGATCTAATGGATACAGGCAGTCATTAAAGCCGGAGGTTATACACGATGTAGAACTTTATAATGTAGTTACCATTGCTAATATATTTCAAATTTTGCAAAATTTAAAGTGCTTTATTTTATTGGCAAAGGCTGTAGTATCGGTTCTATAGACAATTTAACATTCTTAAAGTAATATGTACACTGCCGTCCATAGTAGTTCGTACACCTAAGTAAATTTACAAAATTATAGACATTGACATTAAGTTAAACTAAAAATAAAATGTATATAATAAATATTATTATTAACACATATTTATAACATGACAAAAATAAGAATAATTTTCAACGTATAATATTAAACTTATTATTAAATATTCTTTTCGTCGAAAAAACCTCTTTTGCACGAAGGATGGCACTGACAATTCTAGGCATCCGTTCCACCAACTTTTCGAGTACTGTATTTGGCATATTGGCCCACTGATCCCGAATAATGTCCCATAAATGTGTCGTGGGGGTAGGACACACCTTTCGAATCTTTCTGTCGAGTTCATCCCACAACAGCTTAATCGGATTGATGTCAGGACTTTGCGGTGGCCACGTCATTATTTCTAGAGTATTATTTTCTTGTTGGTTATTCAAGAAATTTTTGCATACCAATGCCGTATGTTTGGGGTCGTTGTCATGCATGAATATAAAATTGTTACCAATTAAACGCAACTCTGGGGGTATTGCATTTTCTTGTAATATTTTAAAATAATTTTCTTTCCTCATAATGCCTTTAATTCGCTGCAACTCCCCTGTTCCAGCGTACGAAAAGCAACCACCAACGAGCACAGAACCCGTTCCTGGCTTTACAGTTGGCACGATGCAATCACGCAACATTCTTTCACTCTTGGATCTTCTTATGAAAACACGCCTCGCTTGTCCAAAGACTTCAAACTTCGATTCATCAGTCCATAAAACTCGTTTGAAGTCTTCGACTGTCCAGAAACAAGAAACTAAGATATTGATTTTAATTTGCGGCATTGTTTGGGACAGGGACACGTAAATTTCTTAAGCTTATTTATTAATCTCACTAATACTTCTGCCTCGAAAATAATCATAATAAGAGGATCGTAAATTTGTTCCGCAAGTGCCATAAAATGTAAATTGTAATTGTTATTTGAAGATGTTATAATCCAGAAATTCTGAAGATATTTGTCCTCTGTGAACTATAAACTTCATAAATAATATAATATCATAATATAATTTATATTTTAAAGTAATAGTACAATCATTAAGAATAGTTTACGAAATTTTAGCAAGTGTCCGAACTAATATGGACGGCAATGCACTTGTTAAGGCATTTGCCGGTATTATCATTTTATTCACAACTGTAAATGACATACAGGTATCGCTCAAAAATCAACGACAAACTTTTCTTTAATAATATTTTTTTCAACTGTATCTTAATTATAGTGAATCCGGCAAAGTTTCATATCAAATCACTACTTACGTTAGTCTCACTATCTCGAATTAAAAAGTCCCCGTCGTGCCCGTGATTATTCAGCAGATTATCGCATTGGTTCCTCGTGATATTCCCGTAGTACCAAGGTTTTCCCATCAGATGGGGGCGATCGACCATACCGTCCGGCTGCCTTTCAGCAGGCTCCATCCGTTCCCGTCTCTCCTGATAGGGTTGCGTCAGATATTCGGACAGTTCTTGAAGGTAATTCCGCGGAACCAATCCGATTTGACCTTGGGCGTTACGCGCCTTATACCTGAACGAAAGTAAAGCATGAACATGGAAAAAAACAGTGAAAAAATCGATGGAAAATTACCATTCTGGATCGGATGGCGGTCTATCCAAGATCTCCAGACGATCGCCTTTCTCAAAGGATAATTCTTGGTCGTTCGTCGAGGTGAACGAATAGAGAGCTACCATGATATCGAGGACGTTCTCGGCCATCGCATACGTGTGGAGCGTGTCGTCTGCGTCGCCTTCCTCTTGGGTGTAATTGGATGGGAACCAGCCGTTCATGTTCCCGCTTTGTCCGCGCCACCAACCTAAACGCAATAGGGAAGTTGTATAAAATTTTATTTGCTTTAGAACTTGCGTATAATGATTTAGAGAGAGATAAATAATTTGTGATGTAGTCAATGTGGTCAAGCATTCGGTCGTCAATAGGCTGCTTTTCTTTCGCAACAAATAACAGGTCGTTATAGGTATGTTTCTTCCACAAATATGATTTAGATATAAAATGAAATTTTTACCTACTCCTTCCCTTCACTACATCTCCACTAAATGATGGGAATTCTGAAAGGTCAAGTAATTCAATTCCTGTTCACGCGAGGGCGTTGAAGTTTTTGATTGTTTGACATTTAATGCCATTTAGTAATCATGAAAGTGGGCTGGTGTACAGCCTACTTTTTGCAGAAAATTATATTAGAAAAACGGCGATTCTGCCACTACTGTACAACGATTGTTACGGAATCATTTCAATATTCCAAGACATGGAAGAGTACCATCCGTTTAAGCAATTACGTCATAGTTGGAAAAGTTTGAAGACACTGATTCCGCACTACACGTCTATCATACAGGAGCCAAAAGGTCCGTAAAAATACAAGAAAACATCGACAAAGTTAAAATTGTCTTTACGCGCAGTTCAAAACGTTTTCCAATTAAACATGCGATCGCATAGAACATTAGTGGCACATCGTTGCGACGAATTCTGCATAAGGACTTTTCATCCCTACAAAATTCAAATTGTTCAGGAGTTGCAAAATAGCAATTTGCTGCATGTGAATGACGATGACAACTTTATTCATATGTTTATGTCGGATAAAGCACATGTTCATCTGAATGGATATGTAAACAGGCAAAGTACTCGATGTTGGAGTGATAAGAACTAGTGCTGTAGGTATCCGAAAAAATTGAGATCCGCATATCCGGATCTGGTAACCGATTCTCGGATCCCGATCCGGTATCCGATTCTCGGATCCGGATCCGCCATCCGAATCTCAGATCCAGATCCGCTATTCAATTGTCGGATCCGGATCCGTTATTATTTTGCAATATAGAAAGTGTTTAATAAAGAAAACATCGAATTTGTGTTATATGGAGAAGAAGTGCAATCGTTTTTTAAAATCCGTGTATTCAGAAGAATACTGGGTTTCCATGCGCACAATTAAAAGTTATTTTGCATTACATAGGTGTTAAATAAATCTGGCGATTATTATAGCTATATTGTTTAATAGTTACTCGACTTATTGCAAGTATTTGCTCGGAAGAGTTGTCAGAGAACGGGTCTGGATCCACGTTATCGGATAATGAATTCGATCGGATAAATAACCCAAATTCAAGATTTCGGATAGCTGACCCGGGGATCAGATAATGGATCCGAATCCGAGATTTCGGATAATGAATCTGGATAACGCCAAGACCCGTATAACTGGATAGTAAATTAACCGGATCCGGATAACAGCTCTAATAAGAACCCACTTAAGTTACATCAGAAGTCATTACATGCTCCGAAACTTACGATTTGGTGTGCAGTTTCATCATCTGGCATTATTGCGCCATATTTTTTCCAAGACGATAGAGGACACGCCTCAACCGTTAACGCATATCGCTACACATGATCAATACATTTCTAACGCAACATGCAAACATTGCGACATTTCTTGGTCAGCCAGATCCCCAGATTTGTCCGCATGTGACCTTTTTCTTTGGGGTTTTCTGAAAAACAGGATGTATGTTGGTCCACCGCAAACTATACCGGAATTAGAAATGAAAATCGCACAAGAAATTGCAGGAATTACGAGGGTACTCTGAAAAGATTCAAGCCTCAACCTGAAGATAGCGTTATTTGACAAAAATATTCTGGTAATATAATTGGTTATGCGCTGAAAGATACCTTTGTGAAAGAAAATGCTAACGCTGATGTTTTTTTTGGCGACGGAAAGAGACGCGATCGGCTTGTGCTATTGCGGACAGGAGGCAGTTCAGCAACGCCGGCTTACTACTTCAGAAGTTCTTACGTTATATTTGTTATATAGAAATATATTCCTAAACCATTGTTTTGAGATTTTTTTATTCATTTTTTATTCATCGTTTTATTCATTAAATTAGAGATCCGAACAATTTGAGTTTCTAACATTTGGAAATTTCAGCCATATTGAACGCTCAATTGTTATTTAATAGTCGTTTGTGTCAGTTGATTATAGTGTTTCTGTAAAAATGGAAAAAGGTAATACGCCTATGCAAATTAAAGCAGAGATGGGCGCTGTTTATGAGAACTCTGCCTCATCATTTGCTGCAGTGGCAGCTGAACGGAGCACGTACCAGCTTGGATGACAATGAACGTTCGGGACAGCCAAACAGCCCGTAAGAAATGCGCTTTAGGTTTCATTACGTTAGGTCGATCACCACGGCGCTTAGGGCAATACCATTTCCCGTTGGGCTTTGTCGTTAGAGTAATGCAAGAGAAATGAAACCACTCTGTAGGGCATAGGTCATTATCACATATTATCATTTCACCGAACATTTGATCGCACAAATAATACGTTGGCTCGTCTCAGCGTGGTGGAGATTCTTCACGTTGAGTAGCTTGATTCGCTTGCCTTGCCTTTCGTTTCTTCTTGTTACCGGTACCTGTATTATTTTTCTTCTGAGTATTCGTATTATTCGTTACTTTACATGTGTCTTCAATCGCGCATAGCTGTGCGTGAACATGTTGCACTATTTGTAGAGATTCTTCTAACGGCACCGCAGGATTTTGTAATTTTTCTATTGCATCTGCTAGCCCAAAGTAATTGTCGTGAATGATTTTTAAATCCATTTTAACCCGACTATTTTGAAATTTCGACTGGCTTTTCTGGATAGCGGCAGCTTCCTTTGTATCGAATTGTATAACCACGTTCTTAATATTGTCAAAATATTTATGATAATAAAACGCGGCCTGCAACCATGTTCCCCAACGAGTTAGAATAGGTTCTGGTGGCTCTGGTATACGGGGGCACAGTCTGTGAAATTCGCGAATACGTTTCGGTGATTTGACAAATACTGCTTTGGTATGCGCTATTAAAGCGTCTACCTCAGGATAACATTTTCTGATACTATCCGCCACAAGATTGAGAGCATGAATTTTACACGTAATGTGTAACAAATTAGCAGAATGCTTTTTAAGAGACCGGCCTACAGAAAGCATGTTTGCAGCACCATCACTCACTAGCATCAAGAGTTGGTTTGTTGAAAGTTCAAACTTGTCCAATGTATTTAACACTAACTTTGAAATTACTTCGGCAGTACACTGCTGTATTCGTTTGGAGACTAATAGAATTGAAGGTGCCGATTGATGAGGTTCCAATTTGCGTGCCATTACATTAAGAACAGAATGTTTCTTCCGATCTGTTGTTTCGTCGACACATAACCACAATTTTTGATCTTTCAACTCCGATTTTATTTTTTGTTCAATATGTTCGCGCGCAGATGGCACAATTCTTCGTAACGATGTTCGACTTGGTAATTTGCACTCCGAATAGTTATTCCAAAAGCAGATAAATGGTTCCTTATCTAGTAAATTAAACGGTATATTACATGCAATAAACGTAACGCATAAATTAAATATAAATTTTTCATTGTCTCGTGCGCAATTTCTTTTTGAGACATGCTTTTCACTATTTACGTGTCGTAGACAATGTTGTCTGGACCAACACATTAACGGGATTTTACAGATTACACATTTAATTTTAGCACCTTCATATATTAAGTCTGGAATTTCTGCAATAAATTTTCGAAGTTTGTCCGACCGCGGTCGTTTTGCTGGCGAAATCATAATTTTTCTAGGACAGATAAACAATTGCGCAAATGACCGGCAGCGAAAATGTCCGTACTGCTCCGCAGACGAAGCAATACTACCGTTCCTCTCGGTCCGAACTGATTCTACGCCGATGCGCGATACCGCTCGTGGCCAGCGTTAGTGATAATTGACCTAGCAATTTTGCATGGTTCGTGCCGAGACCATCACAAAAGTAACAACACAAAAATCCTAAAAAACAGACATATTGTCTATCAAAAACCAACATATTTAAACAAACTTACCATAATTAATTAATTGCAATGAAGTTCGATAAAGTAAAGACATAACAACAATTAACGGAACGAGTTAAAATGAGAGAAAACAATGACGAGCACAAAGAACGAAAGTATTACAAATGCAGGTTTTAATAACAATAAATAACAAGAATTTACGCTTTTAGAATTGAGACTTAACAGTTTGGCGATTGTTATGATTACTTTGCTTAGAAACGAGCTCCTTAGATCAGTTTGGCGTCACAAGAAACAATTTGGCGCCCTTTCCTAGCCAACTTTGCGTAACAACAAAAACAGATTACCAAAATTTTTAATGCTGCATATCGTCATATTTCTTAAGTTAAAGTATAACATATGTGGTATCGTTGGATTCGCCTTTCGATTGGCTTTCCAAAAACGTTAAAATATATAGGGTGTTATATTTAAAATAAGAATGTTGACGTCACTTCCGGTGAAACCGGAAATGCAACTGAACTGCCGATAACGGTAAAAGATAGTTCACAAAAAAATAAAAATCGACCTATTTTCTCTAAAAACGCTAGCTTCTGTCGTTCAAAAGTTAGCAAGGGTGGAGGACACCTTAGAACCGCAGTGTACAGTAAATTCTCAATGTAAAAATTAAAAATGCGGTTCAGGTAAACACAGTCTATATCAAGGAGAATACATCTTTATTATAGCATAAATTTCCTACGCTTTGACGTCACAAACAGCATAAACTACTATTTTTTAAATGGAACCTGGTGGCTATACGCACTAGTGAACAGTAACACTGTTGTTTTATTATTGGGCGAAGCGTTAGGTTACGGAATACACCTCGCACTTCTAGGCATTGATTACCGTGATCATTAGCCGACCCTATTAGAATTTTGCTGAATCCAGAGGTGTTCTAACCTCTGGTAGGAATTTTTAACGTGCCAAACATCGTATTGACACAGGGCCTACGGTTTTACTTCCTTATCCAAGAAGAAAGTATACTCCTATTTTTATCCTTAATTAAAAACTAACCGTCTCGGCAGAATACGAACAAGCGTCGTTCGGATCGGAAAGCAAGTATGCTAACCGTTCGACCATCGGGACGGTGTTCATATGATTTTAAACTATTTGCAGTAATCACTGGGTGGTATATTTTCATTTACAAACAGTGAAGTCCTCTTTATGTAATGAATGGCAATATTCCTGGGTGTCTTGCACAACATTTGGCGCAGTCAGTAGGATCCTCAATCAAATTTCCTTGAAGGAAAAAAAAAACAATTACTTACCATCGTTACTCTTCTCCAGTATGAGTATTCTAGATCCTTTCACGAGAGACAGTTCGTCCGCTTGTTGCGCTTGATAATTATACTTGACGACAGCGACACCTATCGCCTCCACCGGATCGGCCGGCAATCGTCTAGCCATGTTGGGAGATTCAATCGTTCTAGATGGCGAGTTGTTCGTCGGTAGCGTTTTGGAGCCGGAACCTTTCTTCACCTGAACGATACGAACAACATGGAAAACGAAAAAATAATAAGTAATAAACACATTACGGCACATAAAAATGCGTCAATTATTATCGAACTCCGGCTAAGGAGTATGCCGGTTTTCCGAAAAGAAGCGCGCAAGGGATAACGACAGGAAGGATGTCAAGAAAAAAATGCGGTTTTTCTTAGATTAGCTTGTCAATAAATGATGTAATAGCCTTCCAAGTTTACAGACATATTTTCTGTTGATTCGTTCATTTTTCATGAATAGATAGAAAAAGTGTAAAGTCGTTTATCATTTTCTGTGCCTCACAAACCATTTATTTATTAATGTGATCTATATAAAGCCAATATTCGATTAATCATTTTCTGATAATATGAAGATTGTGCATTATCAAAGGTATTTAACTATATCTAAAGTACGAATCATGTTAAAGATATGAAGGGAACAAAAACACGTTTTCTCTTGTGATTTTTTGCAAACAATGACCGCCATAAAATGTATACCAAACAGCAAAAGTTTTATATTTCCGAACGTTTTTATGTGTTTATTTGAAAACTATATTTAAATCAGATCTGGCGTACTAGTATTTATTTGGGACCAAATAGCATTTTTAAGGATGATCAAAATAAAAGTAATGCTGTTTTTCAAAAAAATTCGGTTAAATTATACTGTCAAATGCTAAATTTTAACCGAATTTTTGATTCTGGAATGAAACAATAAACGATTATCTAAATTTTTCAAAAATAATGACGTTACCTACATAATTAAAAAAAAAATAAATACCTAACTAAATTACAGAACATATCTTTGCAATACAGCTTTAAACTTTCTATTTACTACGGATTGAGATTTTAAGAAGTGCAATACGCAAAAATTTTAAAATGTAACACCAAAATTTTAATTATACAAACTATTTTTAATAACATATTAAAAAAGTATTTTATAAAATGAAAAAAAAATAACGTTCAAAAACAGTCGAAAACAAATTCCAAACATACTTAAATATTCAATTTTGAAAAAATTATTTTTGCAATATTTTATTTTTGTTTTAATGACAGCAATTTTAGTTGACATTTTAAGCTCCCAAATAAACTAAACATTTTCAAGCATACAGGCCCAAGTCTTTCGAAAAAATACCCGGAAAAACTGTTTTGAAAATGACACCATACTTATGCGTTTCAGAGCTCAATGGTAGATAAGGCCCTGAAACGCACACATGCAGGGGATGCAAAAGATTCTATCGTTTGTCTTGTTTTTTTTTTTTTTACTGAACAAAAATATTCACTGTAAATGTATTTGTAATACAAGAATAAACGGTAGTTTTCTAGCATGTATTTGTCTTTTCAAAATTGAATATAGTGTAGTTGGACGGAAATATGTAAGGAAACTTTACGAGCATTTGCTAGTTTTATCCACCCGGTCCAAAAAATATAATCGCAATACGCATGCATGCATTTTGACGCCGGGTTTTAGACGATAAACTTATTGACTGTGGCGGGACGTGACATGCGGATGTTACATCCTAACTGATAATACGCTTTAAAACCCCACTTTAAGGCGGCATGGCGATTAACGTGTTAAAACTTAAACCGTAACAATAACATTTGCTTGAAATCCTTTGCAATTTTCGACATATATCACTATTTCTATTCTAGCCACTTTTAAAAACAATTTGTTCCCGAACGGATTATAACTTATCGGATATGATTTGGGTTTATTTAGTTTTTAAATAAGCATAAACTAATGCCATAAGGACAACGCTTCAACTTCCTCGCGTCATGTACAATGTGCACGATATGCAACGGAAACGCACGAGGGAAACGAAGCCTTGTCCTTGACCTCCCATTTGCGTCACCGCCAGCCGCCACTGGCAATCACTGAATGTAAAATCAAAACCTGAAAGATTTTAATGTTATAAACTCTTTACTAAGAAAATTATTGACCTTATTGCTCCAACCGTGCTTGTACAAATAGTTTTCTTTAGCGTAAGTGTACATGTTACTGTTTTCGCCTACAAGATTGAAAATTAAAACGCCAACAAGCAATTTTTCCAATAGTAAAACACTGAAAATTTAATATTTCATTGACATCTGTCATTTTATACAATTACATGGCTAGTTTGACACAAGAAGCAATACAAATTGCCATGAAAAAAAAACACATATATCTTGACATTAATGTAGTCTAAGGCAGAGCTCGATTAAGCACTATAAAGTATTTCGAGGTAGTGCTTCAAGCACTTTTAGAGCTTTAAGCACTGTGCTTCAATCACCTTTAAAATAAAGTATAAAGTACTTGATATTTGAAATATTTTAGTAATAATAAAATCAACCCTAGATGACATAGGTATATACCGTTTGTGTCATAAACTTTTGGCGATAGGAGTTAACTGTGGCAACGGCGTCGATCCCCACTTCAATGTATTTAGCATTGTCATTGTCACAATATTCAAAAAACGTCAAAATGATATGGGTTTGCGGTCGATTAGTCGTGTACACTTGTTCGACTTGTGTTGTCGTTTTAAAATACTGGAGTAGCGGATGTAAGAGCTGTATTAAGCCGTGTGTATTGCGTAAGGCGAAAATAAAAGTCTAGTTCTAATGAAACCAAAAAATAAACTCTAACAAATTAAATAAATAGTTTATTCTTTCGAAAAAATAAATAGAATTCTATACGAAAAGCTCAAAAACCCTCCTTCCACAACAAAACATTGTTTATTATAAAAACTCTCGCACATTTCGAAGCATGTCGATTGTCACAGCTCTCAAAAACCAGCTCAAAATATTTACATTTTCAGACCTTCCAATCATATCTGGCATATCTTGCGAGAAATACTGTAATGTAATAACTAAGGTTCGACAAACGCGTGCTACGGCAGAAGCGCCGAGAGGGGATTTAGGTCGATGCGAAGCCAGTGCAGAGTTTAGTCATTCGATAGGCGTGGAAGTGAAAGACCATTCGATAATTATTTTGTAGTATTTTGTCGCATTGAACATCAAGACGTCAATAAAAGGTAAGAATATATTATTTTTTAACAATACTGTATCTCATGTACTTACTTTTGCGCGATACGCCTCTGACGTTGCACTCGTTTGTCGAACCTTAGTAATAACATTATAGTAGTATTAATCAGGTTTATAAAAGAATGAATTTCTGTTCACATTCTTTTAGATACTTATCCCAAGGTACAAATATGCAAGTGCTTGTGTGTTTCATGTAAAGTATTATGGAACGCACTAATTGTAAGTACTGTTTCTCTAAAATCACCTTTTTCTGTCATAATTTCCGTGTAGCAAATCGTTGGTGAATAAACATACCACATAATGCACACAACCAAAGAAGCATTCTTTGCATTTTTTTGACAGATCAAATTAAAATTATTACGTGACATGTAAACTATTATTTCATTGGTTTATTATTCAACGGCAACGAACTGGAATGATACGTGTGTGATCGTGTAGTCAAGCGGCCAATGCCGGATATGTACCGCACATGCATACGTTCTACTGTATTCTATACCCAGATATTTTTGACACAACCGGTATATACCGTACGAGCGAGCACCCGATTTTACACGAACTCAGCGCATCTAAACTTGTCCTGTATTGAATGTCACTGTAGAATATCATTTGTTTGATAAAATTGCGTAAACGCAAATTCATTTGTACACCCTACTCATGTTATAAACGGCGCATTTGTTCACGTACATGTGCAAGCAACAACTTCGCTCTTGCATTTCCAAAAACACCTTGTTCACGTTATAAACGGCATATTCGTCAACGTACACGTGTAAGATACAACATTTCCAAAAAATGCCGATTATGCTGGCTGATCATAGTACGCTCGCTCTTACGGTATATGGGTTTAGTCAAAGCAAAAATAAAATTAATGGCAATAAGTCACTTATTAAGAAATTCATTTAAATTATACAATATTTTATCAATTAAATACGGTGTTAACTGTCTCTTGACGTAATTTAAACTCGAGCAATTAACAAAATTTGAAGGTAGCTTATTAGACAAATTTATGTAAGTACTTGAGGCTTTGAAGCAATTTTGAAGTAATTGAAGCATTTTTAATGTAGAGTATTTGTCAAATAAATGAAGCTCTACTATACTCTTGGTTTCCGGGTTGGAACCGCGTCGTTGTCGTAGCTTTGGCCGACGTTTCAAGCACTCTGGCTTAGTGCTTGGTATTTGAAATACTTTACTAAAATGCTTTATCCAGCTTTGATCCAAAGTGAATTTTTTTATTGAATCTGTTAAATTATGAAAAATATCCATAGAATTTGTGTACTATTTGCAAATATCTGGAAGGGTAGTTACTATGTTAGTATAAATACTTCGGTTTCTTAAAGCTTTGTGTATAAACAGTTTAATACATAATTCATATACACAAGCCAAATCGAAAAGTATGTTGTACTTAAACAACAGAATTGGATAGCACAAGCTAAAATAAGCATCTATTTTTATAAAACACTTAACAAATGCAATCAAGAAAATTTAGTAGGAATATAAAGGACAGTTGATAAATGTTGGTAGGTGTCAAAGTGTAAAAGGTGCTTCTTAATTGCACAAATCTTTGATTGAACAATTCGAGCAGAGCAACCACAAATGCGTTTTAGTGTGGAATAAAATAGAGCTGCATTTTAAAATTGTTTGAACAATCGTTCAATCAAAGGTTCGAGCAATCAAAAAATATGGCAAAAAATCTAACCAAAAATTAAAATACAAAATAATAACGAACGACACTTACACTTACTTTCTTTTTGATACTGTCAAATAACGAAGGCTTCTCCTTTTTGACATAATTACTGGGAACGTAACCCGATTGATTTCTCGAATTCTGCACTCGCCACCAATGCTTCGAATCGTCCAGCAATATGCACCGTTCGTTCTTACGCAGATCTAGTTCCTGTGTACCTTGCGCCGTATAATCGTACTTTGCGACAACGTAACAAATATCATCCTGGCTAATTTTGCCTAAAACAAACGAGAACTATGTAACGTTGAGCTGGTTGTAATGATCAGATGAGAAGATAATGCTCTGCGCTAAGAATTATACTGCAGTTTACCATGTCGATTAGGGGCAGCCATGAGATACGGCGGTGGTTTTCCCAAATAGCTGCTTTTGTTTTGTATCAGATTTGTTTCGGTCGTTGCACGCATTGACTTGATGTCCAACATTACACAAGTAAGGTGTCAAGCACTAGCGCTGACATTCATGCTCTAGTCTACAAATAAAAAGAAAAACATCTAATAATGCTAACATAATTCTAAATAAAATGGAAACAAAATAAAATAATAGGTACATACATGCTTTCCTACTACATTCTAAAATTAAAATATACATACAAACTAAGTCAAATTCTAATAAAATACATCATCTGTACTTATAACAATTGATAGAGCTTTATTATCCAATTTGTATTCAATCAAATGTGTAGGTCACTAGAAAGTGGATAATATTCTTAGCTCTTCACTAAAGACGATATATCAACGAAGATATCGTCAAATTTCGCTAACCTTTGGAAGACAGACAGATGTATAATTACCATAACAATACACAGGCTGCGGTACGGTGAGAAACAAGCATTATTTTGCAAGCGCTAAACCACAACTAAACGGGGGGTGGAACCCAATTTACTGGTGTACACAGACAAATAGGCAAACGGGAACGCCGTATTACCGATCTTCTTCACTTACCGATTTTCAGGCTAGACATATTCCTTTTAAATTCATATGTATTTGTACTCGACACGAACACTTATATTGCATAAAATAATAATCGTGTGTGTATCTCCCACCCTCACCGACAATAGCGGATCGGACAGATATCATACAGATACAGCAAGCACGGCGGACTCGTTCCGAATAGAGAAAGCAGATGGCATAATTTGGTCTCTCATAATACGTATTGGACCGATTTAAAAAAATGATAATTTCACCAAATTACAATAATTACGCAATTAGCGAATAGGAGAAAAATACAACCTGCCAACGAAGAAAACTACAAGTGGCGTTTGAATTTATCGATTTCGCATTTGAAGAACTTAAGATTCGCCAAAGCGATACGATGCAGCGATATCATAGCCCCCCTGAATGTTTTCGCTTGCTGATTACAAATTAATTCGTTAGCTTATTCGATACTTCAAATAAAACGTTATGTACTCAATGCTCTTGTAAAAATTCCTTAGATTTAATTATATTTGATAGCTAATTTTGATTTTTTTTAGAAATAATTTAAATTAGATATTTTATCCCGGGTAATGCAAATTATCAACAATGACAGAAAATCCCTTGTATTATTAGATAATAAGAGATAGCAGCAGCGAACAGGTGCATTCTCAGTCGGTAATCGATCCAACAGAACGGTACTTAGTAGTGGTAAATGAAAGTATATTAAAAAATTAAAATAAACAGTGATGAAATAGATTAAGATGTAAATGACTTGATGATTTTAATTTAGCATATTAGACATGGGCTTTTTTATTTACGTGCAAGTGAGCAGGAGATATTAACTATATATATTTTAATATTATAGTAAATATGTTTCAGACTGGTTGGATAGATGGCTCTCAACGAAATTTATAGCTTAAAATTAGTAAAACTAACAATCATCGTCTTTATTTGCTCGTAAAAGAGTCAAATAGGTGAACATAATACTGAAGATGAAAACGCGTTTGAAGAAAATTTATCCGGAACGTTCTAAAGAACACTTATTTTTCATTCATATTTTCCAGTGATGAGCAAAATAGGGGAAGTGACTCATTTTTTGCAGCGACTAGATAGACTCGTGTTTATTCGTCTCATCAGAAGTGGTTCGCGTCGCCTATTGGTTTCCCCTAGAATCGACAAAACACGAGTCGCATTGAAAATTTAATCACTTCTCCCATGATTTCCCCTATCTTGTCCTTCCCTGATATTTTGAAACAAACCGTCAGGTGTCGCTAAATTCAATCAAATGAAGTACATCGTTTACCCAAGAGTGTATCGCTTATTTATTGCATTTTTTACTCAATTGGCATTACCTATTAATGAAATAGAGATACACACAGATAGGGACAAGTTTTATAAGAAGATGATTTTATAAGAAACGAAAACGCCTTCGTCTAGCAATAATATAGTTGATTATGTGTTGAATCGTACCGTAATTATTGACTGAAACACCACAAATTAGTCGTTAATTAATCTTCGAAGCCGGCATTTTAATACGCCACTATACCACATTGTCATATAGCTCGAAAATGGCGTCCGAATCACACTTCAAGAATCGAATGCAAGTTTTTAAGAACAAAGGGAAAGATCAAGATGTGAGTACAAATGATTCTAATGCCCCAAATTAAAGCCTTTGTAGCGTAATATTTGTATTAACATCAATAAAGTACTTTAGGAGATATTTTGTACGTTCTAAAGGTCAATATCTAACACATGTCAAAATGGTTAGAATTTTCCTGAACTTTTTCTTTGTTTTTCTTTTATGCGTTTGAATATCAAAATAACACCGATATTATCACCCCTTACCACGTTCCCGATGATATAGTATCATTTCCCTATGAAAATAATGTCTAATAGAGAGTAATTGTAGGAAATGCGGCGTAGAAGAAACGAAGTCACCGTCGAACTTAGGAAAAATAAAAGAGAGGAAACACTGCAGAAAAGAAGGAATGTTCCTGTCACTGATTCAACAGATGAAGATGATACAGATAGATCCTTATCGAATATCAAATTAGAGGAATTAGTTGCTCAAGCAGCCCTTGTAGATAATCCAGGTTTACAATTAGTGGCCGTGCAAACGGCGCGGAAGTTACTGTCATCGGATAGGAATCCTCCTATAGACGCACTCATCGTCAGTGGTATCTTACCTGTACTCATCCACTGTTTAGAATGCCATGAGAATCCAGCATTGCAATTTGAAGCTGCTTGGGCGCTGACCAATATAGCATCAGGTACATCAGCGCAGACGAATAAAGTGGTTCAAGCGGGGGCCGTGCCATTATTCCTACAATTGCTGCATTCACCACAGCAGAACGTTTGCGAGCAGGCAGTTTGGGCTTTGGGTAATATAATTGGGGACGGACCCCATTTGCGGGACTATGTCATAGAGTTAGGTGTCGTTCAACCGTTGTTATCGTTTATCAAACCGGAGATTCCGATATCCTTCCTCAGAAACGTGACATGGGTTATTGTTAATCTATGCCGGAACAAAGACCCACCACCTCCTATTCAAACGATTAAGGAATTGTTACCTGCACTCAACGCACTTATTCATCATTCGGATACAAATGTAAGTCATCCATTTAGTTTAATTCTATTCTGTGTTAATTTATATATGGTAAATCGTATTAAATAGGGTTTAAAATCTAGTTAGCCTTGATAGTGATGTTCTTTTACCTTAGAAATGTTGACCGAAGTGTTGTTAAGACGATTGATTGTTTTATGTCGGGTTTTGTTTATCATATTTTAACAAATATCCAATTTTGAATAGGAATATTTATATCTATAGTAGGAAAAAATAAGTTATTTTTAGAAAAAAAAAAGAAATCAAGTCACCCTTGAAACGACCTTGAAAAATTTTATTTTTGAAGATGTCTACTCTGACCTCATGTAATTTTCATTGTATTCTATGCACAAAATTAGCCAATGTGGTCATTTAAAATAATCCCATATTGCAGTTTTTCTATATTTAGAGTTTAGATCATTTGTACGGTCTAGGGAATTCTGCTAGAATTCAACTTAATTTATTCGAAGAAGTGTCAAGTAATATGACATAATGTCTCAATTAACAAGCTCGGTAATTTTTGAAAATATGTATACTGTGCATCATTATATTTTATTTTAAAAACCAATGGTCTAGGTATCGCTGTACCATTTTGCTTACATTCGTCTTAGAAAACAATACAGAGTGTTTATCGTAACACTGTCCAAACTATCCCAAAATCCTTTCTATGAATGTTATAATCATATAAACTTATACTTGATATAAATACTTAAATGATTTTGACCAAGTAACATATGGCGTTAGAGAGTTTCGTAAAATATATGGGTACTGTTATAAAATTTGCATGATATAAAAGTATGTAGACACGAGGGTGGCAATTCACACAGTGTATGATGATGGGATCAATCGGTAATAATCTAACCGCTGCTGTGAGAGGATTCCACTCCATTCCAGTTACACATTATACCCTGAGTTTATTTCTTTCATCGTTTATTCTTGCCTCTCTCGATCTTTTCTTCCTTTGATATTGATTTGTTTTGATTGTAGTTTTACCGATAAATCATTTTCTTACTAATTATATTCATATAAACTAGGATTAGAAAACGAGGTGGTTTCTGGCTTATCCCACTGCAACCGGTTCAGATCTACTGTGGTTTCTCTTTCATTAGATCAATTACGTTAGCTTTACCTTTTACACCAGACCTAGCAGCCTCCTGAGTGATCTCTCTACGTAGGCTTCGGCTTTTGGATATTCTCTTAGAGCTATGTTCTTGCTAGACTTCTGCAGAAAATGCTTGCCCTGTATCTGGCCTGGAATACTCTTCCACCAACCTTGAGAATTTTTATCTTTCCATTGTAGCTTTAACTACCGTGTATGCTATGTCTACAGAGGGGCCTAGGGTTTTTGTCAGGAGTTAACGAGGCGACTCGAGCTAGTTCGTCTACCTTAACATTCCCTCGATGGCTTTCGTATCCTGGAACCCAGACTCAGGTCACCTTAATTCGGCTACCCAGCCTATTAAGCGCGTTTATGCAGTCCCACACCAGTTTCGACTTCGCCTGTGTGGGGTTCAGTGCTTTTAGCACTGCTTGGCTGTCTGAGTAGCTAGCAATAAATCGGTAATTAGCTTCTTGCTTGTCTAATTCTTCAATACACTTCAGCACTGTCGTTATATCAGCTTAGAGTAGTGTGGCGTTTTGAGTTAGGGTTAATGACTGCTATTCTTGGTCTAATCTAATATACTCGGGTTTAATGGGCGGATCTTTTTTCCATTCTTCTCCATCTGGTATCAACGTTTTATAGTTCTTATCGAAGCTGGATTTGGGACTGATGGTGTCACTGAGCCTCCTTGTAATCGGCCCCACCATGAGTTCCTCCAACACTTGTGTATCATGTGATTTGATTATGGGACTATCCTGTAGCTTGTTAGCCTAGCCTCCTCTTGAAGATGTACTATACGTAGTGGTTCTAGGTTAACGATCCACCATACCAGTGAACCATATGTTATCATTGCCCTGATGACCCTCTGCCTAGGGCGATGGTAGATTTGTTGATGGTTTTATTGATGTGAGAGTTTTAGGTAAGTCGTTGGTCGAACCATTATTTCTTTGACAATTTTAATCTCCACTCCTGCTGGTATAATTGGCTGTAAATCTTGAATTATGCGCTTCTTTGTGAAAACAATAATTTGTTTTTTGACCATTGACTGTAAGTCTTTCCTGCCTACACCAGTTATCAATTGTATTTAGGACATTTTGCATTCTTTCTGATATTACCCCAGCAAATTTACCTCGTACTACTATTATATATATCGTCAGCGTATCCTAAGCAATAGAGGCCTTTGGACATAAACTAGGAAGTCGTTAAATAGTGTACTCCTTCAGTGACAGTACACAAATGATTGCTTATTTGAACATGTTTTTTCAACAATTATTACACGTACAAATACGATTCATTTTGACATAAAGTTCCATTAATTAAATTTAGAAAACCTGTTTTTGTTTTGGAGTTAAATTTACATTTAAAAATGTATGTATTTGTTATGCACATACTATTATTCGAACGTTTAATATGTTGGTTATTTCGAAATGAAAAAATGTAATCTAGTTATTGTGTAATGAGAGATTCTGTTTTGAGGACGATTTCTTTGCTTCATATATGGCAGTATTACATTTAAGCATTTATTTGAAAATAAATAACGATCGTTTGAGTCCATCAATGGTGTAAAAAGTATCAAATACGATGTATTACGTATTTTCTAAAATCTGCACTGATGTGAAGCACGTATAGTAGTCGACTGATCGTGATTTGTAAGTATGTGGCGATAACGTTATTCATTATATGCATGGAAATGGAAACTTCCCATGAGTATCTTTCCTAGCTGGTATGTAATGTTGACAATACATAGTTAGTATAATACATTACGAAGTAATGTGGATATCTTGTAAAACTACCAAGGGAACTGTTCCAACCCGGAGACATCGATTTGAATGAATTTGAATGGCTAAGGTGAAGACCCTATAGAACTGTAGAAAACCCCGTTGTCCGTTTCTGTTAAAAAAGCCTTAGAGAGGGTAAAACGGGGCACTGAAAATAGGGATGATTTTGTTTTTTTCTAAATAATTCCACAATTGCTGAAGATAAAAAATATTGGTGCGTGTGGATGCATTGCGTTTTAAAAGCGCTATTGAAATACGCACAAACATCAGCATTCGGGGTGAGAAAAGGTCAACCCCTTCGCGCCGCCCCATCACCGTAACGGAGAAAAGGCCTTTTTAGCAGAAACGAACAACGGGGTTTTCCATAGTTCTATAGGGTCTTCACTTTAGCCAAGTTTCATTCAAATCGATGTCTCCGGGTTGGAACAGTTTCCTTGTAAGTGTGTTTTGAATCAAGAGTGTATAACTTTTTTGGAAAACAATTTGGGACACACCTGCAGACAAACCTTCGAACCCTTCGAAAATACCATCTCAGTAACATATGTTTCCTATAAACTTCGCAGTGGACAATTCTTCAAAATATTTTTTTTTGTTCTGTTGTGTAAACCTCTTTATTCTTTAGATAAAGTTGTTTTAAAAGCGTATTCTACAGCCTCGGACAAAATTATTAGGCACCCTCGCATTTGGTTTATATCTCAACTTTCGCTAGTAAATAAATAAAACGGATGGTATAAATGTAATATTTTATTTAAGAAAAAATAAAATTTAATATCGAGTTGATCCTCCTTGGGAATTTATTACAGCAGTTATCCTTTTCGGTAAACTAACAACAAGTTTCTCGCAAGTACAAGCTGGTATTTTATTCCATTCCTCTATTACCGCTCTTTCGTTTGGATGTACATTTTCGAGTACGTACCTTCTGCTTTAAATTGGCCTACAAATGTTCTTACACCCTCACATTACTATCGTAACAGCGCGAAACATAATAAGCTCTATTAACTTCCAAACATGCGATATAACTCGGTAATTCCCCGAGGAATATTTAGATATACTATTTATAATTCCCCGAATGATTAAATAACTGCACAGATGGCATCGGTTTTCTAAGACAACGAAATATAAGGGGTGCCTAATAATTTTGTCTAATGCTGTAGATTTAGTCTTTCTAAATTAACATCTTTTCACCCAGAATTTACAATAAAATGTGCAAGTATACAAAATATAATAATCAATGATTTAAAATTTAAACTGTTTAATTTTCGTTAAAATAGCCTGTTGCAAAGTTTTTGGCACGTCTCGAACCATAAAAATGAAATTATTAGTTACGAAGCTGAAATTTGGATTCCAAGTTAAAATAAAAAAGGAAGAAATTTTGCGATTGATTTCTCAATAACGTTTATTTGTAACAACTTAATGTGTGAAAGATTTTCGTTAAATATGTTTATGACACCTTTTAAAGATATAGTATTCATTTTGGTTTGGAGTATTATGAGCTTGCTATGAATTGTACACAATAAAAGCGTATTTTTTACGAAAATATACTTTTGATTTGGACTAAAATTAAAGTCAAATAACTTTCTTATGTTAAACGGAACAGCCTGTATTCATTATCGTACTTAGATTCTCATTTTAACCATTTATGAAGTTGTATTAAGGTTTCCTATACTTATATCTTATATTTTCTTAGTAATTTAGCATTTTCAATTTCGAATATTCATTTCTTGCCATTTATTTTAGGAAAGTAGGCTTTGACAGAACTGACGTTTTACTATTACTGCCCACAAATAAATGATACTTCCTCTGTCCGAAAATAGTTGCTACATTTTGTTTTATGTGAAATTAAATAAAGAAACAAGAAATTACTAAATAAGACTTTATTGTTTCAACTAAAAACAAACATTATTAACTTTGCACTACATTTATACTCGGTTATTTAAAAATTTTTGTCCGGTTTTAATGGCATTTTTGTCGCATTTAATGGATCCAATTGATGGAGCATTTCGTCTTAATATCATTTTATTTATGTGTCGCAATTTGTAGGTGTTACAACCTTTAAGTGATAATGTACTTTCCATAGCTTTCTGGAAAGACAGAAATTCATTATCTAAAGTTTCCCAATTTGTATCCCAATAAGCCTTTTGTACTGCGCGGCGGCATTTATCGCGCCCTTATTAAGTCTTTCGTCTTTGAAGTTTTGCAATAAATAATGTAAAATTTGTTTACGTTCATTATTATTAAATTCTCCACACTTTTTTCCACCTGCTGGAGTATTTTGTAAAATACTTTTAGCCATTTTGCAATAACAGCGGTTAAATTACAAATACACTAAAATGTGACGTTTGACAACTGCATCTCAAAGCAAGAGTGCAATTGCTACGTGATGTTTTGATTATCGCACGCTTAGATTCACACATAATCTATCTACCACATCGAACAAATCAATTTAGCTCATATACTTGCAATAATCTTTACATTAAATTGAAATGTTGCAACTATTCTCGGACAGAGGAAGTATTTATTAGTCTAAACCTTCAACTGATTTTTCTCTCATACTTAAAAAGAGACAAACTATACATACCAAATACATACTTTATTGAACAAATAAACTTAAATGTAAAAAAAAAACTAATGTTTGAACAAGTGTTCAAAAATAATATTTTTGATATATCCCCATAAGAAAATATTGAAACTCGTTAGGTCCGGGGACTTTCCTGGCGAATTTTGTGGACCTCCGCGTCCTATCCATCTGTTGGGGTATTGCCTACCTAATTCTCTTTTGGGTATTAAGTACAGGCAAATGCCTTTTATAAATCCAAGAAACATGGCGCCATTTAAATGACCATAAAAAAAGTATGAATCTACCATACGCGTTCCATTATTCCACCCCAAACATTAGCAGACCATATATGGTGACGATCGAGGGTTCTAAAAAAATTGTTCACTGTAATAATGAGAATTGTCTGTTAACTAATCCGTTATTATGGAAAGTTGACTCATCTGAAAAGAGTACAAAATTTAAAAAATATTCAAATCCTAACTTTTCTAGAACCCATACACAAAATTTGAGTCGTCGGTCGTAATCTTATATGCGGAGTTTCAATTAGAAATTCCATAACTAAAAATTCATTTTCTTCTTTTCCGGTAATTGGCTTTTGTCGTTCCATTTTTTTTATAAGACAGACTGTTCTTCAGAAAACTTGGAGCAGTAATAATGTCAGTTCCGTCAAAGCCTACTTTCGTAAAATAAATGGCAAAAAATGAATATTCGAAATTAAAAATGCTGAATTATTAAGAAAGTATAAGATATAGGAAACCTTAATACAATTTTATAAATGGTTAAAATTAGAATCTAAATACGATAATGAATACAGGGTGTTCCACTTAATTTAAGAAAGTTATTACTAAGTTATTATTATTTTTTGGACTTTAATGATAGTCCAATTTGAAAGTGTATTTTCGTTCACCTTGTATAATTTTTAGAGATAGTTTTTATTTTATCATCAAGTCTAATGCTTCCAATAAAAGTAAATAGAATTAGAAGTATCTAGCTTAAATACGTGAGACAGGCCGTTACCTCCGATATAACAAGCCTCAGCGCTATTCAATGACGTCACTCTGGGTTGGTAATGTATCGCCATGCACGATATTAGCCTAAGTAGTAAAGGAATCGTCTTTTTGCATTTCTTTTTTAAGTTTTGAAGGGCTTCCGGTTTAAAGAGGATGCCAGTCGTCAACCGAGCCCTTCTTCGCGTACCATTCGATTTTAAAACGAACTTTCAAAGCAAAGATCAAACACGTAACCGAGCACCGTTTTCGTGAAAGATGTATTTGTGGTTGATATTTAATCGACTAATTATTATTATTTGTAATTGTACATGTATTTGAACGAAACTGAGCTTGAAATGATACAGTAATTGCAATTTTATTCGAAATGTTGTTAAATTTCACCAGAACATTTACGGACATATTATTTAACCAGGGTCTTTAATTTCCTATTATGTGGTGTTTTACCTAATATATCATTACTTTTCCCACAATCATTTTTAATTAGGGTATTTGTAGAACAAGTTATTATAATTATTGCAATACGTTCACTGTGAATATGATACAGCGTAGAATACAAATATTATGAGAAGGACACATGCATACGTCATGTTCACAGTGAGTCACTATCTGTCCGGAGGAATTTATTTTATTATTTTCGTTAGGAGTAGCTAGCTGCCAATGGCGCTATAAATGTAGTTGTTATAATTTGTACTTAAAAAAAACAATTTTTGTTTATACATTCCATCAAAAATGAATAATTTTAGTGCATCGCCGACACATTCCTGTTTTTTTTTTTATTTCTAACTAGATGTCGAATAATAATAATACGGTTTTTTATAATAATAATAATACAGTTTATTGCTTTACTACAACAGAACAATAATGCTATTATGTGGTTAATAACGCCACTCTATGATTTGTTCATATGAGTATTCTAGTTATTTTTTCTTTGCACAAAATGTTTATTTCATCTTCGGCGTTAAGTTCCACTTACTAATGAAACGTGCAAGTTTAAAAATATTTCATAATGTCTTCAATCAGGATTGGCGTGCAAATTTACGACAGCGCAACAAATCTGCTTTCCATGCGCCTGAAAAAGCCATTTTAAACGTTTAATCTATTAAAACTGGCAATAATGATTATTACTAAATTATTTCAAAAGATGTACGAAGTGACATTCAATTATTTTGTTTTTATTTTAACTCACATTTGCAACTCCTTACTTAATTTGAATTTTTGTCATTGAGAAGGAATAAAAGCGATGCTTTATTGGGAATTTTATAAATTGTCTAAATACGCATCTAAATCTAAATAAATTCATTGTTCTTTTGTTTTTCATGGGACGACATTGTATCTTTTGCGTTTTTCTTCACATTATAGAGATCAATAACATAGTTTTTTTTTTATTTGGCACATATTCCTCTTTAAAAATCGAGATTATTTGACAGCTTGTCTCTTTCAGATCTTAGTCGACACCGTATGGGCATTAAGCTATCTCACAGACGGCGGAAACGAACAGATACAAATGGTGATCGACAGTGGCGTTGTCCCTAAGCTAATTCCGCTTCTAAGTCATAAAGAGGTTAAGGTTCAAACCGCCGCGCTGCGAGCGGTCGGTAATATTGTTACCGGTACCGATGAACAGACGCAGGTACTTTCCCCCAAATTAATTCTTTTCTAAAACAAAGTGACCCCGTAATAACATTAACTGTTTGTAGGTTGTGTTGAATTGTGACGCTCTATCGCATTTTCCCGCGCTACTCACCCATCAGAAGGAGAAAATTTGCAAGGAGGCGGTGTGGTTCTTGTCCAATATTACCGCAGGCAATCAAGCTCAAGTACAAGCCGTTATAGACGCTGGTAAGCAGTTTGGATTGGGTTCTATTCTAAAATATGCGAGGGTTTTTTTTTTTAAATAAGGTCCATGTTTTAATAAGAAGAAAAATACTGAAAATATCATTAAAATATATTTTACCGCTCAACAAGTGTTTTAATTCTGATGTCAAAGAAATCTGCCGCCTGCGCAGAAGCCCAACCCATAACTACAGTTTTCACATCGTCGTCGTTGAACCGTTGACCACCAAGGTACTCCTTTAAGTACCGAAACAAGTGAAAAAGGAGTTCCTTGGTGGTCAACGGTTCAACAACGACGAAGATGGTAGTCATGGATTGGGCTTCTTCACAGGTGCCATAATTTAAAAAGTTGAGCGTTGACAAATGCTTGAACAAAAATGGAAATTATGTAGAAAAGTAAATAAAAGCATGTAGAATATAGAAAAAAATATATTTTAATGATATTTACAGTATTTTTCTTCTTATTAAAAAACAAACCTTATTTTAAAAATACTCCTCGTAGTTACAAAAAAAGACATACATTATTGTTTTCGCTGTTTTTATAAAGTTTATCAGCTTATAGACGTCCTTAAATCTGAAATAAGCCATGTTTGAGTAAAAGACTACTAAGAAAAGAGTTTCTCTGTCATCCATAGTGGTCTATCGGTAATTTTTAGGCACATCTCGTATAAAGCTATCTCTTTGATGAAATAGAGATAAGTTGGTACATTGAGAGAACAAACTTCATGTTAGTTTGAGATTTTTTTTTTATTTATTCAAACTGTTCATGTACATATCTTACGAGGGATAATCGTAAAATAAGGTTCCCAAAGCCCAACAGCAGCAATAAGACGTGTTAGGCGAAATCCAACAACATTGGCGTGTGCAGTAGCTCTCCCACTCTATATACGTACCACTCCCGTCTCGCTACGCCGGTCAGTGTTTGCTAAGCAGCCATCAGAGATGGAATTCCCGATCGCAGCTACCGCCAGGTGCGAAATTCGCAATGTGATACGTTTTTTAAATGCGAAAGGGGTTTCACCTATAGACATTCATCGTCAATTAACCGAAGTTTATGGAGAAAAGTGTATAGCCGTTCAACACGTCCGCAAATGGTGTAGGGAATTCACTAGAGGTCGGACGGAAGTTCACGATAAAGAGCGGAGCGGAAGACCATCAGCTTCAGAGGAAATCGTTGAAAAGGTCGAGAGCATACTGCTTGAAGATCGGAGGGTCATCATTCGTCAACTCGCTCTTCGGATTCCTGAGATTTTCAACGCCACAATTGAAAAGATTTTGACTGGCGGCAGAATTTTACGACATGGGGATACAGAAGTTGGAGCACTGTCTGCAAAAATGCTTGGATAGAAATGGCGATTATGTCGAAAAATAGCTTAAGTTTTTACCTTTAGAACGACGTGTAATGTTAAGGAAATAAAGAATGCTGTCAATTTTTAAAAAATATGGGAACCTTATTTTACGATCATCCCTTGTATTTTCATAGAATTTTTTACACAATTTTTCTACACACGGCACGCCATTTGAAGTGAATCAGTAAAATTTCTCTGAATTATGCAATAAGGAATTCAAGTACTAATTTGAAGTTAACCAAAATCGCCTGATAATAAAACGAAAAATGGTTGGTAAAATTTTGAGCATATACGGTGTCTCCTAGTTAAAAATGCCATACACTTACATAATTATTTAGATTTCTTCTGATTTCGACTAAAATTTCCTGAAAAAAAAGAAGACATTGCGGTCTAGTTATGGCAAAAAAACTTAGTATCCCTTTAAACAAAATAAAAATATGCAAAATTCAAATTTATTGCTTGACAGTTTACGTTTTAATTCAACCTTCAGACTTGGATTTTTTTAAAATCTTGTTATAATAGTACCAATTTCTGTCCAGGTTTATTACCGAACATCATCCAAAATCTAAGTAAAGGCGACTTCCAGACGCAAAAGGAGGCGGCGTGGGCGATCAGCAATCTGACAATCGGCGGCAGCAGGGAGCAAGTTGGGAAGTTGATCCGTGCCGGCGTGATACCGCCGTTTTGCGATCTGCTGAACTGCAAGGACTCACAAGTGATCCAAGTGGTCCTCGACGGCATACACAACATGCTGAAGATGGCAGGGCCGCAGACTGAACACCTGTGCACAATGATCGAGGAGTGCAACGGACTCGATAAGATCGAAAGCCTCCAAAGCCACGACAACATCGAGATCTACAAGCTGGCGTACGAGATTATCGAGAACTACTTTAGCGACGATGTTAGTATCGACAAATTTTTATTTTGCCGACGAGCCTTTGGTTTCTGGCGTGTAGTGACGTATTCGCGGTTACATAACGCCGCAGAAACTCACTCGTATTGCGCTTAAACATGTCCAAACATTCCTTTGAAGTTATCACGCGTTGATCAATCGTCAGCAGACGCGGCACCCATCTTGCTGATAGCTTTCCCATACTCAATTTTTCGTGAATGATGTTTTGCATACGTTCAATTGAGATGTTTACCATATTAGCGATCTCTCTAATCTTCACCCGGCGGTCTGCTAACACGACATCATGAACTTTCTTGATCATATCGTCCGTAGTCACCTCAATGGGATGACCTGGACGCTCCTCATCAAAGAAGAATGCTCAGCCAGGCTTAAATTCATTAAACCAGTATCTGATGGTAGTCATCGAAGGTGCATGGTTCTTATAAACTGCAACCAACTTCTCCTTGATGTCTGCGCACGTTTTCCCATCCAAAAGAATCACTGACCGGTATGGTTCTTTTTCCACGATTCCACAGATATATAAACATGCTCACTTTCAACAGCTCTCAAAACACTACTCGATGAATCTCTCCGAAATTTTGACAGACGTCGACTAAAAAATAGTACTCACAGTCGGTAATACATATTTTAACACAAAACGTCATCTATCTCTTATAGAGCTCACCCAAAATGAGAAGAACATATGTCATCGTTATCTGCGCGAACAAAATGTGCCAGCGGCGTCGGTAATTTAAACAAATAGAGGTGCTTAATAGGGTAAAAACAGAACGAAAATAGTTTGATGGTTGATAAATAATAGGAATTAATAAATGGAAATATTGTCATACCTCATTTAACAACGTTTTACCCAAACTTTGATACAATTTCATTTCAAAATAATATTTTAGTCTTGAAAGAGTAGATATATAATTTTCTTGCTTCATTAAAACCTAGATTAAAAATATCTGCGTATTCTAATTTAAGGAAATGAAATGAATTATCATTATACCCACCCCAGGACTTATTTTTTCTTCGTTAAACAATTGAAATAAAATTCCAATTATAAAATTTTCTTTTTCTCGTAAAATATTTTCAACAAAATTATTCAACTTTGTGTAATGTTTTATTACTATATTGTTTAGGATTATTCAAAAATAGTTATAAAGGTATGTATTTATTTCTTCATGATATTACAAAACATGGACATTTATTGGAATAATAGTTGGCCCACCCGATAAAATTTCAGTTATTAGCATGTATTGAAGATCATTTAAACTAATAGAGGTATAATTCTCAATTTTTATTTTACAAATAACAGTTTGAAAATATATGGCACAAAAATAACGAAACTGATTACAACAATTGGAGCTGATTAGGACTGAAAAAAGAAAAACTCAAATTTGTGATTTTCAGCTCTAAGATATAGCTCATTCTACCACTGAGTAACATCACCTATATTTTTAATAACTGCTTCCATTCTTCTCGGCGAACTATTTACTGGACCCTGACACTCCTCTGCAGTAAAATTATTCCAAATGTTCTGGAGCCTTTGCTTGCGTTCTTGCACAGTCTTGGCAGGATTGACTCGCAACCTCTTTTACATGATATGACACAACGTCTGGATGGGCGAAAGGTCCGTACTTCTAGAAACCCATTTTAGAATCGGTATTTCATGGATCTTTTGGAAGCATAACATGCAGCACCGTCTTGCTGAAAAATGAAGTCATTTCCAGAAATCCTGCTCTCTTCCAAAGTAGGCAACAAAGACTCCTCTAGAATGTCTAAATATTTGTCTGAGTTAACATTGCCGTTGATAAAGTGTAATTTTGTAACTCCTCTAGCCGACATTGAACCCCAGACCATTACCGAAGATGGAAATTTAACCTTGCGCTTAAGACAGTCGGGATGATAAGTTTCGTGTTTCTGGCGAATAACTCTACTCCTGCTATCACCGACACAAACTTCAAATCGCGACTCGTCACTCCAATGTACACTATTCCACCTCTCCATATCCCAGTTTCGATGGTCTCTTGAACTCATGAAACTTACCATGTAAGTACCAAAGCCAAGTTTTGTTGCTTCTGAATGACATGTCTCCAGAGTACACTCAACGCTCCGTAGTTTGCACACCTTTTAGACTTGATAATTCTGGCCAAAGTTCGTCTGTTAGCGTCTGTTAATTTGGACTTTTTCACATATCGGGGCTTTTGGGCAGCTGAACCGTTTGATTTGTACAATTTTACAATATTTCGAACACTGTATCTGGATATACTGAGCAATATTCCGATTTCGACGTTTGGTTTTCCGGATTTGTGTAAATTAATGATAATTGATCGAATTTTTTCATCAATTGCCTTTCCCCTACCCATTACTGACAACAATAGCACGATTAATTAACTGTTCTACAATCGAAACATCTGTCACCGTCGTTTCGGTAAAAAAGCGTTGTTTCCATAGCCACCTTAATACTCATCATTAGCAGTATTTGGGTAATCGAACGCATTTTTTTTAATATTTTCGTTTTTTTATGAGACAACACGCTGAATTGAACCCAGATCTCTCCTAAAGTCCTCTACGTAGCATATTTTGTCTTAGATATTACACTGTAGCGGCTGGTTTTGCTCCTTGAGCGATAAATACCAATAATACTACAAATTTTGTGTGTGGGCCGATTGAAGCTGGACGGGGCTCGTACATATGGCAAACACAAAAACATAAATGGAACTAGAAAATAAGAAGTAATAGTAGTTTAAATACATATGTAAATATAAATAACAATAATATGCACAAGAATGAAATTATGTGCTGAAATAACTGTTAACTGGGCAAACACAAAAACAACGTTTGAAAATGCGAAATATAACTAATATCTTTAACATAATTATTTTATTTTTAAATCTGCATGGTTGCGAAATTTAAATTCTTGTATATTTTTTGCTTCTACCTGTTCTTTCAGGAACATTTTAAATTATGCTTTGATGATTTTAGATTTTAAAGCAGTAATAATAATAATATCGTTTAAATATTTTGGTTATTTCCGGGATATATAATTTCGCAGATGTTACTCTTAAGAGAAAACTGTGGGCCAGAGATTAATTTCGTTCTTAGGTTTCTTATTCAGAGAATATACAAAAACACAACTACTTGAAGTTTTACTGAAAATTCTGCGACACCCTGCCTACAGATTACTATAGGCTTGTTTCTACAAAAATCACAAGCTAGAGCCAATCGTATACTACTGTGAAATCATAAAACAATTTCGAATTTCTTCCATCAAATCAAATCGCATTTGACTAGCCTATGATTTCTGTTATAAAACCGCGTCATTGTTGTATTAAAATCTTTTCGCTGCAATCAATTCACTTGCTTTTATATAGGGAACTAGTTCCTCTTAGTGTAGTGTAACAATTTTATTATGTTATAGTTTCTTTTTTTATTGTATATTATAGAAAATGTTAACGAACTTCTAAACCAAATTCAAAAGGAGCCTACTATGATAGGCCACCATAATTATTTGCGTATTATTCGTTTTAGGACCACATCACATATTTTTGTATCATTAATTAAATTGCCACTATTCTACCTCATTACATGTCTCTAATCATGCTTCAATTTCAGGTTGAAGACGATCCGAACATCGCACCACCAGCAGGAGACGCCGACTTCGAGTTCGGCACGACAACAAACGTGCCGAACGAAGGCTTCAAGTTCTGATCTCTCAGATCGTACGAGACTTACTTCACTCGAAAAAGCTTCCATTTATTTTAAAAAAGAAGGAATAAGTTCGACAAAAATAAAACAGCAAAGCAAAAAAAAAACAAACACAACAAAAAAAATGTATTAGAGAGAAAACATACAACATACAAAAAAACAATCTTACTATACATAATATAATTAATTATGTAACATAGCTGCTACATAACTACACCAATGTTTTGGTATTTAGATTATGTACGATCATTTTGGAATAATTGCCTTGAAAGTGGCGCCCTCTCTACGCCAAGAAAAGAAATAAATATAAAGTCGCAGGTCACTTGGTTTTGGAAATTTATAAATCATACTTTAAAGAGAAACTAAAAAAAGGGAAAATCATAAATGGCAGCTCTGTATTTGACGGAAAAAAATTCATACCACTAAACTAGACAGACTCATCGTGTTTGTACATACTTTTCCTATATGTTACATTAAAAATTTTTAATTTTCCTTTTTTTGACAAGGATATCTTTTAGTTTTTTTTTACATTGTGTTCCTTTGTTAACCCTTTTTTGAATTTATTTTTAAAATTTTATCCTGTGAACAAAAATAGAGCAGTTATTCTTGTTTTCAAACAAAGTTTGCTGTTATACCGTTTAAGTGTAAAAAAATTAAATGGACTATTACGGATTTCTATTTAATTATTTAATTCAAAGAAATTCGAATTCAAAATGGCAAAATGATCGAACATAAGCAAAAAGATCTGAACACGATCTTAACTGTTGATGGAAAAAATAAAAAGACTAAAATTCTGTTCCTTTCATGTATTGTTAAATATTACAAGATAAAAAAGGAACAGAACTACGTCGCGTATACGTTTTGTTTAGTAACGAGGATTTTTTTACATAGTTGATTTTTTATGCTATTTTTTGTTTTTTGTAAGCTAATATGTATTATGCGTTGATGTATGTTCTTTTTTTATTTCAACGGACAAGAGAGAAGCGAGTATAACGATAAGATTTATTCGGAATTAAGTTGGCTATGGAAAAAAAGCATGTTTTACGTAGATTTAAAATTTATAGTTGTATGACAATTATCCGATAATTATCGGGCGTGTTATTTTTTCTCTTTTTTTTTCACTTCACTAATTTTTTTTTGAACTGCCAATTATAAAATTAAATTTTAAAATTATTGGTAACCCCTTTTTTCTCCTAAAATTTTCCTCGTTATTTTTCCTTTTTTTTTGTGCTTTCCCCCGACTTCCGTTTTTTTCTGTTTATTGTTTTTTTTATTAATCTTATCGATTTTTTTTAAATTAAGATAAAAGGAAATGATTTTCAATTTAGCTCATTGTGGCCTATCCCTAATGATTGTGGAATTGTCTTAAAGAAAGCAAGGATTGGTTACAAAGCAAAACGAAAAAAATACGTTTAGAATAATTAAAAACGATAATTATTTTTCTTTTTTCGTATATTTATTTGTTTGAAAAATAAATGATAAAAATAGGAAAGCCGTAGGGGTTGATGAAAAGAATTATTTTTTCTTTTTTTTTATTTTCGTGTTTGTACTTAAAATTTCAATTATTTTGCATATAAAAACGATGGGTGTTTACGGTAAATTGGTGATTGATTATTACAAAAAGAATTAGCTGTCATTCAGAAGGAATAATAAATATTTTAAGAGGTGATAGTAAAAGCTATTTTAACATAAGTCCAGTTCTGAATTATGAATACATATCAGCGCGGATGTTTGAACATTATACACGGTTGGTGGATTCAAAATCATTCACATATATACATGGCACATCCGGTAAGTTTCTAGCATTATTCCTTCTAATACAAACTTTGACAAATTACAACAGTTAAATGTATTCACAGATTTTTGTGAAATGTGTGCCCATTTGCGTCTTTGAGAATTGGATATATGTTTATGAATTTGTTTGGACAGGGAGTTGGAGGAAAGGTATCAGCATATTTATTGTGAGTGATTTTACATTCTGGTACATCGTATCTTTGTTATTTACCAAGTTTTTTTTCCATTTTCTTGCGCTAATTTCCTTTTTACATACCTATTTTTAGTGAAACATACAAGAACGTTTAAAAGTGCCCGATCAAACAAATCAGAAGGATTTTAAAACCGATTTCAGCTCATTTGCAGATTATTGAGTACGTTTTTACAACTGTCATCTAATGTAAAAGTATCTTACGGGTATTTCCGTAATGTTTTTGATGTTGAATTTTTTTAAAAGATACTTTTAAAGACCCGAAGCAAAACCCGCAAGAATACATTTGGACATTATTTGCTAATTAAAAAAAATATATTCTGAAATTACTGCATGCTGCAACAAAATTTATCCTATCTTCTTTTTCCACAGCCTACTTATTTGTTACTCGCTTTTCTTTTTTTTTCTTTTAATGGTGGTCAATTTGATATACATCACCAATAAAAATACATATTAGCATTTGTGATATTCGCTAGAAAGAAGAAAACTTGTATCTTTATCGCGTGCAGATCTTTCTATTTCGACTGTTAATAAATAATGCATTATCCCTTTATATACTATTAATACATATTTTTCACTTTATTTATAGAGCATGTTCCTAATAAACGTTGACAAAATGCTATAATTTTTAGACTTAAATACCGTAGATCTACTATATTATGTATCTTTGTAAATATTATGTTAATAATCCAGTAAGCTTTGAAACAAAAGATGGAAAACAAAGCAAATTTTAAAAAAGGCAATTGACAATCGTGGTACTTTTGTTATTTTATTGTTTTTTTTTTTTTTTTTTTTGTAATTATTATTTAAATGTTATTATTGCTCGTTTATTATTGTTATTCTATTTCTTCTTTTTAAAACGAAAAAAAAGGAAAGTATTAATTTGTTCGTATTACAGGAGCTCTTCCAGACTTGCATACTCATCGTAAAAATCGAAATATATCGTTAATAATAATAATAAAGTAGTAGGCTTAGTATGGTAGCGATCGTCAATTGTTTTTTGAGACACATTGGGGTCTTTTTTTGTTAAAAAAAAAGACAAATGACACTCGGGGTGGTCAAGGAATTAACTGTTTTCGATTTGGGTTCAAAACTGGTGGGCAACGTTTATTAGTAACGGTAAGAATTTCTTGGTTATTTTTACTATTGCTGCTGCTGCTAGGAGAAAGAAATCGTCTTCGAATCCATGGATGTCTTGACTTCGAAGATCTTCATAAGAAATGAAGACGAGATATGTGCAAAATAAAAGAGATATTCGGAAATGGTTGATTTTTTGAGCTGTAACTTTTGTTTATTATTATTGTTGTACAAATTGGAACGGATATTTTCGAATGAAGAGAATATGGAAAAAAGAAAAGAACTTAAAAGAGATCGCTCTGCGGAATAAAATTGTGTAAACTATTAAAAAAGTGACTCTTTATATATAAATATATATATTATATAAATAAATAATTGAATAAACAAACGTGGAATATATCGAGGATGGTTGGCTGGTGCCGAAGTGACCCTTCCCGAAGTAAAAACAAAGTGTAATTGTTTTTGCTATTAATTTATCTCCAAAGATGGCGTACTAATGTCAACTCATAACTTGCCTAGATCCATTTTTGCATATTTTTTTAAATGTCGAAATCTATCTTCAAAAGAAAACGTTCTCTTTCGGGAAGCGTCATTTTCGCGATATCCGGCCGAGGCTGTATTTTCCTGTAATAATAAATAAAAAACTGTCCGTATCGGAACTAAAGTGTATTATAAATGGTCTTTAGTTTCACATGACATACTGTATTAGGCTTAATTTAACTTAATATTTTATTGCTAAATACATATTTGAGTTATAAATGTACATTTATATGGAAATAAATGATTTTCAAATCTTACCGCCTCGAGTTTATTATTTCTAACCATTACGTAGCCGCATTTTGCAAAAAAAAAAATGCAATTTTAAAGTAAGTTTGGAATATATTGTAATCAGCGGCTGCTGGTGGTAATATAAATAGGAAGTTAAGGTTTCGATTCCCTCGTGTACTTCCGTTGCATATTGTGTACATTGTACTTGACAAAATAAAACGAGGAAATCCAAACGTCTTGTTGTGTTCTGCAGCTCCGTGGGCACAGTGTACCAGCAGCCGCCGATTGTAATGATACTACATAAATTAAGATTCTTAAAAGAACCTTCCGCATTGGATTAGAATTGATTTCCATAATTCCCATATCACCACCTAACTTATTTTTCAAATTATATTATAAAATATTCAAAATAAAAAGTGATACAAAGTATTAACTTGTAGTGTATTAGTTGATTAACCAAAGAGATAGAGTTATGGGCGCGTTTGAAAAGTACCGTGGCCGTATCACGAACTAAGCATATACAGTACGGACCTAAAGTGTACTTCCCCCATGCTAACTTTTGAACGACAGAAGTTGGGCGGTTTTAGTAAAAATAGGTCGATTTCTATTTTTTGCGAACTAGCTTTTCAATTGCATTTCTGGTTTCACCGTAAGTGACGTCAACTTTCTTATTTGAAATAGAACAGCCTATATATTTTTACGTTTCTGGAAAGGTAATCGAAAGGCCAATCCACCTCATATATTGCACTTTAACTTAAGAAATATGACTGCAGCAATAAAGGTTTTAGTAATCTGTTCGATACGCCTCTGACGTTACACTCGTTTGTCGAACCTTAGTCATGAGTAGAGCCCGGTAACAGGGAGCCGTACCTGCCTAGTATACAAAAACAATAGTAAGAAAATAAAAAAAAATAACAGAACTAATACATAATTATAATATGTGAAAAGTAGTGAAACACTCGCACTTTTAAGCAGCCTTGGCTACGGAACAGTAAAACTAGAAGCACCATTATCAGTATTAACATCATATGGATAAGAGTAGCAAAAAGTTGACACCATTAGATGTGTTTCCACAGTTGTCTCGGTGAGCGATGTTCGCCGTGGTGAGAAAATGAGTTTACATTTTGAAAAAGAGCGTTCAACATCTACCGATGTTATACATGCATGATTGATTAAAATACTCTTTGTACTTAGTCAGTGGATTATTCGATACACCATTACAAATTTGTTTTAGTGTGCTAAAATCGGGATCTTTCTGTAGCACACTATCGAACTTTTCTAAAACGCGATTATATTTTGCGTCATGTATAGTCAGTAGCTGTGTATACACTCCGCTCATAATTTGCAGAGACTCCAATAATGATAACGATATTTTGTAATTGGTCTATTGCGTCAGCTAATCCTTTATAGTAGCTACGAATATTTTTTAAATCTGTTTCAACGGAAATATCTTGAAATTTTGACTGGCTCTCCTTAATACTTCGGCAGGATTGAATTGTGCAACAACAGCTTTTACTATTTTGAAATGTTCAACATAATAAAAAGCTGCTTGCAACCATGTTCCCCAACGTGTAAGAATTGGCTCCGGTGGTTGACGAATACCAGGGCACTCTGTGTGAAATGATCGTAGACGTTTGGGAGATTTCAAAAATACTTTTTTGTGCTTGCTATTAATGGATCTACCTCGGGAGAGCATTGTCGAATGGTTTCTGCCACAAGATGTAAAGCATGCACTTTACACGTAACATGTAAACACTTGCAACCATGTTCAAGAAGAGAACAGCCTACCGAACGCATTATCGCTGCGCCATCGTTCATAAACATCAACACTTTATCTTTTGAAATTTGAAATTTTTCCAACGTACTAAGTACAACCTTCGTAATTGCTGCAGCAGTACACTCTTGTAGTCTTCGGCTAGCTAGTAACAGTGGTAATGTAGGTTTACTAGGGTCTAGTATGCGTACCATAATATTTACAATTGAATTTTTTTACAGTCTGTTGTCTCGTCAACACATAACCAAAGAAACTGTTTTTTCAATATGCGTTTCATTTTCTTTTCCACGTCATCGCGTACAAATGCAACATGCTTACGTGCCGTTTTCTCCGTTGGCAACCGCAACTCGGGATTGTATTTGTCCCAAAAGTCCTTAAACGGTTGTTTATCGAGTAAGGCTAGTAACAAATTACAGTTTATCAACATAAGAATTACATAAAAAAAAAAATGCACTTCTCGGTGGCATGCCCAATTTTCGTTTTTTATACTGTACGAAATTTATGTGTCTTGTACAGTTCCACTTCTTATTTTACATCAAATGTATTTTGCACACTTTACAAACTATCTTACTCCCGTTGTAAAACAAATCAGGAAAGTCAGAAATAAACTTATTTACTATGTCTTGAAAGGGTCGTTTTTTAGCCTTCGACATGTTCACTAAAAACTACGATTAATAACTACGTCTGTATCAATAAAATCAAAAAGCACTACACTAAATAATAACAACTAATAACTACGTCTATATCAATAAAATCAACACGCCCTATCCGCTATCCAATGCTAAACTGAACTGAGTGATGATGATTTGTCGTGTCGTATCATAATCGACCAGCCCTTCCCGCCCACCTAAACACAGTCACACAACCGGTGCGATTGCTCTCCAGTTACCGGGCTCTAATCATTATTATTCTAAATATTTTTGTCATCATTAGTTAATCTATTAGGGCTAGTTATACCAACTAAGTTAAGTTAAAGTACGAACCTTTGTTCCAGCAAAAATCGCAAGCTAGTCAAAGAAAGCCAATCATATACCGCGAAATCAGTCAGAAAACAGAAAAATTAAAATGGAAATAGAAACTATTCCAATGTTGTCATTATTAGCTAAAAGGTGTTAAATCAATAATAATAACCAGTGAACGATAACATCCTAAAGGATATGACTCAGAGCCCCGAATCGTAAACATGATACAGAGATGCATTAAGTATATGTTGCATATTTCAGAGGTTACGTTTGTGTAAATGTATAAACGAAATTGATATATTAATTATAAATTGAAATAGAAGATATGTATATATGTAACAAATTTGTTTCAAGTAGGAAATAGGAGAAAGGAATTAGCCATTACCGCAAGAGACTTTTCTATATTTCCTGCAATAAAACGGGTTCTTGTTGAAGTTAGTACATTATTCAGTATTGAAAACGTTCTTCCAACTTCACAACTTGTAAGCGGAGCAAAAGTAAAATGTGATATAGGAAAGCTATATTTTATATATATACATACACTGGTACCTCGGTTCACGATAGTATCTTGCTACGGAATTTTCGGGTTACGGAAGAAAATTTGGATGAATTTTCGTTTCCACAACAGAAAGGTGCTTCCGGATACGAAACGCGGCTTACAACTTTTACAGATTCGGCAGAATTTCCGCGCGACTCGTGTAGATGCTAGAAAGAGATAGTTGTACATAATTTATTGCGATAGGTTGTGTGGTTAACGTCCCACTATTCCACCGCTTCGCATCTGACTTGAATTCATAGTTAATATTCTTTCTTTATCTGAAAACCCTTTTATCTTTAGTGTAAAATCTTTTTCAAAGAACAATGCCGAATTGTAATTGTATATGAGAAAGCCACCTTACCCTCACTGTCTTCATACGCCAAAAAGAGCCCTTATTAAAAGTAGTGTATGTAAGTGAAGTTATTTCTTTTTAATTTAAATCATGAGTTTTTATTGAATTCTCTACGTAACATTATTTCCTATATGTTCAGTTGTACCTATTTAAAATGCATAAAATGAATTTATGATTATATTTTTGGTTATTTCTATTTCCTTTACTTCCTATAAAAACATTTGATTCCAGTTACGAAATTTCGGATTACGAAATGTTTTTGGAACCAATAACATTAAACCGAGGTATTACCACTGAATTTCTCCTGTAGACAATTGGTATATTGTATTTAAATCGGGATTTCTGCTGAATAGTGCAACAACTTTTTGAATCAGTTTATTTCCAATATCAGGAATACTTTTTAATTTATTGATAGTACCGTTTAATGTATTGAATGCGTCTCTCAATTTTATATTTTGACTTTGGAAGTATTGTATCGTCGCTGTTAAGTGTTTAATATGGAAGATAAGTACCTTAAAAACCCAATAACGAAGTAAAGAATAGATATAATAAATATATGTAGAATAATCTGAAGGGAAAGCTCGATGCGAATGCTATGAGTACATACCGTTTCACTGATTCCTCGATCTTGAATTAATCACGGCGTACATCACATGCTCTGCCTCTGCATACGACTCTGCTGCGGCTAATGTCATCCCATACAATTTTGCCGTTCTCTGATAATAGGTTTGTTTCTGCAGCGATTTAAAATCATTTGAGATCGTCAGGGGCATGCGCATTACAAAAATAATGTTCGTGCAATTGAAACGCCAAACTCTGACTATTAGTTTGACGTAATTTGGCGTTCGTGCAGATCTCCAAATTAATTTCTAACCGTTTGCTGATAGTTGCTCCAATTTGAAGTTTATCGTCCAGTGATCCATCAGACGCATGCGCATTGTTATATTGTGAAGTGAAAAATTGTATTATAGGTTTTTCTTGTATATCACACTTCACGCATGTTTTATTCATGTCTGTGGTTTTGTTAGGAATTAACAGTTCCTTTAAAGTTGTAATAAATTAGTAATTCCGTCTAAACATTTCGCGTTTATTTCTGTTTTCGCTTACCTCTTGGAATACTTAAATGTAAGATAAATCTATTGTTTTCATCTGCATATTTGAGTATATTTTCTCTCTTATGTCTATTAAATACGTTTGTAACTTATATGTCGCCTGATAAATGTAAAGAAAGCGTTCGTGCAGTTAAATTGTTAAATCAGTTTCAAATCAGTTTTAGTTAGCGCATGCGTAGATTAATACAAATTAACGTCTGATCAAACTATCACAAATCGGCTGCAGAAACAAATAATACTATGGGAAATAGTAAATGAGCAGGTAGAGGAACAGTAAACGAATCAGGTTGAACATGCCAATGTATTTTTTTAAGGATTAAAAATTGCTAATTATGTGTGCAAAATTTTGCAATAATACGCGTATTAACAAAAAAGAAACATTTTATTCTTAGCGCACCTTAAACAGAGATTGACTTTTTTTCAGAATGCGCGTTAAGTGTGTGTCAGTATATCGATGTTTCGCTCTCTATCGAACGGAGCCTTGCAATTCAACGAGAAAACCATTTTTGGCCCTCTCATAGACATACAGCAGTTAACCTACATCTCTTCTTCACTCTTATTCATAATTGGTTTGTATCTAGGGTTTCGAAGTTTGTAACATGTTTGGATGTTTGTAACCATAGTAACTGTGGTTGAAAATGTCATTCGCCAAGTTCATGCCGCGTCCCTGCTCAGTTTTGCACGTTTGTCTATAGTTTTCTGAGAATTATAGTGGATCTGTTCATTTTGTACTCGTTTAGTTCTGTCGCTTGAAGTTTTCGTTTAAAAATCGGTCTCTGCAAAGCTATCTGTACGGACAAATTTAACAATTACAAGTATTACAACTGCAGCAATAGGTACGTTTATTATTTATGGTATATGTAAATTATGTTATTTTAAAAATATGTTTATTTGTAGTATTACCACCACAGACCCTAATTTAATGGGCCAATAAGAGTTGTAGCCTTTTACGGAAATTGGCAATATGTACTATTTTTGTTTTAACGTGGACAATGTATATTCTCTATTGAAAAACGCTTTGCATCAAATCTATCTATCATCATATCTAGAATCTGGAATCCTGCTAATAAATGTATATGCAAATGAAAACTTGTGTGTTGTGCTCTATTATTTGTATTAAATACAAGATTTTATAAAAAATTAAGAAAATTTAAAAGAAATAGACCGCGTATTCTGCTGATAGTTCCCGGTATGTCTACGAGAGGCGCCAAAATATGGGTCCACGTGCTTAACTAGAGCTGACTCTCCATTAGGTTACTCTATGCTCGAGTGAAAGGAAATTGATGAATTTCATTATTTGTATTTGGAACGAAATGTCAGTGAGTTTCAGGCCGTCGGCGTTAGGTGTCACCATACGCGCACTCATCGAATTCTTTTTGGTGGCGGCGGCGGCAAGCAGGCGTTGCGCGAACGCGTTGTTAAACGGGGCGATCAAAATCAATACCGAGTGATAAGCGTGACGTAACCGGCCGTGAAGTGTACCGATTGGTCGGCCCTAACTCATCCTATTATTTATTAATCGTCGCATGAATGGAATATAGGTAACAAACTGTGATATTTGGCCGACGTTCGGTCGACGAACACACGCTGGAACAAACGCGGAGATCGCGACGAAAAAACCGAGTGCCCACGCGATCGAGAGCCTTTCGCATAAACGGTGTTAACGGGAAAGGTTTCCAACAGTATTAGATAAAAGGGGGTCGTTACGCAGAAGAAGAGTGTCTTCTCGTCGAGAGCGATCACCAGCAAAGTAAGTAACAACGTTTTTACGATTTTTCATTGTTTCTTGACCGGCTAGTCGGGATATCACCGAGAAGAAGAAGGAAAAGGGTGGTTGTGTGATTAAATTTTGGTGTATTAAGTAACTCGGTGACGGCTTGGACGTCTAGAACGAGCGATGTTGGTGATGGACTCTTCCGCGACCGTCGCCGACGATGAGAATCTTGTATCGGATTATCGATGGTAAAGAAGAGAAGATGCGCCGAATAGCCGTCTCGAAACGTCGCGATCTTTCGAAGAGACTTTCTGAGGGTTAAGACTGAAACGGTCGTCATTACAACTGTCAGATGTTGGATAAAATGGATAAGGGGCCCGACTTGTCTCATCTGACTCCCGAGGAGAGGGCCATCATCGAATCGGTGATGATGCGTCAACGGCAGGAGGAAGAACGAGAACAAGAAATCATGAGGTGAGACTAATCTTAAATCTGCACGAAAATCTATATTTCTTTTTTCATTCGTTTATAATGTATTTTTTTACACAACTGAACTGTCAAATCATATGATTTGTCACCCTTCTCATATAATCCTCCAGCATCCATTGCTTACTTGTATCAAATATCATATATATAGACGTCAAATATCAATTCTTTCTGACCCTCACATATCATAAAGATGCCCACCATGATTTCCATTTTTGTTTTAGAATCATCGTCCAGTTTCAAATCAATCTCTCTTTATTTTCCCATATCTGTCTGTACGGTCTCGAGGTGTCTATTTTCCTTTGGCATATTGGTGGCACTGATTCGCTGTTTTCCATCTTTGTTTCTCTAACGCTAGCACCCCATAAGTTTAATGAACGATACAGGAATGACGGAACGGAGATTTTATCGCATTAATCAAACGATCTAAACTAAACCGATAATTCACGCTTTTGTTAGATTTTTGTCCTCCAATATAATCGAGAAGCCAATTAACGTGTATGGTGTGTATATAATTTAGGTCTTGTATATACATATGCATATATGCTCTTTTTTCTGTTTTTACTTAATTAGTAAAAAGAAATATTCACAAATATTCAAATTATATGTTACAAATGTATTGTAATGTTTCCTTGTTTGACTTTGTTCTCATTAGATAAATTATAATATACGAGTCCTAACAGCAATATATTGGGACAAAATAAAATACGTACATGTGTAGTTCGAGTATTTGACAGTTTTTTTTTTTTATATAGTATAAGTAAAACAGGTCTCACAAAATTCTTTAATATATAAAATAAAGTGACCGGTTACGAGCTATTTTAACTAATTTATTTTATTTATATTATTTTAAAAACTATTATTATAAGAATTGTATTTTAATTTGTTATACTTTTATCTAATTATAATATGTATATGTACTTTTGTTAAATTTTCTTTTAATTACAGTAGAATTTGTCTTGAATTAGATTAAGTTTTTCAGGCACAATACACTGGATTAACAATGAAATATAGCAAACATAAAACGAATTAAAATTATTGTAAATGATACAATCACGACACGTTAAAATGTTAGCTGTCAATGTAATAAACTATAAGAAATTAGAATTTTTTTTTTAATTATTATTATAAGAATTCCAAATGTAAAATTTATTGGTGACATCAATGAGTGATGAAGCAAAGTACAAATGTTGGTAAAAGTAGAAGACCTCCTGTGACAGAAATCTCTAATCTAACAATATCTGAAAGGTCGGGGTGGATTCAAATTGTAATTGAATGTTTAAACAATAGTTTGGGTTATTATACTGTTTTCTCATAATCTCAAGACACTCAGGATTATTGAAGAAATTTCCTTTATTAGCTACATGCAAGATGGTCAAATTATCATCTATTGTAAAGTTATGGTTATTATTGACAAGGTGTTGGGCAAAATGTGAAAATCCAGAGGAGTTCGGCTGGAAACATCTGATGTGTTCTTTAATTCGAGTTTTGAAGTTTCGATAAATTCTACCAACATAACAACTCTGGCAATCATTAGTATCGCAGTATGCGAGAATGTTGATAGTAACAAGGAAATAGACTTGGGAAACATTACCTATAATCCACACTCATTACTTCTAGAGCCGACGTATAGTGAAGAAATCTGTGCTACTATATGCGAGGTGAAAGATACTCATACTGTTGGGGATGACGAGATTAATCACAAAACACGAAAATATGTGACAACTAAATATTGGGACTGTATCAAGTAACTGTCAAAAATGAAACAAAATAAGAAAAGTGAGCTGCGAAAACAACGCAGAAAGAGACGTCAGATTAATATGCAGTATTCCTACAAATTCAAAAATTCGTGAGTTAGTGCTTAAAAATTATTGCCACAGTAAAACAGTGTGTGAAGTGGCGAATGAACTTAATATTCCTAAAACTACAGTGTGGAATATAATTAAGCATTACGGAGAAACTACAAATATCCTCGATAAAAAAGGCAAAAGTCCGGGTCGTTCAAAATTAGTTCTGATAGGGATAAAAGAATATTACTAAAACTATGCAAAAAAGGCCGAAGAAATACTCTAAGGCAAATTACGGCTGAATGAAATCACTAAACTAATCTGTCAAGGGAATGCTGTCGCCATTGGATTCATAAATGTGGATTAAAGTCTTATAAGGTTGAATTGCAAGTAACAATTTAAAGAAGTACTTAAAAAAATATACTTATAGGCAAAGGAAAAACCACTGTTGACGGAAAAACAAAAGAAATTCAGGCTCACATGGGCAAAATCTAAACTATCTTGGTCAGTAGAAGAATGGTCAAGAGTAATTTTTAGCGACGAATCGAAATTCGACGTACGTGTTGGTGATTGCCGCAAACGCGTGTTCCGCTCTAAGTATGAGGTTTTCCGTAAGGATTGCCTAAAACGTACTGCAAAATTTCCTAAAGGAGTAATGATTTGGGGCTGAATGACAGCTTCAGGATCAGGATGCTTTGAATTTATCGATGGTACCGTGAATGCTGAGAAACCTCAAGAAAGACTGCAAAACAGTCTGCTACCAAGTATCGCGAAGTTAATTTTGGCGAAAATTACATTTTTCAGCAGGATAGGGCAGCTTGTTATACGACCAAAACCACAAAAAAGTGGTTTGGCGACTACAACGTAATTGTTCTTTCTTGGCCTTCCAACAGTCCTGACCTTAATTTCATAGAAACAGTGTGGCATAAAATGAAGCAGACGATGAGGAATAACCCACAACGGACATTACCAGAACTTAGAGCCAGAATAGAGCAAATTTGGAATGGGTTTGTTCCCGAAAAGTGCAGATCGAATTCGAGCGGTCATAAAAATTCTTGCCATGTCCCAATATTTAGTTTCCACACAAAATTAAAATTTTTATTATTAATTAGAGATGATAGAATAAGTATTTTCGTTTTTTGTGTTGCTGATTGGCCTTAATTGTTGTTAATTAACTAATTACTAGAGTGTGGTATTCGCCTCTACGATACATGGGCGTTTCACCAGAGTAGTGGGCTGTTAATGTTTGGTAATTTCGATACAGCCCGCCAACCTACTTGATAACACTGTTTAAAAGGGTGAGTGTTTCACAACATTTCAGATATTATAATTCCTGATCGGTTCTGTTATTATTATTCGATTTATTACTTATTTTTTAGTATTGTACTTACTGAAGGACGCACGCCTATGCCGCGCAAAGACATTACATCACCTTACTAATTACATAGTATTAAATCAAAAAAAGATATTAGAAAAAACTAAACTGTGAAATACCTGAATTATATATGTATTTTATTTTGTCCCAATATATAGTTGTTAGGGCTCGTACTTTGTAAGCGCCTGTACAACAGACTGAAAACGCTGTTTATTAATTAATTTAAAACGCAGAGATGGTCTCAGTGTGTAAACGTGTTTATATGGCCTAAATCAAAATACGTCACAGCCTGCTGACGTAAAAGCTGTCAAAGGCCTTATGTATATTGTAACGGTTTCGGTCGTTGTTTTCTAGACAGCATTAATATATCTCTTGGCGCTAGGTGGTGCTAAGAAATATATTTTGGCGCTGTTTGTGGAGAGTGACAAAGCCTGGCATAATCGGTCTTCCCGACAGAATCACGTCAATCACACCCGACAAAATTTAAAAATTAAATGTTTGGTCAATGTAGCAAATATATGCTCTCGTAGAAGTGTTTTCATTGCAATTTTTTGTTTAAAAACGGCATTTGTTATGTATGTAATGTAATAAACGCAAAAAGTAAAAGTAAATTGTGACTAAATACTTAAAAAAACCTCGTCTCAGAATCGCACCTGACACCTCCCGCTTACCGGACGGGCGTGCTAACCACTACACCACGAGGACCTTGATGATGGGAACGTTTATTTTTTAATACCTAATTATTATTTTTATCTGCAAATATATCATCATATTTTTAATTCTTACATTTTTAATTCTTACATGCCAAGTACACTAATTAATTAATATATTGTGGGTTCCGTGGGTGCATTATGAAAATCTGTATCTGTGGGTGTCTGTGGGGCAAAATTTTTTCAAGTATGTAGTTACGTCGGAAATTCCAAGGAAAATTACAAATTTTCATAATTCACCGACGGAAGCCAATATATATTAAGTAACAAAAATCTGTTTTACAGAAATAACGAGTATATGTGTTTATTTTCCTTGCGTACGTTAGACATACTTACATATATATATGTATATTTATAATTGTGTGTAACGCTATGAAAGTTTGAGGAGAAGCTGTTGCAATAAATCAATAATTTCATTTGCTGATGTAGCTCATACCAATTCGTCTGTATACATACGTCGCGTCGTGTGCCGCGCAACCTTACTTCTAACCTGTCGCGGAGCGTTCTGTGCTAGGCCTGGTAATTACATAAACTCGAGACGAAAAATAACGGCGAGAAAGGGTCGTGTTCGACGCCACGCTGACGACGCCGGGTAGGCAGAAACATGTTCATCAGCTAACGCTCCTTTTTCTCGCTTTGTTTTTTGCCGGGAGTGATTTCACCAACGGTTATTGTAACTAGGCATTTTTTCATGTGTACATATTATCTTGTTCATAAATTCTGACTCGCGTTATGTTATTCACATTATATCGGTGTACAGAAGCCATTTTCGCACCATTTTATTACTTTTTGAGTGAAAACTTACAATCAAAACAGTACGTATGTACATCGTTCGTTGTAAAGTTTCTCAAACTAAATATATTGTTGTAATATTTGTTCTTCATGGCTGAAAGTGTGTTGCGATGCCAATTTTGAATTATTTTAGTTCATTATTTTAACGAGGCTAAGCAGTGTTGTTGCCCTCTTCCCTCAAAATTCCCCTACTTCGTTATTTTATATTAGTTTTACACAAGAGTCCAGTGAAATACGTGCACAGTAATACACTAATTTTACTAATGAAAATACGAGGGTAAGTCAAGTAGTATCTACACTTTCGCCATAACAAGCTTTGAGGGTTATCGTAGTAGCGGCCGCTTGCGCATGCGTTGAGTTGGCGCCTTTGTCATCATGTGTGCGGAATTTAATCACGATCACGTCATTTGTCTGCTTGCTACAACAGCATAAGCATGTCAGCTCCGCTATTAGTTTGCACCAAAGAGGAACAACGAGCAGTGATCCGATTTTTGTGGTCAAAGGGTGTGAAAGGTGCTGAAATTCACCGGAAACCTTTGTCACAATACGGGGACAGTGCTTTATCTCGTAAAAGCGTTTTTCTGTGAATCGAAATGTTTCAAAGTAGCCGCACGAGCGTAACACAAAAAGAGGGAACATTTCGATCCAATCATTTCATTCTAAAATCCAAATTTCAATTTAACAATTTAATTTTTAATTAGCTATCGGTTAGGGTTTGTTATAGGTTTTTGTACATCTATTGTTCGAAAGAAATATAATCTATCTGGTTTTTAATTTATATCAAAATTACAAATAAAAATCAAAGTCTCTCTTAAAAATAATAAAATCTTTCCATTTCTCTATTTAATTGCTAATTTGCAAAAATTTCATGAAGTGAGATTCCCCACGATAACAAAAATTAACTCTGAGATTATTTGGATTCATTTGATTCATTTAATTTATTTAATTACAATTTTGCTAATATTTACATACAAATATCACTACAATATAAAGAAAATTAACCTAGTAGATCCCCATTACAAATTACCTATACACCATGAGATGTAAATGTAGGATATGAATTAGAAACTGAACTTGAATGGCATCGGCTAAGTTAGCTCATCCTTTGATTTTCCCAAGCTTGCAATCACCTTCTTCACCTCACCTCAATATTCTTCTTCTACAAATAACGTTTTTCCCTGAATCTAGCAAAAGCCGTGGCCATTACATGTATACGTAAGAAGTCGTACAATTAATTCCCAATTCATTAACGCCACGGTGCGATGCCCACGATGTTCGTGACGTCACGAAGTAACTAATTCCGCCTCTTGGTTTGTACATCGCGACCAAAACGTGGGTAGCACTATCTATTAGTTTATTAGCGCACGGATGAACGAACCCGCAAATGGTTTATCTGGAAATTCGCTGTTTGCTTCGTAACTCGAAACTGCAAGGCGTAGGATGTGCGCTGTTAATATGTGAAAAGTAATTGAATTAAAGGAAGTGGGCACATACAGCCAATTGCGTTTTCCTCGCTGTATTCGTTTATTTGGACGTGTGAAACGAACAAATTTTGATTCAGGACCGATAAGGTACGAACTTTTCGTATAGGTAATTAACTTTTCGTTTAAAGTAAACGATTTGCTGTACCTTGATTGCCCTTTACGTCCCCAGGGTAGTAAAGTAATAATACATTAACATAGCAATAGGTGTCAATACATAACAGAAATTGACAACTTTGATAATTATATAAGCACATATATAAGCAAATGTTTTATTTTCGTATAATGCTGACTTTTTCGAAATTTTGGGCCGGTAGTAGGAATAGTATTTAAACGTTACTAGCATGGTAAAAAGGTTTTTGTTGGCGGACAGAAGGATATGCCAGTCACCTTCTGGAGCCAGTAAAATCCGTTACCTTGCGTGTATTGTTGAATATTTTATTTGTTCCTCACTTGTAAATAATTATTATAAACTATTAAAAATTCTAGAAATTCCGATATTTTAAAAAAAAATCGTGTTATATAGATATATATAATCAGAACCTTTCTACCCTAGGGTATAAGGTAAGCACAGAATTACTTCTTCAGTTCATGTATTAAATGTGCCCATTCTTTCTTGTTTCTTGCCTTGGTCTGTGCTTGTTGCCATGTTATTCCTCTTCTTTTTAGAATCTGCCCTACTTCATCATTTCAAGATTTCCTTGACCGTCCTCTGGTTTTTGCTTTTTGAACTTTACCCAGCCAAACTTGCTTGACCGGTCTATTGTCTCTCATTCTGTACAAATATCCGAGCCATTTTAATTGATGTTTTTCAATAACGTGTATTACGGATTCTGTACCCAGTTCCTCTCTTACTACTTCATTCCTTATTTTATCTCTTCTTGTAATCCCTTTTACTCGTCTTAGATGCTTCATGTCGATGGCTTGGATCTTGCTCTTTAATTGTTTGGTTAGGATCCAGTTCTCACTCCCGTAGATCAATATTGGTCGGAATACTGTTTTGTATATTATATTATATCATTTTTGTTCTTCTGCTAATTTCAGGTTTACATATAAATGACTTGGTAAGGCTGTGGTATACTTTTGCAGCCGTACAAATTCTCTCTGTTATCTCGTCATGCATGTTGCCTTTTCTATCGATTATCACTCCTAAATATTTAAATGTTTTTATTTGTTCTATCTGTTTTTGATTTAATTCTACGTTAAGGTTTTTGTTGTTTTTCCCTATTAGCATCACCTTCATTTTGTTTGCGTTAATTTTCAAATTTCTAGTTACCAGTTCATTGCTCCGCATATTTAGGTTATCCTGGAGGTCCTTTACGTTTGCAGAATACAGCATGAGATCGTCTGCGAAGGCACATTCAGCTAGTCCTACAGGTCTTAGTTTGTAATACCCGACATTCACTGTATGAATACTTGTACTTGTAGCTTTTATGATGTCGTCGATAATCAGGATAAAAAGGGTAGAGATCTTTTGAAACTACTTGATTGTAGAGTTTTAGCTTACGCTGACGATTTCAAAATCTACTGTAATATTTCTACTCCTGATGATTGCCTTTTTTTAGAACGGAATCTGTCAGTTATATATATATGAATGGTGTATTAAGAACAACATAAGCTTAAACTCTTTCTAAATGTTCGAATCCGTATAGATATAGTGCATTTCAGATAACACTGGCCATAGGAACCTACATAGTAAAATCTTTATGTGATGTTAATGGTTTCCCTACGGGGAGTGTTTGATTTATTTTTTGTCCGCACATAGTTGGAACGATTTTTATGAGGTTCTAAGACATTTTATGCCTTGGGAAAAAAGAGTAATGTTGAAAATATAAAAGGAAAGTAGCCGCTTTAACGGCAATTTTAGGTACAGGTAACGGATTGTAGCATGAACTCTGCGCTCTTGGTGCGCCGTAGACTTCTTTCTTCATAAAATGTCTCAAAACCTCATGAAAATCGTTTCAACTACGTGTGGATAAAAAATTAATCAAACACTCCTCGTAGGAAAACCAGTAACATCACATAAAGGTTTTACTATGTAGATACCTATGGCCAGTGTTATCTGAAATACACTGTTATAATTACTCAGTGTCTAATAATTTCATCCCTAAAGTTACCCAATTTAAAAATCTCGAAGTCGTTTTCGACTTGTAAGCATTTTACTAATACGTCTGTTCTAAAAGTTTTATTCTGTACACTTGTTCGATCCAAGCTTAACAACGCGTCTGTTGTCTGGTATCCTCTTTACCTCAATCAACCACTGTCGTTGGAACGTGTACATGTGATTTTTGAAATACTTGTCTTTCAAACGGGATAGTATTTATTCTCAATGCGGAACCGATTATAGTAGTTTACTTGAACGACATGAAATTCAACCGTTATCTAATAGAAGAGATGAGGTTAGCGGAAGGTTTATAATCAAATTAATAGGAGGTAAGATCGACTCCTTCAATGCGGCTTTCGAAATTAAATTTCAACGATCCTTGAACACTTTTGTAGTTCCAAGGTATCGAACCAACGTTATGTGTAAAGCGCCACTAACACACATGTTAAAAAACGTTAACCGAATATTACATTAATTTACCATTTCAGTTTATCTTTGCCTCTATGCTCCATATTGTTAGTGTTAGTTTCTGCGATATATAGCTTATTTATATTCCTTTTTCTTTTTATTATCTATTTTATTATTCGTTTTTAGTTTTTCTAAATGTACTACATACCTGTTACTGGAACTATGTTAAACAATAAACTATTGTTATTATTATTTCGTTTAATTTTTTTTAAAACCTCCAAAACTTGTATTTTACAGTTATTCACTTCAATTACAGTTGTTTTTCAAGTGGGCGTAGAAGGTTAAAAACCTCTCTCATTACCTTCAAAATATGTAAAAATGGACAGTATAAATTTGAACACCTCCTGTATTATTGACTTTTGCAAATGAGCAGATAATTCGATCAATTTTCCCACAGTTCCCGTTTAAGTTTAGAACGCGTTGCGGAAGAACTGATACTATCCAACCAAACCTGACAGCTGAATCGAAACCCGGTCTTCTATGATAGATACATACATAGATAATAGGGAAACGCGCCTACCACAAAGCGCCGACCGACGATGTACGGAAGCTCCAGAGATACACCAACATCTATATACCATATACGTATATCTACGCTATCATCTATGTACGCAAGCTGACATCGAACAATACCTTTTGTTTCAGACGAAAGGCGGACGAAGTTCAAATCCTGGAAGATACGATAAGATCGAGAAGCGAGCAGCACAAGAAAGCCGGCATCGAGCTGGATGCGACGTGCCACATATGCCTGAAGACGAAATTTGCGGATGGTGTCGGCCATCTGTGCAATTACTGCTCCATACGATGCTGCGCCAGGTGCGGCGGCAAAGTCACACTCAGATCGAACAAGGTAAGCTGAACAATTGATACAGACTTTTTATTGCATTTTTCAAGCTCTAAATATGCACAGGGTCTTTTAGGCAATCAGATAAATATATCGATGCACCACGCTGACACCACAGGAAACCATAATTAACTCATTCACATCTAGGGCGGGACTGTGTACAATAGAATTCTCTACGCCAGTTCTCAACCTTTTAGTATTGACGACCCAATTTTCAATCACAATAATCATTAGCGTTAAAGCTACACTACAACCTTAATTACAAACCTTAAAAATTACTACGCACAGGTAGCTTTATTAATATTTGGCAACACCGATCCGGTGCATTAGTAAAACTAGAATCGATGCCTTTCTATCGCTCTCTTTCTTACGTCCACCATATCGGCAATTCTCGCGGCTTCGTGAGAAGTTCCGATTTGTCGCGAACATTCTCGAACGTCTTCGCAACCAGGCTGCGCATGTAAATGTTGCACCTCGTTCAATTCCGGCCAGTCTCAGTCAAGTCGCTCTTTCTATCGTAAAAGTGTATATTGTAATTTGGGTGTTAACTGCAATTCATGGTATTCTCCCAGCAGTAGATTTTTACAGTATATACAGAATCAAAACGAACATTAGACGATAGTAAAACAACAAGTGCGTAGACGAGCGTGATTCCGAAGATAAAATCAAGAAAATAGTCTCAAAAATACTTGAATTTTGGGTTTACCAGCGCTGAAGTAAATGAGGAAGAAAGGCCCTTGTGTGTCCATTTGCTCAAAAATATTGGCAGCAGACAGCATGAAACCTAATAAACTTAAACGCTTCATAGCGAGTTAACAAACCCAGAGAATTCTTCGAATTAAAATTAAAGTCATTTGACAAGCAACAATTATTTTTTAAAACAACTTTGTCTCTGAATGAAAAAACTTTACTTGCCTCTTACAAAGTCTCGCATAAAATAGCCAGATGTAAAAAGCCTCACACCATTGGTGAAGGGCATATTCTGCCAGCTGCAAATTGAGATTGTAGAAACTATGTTATAAGAGATAATTTTGCCAAACAATTGCAGTCCATACCTCTATCAAATGATACTGTTGTTCGTCGAATTGATGATATAGTTGAAGATGTACAGCATCACCTTTTCGGGAAGTTGCGTGAAAAATTGTTTTCAATTCAGCTTGACGAAGCAACAGATAGCAATAAAGATGCTCATTTAATTGCCTATGTTCGATTTTGTAATGATGTGTCAGCAGTAGAAAAACTACTTTTCTACCAAAGCAACAGCACTTGCATTTCTCAAGCAAAAATAGAGTGGACAAGAGAGTGACTTTTCAGTGACGAGAAGAAGTTTAATTTAGTCCGGAAGGGTTTTCCTATTATTATCATGATTTACGTAAAGAAGAAGTGATTCTGCGACGACGGCGTGCCGATGCTGGTTTAGTCATGGTATGGGGAGCTGTTTCCTATAACGGACCCGTTGATTTAGTAATTATGAAGGGCAGTCAGAATTCAGAAAAGTACATCCAACTTCTAGAACAGGCGAAAGACAAATTCTCCAACGTTATGGCAGGTCAGGAATTTATTTTTCAAAAAGATAATGCCAGTATTCATACCGCGCTGGTTTCAAGAACAAGATGTGGAGGTTCTCGATTAGCCGTCGCTCCCTCCCGACTTGAACATTATAGAAAATGTTTGGGAATGGTTGTCGCGTAAAGTAATAATTGATTATAATTTTGTTGCGATGGATCAAGTAGTCATAGCATATCTGACACTTCATGCAGCCTTTTTTCTCGTGTCATACCTTTGTTTAACGTGTTTTGAGGGTTTGATTACGCTTAGAGTGCGACAACGTAGAAATTACTGCCAGTTGAGCAAATTCAACAGTGGTCGAATTGTTGTCTTGCGCGAAGGTGGTTTTTCGTACAGGGAAATTGCAAATCACCTTAACCGGAACCAATGCACCATCCTGCGCTGTTATTGGTCATGAACTAAGGAGAGCCAGGAAAATGGCCGAAGAAGAACCGAGGGCAGAAGAAGAAGTAATAAGGTGCAGCACCGCCACCTTCGCCTAACGGCACTGCGAGACCAATTCTCCAGCACCATGTCAATTGCTAAACGGTTAGGTTCCCTTCGAACCATGTTATCGCTGAATCAGCCTTCGGTTTGCAATCCTATCGACCAGAACTTGAGTTACCACTTACGGCTCAACACCGACAGCAACGTTTGGAGTGGTGTAGGTTGTGAATGCACTGAAACGTGGAGTAGTTTAGGGTGGTGTTCAGTGATAAATCTCGATTTTGTATAGGGATGGCCGCATGGGGATCAGACGACGGCGTGGTGAACGTCGTGATCCTTGGGAGTTATGGTATGGAGTGCTGTAGCATGTGAGAGTAGGCCTCAGTTGGTGTTCATCCGAGGCGCCATGAACGCCCAGCGTTACGGTGATGAGGTGGTGGGAACTCATATTCATTCCTATCTTTAGCAGCTCGAAGACCCACGTTTCCACCAAGATAATGCCCGACCCTACGTAGCGAGAACTTCTCTAAACTGGTTCAAAGAGACACACGTCAATATCTTGCCATGGTCGCCTAGGTCTCCCGACCTATCGCCAATCGAACACGTATGGAAATAAAATTGAGGAACCTAGCGAATCCTCCGCAAGCATTGGAAGCTCTCCGACATGAATTGTAGGTTGCTTGGGACACCGTACCCTAGGAGGACACTGACCACCTACTGGAATCAATGCCACGAAGAGTGAGGGAGTGTGAAACTAATAGGAAGGCCCAACACATTATTAATAAAAATAAGATTAAATTGTATTAATCAATTGTTTGCTTTGAATAATTATTAATTATACGTTTCTTGGTGTTGCAATATCCATGTCATGTAGTATATATAAGATGTGCCACAAAACAAATTGTAAATACGAAACATTCAATAGTGTTGACATGCATTCTCTAATTTAATCGTTGCTTCACACGAATTTCGATTGTCATATATGACAGAATTCAGAAATTACTGACTTCATCCCTTCAAGATTGCATGGTAGGCATCACGTACATATACCAACGTGTTCTTCATATACACACACGTACATGCAGATCGTATAAGTACACGATGTCTGCAAGTGCTGCTACGGAAAGGACTCTAAATCGATATGATGCGTTACATCCGGTACGGTGACGTCAGTTCCTCCCACGCAAATTTCAGGCTACCAACAATGAGCTGCCCACGCGACCGGGCTTTTAGTCAATGGCCGCTTTGGTATACGAGAGTCGCGTTATAGCGTACGATCTACCGTTCTTTCTACACAGAAGTCGCTCCCCTCGAGAGGTTACGCTAGTCTAACGTATAGCTACACTTAAATTATGGACAACCTTACAAAGAAATAGTTTCAAAACCGCTCCTGTTGCTTGACTACTACTTACTAACAGCTAGATAGATTTCTTTAACTAAAATGATTATACAAATCAAAAATTTCAATTTTCAGAAAATGTATGACGGATTTATTTAAATCATGGAACAAAAAAATGAGGACAACAAATTACCATTGTAGTAACATTTTATTGATGATGACTTGTTTTTGTATGTGAGACTTCAAAGAAAGTTTTTAATACAAAAGAAATTAAGAGCACCACTGCGAATGACATACTTCTCTATATCTGGAACATCTTAGAAATTAATTATTAATAAGCCTGGCATAATTGGTCTTCCCGACTGAATCGGATCAGTCGCATGGGCCGCGTATTATAAATAAAGTGTGTATGTGTGACTCACACCCGACAGAAGTGAAATTTAGAAATCAATACCCTATGCTAAAAAACTGACGCAATAAAAATGTTTGGTAAATATAACGAATATAAGTACGCGTTGAAGTGATTTTATTGCAATTTTTTGTTTGAAAACGGCATTTGTTATGTATGTAATGTAATAGCCGTAAAAGTAAACAAAGTAAATTGAAATTAAATACTTGAAAAAACCTCTTCTCGGTAAGGAATCGATCCTGACACCTCTCGCTTGCCGGACGGGCATGCTAACCACTATACCACGAGGACCTTAATGCCAGGAACGTTCACTTTTTAATACCTAGTTATTATTTTGCAAATACATCACAATATTTCGACAGATAATTTTTAATTCTTAAAAATCTGTAATTTCCTTGGAATTACCGACGTAATTAAATACCTGAAAAAATGTCGTCCCGGTAAATTCCAAGGAAATTATAAAGTTTCATAACTCACCGACAGATACAGATTTTCATAACGCATTGAGGGAAGCTAAAATATATTAATTAATTAGTGTATTTGGCATGTAAGAATTAAAAATTGTCTGTCAAAATATTATGATATATTTGCAGATAAAAGTAATAGCCAGGTATTAAAAAGTGAACGTTCCTGGCATCAAGGTTCCTGTGGTGTAGTGGTTAGCACGCCCGTCTGGTAAGCGGAAGATGTCAGGTTCGATTCCATAACTGGGACGAAATTTTTTCAAGTAGTTAGTTACGTCTGAACCTCTAAGGCAAATTACAGATTTTCGCAATTCACCGACGGAAGCTAAAATATATTAAGAATTTCTTCAAAAATCTGTTGTACTTAATACCGTAAATGTATGAGTAACTATAGGTATGTATAGGTGGTTCAAGATGAATTGAGACGGTATGCGCGGCGGCAAAATGAAAAACTCAAACTTTACGAATGTACTAACGTAGCAGAAAACGTTTCCATAAAATTGCTCATTGGTAACTTCATTGTCAAAATGTGTTTGTAAACTTTTAGAACTACTTGAACTACTCCTGTCTGAAATATTTGGGTATTACAGCAAAAATAAATATTTAATATTAATATTAGTATATTAAAAAAAATTTAAATATGACATTTATTGTGACCTTTGCTGCAGTTTTATTTCAGAACATTTGTAATTAATATTTTTAAACATTTTGTAGCTTGCTGCGGTAGGATGTGTGAATAAAAAGATGTTCTTGGGATCGTGACTTTATTCGTAATCTTGACATTAAACATTTATTTGATATATTAAAAACTGTTTTAAAAACATTGTTAACACTTCTTAATCTCTAGATGGGAACCAAAGGTTTTCTTGATATTTATTTGATGTATTTTATTCTGATAAAATAATAAAGTAGTTATACATATATCATATATTTACTTCTAAATAATAGTCATTTTAATACATATAGATTTATTACTGGTGATTTATATATATTACATGGTGTAAATGTCTACGTATATCAAAAAAAAAAATACAAAATGGTATCAATAATAATGGATTTATATCATTATAAATCTCCATCCTCATCGTCATCTTCTGATGTGTCATCACCCAGTTCAATAATGAATAGAGTAACCTAAACTTGCGGACTCGCATAGGCGTCGGTATTACGGGTTAATATAAGAATACGAAAAATTCATAAATAAACTAAACCGGTAGAGAAGCAGGCATGTAGTGTCGACCTTGAATATAAATGATGTTAAACCGCGCTGAGAGAGATTTCGTTTTAGTACCGGTTGAGCTGTTGCAGAGATTAGTCGAACGGTCAAGGTTATGTACTTACGTGTCGCTTTTGAAAATATAGCTGGTTTTTTTGTGTATTGTAGTATTATACCAAGTACATAATTAGTGTATCGTTTCATATAGAACTAATATTTACATACCTAAGAAAACAACGCCTCGTAATAGATTTGCTACTAATGTACATAAGTATGTGTCACTTTTTCCCCATTTAAAATATGACGGTAGTGCAGTTTTTTGCTTAATATGCAATGTTCGTTTGGCTGCATTGGACAGAACTGATTGCCAGAGGCATGTCAATGGTATTAAGCATATGAGAAATGCAAGAACTGAAATACCTTATACACTATTCCTCATACATTTATTAATTATGTTTACCTCTTGTAATCTTCCGTTGTCGTTGGTGAGAAAAGCAGCTTTTAAAACGTTTTGGCGACAATACGTTCCAAAGTACCCATTACCCTCACAAACACAATTACAGAATCATTTGCTGCGAATGAAAGAGATGCTAGAAAATGTGTGTAAACGTGATTTGTGTTCCAAAAAAATATGGATTACCGTGGATGAGACGACCGATATAAAGAAAAACAGTATTGTGAATGTAGTAGCTCGCGTTTTATCTAGCGAGAACACAGCATCTCGATATTTGTTAGCTTGCAAACGTGTTCAACAATGTACCGCGGAAAATATTCGAAAAGTGATAATGAACGCTTTGAAAAAATTTAAAATTGCCCAAGATCAAGTTGTGATGATTGTGATAGTGCAGCAACGATGTTAAGTGTTGGGCGATCCTTAAAACATATATTTCCTAACTTAATACATATAACCTGCATGCTTTGCATTTAGTTGCCGAAGTTGTTCGACAACATTACGGAAACGTTGATCGGATGATTGGAAGTACTAAAGCAGTGTTTCGTAAATCTCCTAAACGTTTAAAAGAATTTCGTAAATTTTGTCCAGGTATTCCAGAACCTTCTGAACCAATTTTAACGCGATGAGGTACTTGGCTAATAGCAGCTTCTTACTATTTGATCCATTTTCAACAAATTCAATCAGTTATAATGCGATTTAATCGGAATGAATCCAAAGCAATTAGAGAAAGTCAAAAAGAATTTCAAATTCCTCAACTTTTAAAAGATTTAACAACAATATGTACCAATTATACAGTGTTACTAGATGCCATCAGAAAACTACAATGTACTGAATTGTCATTGCAGGAATCATTAGACATAGTGCAGAGTGTAGAAAATAAGTTACGCACATTAAATGATACGCCAGGATTATGCGCTAGTCAAAAATTGGCAGATGTTTTAAGGAAAAATCCCGATTTTAATACTTTAATTATTTATCAGTTGAACCTTGACTTCCACCAGTATGTAAAATGACAAGCCTACATCCTTTACCAATAGGACACTTTACGTCATTATTTGTATTATCGATCCATTTTTTTTGGTGTAGTATGGCTTGCATTAATGTATGTCTCATCTAAATAAATTATAGTCCGATCTGCTCTTCTGTAAATTAGGAGTTGCTTCAAATAATTGTATCTGAAATAGATATACTTTATGAAAATATTGATAATGATATATATGAATTTTTATCTATACCTTAACGTTCTTATTTCAAGTTTCTCAATGAGCATTTGCCGATTATCTGTGGCTCGACATCATTTGAACCCCATTTTTTTAACTACTTTCCGGAAGAAAGATAAACTTCCTTGAAAGTCCACCCTATCATCCTCCATAATTGCATTATAATCCCCTTTCATAGTAGGAAGAGCTTTATAAGTTGCATGAAACTTGTAAATAGTGTCTCTTATTATGTATTCCTCAAAACAATCAACGCATGCCTTCGTAGGTTGCTTATTTGAAGATTTTCTTGGCCTTTTTAGAATTCCGTTTTCTGCATCTTTTATTACTCGATGAACAATGGATCTTGATACTCCAGTGGCCAATGCTGTACGTTGGACTTAGAACCAAGGTAAATGTGGTTAATATGATTCCCAATGACCTCACCTATCGGCTATTCAGAACTGTATATCGTTCTGCCAAACACCCTGTATATCTTTATAATTATGTGTAACGCTGCGAAAAGTTGAGGAGAAACTATTGCAATAAATCAATAATTTCATTCGCTGAGGTAACTCATGCCGATTCGTCTGTATACATATGTACATACATACGTCGTGTCGTGGGCCGCGCAACCTTACTTCTAACCTGGCGTGAAGCGCTCTGCCAGGCCTATTAATCACACTACACACACACACACTATTCGGGACTTCACCTAAACAACGCTGTGGTGGGATATGTCCATTAGAAGAAATTATTAAATCATAACTTATCGTACGAGCTTAGCATTGTGCGGAGGTCTGGAGAAGGAAGTACCCTGTTGTTCGCTGACTATTCATATTTTCCATGCAGTATATTTTCTGCGTTGACTAAATTTTACAAAATTTATTTTTTGGCTATCTGTATCGATCAAATTCCCCCGCTATAGGAGCCCATACTGCTTTAGAGAATATCTCAAGCAATCTTTTAAAAGGATAGTGCTCGACCGCACATGGTGGTCCGCTAATCGAGCTTTTCTTCCATCAAAAATGTTAGGAATTTCATTGAACGAAGGGTACAGTGGTATCTACGACTTTTCAGGAATTTAAACAAGTTATTGTGAGCCTGTCAATAATGAATGAATTGCAGTTTTTCAAGACACTATTCATTCATGCCCTATTCATTCATGCCTTAATACAATACCAAGAAAGGTAGAGACAGCCATAAGAGCGAGAAGAAAAACAACATACTATCACTAGGTATCAAGTAGCTTTAAGTTTTTTCTATGGCATTCACATCCAATTACTCCTACCTAGGATCACTCGATTCCAAGCTATGCTACGTGTCATATTCACAAGACCTTGTTTGTCTCAGAACAAATAAGACCAATTAAAAGGGTGTAAAGTAACTGAAGTCGTAGGAAGACTTTTCTTTTGCGTTTCTCTCTAACAGTTGTTTATTGCCATCTAATTTGAAACATGAACTTTGCAATAGCATTTCTAGGTAATGGAGTTGGGAGTCTGTTATCGATGAAAATGGAGATTTTAAAACGCGTCTCGGTCAAAATTAGCGTCCGGTAATTGGCGAACCGTTTCGCTCGAAATAGAACCGGTCATCGGTGATATATTTAGAAATGGTGGAGGCGGTGGTGCGGCGATGGCCTGACAGTTTGCTATTTTAAAAATACGAAAACAATATTTGCGCACTTTTAAGCGCAATAACAAGTTGTTTCTTCGATGGGAGCAATTTTGTTTTTCGTCTAGGAGAAAAATAGAAAATTACATATAAGGCAATTTTTCTGCAGAATTGCGTTTATTGAAAAGAAACTAAAATGGGAATCAGTGGGAGTCGCCTAGATAGGACTTATATATAACTGCTAGAGCTATACTTCTCAACTGTCATCTAAAAGAATAAAGAATACTGAGAAATCTTACATAAATGTATACTATTCGTCAATATACTGCTTTGTCATATCCACTGACGATTATAATTCAACTGAATAGAAGTACCGACTGTACTATACAAGAAAAGAAACTGAACATTAATTTCGTACGTAGACTTCCGCGGTCGTCAATAACACTATACTCTTGCTTTCCGGGTTGGAACCGCGTCGTTGTCGTAGCTTTTGCACACTCTTATGGGATATCTTCAGGGCTGCTACTGCACACCAGTCAGTGTGCAGTAACAGATCTGATTTATCTGGAATGTAGGATACTACTTTTATAACTATAAGAGGTGGCAAAAAGATGAGTTACACCATAAAGGTGCGTTCAGACTTGTGACAAAATCCCGTGACGTGATGGCGTCGCATACCTCTTCTTGACAGTGCGAACTGCGATACGTGTCATTGACGCATGTCACTGTTGCGTACCAACGTCGCAAACTTCAATGCGTTCCGGTCAGTTAAAAAAAAACGATCACGATGGATGTTGTAGCAGCAGCATGCAATTTTTTTCTACATTCAAAAGGGAATTCCCAATTCTCCAGGAATTTTTCCCAGGCATCATGTTTTTTTAAATTTTATTGCAATGGCGTGGGTGTTTTGTATCCCACAATATTTATTTTTCCTATACAATTCTATAAATGCCAAAGTTGTCTCCTGCGTCCATTCCATTTTCCAAAAACCACTAAATTCCACAGAAAAACAACGTTACTTAATAATAAAGAGTGACTGACCGCTGCCGAACACGCGGTATGCAAACTTCGAAACGCGACGATGATACGCTATCCCGTCCAGGTTTGCCAAACCAAGCCGCGTGTCATCGCTTTAATGTAATGCCAAAAAACCGACAAGACATGGAATGCACTGTTGACACGCAGTAAACGCGGCGATGTCATGCATTGTGGTTACGGGGTACCGTCCATATTACACGCGACGAAGTTCGCGAGCCGTCACGTCACGGGGTTTTATCAAGTCTGGACGCACCTTAATAGAGCAAACGCAAAGATCGGAGACGTGCACATTCAGTACCTACCTGAGCATAAGAACATACAATAAAGTTCTTCAGACTATTAAAGCTGCAATTAATTTTAGACGTGAATTTATGGAGTATTTAGTAGAAAAATGTTTCCACAGCGTTGATGACTAGACCCCGGTAACAGGGTGCCCTGCCATAGCCGTATCTGCCTAGTATACAAAAACAATAGTAAGAAAATAGAAAAAAAATAACAGAACTAATACATAATTATAATATGTGAAAAGTAGTGAAACACTCACCCTTTTGAGCAACCTTGGCTACGGAACAGTAAAACTAGAAGCACCATCAGTATTAACATCATATGGATAAGAGTGGCAAAAAGTTGACACCATTAGATGTGTTTCCACAGTTGTCTCGGCGAGCGATGTTCGCCGTGGTGAGAAAATGAGTTTATATTTTGAAAAAGAGCGTTCAACATCTACCGATGTTATACATGCATGATTAAAATACTCTTTGTACTTAGTCAGTGGATTATTCGATACACCATCACAAATTTGTTTTAGTGTGCTAAAATCGGAATTTTTCTGTAGCACACTCTCGAACTTTTCTAAAACGCGATTATATTTTGCGTCATGTTTAGTCAGTAGCTGTGTATGCACTCCGTCCATAATTTGCAGAGACTCCAATAATGATAACGATCTATTTTGTAATTGGTCTATTGCGCCAGCCAATCCTTTATAGTAGCCACGAATACTTTTTAAATCTGTTTCAACGGAAATATCTTGAAATTTCGACTGGCTATCCTTAATAGCTGCAGCTTCGGCAGGATTGAATTGTGCGACAACAGCTTTTACTATTTTGAAATGTTCAGCATAATAAAAAGCTGCCTGCAACCATGTTCCCCAACGTGTAAGAATTGGCTCCGGTGATTGACGAATACCAGGACACTCTGTGTGAAATGATCGTAGGCGTTTGAGAGGTTTCAAAAATACTTTTTTTGTGCTTGCTATTAATGCATCTACCTCGGGAGAGCATTGTCGAATGGTTTCACACTTTATCTTTTGAAATTTGAAATTTTTTCAACGTACTAAGTACAACCTTCATAATTGCTGCAGCAATACACTCTTGTAGTCTTCGGCTAGCTAGTAACATTGGTAATGTAGGTTTACTAGGGTCTAGTATGCATACCATAATATTTACAATTGATTTTTTTTACAGTCTGTTGTCTCGTCAACACATAACCAAAGAAACTGTTTTTTTCAATATGCGTTTCATTTTCTTTTCCACGTCATCGCGTACAAATGCAACATGCTTACGTGCCGTTTTCTCCGTTGGCAACCGCAACTCGGGATTGTATTTGTCCCACAAGTCTTTAAACGGTTGTTTATCGAGTAAGCCAAGTGGCAAACTACAGTTTACTAACATAAGAATTACAGAAAAAAAAATGCACTTCTCGGTGGCATGCCTAATTTTCGTTTTCTATGCTGTGCGGAATTTACGTGTCTTGTACAATTCCACTTTTTATTTGACATCAAATGTATTTTGCACACTTTACAAACTATCTTACTCGCGTTGTAAAACAAATCGGGAAAGTCAGAAATAAACTTATTTACTATGTCTTGAAAGGGTCGTTTTTTGGCCTTCGACATGTTCACTAAAAACTACAATTAATAACTACGTCTATATCAATGAAATCAAAACACACTACACTAAATAATAACTACAATTAATAACTACGTCTATATCAATAAAGTCAACACGCCATATCCGCTATTCAATGCTAAACTGAACTGAGTGATGATGATTTGTCGTGTCGTATCATAATCGACCAGCCCTCCCCGCCCACCTAAACACAGTCACACCGCCGCTGCGATTGCTCTCCAGTTACCCAGCTCTATTGATGAATATATGAACGGTTCTTGGCGGTGTAGTGTTTGCTTTGCTCTTCTTTAGAAAACAATTTACGTTTCATTGTTGATAATTGCACTTGATTCTGTATTTATTTTTACTTGTTTTCATTTTCTTTATTTTATATTATTATAATTTTTTAGTTTATCTCTCCATTTTTAGAGTATATTTGATTAAGAATTTCTCTTTATTTTGTTATTGAATGCCTTCTGCTTTTTTTCTTTTATATTACGTTTTGTTATGTTTTGTTGAGTGATTCTATGTATGTATTGCCTTAGAGTCAATAAAGATTATTATTATTACATTGGAATGAATATCTGGGTCAACCGAAAAGAAAAGAATATTTAACTTGACCAGAAAAATATCAACTTTTCAGAGAGTTTGGAAAATTAGCAGAATTGGCCCCGCATTTAAGAAGGGAGATCGATCTAATGTAACTATTAGCCTATAAGTGTGATTTCCTTCGCTAACGTGTTCGAATATTTGCTTTACAAGGATATACGAGGTGTGTTAGAAAATTAATGAGACTGATTTTTTATTTATCAAAATTTTAATTTTTTTTTAAATAAAAATATTATCCCCTTCAAAGTAGGTCCCTTAGGCAGCTATACAGCGGCGGAGTCGTTATTCCCAGTCTTGGTAGCAGCGCTGGGAGGCTTTAGCCGGTATGGCCTTTAGCATGTCCGTCACATTTCTTTGGATGTTCTCCAAAGTCCCGTCCTTTTAAGACACTTTTTAGTTTGGGGAAATGAAAAAAAGTCGTAAGAATTGGGACCAGGTGAATAGGGGGGCTGAGAAACCACAGGGTTGCCTGTTGATGTCAAAAACTCCGTGATGGAGATGGCCGTGTGACATGGGGCGTTGTCATAATGGAGCATCCACTTGTCTGCAATGCTTGGTCTCACACGAATCACACTTCTTCTGGGTCTTTCAAGGATACCCTTGTAAAAAACTTGGTGGACAGTTTACCCTGAAGGTACAAAAACTTGGTGGACAGTTTACCCTGAAGGTACAAATTCTTTGTGAACGGTACCCCTACTGTCAAAGAAGCAAATCAGCATTGATTTGATCTTTGATTTGCTCATTCAAGCTCTCTTCGGTCGGGGAGAATTCTCAGTGTGCCAGTCCTGGCTTTGCCGCTTTGTCTCAGGGTAGTATTCAAAAATCCAGGTTTTATCACCTGTGATCACACGAGTGAAGAAATCGGGGTCTTTGGCAATTCTTTCAAAAAGATCAAGGCACACCTTTTTTCGAATGTCCTTCTGCTCAAATGTGAGGTTTTTAGGCACCATTTTGACAAAATGATGTGGTTGGTTCATGATTTTCAATTTAAACTTTATTAGCTTAAACTCTATACACGCAAGGAATTAACAAATTAATTAAAACTCAGAAAAACTAACCAAAAAATAAATGCTAATATAGCTCATGGTATTGGTGGAATCATTCCCGGCCAAAACAATGTAGCAGAGAAAATAGCGCTAACACATAAGAGCGAGAGGCAAACGCAATGATTAGCAGCAGAAGATTGTGCTCAGAACCATGCTGATGACGCCGGTTAGGCAGAAACATGTTCATGTGTTAGCGCTATTTTCTTTGCTACATTGTTTTTGCCGGGAATGATTCCACCAATACCATGAGCTATATTAGCATTTATTTTTTGGTTATTATTATTAGGCATTCTTTCCACGTGTATTTCTATACATCATGGTAAGCCTGAGGAATCATTTGCACGTATAGATGTCGCTGTGCCTAGGCACAACGCTCCCTTGCGTTTGGCAGCCCAGGAGCTGCCCGATAGGTGGTGGACACCTGCACTCCGGTTTGTCTTGCTACCCTCTGGGACGGCGTGACTGTGTTTCTTGGCGATAGGTGTCGCCGAAAGACATATTTAGTGCTGTTTTGGAGATTAGCAACATAAACTGAGAGGCAAACGCAATGATTAGCAGCAGAAGATTGTACTCAGAACCATGCTGATGACGCCGGGTAGGCAGAAACATGTTCATGTGTTAGCGCTATTTTCTCTGCTATATTGTTTTTGCCGGGAATGATTCCACCAATACCATGAGCTATATTAGCATTTATTTTTTGGTTATTGTTATTAGGCATTCTTTCCACGTGTATCTCAGAAAAACTGTTTAACAGAACGACCATTTTTACCAGAAATATAAAAATAACTTTATAGTGGCATAAAGCTACTATATTATGTTCTGTTAAACTAAAAATTTTCAGCAAATACAAAAACTATAGGAAATACATTAGAAACGTTGAGTGGTGCGTTAATTTTAAACACGAGTTTATATAAATTTTTTTAAAGCGTTTGATTGCATTGACCACTAGAAAAAATTGATAAATTGGGATTCAGTATAAATCTCTTATCGTTAATTGAATTTTACCGTACTGAAAGAGAATGGTTATTCTGCCAATCCTTTTTCTCAAATATTGGGCGTCCCTTAGGATTGAAATCTCGTACCTCTCCTCTTTAATTCCTATATAAATGATTTGCTATTCTTATTTATATCTCACGTCTTAGCATACGCAGATGTAATTAATCCTTAGAGTAAAGGTGAATAAATGTACCGTGGTTTCCTATAACAACACTTACTTCATTATATGCTGCAACTACCAGGTGATACCACTACATCACGGTGATTCGTTTTCTATTTTTCACGGCCGGCATATTTAAAAAATAATTTTATAATTTCCTAGGGAGTATAAATTTCAGTTATATAATATTTCGTCGTTACATTTTTTTGCTATCTATTTATTTATTATCTGTATCAGAAAACATTTGGAAGCTTCTCGACGTTGCGTAGGTTCCGTACAATTTACCTATGTGGGACGAATAAGATCCGTTATCATAACAAGATAAACATATTTATCTAATTTGAATATATTTTCGCTATAAACATTTCGGTACTCCGACAAGGGCTATGGTGGCGGCGCCGGAAACGCAAATAAATAGCCCCGTCGTACGTGAACTCTGACATTTCCGACGCGCCAAGTCGAGTCGATAAGGTAGGTAACTTCATCACCATCATCATCGTCAGCCTATCACCACCGTATACCTAGAATTTTTGACATTTCGCGATATACTTGCTTGTTTGCCAGTGCGGGGGTGGTAAATGCGACGCATGATGAAGACGTAGATGGTGAAGAAGAGAAGGAAAAAAAGGTATGGATGAGAGTAGGAAGAGGTGAAAAAGCCGCTCCTTCACCCGTGGGAACAAAAAATCTCGACTTATGGCTGTGACCTTTTCAAATATGAATATTGGTTGGCGGGCGTGTGTATGTGTGTGTACGTTTTGTGCTGCGAGTGAGCAGTAGCAAATTAAATTGATAGCTTGGAGATAAAATAGCAGACATTTTGACGATTTCAATGGGCGTAATATTTATTTGCATAACGTTATTAGGATGAAGCAGAATAAAGTGAAATTGGATGGAATATTAATGTTGTACATATACAGAGAGGTCCCGAAGTATCCCACCTGATGTCACCGGAAGTAATGCCAACTTTTTACGATACATAGAATATTTTGTAAAATTATACAGTTTTAGAAAGCTAATGGAAAGACGGATCCAATAATACCACATGTTTTTTTTCAGTTAACGAATATCACGATACGCAGTAATAAATATGTTGGTAATCTGTTCTTGTTTTTATGCAATGTCAGTTAACAAAAAGGGTCAAATTGTCACCTGTGTGACGCTGCAGCATGGGGCTGACCAAGTAATATCGTCTTAAAAATCTATAACTTTCTTATTTATTGATCTAGATTTGTGTTAAAATTTAGAACATATAATGTATACTACCGGCCATAATTATTTGCCCACCCAAAGAAATACGCATAAATAAAGGAAGTGTTAACTGAAAAAGGAATTGTAATTTTGCATTTAATAAAATACTCTTAAAACAAAGAAATTGATAGTCTTTATTCAATTATAAAATTTATTTGACACAAAAAGAATGATATCTTCGGTTCGTCGAAATGTCCACCTCGACTATTAACAATTGCGGCACACACTTGCGGCATTCTTTCTATCAATTTCGTCAGAGTAGCGGGTTCTATTTTAAGCGAGACATCTTTTAGTTGTTTCCGCAACGATTCCTTGGAAGTTGGAGGATATATTTTCATTTGCCTATTGAGTCCCTCCTACAAGAGCTCTATGGGATTAGCGTCTGGACTTTGAGGAGGCTATTTCATTATTTTGATATTGCTTTCGCGTTTCACAGATTCTAAATATTTGCGGCACAGTTTAGAAGTGTGTTTCGAATCATTATCATGTTGAAATATAAAATAGTCACCGATTATTCTCATTCCAGATGGTATAACATTTGTTTCCAAAATTTCCAGGTAGCGTTCTTTTATTAAAATTTCATTTACTTTAGCCAAGTCTTCTACGGATGAAGCGCCAAAACAACCCCAAACTATTATTGATCCGCTGCCATGCTTGACTGTAGGTACTACACATGATTCTGCTGCTCGTTCCCCTTTCGACCTTCGAACGAACGTCCTTCTCTTGCAACTGCAGAGTTGAAATTTGGACTCATCGGTCTACAAAACATTTTTTCACTCATCAATTGTCCAATGTTGATGCTCTCTAGCCCACTGCAGCCGTTTCATTTTATTTTGCTTGCGTAAGAGTGGTGTACGCAACCCTATTCAGCCAAATAAACCGCCCTCTCTTAACCTCTTTTTCACGGTAATTAAACTAACTCGTTTTTTACGCTCAATATTTATTTCAGCCGTTATTTCTGGTGCAGTTTTTCATCTATTTCGTTTACTCGTGATAATTATTCGACGATCTTCCGCTGGTGTTGTCTACTTTCCGTCGTCCTGACCGTTTTCTATTTAATAATGTGCCTCTTGATACCTTTTAACGTTATCTTTTAACTTTTAACTATCTTTTAACGTCCTTTTGTAAATAATTTTGAAGTTGATGTACGTTTACTTTCGAACATGCTTGTATATTCTGTATATTTTTCTCGCCCGAAATATTGTTGTGCAATATTTTAACATTTTATTTATATATAACATGTTTGTTCGTTTCCAGAATATGTTTTATCGAGTGACGTCTGCATATAAGAACATTAAATGTCATGGCCGCTTTCCGTATAAATAGATGTCCGAGATTCCCGATCACGGACAGAGAGACATCAGACAGACAGACAGAGAGATAGAATCTTTACCGCCGAGCTCACTTTCAAAGACGGGTCCCGAATGCTGTCTGAAAATGGCTCGCTAAATGTTTTCTTTGCTTTAAGATATTGCTCGTGCAGCATTAAGTTGATTGGACTTGTGTTGGTTGTGTTGTTAGAACTTACTATCGCCATCATGTTAATCAGGTTCTAGGAATATACTAATGCCAGTTAACACGACTTAGGTTAACGAGATATGATTCCGTGACCGTAACTTATTTTCCCGTATTATTTCCCCGAGTTGTCGAAAGAATTGCAACAGCTCAGTATCCGACCACGTATTGATGAGGCTGTTGTAATTTGGTAAACAACGAGTCTTAGTTTTTTTTTATAAACCTGCTCTCTGTCGAACCGATAATTTACAAGTCAAGATAGGTATTTTACCGTGATAGGTTATTTACGATCGAATTTCAGGAGGGATTGACGTTATAACTGTTAATTGTATCTCAAGAGATTCATCGGAAACAATCTTATTTACCGCCCCGACTGTCACCGAAACCGTGTGTAGTCCAATCAATTTTAAGATATTTAAAAACCTTTTAATTTCATCAGAATATGAAATCTATCGTCTTAGATTCTCATATGCAGACTCAAACTATGGCTATTATTTGTTTATTAATCTACAACTTAATTTAATTTTACCGTGTACTAAGTTTACGAATAAGTTTTCTTTTATTTTACTATTTTTGCCGAAGAACTATTTTCTTTTGTGTAAATATTTCGTTAATAAAATAGAGGAAAGGGACTTACTTCTTTTAATTAATAACCGAGAACTCCTGGATAAGATGTAAATCACTGAGCTTACCAACAGGCCGAACTTAAAGATAAAGTTTGTTTAAATAACACTGCACCACAAGATACTAATTCGCATTTACCGTAATCAACATTAAGTTTTCTTATATTTAATGATTGAGAAAATCACACGTATATTTTGTTTGGCATTTTTTCCCGTTTTCAAACGCATCAGCTGTTTGTCCGATCGCAGCGACGTTCTGGTACTCTACCGGCGTACAAAGCTCGTTCGTACAGTGACCGCAACTAAAGTTGGGACAAGACCCAACCTAGAGTTTCACATTAGAGATAAATCAAGTTGAGAAGATTTATCGTATGCAGAATTTCTTTAATTTTTCTCATCCCCGAATTTTCGTGAAGTCTTTATCCTTCACCGAGGTGTCTTGAAAATTTCCGAGGTGCACACCACATTATAAAGCAACAATCATTGTGCGGATTTCTAAAGGCAACTCTTTTGTTTTCGGCATTCTAATAGTAATTTTAGATAATTTTATTAAGGATATTCACTGTTTAAAAGAACAATAACCACTAAATCGAAATTCATAATTCTAGTTCGGGGAATTTCACAAAAAATACTTGTTGTGTTAGGTTGAAAACTTTTCAGAGAAGTTCTAGCAATTATTCAGCTTCATAGTCAAGTTACATCACCTTCTCTGTGAGGGAGTGTTCAAGGTAGGTATGGATCTGAAACATAAAGTAGAGAATGGAAAATATCCTCATTTATAGCAACTCTTGAACAAAAGCAAAATATTTAATTGGTACTCTTAATTTTTTTTTTAATTGATTGGGTTACACTGAGTACTTCATGTCATGTTTGTCTAAATTTAGTTCTAATTTTACTAACACATAGTTGCGTTATGGGAGGCGTATTGTTAAATAGTTCACATACCTTACTCTAGTCTCAGTTTTTCAAATTAATGCTACATATATTGGATTTTGGGCAAAAGGATGAGATTTCCTATTTAAAGAGATAAATTAATCATGAATTGAATATTACGTAATAGAAAAACCCACATGCTAATTACATTTAATGATGTCATTTCTTTTCATTACACCAAACGTAATGCCCTTATCCTGTACATCAGCGTAAATCGGCAGATATGAAATCAAACATTGACTTTGGGTAAACAGGGAAAGGATTATTCTCTGGAATGGTACACACTCGTGAGGGCGTCAGGGTGACGTCACGAGATCACGGAAGATCAACGTGCACGCGATAGCAAAAAAAAAAAACGACGACAATCATGCGAGTTGCACGCGTCAGAGTTATTGTTTTGTGATCGTCGGCGTCGATTTGTTTGTTTGGCTTTTTCGGCAGATAAATTTTTGGTCAATACGTGAACCGTACTATTTCGCGAATATGAACTAATATTGGATCTTCCTGAAGAAAAAAAAAAAAAACTAGCAGCGGTAGAATTGCAGCTGTTGAAAATTGATGGAGGCTTTTCCTTTTGGACAAGGAAAGGAGAATAAGCAGAATGGAATCGCATGAGGTCTTTTGATATACATGGAAAAGTACTTTGTACTTCTGTTGAGTGATTTATCAAGAGCTATCATCTTTTGAAAGTTCGATATACTTCAGTGTTCAACAAAATAGGCCTCAATGGTGTGGGGTGCTATTCACATTGTTCGATTACCTTCAGTTACAGTACAGGGTTTAATGACGGCTGCGCGTTGTACGGGGTGTCCATTTAAGGATGAAGAGCGACTCTATCACAGTAATGGTAAGTCGAAGCGATTTCAAAGAAAATCAACTATAAAACTCATCAAGAATATTAGTTTAAAATGATTTTAATTTCCGGCAACTAATGTGAGAAAGCAGAAAAGCCATAAAAGTTCAAATAGTAATGGACATTACTATCGATACATGGCCTATGTGATGTTGCATAAATTTGTTGTAACACTTAATGACATCTTTTTTTTTGAAAGACTTTATTTGTGAATTGAGGGTGTGAGGTTATGTCATATATGAAAGAATCCGCGGTAACTTTGGTTTGCTTTAACGAATTGTTAAGAACGGATACTCTAAAACTGTGGCACTGGAACACTGAAACAGTTCACTAAAACCCTTACCACAACACTAGTGTTGTGGTAAGGGTTTTAGTGAACTGTTTCAGAATTGTTAAGAACTTGAATTCATTTTAAAGAGAAAATTGAGAAAACTAAGAAACCTTATTCAATGGGAGCATGTTTCTCTAATCGATGGATAAAGGGTGCCGTTTAAAGATAGCATTAAAATTTTTGTTTTTAACTTTTAATTAGAAGGATATATTCATTGTGAGTTATTGTGTAACGCGTGTTCCTTCTCTGGGTTATCTGTATAGGATTTGGGAAACATTTGCAAGATGTGGAGAAACAATTTTGATAATTATTTTCTCGATAACTTTACTTTGTAATTGTAAACCGGATGAAAATAAATCGCTTATCAATTGCTCTCTTTCCTTCCTATAAAATTTTCTTATTCTTAGTATTAATAGGGACTCTATATTAGCGGCCTTAGCAATATAGAGATAATTAGTTGCGCATCCAGCTAAGAGATGTCCCCACAAATTTTTATTACTTATTTGAATGAAATTAAGTTAGCGAAAACGTCTTAAAGTTTGGTATAATTAAATAAATAGTTTCCACGTGGGTATTAATTAATTTTGAAGTTTGTGAAAAGTGAAAAGTGCTTTACGGCGATCTAGGGCATGGTGTTCATCAAAAATATATCTAAGGTAACTTCGGTTCGTCCAAAATGCTTAGAATAAGTTTTCTCATAGATTTTTATAAGAAATACATTTTTATTTTTTGTACGTCTTTTAAATAGATGTATTTTCTATATCTATTGTTCTTTTTTATTTTTTACTATTCCTAAATGTAGGTACATATGTTTTTTTATTTTTTATATTATGTACAATTAAAAGAAATATTTTTCAATACAACTTCCATTATTTATGTATATAATTATATGCGGCGTGTCCCACTAAGAGTAGGGATCGGCGATATCTTGGAAACCACAGTAGCTATAGCGATGGGAAAAAAATTTTCATAATTAAAGTGGTAAAGGGAAACTTAATGAAAATATTTTTGAATTCCAAAAATGACCGCTGGGGAACGCGATTGCTAGGGTCAACAGTAAATTTTAAATTAGCAGGTAAAAGTTCCAGGATTAGCTATGATTTTAAACGCTTTATTAAAAAGCTTAGTTTATTACGCAACACTTTGGTTAAAGACGTTTTGTCATATTGTGAATAGTAAGTGTAGTAGGCGTTCCCGAATCGTGTAACATTAAACCTGCTATAACTTCTGTAGTTTTTACCCGAATTAAAGATATGTGGGCTTGTTTGAAAGTGCATTCAACGTTGTTTTAGACATCGTAATTTGTGTCACCCGTTAATGTTCAAGAAATGTACCAGATGGCGTTATCTTCAACTGTATGAGCTTTTCTCAATTATCTCTAAAAATTTCAATGCAACAATATGCTTTCCTTATAGTTTTTGAAGAGTTTTGACAGTCTAAAGTAGCGGCGAAAACCGCGTAGTGATATATTTTTCCTTTTTCCAGATAATAACGAAAACAGACCATTATCAGTAATAATTTCCCTATTAGTTACAAATACTTACTTAATAGTATTGACACTTAGTTGGCTATGAAACAAAGGACTAATAACAGTAACAAAATGTAGCAGTTACAAAATAAACGAATAAATGACAACAATGCAAAACCAAGACAGTACTAATAGTACATAATATAGTGTTATTTGAATTGAAAATAAACAATAAGTTAAATTTATTTTAAATGTTTAAACTGTTTGTCGTCATACGACGAGTGCTAACAACGGCTGCTTCGATTTCTACTCTTGGTAGGCTAGCGATAGCATTATGAATCGCTTGAATCAGCTTTCGTTGTAGGACGTGTTTGATAAAACAGATTTTTTATCCTCCCCCATAAATAAAAGTCAAACACAGTCAGATCTGAGGATTTAGCTGGCCATGGAAAAGTAGATCCTCTTCCAATCCATTGATATGGAAACGTATTATGAAGATAGTTACGGACGATTCGCAAATAATGAGCTGGACAGCCGTTATGTTGAAACCACCGTGTTTTTCGAGTTTCCAACGAAACATCTAAAAGTATTGGTAATTCGTTACGTAAAGTGTTTAACTATGTTCCACTCCTTAAGTTGCATTCAAAAATAAATGGTCCTATAACTTTATCACCTGAAATGCCACGGTAAACATTTATACTCCACCTATGTTGATGATCAACCTCTCTCATCCAATGAGGATTTTCTCTGGACCTGTATTGCATATTATGTAAATTTACCTGCATCATTATTCCCAGCTCTACCAGAAATATGCCTAAACGTGCCTAGGAATGTATTCTTCAACGTAGTGATCGTAGATATTATTAATTATAATTGAAAAAGATAAGGAAAATGTTTATTTCAAATTTTATTGCTCATATAAACCCTCACATATACATATACCCCAATTTTGATGATGCACTATCGATGATAAGCAGTATATTTCTTAAAAAGTATAGCTAAACGCGGTTGCTTTAAGCTTCAGTGAAAACTTTGACTTACCCTATACATCTTATGCATTCAAAGTGTTCTGGAACCAGTATCGGTCCCCGCAACAGAATCGGAGTCAGACGCGTGGGGCGCTTATTATAAATAGCGTATATGTGACCCACAGCAGACATGTGATATTTTGAAATCAATACAGCAAAGTAAAAAACTGAAGCCGACGCAATAATAATGTTTGGTAAATAGAGCGAATACATGCACACGCTGATGTGTTTTTATTGTCATTACTTTTTTTTTGTTTGAAAACGGTATGTGTTGTAAATGTGATGTAATAAGGTAATGTGTAATAAGGTAACTGTAAAAAGTAACCAAAGTAGTTATTCAAAAATCTGTTGTACTTAATAACGTAACAATAAATAATAATATAAAAAATAAACGGAGTTTCTTAATAAAACGGATAGGCTTGTTGAAAAAGTTGCACCATCGGGTATGTTTCCAGATTTGCCTCGGTGAAGGGTGTTCGCCGCGATGAAAAAATGTACTTATATTTCGAAAAAGACCGTTCCACATCTACCGAAGTAAGACAGGCATAATTAAAATAATCTTTAGAGTTACTTAAGGAATGTGCAGATGTCCCACCACACATTTGTCTTAATCTCGTGTAATCGGAATTCTTTTTTAAAACACTGTCGAAATTTGTTAAAACACGACCACTTATTGCGTCGTTTATACCGTGTAGCAATATATTAACTTCGTCCACGATTTGCACTGACTCTACCAACGACAATCCAGTATTTTGCAATTTTTCTATTGCGTCTGCTAACCCTTTGTAATTGTTCTTAATACTTTTTAAATCTGTTTCAACAGAAGGATCTAGAAATCCTTTCTGGCTCGCCTTAATAGCTGTAGCTTCGGCAGGGTCGAATTGCAAAATCACAGATTTGACTTCTTGGAAATGTTGAGAATAATAAAAAGCGGTTTGCAACCACGTTCCCCAACGCGTAAGAATAGGCTGTGGTGGTTCGCGAATACCTGACCAAAACCGGTGGAATGCTCCAATCCGTTTAGGACTTTTGAGAAACCCTTTTTTTTGTATTTGCTATTAATGCATCCACCTCCAGGTGGATTTTTTTTTTGCAATCTGTCGTCTCATCAAGACATAGCCACAGCTGTTTATTTTTTAATTCTACTTTGATCCTATTTTCGATATCCTTACGTATACATAGTAGATCTCTCAGTAACGCTGTCCGTGATGGTAAGTTCCCCTCGGGATTGTATGTACGCCAAAACTGTCGAAACGCTTCTTTATCGAGTACGCGAAGCGGTAGACCACATACAATAAACATTAAAAGTAAATCCAACTGAAATTGGGTTTGAGGTGGCACGCCATTTTTCTTATTTTTGTGCTGTACACTATTAATATATCTTTTATAGTCGCGTTTGTTCCAGCACATTAACGGTATTTTACAAACTCTACACAATATTTTGGTTCCATTGCAGTTTAAATCCGGAAATTCGCTGATAAATTTAGTCACTTTACTAGCTAACGGCCGATTATTTTCCTTGCGTACGTTAGACATAGTTACATATATAAATTATATTCATCTATAATAAGTACGACTAACGCTGCGAAGGGTTGACGAGAGACTGTTGCAATAAATCAATAAATTGAAGGCCGTGCCGACTCATCTGTATACATACATATGTGGCGTCATGGGCCCGGCAAACTCATTTCTAACCTGGCGCGGGGCTCTCTTGGCCCGCTCTACTAATAAGATTCGATACCCTACAAGCTTTAGAATTCTTAACTCTTACTATACTTGGATTATACTCTTAGAATTCTCCCCAAGTATCTATAATATTTTCTTCTACTTGTCATCGTGTACACATCGTTAAAACTTGATCCTTATATAATGCTTCCATAATTGTAGGTAGTTTGGGTGTGCATCCTATGTAGGAAGAAGCAGGAGCTTCTCAGTAAGACCGGCCAGTGGATGACCGGCGCGATCAACCTAGTGGAGGCGGAAATGATGCCACAGACGCAGCAGGCGCCCTCCGACAAGCGACCAAAATTGGAACGCGCGCATTCGGCCGCTGAAAAAGAGAACCAGCCACTCCAACGATCCGGCAGTGTTTTGAGGCGGCAGCATTCTGAACAAGAGCCAACGAATCCCGCCTGCGATCGCTACAAGCAGACCTACAACGAAGACGATCCGAGATACTACCAAGGCGAGTTGGAAGGATTGATGAGGACGCATCCGCATCTAGTGCCAAGAAGGTATGGTGGTGAGGTTGGGTTGTTGTATGACTTAGTTGAGCTTTGAGGAATTGAACGTTCATAAGATTTTGGCAACTTTGTTCATGGTATGAGTTTCTAAAAGCATATAGTTGCAAATTTTTAAAGATATTTTAGAGATTCTCTATGGATTTGGAGTGAAAATCAAATGCAAGCTCATCTTACAAACCTTTGATTCCACTATAAAATGCTTATTTTACAGATTAGGGGCAGGTTTCTTCCAGTGGTGTTCTTTTTTGTTTTTTTCTGCGATACTTAATTTTAATTCCATTAGATTTTTTTTTAAGAATTTGAAGAATTTTCCGCTGTCAAATTTTTTCATAAATTCAATAGTAGCAGTATTGTTTGGACAAAATATTTATTATCGAATGTACGTCTATTGATTTTGACAGGTTTTTTAATTTATTATAATATCACAAAGTTATTTTTATGGGAAAACCTGTATATAATTTAATTTTAGCAATTATAGAATGATATAAGGCCAAAATATTTTATCTTTCGCTCTAAAAGTACTCGGGAAGGTAGGTCGAAGTGGTTGCAGAGAATAAGGAGCTTGGTCACCAGATTGTTTTCCTTCGGGTTACTTTTTGTGGTTACTTAATACTAATTGCTTATTGAAGCAAATTTCAAACGTTGGAAGAGTAAAAAGATTCAATTGGGGTAGCTGTTCAATTCTTATTTTATTACAGTAATTGATGTTATTGTACTTGCCGAGAATTGTTCGAAAAATTAAATTCTATACAAGAAGTTCCATTAAAAAAGCTGATTATGTTGTAAATGAAAAAGTTCTCTCAAAAATTGGGTGTTCCTACATTTACCCATGACACATTTCTTGTTTTTAGGATTGATGCGTTCAATGTGGTAATAAAATTTACCACTCGTTACTACTCATTTCTTCATTTTAGATTTCAAAGTTACATTTTCATAGTCTAAGAGTATTTCCAAATAAAGTGTTAGCCTAGGCAAAAAATACATCCATTATTATATGTAATTAATTTCTCTTTAAAGAATTTTCAACTTACAACTAATGTCTTCCTTAAAGCTTTCCAAAAGCAACCTTTAAACCAATTAACATTCTAACTTATTCTAAAATACTCTAAAGATAATACTTAATCTATAAAGGCATTTCAACATGTTTAAATATACCTAAATGTAGTGCTTGGATTGAGATTGCTTGTTCAGAAGGTTTATAAAAACAAATTGATATTAATAACTTCTTTAGAAATTTTAACACCTTCAAAAGGATTCTACACACCTTTAGAGATTAGACTAGATTAGTTTGTTTAAAAGGTGGTCTGTGGCCTGCCCCACTGTAACTTTTCCAGATCTCTAGATCATTTACGAAATTTTGACTTTTTTACCAGACATAACAGTCTTGTGGGTGATCCTTCTGCGCAAGTTTGGACTTTTGGGATATTCGCAGCCTATATCTGGTAGTCCTATTCCTCCGCCTAGCAAAACCTGCATGTTGTTTTCTCTGTCAGGCCCAGATTGCTCATATGTTTTTGTTAGCAAGTCTACCATTGTTTTAACGGATTTTCTGTCTCTGCCTTCTAGGTTAGTTGTAAGTTTAGGCCTGTATTCAATTAGAAATTCCTTGGTCTGGAGTATTTTTCCACCAGTCTTGAGATTGTTTTCTTTCCATTGTTTGGTAGCTGCTTTACCTACCGTGTACGCCATGCCTATAAAGGACTTTAGCAACTCGTGCAATGAGGCCATCATGTCTCCAGACTAGGGTCGCCGTAGCCTGGTTACCCAATCTATCTAGCGCGTTCATACAGTCCTAGAGTTGTGATTTTGCTCGAGGAGACCACTGCTTCCAGAACTGTTTGACCATTTGAATGGATGGCAATGGATTGATAATTGCTCTTGCTTTCTATTTCTTCCATATTTCGGCTTCGAATACTGTAACATTTTAACCTATGTTCAATGACTTAGCTATTCTTTGTCTAACCCTGGTGATTCTGGCACCGACTCCAATCTCTGTCTTTGAATCGTTTGTGTGCAAGATAAATTTAACTCTTGTATAATGGTCTAGATGGGATTTCCATAATAGACAATGCCCCCAGAATCCTATATTTCTACATCTCATTCTTCATATGCCGATACTTCTTTCTAATTTTTTTGGTTTTCCTTCGACGCCATCATTTAGGTACCCCGAACCGGAACCTGAACCATCGCCTATGGATATCACGCAGCGGATGCCCAGCACGATAAGTGCCAACAAGAAACACAAGCGAAGCGGTTCAGCGAAGAAGCACCAACATCCTCCGCAACCTCAACTCCAGCGCTCTTTCTCATCCTCGGAAGAGGATCTCAAGTCAACGCCTGAGTACGGTAGTGACGAGAGAGACAGCGAAAAAGGTGAGTTTTTCTGGCATTGTTGTCGCTCTTATTGATGTGTGCTATAGGATTTTGATTGGTTATATATATAGGGTGTATTCGAGATATGGAAGGGGAGGACAAAAAAATTATTATTTATTTCACTTATAATAATAGAAAACGTAATCAAGGCAATTTTGTACTTAATAATAAGAATAATAGAATTTATAAGTAACAATTTGTTATAAAAAATAAAAATAAAAGTATATAGAACTTAGACTATGTTTCTGTGATTTTAATAATTGTCTTTCGCAAAGCTAATTGCTAAACTTTTCAAATTTGATGGTAATGGTATTGTATTATACCCTACAAAATGAAGGTACAAAGTGAAGCTTTTCTTTCTGAGTAGTTTCAAATAGAGAAGTGTATATCACGTCATATGTGCAGGTGACTTACTTTAGTCCATTAGCAATTATTTGGCGTTTCATTTTCCTGCGTTCCTTATCGTTCTATGAATTACTGTCTTTCTCAATACGTGTCCATGTGTCCATGGATGGAGTTACAAAGAAAGAAAAATTTTTTTGTACGCGTTTTATAAAAAAATCTGCTAAATTTAATATGATTGCTGCTGATACTTTTATATTTCAATTAAACAACGATCACCCATTGAAATAAACAAGTAAATAAGCACTATTGGCTATTTTACGTTTATGTTTGTAATAACACTTGGTTCATAAGTTTTAAACATCGGAACGCAATCGGGTATACAAGTGCGTACTCGGTTTAAGTGTCTAGAGATACTGACAATTTATCTTATTAAAACAACGTATGTATGCGTATGTATGACTTTGCTTTGTACTATCATTAAATTAGTTGTAGGTTGTGTCAAATATTTACCTTCCAAAATGCTCATTAAAGAAGAACGTATCTATCTGGTTAAATGCTATGGTATGGAACAAGTCTCACACAGATATGCCACTCATTTATTTAATCAAAGGTTTCCCAATGCATCTGCATCACACGTAGCTCTCCGTAAACTTTTAAATAAGTTTGATGAAACTGGATCAGTAATGGATTTAGAAAAAAAACGTAAGAAGTATGACGAAAATGCGACATTATTAGCAATGAATTCGGTGGAGGAAAATCCGAGATCGTCATTGAGGAAACGTTTCTAAAAGTTTGTTCCAAAAAAAATCTTTTCTTGTAAACCCACAATAACCCATACATTTGGAGATGGAGATGATGCAAAAAGGTTAGACTTTTGTTTATGGGTTGAAGAGAAACTCTCATAGAAAAATTTTCTTTATTGACGAAGCAACATTTTCAACTAACGGTCACGTTTCTTCTCGGAACACAAAACATTGGGAATTCAAAATTCGATCAAGAAGCCAACGTTATAAAAAGTAAACGTATGGTGTGGTATTTTCTATGGTGGTCTTATCAGCCCACATTTTCTAGAACAAAATTTAACTCAAGACATTTATTTCGATTTGACAGAAACGTTTGCATTACCTCAGTTGCAGAACATTAACCCTGATATACGAAGAAACATTTATTGTCAACAAGATGGATGTTCAGCTCATTCAACTATATTGATAATTTTTTTTTAAATCGTCAATTTCTTGGGAAATGGATTTTTCATAAATGGCCCAGTTGAGAGGTCTGCTAGGTCAGCTGATATTACACCAATGGATTTCCTTTTGTGGGAGAGAAAGAAAAAGTGTATGCTCGTGGTGTAGAACATAATTCAGATCAATTAAAACAAGCAATAAAGGATGCAGTAGATGAGATTAATGTGCCTGTTACGATACACAAAGTTTGCAATGTATTAAAAGGGTTGAAAACTGACAAGGGAAGGTCCCCAACCCGAAAATTCGAAAAAAATTGAAACTTCGCGGTTAGGGAGTCCACTATGGCAGGTGTACAGCGACACTTTCGTTTCCTGCAAAGGCGCCCATTTTAGGGGTGAAACACCCCTCCAAAGTTTCGTCGATTTTTAGTTTTCTTGTAATAACTCATGCGATGAGTAAAAAATTAAAGTTACATACCGAAATATTCCTCGTTTCATTGCCTATCAAAATATCGGTAATTTGACCCCCTTCATTAATAAAAAAAATATAGGTACCCCCTCCCCCCCTTAGGGAACACACTGATTTCAGATGAAATCACATCCAGGTTAAATAGCTTCCTAAACCGTATAAAACCCACCCAATTTTTTTGTTCAAATAATTTATCTTAGGGGAGACTGTGGGCATATTAAATTATCAGTATGTTGTAAATATTTAAAAAGTGCCCAAAACTGTAGTTAAGCAATCTACTGTAGCCGATGTAGAACGATATTCTTTTCGGCAATGGGATCCATTTTAGGGATGAAGCATCCGTCAGAAATTGCATCGATTTTAAGCTTTTTCGATGTAACTCTGTAATGTGAAGCGTGAGACATCAAAACTATATATCAAAATATTCATTGTTTCATTGCATATCGATATATTGCTAATCAACCCCTTATTAATAGATTATCTGGATCACCACAGAGATTTATGCGTATTTAATAACATTTTTATTTACTTATATGGATTTGCAAGGAAATTATATTGAAATTAGATAGAATTTTGTAATTCTAGGATTTACTTGAAACAATGGTGTTAATGATGTGTATTATCCTACTAATCGCACATAAAGTACGTATAACAATGGAAAAACCTTGAATGCTACAGATTACAAGTGCTTTTAGTTTATAATGTAAATAAAACCTTATTTCAAACAATATTAATATTAGAGATAAGGAAACATATTTATATTGACCACGGGTGGTATTTCCTTCAGTTGTTGTTTACGAATTAGTACATCAACTTCAGCAAAATGGTATCTGTGAACCCTGTTAACGTGGTACGTTTATTAATGTTAACTTACAATTACGATAGTCAACAGTACACCACTCCAAATAGAGCGGGAATAGAGCTGCATAACATACTGCATGAAATTATTACTAGAGCAGTGGAAGAAACAACATTTTCAATGGAAACAGGCTACACCTTGGAGTTTCTAAACAAATACCGTCCATACGCGACTGAATATGTAGATGAAGAGACACCTCCAACAATTGAGGAGCAAAGAGAATACGTCGAAGAAGAAGATCGAGAATGTACTGCTAACGAGGGAGGAGTTATCGATTTACAGTATAAACAGGACGCTGTTAACTTCTGGAAAAGTGGTAAGAACAAACGTTTAAAATTTGAATCAGTGAAAGCCAGATATAGAAAGGTGACGTCTTTGTCCCAATTGTATAGATGGGAATCTTCATTACAACAAGGTGGTACTAGACGAGAAAAACTAATACAAATATCGGACTATGTATTTAACAAATTTAGCGATGCTATGGACTCGAGCGCTATAGTTCATAATATGGACTTACGGAACTGAGCAATTGAAGCTAAAGAAAGTGTTGGCTTGGAAGATTTCAAGGTATCAATGAAACGGATAAAACATTTCATAAGTACATATAAAATAGTATCACGAAAAATAAACCAATTTATTACTCGATCACATGGTACAGACAAAGCAGAACTTGAGGGAATTGCGTCAGATTTCATTGATATGGTAAAACCATATATAGAAACGTATGGCAGAGAAAACGTGTTCAATGCAGATGAAAGCGGATTTCAGTTAGAGCTACACACGTCTCGTACTCTAGCTCCACAAGGTTCTAAACATGTAGAGTCGCTAGTCCAATCTGTATCAGCTACAACGCATAGTTATACAATTCTTCCTATAATTTCGGCAGCAGGGCAACTTCTACCCCTATTGTATATTGTGTTCAAGGAACCTGTAGGCAGGTTTGGCCCTAGAGTTCAACAAACATTATTTCAAGCCAAAAACGTTCGTGTAGCGGCATCGGCAATTAAATTATTTGAAAAAAAAATTGGGTGGGTTTTATACGGTTTAGGAAGCTATTTAACCTGGACCTGATTTCATCTGAAATCAGTGTGTTCCCTAAGGGGGGGAGGGGATACCTATATTTTTTTTATTAATGAAGGGGGTCAAATTACCGATATTTTGATAGGCAATGAAACGAGGAATATTTCGATATGTAACTTTAATTTTTTACTCGTCGCATTGCTGAGTTATTGCAAGAAAACTAAAAATCGACGAAACTTTGGAGGAGTGTTTCACCCCTAAAATGGGCGCCTTTGCAGGAATCGAAAGTGTCGCTGTATACTTGCCATAGTGGACTACCGAACCGCGAAGTTTCAATTTCTTTCGAATTTTCGGGTTGGGGACCTTCCCTTGTGAGTACAAGATGGAGGCAGATATATTGAATAATGTAATATAATAAGTGATTGTTAGATCTATTTTAAGTTAGGAATTAATAGTTGTTTATTTCAAAGAGTGATTGTTGTTTAATTTAGAAATAAAAGTATCAGATGCAATAATTTAATTTATAGGTAAGTGTAATGTCTGTAGTCAAATCTAAGTATGTTTTTGAACATTTTGAAGAAAGCAGAATTTTTTATAAAGAAACTTTTTTCAGTGAAAGGGGTATTATAAAACTTTTTCCTCTTTGTAACCCCATCCATCTGTATTTGAGAACTTTTAATTTGTGTACAGGTAAAAACTTTTTATTATTATTATAGAACACCTCATACTGTTCAAAATATGTACGGCAATGAGAAATTTTGTTCGAGCAGATAATGATGACGTAATGTGTACTTCTCCAATTGGGATTACTCTACATGGCTTTTACAAAAACAATGAAACAAAAAAAGTTTTTGATACAACTCGTTTTATTGTTGATTTTGCAGTATCCTCTTCTTATATTTCAAGTACACCCTGTATACTTATCTAATCGTTTAATTTCATTGGGATTTTTTGCGATGAAGCTAACGATTGAATTTGTAAAACAAAAGTAGGATATTAGGGACCATAAAAATATAAAAATTTTCATTCCTAGGATAAAAGTTGTTGCTCCCATCAAAATTAAATATTAGCTTAATTTTTCTTGTCAATACAATCACCTAACTGATGTAGAATATTCAACTAAAACGTAGAAAGGTCGATGTTACTTTTCTTAGAAATTGTAAGGCTAATTTAATTTAGTGATGGTTCCAAATTTGAATGTTAAACTCTTGCATCCTTCCATCGTATCTGTCGTATATTTGTTCGATGTTCCGATGTTCGAATAGATGTTTTTTTTTTATTGATTGATAGTAAAATGAGAAGTCCAACCAAGAGAAATCTAACTAATCTTGCAATATTCTTTTACCTTCTCCGTTTTGTTTTTTTGTTTTTGTTTTTGGTCTAACGTATTTGCAGGCGTTCGCGAGAAACAGAAAGAGAAAGAACGTTTAAGTCGGCAGGCCATACTTGATGAGAAAATCAAAAAGTTCCTAGCGGTGAGCTTACCAAATATCTAAGAATCTATATCTTTGTCTATGTCTAATGTCTAATCGATATTATTATTAATTACTACTATTACCTGTTATGTGTTATTTCTAATTTTTTTTTGCAGCTGAATATAACATTTATATACATATTATATTAATATTCCAATCGTTTGATTTCGTTTTTGTTACTTGTTATTATTTTTATTTTTTTTTTTTGATTTGTCTATCTTTTGTGCATGAGGAGTGATGGATGGCCATTGTCAGATATATGGTGGTGAATCTGTACGTTTGGATATACTTACATACATATGATGTGATACTACACGCTGCTTGCGCACAGTTTTTTTACCTCCCGCATAATGGAAAGTTTGTTTTCTCTTTTGTTTTTACTTCTAATTTCGTTTCATTTATGTTTGTTCGTTGTGAGCCGCTCCAGGAATTTACCGTTAATTGACAGGATTGTAGCGTTTGATACGTGACGCTATATTTCAACTTTTATAAAACCATGCATTTTCTTAGCTTTCCCTACAAGAAATCTATGATCTTTGGATGATTTCAACGACAATTTAAAAGAAGTTAAATAGGATGAAGGGCGTAGTTTATTGATTACAACATTATTATGGATTACACCACATTAAAAACACTTTTCTTTTATAATACGTAATACGTGTTTCGAGATAGGGATGTAAAGCGTTTTAAGTAATACAAAATACAGCACTGGATTTTCTAAGATTTGGAACCTTGATTACTTACGTCATCGATAAGCCAAAAATTCGTTTAAATCAAAATACGGTATTCGCCAAAACAAATAGTATCGAAATGTAAAGTGCTGTGGAATTGAAAAATTAAAGGACAAAAATTGCCCTTATTTTGTTGAGGACGACGACAAACATCTAGTTACAATTCAATTCATTTATTTATTTTCAACGACTTACAAACGTATAGGAAATGGTCCAGACGCACACACAATACAAACACGAAATACAACGATAATAACTAACCTGGGCAAATATGCGGTAACAGCCAGAGGCGTGGTGAGTGCATAAAATTTTACACATAACATAGAAGGTAAAAAATAAATTATAAAACGTGCTGAAACTTATCGTTTTAAAAGTCTTCCGTGAAATCACAAATTGGGTAACATCTGTTAAATATTTGAATCATTAGATATGTTTCCACAGCTGTTTCAGTCAAGTGAGTACGACGTGCGGAATAAATGTTTTTTAATGCCGAAAACGACCATTCGATATTTAGCGATGTTATATTTGCATATTTAAAATAATCTTTGAAACAACTTAATGCATCTTCACACGCACCTTGACAAATTTGTCTTAATATAAGAAAATCGGAGTCTTTCTCTAAAACACTTTCAAATTTTCGTATTACACACCAATTTGTTTCGCCCTCTTCAGCGCATAACTGTGCGTGAACATCGTTCACAATTTGAACAGAATCCACTAGCGACATCGAAACATTTTGTAATTTTTCTATTCCCTCCGCTAGTCCAAAGTAATTGTTGCAAATAGTTTGTAAATCTCTATTAGCCTGACTATCTTGAAATATTGCCTGGCTTTTCTTGATTGCTGCAGCTTCTGCCGGATTGAATTTTAAAACTACCTTCTTTACTTGATCAAAATATTTGTTGTAGTAAAACGCGGCCTGCAACCATGTTCCCCAACGTGTAACAATCGGCTGTGGTGGTTCAGGTAAATCAGAACACAATTTATGAAACAGTCGGGTACGTTTCGGGGACTTTAGAAAGACTGCCTCTGTACTAGCAATCAATGCATTTACTAGTGGAAAACATGTAGGAATCGTTTGTGCCGCAAGATTTAGAGTATGGATTTTACACGCTACATGTAAGAAGTTACCACTGTGTTCTTTAAGAGATCGGCCCAAAGAACGCATGTTTGCGGCACCATCACTCATAAACATTAAAAGTTGCTTAGTTGAAACTTCAAATTTGTTCAATGAGTTCAACACCACCTTTAAGATCTCATCGGCAGTACAATTTATAACTCTTTTGAAAGCAAGTAAGAAGGAGGATGACGGTCGATGTGGTTCCATTGTACGTACCATTACATTAACCACAGAATGTTTTTGACGATCTGTTGTTTCGTCCACACACAACCACAGTTTTTTATCTTTCAATTCCGTTTTTATTCTTTTTTCTATATCTTCACGAGCAAATGGCACTGCATTTCGTATCGATGTCCGACTAGGTAATTTACAGTCCGCATATTTATTCCAGAAGGAGACAAATGCTTCTTTGTCTAGTTAACGAAACGATAGATTACATAAAATAAGAGTAACATATAAATCAAATGTAAATTTTTCTTGGTCTCGTATGCCTCTCGTATGAAGTCTTTAAAGTATATAACGTTTATAGAATCATGAGATGACCATGTTTCTGTAAAACACATAAATTTTAGGGGATACTGATTTAAGTAATTAATGGTAATTGTGCCAGATTTATCATTAGACAATTACTGTTAACCAAGAGGTGAGCGGGCAATGGTTCCAACAGGATGGTGCAACAAACCATACAGCCAGACGTATATTAGCCCTACTTAATGAACATTTTGGAATCAGAATGATTTCTCATGCAACAGGCATCGAATACCTATCTCATTCACCTGATATGACGCTACCTGATGACCATTTTGAATTTGATGAAGAATCCGTGGATTGCTCAGAAGATTGGTGCACATTTTGAACATGTAAATTATATAAATTAAAAAATAAATGCAATTGCATGTTTGGTACTATTTATTTTGGCGATTGAGTAAGAAATCTAAAGCATACGATAAATTGCTAAGAAATAAGTATTTGATGCTCTTTTATATTCTGTATTTAGTAGTGTAAATTTGTTTTCAAAGAGTATCTGCGTAATAACAATTGGTTATGCTAATACAAACTAACAAATGACGGACTTGAACAAATTTGTCGATAGAGAAGTTCGCGTTATGGAACTATACATATACACCCTGATCCAAGTGAAGTGGTCACTATTGATATCTCTGTTATTATTGGTGCCACGAAGCTGGTTAAATTGGCAAAATAATAGTGTTTTTCATGCTGATTTACATACAATCAATAGAAAAACAATTGACTTGTGCGTTTGGTAGATAACTGTAGGAATAATTTCGAAGGAATGATACTTTGTTTAATAAGAAAAGGATGCAGAAGAATATTATTGGGAATGAGTAGTGCATTTAAGCTTTTATATTGCAAATTAAATTATTTCACAAAATTTTTCAAAAATATACAGGGTGTTTCATTTAAAAAAGCACCACTTTGACAGTTATGTAGCAAACGGGCAAGTTGTTTTTCTATTGACTGTATCAGCATGAAAAACACTACCGACTTTGCGGCATCAATGACAACAGAGACAGCAGTAGTAACCACTTACCTTGGATCAGCCTGTATACAATTTGTCAATACGTTTAATAAAAATAAATACACGTAGTTAAGGATAAAATAAATAAAATTGCACAATATTTGCTATGTTCAGCAATCAACATGCTGGAATGCACAAAATGCATTTCATCGTTACCATGGGAATGCCTCTTTTATGCAATTTTTTTCTACAGTATAACAGCTACATTTTCAATACTTATCGGATGTCGCATATAAATATAATATAAATCATTTTAATTTACGCGTATTATGCAAATACCTTCAATATTACGGAAACCTTATCGATGACGTGCAGTATTTCTAATCAGATTGGCATTATTACGTATTGAGTTAGTAATAGGTTATGTAGGATCAACAGGAAATTGATAAATTAATATCCATTCGAGTCATGTTGTTATGCATTCATTTTTTTTACTCTTTGAAGTATTTACATTTTGTGTGGTTTATTCCGTCTTTGTAAAAGTAATGAAAATTGGTAAATAGAAAAGCAAAACACAAGAAAACACTTAAATACTTCACTAAGAACCCTTACCACAATACTTCACTCGCATCGGACGTACGTTTCAATAGCCACGCTATCGTCATCAGCGGTAAAACTCAATTCACTGATGGTGATAGCTTGGCTATTGAAACGTACGTGCAGTGCGAGTGAAGTATTGTGGTAAGTGTTTTCTTGTGCTTTACTTTTCTATTTACTGTTTCACTAAGTGCTGACCGAAGAATCCATCGAAAATTTGTAATATCATGTTATTTGTTCCGTATTGATCATAAAATAAAATCTTACAGTTTTCTACATTCCTTTTATTAACTAACTACTGTAAGAGTGTGCTGTATTTGATTCTTTGTCTCCAGTTACGGTATTCTGCCATCAAATTAGGGCAGGGGAGTAAAATTGGCATCTGTAGTTTGGATTTTTTTGAAAGTGTCCGTGTTTTGCACTAAATTGTGCCGTAGAGATTTTATTTTGGATCAATTTGGTGTGTAGTATCTGTGGCTACTTTCTTTAGCCTCCCAATTGCAAATACTGCGGGGGACAGCTTGTCTAATAGGTGGCTAATATGCTGCGACCAGTTCAGATCGGAGTCCAAAACTAGTCCCAAGAACTTTGCTTGGAAGGGTGCAGCGGGCTCTACCACACTCTCCCAATACAGAATCCAGTTTTTAAAAAAACTGGATTCTGTATTCCTCTTTTAATCTATTTGCAGTAAACCATCTTTCAGCCATTTTAATAGCACCCGCGGAATTTATTTCCAGAGAGATTTCCAGTGAGGCAAGCTTTTGCACTACCAATGTTTGACTGTAGATCGTTTATATATAGCAAGAATAAGAGTAGACCTACTATCGATCCTTGTGCCACTCCATAGTTATTTGCTAATTCTTCGGAGATGGTATGGTTCCAAGCGGTGACTTGGATTCTATCTGAGAGATAGGATTTTAATAGATCATATGACGTAGTACATTAGTTTCTCCAGAAGAATGCTACAATCCATCGAATCAAATGCTTACTTAAATTTAGCGTATTCATGTCGGCATACATATTATCATAGGCACGGTAGACGTAATTTGTTACAACTAAAATTCCTGTGTTTGCCAAGCAATCCTTTTCTATAGCCGTGTTGTTGTTTCCATAAAAACTGACTCTTTTCCAAATAGTGCGTAAGTCTTATTGATATTGTCTGTTCAAAGATCTTTGAAAACGCTGGTAATATACTTATAGGCTTGTGGTTTTCACTGGAATTTATATCGCCTTGTTTGTGAATGGAAGCGATTTTGGCGACTTTTAATTACGAAGGCATTCCAGAAAATAGTACCCGTTTAGTCATACAGATGGCGCTATTGATCCAATTAAAAGTGGCGCAGATGTCAACAGTAACATCGTAGCTTTGCGGGAAAAGAGAGTTGAAGTTCTTCCGGTGCGTGGTGTGAGTTTTTTGTTTACAATGGCGCATAAGATAGAAAATCCCGCGAAGTGCGATCCATGATCCGTTTTTTGAATGCAAGAAACGTCTGTCCAAGCGAAATTCATCGCAGGATTACTGAAGTTTATGGTACGGGAACAATGGATGGGTCATCTGTAAGGTGCTGGGTTCGAAATTTTAAAGAGGGAAGAGATAATGTGCACGATGAAGAGCGGTCAGGTCTCCCGACCCTTATCACCGACGATCTGAAGAAACATGTCGATGATTTCATCTGCGCAGATCGACGCGTGAAACTGAAAGAAATGAGTAAGCAATTTCCTGAAATTTCACAATCATTGCTCCATGAAATCGTGACGGACCATCTGAATTACATAAAAAATTGCGCAAGATGGATGCCCAAAATGCTTACCGACGAGCACAAGACTAACCCCATGGGTGCAGCGTTGACGTTTTTGACTCGTTACGAGCAACAAGGCGATGCATTCCTTGACCAAATCGTTACCGGGGGTGAAACATGGGTGTGCCATTTCACACCTGAGACAAAACGCAAGTCCATGAAATGGCACCATCCACGATCTCCAACAAGGCCGCGCAAGTTTAAGCAGTTATTTTCCACGAAAAAGGTTATGGCTTCAGCGTTCTGGAGCCGAAAAGGTCTGTTGTTGGTTGATTTCATGCCCCAAGGGACGACTATCAATGCGAACACATACTGTGAAAGACTTCAGAAGCTGCGTAGGGCCATTCAAAACAAGAGGCGGGGAATGCTGACAAGTGGCATTGTTCTTCTGCATGACAATGCTCGTCCCCACACGGCTTGAAAGACCACTGACCTTCTTCGGAAGTTCAAGTGGGAGGTTTCTGACCACCCTGCGTATAGCCCCGACTTGTCTCCAAGTGACTATCATTTGTTCAGTAAACTCAAGGATTTCTTGTCAAGAGAACGTTTCCAAAGTGATGATGACTTAAAAGTAGGTGTACAACATTGGCTGACTTCTTTGGCGGTAGAGGTTTACGTGGAAGGCATAAACAAACTGGTTTCAAGATACAACAAATGTCTCAACAACGACGGCGACTACATTAAAAAATGAGTAAATGTATTACTTTCATTTAAATAAATTCATTATTTACTTTCATTCATTTTTCTTTTAATTATTATTAAAGGGGTACTATTTTCTGGAATGCCCTCGTATTTATTGAAAATTATCGTCAGTGGCTTATTTATTGCATACTTTACTTGTTTTAAATGGCATACTGAGACGTCATATTCATCCACAGTTCGTTTTGTTTTCAGTTGTCAAATTTTTTCTACCTCTTCAGGGGTCATTGGTTTGAAAAAAACGAGCGTTCCTTGTTTAACTTGATGTTCTGAAGAAGTTTGTACGCTGATTCAATTGCACTTATGCCACTCTTCAATCTCGATTATCTCGAAAATGGAATAAGCACAAAACAAAATTTTTACCGCACAAATCAACACAAAACAGGCACAAAACGAGGACATTTTCAAATTTAAAAAAGTCGAAGGTCTGGAGGTCAACTTCACGCACCTAATTAGGAGTACTCTGCAACTACTTATCTCTTTTATTGAAAAATTAAGTTTTTATTCTTACAACAAGAATATTTACATGTGTTAGTTTTTCACATCGAATTTATTCTTAACTTTGTTTAAAGCTAAAACTGCTCCAAGGAAACTTAAAAAGAAAACCAATTTGTGTGGGATGAGAACCTGAACATATGACAATCCTATTCTTTCGATATACAGGACGTACCAATTTAACTTGGCACAGTTGTATATCTCGAAAACAATGCATTGTGGAAAGAATGTATCAAAAATAGTTTGGTGTCGAGGATACAATCTTGGTTATTTGATTCAAGCGGAAACCTATATTTTTTTCTTGCAAAATCTAGCGTATGGTATAAAGGAAGTACCTTTCTCTTCAAATATTTTTTATTTACTATATTATTTATATTTGATTCAAATAAATCTTTAATATGTAATCATCAGGGATGTGATTTCAAGTCGTTAGAACACAGCACAGCATTTTTCACGTGACTGCACTGGCATCGGTATTGAATGAAACTGGCACCCCCCGAGCACGGAGCGGAGGCGATTGAGCCACACTTTATCATATGTGAGAAAATACTGTGATTAAGCGGTCGACCGATGTGGTAATAGTGCATTGCAGCAATACTAGTACGTAGTACGTTTAATTAACTAAAAATGTTAATAATTCCAATAGAAATCAGACTAGTACATAATGGTAAAATAAGAGCAATTTGTTATAATAAAAGAGACATTTTTTTTTAATGAAAACTGCTGCTTACTAAAGGACTGTAGCAGCATCTCGCGCGCGTTACTTTAATATTTACTTGTTTTAATAGTAACATGACAAGTAATTATTGTAATATCTTAATAATATTGTTTCATTATATAGCGTTAAGCATATGACAAAAATTATGTTTTCCCCTGAGAAAATACATATGCCTACGAATAAATTAAATCAATTCTTTCGATACAATACTACATGCATTTTTCATTTTAAAAGTTATCGTTCTATCTGTTTCTATCACATACGCACTCACACGCAAACATACAGCAATGCTCCCGTCTCTACGTAAATGTGTACGTCACTCATGCTCCCACCCGTACTTTGCTTCATATAACATATCTACGTAGGGGGTTGAACAGTACGGACATTATACTAAACACAACAGACCGCAATCCCTACCAACGGCTTCATCCGTATTTCCCATAGGTGCATGTCCCCAGCCTCGCCACCCCCGGATTTTGAAATTTCCTGTACGCTATCATTTTGTGCCGTTTTATGTCGTAAAAAGACACTTTTGTGCTTTAATATTAACGGAGTTATAACGGTTATAACGACGACATCCCATGCCCGAAATTCAAAACGTTATAAGTCGCTTAATATTGAAGCACACAATTTTCTTTTTGCGGCACGAAACGGCACAAAATGATAGCGTACACGAAATTTCAAAATGCCGAGGTGGTAGGGCTGGCATGTCTCCAGTCCCGCCAAAAAGAAACCGTTACAACTTTGTTAATATTAAGGCACAACACTTTCTTTTAGCGGCACAAAACGGTACAAAATGATAGCGTACACGGCGGGGCTGGCATGTCTCCAGACGCGCCAAAACGAAACTGTTCTAATTGCATTAATATTAAAGCACAAAATTTTCTTTTTGCGGCACAAAATAATGGCGTACACGAAATTTTAAAATGCTGAGGTGGCGGGGCTGGCATGTCTCTGAAAGAAACCGTGTTAATATTAAAGCACAAAATTTTCTTTTTGAGGCACAAAACGGCACAAAATGTTAGCGTATAGGAAATTTTAAAATCCGTGGATGGCGGGGCTGGGGACATGCACCCATTTCCAAGCTATCTATGCGTGTACTCGTAGCAGCAAATTTTCATATTTTGTATTTCTGCGATGGACAGAAATCGCATCCCTGGCAATCATGTTTACTTTACCGTAAGATCATTGACTAACAACACGCTGAAAACATGTTTGGGTAGTTGAAACACATTTGGTATCGGCAAAATTCTAATGTGGTCGATTAATAATAATAGTAATCGATGCCTAAAAGTGTGAGGGGTTTTCTGCAATCCGACATTTTACCCAAAAACAGTGTAACACAACAACAACATTGAGTTTTTTAACTTTTGCTTTGGAAAGGTTGTTGTTTATTTATACAAAATTCCTTAAGTTGGGTTTTATAAGTACAGAAAAAGATGTGTTGGAAAGAAATGATCTGAAGGGGATCTAAAAATGAATTTGAAAACGTTGTTAAGGTCAACTTCTAATTTCAATATTTCGTTTCCTTCTCCATACTTACCAAACAATTTTTGTTCCAACCAAAATGCATTATTGATATACATCTATTTCAAATATGGCTCATCCTGTCTATGTTCTTTTTTTACCTAATGAATGGCAGAATACTATAATTACAGGATAGATAATAAACCAATTTCTAACAGAAACAATTCGGATTTTGACGCTTGGAAAAGAGCAAAAATTCATATGGAAAGATGCGTTCGTCCAAACGTAGTTGGTTTCCTCAAAAAAAAAATGTTATTTGGGTAAGTTTGGTTGCGGTCACTTTGAAATGACGCTTGACGACTTTAGGAGGTAACGGAGATTGGCCGCCGCTGAGCCATTATATCGTGGCGCCCCAGCACCGACCGCTGCAGGACGTCACCGCCGACAACCGATGTTTCAAGGAGCGTCGGAAGAAGACCGTCCGTTTCGACCAGCATGAAGCATGGGACCGGCAGGGGTCGCAGGATTCGCATCGCGACTCCGGCATCGATACCTCGTCCACCTTTACGTCGAGCGAGGATTCGACGCGAGGCGACGCGCCTAAGGTCTCTCACTCACACTCTCTCTCTATCTCTATACCTTTATAATTATCCCGTTGAAAATATTTGACTCTCACAAAGATCACCTTTGTATACGGGATGACTTTTTAATGATCATCAATTATAATTTGAAGTTGGCGCCATGATTTTTAGATCTTTTCGCATGTTTAAGGTAGTTAAACTGTCAGAATTTTTCTGCCTAAATGGCAGTATGGTAGTATTCAATTTTAATATTAGTTAGTACATGAAAGTTTTTAATTAAAATTGCCGTTCCTTTCTTACTATCAATTCGATGTACGTTTCGAAGTTGGAACATTTATTTTCAAAGACGAAATCATCCCAAAAATCATTCCAATTAAGAATGTTAATAAAGATACAAAAAGAAATTGAAAATACCGCATGGCTGTTGACAATCTAAGGTACAACGTTGGATGAAGAATAAGTCCAGTTCTATTTTGGCATGTTAGACTCGATAGTAGAATCTTGCCTTAAAGATTAAATGTGGCAGCTCGTTTTAAATTGGTTTAAATTTATAACGGTAAAAATGTGTTTTCTAAACATTTAACCTCAACAACATACACTGTGTTTCCATTTCGATGCTCACTACTGGTATCTCGGTTATTAGAAGACATAGAGCAACGGTTATATGGGGAATGTTTTGTAGAATTCAATACTCGCAACAAATCTCATTTCAAATGCCCTTTTTTTAAAATTTTAAGATATTGTGAAAAATCCAAAATTACTGATTTCAATAACTCGATAACACTTAATGTGATCGCTTCTAATGTTTTACAATGCTCAGACACTTACTTAAGCCAAATTTTAAATTAATGAGTAAAGCGAGGTAATGTCTCTGCGCGCCATAGGCGTGCGCTTCCTTCAGTAAGTACAATATTAAAAAATAAGTAATAAATCGAATCATAATAACAGAACCAATCAAAAATTATAGTATCGTTAGTCGTATAGTACGTTATCAAGTAACATTTCAAAAAAGTAAAAGCTGTTATTCTACAATTCTATCCTGCCGAAGCTGCAGCTATTAAGGGGAGCCAGTCAAAATTTCAAGATACTTTTGTTGAAACAGATTTACAAAGTATTCATAGCTACTATAAATGCTTACATAACGCACTGGAACAATTACAAAATAGAGCGTTGTCGTTAGTGAAGTCACTGCAAATAGTGGACGAAGTACATACACTGCTACGCACTATAGATGACGCAAAAAATATTCGCGTTTTAAAAAAGTTGGAGAGTGTGTTAGAGAAAGATTCCAATTTTATCACATTACAACAAATTTGTAATGGTACTTCGATTAATCCATTACTTGAGTTCAAAGATTATTTTAATCATACATGTATTACATCGGTAGATGTCGAACGATCTTTCTCCAAATATAAATACATTTTTTCACCACTGCGAACACGGTTCCACGAGACAACTATTGAAACATATCTAATGCTATCAATTTTTTACGATTCTTATCCACTGGGTTATAATACTGATGATGGTGCGTCTACTTCTCATGTTCAGTAATTCCAATGCAATCCGCCAGCCTGCTTGATTACGCTGCTTAAGAGGGTGAGTGTTTCACAGCCTTACGGATATTATAATTTTTGATTAGTTTTTTTATTATTATTCGCATTATTGCTTCTTTTTCGGTGTTATAAATATTGAAGAAACCGCACACCTATGGCGCGACGAACGATAAGATTATCTTACTCTAATTATCAGTATTCACTGAGTATCACCCATTGGATAAGAGTCGTAAAAAGTTGATAGTATTAGATATGTTTCCAGAGTTGTCTCGTTGAACGATGTTCGCCGTGGTGAAAAAATGTGTTTATATTTTGAAAAAGATCGTTTAACATCTACGGATGTAATACATGCATGATTAAAACACTCTTTGAATTCAGTTAATGGGTTAGTCGGTGCACCATCACAAATTTGTTTTAATGTGATAAAATCGGAATCTTTCTTTAACACTCTCCAACTTTTCTAAAGCGCGATTATATTTTACGTCACGTATAGTACGTAGCAGTGTATGTACTTCGTCCACTATTTGCAGTTACTCCACTAACGACAGCGCTCTATTTTGTAACTGCTCTATTGCGTCATGTAATCCTTTATAGTTGTTACGAATAGTTTGTAATTCAGTTTCAACGGAAATATTTTGAAATTTTGTCTGGCTCCTTAATAGCTGCAGCTTCAGCGTCAGCAGGATTAAATTGTAGAATAACAGCGTTTACTTGTTGGAAATATTCAGCAAAATAAACAGCCGCCTGCAACCATGTTCCCCAACGTGTAAGAATCGGCTGTAGTAGTTTACGAATACTAGGACACTGTGCGTGAAATGATCGAAGACGTTTCGGAGATTTGCATATACCTCGGGTGAACGTTGTCGAATAGTTTCTGCCACAAGATGTAAAACGTGCACTTTACGCGTAACATGTAAACATTTACAAGAAGAGAACGGCCTACTGGACGCAATGTCGCGGCACCATCGCTCATAAACATCAACAGTTGATGTAGTGAGTTTTCTAACGTACTAAGTATCACCCTCACAATTGCTGCACCAGTACACTTTTCCAGTCTTTTACTAGCTAGTAATAACGGAAATATCGGTTTATGAAGGTCCAGTACACGTACTATAACATTTAGAATAATTTTTTTTTTACAATCTGCTGTCTCGTCAACACAACCAACACAACTGATTTTTTAATGTAGATTCGTTTTTCTTTTCTACGTCTTCGCGTGCCAATAGAACATGCTTACGTGCTGTTTTCGTAGTTGGCAACTTCAATTCGAAGTTGTACTTATACCAAAAGTTCTGAAACGGTTCTTTTTCTAGTAAGCGAAGTGACAAATTCACACTTCATAAACTATTTTAGCATCGTCGTCGAACAAATCCGGAAAGTGACATATAAACTTATTTATTGTGCCAGCAAAGAGTAGTTTTTTTTAGCCTTGTTCACATTATACATTTTAAATTAATAATTATATATTTATAACCAATAACACGTAACACAAAACACAACGCACGCTCTCATTCCCTAAAATGAACGAAAAATAAACAAGCGGACGCTGACAAAGGGAGAATCGATTTTTGCACACAACTCGCTACTCCGGTGAGACGCCTATGTATCGCAGAGACGATTACCTCGCTCATTAATAATTTAAGAAGAAAGCGAAAAGATAAGAAAAGTCATAAAAATAAAAAATAAAGAAAGAGTACTAACACTCACTTAAATAAATTGGTAGAAAATAGATTATATTGCTATTATATTTCGATCATTGTTATATGGCATGTACTTCTGTCAAATATATACCGAAAATTCTTTATTTTTTATTAATATAAATACTGATTTTACAAATAAAATTCATCTCCCACACTTTACTCTAGAATCTAAGGTTGCCATATTTAATCCTTAAATGAAGAATAATACGAACTCTAGTGTTATTTCTACACTTATCTGTAGTTTGTCCAATACTTTTGTATTTTTGCTGTTTAAACGTATTTCACAAGAATTTTAAAATATTTTTGAAACTTACAAATGTTACCTTGTTCCAGTAGAAACCACTACGTGATTTCTGCTGGAACAAGTTTATTATGAAATGTCTATACATTAACATATTAGGTTTGTTCGTTTGTCTTGCTCGCCTTAGTTCTAGAGTGTGATAGGATTATGATCACGTGATCGTTTTGATTGCTCAGAACTGCTCTAAATGGGTACAAACGAACAGTAGAAATTGGTATTTGTATAGTATACACAACCTAAAAGATTGAGAATTGTGGCAATTGGCAATCACGATAACATTAAAAAATCCACATTATTTATTAATTGTTGTATTTCACTTTCAATGATTACAACGGATGTCATTTTGTATAAATATGAAGTAAAGTTGGCTTAGGCAAACAATGTAATGACAGCTGCACTGAACTGCCCAAACTTACTCCACCTCCTGAAGAGGTGTAAGTTTGTGCAGTTCAAAACTGTCGGAAGCTGCCCAACGTACACAAACGAACATCGAATTGCCAGTTTTTTTTTACAAACGAACGCGCAATTTAGAAATTCGAGCTACTCCGAATTGCACTGATTGACAAACGAACAAACCTATTATCAACGTTACAATGATCTGACATGGCGCCAAATTTAAATTAGTATCTTCAAATATTAGATGATAAAAGATGATCTTATTCAAACATATTATATTAACCTGCAAAAGTTCCGTACATTATTCTTTTGTTTAAACTGCGAAATCATATGTAGATGAACATTTTTTTTATATTTATACAGACCGTCTGGTATGAATTACACTCTTCAAGAAATGTTTTATTTTTTTGTTTTTTGTTTTGAAGAGCTAAATCACTAGAAGTGACAAATATTTCGAAACCAACTGAGAAAAATTACAGCCTCGATGTTTTTGAAGATTAAAGCTAAAGAAACCTTAGCTGGAATATCAAAGCATTGGTTTCTATGACTAATGTCTATTATAGAAGTGTCTCTTGAATATTATCAAAATACTTTATACTTCACCTTTTCTCTAGTACAAAGTTTCTTTAGGAATTTTTTTATTAGAATTGTTTTGAAGTTCTTTTTTAATTATTTTATCGGTGATGATTTTTTTTTGATTGGAAGGTCTGTATAGATAAACAGAAATATTGGCATACTTGGGGTGGACTACATTTAGCAAACGATGTGCAGTTGATTGATAGAAAGAATTTGGGTCAAATTTGCTAGAATATTTTAAACAAATGAAAACCTTTTGGAAGTTCTTTGAGAAACATACGAGGATGGTATAATAAATACCTGTGTTAAGGAAAACAACGCAATTGTTTTGCATTTAGTACATTTATTTATCGACATAATCTGTTTGTAGCTCTATACACTTAGTTCAGCGATGTTCCAACTTTCTTAAGCCATCCGAATAATAGGATTTATCGTACTCTGCAAAACATATCTCTGTTTCGCCAGTGACCTCTTCATCTAACGTGACCAGCTTTCCGGCAAGCCATTTTTTCAAGTTTAGAAAAAGAAAGAAGTCACCGGGGGCCAAATCTGACGAACATGGTGGATGGGGCACCGTTTCGCATTGTAACTGGACTGGTTTTGTTGTCGCAATTGCCAATGAATGGGTCGGGGCATTATCATGATAAAGAATTTTTTTCTTCGTTCGTGGTGCCTTTTTCTCTTTAGTTCAACGTCCAATCGGCCCAGTATATCAGCATAGTACTGTCTCCTGATTGTTCTTCCCTTCTCCAAATATTCAATTGGGATTATGTCTTGCCAATTCAAAAAAATCGTCGCTATAACTTTTCTGGCTGATGGAATGGTCTTCGCCTTCTTTGGTGTTTCCTTCGCCCGGAAAAAACATTTTGCCGACTGACCTGTGGTTTCTGGCGCGTAGTGATGTCTTATCTATTGCGCTTAAACATGTCCAAACATTGCTTTAAAATTATCACGTGATTCTGTTTTTGGTCAATTGTCAGCAGACGCGGCACGAATCTTGCCGATAGCTTTCTCATACTCAATTTTTCGCGAAGGGTGTTTTGTACGCGTTCAGTTGAGATGTTTACCATATCAGCAATCCTCTACTCTTCACCCGGCGGTCCGCTAACACGATATCATGAACTCTATTGATCATATCATCCGTAGTCACCTCAATGGGACGACCTGGCCGCTCCTCATCAAAGACGGATGTTCGGCCACGCTTAAATTCATTAAACCAGTATTTCTTTGATTTCTGCATACGTTTTTCTATCCAAAAAAGTGAATCGAATCACTAACTGGTATTGTTCTTTCTCCATGATTCCACAAATTCACAAACTTGTTCACTTTCAATAGGTCTCAAAACAATACTACTCAATGAGTTTCTCCGAAATTTTGACAGACGTCGATTAAAGAATAGTACTCACAGTCGGTAATGCAGATTTTGATACAAAACGCCATCTGTCTCCAAACTCGGGTACTTCTCGTACCATCCTCGTACATAGGTTATACTAATCTTAATCTTGTGCTAATGCTAATAGTCCACTCAGAATCAGTGTGTGCGCTATGCCGGTGCCAATTCTTACAAACCGGTCGACAGTATTCAATATCTTTCAAAAGTTCGAATTGAGTTGATACCAAGATTCATTAAACACGATAGTACTTTCAACTTTGACGCAAAGTATTCATAAATAGAATTGGTTTATAAAGTTATTCCTTAACGCGCACTAGAATCTACAGAGTGTTAGTTTTTAAGATACTCCTAGATCTTAAAAGATTTAACACTCTGTAGGTACATATACTAACTAATACCTATAGTTATTGTATTTTTTGGTTTTCCTTATATCTAAGATAAATAAAACCTATATACCTTTTACTGAGGAAGTAAAAGCTTGCTTTGTAAGGGAGCTTTTGACAAATAATAGGCAAGATTTCATCTTCCCATCAATAATGTAATTGGATGTAGTTCTTATTGCGTTTTAATCAAAATATTACCATTAATTTTTCTTTTTTTTAACACATCCTAGTTGTCAATATAATTCCTGTATTATTTTCTTTTATCAACAACCTGTTTCAGCAAGCAATTGATACTCCATACTGACTAAAATTGATATCTCTAATATTGTTTAGGCAATCTATATTTAATGAACAAATAACTACGAGATCATAACCTGTCCGCATGAAACGTTAAAGCCGTTTTTCTGTTGTTATTTTTGGCTTTTTTTTGTTTTCAATTTGCATAAAGCGCAGCATTTTGTCTCCAAGTAGCTTGATTGGTAGCATTTGCAAGGCATGGCTTTTGACACTACATGGCATGAATTTGAATTACGTACATGTTTCTTTTGACGGTAAAAAAACAACTAAAAATAGGGAGGAAAGTTGAAAATATGTGGATTATTCATGAGTGGTATTTTTAGATTGATTCGAATTCTATTGATCTTAAAAATTTTCCCTTATACATAGGCCAAATAGAACATATAAAACCATAATATATAATATCTGCAGTTATTATCTATATACATATGAGTGTATATGAAAAGGGTGATTGATTACATGGGTTTGGCAATCTCCCTTCTCAATGAATTCTGAAAATATTTTCTAGAATAAATGTCTATGGGGATCGGGGTCAAGATAGATTGCCAAAATCCTTAATTACTATTGGCGAAGTTATAGACACGAAGTTCTATGTTTCCGCAACATTTCTTACTCCACGGTCCTTGCTATCATTAAAGACAACTTTGTATACCTACTATAATTCAAATACACAGTACACACGCAGAGAAACGTTTACTTATATCAAAGCTGTCAGCCTTAATTCAAGGCAATTACTGTTTCAATTATCCGCAATACAATAACTATTTTAAATCAAAAGAAATATTTTCTTAGCGTTTCTTTCTCCGCTTAAGAGAAGTATATACTTGTAATGAAATAATTGTATTTCTTTGTTTAAGACATTTGTTAACTTGATTCAAGAAAATCTTGTAGAAAATTTGAAGAAAGCGAATCTTAGTGTAAGTAGAGCATGCTCGGTAACTCTTGGCACAAAATTAAAAAATACCTATAAACTAAACGCAATAAAATAAAGGATCGTACACTCCTAGTCTACCTACTTGACGTAGCTTTCTTCTTACATTGCTCATTAAAGATGCACCACTAGTTCTTGAAACTTTTTGGGCTTTCCTTTTAGAACATTCTCTCTTCAATAATGCCCAATATTTTTCAATGGGTCGTACCTGTGGTGTATTTGGAGCGTTATTTACTTTTGATACAAAATCTATCTTATTTTCATGAAGAAATTCGGCAGCGTAATGACATGTTGCCATATCAGACAAAAACAGAACATTTCTATTTTTGATAAAGGGAATAAGTCTCTTGCAATCATTTAGGTAAATTTTCCAATTCATGGTGCCTGTGAAAATATACGGTTTTGAAGCATTCCCATGTTCATCCAGATCATATCATATCAGATATTTGAAAATTTTTTTCTTAGGTTTCAATTTTTTTTCAATTGTTCAAACAAAAGTGAACTTAATGTAGAAGTGTACATGAAAAAGGTGCCTAGAGTAACGATAACCAATGGAATCACTACCGGCAAAAGCAATGTGAAAAGAGAAAAGCATTAACGCTTCCCCTTGCTCCTGGCCACATTCCTCTTACAGTTTATGCCACTAATCTTCAAAAACAGCAACTGAAATATTTCCTGGCGCCACTTAGTGCCAGTAGTTATAGTTTTGCCGTCCTAGAGAGTAGCGACGGAATTAGAATACAGATGCCATACTTACAGTGATATAACCTTTAATGTACAACGTTTCATAAACATTTTCGAAAGATACCGGTTAACATAATATTTTCTTCTTTTTATTACTATTTGCCACGTGTACTAATTTAACTATAGTTTTTTTAAATATATAATAAGTAGTAATAATAATAATAAAAGAGATAAATATACTGAAATATTAACTCATTAATTATTAAACTACATAAAAATAATCCCTATTTAATTACATTATTAAGGAAATAATTTAATTATACTGTAACATATAAAAAAAACTTTTCAATTAGTGCATTCACTTGCTCCTAATTTTAATTATTAATTTTAGTTTTTTTTTCTATTATTGTAATTTTTTCCTTGTAGCTGGCCTGATGATGTGTTTTTTGGACACGAAACAGGTCGCCTAATTTCTCAAGAAAACTGTGAGAGCTGGATCATTTTTTCATTCCTACCTTTAATATGAATATTTTCTTAACTTAAAACTAAATAATTTACTTGGAAGAAATATTTTTTCTGTCTTGGATGTTCTTGATTTTCTAACCCCAAGAAAATATTTGTTTAATTCAAATAAAATTTCAAGAAAATTATTTTCTTATTTTATACATTTTTATATTCTTGAAATAAAAATATTTTCTTGAATGGAAACTGATTTTTGCAATTTGGAAATCTATTTTCTTGATGCAAGGAACCATTTCTCTGCGTGTACGTTTCAATATTTTTGGACGGGGAGTGTTACATAAGTCCCTGCAAAGTCCAATCTCCATGTTTAATAGAACTTGTCTTCTTTTGAATTGCACAGTTAAACATTTCATGTTGGTGCGATTCCCGAAGCAACTGCCTGTTTTAAGATAGAACAGAGTTGAACAAATCCTACGATATGAATGCCATTGATAGAAAAATTTCTTTAAATTAAGAAAGTCTGCATAAACTCAAAGAAATCTCTCTTTTCAAAAGTGCTAACAAATATTTTTTACAACATAATAAACGTTTTTTTTTTAGTATTTGTTGTTTGTTGAAAAAATATTATTTAAATGTGAGAAAATTTATTACTTATCTTGAAATATATTGAGATGTTTCAATGAAATATAAAATTAAAAAATAACCACAAGTCTTTCTTATTCTCAATAATCTACTTATTTTGCAATTTTGGAAAATTACATACTTACAGCTATAAATCCCCGTGTGTATGTGTTTTTATTAAATTATTCGTATAAATCCTCTTCTCTTTCTTTCTAGGTCGTTTCTGATTAATCAGCTGATGTCAGATCCCTTTCGACTCCTTTTTCTATCTTGGATACAACTTTTCTTCTCATTTTCTTCAAAATTGTTTTACACTTCTTTTGATTGTTTTTTTATGACTAAAATATTTTAAATATTTGTTTTAAACCAAATTTCTAAATAATTTTTCCAAACTTGTCTTATGTCAAAAATTTCTATTTCTGCCTCTTTTGTTTACTTCCTTGCGACAGGAATCCTAATCTAACGACTTTTTTTGATGGTTAGCCTATCGATCGTCGTATACGATGTTACAGATGATATTAGGGATTTTGTTTACTAGATTCCATGTGCATAAATAGTGTTACGTATGATTTTTGTGTGTGTTTTACAAAAAATATTATTAAAAGGTAAATTATTGCAAACAACTTGTGACTTTGTTTACTCCCTATAAATTAATGTCAATCTTTTAAAAAATAATATAAACCATCAAAATGCCAGAATTTCTGTCCTAATATCATAAATTAAATATTTCTAGTCAAGAAGTGGTCATGTCCGTTGGTAAAATTTAAAATTTGAAGGTTGCTTTTAGTGTCGCATATCTCAGACCCTAGAGTCACGTTTCAAAATGGAGAACCTTCATGACAGGTTATCCTAAATATGTAATTCATTTTTAGAATAGGAAAAGTTAATTGAAATTTAATATCAAATTTAAATTCGAAATGCATATCCTAATTGGCCACGTGAAAACAATCGCTATCGCGAACAAAGGAGTCAAGGGACGCTTATAATTTTCTGAGTTTAGGTGAGATAGCCAATTCAACGTTAATTATGAAGTGAGAGCCATGTCTGGCAATTTCAAAATACGCCTGGTTCTTATATGTAAAATATAAACATAGCGTTTATATTTGAAACGTCACAAATAGAGGTTAGTTTTCTCTTCAAATTTAATTCTTTTAAAACGTAAATAGTCGGTTCGTATTGCTGTTGAAGGAGTGTCTAGGGGACACTCCCGGATCTGCAGACCATAAATTTAATTAATCAATTTCCATAAATCAATTTTTCTCCGAGTTTATCACAAATCTGGCGCCCAATGATTAGGCATTTTAAATTTTCGTTAGTTTTAACCCTTAAGTGGTCAGATGCTTAACTTTTAAGGTAAGTGGTGACGTGGGGTCAGGCATACCCCAGTAGTGTTATTATAGTCAACAAACTTCAACAAATTGAATGAAAGTATTGACATTATACTTACGTCTTTGGGAATTCATTTTGAAACATCCTTTGTATTTTTTTCTTCAGCGTTAGAAGCTGCATTTTGATGCAATTACTTTAACCACGACAAAACAATAAAATTGTGAGAAAGCATTCCAACCAATCTTGGCCACAGTTCTTGCAAATGGAGGCAGTACATTCTACACAAATAAGCTTCTCGTAATGTTCACACAATTTATTGGTTTTCTATCTTTGGATCTTGGACAGAAAGCACATCGTCTTTTTTCATTTTAAGTACTGTCTTTGACTGGCATTGGCAATTTTGTCACTCTTGTTATAGCTACTCGAACTTCTCGGGGTATTCAACATTGAAGGTGAGGTAGAACGAGTTGGTAAGTCAACCCTTTTACAAAATTTATTCACGTGTTGGGAACATTTCAGCCATTATAATTATAGAAACACTGCAATACTGTATTATGTAATATAATCTTTAGAACAATATTGTTGCATTTTTTTACAACGTGTGCAACTAAAACTTGTTACAGTATTGTAGCAACCTTTGTAACAGATCACTGACTAAATTTTTACAACAATAATGTATTTAATAGAAATACAATCCGTTAACCACAATTGATTAGTAGGGATTTGGGCAGGTTGTAGCTAGTCAAACAAGTTCTAGTAAATTGTTCTACAATTGTTTGATTCTTTATAATATTTGTTTTCCGTGTATGAGCATCATTTGTTTTTCTGATTTTAATAAAATTAGGGTGTTAGTGAAAATTTATTTTCATGAATCTTGGTGAAAAAATTGAGGTTATCATTCAAAAAAAACTGACAGTCGAGACAAGTTTTACCTTGGAAAATTAAATGTTGATTATCTTTATTACGTGGAGCTGCAATTTTGTGGGCTGTATGTACCTGTCATCTCTTGCTCTCCCCTTCCACACATACACAATGTACAATGCCGTCCTCCTCCTTGTTATTCTTCCTCCGACATGAAAGATAATTTTTCTCTTGTAAAGCCAGGATAAAAAGAGGGGGGATCAAGCAGGGGGGAACGATGGGGAAGAGACGTGACGATCCGCATTTTTCCGGCACAAGCATACACTCAGGCTCAGGCAAACACATCGACGCTCCTTTTGGACGATTCCCAAAAAATCTCCTCGCCATTCCCCTCCTTGCTTCTCGCCGGGGGCTTCCTAGCGCGCGCCAGATAAGCGGCGTCTTTCGCGGGGTTAGGATGAATCGTCGTGACCTACTATTTATTACTGCAGTTAAACAACGCACGCAGTTAAGCGCCCCAAAGCCCGACGAATGTGTAGAAAATTATTGGGGCGTTTAGCGTGTCGTTTCCCCCGCGAAATATGCAACGCGGCCGACCAGAATCGCCTTATTGACGGGGTTGGCGAGGAAGGCGACTGGTGCTGTTTGTCGCATAGAAGACGACCACCGCCACGTATATTCTGTTTCACGTGACGACATTGCTGTTAAAATTGAAAGCTTGTTTGGGGGTATATGTTTCGCAGGGTTAGTGTATGTTGTTTTACGTTTTAGAAAAGGAAATGGAGTCGAATGTGATAAATATTTTGAGTTCAGTTGATTGTAAGTATCTAATTGCTTCGTTTTGTACACATAGAGGGCGCTTTAAAATATTATTTTTGATTTGCTAAGAAGAAATTATATTTAGAGATTGTTTAGTGGTCCAAATGACTAAATTTGATTCCGTTAGAAAGCCGAATACATATTTAAGAAACTTTCTAACGTTGATTTTATTTTTAGACACTCTGTATATTACAGATTTCTATCGTCCTCCACTAAACAATATGAATAAGAACCATTATTCAAATGAGATTAATTTTTTAGATTTTTTACTTATTGAAAACATTCATGTTCCATAACTTGTAATCCACAGTGTGTAAATAAAATACCCGCACATAGAGCCGTCTAAAATGATTTGCTCGTTACTCCTAATTTCATTTCCAAAATATTCTATTTAAGATATTTTGGCTTCCGTCGGTGAATTATGAAAATCTGTAATTTCCTTGAAATCTCCGACGTAATTAAATACTTGAAAAAACTCGTCCCGGTGAGGAGGGGAGGTGTCAGGTTCGATTCTTTATCGGGACGAGATTTTTTCAAGTTCTTAATTACGTCGGAAATTCCAAGGAAATTACAGATTTTCATAATTCACCGACAGAAGCCAAAATATATTACACTTGGCGTGTAAGAATTAAAAATTGTCTGTCGAAATATTACGATATACGGATATAACGTACCGCAAGGGACCGAGAAATTCAGTTCGTTATATGAGGAGTTCGCAATAAACAAAACGGATGAAATGCAATTGAGGAATTAAAAAATTAGTGATAACTACATCATTCAAACGATATTTATTTACATAAGAGTACAAATTTCGAGAAATACTGCATACATATATTTTAATACTACATGTATTAGTTACTGATTAAAAAATTCTGTAATTTTTTACTGTTTCACTTTCTCGCCAGCGTAAATTTGTCCAATATTATCCTCAATGTTGGCGAAGATGCTTTGGATATATCCAAAGCATCTTTAAGGGTATTGTAAGTCTGTACAAAGTAGCGAAGCTTCCTAACACATTCCAGCGCTTCTTGATTAGTAGGGATTGGCATATCTTCAAGAGTGTTACTTTCATCACCACTGGAATCGTCTACAGATTCATTGAGTACGCTGTTGATTATGTCATCGTCAGTTAAGAATTCGGCGATTGCAACTTGATCATCTACATTAGTGGTCTCCAAACTGCGGCCCACGGGCCAAATCCGGCCCGCCAGTGTGATCAATCCGGCCCGCGACAGCTAATAGCTGATTGTTGTTATTGTTGCTGTGATAAGTTGGATAAAAAAACACAGAATGATAATATAGCGGTTTTATTTACTTGCTAGGTTTAGCTTAATGACAAGTATAGTACGCAGAAAGTTTAACTTAAACATAATAACTAACAAATAATTGAAATGAATCCCACTAACAGTTTATAATGTCCACTTGTAAAAAATACTAATGAGATTTATGTGAATTGTGATTTTTCACTGACAATAGTTCGTAGTTGTGGACCAATTTTACTTGTACCAATTATTAAAAGAGATTTAAGATGCTCATCGGTTAACTGAGATCTGTAAACATTCTCTGTGTCCTTCATCTTGGAGAATGTTTTCTCACACAAGTAAGTAGTACCAAAAACAGAAAACAGCCCACGATCAAATTTATGCAAATTAGCAAATTGTTGCAGTGGAACACTCCTATAAAATTCCAACAAGGATGAGTTTTGATATTTGTTCTTAATTATATCACTGCACTGTAAATCAATAATTTCAATTTGAAGTTCCGGGGCTAGGGTTTCAATGTCAGTATCAAAAGGATTTTGAAAAATCTTAATTTCATTCGCAATGACATCAAAGTCTGAGAAACAAGTATCAAAATTTATCTTCAAAGCACTCAAAATTTCGATTGCAAAATCGATGGGAAACTCAGACTCAGTAGTGTGGCTGAATATTTCACATGTTTTAAAAAGTGTGAAACATATTTTACGTAATTGTGATTGAAACAGTATTATTTTCTGCTGAAAGGATTTGATGTTAGTGTATAAATCAGGGAGAAGCTGGTTTTCTCCTTGCAATCTCAAATTCAGTTCGTTCATATGTTTTGTCAAATGGACATAGAATGCTAACTTCCACAGCCATTCGCTATTTTGTAATTCGGTAAGAGGGCGATGCTTTTCATTCAAAAAAATTTCGATCTCTGCTCGAAGTTCAAAAAAGCGCCGAAGGACTTTTCCGCAATTAAGCTAGCGTACGGCAGTATGATATGGTCATTTTGTCCAATCTCTTCAATAAACTCGCGGAATTGTCGGTGATTCAGCCTAGTGGATCTGATGAAATTAACAACTGATATGACTGGTTTTACAACTTCAGACATATCCAAACATTTTCCGCACAAAGACTGTTGATGAATGATACAATGTAAGACTAATGGTTTTGAACCATCATCATTTTCTACAGCCTTTGACACAAGTGCAACCACTCCTTTATTTTTACCACACATGTTTCTGCCTCCATCAGTTGTAATAGATTTCAAGTTTTTCCATCGAAGGTTCTTTTTATTAATGGCATTTTCAACTCCCTTAAAAATATCTTCCCCAGTAGTCGTGCCGTGAATACTATCAATATCAAGAAGTTCTTCATACACTTCATAGCTTTTATCTACTCCTCGAATAAAAATCAACACCTGAGCAGTTGAGTCACCCAAGGCCAGAGAAAACCACCCAAGATGTCCATTTTTGTCAGATAGTTGAGATGATATATTTTCTGCGATGTCTTGTACCCTCCGAGCCACGGTGTTTACTGACAAACTGACAGTTTTAAGTAAATTTACCTTTTCGGGGCACATTTCTTCGGCTACTGCAATTGCGCATTCTTTGATCATTTCTCCATCGGTGAATGGTTTTCCACGTTTTGCGATTCCAAGAGCCACACGAAAGCTGGCACGAGTTGCAGCCTCTTGTTCAGTGTTGACTTTCATTAACAAAGATTGCTGCGATTTCAATCCACGCTTCAAAGCTTCAAATTTTTCTGTCCGCAAACTTCCTGTATATTTTGAGAAATTTTGAAAATGTTTCGTTTCATAATGACGTTTAATGTTATATTCTTTGAGAACGGCTATGGTTTCATTGCAAATCAAACATAGCGCCTTATTACTGGACTCAATCACGAAATATTGATACTTCCATTGATCTTTGAATGTTCTGCATTCACTGTCTATTTTTCGCTTTTTCTCCATACTAGTAAATCACACACAAAAACAGCAAGTCAAATCACGCACTACTTTATTTACAACGCTACTTTACGCACTACTTTATTTCACAACAGACAGTTTCGCTTCCTTCGCCTTCCCTAGGCAGACTGACTCGCGGTCGCGCCGCTAGCCTTTTTATACTCCAATTACTGCCATCTCGAAGTGAATGGAATACACCGCAAGAGTGAGTTAAGAATCTAAAATTGGTTCGTATTATACGGAAGTTCGTCATAAGCGGATTCGTAATAAAAGGTACCTTTTAATATTATTTTTATGGCAAATATAACGGGACCCTCGGTTTTGGTACGCAACAACCGGTAGTTCGCTTTAAGCGGGTTCGTTTTAGCCGATCACTACTGTATTGGCAGATAAAAAACAAGTAGGTATTAAAAAGTGAATGTTCCTGACATCAAGGTCCCCGTGATGTAGTAGTTAGTACGCCTGTCCGGCAAGCGGGAGATGTGAGGTTCGATTCCTTACCGGGACGAGATTTTTTCAAGTATTTAATTACGTCGGAAATTCCAAGGAAATTACAGATTCTACTTAAGTGTTGTAAAAATTAAATTTTCTTCAAATTAATTGAATAAAGATCGTATTGCGCGCTAACAAATTGGCAAATATGTCCTTTATTGCCGGAACTACCACTTAAACCCGCAAAATTTAAAAAATGTACCCAGAGTGCTTCATTTAAAAAAAATTATTTTTGCGAATACCAACCTTGGAAGTGTTTCAGTTATAGATTTAACAAACTTTGCATTTCATTGTGTTATTGCCAAAATCGTACTGCAGTCTAATAATCTATTTGAAAATTACTTGATTCTCTTTTTAAAAAATGTTTTATCTATACAATTTTTTTTTAGAATATCCGTTTTAAAAACATTTTTTTTATCCTTTTTTGTATGTAGATATTGGTTTTGATAATTGCCAGAATACACGGGTTAACAGTTAGCCTTAGAATTTGTTGGTAGAGAATGTTGAGAGTGATTCCGAGGGATACCTTTTAAGTTTTCACAAAAACAATGAAGGGAAAGAAATTGTTTCGTACAAATCGTTTTGTTTTTCAAAATACTCGTCTTTAAGATTTATATATATTTGCAGGCGTCAATTCTCGGAATATTTTTTCCACTTTGAAGGTGGTATCTCCAAAACATGGTTTTTGAAGGCTTCAACAGCTTCTTGAGGTGATAAAAATGACAAAATTCTGCAAACCAATTGTAAACAGTCTTTTCTGATGGTGCTTGATTACCAAAAGTGGAACGAAGTGATTCGAGGCATTGTTGTTGTGTTAGGCCTTTACTAAAATCGTAAAAAATTATCCAACGAAAACCTTCACGTGAAATTTCCATTTTTTTCACAAATTTACTTTCTTCTGACGCTCGTTGTAAACAACAAATGTCAAATTTTACGAAAATAGTAATATCAAATCTCAATAGCGCCATCTAGTGGCCGTTTGTTAAAACTTAAGAAGCTACCCTCGTACCATGGTAACATGAATGTTTTTTAAAATGTGGAAGTGACCCTGAGATGTAGGCTTTTACGGCTGTTGTTTATTACGTAAAAGTCGTTGCCAATACATTTTTGTGTTCTTATGTTGTAAAGAATGATTGGCTTCTTATTGCACAATCTTTATTTTGATGAGGACCAAACTATCCAAAAAATAAAAAAATGCTTTTACTTGCAAAACAAAAAAAAGAGCAAATTTACGGTTCACTCTTATGAATTATATAAAAACCAATTTGTGTCACACAGAGTGTCGTTTACAAAACCAGTCATAATTATCAACTACACTCTCTAATTGAATACGACAAATTATCATTTTATCACAAAAAAAGGTAATCCACAATATTTTCACTCCTTCCCTCACATCTAAAATTAATGTAGTTCGTTTATTACTTTTTTTGTTTGTACCATATATTTACCATTGTTTTCCTGAATTTCTCTCGTGATTATAACGCCAGTTCTCTCTCTGTCTTTTTAAATAGCACCCGTTATCCTGGCAAGTTTCCTCGGATGGTACGCGAATGATAGGTCATATGATACTAAGGCGAGGCACCAGGGAAGCTACTGGATCCAGTGCAGCAATTTTAGGGCTCAAAGTGGTCGGAGGTAAGATCCTGGAGCATGGGCATAAAGGCGCCATCATCGAAAAGGTGAAGAAGGGCAGTATTGCCGATGTAGAAGGCCAACTACGACCAGGTTCGTTTAATTTTTGTACGCAGACAACAACTTGAAACTTGTTTAAGGGATTTTTTTGGATTTGTGTACCTATGGGTGATTTTTTTGATTTTTTACGAATATTGGAGATGATTGTATTATCGAAACTACTTTTTAAGCTGCAATTGTGTTTCGAGAACTCTCTACATACAGTATAGCATGTTTTTTTAATATAAAAAAAAAATTATTAAAGAAATTTAGATTTTCCATATATTTTTGACCACTGTATATTTTCTCTATCCTTTTTTATAAAATAATTTCTTACCAAAAAATTAATGAAACAGTTCACTAAAACCCTTACCACAACACTTAATTCGTACTGGACGCACGTTCAGTCTTGCTGCTGATGATGATAGCTTGGCTATCGAAACGTGCGTCCAGTACGAATTAGGTGTTGTGGTAAGGGTTTTAGTGAACTGTTTCAGTGTTCCAGTGCCACAGTTTTAGAGCATCCGTTTAACAAAAAATTAATGCTAATACAGCTCATGGTATTGGTGGGATCATTTCCGGGAAAAAAACAATGCGGGGGAAAAGGGACAGTGTAAACCCGCGAACATGTTTCTGCCTACCCGGCGTCGTCAGCGCGGTTCCGTACGTGTCCTTCCCCCCCGCTATTGTTTTTCACCTCTCGAGTATATGTCGCCATTCTCCACGAACAGAATCACGATACCCACCTAGCGTCGAGAAACATAGCCATGCCGTCCAGAGAATAGCAACAACAACTCGGGATGCAGACTCCTACCATCTATAGAGCAGCTCCTGGGCTGCTTAGCGCAAGATGGCACGGCGTTATTGTTCTGGCAACATATACTGAATGGCAGAATGGCAACATATACTCGAGAGCTGAAAAACAATAGCGAGGGAGAAGGATACGTACGGGACCGCGCTGATGGCGCCGGGTAGACGGAAACATGTTCGCGAGTTTACGCTGTCCCTTTCCCTCGCTTTGTTTTTTGCCGGGAATGATTCCACCAATACCATGAGGTATATTAGCATTAATTTTTTGGTTATTGTTACTAGGCAATCTTTTCATGTGTAGAATAATTTCTTATTTTATAATATATGTTCTATAACTGTTGATCCAACGTGTATAAATATGTACAATCTAGCGGATATAGTGCCGTCCAAAATTTGAAAAACCGTTTACTGATTATCTTTTTTCTTCTGTTCCAAGGTGACGAAGTGATAGAGTGGAACGGTAGACCTCTCCAAGGTAAAGGTTATCAAGAAGTGGCTGAGATAATTGCCGAAAGTAAGCACGAAGCAAATGTGGAACTTATCGTTTCGAGAAGTATGGGTAGCAGAAGGGCGGCGCAGGTTATTTGGAAACAATCAATGGCTTACAGAGGTACGAAATTGAACAAAAAATAAAAACAAAAAAAAAACCAACAAAAATCGCTTAGTTTCACGCAAAGGCAGCTTTTATAACTCACAGATCAAAACAAAAGCAAAATAGTAATTTTACGCATACTCTTGGTAAGCAAAAATAAATGAAAGATGTTTGCCAATGAACGAGCACAGCACACTTTGTTGTTTGTGTATATTTAGTTTCGATTGTTTAGTTTCTTTTTTTTATTATTCATAAACACTAAGGCACTTTATTTACACCCACCACCACTATTATCTTAACCCCGCCTTCTTTTAAATGTGTCAATAATGTCTATCACCCTCTATCTTTTCTCTAGATGGTTTTATAGAACTTCTATAACGTAATAAAGTAAAATATGTGTCTGTTATATGTGTATTCTATTTCTCACATTGTCTACTCTATGTACTCTAGTAAACGATATCTCTATTACTGGCTAACTTTTCCTTTTCTCCCCAGTAATCGTATATATTATATATATATATATATATCTAGTCAGTTGTTGATGTTATGTTGTTGTGCATTTGTTTAATTAAACATAGTCTCGGTTGTTCTGTGTATGAATGTGGTTTGGTTTAGAAAAAAAATAGAAAAGAACATTTTGTTTCATGGGAGCAACAACTACATACTTTGAATATTTGGTCCGGAATTCGGCCAACTTTGACGTAGATCAGAATTATATTGTCATGGTCTTTTTTAGGGTGTTTTAGTGTTTATGTGTACCATTTGTTTTACTTTACCGCCATTGATTTAGGTGTTAAAATTTGGAAGTTGTTGAGAGAAATATGTTGCTTTTTTTATATATTTTGACCTCAAAACAAAATTGTATGTCAATCCATTGTAAAACATATTTTTTCAATCTCTCTACAAAATGATCCTCATTTCTTTAAGATTCGTAACGTTTGGCTTATGTACATCGATCATCTTCGGAGGTGTAAAATTGCGAAGGCGATTAACTGAATATAAAATTCGATACAAAATCTATCAAATAGAATAATCTGATAATTTGAATTTAAGCGTGTTTATTATTCTTTTTTTGCATTCAACAACTTCCAAAAGTCACTTGAAAATTGTTTATCTCCTTCCAAGGCTCCTCGGTGATTTGGATTGTTTTTTGCTTCTCTCTATATAGGGCAAGCCCAATGGCCTGATAGCGAAGGTTACGAAAGACCACACGTCTTAGTTACTTCACCAGGAAGTCCGGAAAGACCACGGCCAGCTCCGTCGTTGGCTCCAAGTGTCGGAGGGCGAATTCAGATCCGCTTATTGTTCGATCCGTCAACCTTACAACTTCTAGTAACCATAGTTTGCGCCGCCGGTCTCCAACCGAGGTCACCGCATCAACAGAGGAACCCATACTGCAAGTTGTTCTTACTACCCGACAGATCTGAGAAATCCAAGAGGAGAACAAGGACCTTAGCAGGTTGGTTAATTTACATACGCTGGAAAATAATAATTTTGATGATTTTTCAATCGTAGGTACTACGGAACCCATGTGGAATCAAACTTTCGAATACTCCGGTTTACGAAGAGCCGATCTAAGGATGAGAGCTCTTGAAATTACCGTTTGGGACTACGTGAAGTATGGAGCAAACGATTTCCTAGGGGAAACTGTGGTGGAATTGTGGCCGCTTGAAGAGCAACCTATGTGGAGGACTCTGGGTCCCCACGAGGAGGTTGCTTTAACACCTAGCGAACATTTGTCGCCTCCAAGCACGGGTTCGCGGTTTTCTGACTCCGATACTCCTTCTGAATGCGAGATAGATGGTGGTAGGGAGAGAAGAGGCGCGGATGGCGCTAGTGTTAGCAGCGTTGGAAGTTCGGCGAGTCCACCGCGTGAAAATGAAAGGAGGTCTAGGAGGGATCAGGAACCGGTGCAATATTATGGTCACGCGAACTATAGGCGGGTAAGTTTATGTTAAAATAGTATCGAGCAAATTAGGTAGCATTAAAAGAAAATATGTAAAAAGAGTCAATCAAACGATACAACTTACTTACGCAAGGTCGGACACTAATTTCAAGATGCACACATATCGAGGAGATGGGCTTTATGTTTGATCAGCGATTATAATTTTCAGATCATATTTTTCCATTACAAGATCCTGCAGAAAATTTTAAGATTTGGATATACTTTATTGTTCGCGGGTTTGTTTGAATCTTACCCTACATTTATCGAGTTTTACAAATTGAGAAAGTGCAACAAAGACCCCGTTTTCAACAAATCTGGTGTTTACTCGGATAGAGGCCTTGCTATTAACGACTTATTGAAGGAATTCCTACTGAAACTACCATAAAACAAGATAGGGAAACAAATTTGTGCTCTTTCGGAAGCATTATTGTCTCAATATATGGATTGTGATCAACTTCTCATCACTTCTCTATGCTGAATGTGAGAACGAATGTCTTATTTTTACCTCAAGTCGTTCGTGTTTCTTTTCAAAAACTGTTCATTTCAATACAACTAGCACAATTACTTTGCATAAACTTTGCATTGTAAGAGAGTAACCCACGACTCAAATCTAGAAATCCAGCTGGCCATTTTATAACATTACAGGATACTATAACATTGTTAGCCACACTCTGTATCAAATGGTAGCCATTTTGCTGATGCCAAAATGATCTTTACACGGAGGCTTATCCACGCGGAGAATTAATTCTAATAATAGGAATGCAAAGTGTTCTTTCTCTATCAGTGTATTGTCGAAAAAGTAGGGTCCAATAATTTGATCTACTAACTATTCTTCTCCGTTCATCTATAATTTGCAACCATGATTAATTTTCATAATCCAATGTGGATTTTCCTCCACCCAACAAGTATCTACAATTCTGTTTAACTCTATGGCTGGTTCTTCTTTAACTCCTTCCTCTTCCTCGCCTTCACTCTTTGTACTCTCAGGTGCTTCTGCTTCTTCAGTAGACTTAATTTTGCTTCCTCTCATATCATGTTACCTATCTTCAATTTGTTCAACACCTTTTTCCTTCTCAGGAACTGGTCGTTTAAAAATGAACTGAATCCTTACAACTGAAGTTCCAAACTTCATTCTTTAATCGAAGACCTCCCCATTTCTATCCTTAAAAGTTTGTCGTGCACATATCCTGCACGATAACGTCTTTGGATTTTAAAATCAAAACAATTTTAATCCAATAAGAAATGTTTGAAACGATCGTTTCCTTATGACAGAGCGGCGCCGTCAATCAACGTTCACATTCAGCCGCACCGAGCGAATCTCCCAGTGTCCACATGTCCCGTTCCCGTTCGAAATCGCTACGCCGCTCCACCACTGACCACCGCTCGTTATCCCCACCAGACGTCCGTGTAGATTACCCAGCACCTGGTTATGGTTCGGCAAGATTCCAATCTCGTTCGGCTACAGCCACTCCAACCGGTTCGCCGAAGAAACGACAGCTGCCTCAAGTTCCCAACGCTCTCGCGAGGGCTCTTCAGGAACGAGTAACGCAGGATCTCGAAGAGAGACCGCTGCGAACCAGAGGCGTCCGATACCAGCAGGTGCCCACCTATCGGATATCGGGGAGTGGTTGGGAGCAGCGGCGTTACAGTGGACTGAGTGATAGTGATCTGACGACGCATACGAGAACTAGGAAGGTGGTGTTGTCGCCGGATAGGGATCGCGAACCATTGGGTGGTACGGTAGATTTCGATAGCGATATGGAATCGGTCGCGTCCGTGACGAGTAGCGCCTTTTCAACGCAATCCGAAAGACCCAGAGGCAATAACCGGGTTGTAAGGTAAGATACCATCCTTATTTCAGTGGTACAAAATATTTTATCCGAGAAGAACCTAACCTTATTGCAATACTTTGATAATTTCGGGTTCGAATCCCAGCAGAAACTTCGATTTTCCCAAGGCTACCGTCAAGAAATTTAGATCAAAAAATATATAACATGTTAAAATACTAAAATCAAACTGAATTGTGGGAAAAGAAGCTAGTTTACAATATTCTAAGTTTTACTGGTTCAAATCTGATTTCTTCCAAGCAAATATCTTTTTCCATAAAAAACGCAAAAAATCAACTATTTAGAAAAGAAAGTACTAATTTGTGGAATTTTACTAGCAGTAGGTGCGAATCCCACGATTTTTTTCAAGTTAATCTCCAAAAATGTTCATTAAGTTAGCGCATAATACGAGGGTAAATCTAAAAGTTTCCGGAATGCTAATGAAAACAAAATAAATCAGATTCAAGTTATATTTTATTATTCAATATAATCCCCTCGAAGCTCAACACACTTGGTCCAACGTTTCTCTAGCTTCCCGATTCCCTCCCGGAAGTGACTTTCTTCGAGGTTCCCAAAATAATCGTTTATAGGCTCTGTCACTTCTTCATTTGACCAGAATCTCTTTCCACCCAGAAATGTTTTGAGTTTCGGGAACAGGTGGAAGTCCGACGGAGCCAAATCAGGCAAATACGGTGGATGGGAAAGGATTTCACAACTTCAATTCTGTCAATTTTTGCTGAGCGATTGCATTTGAATGAGCGGGCGCATTGTCGTGGTGAAACAACACGTTTTTCTTGACCATTCCCGGGTGTTTTTCATGAAATGCTGCTTTTAGTTTGTCCAAAAGTGTTGTGTAATATTGGCCAGTAACAGTTTTGCCTTCTTCGGAACCGATTCACCGCCTTCAATCCACTGCTTTGATTGCAGTTTTGTTTCTGGTGTGTAGTAATGAATCCAGGTCTCATCCATGGTCACGAATTGTCTCTTGAAATCCATTGGATTCCTCGTGAATACTTCCAAACAATCGGACGAGGTTCGAGCTCGAATGTGTTTTCGCTTCGAATTGAGCAAATGCGGCACCCATCTTGCAGAAAGCTTTTTTAAACCCAATTCATTATGTATAATATGAACTTCTCGTTCTTAAAAGATACCCACGGCTTCCTCAATTTCACGCACTTTCATTTGGCGATCTGCCAAAACCATGTCATGGATTTTATCCACAAGTTCCGGCGTGGTAGCCGTTTTCGGACGTCCTGAACGTGGTTTATCACTTATTTGCGTGCGGACAGGCTTGAATTTCGAAACCCAAAAACTCACGGTGGAAAGTGAAGGTGATGAATCCCCAAGAACGGCATCCTTGATTTGATTTCCGTTGCGATTTTCCCTTCCAAAGAAAAATTTGATGACCGCTCGAACTTAGTTTTTATCCATAATTGAAAACACAAAAAGGTACTTGACTTCAATGCTTGCCAAAACCAGACTATTTGACAGATCGATTTAACATTTGCAATCAATTGATATGAAAGAGTTGTCAACAGCAGCGACTCCGGAAACTTGTCAATCTACCCTCATAGTTTAGTTTAAATCACATGGAACTTTATTTTTTCAAAGATAATATCAATAGAAATTGGAATCAAAATCGATTTTTTAATTTAATCTGCTACCTTGAACTCTAACATAAACCTCGATTTTTTCTAGATAATAACCGAAAACTTTCGCTAAAAGCAAATATAGAATATTTCTACAATTCCCAGCATATTAATGCTTGATGTACATACGTAAAATCAAAATCAATTGTTCAAAAAGGAAACTATGAAACAGTATTTTATTTATGTTTAGGAGTTCAAATCTCACATAGATCTGATTTCTTCCAAAACAATAACAAGAATTATTTGAAAAAATGTCTACGTAATTTATTATAGAACTTTACTACTTGTAATTTGGAACTTCTCGTAAACATCTAGCTAAGCCATAATAGAAATTGTCAATAATCATAATAAAATAATAAATAATAAAAACATAAATAACTTATTTATGGTGCTGTATTGGCTATACAGGGTGAGCCGGGAGGAACGGACCAAACTTCAAAATTGTATTGTACACGTGAAAATAATGTAAAAAAGCTCATATGTTCTTATCCGATTTTCATTTGTTTTCAAGTTATAGCGTAATTACAAATAAACAAAATTTAATACATTAACATTTTTTTAATCACAGCGTTCTTTTAATAAATGTTCAAAAGTACCGCATTTTGTGCTTAGTCTAACTTTTTAAATAAGGTTATAACTTGAAAACAAATGAAAATCGGATACGAACTTATGAGTTTTTTACATTATTTTTAGGTGTACAACACACTCCTGGAGTTTGGTCTGTTCCTCCCGACTCACCCTGTAGTTTCGAAACCCACGTAAACGTAGCTTTTCCAAATTAATTTCCAAAAATAAAAACATCAAAATCGTTAACAGAGCACATAACAGTTTAATACATCAAAATCGAGTTGGAATCCAATATGGAACTTAATTTTGTTACAATGCAAGTTGTTCCTGCAGTATTAGTATGTCTGGTATGTTTAATTTTTAGTTCAAGCTAACGAAAGCAAGATTCCGTTTGACCTATACAATAATTGAAAAAGAGTAATAAAGTGGTGGTGGGTTCAAATCCGTCAAGGTAAAGCGATTTTTCATTGACCTGACAAAAAAATCCATAATCCAAATAACTTGAAATGTTTAGCAATGATGTACGAGGTACAAATTACTAACAAAAAATAAAAGATATATTGGAGGTTAATATCCCGCGATAACATTGAGTTTTTCGAAGTATTACGATAAATTATAAATTATTTTAAAATCGAATTGTATAATTTTAAATGGTATTTATGTTTTATAGCTCGTCTCTTCCGGAAACTTACGATTTCGCAAGTGAGAACAAAGATTCTATCGCGAAACAGGTCGTAACAGATAACAACGCTAGTTTAGATCCTACATCAGCAACAAAACCCAGTCGTAAATGTAGTTTAACCCGCGAAAGTAGTTGTCTAGAATTCTTTGAAAATAACATAGGAGTCGCTAGCTGTAACATTAAAGAAGATAACATATCTGTTATCAACCCTAAATGTTTTAATTGTAGTCAAAATAGTACAGAATCAGAGCTTAAAGAATTATCTTTGGAAAATGACGTCGAACTTCTTGAAGATACTAAAAACATTGATACAAACGGTGATAATCATGTAATAAGCGCTAACGAGCAAGAGTTGAGTGAGTTAGAAAAGAGTATTTTGAAAAAAATTCAAAATAAAGAATCGCCATATTGGTGCACAAGTTTTATCCGATCTATTATAAACGAGGTTAGAGCTGATATGCTGAATTCCACCGCAGATCTTTCGGATACATCCTTGGAAATATCCGATTGCGCGGAGGAAGAAACTGAGGAATGTGTACAGGAGGAAAATAGGGAAGTGACGGAATCAAATGATGAGCTATCTCCACTTAGTGAAGATAACTCATCCTTTGAACATTGTAAAAACGTTATAAATGATAAAAAATCGCATGGGACACTCGAGAAAGACAGCTCGGTGGAAACTGTCATTGATAGGGACGAATTTTTTAAACGTTGCTCTGCTAAGAGCATTAAAAAAGTCGATCGGCAAGTCTCTTTCGCGGAAAAACATGAAATCTTTGACGGGTGGGGTGATTCTCGCACGGCTAGCGATGATCTTGATAGTTATTGTAGCGATGTTAGTGACGCTAGTTGTTCTAGTGCTAAAGATGCTATTGCTTCACACCTTGACAGTGGGGAGTACCCAAGCGGTGGTGGCAGTGATAGATATTCCTATGGTGGGGGTCATAGACAACAACCACCAACCAGGATGCCAAGGGAAAGAGTCGAGGTGGAGATTCGGGACCCAATGGAAACCATGGAACATCATCACCAGTATCACCATGTTCACCACAGAGAAGGTAGTGTTAAAAGAGGGACCTTCACAAGGAGTTTGTCGAATAATGAGACGCCAGCAGATGAAAAAACAGGTGGGTAACCAACACAACCACTTTATTTATATTTTTATTTAGAATTTATTTAGAATGTTGCCAAATCTGCTATAGAAGACGTAAAGCATTCCGGTTAACAGATCCGTATTCATGATATTCAATGTGTTGTAATATTAAAAATAATGCCAACATAATTGCTACGATTAGCACCGGACAAGCGTCATTCAGCTACGTGTACTGAGGCACGTTTGCAAATAACAACTAGGCATGGCGATGCTCTTCTGATGCCGAATTGAATTTTGCGCTTCAATGAATTAAATATCTCAATTTATGTATTATTGTTACTTGTAGGTATTTGATTACAAGGACTAAATTGAAAATATCGGACTTCCGATTTAACCTAGTCACCTGAAACTTTGAAATTTTAAATGAAACGCCCTGTATAATTCTTATATATTCTGACACAGCACAACATTCCAATTTCAATAATGTATAGTTTTCTACACCTCTCATGTTTTCTATTAAGATATTAATTTATATTTGATAAATTAGGTTAACAATCGAAATCTCAATTGCTGGGTGAAATACAAGAAAGACAACGATTAAATCGAACTAATCAAATACTCGCACCCTGCCACACTGGAACAATGAAAGACTTCACTAAAACCCTTCACTCACACTGGACGCAGTTTTATTGCTGATGACGATAACTTGACTATCGAAACGTGCGTCCAGTGTGAGTGAAGCATTTGTTCAGGTTTGGAAAAAGAAAGAAATCACAGAGGTCCAAATCTGGCGAATATGGTGGAAGAGGGACCAATTCGTACCGTAACTGGACTAGTTTTGCTGTCGCAATTGCCGATGAGTGGACCGGAGCCACGATGGTAGGGAATTCTTTTCTTCGCTAGGTGGAGCCTTTTTCTCTTTAGTTCAGCGTCGAATCGGTCAAATAAATCAGCATAGTGCTGTCCCGTGATTGTCCTTCCCTTCTCCAAATAATTAATTGAGATTATGTCTTGCCAATTCCAAAAAATCGTCGCTATAACTTTTCTGGCTGATGGTCTTCGCCTTCTTTGATGTTTCGTTCGCCGGGAAAAACCCATTTTGCCGACTGACCTTTGGTTTCTGGCGTATAGTGATGTATCCATCTCTCATCTACAGGCACATAACGCCGCAGAAACTTACTAATATTGCGCTTAAATATGTCCAAACATTGCTTTGAAGTTATCACGCGATTCCATTTTTGATCAGTAGACGCGGCACCCATCTCGCCAATAGCTTTCTCATACTCAACTTTTTGCGAAGGATGTTGTGCACGCATTCAATTGATTTGTTTACCATATTAGCAGTCTCTCTAATCATCTGGCGGTTTACGTACGCGATATCATGAACTTCATTATCATATCATCCGTAGTCCCCTCAATGGGACGACCTGACCGCTCCTCATCAAAGACGGGTGTTCGGCCACGCTTAAACTCATTAAACCAGTATCAGATGGTAGTCATCGAAAGTGCATGGTTCTTATAAACTGCATCCGATTTCTCTTTGATTTCTATACATCTTTTCCCATTCAGAAAAAGAAATCGAATCACTGACAGGTACTGTGCTTTTTCCATGATTCCACAGATACGTAAACTTGTTCACTTTCAACAACTCTCAAAATAACTCGATGATTCTCTCCGAAATTTTGACAGATGACTAAAAATAGTACTCGCAGTCGGTAATGCAGATTTTGACACAAAGCGCCATCTTCGTATTTACCTATATTGTATATCCTGAAGATGGATTTGTTATCCGGATGAGGATACACATATTTAGTCGCTTTTACTCACACCAAAATTCTATTTAATATACTTACTACCATTTCTACTACCTAGATGGTAGTTTAAGTGATACAGCTGTGGGCCAATTGCACGGTCTCGAAGTGCCCCAGAAAGAACCAACTCGGAAGGATAGCCATCGCGATCGGGAACGTGACAGGCAGAACCAATTCGTCGGTTTAAGCAAAAAAAGTAACTCTACCAGTCAACTATCGGCGACGGGTAAGATTTTTTTCTATAAACGTTATTTTCAAATATCGGTTAACTTCAAAAATTTCCAAAAAATATCCATGCTAATTAAATTTGGGTACCCGATTGGTGTTTAACAACCGTCTCTATCTTTGTAAAATCCTTTGTTTCCTTCACTCTAACATTTTGTTTCCTAGTTGTTTAAGTTTTGTTTCGTTTTTGTCAGTTTTTTGTCGTGAGAGGTCAAGTAGTTCTTATCTGTCTTTCTCTAATACATAGGAGTCTTTAATATATATACATAGTATTTTATTTAAAATTTTCAAATTACTTAATATTTAACGGGATGGTCCAACGAAGAGATTATATCCTTTTATTGTAAAAATAAAAAGAATGGAAATTATGAGACCATCATACGTTTGGATCTGACCTCAGTTTGACTTAGGATGAATTGAAATAAAAATAATTACGATTATAATGAATTTTTAAATAAATATCTCGAAAGCAATCTATTTCAATAATTTCAAAAGAAAAAAAAAAAAGGATTAGAGGTAGAACAATCTTGTGTCTGATCAGCTGTTTACCAAATCACCAGCAGAATAACAGAATGCTTTGAGGTTATGGCAGATGCTTGCTGTGACATCTTTTCTTTAGACCATTCCATTTAAAATATGTATATTTTGAATCCCAAAAAAAATGGAAATAAAATCTAGAATAGTCGATGTGTATGTCTTGAAAGTTTTCGTTTCTATAATATATCAACTAGGTACATACCTACTATTATGTATTTCATAATTTCTATGTGTGAATGCGTAAGTTTGTACGGTATGCAGCTCTATCCTTTCTTATCCCCCCCCCCTCCCCCCCAAAAAACAACCGAACAACCGAAAAACAAATACTATTTAATCGAAAGTGTTTCGAAACAAACGATCACCAAGAAAAATCGTCCTACTTATATTCGAAGTGTACGATGTAGGTAGGAAGCGGCGGATGGGCTTTGGGAAGCGCGGCAAGACCTCCTTTACCGTCCATAGGTCCGAAGAGGTGATACCGGGTGATGTGAAGCTGTCCAAGCAAGGTTCTTCCGCTTCCAGTGAAGGCGATCTCTCTGCAGATGGCGACAGGTTTGAACCTTCATTCGAGATTCATATCTAAACCGTGCTATTCCTATTTTCCTCTAGAAATAGAAAAACAAACCATCTTTCCTTCGAAAGTACTTCCCATATCCGGAGTAATCCTCTCCTTCTAGAGCAGGCATACGGAACAGTACATAGAGAGATTATTATTGATGTTATTCTATTAGTTTTTGATGGTTATTTGTATGGTGACTAACTGAAAAAAATTGTTTTTATTTTAAATATTTTTTTTTTATTATTTCAGTACAAGTTAATATTCGATAATATTGGGCTCGATTTGCCCAAAATTACAAAGCATATTAGTTCTTAATGCGATTGGCAAGATTTTCTTCGGGATTTGCACTCAGCATTACATCTTTATCCAGCTAATCACACTTCTTCATGTTGCTGGTTTCTATTTTTCGTGTTTCAGTGTAGTCTTGGAAGGCCGAAACTTCTAGCTATTTCATGCTGCCTAAAATAATTGCTTCTACCACTGATTGCAACTGGGTTTATGTCCAGCATCCTTTTCGTCTTTCATTTGTTTTGCGAATATAGGTATTTGGCATATAATCCAACCGGAACTTAGGTTTATCTCATCTGCATACCAATGGTCCATCTCTCTTATCGGCCCGACGCTCGTGTATTATTTTAGTAGTAGTACTTCTGGCTCAATTCTAACGTAAAGGAGTACGAAAGAATGTCATCATCTATTGAGACTCACCCATTATAATCTTAAAATTAACAAAAAAAGCGTCATCAAACGTTTGTTGTCTTAAACGTATAACACTTTTATTTAATTTATTGGGAAATAGATTTCGGGTGGTAAATCAGTTCAAAGACTATCTCATTATTTTTTCGCATCGTTACCAAAGACTTAAATCTGAGAGCATTTTCATAGAAGAAGAGTATACCTTTGCAAGCCTTTCCTCGTCGATTTTTCAAATTTTTTTTTTCACATAATTTAGTTAATTCTAATTCCTCTCTGTCAGAGCTTTATGCATGAGTAATCTGACCTGATTTTCTAATTCCTGTCCAAAAAGTAGATGTAAGATGTAAGAACTCTTATGGCCAAGTTTTTGCCCCGGATGCGGTGAATTAGCATTTGTCAATTCGTTTGATTGTTCCTTTGTTTGAGTCCATATTCTCAAACCGCCACCAAAATGACATGGAAGTGACCAAACCTTATTATTTTGATCAGTAGGGTCAATTGGGGTTCAGCTTGGGGGTTAATTTTCTTATACAGAAGTAATGATGTACAAAATGAATAAAAAACACTAAATTTAGTGAGACATAAATGAGCTGTATGTGTCAAAAATTAATAGCTTCAATAAGATAAAGACATTGATAAATAAAGTGCGAATAATGAAGATCCTGTTCAATGTACTGATAAATTTTGAAAATCAGATAGCAAAAATAACATACCAAGATCAACATAAGGAGTAATGATCTTTTTCACTAGCAAAAAATTTCTAAACCCTTTAAATATAACTCCAAATTTATATATGAAATAAAGATTGACATCATGATAATAAAGAATGTTTTTCGACGGCTGTGAATGCTTATACAATACTAATATTGTCGAATATTAACCTCTTTTAATTCATTTCTCTAACTTACTAGAAATTTTTTAAAATATTTATTTCTTTCAGTTTTCTAAAAGTTTATGAAATTGATTGGAATATTATAATATCTGGTAATATTTCATTAAAACATCATTGAGTTTCATTATTATAGTTGGTTGGAATATGAAAGCTTTAGATTTTTGCTACAATACTTAGATTGTCCAGGTGCTGCAAATTTAGTACCATGTAAGAAATGAAGAGTTTGACTCTTCGAGATTTAAGAAAAGTGAAATTTTGCAGAATCTGTGCATAATGTTCTTACGATTAGTTTTAACTGGGTTAGATTTTAGAGACATGCGTACTGTAGCAGATAGCGTAACCTACTTAGGATATTTTTTTGCATTACCATGGCTATTATTACTAATCATTACAGTTAATATCATTGTATTATAATACCAACATTAACATTTGATTTTACGTTGTTCTAATCTATATATTTTTGTTATTGTTTACATTTCCTTTCTTAAGCATCGTTACTTACCGTAGTGTGTTCTTAGTAAAAAGCTATGCTTGCTATTATTATACTATCTATTCTACTTTTACTTGAACATGTCGCCTTTGTTTTTCGAAGCCTATCAAAGTTTTTTTTATTTCTAAATCTTATATAGCGTCAACTTACTATGATCTTTGTCGTGCAATGACTTAACTGACGTACTTGTTGTGTATGTTGCTGCTAGAATGTAATTTCTCTTTCAGATATGTTATTGATCTTCATCAGAGTGTGCAGTCGACGATTTTAATTGTAGTTACAATTAAAAATTGATTTTTAATACCCCAATATAAAACGGAAAACTTGACCCTTTTATAGTTTGAAAAGTAAATCAGAAATGTTTGCAGAACTGGTAGTAACCTAATTTTTGGGATCATTGGAAGTTGGAAATATTAAGATTGTATCGTATCAAACTTTGATGTTTATCTTGGTTTATCCTGGTGAATCTTGAATATCTCAGCATAATATACAAGCATTCTAGATGTAAAGAATTCTAACCTGTTTCTTCTTAACTGCCCCCATTTAAAAAAATCTGCATTGATTAATCTCGGAGAACCCTTGAAGGGTCAATTTTCTTTGATATTAAGAATTAGAAACAGCACTGACAACCTGTTAAGAAACAACATCAAAAGACGTACCTGTTTCAATTACGATTTATCATTTTGTTAGGATGGCCTTGTCTGTTGCTCAAAACAGAAGAAATAGACGTGGTGCTGTTGTTCAGAATTTATAATAAACTATCTAAATATGCTGCAAAATGCAGGATACCATCTTCTCGTACAGATTCTTTAATAAACGTTATCTTAGGATGTAACAGTGGTTAAAATTATGTATGTGGCATCTTAATTTGATGTAAAAGAAAATCAAAATCATCCGTTTTGTATAAGGGCATTGAAAACCAAAAGATTTTTGTACAGGATAACCTCATCATAAGCTTTATTTTCAAGTATTCTTCACGAAAAATCTAAGCATTATTAAAGCAACCTATTACGAACTTGGCAATCCTACTGACTGCGCCATTTTTTTTTGCTGTTATAACATAAAGAGTTAAAAATTCCGAATATGGAGTAATTCAACAATGAAAACATCGTGAAGGATAACTTGCAGCATAAATTTCGTCAAATAATCTAATAATTTACTTTTTCTACTGAAAAAATGTCGAAACAACGAAACAAAAATCAACTTAAACAAAATGCCTTCTGTAACCCTAATTGCAAGCTCGTAAATTGGGTCTTATAATGTGAACGTGTTTTGTCGCCTTTAGACAGCGGATACAGTAGAAAGAGAGCGTCTTCGAATATTCAGCGCTCTCAAGAGGTGGTGCCAGTGTTTCCGGGCCGCTCGACCGAGCAGCGGGCGTCGAGTCTGAACTCGATCTCGAGCTCCGAGGGATCTTCGTAAGTAATAATATTCAACAAAAAAACCTCTCCTATCAAAACGATTGATAAATGATAAAATCACAACCTACTAGCGAATGATGACTGATAATGTGAACCGGAAATGAATGAAAAAATTACCGAAAGTCATCCCCGTTTTTGTAGTTATTAATCGTAATAACGCGGTACATTCAAAAAGTTCCAAAATTAACATTTAGTAAACTTATTTTGATTATTATTCTACTTTATTATTATATTTTGGTGGTCGGTTTTTTCGACCATTGCCACAGTTGGATATATTAACAATTTAGCGGAACAAAAATATTACAGTAATGAAATAATAATTCTAATTGGCTTTTGGCCCTTTAGTCAAGAGAACTCAAAATTTAGTATACTTTTCGGATTTATAAAACAATATTAAAAGCAAGTTTAGATATTATACAATTTAATCAGCATTCACAAAACGATAAAACACAAATTTTTATACTTTGTAAATCGCTTAATAGTACCTCTTTTCCCGGAATAAGTGGTAACTTACAAGTTCGAAAGAGATCTTTCATGAATGGACTTTTAAATAACGGAATACAGTAAAGTAATCTTTAAGTGAAAAATTATAGAAGTGGGCTATAAACAGTAGAAAGTCCTTTACGTTCAGTTCATAATTACTAAAATTTTGATAAATGTGTATAATTTACAACATCGAACGTAGCTGTCATTAGCGAGACGTATAGAGCGAGTGGACATACTGGCTCAACGTCAAAATCCCTCTGACGGCCATGAGCTCTTTCTCAGTAGCTCCTCCTTTTATGGCCTCATATCGCTGGAACGGGGTTGCTAGGAGATTATTTCAAGGACATGGTGGAACGGATAAATAACTTGTCTCCTGTTCATTTTCTACACGTCCTAAATCTTCAATGTTAATGGAATATTTTCCTACAACAATTGACAGCATAAATTCTTCTGTATCTTTAGTGTAATTTCGAAAATTAAATATCGTTCATCAAGCAATCATCTTGTTTGTCAGTAAATTTTAATATTATACAGTTGTTAGTGGTATTAAATGCCATAGAGTAGCATAGATTTAGTCTTCCAGTTGCGTCCCTGCATGGCATGCATTATGCTATTAAAAAAAAGTAATATTTGATTGAAATTTATTATCAATCATATTTCGGAAGGTATAGTTATCCAAATTAGCGATGATTAAACAATCGCTATCACGAATGAAATAAAGGAGTGAAGGGACGCTAAAAAATTTCTCACTTTTAGTCAAAATACTTATCCAGGTAACACGTGTTTGGCTGTGTTCTCATTTTCTAAGTGTTCAGCGTTTAAATTCTGCCATAAATACGAAGTAAAAGTCAAGTTTGGTGGTTTGCAGGGTGCCAGTACGAAAGATATAAATATAGAGTTTATATTGGATCATCACAATTCCAGGTTAGTTTAACAAATTTCTTATGGCGCATCCTTAAGAAAATACGACAAAACAACGCATGTTAGAGTTAAAGCCTTTTTCTCACATTGTTCGATAGTACGGTTGACAATGGGAATCCACGAGTTTTCGAAACGATCGTTCCGAATTAATCAAAAAACTTGTGTGGTGAGGAGTATGCTGATATTTTGGTGTTTGCCAATTGAGCTTCACTTTCGTGTGTCCCTAGAAATGTGACAATCTTAGTATCCTTCTTTTTCTCATACAGCGCGTTCCAGAACTTGACGTAACTTTTCCAACAAGTTACACCACTCGCTAAATAAAAATTCATATTGAAAAAAATATTTATAGTAACCAAACATGGTAGACCGTTTGCTGAATAGATTTGTCAAATATTTAATACATGGTTGATCTTGAAACAGACACGTGCCCATTGTAGATCAGCCTGCTTCACCCGAAAGTCCTATTCAGCATTTTTTGACTTTCATCTTAAAACATAAAAACCATTTAATTAATTTGCTACAATTTAAACTCACATCAATATTGGAACTTTTTGAATATGCTACGTATTATTTTCACAACCATTTATCCCATACCTCTGACCTTTTATCCGATTCACTTTACAAAATACATTATTTACATAATTATGTATACCTGTACAATGCATATAATAGATTTTTGTACATTAATTCGATTTTTTAAACTCAAAACCAATATGTTAACTATACCAAGTACAATTTTTTTTTGCTGTTGGCTGCGGTGTTGCATTGTGTACCTTTTCTTTTTGATTTGTCTCTGTCTTTCTCTCATTTTACCTGCCTTCTCTCTCTGTATATTTTGGTTACTACCTTGGATGTACTAATCGTGGTTGTTGTGGTGTATTAATTTCTTTCTATAAGTGTGATATAAATGGCTCTTCTGTGTTGTAGATGCTCTATATAGTGCTGTGCAAACAAATTATGTATAAACGTGAGCTGAACTCTTAAAAGAAAATAATAAATTCACAGCACTCTATATGACGTACAATTCTTCTAGAAGAATAGCGTAATATATTCTCTAGTTTCTATAAATCTTAATGAATATCTTGGTTAGTAAAAATATAATTTTGGCGCAGTCAGTAGGATCTCCATATTTTGTTTAGGATATCCTATTGAGTACACCAACAATATATTTTGACGTGGAAAGACTCAAATACTTCTGTGACATTAGTTGATAATTGGGAGCTTTATAAAGGATATAGAGGATATATTTAGCATTGGTAGAAAAGCTTTTGTTAACTTTCATTGATTAATTCTGATTTGGAACTTTTTTACGTAGACATAAAGGCTTTTCTACTCTTTAAAAAGAGCTACGGCGCTTTCTCAATGTGTTAGAGATTAAAACAGCATAAAAAAGGATGTAAAAAATCTGTATTGAATGTCTGTGTGTGTACAACTTTACCCGTCAACAGATGTTGAATCTTCAGCTCAAAACGTATATGGTATGTATTGTAAATTTCTAATAAATTTACCCTATTTTCCCCGTTGTTTTAGTAAGTGTATAAGCATGCCTATTTAAAATTCTACAAATCAATCTAAGAAGATAACTAATTAAGCTCTTTATTAACAAAAGAGACATTTTAATAAAATAAATACTAAAAAAAATGTTTGGTTGTACATTTTACTGTAATATAACTTATAACAAAACGCATGCGATTGTTTTTTTTTCTTTTCGCAAACTGCAAGTGAGCTCTCTCTAGCATGTTTACTTTTGTACGTATGTAAGTTATAAATGTATATAAATTTTCTGTATATATATTATTGTTATTTATTATTATGATTGTAAATCCATTCACCGTTTGATAACACGGCTGCGATGAAACACCATCTTTCTTGCGTTTTTTATAGTTCTTTTTTTTATTTTTTTTTTGTTTTTACATTTTTCGATTTCCCCTTCCATTGTTTTTTATTATCGATATGTCAGATCACCAATTTCTTAGCAAGTAGCTATTGGCCCGGAATTCTATCTCTCTCTATGTACGTTTCTGTGTCCGCTCCACGCTCATCTTCAGTACATTTAATCTTAACATATTTTAATATATACATTTATTATATACCAATTTATTTTATTGGTATATTTCTGCTAATCCAACAAAACGTAATCAATATCTTACTAACCCACCATCAGGAGATCTTTAGAAATGGAATTAAGGACGTAAAATATTGATTATGACCACCTAAATTGCTATGGGAAATTTAATTTTCCCCTGATGTTATTTGCGGTTTCCCTAGGTGGTCACCTTCGTTAAGGTTAGCCGGAGAAGGAGGTCAACTGGCTGACTTCATCGATGGTTTGGGACCAGGACAGTTGGTTGGCCGTCAAGTTTTAGGAGCTCCTGCTTTAGGGGATATCCAGCTCTCGTTGTGTTACCAAAAAGGCTTCTTGGAAGTGGAGGTGATACGAGCTAGAGGTCTTCAGGCTAGAGCTGGATCTAGAGTTCTTCCAGGTAAATCGTCAAACATTGAAAACAAAAACAATATCTGGTCAATGGTCACCTGTTAAACCTAAAAAGCTTCTTAACTAATCATTTTCCCACAAGAACAGAATTTTGTTTCAAATGCATTTTTTAACCTACTAAACCATTTTTTCCATCACAGCACCTTACGTCAAGGTATACTTAGTCAATGGTAAGAAATGCATAGCGAAGGCGAAGACCTCTACCGCTAGAAGGACGCTGGACCCTTTGTATCAGCAACAGTTGGCATTTCGCGAACCATTTCAAGGCTGTGTTCTTCAGGTAAGTGAAAACAATAAATAGAGTACATATAAACCTATGTCTTGCTTATACAAAACGAGCATGTTCTTACGGGCTATTCACAATTTGATGATTTTTTCTTTTGTTTCGTTTAGGTCACCGTTTGGGGTGATTACGGTCGTATAGAAGGCAAGAAGGTGTTCATGGGCGTCGCCCAGATCATGCTCGATGATCTGAACCTCAGTAACATCGTGATCGGCTGGTACAAGCTCTTCGGAACAACATCCCTGGTTAGTGGGCCTCCTTCCCTCGGTCTCTCGCGACGCAGTTCCATGGCTAGTCTAGATTCCCTCAAGCTGTAATCCTTCTTTTCTTTAGTTTAGATCGACAAAGACAAGAAATCATGACATTCTCCTATCTTTGTTACGATTTTTAGTTTTTTTGGATTTTTTTCTTCCACCTTTTCCACCATTAGGATTCCATAAAATGCTTTTGTTTTTAACATCATTCACGTTTCTCCTTGTATTTTCTTTCGTTTTTGTTGTTTTTTGTTTTTATGAAATTGTCAAACGTATCAAGATCCTCGTATGTTGCTTTGGTTTGTTTATTTGTGCCTGACTACAGGGTAACTAAGGTCCCGTTCACCCATTTTTTTAATAAAAATTTGGACATAGAAACAGTGTTTCTATGTGTTTGTGTAGTTGACGTCCACCTTCACTGGGTTACCGTCTAGGTATGCTTTTAACCAATCATCTTTTGTTTTTCTTTTTTTTTTTTGATTTATTCAATTTCTGAGTGTTTTTCTGTTGTTTTTCCTTTGTTTCTATTTCTTGTTTTCCTTTAGAAATCGTTCGATGTCTTGTCTACATTTTTCTAGCTTTTACATTTTTTTCCTGGTCTTCCCCATGGAAATGTTTTCTTCCCAAATAGATATGTATGTATGTATGTATATTGAGCTTGCTTCGTTTTAGTGTACCGTTATTTCATAATAATGGATGATTAATTAATATATTTTGGCTACCATCCGTGAATTATAAAAATCTGTAATTTCCTTGGAATTTCCGACGTAACAAAATACTTGAAAAAATCTCGTCGGGCCGAGCGGATGTGCTAACCACTACAACACCATGAGGACCTTGATGATGAGTGCACGTTCCTGGCATCAAGGTCCTGGTGGTGGAGTGGTTAGCACGCCCGCTCGGCAAGCGGAAGGTGTCGATTCCTTGCCAGGACGAGATCTTTTCAAGCATTACGTCGAAAATTCCAAGGAAATTACAGATTTTTAATGGATAATATACTTCCTTATTGCTTATTTTTTAGATTTTGATGCAACTTTTTTCGTAAAGAAAAATAAGCGTTATCATAAATTCGCTTTTTAAATGTGTATTTTCGTCTAACAGAATATTTTTGGGTACAGTTTTCCATACTAAGTGTTTGTAAAATCGTTTATGGCGCAAATCGTTCTGATTAGACACACAAATCTGTAAATCTTCACTATATGTTACATGTTAATTCCTACCTATTTGTTTTTACCCACAACTGTATATGTATTGTATTCTATACCAACGGTTCTCAAACATTTTCGTTCATGGAACTGGACTTCCTTTTTTTCGTGGAACAAATATGATCAAGTACGTTTATGTTGGGGCAAAATATATTATTAGGCGTAAGTGTGTATAAAAAAAATATTTATTTTGATAAAAAGAAGCATCAGGCAGAGTAACAGAAAAGTAGCGCGCAAATGCTTATAATTTGCTAAATATTCCTGAAATGAAAAGTGAACAATAAATGTTTGGTAATTTGCTTCCTGTTTTCTGGTTTAAAGAAGGTTATCTATCTTTTCTGGAACTCTTTAGTTGTTATAATTACACTTTTCTTTATATAATTGTCGACAAAATTAACGCATCAGCAAAACTTCTCATTACGAGTACTACTTGTATTTTTTAAGCTTTAAATCATTAAGCATTTTATGTAGGTGTCCTAGGATACCTTCTGCCCCTACTGTTAAACAATTCCAATTGTTTGACAGATCTCAAGTAACATTATGCAATTGATTGTCAATTGTACCATTCCTTTCAAGGGTTTTAAGTACTAGGGTTTAATGTCCAGAACAGCTCAGAGTTACACAAGTTTGATGTGAAAAATGAAAAACCCTTGTTCCCGTCCCAACTATTTTTGTATTTTTATAAAAAAAATTGCTGCGGCTGTTGGTGAAAAGTTGAAAGATCTAAGCTTGATAGGATTTACGTCCTGGTCACTTAACACGTTCGCAGCTAACGGTCAAGGTATACACCATACCTCCTTTTTCTAACAGAAATGTTATTGTTTTATTTTATTTAGCAATGTAAATGCAAACCTACCAGTTCCGAACGTGTTAAGAAAGCCAGGTTACCTCTTAATCACTCTCAACCAAAGAATTTTGTGCTTATACTGCTAAAATAGGCAAATGCGTTTTGGCATGCGTATTAGAACGAAGAACTTCGTGTTCCTCTTTCACTTGGACGCCTTGTGAGATTTCAACGGAGCCCCAGGATTCCCCAGAGCACACTTTGAGAACCGCTGATCTAGACAATATTTTATGAACACTTAGTATAGGAGTTCACAGCATTCATAGCATGTTCAATGTTGATTGGCAACGTTATTTAACTTCAAAAAATATACTCCAATATATGCATGATTTCTGATTCAAGTCGGTTCCTTATTCCTCCTATCTAGTGAAAAGTTTCAGTAATAATAATTCTAGTTTTTCTTTGCGTTTCAGTGAACCACGAAAAGGAATCTGTCGCTTTTACCGCTGCAACTAGATCTTTTAGACACGGAAATTGGGGCAGATTATAACTTTTAGAAACGTCTAAAAAATGAAATAAAATAAGAGAATAAACTTAATACTAAACCCACTCATCTTAGCAAGTGATAATATATCAACCAGAAGCATAATAATTTACCATTTGTAAGCGTAAGACATTCCCCTCTTGCCAGCATAAAAAATAAGATAATACAAAAAATGGAAATAATAACACCTTAAACTCTAGTTAAAACAATAAACTTTACCTTTCAAGAAAATAAAAAGGATTGTATAAAGAAAGAACATATACTTAAGACTATATTCTAGAAAAAAAATGACAGCTTCGAATAAAAAAAGACAATTCTTCATTATAAAAAAAGGACTTAAAAAGACAAAAGATACATTGGATCCAAATCGACTGACTGCGAAGAAGTGAGAGATTCGCTTATTTTTCCATAGATAGTGCGATTGAATGAAAAGAAAAGATTAAGTTGAATTGTTAAAATAGTTTGTGGAATTAGATGTAAAAATAAATAAATAAAAAAAAACAATTGCTATAGTCTAAAGATCGACAGTTGAAAGCTTGAAATTCTCTAAGGTGAAGAATGTTACGTTTATTATACATAGATGGTGTGAATGTGATGAAGGATGATGATATATGTAGGTTATGTTTAAAAAAAACCAGCGCACATTGTATTATAGTTAACAAAGAAAATAATAAAACAAATACAAAGAAAAATATTACGAATCATATCCAGAACGTATGTATATTATTAATATATTGATATGGATATATTATATGTACATTATATACAAGGGAGCATAAAATATGTATAATTTGAAGTAAATATCATGTATGTAGTTTACTTTTGTGTCTCATTCTCATCGAAAAACAACGATACATATTTATAAAAACCAAAAAAACCTGTTTTCACAAGAATCAGATCGTATTATTCCTCCAATTCCATAGATCACGTTTCTAATTAAATTAAAACCTCATCTATTTTTTGTTCGATGATATTTTATGCTTGCTTGGATAGTTGCTTTATGGGAATTGATAAATTGCTTTTTTACTTGACAGTATAATAGTATAAAACAAAAAGGAACAAAAAAATGTATACATACCAAAAAAAGGAAGAAAAATGAATATAGAACGTGTTAACATTAAAAAAAAATAAAAAATGAAATAATAGAAAACAATGAATAAACCGTAATACAACAAAAAAATTAAAGATACCTACACTTAGAAAAACAAAAGAATAAACAAAAAATGACAGATTGTATAAATAATAATAACGAACCTTTATTGTAATATATACAGAAAGAAGAAAAACAAAAACGATATAAAAAAATTTAAATAAATAAAAATAAAAACAAATTATGGAAAAAAAAGATGAATGAAAAATTTGTCGTTGAATTGCATGTGATATAAATATTATGTTGGCTGTTTCTTGGAAATAACCCGCTTGATATATTACGAGATATATTATTCTAAAAAAAATGGAAACATTACCCTTGAACCTCGCCAAATATCCCTTAGCTTTCCCAACTCTCGTTCTTGAAAAAAAAAAGGAAAAAAAAACAATTGAAGTATGTTTTCCTTGTTAAAATAAATAAATGATCATGTTTGTGTGATGTAAACAATCAATTGTTTGAGAAAATTTTATAAAAAAAAATCAAGGCACTATCTTTTTTCTGTGCATTTTGTTGTATGCTTTCTATTTTGTTACTGTAAATATATACTTTTTGATAAAACTTGAATTGTATTGTGTTGTTAGTATATTGGTAGTAAACAAGATGTAAATGATATTTTAATATGCCAACTAAACTTTGTTTCTCAAATTTTAAGGTGGGAATAACATGTTTAAATACCTTTTTTTACTGACGCAAACTATTGATAACAATATCTTGCATATTAAAATAAAAAAATTGTCTGCCATGGTTGGAAAAGTTACGTATTATAATTTCGATGTTATATATACCGTGTGCGAAAGCTGAGTGCTACAATTGCGATGGCCAATAATTTGAAAAGATAAAAGTAAATATTTTCGTTTTGTTTGTTTTTCTGGAAGTTAGTGTTTCATTAGATTACACCAAAAATATTTATTTTGCTATAGTCGTATAAATGTTATTTTTTGTCATTGTATAAGGGTGTTGCTACGGTGACGGGTGTGATATTTGCAAGTGTAAATTATCTTAAAACTAAAAAAAAAATGACTAAGTTACCAATTGGTGATTTTAGTCCATGAATTTGTGTTTGCGTTATATTCGCGTCAGTTAACAGTTACAAGTTTAACCCTAACAAAATAAGGGAAAAACCTCCTTATATTGGAATTTTCTGTTAGGATGGATCAAGGTGACCTGTTAACTATCTAAAAAGTCAACGCATATCTTTTTTTAATGTTTTTAAATTTTCCGCGGAGTTTTCAATGGAACAGGTAAACAACCGATAACAACAACAATATTCTCGGCACACTCCGCACCACACAAATGATTAATTAACTCGTAAAAGCCGCTTCGAAGACACATGGGTCTTCATCTTCAGCCGCGTACCGATTGATGTGAGAGAACATGTATTAAATTTAACGAACCCGCTCTATCCTTACCCTTAAAAAAAGTATATACAAATACCCACTTTTGCCGTTTAGACTAGAAAGCTAAAATAAGGAGAAAAGGCGAAACGCAAGACATGTGGCCATCCCACCCTAATAAAAATAAAAATCGAATGAGACAACGGTTATGTCCTTTCTGTTCGTCAAATTTGTATTTTTTCGGCCTCTACCCTTAAAACTACAGACTGGACAACATGTGAAATGTACGAAAGAATCGACGTCTTTTGTTATAACACACCTCTTTACCGTAGTACATCGAAAATACAGGAAAAGTGTGAAGGTCCCTTTTCTTCATTGATTAAGTTTGCATTCTTATTTATGTGAATAGTCTCAAAGGCGTCCAATTCAAGCGGTGAAATCACGTTTTTAATCAATTTTAGGTTTTCTAATTTAATATGTTCGGTATCGTTTATGTGTTGTGCTGCACTTTACGCTTCTATCTTCCCGTACCTGTAACACCCGATGTATTCGTTGAATCTCTTATTAGGGTGGGATGGCCGCATGTTTTGCGTTTCGTGGTGACAAAACCTTTTTCCTCCTTTTCTCCTCATTTTAGCTTTCTAGTCTAAGCGGCAAAAATAGGTACTTAAAACCCATGTGTCTTCGAAACGGCCTTTCCGAGTTAATTAATAATTTGAGTGGTGCGGAATGTGCCGAGAATATTGTTGTTGCCATACTACCCCACAGTCCTTGCTATCATTATTAACCATGAATAATATGAAAATAATTTTATTATCATAATAAATCTGTTTCTCAAAATAAATATAAAAAATATGTAGTTTTGTTGGTGCACTGCTTATTATAATTCTTTTCTTTGCTAACATACATTCATTATAGTATCAGCTACAACGTTATTCGTGGTTGCTCCACTTGTATAGTTCCGCTAGTAATGTTGAAGATTTCATTAGATTACGATATTGTAAACAGAAGCGTTTATGTCTAACTTCATTCAGTTATATTAGAATGAAGTGGTCTAGATTTTTTATTTCAAATATCCGTTTTAAAATTAGTTCTTTTATAAATAAATTCAGTGTTAATATTTTCTTAACTATCTAAAAGACTTTTAGGAATCGTAGAGGATTATAAAATGTAAAAGAAATCATTGTTAATCCTTCAGTTTGTCGTACGTAAAATTTTTAACACCACTTTTCCTATTTCACAAGTTTTAGACTGCACGTTTTACAGGGTTGCGTCATTTTGATTGCAAAAATTTCGAATTTTGCAGAGATATAGCATTTTGTAATTTTGCAAAGGAATTAACGGAAGTAACTTGAAACAGCTGTTCTACAGGATGTTTAAAGCCCCGCAGAAGATAGTCCTTTGGAAAGTTTGGAGACGAAAATGTTAATACACAAATATCAAATCCTGATCCCTTACGAGCTATTTACAAGAACTTTTATATCTGGCAACATTGCACGGTAGTACCACGTTATTTGACAATTCAATTTAATAATCGCTCCCTAACTGTTAATAGTTTAACTATTCAAGTAATTTACATCATTGCAAAATATACTTTTGTCAATGAAATTTTAAGATAATTTTGATATGCTTGACCAATTTTTAGAATTACCTGATTATGAATATCTAAAAGAGTAAAATGTAAAGTCTGATAGATCTGGGGACACGGGAAAGGCCCATTGTAGTGCTTTCTTATGTGCACGGTATACAAAAAATTGTTAATATAAACTGGTTTAATTTACATTATTAAACATTTCAAAGGTACATACCGAGTGAGTACTTAATGCTAGCCAATAGCCGTTTTTCATTCGTATACAGAGGTTACAGGAACGCATTTTTTTTAAGGCAGAAGGGCAGATTGCTTTCTACGATATACAGCGTAAATCACTTGTACAGGAATAATAAAACAGTTGCTATTACTTGTATACGCATCTAGGCGTATTCTTATACTCCCTCCGTCCGAAAATATGGTATACATTTGGAAATTATTTTTGTCCGAATTTATGGTATACATTTACAATGTTAATTAATTACATACTCCTATTAAATTAGTGTACTATTTAATATAATTACGAATAAAATTTAATTGATGAGGGATCTAGCTTTGTCTACGGCTTCTTGGGAACACACTAAACTAGATGGTAAGCGTCCTTCACGCCGAAGTTTAGCCTTATTGATGTGGGGAATCTTATACGAATTTCCTCCTTCAACCAACATAGTTGATTCCATACAGGTCTGCAGTGTTAGAAAAACATTGTCAAGGATCTCTGTGTCTAAACAGTCAAAGGCTTTTTCAACATATTCGATCAATTCGTCAACTGTTTTTGGCAAAGCTTTATGTTGCAAAGATTATATGGAATTGAAAAAGCCAAGATCCAAAACGTTTAAATCGGGACTGTTTGGTGGTTGTCATTTAAACTGAATAGCCATCTGTAGAACAATGAGCCAGAAGTTCTTCGTCGTCACAAGGATGAGGTTTTGCATTATCCTGTTGAATATATATATATATATATATATATATATATATATCGGTTTCTGCTTATGACTAATGAGAAACTTTAACTTGATTGCCGGAATGACGTTCTCAAGAATCATTTTTCTACATTCTGCTGAATTGACGGGCTCCACATTTTTGTTACCAAAGTTCTTTTAGGTCTATTTTTCGAGTTACGCTTAGCCGGTTCTTGATAAACAAAGGGCCATATACCAATTTTTCCATTAAAAAAATTGTTTTTGATGCGAATCGTAACGTGGTCGGGCGACAGCAACCATAAACATCACTTTAGTTATAAAACGTTTGTTCTTACAACTTCGGTAGGGTTCTTCTTCGTCTATCATAGTGTAATAAGGGCGCTTATTTTGCGTTAAATAAAACCATTTTTCGTCTATGTGGACATAATCGTACAAATCTTCAAAACGTCCATCCAGTCTCACTTTCGACAAGCAAAACTTTAATCTCTCTAACTTGTTTTGATTTGTTAACAAAGGTTTAACAGTAGAAGATATACGCTTTATTTTCTTTCCTCGTTTGTAAATGTCGAACAATGTAGACTTTGGAATATCGACAGCAAAAGACAGACAGGAACGTCCTTAACTTTGGCTAACTGTTCAGAATAATCTTTACGTTTACGTCCACATTTACCTTTCTTTTTTGAAGTAACATCAGCACAAATTTTTTGAGCCACTTTCCAAATTCTAGGCACGGACAAACGGGTTACCCCAAGTTCAGCTGCAACTTTACTTATACTCCCATGCTTCAGCTTCTGGCCTTCTTTCAACTGCAACAATTTTTGCAACATACCATGAGGTTACTCACCGGTTAATTGCTTGAACTTGGAATTATTTTTCGATAAGCTTACTTCATTATTTATAACAATATCTGCCATTTTGTGAACAGGGCGTGTGTAAAATTATTTTTCATGAAATGACGTTTTAACTCTATTGACGTTTTTGACACAAACAAAATCGGATAGCAGCCAACTATGTATTAGTTGTTTGCCTAGCATCAGAATTGCCAACTAAGTATATTTTATTATAATTCTTTACTAATGTCTCATTAATTTTCAAAAAAATTTCAAATGTATACCATATTTTCGGACGGAGAGAGTATTAGCTAACGTTCAGTACTCAAACTGTATATACCCATTATACTTCATTTGTCTAAGTGTGTAACTATTATACTTTTTAGTTTATTAATAACTGTATTAATTTTCATAAATTTTATTAAAATGTAATATCCCATCGTTCTTTGTATATTAAAGATATAAAAAAAAAACATACATCAATTGTTTCTTACGTTAGATGGTAAAGCTACTTTGTATGACATAAATATTTATTAAATTTAAATATATTATATTATTGTATATATATTTTTTTCACGCAATTTTGACCAGCATTGTAATACAGCATACAGTTCAAAGTTGATTTCCTATCTATTTTAGGATCGAACAAAAAAAAATAAAAAAAGAACTAATGAGGTAATAAAAAAGAAACGAAATTGTTAATATATGTAATACCTATTACCTACTACCTATTATATACAATAGTTAGATTTTATACGCGATAAATATATCTAAAAATACCTACGTACTATTACTAATTATATTATAGATAATATATCTATTATTAGTGTTACTGCGAAGAGAAGATTAATAATAATTAAAAAAAAAAACAGGCTGCTGTGTACAGCGTATACCCTTTTATCCTCCCTTATTAAAAAAAATCAAATTATTAAAAAAATATGGAAACGATATATCTTTTCTCTCCCTTTCTATCTCTTTGTAAAATAAATTTTTATGTCTAGAAAAAGGCTATTCGTTGTTATTACTACGCCACACTATTAGCTATTGCGATATAGTTTCCTTTTCATTCGTTTTATTTGATTTATTGCATATATCTCACTCCCCTAGCATTCATTTGATTTTTTTAACGAATTTCGATTATACACGTTAAGATGGCGTAAAAAACCGCGAGAAAACGACAGACACTTTCGGCAACCTTCGGCTTCTGAACTGTATGGATGTAAATTATGAAACGAGTGATTGCTGCTGCATATCATATATAAGAATATATATCTATACATAAATATATACTTAATGGGAAAGTGTCGAAGTATGATGATGATATATACTATAAATATATGATGATTGATGAAACACTATGTCCACGTTCAATGTCCGTCTGACGAAAAAAAAAGTTCACTTTTGACTGATGTATCCGTTTTATCCAAGAAGCCCGCGGGCATGACAATAAATACTGATCTATGAAAATGCGAGTTTTATTTATGATTTCCAATGATAACCGCTAAAATTTTGTTTAACTCAACTCCCTCGAAAAGCTGACTTTTATTGATCAATTTCAAGCTCTTAGTTAGAACTTGTTTTTGTTTGACATTTATCAATAATTCCGAGATCTTAAATTTGATCAATTCCTAGATCTTAAATAAGAACTTAGGCCTTGTATTACACCTGTCAATAAATTGATACAAATTGCCATAAGTTGTGTCTAGTGACGTCTGGTGTTCGATAGTTCCTGTTCCTTAACAGTATTTGAATTTTTGAATTATTTAACTTTATTCATAAAGTAACACTGTACTTGAATTGGAGACGTTTTTTAGCAACAAGCTGGGCACCCGGGGGTGAACCTAATTCGGGTATTCACGATTCGGGAGCATTGGGAACACGAAATGTTTATATTTGCGCGCAATCAATTAGCAATGTAAGCACATATAAAATAATTGGAATAAAAATGAATAATCCATTATATCCTTTCAATACAGAATTTCGTTTATATTCATTTGAAAAATTAGAAATTGAGTGCAAAGTAGAATTTCAATAATTCTTAAATTTTCGAGGTCTTTTAAAGAACGCTTGGAGAATTTCATCGTCAGTCAAATCAATTCGATTATGAATATTTAAAGAAGCAAGACCATACAGACGCTCCTGTCCCATCGTGTTTCTCAGATAGTTCTTTATTCTTCTCAAGGTCGAAAATGATCGTTCTGGAGATGCTGTTGTAACGGGTAATACTGCCAAAACTCGTAAGGCGTAAGTTCAAAGTTGCGATACAAATTTAGACGCGTATGAATATTTTGATTCAAAGTTACTCACTGATAATGCATCGAGGCAATTTTGGATGTTCTGATTGCAGATTCGCAGTCTCCACATTTTGACTTCTGAGATGAAATTTCCCTCTGAACAATTCAATATTTCTTCATAAAATTTATAAAGGTCTGCGCATTTTTTTTTTTTCGTTAAAATTTTGCTTCGGAATAATTGTTCAAAACTTCGAAAAATTGTTTTGTGTTTTTCAAACCGACTTTGAAGATGAGAAATGTAAGTATCGAGAAATGGATGTGATTGAGTTTCAATTTTGCAACGATCTTTATGACGACTGTATCCACGCGGCATTTTTATTTTGACCTCGTCATTAGAACAAATTTCAGTAACACTTTCATAAATAATATGGAAGCATGAATTCACATTTTCCCACTTTGAAATCTCTTAAAGCATTATTTGATAATATCGTAACTTCTCCTAGATCTTGATTTTTCAACTGAAATTTCAAATCAATGGCAAGACGATAGAAATAATCGATTCCATTACATGACAAGAGACTTGATTGTAAATAAGCCTGTGCTCCATGAAATCCCGCCACTCATCGCTGGAGCTCCGTCGTATTCCTAACCATATATGAATGAAGCAGTCCACGCCGATATGTAGATATTTTTCTATGGAATCTGCTAAAGCTTTTCCAGAAACGTCAGTAACCAGAACAAATCTAAGAATCCTCACACACATTTTTCTCTGAATCCAAGTATCGTATACAAATGGAAAATTGCTCTATGCTGGAAATATCAGTCGTTTCATCTGCTAAACCGAGAATCCTCTCTGCGTGATTTACTTTATCAACAACCTTTTTTCTAATTAATTCTGACAAAGTTTCGATTATATCATTCTTGATTGTTTTGCTTAAATATGATGTATTTTTTGGAGCGGACAAGAAATTTTTCTTTAAAATTTCGTCACCTTCAGCTCGTACTGTAGAATGGCACGAAAGTTTCCCTTCGTTCGAAAATTTCTTGTCAGATTCGTACTTTATGTCAAGCTCATTTTTATATAAAGATCTATCGTCTCTATTGATCATGAAGGGCTATTCCCTGGCGTCCACACAAAACTATGGCGGTAAACTATAGGTTTTGAGGTCTCTCATAATTTTCTTTCTTTGTTTTTCCTTTCTGCTCGTCCATTTGTACATCAAGAGATTTACAAATGTGTAAATGGCTTGTTTACGAGTTTTCTCAGTCTAATATCTCCTTTTCTACTGGTTTTCACTCCAAAAGTTACGCAGTACTTATAATATCCACCATTTTCTTTAGCCGAATATGCCAATCACTTAAACTCCTCCAACCATTTTATTTGGAAAGACAAATTTTCGGGTTGATTTTGGAAATTGAAAGTTGGCCGGTGGTACCCATGAATAATCAACAGTATTCAGTAATTCGCACGGATATTTGTTGCACTTGAAGGATTATTTGCAACGACAGCTGTCATTTTTAGAGAAAAAGCAGATTATCGTTCTGGATAGACGATAATCAGAAACTACAAGTTCCGTCCCTGCTTGCCTTATAACCATATATAGGCAACCCGGGCCCCCGGGCCGGATCCGCCGTCCACCAGCTTCATCCGGCCCGCGAGAGAAATTCAAATAACGCGCCAAAAAATTCAAGATATAGCACACATAAGTTTATTTGTAATTACCGTCAATCAACCTAAAACTGTATTTATTCAAATCATAAAGACTAAAATCGATAAATAATATTATTAAGCAATGGAACGCCACAGATAGAGTCAGCAAATCGTTAGAAAGAGACAAACAGATAAACATTCGGGAAGCCGCCCGATGACCTCGAAGCGCTCCAGAGCCGACTGTATTCATACGCGGCTAGTATCGCATATTCGCGTACGATCGAGAGTATTCTAGTTGCTTATTGCGGGTAATATATAAACCGCTCAGCGCGCGTGTCAACTCATTATTTCTTAACAACTGATAAGAAAAGACGCGGGAAATATTCAAGCAAATTCAGCTCAGAAGAAAAAAAATCTATCAAGATGTCTAGTTTAAAAAAGCGGAAAGTGGACACAGAATGTCGTCAATTCCAAAACAAATGGACTGAAGAATACTTTTTATCATGCACAGTGGTAAACTATGTGTTTACTGTGCAATGAAACAATTTCTGCTTTAAAAGAATACAATATGAAGCTGGCATTACCCAGCAAGCATTTCGGCTCAATATAATTACTTACGGGCCAGTTAAGAAAGGATAAAAATTAAAAAACTCATTACCGATTTAGGGAAACAGCAATGAAATGTTCCAATTCAACAAAGTTCAAATCTAGAACAGTGTTGGATTTTAAAGCTAGTTTTATAGTTAGTTCCAAAATAGCGAAAACATCGAAGTCATTTCTGAGGGAGAGTTTGTTAAAGAGTGCCTAGTAATGTTGCAGAGCTTTTGTGTCCAGAAAAGAAAAAAAGAGTTTGAGAAAGTGAGCTTATCGCGACGTACTGTTCTTCGACTATAGATATGATGGCTAGTGATATCAAAAAAACATTAACTGATAGACTGGCTGGTTTTTCAAGCATTTTCGATTGCCTTGGATGAGAGTGCAGATTTATCTGACACAGCCCAGTTAGCTATTTTTATACGAGGTGTTGATGAAGAATTTGTAAGTAACAAGAAATTACTGACTTTACGGCCGCTACAAGGGACCACTACTGGAAAAGATATTTTTGCCGGAGGTGCAAAGTACTTTTGAGCAATATGGTTTGCAGTGGTGTAAATTAGTAGGAGTGTGCACAAATGGTGCGCTTTCAATGGTTGGTCACACGAAAAGGTTTTATCGGAATTCTGAAGGAAAGAGCAACCGCTATGAATGTGCAAGAATGTGATTTAATAATTCTGCATTGCATTATTCACCAACAAAACTGTGCTCTAAGTCCATTCGACTGAAGAACGTTATGGATGTGGTAGTAAATACTACCAATTTTATTAGATCCCGCGGTCTTAACCATCGCCAGTTTTTAAAGCATTTTTGGATGAACTCTCTTAAGAACACGATGATGTGACATACTATTCCGAAGTAAGGTGGTTTAAGCAAAGGCAAAATGCTAAAAAAGATTTTATAACCTTAGAAAAGAAATAGCTGATTTTATGGAAAATGAAGAGAAAAACATTGGCGCAAATTTGTGATCCAACATGGCTTTGTGACTTGGCATTTCTGGTAGACATCACAGGACACTTAAACGACCTGAACTTGAAGCTTCAAAAACAAGGGCAATTGGTAAATCAGCTGTACAGTCATCTTAAAGCTTTTCAAAACAAAATTCGCTTGTGGGAAACACAAATGAGAAGTAAAAACTGTTTTTTCATTTTGTAACATTATCCAGTCACGAAAACATTGATTACGGTTGCTATGCTGAAGAACTGAAACTACTGTCAGAGCAATTCACTGATCGGTTTTCCGATTTTAGGAATATGGATAGCACTTTCCATATTTTTGCAAATCCGTGGAAGTGTAATGTGGAAGATGCTCTGCTTCACCTACAATGGAGTTTGATCGAGCTTCAAGAAGACTCAATATTTGAAGTCTAAATTTGATGATGTGGAACTATGAGAATTTTACAAGAACATACCTTTCCAAAGAAAAGTATCCATAGCTGAGAGTTTTCGCAAGAAAAATAATTTGCACATTCGGAAGCACGTATAAACGTGAGCAGTTTTTTTCAATCATGAACATTAATAAAAATAAGCCTCGTACTCGGCTTACAGATGTTAATTTAGAGAACACTTTGCGCCTATGTACTAGTGATATTGACCCCAATATTGATAATTTTGTTTCTCAGCATCAACTCAAGTCTCTCATTGATTTTCATTTGATTTTTCTATCTTTTTTTTGTTAATTTGCTTTTATATATGTTTGAATATGCTATTATAATTCTAATAAATAAAGAAATGTGTGAATCTTTAATCGCCTTTTTGTTCACTACTACCTACTTATTTCTTACCTACGGCCCCGCGACCTGATTAAGTCCCAAAATTACGCCCTCAGCTAAGCAAAGGTTGCCCATACCTGTTATATCCCGTAAACAGCAAGTAATTTTTATTTTATTTTCTAAGTAGCTAATAATAATGTAATTAATAGAAGTATATAATAACAGATAATGAATTAACAAAGACCAAAAAAACAAGGTTAATGAAATTATTGAGCGACGCAGATGTAGAAGAACCAAAAGATGAAGATGATGAAGATAATATCGAGAACATTATTCTGATAGCGACAGCGAACAAGACACTGAAGACATTGAAGAATTATCTGCTGCATCTTCAGAAAGTCACGAATTGTGACATTTGTTGGTAAAGATTGAACAACAGTTTGGAAAAAGCATCACGGCCCAAAAAATGTTAGGACGAGATAAGACATGTTTGTACCAAAGAAGTGCAGAAACGTTGTTCTAATATCTAGTATGCATCACATTGATACATCAATTGATACAAGCACTGCCAAAAATAAGCCAGAAATTATAACATTTTACAATTCTAGGAAAGGTGGAGTAGAAAGTTTGCGCGACATACGATGTAGCTCGTAATACTCGTTGATGGTCTGTGGTTATTTCTATGCTCTAATGAATATAGCAGGCATAAACTCTTAGGTAATACACATTCCAATAATTCTGAAGAAGCAGGAAATATAATAAACGAAAATTGCTTTGCTTTGGAATTCACTGTTGCACACCTAAAAAGACGATCGCGGGGGAAAAACTTACCACGCCAAAATACGGCAATGTAGGCAAGAAGTAGCTGGCACCTCCAGAGATACTGATTTCAAGGTAACAATTCCCGAAGGAACAAGAAGAAGGTGCCACGTTTGCAAGGAAGATAAGCAAAACCAAATATTATTGCAAGAAGTATGTGCTTAAAACATATAGCACCTTTATGTGGTAATTGTATTCATAGCGAGGGTGTTGATGTCGATAAGTTCATATACATACATGCAATTATATTGCTTATATGTAAAATAAAAGACATTTTTGTCGTAGAGCACTATTTGTATTTCTTTTTGCTAAATTATGTAGCAAGAGTTTAGTATAGACTTAATTGCAATAATGTGGAAATGTTTCTGCAGACCACTAATGAGATGAGAGAATATCTTCATTTTTAACAGCACACGTGTCTAATACAGTAATAAATCAATAGATCTAATAGTCTTACATAGAACTTGTTCTGAATGGTACTACGAGTTCATTAACATACGGGTCTGTTAGACCCAGCGCCACCGTTTATGTGAAATAAGTAGGCAACCACCACTAAAGGGCTAAGGGATATTTGACAAAGAAAAAAAACAAGTTTGTTTAATAAATATACGTGTATTTATTAATAAACTTTTAAAAATTTCTATATATAGATTCCATTTACAACAACAAAAAACGACAAACATTCATCCAAGAAGAATATACAGTCATGATCTTACCAATAGTTCGTCTCTATAATATGGCTTCCTAAAATATGCAATATGTATTTGATACTTATATCCATCTAACTTTATATATCATCTAGTCGTAATAATAATAATAAATGTAATCGTATAAAGGGTGTGTCGTGTTGAATCCTCAGTAATAACAAGAAACAGTTTACGCATAATAATCTATATCTCGAATAACGAAACAAACTAAAAAAAAAACGTTTTCTTTAAATTTAACCTACATAAAACGTTCCAACACAATCAGTTACACGTACATAATATGAGGGGGTAGTTTACTACAATAGAATATAGAAAATATATGTTTTTTTATACGAAATACTTTCTTTTCTTCTTCACCTTTTTAAAAAATATTTATACGAATATATTTAATATACAGATAACGTTATATAAATATAGAATATATGCTATATATCTTAATAAAACTTCTTGAAAAACGTGACAATAAAATCTTTAAAATAATAATAAAAATGAAAGACTTAGAGGTGATAATGAGACTTAATAATTATTCTTAACCGTAAAAAGAAATAATAGTAGTAATTAATTACAAATAGGATAATAACTCGTAATAACAAAATAAGTTTTACATTTGCTCATATTTAAAAGAGCTTTTCAATTAAAAATTAATGTTTTAATAGAAAAAAAAAAATATTGCACTTATTGCAGTAGATTTCTAGAATTTTTTAAAATAAATAAAAGGTGCAATATGAAAATTAACTAAAACATAACCCATTTTTGCTACGAGCACAGTATGGGCCACCGAAACCCTCCAACCTTCGTTTTAACCCTTTATATAATCCCTTCCATTTCAGATATAGAACAAAATATCGAACATCGACAAAAAGGTTAGAAAAGAAATTTTTTTCTATTTTTTTTTTTCTTCACTTAGAAATTTTATTGCCAACAACACATACAGAAGGATACACAGAAAACGAAAGGTGATATACAACTTCGAATATCTAACCATATTTACAATCAAATTTACAATCTAATACAGTTTATAACATGCATGTATAATAGCCATGACTTAGTTTTTCCAAAGATTTTTGATAGAATAGGGTAGAGTTATCCTTATATGGCAAATGCTTTTATTTTAGGTAACATTTTACAACTTCACAATTTTGAGGAGGATTTATTTTGTGAAAATTTTCTCTTAATTAATAAATCGTCTATGGCTATTTTTTCCAATTGTCCATTGCAATCAGTATTGCCAAGCCTTAAAATTTTTTTTTCTGCAATATTTCTTCAAATTTCCTCCAAAAAGCCAGCGGTTTACGGCCCTGGATCATTTTATTGTTTTGTAAGAGTTTAAAAATAAATTTCATTGAATTAAATTTTCTAAATTTCGTGTTTTCTTTGCTTTAAAGAAATTTCTTTAACAGTGGCAACACCGATTTATTACCGGAAATCACTATTGTCTCACTCAACCTTCCACAAAACATTTTAGTGAAAATCTCACAATCTACTACAAGAAAAAAATTAAATTTTTTGTCGTTTACATTTTTTTTGTTTTGGGTAATCTGCTATTTTTAAGAACAACTGGTATACTTCACATCACTCGTGTCATTTAAACTTAATTTACAATAAAAAAAAAGACACCCTACAATATAAATTAATTAAAAAAAACATGGGGAAACAAACAACGGATTATATAGGGGGGAACAAAACAAAAGAAAACTACGATTAATTAATGCCCCAATTTAATGGTAAAACACTACATACAAATTATTTACATTATCTCATATAATATTAATTATTATCATCATAAAAAAGAAAAAACAAAAATAAAATTCATAAAAATTTGTCGTCATAATTTTTAAACAACTATATTAATCTTGTCTTCGATTAATCATATATAATCAATTTTTGGGGGAAAAAGTTGGGGTTTTCAATCCGCAAAATTCAAGTTTGCAAAGAAATAATATAAACAAAGGGGAACTATCTATCTGAATAATAATTATCCATAAAAACACAGGCATAGCTCTCTCTAATATTTATTTTATTTATTTACTTTATATATGTATATCTCTATATAATATATTTTTTTCATTAATAATTGATCCATGATCAATAATACACTTGTACTTTGAAATGTTTTGAGATCTGAAGAATTGCCCGTTTTAATGCCGGTATATTTTTCCCGTTTCCATGAAAAGGAGGACGATAACTTTAAATGTTTTTAGAATCATGATGTTACAAACATAGAGCATTTATTTTTAATTTTTATGTCACACCAAGATCAAATAAGTTATTAGGTCTTATGGAATGTAGACCTCTCTTATTTGAAATCCACATTTGTTTTTGTTTATACATATTTTTTTTTTAGAGCTTGTAATTTATATAAAACGGTAAGTTAATTTGGTATAAAAGCTTTTTTGGGAAGAAAAAGTGATTATTAAGAGGCGTTGAGGTTGGGGCAACGCTACAACCCTCAATTTTTTGTTTTTTTTTTATCGTTTATGTTTATTTCATGACGTAACAAAGACTGACAGTTACAAATTTGACATCTGACAAAACCCAAATTTGAGTGCTTTTGAATATTTTAGTCCGAAAAATTGTTATTTTGATTCTAGGTTCGCGAAATATCGCTTTACATTCTTTGAAAACAAAAGCGTTTACTTTTATAACAAATAAATTAATTTAGCGTTATTATGCTATAGGCAAATAACCATAAGTAGATAAAAACAAAATATTAAGTCCATTGGGTTTTTGGTCGCCATAAAACATTTGCCTCTTGAAGTATCGAAAGCCGCAGAAAGTGCAGTATCGCAACGTTATTCCTCAAAAATCTGCAAGACAATATGAAACGGCGTATAATGACTTTCAAAACTGGGTAAACGTGAAAAAAAAATTAAGAAAAAAATCTGAAAAATACTTTCAACACAAGCTCGTGGAAATGAAACCAACATTATGTCCAATTTACTCAATGTTAAAACGTACATTGAATATTAGAGAAAATATTACTATAAAAAGATATTCAAGATGGGTGCCCCATTTTGAAAAGTAAAATATTGGATTTTGGTTCAAAAAAAATCCAGAAAATTGGCAAAAGTAAAATCGAAACATTGAAAAAAAAGCCCTTTTTTTACAGTAGAAGATATAGAAGCCAATTACTATTAAAATTCTTGACTGCAAGACATATACTCAGAGGACATTTAAAATTCCCAAAATGTAGTTTATATTACATCATATCGAAAATACCCTGCTTTGCCCCCCAAATTTACTTAAAGTTTAGATTTTAATTAGATGCATTAATAGTACATGCGCTAATAAAAATGATTGGTATTAATAAAATAAGAACTCTAAGAGAAATTGCCGCATCCCGAAGATTATATGGACTACAGTTTCAGACGCTCTTCGCGACGATTTTAGTTAATTCGGGAACATTACCTTCATCAAAAGACATGGGTGTTGAAAGTATATATGAGTGGCGGAAACGTACATCGAAGATTCTTTTTAAAAAATAAAATTTAATTTTTTCAAATAGAATATTTTTGAAAGTGGTTGAAATTTCAGCGTCGAAAATTAAATCCTGCACCATTATTGGAGGTTCAGAAAAAAGATGTGGTTTTGTTAAAAATTACCTACATCGGGGAATAAACTGGATCTACTGTGATTTGAAAAACTTCAATTTGCAATTTTTGAACAAAGAAAATAGCGGAAACTTTAGCTTGAATTTTTTAAATCTGTTCAGTTGAAATAAATAAATTAAGTAACACCTTTTGAAAAAGTTTTATTATTCTAGAACAAAAGTCTTTCCCTATCCCGGGCTACATAAGCCCAATCCGGACAGTAATGATTGCCCTTGAAAGGACTTAGATAAACTGCGTTTTTAAGGCTATGTACCCTTGGGTTTTGCCCTTAACAGCGAGATGTAATGGAATTTTTTCATACCTAGGACGTAAAGTAATAATACGTAACAAAAGGCAATAGGTCTCAAGTATATCACAGAAATTTGTCGATTTTGACAATTAAGAAAGTATATAAGAAATGTCAAATATTTTCGTAAAATTATGATTTTTTTGAAATCTTGGACCGATAATAGGAAAAATATAATACATATGACATTAGGGCCATAAGTACTTTTTGTGCTCTCAGATGTGTTGCAGACGCGGGCTTCGCCTGGGTTTTCCCTTGTGACATAAATAATACCAGCAGGGCCTTGATAACCGAACCCAAGCTAATCCGGACGCCCTGCCTTTCGCGCCCCACTCACTCTTTGCTCACTCACCAGTTGTCTGCCGTGCACTGTTGATGCCCACACCGTACATGTTTGCCCTTTTATTTCCTCCCGGGCCGTTTTGTTTATCGTTGGGGTCGCGTCGCTTTCGTTTAAATGTTAAATCATGGCTTCAACACCCGGAAGAAAAAGAAAACCCATTGATCTTAACTATTTCTCAGAAATGCGATATGTTAAATAAATAAAGGTTTGTTTTTTTCTTTAAGTTCTCTGGGGCAGAAATGTAATGTTGGAAAAATCTACAATTTTTGATATTAAGAGCAAGAAGAGAAGATACGATCTTATGTGGTGAAAAACGGAAAAAGGCTCAGGTATTCGAAAGACTTTAAAAACACCCCAGAATCCACAGCTTGAAGATGCGTTTGTTTACATAGTTTAAGAACAACCAAGAAAAAACGTTTCTTAGTCGGGCGATATACTCAGGGAAAAGGCAAATATTTTCCATGAAAGGCTTGGACGGGGGGAGTTCGCTACCAATAGAGGTTGGCTGGACAATTTCAAGAAAGACCTGGCATACGCCAGCTCAAAATTACTGGTAAAAAATTGTCAAATAATAAAGACGCCGTAAGCCATTTCAGGATAAATTCATGGATATTACAGAGAGAGAGAGAGATTTAACTGCAGGGGCAAATCTACAATGCTGATGAGTCTGGCTTGTATTGGAAAACTATCCCGGATAAAACGCTGGCTTCTGGATCGGAAGTTAGAGACCCAGGTTCCTAAAGTATCAAAAGAGAGAATAACATTTATGCCTTGCCAAATGCTGCTGGGTACACACAAACTGCCCTTGTTGGTCGTTGGCAAAGCAAAAAAGACCTCGTGTATCTGCATCAGTAGAAAAGTTACCATTCATTGCACGGGGCACAGAAATGCACGGGTTTACAAGATCAATTTTTTTTAGAGTGGTTTTTAGGGGAAACATTTTACCCCGGGAAAGTGAAGAAATTTTTGTCAAATAAAAAACCTACCGCAGAAAGCAATTTTTACTTCTCGATAATGCGCCTGCGCATCCCTCTATGAATGGGAAGTCTTCGTAGAATTTATTGATAAAAACTTTTCTATTGTGTACATGCCACCCAATTGCACAGCTCTCATACAACCAGTGGATCAAAACGTTTATCAAAAATATAAAGGTGAATTACAAGAAAAAATTTTTTACGTTTTAAAGTTTTTTGCACAGCAAGACCTGGATCCTAAATGTTCTGTATCCGATGTCCTCAAAAAAAATCACTACGAAAAGAAGCAGTATATTCATTGGCTCAAAGTTGGTCTCAATTAAATTCAAATCTAAAAAAAAAAAATCTGGAAGCCTTGTGGCCTCTGATGATCTTTCTTTATCCTTTTTTCCGTAATAAAGGCTATTCTGAGATTGCAATCACTAACTTCTTAGCAAGCAATGATGACATTGATGAAACTCAGGAGCCCATTGCTGACGATGAAATAATAAGGCAAATAACACAAGAATGTGACAGCCAATGTGCAGAAAACATTTGTTTTCATCTGAATCCAGTACCGAGCATTTCCCATTCTAATGCTGTACCTGCCTTAAACACCATGCTTAGAATGGGCTGAACCAAGTGGATATTCCTGTGCCAGAGAAGATCCTTTTAGGTAAATTGCGAGACAAAGCCTTTTTACCCTGTCATTTAATACCTCCCGACAAACTGCCATTTTAGGTTTCTTAAACAAGGGGTAATAACTTCAATAGTTACGTTTCTGATTGAACGTCATTGTGTTTCTTTTTAAAATCATTCCTTATTTCGCAAATCAGTGTTTTATTTTTAAAAATTTTTTGGCGTTCGGATTATCATGGTCCTGCTGTACTTCGTTATTAGTGCTTCAGTCTTGTCGAGACAAGACGAGACTAGGGGTGGGGCTCGGTCTCGATCTCGGAAAGTCTCGCATGAGAGAGTCTCGGTCCTCGATCATATCATTTTCGTCCCCGTCTCGGTCTCAAAAAATCGAGACGAGACCGAGACTAGTCTCGTCGAAACCGAAGTATTTCTGGCAGTAAACGTTTTTTTTGACTACAACTGATTATCCTGTTAAATATTTTTGTATCAAAATGTATGAAGAATGTAATACTTCTGATGCGATTTCGTTTAGAAATTCTCATTTATATATGCTCCGCCCACTAATTATGACGTAGAAAAGTATTTTTCTGTATTTAAAGATGTACTATAGTATAAATAATTAAGCAATGAATGCACGTCCAACAACGAATGACGTCAGATGTTTAGATGTTGTCTTGTCGCATTGTTTATGAACAGCTGTTGTTTGCGTTTAATGGATTAATTTAGGTTAGAATACCATGAGCATTAAATGCAAAATTTTTACATAAAATTTCTATTAGTAAGAAAGGACAGATATTTTTAAAGTATCTGAAGGAAGTGAAACAATTTAAATTATAATTCTAAAAAGAACTAACAAAACTCTACAAACAAAATCGATTAATAAAACTGCAAAGTAAAATAAATAACAGTGATCAGCTGATCACGTTAGGATTACATTACAGTTTACGGCCAATTGAAGCCGGCAACATCGATGTTTGTTAACTCAGGATGTCCACCATGGTAAAAATAACATTCCCTATTCATATATATTTTCCTTTATAATATATGAGTTTCTCTATGCAAAATATATCAATATTAGAAGGAAACTACAAATTTTCAATGTACGACGTCACTAATACCGTTTATTTTCGAAAATTTATAGATTTTCCGTGTTACAAAATCAGGCACCGTAATTTTTAGTAAGTTTATGTTCTTATAATTGAAATAAAACGTCATATAAACGTCATTGATGATGTGCGTTCATTGCTTAATTATTTATACTATACTAAACATACAGATTTTACACCTGAAAATTTAGAAAAGACAGACCGAAACTAGACTCGCCGAAACCGAAGCACTATTCGCTATTCATTTTTAATATTAAGGAGATTGAATGAAAATATTAACATTTAATTTAAAGTTTTTGGAAAAAAAGTTTTTTTGTCTTTTTTGCCAACCTTGGACCCCTTTTAAATAATCAATGTATATTGGTTAGATCGAACCAGAAGGGGTATAACTTTAAACTCTAAAAAGATAAATTCCATTATATTGTGGTTGCAGAAATTTTTTACAAAAATGTGGAAAATCCTAAATTACTGTCCAAATTTGTAGCATCTCGATTCTATAAGAAATCTCTTAGATATCGCCTTCTTAACCACCTTTTTCGAACTTCATCGGCTTTGAAGTGACCTCTTTTGGCAGTTTTTTCTTTTAATTTTTTCCTTTTTAAATCTACTTACAAGCGCAGCGACACATCGCAAAAAATCTCGGGTTTTTCCATTCCCATAATCAATTTAAAAATAATAATTTTTAAAAAAATCAAAATAGGAAACAAAAGATAATCTAGGAAAAAAATATCTATAAAAAAATTTGTTTTTTTCGATCATTTTTTTTTGAGACATTTTTCGATTCTAATCTTTAATTTAATTTATCCGTAAAAAATTTTTGTTATAGAATCGCTAGAAAATTTTATTTAAATATTAAAAATTCGATCGTTTCTTTTTTGTTTCCCAAACGTCTTGACACGAATGTTGATTCGACGATGGTTGAAAAACATAATACTACACGAAAAAAAACGGGGTGCCATCTAGCGATGGATATGTTGATCACAGCTGCGCTTTGAGTTACCTCTTAAAAATGTATTGTCCGTAGATGGCGGAGCTAGTTCGATTAGACAAAGACGCGACGCGCACGGACGATGCGATGGCAAACGATAATTTTGAAATATTGTATATAAGATTATGTTATACATATCTTCCTATGTTATAATGACGAATTTCATGATTTTTGCGATCGTCCCCCTGTTCTTTTTTCTCGTATTATTTGGGTTTTTCCGTTCCCTAACAGGAAAATTTTACGTTTGGGGAAACGTAAAATAAGATAGTCAACGGTGAAAAATCCAAAAAAAAAAGGGAGAAAAACTAGAGATCGGCTACTTAAAACGTAAACGCCCCTTTTACACCGATATTTTCTCTTCTATAGGCTAGGACGTCTTCTAGCTATATTAATAAATGGATTTTTCGCTTTTAAACAATGTTCCTGATGATGATTTTTAATCGCCGAAAAGTTTGCACGCTTTTTTCCCCTCTGCACTGGTACACCACTGTTCTTTTTTTGTTCCATGCCGTATACCTTGCGGCATTTCTTGTTCTCCCCCCCTTACCCGACGAGGCGAAACCGGCAAACTTCGGACTGTGCGGACGCTGCAGTTTTTGGAAATTTTGTACAGCTGATGGTGGTGAGCGTTGGTGATCATGGTGGTGGTGCTAGTGTTAATGGATTTGGTGATGTTGATTGGGAGGGATGTTAATTGGCTTTGAGAGAATCTTTTGTCGAACGTTTCACTATCTGCCGTTGATATTCGGGATCCTCGTGAGGTGGACGGGTTAGATCCCCGGTGCGAGAGGGTTTGGTGGCGGTGTGGTGGGCGCCAACCTCGATCTCGGTGTAGTAGAATTTTTCTTCGGGCCTTCGAGCAGTTTCCTCGGGATTCTCGCTGGAAAAAAAAAAAAAAGAAATTTGAGTACACTAGAAATTGATTTCTAACTTCGGGCAAAGGCAAAATCAAAATCTTTATCTTCCATTTAAGCTAATAAAATCTATACAGTTAAAGCTATTTATTATTACAGAAAAAGTTACTTTTTGCATTCGCGCAAAGGAGTGTCAAGGAAAGATATTTTAGAAAAGTACCTATTGGGACTAAGACATAGACTAAGATTAAAAACAAGAACTTGGGTAAGAGAATGTAAAAAATATTAGCAGTAAATCCCTCCTAACAACGATATTGAATGGATATGAGTGAAAAAAGATTCGTATTTGTATTACCCTCAGATGAATAAATACTTTTCAAACTAATGCCTGGACAAATTGATTTTTTAGAACTGTTTTGTGGATTTTTTTTAAGTAGTTCCTTAAAATCATAAATTAAACCAGAAAAAAGGATGCCTAAAAAGGGATTGGTATTTTGTTTGGTTAAAGCAAGTAATAATATGATTCCAACAAGCCTTATATATACAAGTAATCCTAAAATAAATGCGTTTCGAAAGTTGGTTGTAGGTGTATGCAATTAAGGAACATGCCTATTTTGAGTGTAAATCTAGAAACGATAAATATCACAAGTTTCCAAATCGGTTTTGAGAATTGCCTAGAAAAGGGGTCAAGAAGCAGGCTTGTTTAGTAGCATTTAGGTGTTAAGGGTGCTTAGTTTTTGCTGTGAGCTCAACTAACTTTAGTTGTCGTCCCAACGATTTATTTTTTAATTTCGCGGAAAATTTAATTTAGTATTTTTATAAGAGTGAAGGACATATTCGTTAGTCTTTTTTTAAGGCTGTTTTTACAAACTATTGCAAATCAGTAATATATTGAAATCAATATTGGTTGAAGTTAACATAATGCTCACGTCCTCTACGTAATGAAAAAAAACAAAGAATATAAGCGAGCACTCACGCTTCCACTCGTATTCTCCGTTACATATATTTACGTAGCGGCTTGAGCAGTACGATATAGGAGTCATATCCCAGGGGAGGTCCTAAAGTACCCCCCCCTCCCCCCGCCTGTCCCCCTCTGCTACTTTTTAAACGACAAAAGTTTAGCGTTTTTTAGAAAAAATTAGGCCGATTTATATTTTTTGTGAACTAACTTTTGCCGTTATCGGTAGTTCAATTGTATTCCCCCCGTTTCATCGCAAGTAACATCAACTAGCTTTTTTTAAATAGAAACACCCTGAAATATTTTTAGGTTTTTGGAAAGGCATTCGAAAAGCAAATCCAAAAAAAACCACATATTTATTGTAACTTAAAGAAATATGACGATATGCAGTATAAAGGTTTTGGTAATCTGTTTTTTGTTGTTACAAAAAGTTGGCTAGGAAGAGCGTCAAATTGTTTGCTTGTGGCGCCACACTGATCTAAAGACCCTCGTTGCTAAGCAAAGTAATCATAACGATTGCCAAACTGTAAAATCTCAATTCCAAAAGCGTAAATTATTCTAGTTATTATTATATCCTGCATTGTCTTACCTCCTTCTTTGTTCTCGTTATTATTTTGCTCCCATTTTAACTTATTTTTGTTAATTGTTTTTTATTTCTTTACTTTATCGAAAATTTATTGTAATTAATTAATTGTGGTTTTTTTGGTTTTTCTTAAATATGTTAGTTTTTGATAGACAATATGTCTCTTTTTAGGTTTTTTGTGTTGTTACTGTTATGATGGCTATGATGGCACGAACCATCCAAAACTGCTGGGTCAATTACTTACGGGGTCCATGTGGAGGCCATTGTAAAATCAACAACATAAAAAAACTGAAACTTAAGCACATTGCCTGTCAAAAACTAACAAATTTAATAAACCCACCACAATTAATTAATTGCAATAAAGTTTGATAAAGTAAAGGGGAAACAACAATTAACGAAATAGGTTAAAATGACACAAAATGATAACGAGCACAAAGAACGAAAGTATGACAAATGCAGGTTACAATAACAAGAAATAAGAATAATTTTGGAATTGATATTTGACAGTTTGGCAATTGTCACGATTACTTTGCTTAGTAACGAGCTCTTTAGATCAGTCCCGGGCGTCCCCAAGGAACAAGTTGGCGCACATTCCTAGCCAACTTTTGCGTAACAACAAAACAGATTACCAAAGCCTTTATTACTGCTTTTTCGTTTATATTTCGTAAATTAAAATATAACATTTGTGGTATCGTTGGATTTGCTTTTTGACAACCTAAAATATACAGGATGTTCTACTTAAAATAAGAAGTTTTACGTCACTTCCGGCGAAATCGGAAAAACAATCGAAACGCCGATGACGGCAAAAATTACACATGATATCTGCATGACACTCACAATTTATAATTTATATGATCTCAAAAACAAAAAGAGAATTCAAAAATACAATATACGCCCTGCGCCATATATAATTATGTATACGAATTATGCCTCGAGTAAAAAAAACAGCCTTTAGCCTTATTTATTGCTGGAACCACTAACCTAAATTGTCTGCGAAATTTAAAAATTTTTCCCCTCAGATAATTTGACATAAGATTTTTAATAGTTTGACTTCTATTAATCTATCCAAAGGGGGTAACAGGAGCCTTTCATAAGTCTCTTATTTACTGTTCATTCAACAACAACGTGTTCAACTGGAAAATCTATAGTTTCTGTCACCAATAACTCATTAATTGTAAAAAAAGCCATAAGGAGTTGATGCTATGGAATTGGCATAACATATCTCTGTAGATAAGCCTTTAATTAGGGATATTAAAATTATACAATAGAGGGCATACAATGGATTAGTACTTTTTTTGACTGAAGACTTGGACATGAAAAAACTAATCGCGCACTCAGGACTAAAAATGCATTCGAATAAACATGACCAAAGTCCAGTACACTCCTGAAGCCAAACCACAGTCGAAATAGTGGACTGCGAAGGATGAATCAGCCCCGAAGATGGCCAAAACTGTTCCATCGGCCGGGAAAGTGATGGCGACTATTTTTTGGGATAGTCATGGGGTGGTGTTAATCGACTATATTGAAAAACGAAAAAAAATCATCATTACTTGACAAGCTGAAGACAGAATTTACGGAAAAACGGTCGCATTTGAGAAAAAAGTCTTGTTACACCAAGACATCGTACCATCTCACACTTCAGTGGTCGCCATCGCAAAAATTCAGGAATTGGGGTTCGAAGTGATAGACCGTCCACCCTATAATGAGGAGGCCATCACATTCGCAAACGCCTATTTTCCAGAACAAGATGCCAACAACTATTTGGACAGATTAAAGAGATGGAAGCATCACTAGGAAAAGAGTATAGATCTACATGGAGACTATGTTAAGAAATAAAGCTGAATTTGATAAGAACATTTCCTTCCTTTGTAAGATTGCGCTCCTGTACTTTAGTTTTAATAGGAAAAGGGTAAAATAGGTTGTTTTGAATTTATAGCATGCATTTATTATACAGGATCTTTCGCAACTAGCACGATACATTTGGACAGGTGAAAATTCACATGAAATTGAAGCTATAGTTATAGAGAAACAATCTCTTCAAGGCAAAGACAAATGAAAGAATAATTTTTGGAGTTTTGTAGAAAACCGTTTGGGAACTGCTGGTATTGACTATTTAATGCAATGGATTGTGTCTACGTTGCAATAAAATCTGCCTGTGTGGTGTGTGTCGTAGGTAAGTTTTAAAGGAACGTATTGTTCTAAGTGTCTCGACTCGTAGATAAGATGAATTGCGTGCGAAGGTCATTAACACCGCACTGCTAGCGTCATCGCCAGATGTTTGACGAACAAATAGTTGTATCTCTTTAGTCGCCAGCGCACCCAAAACAAAGGTAAACAAAAATTAATTAAACATTTTTTTTTCTTCTTCTATTTTTGGTATTTATTTAGCTAAACCGTTATTTGTAGCACGTACTTTCATATATTAAGCGTTGACGTGGTAGTTGCGAAAGACCCTGTATTAGTAAAATTTTTAGTATAAGACAATCATCTACCAATTGTGCCAACAAGGTCGCCTAAACCATCTACATATTCTTGTGTACTCGCGATGGTATCTCTCCTTGAAACTAATCCGTTAATAGTTCCGTTTTGTAATAGATTATTTTTGGCGAACCTACTTATGTATAAACAAGAAAGCAACGCTTAACGGTGGTCCTCACGATGGACAACGGCAATACTTTTTACGCGTATTGTAGAGGATAGAACTATTCCTTGTTCTCTCTTGCACGGCCAAATATTTTTTGCGATTTTAACGATAAACAACAGTTGGACGGAAACGATCCGATAGAAATAAAATAAACAAGAACAACCTTTCGGTTACGCATTCTTCAGTTTAGAGGGGATTGAGAGGTGGCGAAACTAGTTTTCGGCTTGTTTTTCTACTAGAAATTTTTAATAAATATTAAAGTATTCGTTTTTTGATAGAAGATACAGTGGAAGCTAGATTTGTGGCAATTAAATAAGGCATACATTTAAGCAATTATATCAAAGTAGGTTAAAAGTGGGTGTGAATTGCAACACAAAAATGATCCAATAAGGTCCCTCACTTCAGATTTGTTAATATTGAATAAGTTATCTGTTACTTCTACTGAATTATAAGAAGGTGTCAACTAAAGAATTGAATGAAATTAGATAGCTTGTGAAGCAAACTTACCTTAGGTGATCAGTACGAATGTGAGCCTCAATGGTAGCGCAAGAGTCCGTTTTTGATAAGCAACCGGGCCAAGTACACTGGTAGATGATACGAGGCTGTAACAACGGAGAAAGGATGATTATTTTTTGTAAATTCGCTTTTGCGGATGTAGCTAAACAATCCAACATTGTCAGTTGTCGGAACTGGCAACCCTGGAATATTAATAGTGCGAAATTTGAACTTAATGGCACAAAAAAAAGACGAAAGTGACATTTGGTCAGTTTTTCTACTTTTTTGAAACGAAAGGACTTTTGTTTGTTCCTCTACCCCCTATAAGGACTCAAATCAACAATATTAACAATGTTTAAACTACTGACCGTCAACAATGTTGATTATGTAAATTGTGTACGATTTTAGTTAGAAATGCATATAATGCTTCATATTATTGTCAGTATTCCTGAACGTATATGGACTTCCACTAATATTTGCGTCATTCGTGCCTTATAATGTGTTAGTTATGACGGAATGTAATGCATGAAGATTATTGCAAAAAAAAAAATCAAGAAAAACAGCTGAATTATAGAAAAAAAGGTAAAAAGTCTAAATTAGAAAACGTTAAAGACAAAAATTATATGCTCAGTCATGCGAAAATACGTAGTTCGATGATATTGAATGTGAAATTAAAATTCAAATTAAATACAGTAAACGATATTAACATTTACAAAAAAAATATGATAATTTTCATTAAAAAAAGTAAATAATATTCGCTTTTAAAAAATATACAGGGTGTTTAAAAAAACGTTTGAATATTTAAGGGACATATATTACGATCAAAAACAAGTAAAAAAGCCCTAATGAACATGGGTCCGCAAAACAGCCATTTTCGAGATACCCGCAATTGTTTTTTTCTATTTTTTTTTTGCATTTTTTAGCGTTTAGCGCTGCAGAACACGATAATCACAGATGCTCGATATGTCCTCCTTCCATTTCAACACAGGATGTACTTACATCTCCTTAAGAAGGAACTCCGCACCCTTTCCAAAAAGCCCGGTTTTGCTTGAATTGTTTGACAACATTGTTCAATTCGCTGTTGCAACTCGGCAAGATTATTTACTGGTACACTCGTACACTAAACTTTTCAAGTAACCCCAAATACAAAAAATTAAGGGATTTAGGTCGGGAGACCTAGCAGGCCATGGAATGGGACCCCCTCGACCTATCCATCTCCTATGAAATGTTTCGTTCAGGTGCTCCCTAACAACAAGCGTAAAATGCGGCGGTGCCTCATCTTGCATAAACCAAACATTCAATCCCCGATTTAGAGGGACATCTTCCAAAGGTTCGGGCAAGGTGTTTACCAGAAAGCTAAGGTATGCAGGACCTGTTAAACGTTGTGGCAAAATAATCGGTCCTAATAACTGATCTTCTAAAATGCCTAGCCAGATATTCAGACTGAAACGCTGTTGATGTCTGGATTCAAAAACAGCATGCGGATTTTCGTACGACCAAACGTGATTATTGTGGCAGTTGAAAATCCCATCTTTAGTGAAACCGGCTTCAAAAGGATGTTAGAAGAAAAATTCTGGTGTTCAGCAGATTTCCTTAAAAACCACTGACAGAATATCTTTCTTGCTCGATAGTCAGGACGAGTAAGGGCTTGTACCCGTTGGATATGGTACGGATATAAAAGTTGTTCGTGGAGAGTTCTCCAAACAAGAGGACTACTTACGCCTACTTCAGCCGAAATTTTTCTCACACTAGTTTCGGGGTTTTCATCTACTGTTGCCAAGATTTGTTCTTCAACCTCAGGCATACACACTGACCTTGGACGTCCGTTTTCGTAAGCGCGTTTTTTGAAAGAACCGCTATCCCTCAACCGCTGGTAAACGTTTCCAAACATCACATGCGAAGACCGTTGACGATTGGGAAAAGTATCGCAATAAAGGCGACGTGCTTCCAAAGCATTCCCATCAGCGATCATACATGAAAACCATGTCGGCCATTTCAGCATTTGAATAAGGCATTGCAAATCGGAAACTACTTATAATTTCCCTTGCGTCGAAAATAAATTCACTACCAGAAAACAGCTTATGAATTGACAGCGAACTGATTAATAACGCAAATGTTATATGAAAACAAAGTGTTTTACTTAAAGTTGTTGTTTTTTTTTATTAAATCGCATTTATTTAGAAAACAGCGTGTTTTACTTTAGAGAAAGTCGTGGTTTCCATGACTAAAGCAACCAAAAAAAAATGAAAATTGTGGCTTTCGTTGATTTTAAAAAAAGACAAACGCACTTATCACGAAAACGGTTGATTTGCGGACCTATGTTCATTAGGGCTTTTTTACTTGTTTTTGATCGTAATATGTGGCCCTTAAATATTTAAACGTTTTTTTTTTAATACCCTGTATATATTAAATTAACAGTTTTCAATTGTAGGCAGGATATTCACTATAAAATTGTAAAAATTTATGTGTATTATATTATTATTATTATTCAAGATCAGTAATTTTTTTGTACGCGCATATTTAAATAGATATGTAGAATTGCCGCCCCCAACAAATGCACCGATCACCGAGTGCCCATACACAAGTACACTAGGCATGAAATATCACGGGTTTGTCACCGAATATTTTTTGTTTAACAGCTTTTTTTCTAAATTGCTAAATTATATTCCGCCCACGCACTAGAAGGACACGCTGTATAATATATACGTCTCATTAATGTGGCTAAAAATAAACAAGGTTAGATTACCTAATTACCAAAGGAGAAACAAAAACGACGAATATACAAGACTTAAAAAAGGTGACATCCAAGCCAAACAAATAAAAAACAAAACAAACGACAACAGTATAATACAGAGACAGTTCCCTTTATTAAAACAGTGTCTTTATTATTCAAACTTCGAACGCTAAATAGTGCGATAAATTATTTACGCAATAATGATACTCGTAATTGGCGAATGCAATTATACGGCTACACGTATAATACACATTTCTTTCTTGACGACATTGTCATCGTAAAATCTGGCATAAATTTCACCGTAATTAAATAATTTAACTCGAGTAAGGTCCTTTTATTTTTAATAAGCGGTCGATAAAGGTCAACGCGGCCATAAAAATTCGTTATGGCCTTCTGTTTCGAGATTATACAGAGTGATTGTGAATATACCGCGTTAGTGGTAAAGTGAATCGCTAAAATATATGGACAGTGTTGCAACGTTTGCCCGCTATGAAAGTATAAGGTGGGGAGTCGTGCGAAGCGAATCTATATATCAGTAAGAATCCAATCGCCGGCAGGAAAGGATCGCGCTAGACTCTAGCCATATACCATTATACCCGCAGTTTATTTCTTTAATTGATCATCCTTGCCTTTCTCGATCTTTTCTCCTTGGTTATTTTTGATTTGCTTTGTTTGTGTCTCGAAATTATACTGTAGAATAGTTTTCTTTTTAATTATGTTCTTATAAACTTAGAAATTGTTAAATGGTACTACTGTAGAGGCAGTACTGCAAATGACTGCTTATTTGAACATTTATTGTAATAATACCTTCAACTGAATTTTTACACATACAAATACGATTCATTTTATTAGATTTAGAAAACATGTAAGTATTTGTTATGCGCTTGTTATCATTTGAACATTTAATACATATGTATATTGGATATTTGGAAATGAAAAATGTAGTCTAGTTAGTTTATAATGAGAGGTTCTATTTAGTTTTAGAATTCGTAATTTTCCTTTTAGATTAAGGACGTTTTCTTTGCTTGATATATGACACAGTATTAAAATAAAATAAGATGAAATAAAACGTATTTCCTAAAACCTGTGCCGAGCTGTTACCTCGACTACGTATGCTAGGCGACTGAGTTGCGAATGTGTGTGCTTGCCTAGGGTCACCGAGGAGCGGAAGGGACGTTCCTAGCACAAGCGACATTATCCACTATATGTATGGGACTGGCGCCTATAAATGAATCCTTACCTACCCTAGCATGCGATAAACTTTAAGGGCTGACTCCTTGGGTTATGTTGATCATAAAAGTTCATATGAACTTATGCCAAAACGGCTTAGTTATAGTAACAAGAGATGTTTTTTTATACATAATAAAACAACATAGGCAATAAACAAAATGAACTAGTAGTAATTGCTGAAAATGACTCCCGCCTACTGCAACGCAACTTTTATCCTTCGGTCGCGCTGATTGGCGAGCGCGTTCTAAAATACCAAGGAACATATTCAATGGAAGTCGTATAAACTAGTGATTTAACACTTTCGTTCATGAATTATATACACAGAAGAGAAAAATCTGAAATTCACTACAATGCAACTATAATTTGTTTGAAAAATTTGAATACAAGTTTCATATTTTGCACTGTAGGGTGTACCCAATTGAGGACATCTTGAGCTAATGGAGCAGAAAGATATGTACATTTTCTAGAAACTGTTTTTAAACAAATCTATACTATTTATCTAAGCAACAAAACAATTTCGAAACCGATTGCCCAACTGCATATATCCAACAAAAAACAAGAAATAGAGTTCTACACAGCTGTCATGGTTCACCTGAAGAAACCTATATTTCAAATGAATGAATAATTTTTTATTAAAACTTAGAAGGCAGCGCATATACTGAATTGAAAGAATATGATGTCTACAAATTAGGGCAATGTGATAGAATGGCTAGAACAAGTCGAGCTACATAGGAAAAAATTCAGAAGAGGTTGTGCTCATCTGAGGACGCGGTGAGCGAAAGAATTAAGATGACCCCAGAGAAAAAGTTTTTAAATCTGGAGACCGAGGAGGAAATGAATCGTTGCGGTCTTTATTATTAAACGTCCTTTGCTTTTATAACTAAGCCATTTTGGACATATGTTCATATGAACCTTTATGATCTAAATAATCCAAGGAATCAGCCAAAGTTTGTCTTATATATTTAGAATGGCTCTGTATCAATAGGTCCAATCCGAATGGAAATTTCGAAAGAAAACAGACTTTCCCAAAATTTAAATCGGATTTTGGTTGTTCTTGATGAAGAAATACTGTTGATTTTGAATTAGGTACAGTTCTACAGAAATCCATCTAATAGTTAAAGATACTACGTTGTACACCAGCTATGGAAATCGAAATCAAGATACAAACACACACGAGAAAGGTAAAAGATTAATAATTCCATTCTACCTGCTTTTTTTCCTATAAAATTCCAAGGGGTCGTTAGACAGGAGGGTCCCGATGGTACAGAGACAGCACGGATACGCACTTGTGAGCGTATCTGTATACACATACGTTACATGCATAACCTATACAACGCTAGTTTTAGAGAAGAAAAGGACCCTCTTTTCCGAGCCGTTGAACTCCTAGCATGACCATAAACGGAGGACTATAAAACCGAAACAGAAAAAAGATAACTTCGACGTCTAGAAAGACAGAGAGTGTTTACCATAAAATCCTACAGATTGTCAACATCAAGCTTGGTCATAAGTAAAGTTGGCACTTTTTAAATTTCGCAGATGATTGAAGTTGGTAGTTCCGGCAATAAAGGACATATTCGTCTGTATTACATTAAGAAATTGCCGGAACTACCAACTTAAATCATCCGGGAAATTTAAAAAATTTAAACTCTAGTTATAAGTTATCTTACAATTAAATAAGCATTTCCAATCAAGAAAATATTTAAAATGGGAGCAATGGGATCAAATGAAGCAAAATTTGAGGACATGAGTTCAAAAATGCAAGTGGTGTGCAGTCGACAATAATTTTATTTTGATAAAAGGGAAATCTAATAGATAGCGAGTAGAGCGAGGTAATCGCCTCTGCGATACATAGGCGTTTCACCGGAGTAGCGAGCTCTGTGCAAAAATCGATTCTCTCTTTGTCAGCATCCGCTTGTTTATTTTTTGTTCAGTTTAGGAAACGAGAGCGTGCGTTGTGATTTGTGTTACGTGCTATTCGTTATAAATATATTAATTTAAAATGTTTAATATGAACAAGGCTAAAAAACGACCTTTTCCTGGTGCTAAAATAGTTTGTAAAGTGAAACATTTGATGTACTGCAACGAGGCGGACTGCAACAAACATGTAAATACCAAAGAACACAGAAATAGAAAAAAGGGCATGCCAACGAGAACTGCCTTTACTCTTGATCTACTTGTCATAATGATAATCTGTAATATGTCATATAACCAAAGCAACTGATTTTTTAATGTAACTTTGATATTCTTTTCCACGTCTACACGTACAAAATAAAACATGCTTACGTGCCGTTTTTGTAGTTGGTAACTTCAACTCGAGGTTGTACTTATACCAAAAGTTCTGAAACGGTTCTTTTTCGAGTAAGCGTAGTGACAAATTACAGATTATCATCATGACAAGTAAATCGAAAATAAAGGCAGTTCTCGTTGACACGCCCTTTCTTCTATTTCTGTGTTCTTCGGTATTAACATGTTTGTTGCAGTCCATCTTGTCCCATCACATCAAATGTTTCTCGCACACTTTATAAACTATTTTAGCCCCGTCGTAGAACAAATCCGGAAAGTCACAGATAAACTTATTTACTGTGCCAGCAAAGGGTTGTTTTTTAACGTTGTTCACATTACACATTTTAAATTAATAACTATATATTTATAATGAATAACACGTAACACAAAACACAACTCACGCTCTCGTTTCCTAAACTGAACGAAAAATAAACAAGCATATATCTGACAAAGCGAGAATCGATTTTTGCACACAGCCTGCTGCTCCGGTGAAACGCCTATGTATCGCAGAGACGATTACCTCGCTCTAATAATGAGGAAGAATTTATATACACACCATAAGTCTGCCAATTCTGTAATGCTTACTCTGCTCTCCTAAGCAAAAAGGTCGTACCTGTCAATTTTATGGAAAATGACTTATGTGCATTCCCAGTACCTGCTGCTGTTTCCCCATCTTCTGTAGCAGAAAATAAAGTAAGTGCTGCGTGGGGTAACATATGCACCAGCGAAATTTGTCGTATCTACATAGTTATTGGTTTTCTTAAGAGAATCAGTCGTATTTGAGAGTTACCACGATAAAATACTACAGTGACCTTGACAATCTAATATTGTTTTTACGATAAGGTTTCTATTTTGCATATAATAAGAAATACCAAGAATTGATATTACAAATTATGTAAAATATCGAAGCTTTCCGAAAAGTCCGTTTTTCTCAACATTAATTGAAATTAAACAATGAAATTACAACTAATTGCCATCAACCACCGTACATGAACGCATTTCGCTGTTATACAGCTCCTCAGCATGTCTTTGTGGAAGATGGCAATTTAAGTTGATATATACGAAGTTCATGATAATTAGTATGGATGAGAGTATATAATTAAATATACCCTAATCACTGCAAATGTTGAAAGTAAACCTTATATCGGCTTCTACAGAAGTGAGCAACCGACATTGCACCGGTTTTCTGCGAAGATAGCAACTCGACTAAGTGGCATTTTTCACCAAAGGTAATTGATTAACAAACAATGAAATTACAACTAATTTAATTAATTGAAATGCAGATACGACCTCCTTGCTTAGGAGAGCAGTACTCTTATCAGAAAAATCAAGGCATAAGTTGGAAACATGCATGATCAGATTAATGGGTGATTTGAGAATCTGAAAGTGTACTTTTAACATATTTTGGGTGGTAGTCTCAGTACACCAAAACTTATGCGATACGGACGTTTCTCAGGTCATTTTCACAAGACTAACTTATCAGGAAATGATTTATGTAAAGGTATAGCTGTCCACTAGAGAGTAATTCTCGAAAGTAACTTTCGATAGCTTCTTTGAGAAACCTTGGAATGTTAGATTCAACGTAAAGTAGAATTGTAACACTTTAATAAGAGAAATTCAAATTGGGGATGCTCAGTAATTTCGACATTTTGTTTGTATGAACGTACTATATGTTCAGTATGTAATAGAATTAATTGGATCAAAAATTGCAGAAAAAGAGATACCAAAATGCGTAAAGATTGTCTTTAAAAACTGATATCTTTAAAGTTTTTACAAAAATAATGAAAGAAAAAAATTGTACAGATCGTTTTATTGTTTTACAAAATATTCGCCATTTAGTTTGATATACTTTTGCATGCGTTTGAACCAATTCTCCAAACATTTTTTCCACTCTGAAGTACTGTTTCAATTATCATACATATATACAATAACACATACATAAGATATATTTTCTTAGCCTTTTTTTCCCCCTAAAGAGAGGTATATATTTGTAATGAAATAATTATATTTCTTTGTTTAAGACATTTGTTAATTTGATTCAAGAAAATTTGAAGAAAGCGATTCGTAGTATAAGTAAATGACCGTTATAAGTATAACACAAAACAATATTTTCTTAAGGATAGTAAATAGTTTTCCAGAAAGCGTTTAGGTTTTGTTCATAAATCAATAGTTCCATTTTCTTAAAATAAAGCATTTACTTACTTAGAATTCTTGAAATGCATATAACTTTGTTTAAAACAGTACGACATATCCGTACATGATGTAGTAAATTATTCACATTGCTTGTGATTTTAAAAAGCTTAAGGTAGAGATTATCTACAGAATAATGTTCAAACAAAAGTGAACTTATAATGTAGAAGTACATATGAAAAAAGTACCTAAGAAACAATAACCAAGATAATGCTAATAAATAGGTCATGGAAGAAATCACTACCGACAAAAATAATGTGAGAAGAGAAAAGCACTAACGCTTCTTGCTGCTGCTCACAATAGTATTACATCTCTCGGTTTATGTTACTAATCTTCAAAAACAGCAACTGAAATACTTTCTGGCGCCACCTGGTGCCAGTAGATATAGTCATGTCGTCATATATAGTAGCGACGGAACCGGAATACAGATACCATATTTACCCATACAATGATATAACTATTAACGTACAGCGTGCAGTAACATCCCTGAAGATGTCCCATAAGAGTGTGGACGAAACGTCGGCAAAAGCTACGACAACGACGCGGTTCCAGCCCAGAAATCAAGAAAATAGTGTAACTGACGACTACGGAAGCCTATGTACCGAGTAAAACGGATTGTAAATAGTATCTCTCATTTAGCTTAAGTCTATTCCGGTTCATAATTTTTCACATAATGATGACAATATGCAAACGTCATGTTTTGATAATTGTAGGAAAAAGTATATTTCGTCCTAATAAAGGGATACACTACTGAACATACTACGTGTGTAATATCCCTAATATGGCTTAGCTCCACATTAACAATGTGTATACATACGCGTCATGCTAACCTGTTCGTTCAGCCGTGGATTAAACTTACATGAACCCTATACGCTATTCTCGTCTCGTGTCTCTGTCGCGTCAAGTTCGTCTGGAACGGAATGGCAAAGGGTTGGATTCGAAATTTACGCCGAGCAAAGTCGGGCCAGCAACCAGCCGGTTGACGGCCGTTGCCACCGTACGGCGTGCCGTCTCTATATGGGGTGAGCGCCTGTGTAAATGTACGCGACCGTAAGAAAGAAAGAGAGCAATGCGTGTGCATCGGTTGCCTCTACGATAAACAATAAAACGTCTGGCGTGCTTGCTGTTTACGTTTTCGTGAAAGACCTGCTGCTACTCTCGGTCACAGTCTTTCCCCCAGTCTCGTTTTTTTACTCTTGTTCTCTTAGAATTTATAGACGAGACGAGATTTCTTTTTGACGGGAGTTGGAAGTGACTGGTTTTCGTTTTAAGGGTGAATATCAATGAATAGATTCTTATTCGAGAAATCCTTCTGAAAGAAGCACTAAAAGAATTACCAACACTAAAGGTGGTATCGGTACATTTTGCACCGCACAAAATCTTTAATAAATTAGGGACATACGAGGGTGTATCAAATATAAACGGGACTGATTTTCTTAAAAATTCCGGAGGGCATCTAGACCTGGAAGGGGTTGATGCGCAGGTAGCCTGTGCCGTTAGGGAGAAGGGAGAACCGACCGCAACTCTCTCAGGTCCCTTTAGTATCAAAAGAAACCATGAACGAGAAAGAAGTGCATGTCTCCGTGGAGCAGCGGATTATCATCAAGTTTTTGGCCAAGGAGGGGGTGAACCCAACCGAAATTTTGCGGCGATTACAGACACAGTTCAGGGACAACAAGTCAAGCACCCGCGTATTTGCATGGCACAAAAAATGTTCTGGAGGGCGTGAAAAAGTCAAGAACGAGAGCCATGATCGCCGCCCAAGGACAAGTGTGACCGAGGCCATTTTTTTTTGATCGGCAAGGTGCTTTTCACGTTGATTTTCTCCACGATCGACGCACAATTAATGCACAATATTATTGTGAAGTACTGGATGCCGCGAAATTGCCATTTCGAAGAAAGAAGCAATCGGCCAGACGTGTCATTCTTCTGCATGACAACGCCAGGCCTCATGTGGCTAACGCCACGATGCAAAAAGTGGATGCATTAGGATGGGAAACGCTGAAACATCCACCTTATACTCCAGACTTGTTACTTCCATCCGTTTGTGCTCCAATAGCTACATGAACGTCCGAAGAGTTTTTACAATGATGGAATAAAAAAGCTCCCAATCCGATGGGAAAAATGTATTCCTAGGGCGGGAGTATGTAGAAAAATAATATGTATTTGTAAGCTTAGTTAAATAAAGAATTTTTTAAAAAACGAGTCCCGTTTATATTTGATACACTCTCGCATGTTTCGGAATTTCATGGATTTCTAGTGAGTTTTCTAGTTCCAGACTGTTTACTTTGACGAGTCTAGACCTGCTATTATCGACCCCACAGATTTTTGAAACTGTCGCTTATCTGCGGTCTACTCTTCTTGCTATAGCTGGGCGGATGGCCCTTAAGGTCTTTAACCTCTTTATATGAAGTTTAACCGTCCGACCGTCATTATCCTTCTTACTTGCTTCCAAAAGAGTTATAAATTGTACTGGCGATGAGATTTTAAAGGTGGTGTTGAACTCATTGAACAAATTTGTAGTTTCAACTAGGCAACTTTTAATGTTTATGAGTGACGGTGCCGCAAACATGCGTTCTTTGGGCCGATCTCTTAAAGAACAGTGGTAACTTCTTACGTGTAACGTGTAAAATCCATACTCTAAATCTTGCGGCACAAACGATTCCTACATGTTTTCCACTAGTAAATGCATTGATTGCTAGTACAAAGGCAGTGTTTCTAAAGTCCTCTATTTCACAAACTGTGTCCTAATTTACCTGAACCACCACAGCCGATTGTTACACGTTGGGGAACATGGTTACAGGCAGCGTTTTACTACAAGAAATATTTTGATCAAGTAAAGAAGGTAGTTTTAAAATTTAATCCGACAGAAGCTGCAGCAATCAAGAAAAGCCAGGAAATATTTCAAGATAGTCAGGTTAAAAGAGATTTACAAACTATTCACAAAAATTACTTCGGACTAGCGGAGGGAATAGAAAAATTACAAAATGTTTCGATATCGCTAGCGGCTTCTCTTCAAATTGTGAATGATGTTCACGCACAGCTATGCGCTGTAGAAGGCGAAACAAATTGGTGTGTAATACGAAAATTTGAAAGTGTTTTAGAGAAAGACTCCGATTTTCTTATATTAAGACAAATTTGTGAAAGTGCATGTGAAGATGCATTAAGTTATTTCAAAGATTATTTTAAATATGCAAATATAACATCGCTGGATGTCGAACGGTCGTTTTCGGCATTAAAAAACATTTATTCCGCACGTCGTACTCACTTGACTGAAACAGCTGTGGAAACATATCTAATGATTCAAATATTTAAATAGATGTTACCCAGTTTGTGATTTCACGGAAGACTTTTACAACGGTAAGTGTTTCAATACGTTTTATAATTTATTTCTTACCTTCTATTTTATGTGTAAACTTTTATGCGCTCGCCACGCCTCTGGCTGTTACCGCATATTTGCCCAGGTTAATAATTTGTATAAATTCGATTATCTCAATGCATAAACAAACACTTAACTTCCGCCGTTGTCCCTTTTTGAGGTAAGTTTGCACAACGACAGTAATCAGAATGATGTTTGTTTCTTTATTCATCGAGTGTCAACAAGCGTGCGTACGGTGAGGTATATGTTATTTAAAGATACGGACGTGATGATAAGATTATTTGTCGATAGCAGTGAATGAATAATAATAAAAACAAATTTCCAACGGGTTTCTAACCTGTTATTTTGAAATTGACACGTTTTTGACGTTACTTTTGTAATAAACACGTGCAATAACTGTCAGCGAAGTACGAAAACTTGTTTACTCTTCTAATGGTAACTCAAACAAATAATTTCAGAAATCACGAAAAATACTGATTATTATACACTACTGTTTATTCAAAATGCACCATTAAAGACAAGAAAGAGGTCACTAACAGCTGTAACCTATGTACAGTTCGCTTCAATTTACGAATGCGAAAAGGGCATTAAACGGTGTAACAGGACAATGATCTCATAAAGTATCCATACACAAACACATCTGCATGTGTGTATATACAGACGTATAACAGCAACAACAATAACCTTTTTGTTATTCAAATTGCGTAATTCACTGCGAGCAATTGGCGATCAAAATATAAACTCATAATCAGTGGCTGCGTGTTGTATACCTATGTATAAATACATACATCTTGTCAAACGATTCGCCAAGATTTTGCTGAAAGATGAGGTCTTAATATTTAGCTACTGCACTTGTCTTTGATGTTCGCTCATATTTAGCATTTCGCACGACCTGGCTACTGTTGCATGTTTACAGGACATGCAGTTAAACGCATCGCAAATCATTTTTTTTTTAAGTAAGCGATGTTATTTTTGAACTGGTTCACAAACAATCGCTTCTCGCTTAATTCCTTCAACAAACAGGCTATTTTTGAACATTTTGGACAATGTCATCGAACTCTTTCGCCGAGGTACGGAGCGTATTGAAAACTAGCAAGGCCATAAACTGTCCTCCAAACACGTCTGTGAAAATATTTTCTGGAAAGCAAATACGCGTATTATTTACTTCAAGAAACGATTTGCTAAATTACAATGGACTCGCGATAGTGTGAACATTGGATAACAGAATCCCCGCCTGACGTAAACAAGATATTTTTGTGCATAGGCACTTTCGCTTATGGAAACGAACGTTATTGACCGAAGTGCTTCGTGCTTCTCCGTTGCTTTACGTGTACTTCCCCGATTGATTTGGTATTTTAACTTTTATTTTGACCGTGAACATCATGGGGATAAATGCATATATGGCGCACATGAACTTTGCAGATAACTACCGCCACCAACACTAGATGCCGCTGGCCGTATTAGTAAATTAATTTTCCATAGTTGGTATGAAAAAGAAGATGCCTTCTCTGTTTCCATTTATATATACCAATACATACATATAACCTAAATACACTGATTATATACGAACCCCGTCCAACTTCAGTTGGCCCACCCGATAAAATTTCAGTTATTAGCATGTATTGAAGATCATTTAAACTAGAGGTATAATTCTCAATTTTTATTTTGCAAATAACAGTTTGAAAATATATTGCACAAAAATAACGGAACTGATTACAACAATTGAAACTGATTAGGACTAAAAACAGAAAAACTCAAATTTGTGATTTTCAGCTCTAAGATATAGCTCATTCTACCACTGAGTAAGATTACCTTTATTTTTAATAACTGCTTCCATTCTTCTCCGCAAACTATTTACTAGATCCTGACACTCCTCTGTAGTGAAATTATCCCAAATTTTCTGGAGCCTTTGCTTGAGTTCTTGCACAGTCTTGGCAGGATTGGCTCGTAACCTCTTTTTTATGATATGCCACAACGTCTCGATGAGCGAAAGGTCCGGACTACTAGAAACCCATTTTAGAACCGGTATTTCGTGGTCTGAAAGCCATTTCATGGATCTTTTGGAAGTATGACATGCAGCACCGTCTGCAGCTGGAAAATGAAGTCATTTCCAGAACTCCTGCTCTCTTCCAAAATAGACAACAAAGACTCCTCTAGGATGTCTAAATATTTGTCTGAGTTAACAATGCCGTTGATAAAGTGTAATTTTCCAACTCCTCTAGCCGACATTGAACCCCAGACCATTACCAAAGATGGAAATTTAACTTTGCGCTTAAGACAGTCAGGATGATAAGTTTCGTGTTTCTGGCGAATAACTCTACTCCTGCTATCACCGACACAAACTTCAAATCGCGACTCGTCACCCCAATGTACACTATTCCACCTCTCCATATCCCAATTTCGATGATCTCTAGTCCATTTTAACCTGCTTCGCTTCTGCTTTAGGGTCAATAGCGGTTTTTCTTTTGCCTTCGCGATGGGAAAAACGAATTATCTTCTGTCCCTTAGGATTGAACTCATGAAACTAACCTTGTAAGTACCAAAGCCAAGTTTTCTTGTATCTGAATGGCATGTAGACCTGCAAACACGTCTTTCAACAGCCTCACTCCAAAGTACACACAACGCTCCGTAGTTAGCACGTCTATTAGACTTGATAACTTTGGGAAAAGCTCGTCTATCAGCGTCTGTTAATTTGGACTTTTTCACATATCGGGGCTTTTAGGCAGCTGAACCGTTTGATTTGTACAATTTTACAATATTTCGAACACTGTATCTGGATATGCTGAGCAATATTCCGTTTGATTTTCCGAATTTGTGTAAATTAATGATAATTGATCGAATTTTTTCATCAATTGCCTTTCCCCTGCCCATTATTGACAACAATTGCACTATCAATTCACTGTTTTACGATCGAAACATCTGTCACCGTCATTTCCGTAAAAAAGCGTTGTTTCCATAGCCACCTTAATATTCATCGTTAGCAGTATTTCGATTTTTTATGAGAGAACACGGTCCATTGAACCCAGATCTCTCCTAAAGTCCTCTACATATCATATTTTGTCTTAGATATTACATTGTAGCGGCTGGTTTTGCTCCTTCAACAATAAAACCCTACAAATTTTGGGTGTGGGCCAACTGAAGCTGGAGGGGGCTCGTAGAGGCAAAGGTGGCATTATGGGCTAGTGGTTGAAGTATGGGCCACCTTAATATCTGACAAACAAGCCCGCGCATTCTAGCACAGAACACGTTAACTATTAGTAATAGTTTGTGTATGAATCGCAAGAATGCGCTGACGCAGAAAGTTATGCAAAACGTTAGTGGTGAACCAGTTTGTGTTTTGGCGTGTTTTAAAAGTTTGAAAGGTAAGGATTTACAGCTATATTAGAAGTACTACTTATGCGTCATTAGTTAACTTGTCAACTACGTATTATATAAATATAAGGCATTTTATTTCTCCACAAATGAAATAATTATAAGTTGTTTTTAACGGATGGTGATTCTTTACTTTCCAAGATGGCGAAGGTGGTAATATGGGCAATCGTTGTGGTGGCTATATGGGCTACCCAATTGGACTAGCCCATATTATAACCTCCATAAAACTTGTGTGGATTTCTGTTTCAGATGCCTCGCAAAGTGCTAAATCCACGGAAGAAAAATAAAATCAGGCAATGTTGGAATCGAGATGACATGATATCTGCGATTGAAGCTGTTTCAGAAAAGAAAATGGGGTTTTTAAAGGCTTTTAAGAAATTTTTTGTACCACGAACTACTTTGCAAAGGCTAGTTCATCTTGGGATACCTCTTGAAGGTGTCTAGGAAGTTGGGGAGGAAACCACTTATGTCTAGCGAAATGGAAGCTGAACTTGTATATTATTTGCTAATAATTGTGCAAAAGTTTTATGGCCGACGTTAGACGTTTAGCCTTTCAACTGTGTGAGAGAAACGGAGTAGATCATCCCTTTACTGGTGGCGGAATGGCCGGGAGAGCGTGGTTCGATCATTTTCTTCATCGTCATAAAGATGTTTTGACAATTCTGAAACCCGCAGCTACGTCATTCTCCAAAGCTAATGGCTTTAATAAAGATGCAGTACATGGATTTTTCGGTCTTCTTGAAGCTGAGTTTCAGAAACATCGCTATCCCGCAGACCATATATTTAACGTAGATGAGACTGGCTTATCCGTCGTCCAAAGTAAATTCTAAATCTAAAGTCGTGGGTCTCAAAGGTAAGCGCCAGGTTGGTGCCTTAAGTGCTGCCGAAAGGGGATCCCTCGTGAGTGATGTCTGCTGTATGAGCACTGGTGGGACATTCATTTCGCCACTAATGATTTTTCCTAGAAAAAATATGTCAGACCTTTTAATGGAAGGTGCTCAACCTGGTTCCATAGGAAGATGCCACCCATCTGATTGGATTCAGGGCAATTTGTTCACTGAATGGTTCACCCACTTCACGGACAAGGTTAATCCCACGGCTGAAAGCCCAGTTCTCCTAATCCTAGATGGACATAATACACATACCAAGAATATTGATGTCGTGGATCTTGCTAGAGACAACCATGTAACAATCATAAGCCTACCACCCCATACTTCCCACAAAATGCAGCCCTTGGACAAGTCATTCATGTCCCCTCTCAAGCTTCACTATAGTGAGAATGTTAGGCAATGGATGCTGCATAATGATAAGCCACTTGGTCCATATGAGATAGCTGGGCTGTTTGGGAAAACCTACCTAAGGTGCCAAACTGGTCAAATAGCTGTCCATGGGTTCGAAGTATGTGGAATCTTTCCTTGCAACCGAGATGTACACAAATACTTACTTCTCAGATATGTAGGAAAACAGCTACACACACTAAATTTTGCAGGTAAAAAAAACACGATTTTTTTAACCCCGTTTTATTCGCCGAGTGTACGTGTAAAGTGCATGCTTTACATCTTGTAGCAGAAACTATTCAACAATGTTCAGCCGAGATAGATGCATTAATAACAAGTACAAAAAAGTTTTCGATAATTTCACGCACAGTGTCCTGATATTCGTGAACCACCACAGCCGATTCATACACGTTGGGGAACACGGTTGCAGGCAGCTGTTTATTATGCTGAATATTTTAAACAAGTAAAAGCTGTCATTCTACAATTCAATCCTGCCGAAGCTGCAGCTATTAAGGAGAGCCTTTAAAGATATTTCCGTCGAAACAGAGTTCGTAACAACTATAAAGGATTATATGACGCAATAGAACAATTACAAAATAGAGCGTTGTCGTTAGTGGAGTCACAAAGTTCAAGAGTGTTCTAAAGAAAGATTCTGATTTTATCACATTAAAACAAATTTGTGATGGTGCATCGACTAATCCATTAACTGAATTCAAAAAGTGTTTGAATCATGCATGTATTACATCCATAGATATCGAACGATCTTTGTGAAAATATAAACAATTTTTTTCACCACGGCGAACATTATTCAACGAGACAACTGCGGAAACATATCTAATGCTGTCAATTTTTTACGATTCTTTTCCAGCGGGTAATAATACTGATAGATAATGGTGCTTCTGCTTTTAATGTTCGGTGATACCGACGCAGCCCGCCAACCTACTTGATAACGTTGTTTAAAAGGGTGAGTGTTTCACAACTTTTCAGATATCATAATTCTTGATTAGTTCTGTTATTATTATCCGATTTATTACTTATTTTTTGGTATTGTATTTACTGAAGGAAGCGCACGGCAATGCCTCGCAGAGACATTACCTCGCTTTAGTAATTATGTCTTCGTTAAATTCAATAAATCGATAATGTGAACAGCTATGATTTTTTTTGTGTTTACGATACTGCGTTGTCTACTGTATTTCTGAAATTCATTAATTATCTTAATTCATTCTATTAAAAGAAGCCTATTCCAGAACCAATTAGTGAGAATCGCAGGTAAACAATATCGGCAAATCGGCTTAAATGCTTTACCGGAGCATGCGAACCCACTACCACCGCAAACAAGTGTTCCGAAAACCTATACCACAATGCGGGAATATAGTCCAAGGACAAAGGATTCAACCGAATATCGACCCTAACGCCCTTTACGGTACGGCCTGTACAGCCTTCACTGTACGTTCGGCACGTGGAATCGCGTGTGTGTATATAAACATATTGATCGGAGAAGACGGCGGCCATCTTGCCGACGTCATAGTTTCAACTTCGATCGGCCACCATCGTGAGGACAGAAACGCGATATCCTTAGAAGCGTTTAACTAACCAAGGTGGCCGTGGCCTAGCGTCTTCGTTCTTCCTTTGCTTTTTTCGCTGTCGATGACGACGACCGTGCTGCGCCACGTTCTTTTGTTTCGCTACACACTTGCTTATGATGATAATAGCAATGATAATGCCTTCGGTGTATTGGCGAATTTGCAATTTAAATGCGCTTGGAAAGGTATTAGCGGACACGAAAGATAGCCTCTTCGTGGTGAGGTTTCGCGCTCTAATTGCGTAATGGATTAATTAATACGGATGTGGGATGTATCGAAAGTTTGTTGATCTTTTATTTACTTGTTTCACGTAATTAAGTTGGTAGGCTTTAATGGGATATCTTCTGGTATCTTGAAGGGTTTCTCATGGAAATTAAAATATGTAAAATAGAGTATGATTAAGGTGAATATGTCATATTCGATTTCCTTGAAGATTGTCTGCATTTTTACAGTCATGCAAAATAAAAATTGTTGCAATTGTTTTCCACCAAATGTTTCTATTCTATAAGTTTCAAAATATGTTTTGAAACCTATGTTTAGCATTACTTTGGTATTAGTATGTATATGATTCTGTTGAAACAACACTTTTTATTATAAATGTACCGGGTGTCCCAGATTCAATATTACAAGTGATATCTTCCTTATTTGTAGAGATGTAAGATCGGGCAAGGTGCCGTCGAAAATGGTTTGCAGAATCCTAAAAGATACTTTTTAAAACTACCCCTCGTAAACCATCCTATAAGAAACATCCTCCAAAACATTTTTTTTTAAATTGTACCTCTCATCTTTTTAACTTTATTACTAAAGTGCGAAGAGTTTGGAATACAGCAAAAAATTCTTACAAAAAGTTAAAGAAATATTAAATACTTTAATAATTCATGCAGTTATTCACTTGCAGGTATTATTCAAAATGATCATCATTCAACCCAACACGCGCTTCAAATCGATCAATGAAATCTCTGGAAGCTGAACACCAGAATTTTTCTTCTAACATCCTTTTCACCGATGAAGCCGGTTTCACTAAAGATGGGATTTTCAACTGCATGCTGTTTTTGAATCCAGACATCAACAGCGATTCAGTCTGAATATTTGGCTAGGCATTTTAGGAGATCAGTTATTAGGACCGGTTGTTTTGTCACAACGTTCAACAGGTCCTGCATACCTTAACTTTCTGGTAAACATCTTGCCCGAACTTTTGGTTTATGCAAGATGGGGCACCGGCGTATTTTACGCTTGTTGTTAGGGAGCACCTGAACGAAACATTTCATAGGAGATGGATAGGTCGAGGGAGTCCCATTCCATGGCCTACTAGGTCTTCTGACCTAAATCCCTTAGATTTTTGTATTTGGGGTTACTTGAAAGGTTTAGTGTACGAAACACCAGTAAATAATTTTGCCGAGTTGCAACAGCGAATTGAACAATGTTGTCAAACAATTCAAGCAAAATCGGGCTTTTTGGAAAGGGTGTGGAGTTCCTTCTTAATAAGATGTACATCCTGTGTTGAAATGGAAGGAGGATATCTTGAACATCTGTGATTATCGTGTTCTGTAGCGCTAAACGCAAAAGAAAAAAAAACAATTGCACTTATCTCGAAAACGGTTGATTTGCGGATCCATGTTCATTAGGGCTTTTTTACTTGTTTTTGATCGTAATATATGCCCCTTAAATTTTTAAACGTTTTTTTAACACCCTGTATACTGGGGAAAAATCATAGGAAACGGATAAAACAACATAAAGGAGGCACCAGAAACATAAGAATACATCCTTGTCTTTGAAGATGTTTCAATTTTGATCGCATCAAAGTGTAACTGGATAGAAATTGTATTTATTGACTTTTTAATCAATTAAAGATTGAAGAACGTTGTCCATATTCTTTCAGGATCTCGGAACTGTTCTAACAATACTGGCTACCGACTTCATTAGAAATGAACTCACCTTGATCTATGAGATACTCACCGACGATTATTTCTTTGTACAACACGTTAATGTATGATTTTAACACGCCTTTATCTTACATCACCCCGGCGCTACAAATCAACGATCTTATTCGCCACGGCCGTTGAAACCGGTCATAAATATTAATGGACTCCGGCATCGATATGCCTTTAAATGCATCAGCAATAACGCTCATAATAAGTTAGCTTCGTATAATGCTGTTCCGTTCGACCGGCCATCAGAAGCACGGCCAACTTATAACCTAGAATGGTACTCGAGAATCTAACATCCAATTTGCATAAACATAAGAGCCGTATGGCGCCTGTCTTACAGACACACCGCTTCCCGCTTATTTTCTGTAGCTCTTTTTTATTCTTGTTCCGTTACCAACCAACTATTATATCGGCGTAGAGATGCAAAGAAGAAGACCGCAACAGTAGCAAGCCGCGTGAAGCAAGGTAAGTAGCTTGATTAAATGGCTGGGGGCGAAATATAGAACGACAACGCTGAGATATGGAAGGAGAATGAGTGAACTTGCTGTATATGAACGTTACTGTGAGGATATCGCGATTAATGTTCCAACATTTTTTCCTGATTTGAAACAGAGAACATCACAAATTAAGTTACTAACGTAACTAATTTGTTGCTTATAATACCAATTAATAATTAGAGAATTACGTATTTCCTTGTTACTTAATAAGAGGTGACAATACTAAATACGAAAATTATAAAGGTATACGAAGCTGTATGAAAGAATCCTAAAGAGAAGGCTACGTGAGGTGGTAGAAAGGACACTAGATGACTCTCAACATGGTTTTGGGCCGGGAAGAAGAACTCAGAGCCTGTCGGGCCAGGGTTGGTGTGAGATCGTTAGGAACTGTTACGATAAGAGGAAAATGTTATATGCAGATGATCTGGTGTTGTTGGCTGAAAATGAAACTACGTTATAGGATTGGTGAATGAGTGGAATGAAACCTAATGAATACAGTAACCTAAACTTGCGGACTCGCATAGGCGTCGGTATTACGGGTTAATATAAGAATACGAAAAATTCATAAATAAACTAAACCGGTAGAGAAGCAGGCATGTAGTGTCGACCTTGAATATAAATCATGTTAAACCGCGCTGAGAGGGATTTCGTTTTAGTACCGGTTGAGCTGTTGCAGAGATTAGTCGAACGGTCAAGGTTATGTACTTACGTGTCGCTTTTGAAAGCTGGTGTTTTTTGTGTGTTGTAGTATTATACCAAGTGCATAGTTAGTGTATCAGAAATTGCGCACGTGACAATGAAAAATTTATATTTAATTTATGCGTTACGTTTATTGTATGTAATATACCGTTTAATTTACTAGACAAGGAACCATTTATCTGCTTTTGGAATAACTATTCGGAGTGCAAATTACCAAGTCGAACATCGTTACGAAGAATTGTGCCATCTGCGCGCGAACATATTGAACAAAAAATAAAATCGGAGTTGAAAGATCAAAAATGTGGTTATGTATTGACGAAACAACAGATCGGAAGAAACATTCTGTTCTTAATGTAATGGCGCGCAAATTGGAACCTCATCAATCGGCACCTTCAATTCTATTAGTCTCCAAACGAATACAACAGTGTACTGCCGAAGTAATTTCAAAGTTAGTGTTAAATACATTGGACAAGTTTGAACTTTCAACAAACCAACTCTTGATGTTAGTGAGTGATGGTGCTGCAAACATGCTTTCTGTAGGCTGGTCTCTTAAAAAGCATTCTGCTAATTTGTTACACATTACGTGTAAAATTCATGCTCTTAATCTTGTGGCGGATAGTATCAGGAAATGTTATCCTGAGGTAGACGCTTTAATAGCGCATACCAAAGCAGTATTTCTCAAATCACCGAAACGTATTCGCGAATTTCACAGACTGTGCCCCCGTATATCAGAGCCACCAGAACCTATTCTAACTCGTTGGGGAACATGGTTACAGGCCGCGTTTTATTATCATAAATATTTTGACAATATTAAGAACGTGGTTTTACAATTCGATACAAAGGAAGCTGCCGCTATCCAGAAAAGCCAGTCGAAATTTCAAGATAGTCAGGTTAAAATGGATTCAAAAATCATTCACGACAATTACTTCGGGCTAGCAGATGCAATAGAAAAATTACAAAATCCTGCGGTGCCGTTAGAAGAATCTCTACAAATAGTGCAACATGTTCACGCACAGCTATGCGCGATTGAAGACGCAAAAAATGTTTCTGTTCTAGAAAAATTTGAAAGTGTTTTTGAGAAAAATTCTGATTTTGGCACATTAAGACACATTTGTGAAGGTGCGTCAACAGAATCGTTAAGTTATTTGAAAGATTATTTTACTTACGCAAATATTACGTCACTAGATGTAGAACGTTCGTTCTCTGCATATAAACGCATTTTTTCCTCATGCCGTACTAGTTTTGCCGAAACAACAGTTGTTGTTAGTGGAACGCGAGGCCTGGTCGACTCTACGCTACTGCGCGGTACCGCTCGTGGCCAGCTTTAATCATTCGCAATGTACAAAATGAATATCCATAGATTTGTTTCTTGCCAAGATGGTGAGTGGCATTTCGAACACTTGATTTAAAAGAAACAACCATTTCTTGTTATTAATAAACTTTGTTTTCCACTCCTTAAATGACTTTTACTCAAAAATTTTGTTATATGAGCAATTAAAATTTTGATGGTATCATTTAGACAATAAAATGAACCAAAATACCAAAATAAAAACAAAATCAGGAGTTGCCATCTAAAAAAATTGTCGGTTACGTCATTACATAGCCAGAAGTGTGGGAAACTTAAAATTGATGCACAAATATTTTTTTTTAGAAATAAAATTGTCGTATCCGAGCATTTCTTCGAAAAACAAATTGCTTGAAATTTTATGAATTTATTCCATAATGTTGCCGAGTAGTTAACATATAATTGGGATTATCGTTAGCTGGAGATGTATTCATTAAATAAAACCCCCAGAATAGACAGATGGGATTGACAGTTTTCACATGTAAACGGACCTGAATGCACGTCGCTGAACAGCGCTAGTTGTAACGCTAACCGTAGCGATTATAGCGTTGTTTCTGTATATATAACTAAATAAATGATCGTCATTTTTGCAGTCGTTCTTAATTATATAGCCGCCACTGTATATACATTTCATTCGGTGAAACAAGTCGTATCACTTTAACGCAATCAACAACAATTGGTCAGGTGCTTCGCTCGTAACGCACGACATATGCACAGGCACATACGCGGACCATCCCAACAATAATATATACATACGTTACATCCATACACATGCAACTTACAGTGACGGGGTGGCAACCGAACTTCCACACCGTTCCATCTCCTCCCGCTCATGCTAGAGGGTCGTCAGCCGGTACATCGCGTCATGCGAGAGCCCGATGTAAACATTGAGGTCAACGGCCGTTCTTCGGTTCGTCCGCGGGGCCCGCCTGCCGTGCCCTTCGGTTCTCAGGCCGAAGACGTTCTTTGTGCTGCACACTCGCTTGCCTGTTGATGCGCGTTTATGGTATTCCCCCCGTTTTGTTTTTGTTTGCCTATAAACGCGCGATCGCCTTGTTTCACAGCGTCACGGTTGATTCCTCTAGTTTGAATTATTGCACAGCTAGAGAAATTGCATGAAATTTTATCTTTAGAAGTTGCATGCAATGATTATTTAGGAATACAGGGAAATGTTTTATCTCAGGGGCTTTTGTTAAAAAATTGGAATTTTGTAAATTAATTAAATTTTTAACTCGTTTGTGGGATTCGGGAGTATTCTTTGATACTCTTTCGGCAATTTTTAATGAATTTTGAGATCAATAAATGAAAATTCACGAACCTTAAAATTGAAAAATGAAAACTAACCTTGATTTTAAGAAGATGTCATATAAACACTTCTACCTTGAATTTACTTTGTAATTTCTATATCGAACACTTTAACTTGGGACCGCAGCCAAAATACTAATTAACTCGAAGAAAGTTTAACCAGAATTGATGAATTTATTGGCGTCCCTATTCTTCTTTATTTTAATCGCGATGGCGATTGTTTTTTTCCACAGCAAATTTTGAAGATATCTACCCAAATATAACCTAACGAGGTATTTTTGATAAACAAAGTTATTTCTAGACGTAGAATGAGAGACAGAATGTGGTGACGCTACTAGATGACTTAAACTAGACGACTCTATGATAGAGAAACCCAAAAATATGAAATTTTACTGCTACAAAAGAAGATACCTTAACGAAATAATGTTAAAAATATCTTTGAATTTATGCTGTTGTTTGTTTTAGGGGAATTTCACATTAATTTTGAAGAGTTACGAAAATAGGAAGATGAACTAAAGAGGAATAACTTCACCGTTTCTCCACGTTTGTCGTTATCTGGACTTATATATTTTATTTTATGTCCACACTCCAAGGCCAGTCGGCTTGGGGGGAAATTGTGGCTTTCGAAAAATAGTTTTTATCCGCCAGAGGGACTTTCATTACTATCGGGTGGCTATACTGAAAATCCTATGCATTTTAGATTGACAGCTGATAATTTCGAAGTAAATGCTGAACATTACAATAGATTGGTAATTTTTAAGAAATTTTCTTTGAAATCTTACTATTTTATGAGAGAAATACTCATGGGCTATTATAAAACGAAATTAATCAATGAATTATCAGTGCTACTAAGGTTTTTTATTCACTCAACAGGGCACTTACTTATTGGAAAAAAGGAAATTTCTAAAGAAATAAAAGTACGAATTTCTGGCAGTGTATACATAGCAATTCTTACTTATGAGTGCAAACCATGGACCATGTGTGATTGAGACAGAAGCAAAATACAATCGTGCGAGGTAATGTACGACGATGGTATGATAAATATATAAACAGTGTTAAGGAAGACAACGCAATTACTACAAACCCTAACGACTCGATACGAGAATGGTGCAACGTGGAACCAGTAAATAAGACAGTGGAGAGAAGGTAGTTGCAGTGGCTGGGACATATGATGAGTAATGCGTGACAAACAGTTACACCCGCAGAGACGCCTGTAGGGGGGGGGGGTGTATGTACGTATGTGAATGTAGAGCTCAGTAATGCGGTAGACATTGAGGAGTTCGGTGGTTCAGTTATTTATCGGATTCTTATTGTGTGTTTTCGAAAACATGGGATGTAAGCCTGGTGTACTTCTTGCACCGCATGTGAAGAAATATATTTGGCGCTTCCCTGGTTTGGAATTTACAGGTTCACACATTCGTTGCAAATTTTGCGGTGTCGTGCTAGGTCGCACGACATTTGAATGTAGAAGTCATATTAAACGTAAACGTCATGTATTGAATTTAAGAAACAATATTCAGTACTGGCAATTTTTGTATTTCATTTTCATGTTGAGCACGTGCAACATCCCACAACACCTAGTAGATAATGAAAACTTTCGTCTTTTTTGGGGTAAATATGTTCCATCATGGAAGCTACCAACAAAAAGACAATTGCGGTACAATTTAGCACATGTGCAAAGTACAGTAAAAGACTGTATAAAAGACGAGCTGAAAAACCAAAAAATCTGGCTCACTGTGGACGAAACTACTGATGCTCAGAAACACAGCGTGATTCATATTGTGCCGTGTCTTTTAAAACGTAATGGTCCAGCAGCTTCCTTGTTGTTAGCCAGTAAAAGGATTGAAAGAACTGATGCCGAAACCGTTGTAAACATAAAAAACATGTTAATTTCTGACGGACCCGCAACAATGCTGAAAGCTGGTAGGATGTTAAAAGCGCGCGCTTAAAATGAAAGATTTGCTTTTCAATTTTTACGATGAAAGTAGTGAAAGTTCACGAGTTTATCGTATATCAACATCATTCACTTCTTATGTAATTTGTTACTAAAATGAAGTGTTTATTTTTTATTCTAGTGTTTCAGAAATACTGGAGTAAATCAGTTTGTTACGTGGATCGAACTTTTTATTTTATAAATCATCGATTATTTTCCGATAAACATTCGAGTTGCATGATAATCCTTTAGCTTTTTATTCTACGCGTGAACATACGTATAACATGAGAATTTTGATGCGAACGAGAATGTACAACTTACCTTGCTAAGTAGAAAGTTTTTGTCTTTGATTGAAAGAAACTAAAATCGCGATTCCTGGATACTTTTTCTATGGTACACGCGCTATTCCCATGCCTGGCATAGCGAATTAGCAGAGTTGATTGATTTCCTTTGAATCTACTGGCATGTTGGCGTCCCTTATTAGAAATTCAAACCGGGTGTTGTGTTAGGGTATTGGTCGGTGTATGTACCGTTGCAAAACGCGCTTAGGCACAGTGAATACGAACGGCGCAGATGATGGAGGCAGGCTAGAATAAGTTTAAAGGATATGTACGACGCATATTGATTGTATTAGAGGACACGGTAATAAGTTTTGATGATAACGTTGCAAAACGTCTTTAAGTGTAAAATGTCTACTTGATGTGGAAAGTTGATCGTCACACCTAACCTCATTTGGTGACATTATATACGAGGGTAGTCTGAAAAGATTCGCTTATCAGCAGGCAAAGTTCTCGCTACAGTTTTTTTGGGACTCAAAAGGAGTCCTGCTGGAGTTTCTTCATGGGCAGAGAACAATTAATGCTGGTTACTATTGCATACTTCTAGAACAACTTTAGACTGCTTATCGAAGCAAAAGACGTCGACAATCTATTAGGGACGTCATTTTATTCCACGATAATGCCCGCCCCCAAATTAAAGACGCCAGAAATTGGAACGAAATGTTCCGAGAAACTTTCGAACACCTACTTCTCACCATGCAATTATCATATGTTCGGATCGTTGAAAAATGCTTTGGAAGGGCAGCGTTTCGCTGATAACGCACAGAGAAAGGCGTTCTTACGGAACTGCCTGACAACCCGCCCTACTTCTTTGTACAGTGATGAAATAAGAAAGCATGCAAGTAGGTGGGAAAAGTTGTAAATCTCTGCTTAAAGTCATTGTGATTTTCTGAAAATGATTCAAATATTCTTGCCATAGTTGCAACTTTACACTTTCTGTTCTATTATCTACAATGCCATTTGTCTACTTTCTTACTATTTCGATTAACTCCATGGCTTTAACTATTTACAATTTCTATAAGTTTGGCTGATCATCATTTCAAGAGCAGTTTATGTCTAAATATAATTAACAATACGTCTGCATGCAAATTAGAACATGACCCTAAAAAAATCTGAAGGAGACACTATAGTAGAACCCCAAAATAAGGAAGAAAACCAAGACATAGAGTACGTATGGAGGTGAAATGGACTAAAATTTTGGTTGGTTTAGACATTTCAAAAATTGCTGAATATTCACAAAGCAACCACAAGACCAAGAGAATACCAAACATCAAACCAATCAGTGGTAAGAGTAATTACTTCAGACAGCATGGATAAATGAGGCGGAATTTCGGTATTCCCAAAAATTCCCGAAAACATAGAATGAAAGCTAATATCATAGGGAAATGTGAGGGATTAGATGCAGATGCAATGCTGTGTGCGAATTCCGAAAAAGCATCCAGCATCCTGAATTAATTAGACACTGAGCAGCACCTTACGGAAACCAAATACTTAACGGAATGAAGATCCAAGCTGAATACCAGGAAAATCAACTTCAACGAAAGCTGGATAAAAACGTATCAAATAATTTGGTATTTGTTTGAGATAAAGAATAGTTAAGAAATCGTTAGGGATAAGAGTAGGGAATATTAATTTCGTTGTCTTAAATCTGTGACTTGTTTTCAACTAACTTTTGGCCTCTGGATCCAAAAATAACCGCAGTTTTTGTCAATTACGTAAACTTTTTAAGCTACAGGATACCCTCAAAGGTCATACAAATTGTGCATATAAAGGAAAATAAAGTATAAACTTACCAAATATACTGCTTATAAAGAATAATTTTATTCATACAAAGGCTATAATAGTTACTGCAAGTTAAATTGTATTCATACAAATAGTTGTTTTTTTATCGAACGGTAATTACATATTAAGGCAAAAATTTTCGCTTATAGCTTTTTCTGGAATGTTTAATCTGTGGACATTCTCGCTTGATGCTCCAACAATAGTCAGCCGTCATATGTATATCCCATCTACCTTGATACCGTCCCTCCATGACCTTCAAATCCTGGTGAAATCGCTCACCCTGCTCATCACTGACTGCACCAAGATTTTCCGGGAAGTTAGCAAGATGGCTATGTAAAAAATGCAATTTGGTGCTCATGTTGCAACCTAGCAGATTGAAGCTCTCCAAGAGTTGCTGGACAATTTTGGCGTAATTCTGTGCTCGTGTATTTCCAAGATAGTCTTTAACAATGTTTTTGAATGCCAACCAAGCATTCTTTTCAATTTCTGACATTGTTCCGATGAAATGTTTATCTTTAACAAGCTGCCGAATCTGTGGACCATCAAAAACACCGGCCTTTATCCTTTTAAATGAGAGGCTAGGAAATGCCGAAATGAGATACTTGAAACAGTCTCCTTCATATGGCAAAGCTTTAACGAATTGCTTCATGAGACCCTACTTTATATGCAGGGGTGGAAATATAATGTTCTTTCTGTCGACAAGTGGCTGATGTACAATGTTTGGATCACCAGGTTTCAGGTCAGATCGTGGCAGCCAATTCGACTGCATCCAATGCTTCTCACGAGCTCTGCTGTCCCACATACACAAAAAGGAGGGATACTTGGTATATTCGCGTTGCTGGCCAAGAAGGAAGCTAACCATTTTAAGGTCAACACAGATGATCCATTGGTGCATGTGGTATTGCAACAAATCAATGACTTTCTTTATGTCTTCCATTAAAGCATGTACGTTATGGCAATACACAAATCCATCATCACTTCGAAAGTATTGTAGAAACGCGCTTTCTCTTGATCGAAAATATGATATCTTAGCTCCCTTTTCAAGCAAGTTTTTCTCGTGCAGTCTTAATGCGCTGAAGCTTTTTTGGATAGTCCCAAATCTCGTACCAAATCATTCAACTCACGCTGGTCAAATCCATTACGAACGGAATCATCTTTAATTTCAAAATCTTCATCGTTGGGGTCACTTTGATCTTCACCAGACTCGTATTCCCATATTTCCAAAGAGGGTAATTCATTGAAAACTGGCACTGGGATTTCGGCTGAATGAGGCACTGGGCGTATAGCTGATGGTAAACTAGGATACTCTATTTTACATGTGTTTTTCTTGTTATATCCTAACGTTTTCACTATACAAAAGTAACAATCACTTGAATGATCTCTGGGCTCTTGCCAAATCATAGGTATACCAAATGGAAGTTTATCACGTGTTCCCTTGGTCCACATCCGTAAAACCTCAACACACTGCTTGTGAGGGGACCATGATTTGTCTTGATCACCAATTTTCACTTTAAAATAGACAAAATAGACTTGCCTGACAAATATACTGATGTTTGTCCTTTGACTGGGAATGGTAAAACTGCCACATATGTAACAAAACGAATCGGGGCTATTTAAGCACTTACGACGTGAACTAGCAGAGGTAGACATAAGGAAAAGTTTCAGTTCATATATAAATAAACACTAAACATTGCTAACCTTGTATATAAACAAGAACTCAGACCACACGTCGGAATGGGCTGCACCGTTTCAGAGCGACACACAACGTCTCACTACAGTATCTCAGGCGTAACTGAACAAATCCAGACAAGTATAAACCTCTCGCTGTTCTCCTATGCGTCATTCACCCGGCGCCCATCGGAGAAGGTTTGTGTTAGCCAATAGGAGAGTAATAGTGCTTCCTATGATCCATGCTCGATTTCGCGGAGAGTGGTTACATTCTCATAAAGTGTTGAGATAAAACTTGACATGGTAGAAGCAAACTAACTACAGTTTTGAAACCAGCATGCCTAATCAAGTATAAAACAGCTCAAACACCAAACTCAACAGAAATTGTGTTACAAATTGTTCCCCAGTGTAATCTACATTTCAGACATGTTGATATTAACCCTCTTACTACCTTGCAGCCGATACATCTGCTTCGTGACTTTTGCGAGAAATACCTCGAGCCGATATATCGGCTTTTAATTTTCAAAACAATTATAACCTGACGCTATCTTTATTTTTAAGAAAAATATGTTAATTTTAAAAAATTTCGTTCAAATTACACATTTTCCAAGGTACATTGGCCGGTACATAAAAAATTGTAGGGAAATAAAAGGGTTAAGCACTCGTGCAGTACATTTCCACAATTATTGACTGTTATTTAATTTTCTCTTCTCCCAATGAAAGCGTTACAAATACAAGTCGATTAGCCATTGTTTTCTCGGGATGTTTTCACGCATAACGGATGGCCTACTTGATAAATGCGGACGTACGTTACCCGCAAGCCAATAATCGAAAACCATTTTCTAAGCATCACAGTAGGCCATGTATAAAAAGAGTAGTAATACATTATGTTGTCGCGTCTTCTATTATTATCGTACGGTCTTGTATTGTTTTGGTTTATTGTTTAACGGAAACTGCCAAAAGAGGGCGCCATCATATATTTAAAAATAAATATCTATATCTATATTTTTTTTAATCTCAGATAAAGGCGCATCATTTACGAGTAGACCGGTTGTTAATACTTACATGCTATTTATAAACGAATGAGTATCGGTAGTACTACCGAACGCTAAGATGCTGCTCATTGCACACGTTATTCATCTGTTTTCGTTTGTGTTATCGTCCCACCGCGGCCTACTGCTAGCAATACGATAGACTCAGCGTATCGCTGCGTTTTTGTTTCTTCGAAACGTGGACGGAATTCGCACGAAAAATATTACGTAATTGCATACATGAGTTGTTGACGTGATTAGGAGCTGTGGTATGAACAGAGAAGGCCATGATGTGGTGTATCACTGATATGTTTTATGTATGTACCTACGCAAAATGTAATGTTTGCTATAGCTATTATTAATTCCATTTGCACTTTATTGTAAACATAGAGTAATCTTTTGAAAAGAATGGGAAGTTATTATTGAGATTATTGTATACTGGCGCTTCTACACACATGCTGTATGTACAGGGTTTCTCATTTTAGTTTGACCGCTACTTATTTCCGTTAACGTTGCATATACAAAAAATATTTCAAATAAGCTCTTGAACAAAATTAACACACCACTTTATTAAACTTAAATAATTACATTAATAAAAATAAAATTACTAAATTAGAATAAAAACTTACAAATTGAGTTTATACAATCATTTGAGAGAAAAACCAGGGAAACATGATCTGATTTTAAATAATTAAACACTTCTTTTTCTTTGCAGATGAGTGAGATATCAAAACGAAAATCAACATGAAAAACGTTTAAGAAATCGAAAGCAATAGAATTAATGAATCTAATGTAACGTTTGTACCTTGCATGTCCTCCTTTTCTCCTAATTACCGCATTCATACGCCTTGGCATTCTAGCGATTACATTTTCAATGGTATCCTGAGGAATATTTTCCCATTCTTCAATTACTGTATCCACCAGTTGATTATGGTTTGTAGATGGGAGTCCACGACCTTGGACTTTCTTTTTAAGATGGCCCCATCAATACTCAATATGATTGAGCTCGGGACTGTTAGGTGGCTATTTCACTAACGGAATATCAACTGCATGCAAGTAGTCAATAAGGTGTCCGGTCCCGTTGAGACGCGTATGGTCTTGCATGAATAAAAAATTAAGACCCACAAAAGGAGCAAATGGCATTACGTGTACAAGTACGATGTTTTTCAGGTAATAATCCGCATTCATAGACCTCACACGTATAGGGACCAACTCTACCAAACGGAACCCTTGGAGAAATGTTGCAATTTACAAATTTCTCTCCTTCTCTTTGCCAGACACGCTTACGTCCAGCAGGAGATTTTAAGCTAACCTTCGTTTCGTCACAGAATAAAACCTTTTTCCAATCATTAACAGATCAATGTTGATGATTTCTAGCAAAACGCCATATTTGAAGTTTGTGCTCTCTGGTAAGTAATGTTTTTTGTCGGTCTCCTGCTCCTTAATTCGGTTTCATTTAAACGTCTTCCGATTGTTCGAGACGATATTACAACATTACGAACCGTTGATAACTCATTTTTAACACATTACTAGTGATTCTCCGGTTTCTAAGAACGGATTCCCATCGCCATCCCTTTGATTGGTACATTGTTTTCGCTCTTGTCCTGGGCCTTGAACGTGGAATCCTATTTCGTTAAATCGTCTAACCATACGACTTATACTGTAATGATTTCTTCTTAATACACTGGCAACATAACGCATGGAGTGTCCCGCATCCGGCAGAGTTGATGCCCGTATTGTCTCTTCCACCGATAAATTTCTTTGGCGATTCATTTTTCTACTTTCTAACACTTGCAGATACACTTTAAAACATAACTAATCACAAAAATTGGCTTAATAACTTATCTTACTCAGCAGTTTCTGAACGGATCTTAAATCAATTGTGGTCAAACGTGACTGATTGTCATTTGCAATTTTAAAACAAAACAGTATGTACTTGAAATGTCGGAGGAGGTCCAAAGCTTGCTTGTAAGACATTTAGAAGATTAAAAGTTATCATTATTTCTGAATGTGTATAAAAAATGTTAGTGGTGCGTTAATTTTTGTCTAGGAGAAGTTGCAGTTTACTTCTACCGAATAAAAATTCGACAACTATCAGAATTGCATATACAGGACATGGCCAACAAAAGATATTTTTTTTTTAATGGAACATCCTGTAAATTTTTTATTTTTGGATAGCCCTTCATCTCCTAATTTCAACTGCATGATGTTATATAAGACCATTTTAAGTAATTAGTGATTTATTTTACTAAAACACGTAAAAAATATAATTAGTAGGAAATAGATGCAAAACAAATAATTTTGACAAAAATTTATCCACTACTTAATTTAGATTTAAGGAAACTGCTCAAAGTGACCCTCACAGGACCGTGCCGTATGGATGCGCGGAGTGTGCGTTGCACACAGGCGGCCAATGTAAAGGGCGGCATCGGTGACAAGTAATCAACAAGGAAAAAGAGCTGTTAGGCGGCACGAACTGAGTAAGCAGAAATCAAAACAGTCTGAGGGATATAAATTATTGACTGTTTAGTCTTACAATAAAAAAATGCTTGTAAGGAATTTTACTACTTTTCGGTGTATTTTATTTTATATTATTCCATTTTCTTCGCCAGTTGATCTTTATCATTAGGAATAAACGAACTTGAGCTTAGAGAGTAGAGTTATATCGTGAATAATATTTGATACGTAGAACAACTTCGCCCTTGAACTGTATCTGCATTGTTACATACACAGCCTAGCCCTAAGCTTTAGTCACAATTTTTCTGACTTTTGTACGAGTAATATATTCAATAAATATCTTGTTTCTTCTTGTTTGGGTTTTTAAAACCTCAAGTTACGATTAAGCGATTTAATTGTAATTTCTGTGGTTTTTTTTAAGTAAAATAATTAAGATAATAAAATGCAGCCTCTAACCATGTTCCCCAACGAGTAAGAATAGGTTGTGGTGGTTCAGGAATACCGGGGCATAGTCTATGAAATTCCCGAATACGTTTTGGGGATTTTACAAACACAGCTTTTGTATGTGCCATTAGAACGTCTACCTCGGGATAACATTTTCTGATAGTATCTGCTACGAGGCTGAGAGTATGAATTTTACATGTAATATGCAACAAGTTAGCACAATGTTTTTTAAGAGATCGACCTACAGCAAGCATGTTTGCGGCACCATCACTCATAAACGTCAACAGTTGATTTGTTGAAAGTTCAAACTTTTCCAATGTATTTAACACCAACATTGAAATTTCTTCGGCAATGCATTGTTGTATTCGTCTGGAAGCTAGTAAAATTGAGGGTGACGGCCGATGTGGTTCCATTGTGCGTACCATTACATTAACCACAGAATGTTTTTTACGACCTGTTGTTTCGTCCACACATAACCTCAGTTTTTTATCTTGCAACTCCGATTTAATTCTTTTCTCGACATGCTCACGAGCAGACGGCACAACTCTCTGAAATGTTCTCTCACTTGGTAATTTAAAGTCCGAATATTCATTCCAAAACGAGACGTATGCTTTCTTCCTTAGTAAATGAAATGGTAAATTACATGCAATAAACACATAAATTAAGTTTAAATTTGTCATAATCTCGTGTGGAATTTTTTTTGAAACATGCCCTGCACTATTTACGTGCCGTAGACAATCACTTTTCGACCAACACATTAAATCTATTTTACACACTACATATTGAATTTCAGAGCCATCACACTTTAAATCAGGCATTTCTGCAATAAATTCTCTTATTGTGTCCAACTTTGTCGTTTTCGCGACGTAGAAACATTTTCAAAACAAACGTAGAACTACGATATATATCGACAGCGTAGATGCATACACACAATCGGCTTTCGAGTCGTAGTTATACTGACGCTTATACCGAATTGTCCCGGCCGTGTTTATTTTGTGTAAACTTTTATGCGTCAGCCACTGGCTTTCAGCGCAGTTTGCGTTGCTCTACTAATAACTGTTCCCCAAGTATAAAAAATAAGGAGGGGTAGGGATGGCGGCAAAATATTTTCGCATACAGGCGGCCAAGTTGTTTGGAACGGCACTGGACCCTCGTGTTGTATACATGAATCAACTTTTCAGTTTCTATATTTGAATGCATTTGTGATCGGCCGTTGGGTGACTAATATTTCCCCAGCATTAATATGTATTGGTACGGAAATAAGTTCCTTACACTTAGGGCAACCTTTACACCTTGTGTATAAAAGATTTTTCGATTTTTATATAAATAATTATTTATAAACCCGGAATAAGTCAGTTTGTGTACAAATAGAAAATGTAGGAAACTTCCTGTAATACATATGTTCTGTATTATATATATATGTATATATAACGGAAATAAGTAGTGGCCAAAATGAAAAAGATGAAAATTCTGTACATACATATGTCTGTATTTATTTCAAAACACAAATTTTTTTGTTTCAAATATTTACCCCCGAATTAAAACAGATTTGAAAAAAACTTTGCTAAGAAACGACCATTACTGAAAGTTTGGCGATAATTTTTAAAGAAACCCTGTACAACGAGGCAAACGGCAACAACGAAAAATAACGGATCGCGTAGGCTACTTTCCCCGAAAACACTCTCGCATCGCCCACGCGCTCTTGACTTGTTTTATGTCGCGAAGCCTCAACGTCAAAAACGGAGAAAAACAGATATTGTCTAGCGTGACTCAGACATCGCCCGCCAATCATGATAGCAATGGCGGCGGCGGCGGCGGTGGCAATGGTCAACGGCCACTAGATTGCCTGGCTCAAGTCCCGGCCATGGATGCCGGTGGCGCGCCGCGCTGCAACAAGTCGACGCGCTAAAAACAGCATTGGACTACACACCGAGAATGAAATTACGTTTTAATGTTGCGAATTTACGACAGGAACGAGATTCGTTTTTGTTTTCGAGCAGAAAAAAAAGAAGAAAACATGAAAGTGGTAGCACGATATTATATACTAGGAATTCTTATTCTGATGTGTTTGTTAACCAAAAGTTTAATTTTAAGTTCTTATAAAGACTTAAAAATTTGAATTGAGATTGCAAGTAGATCTTTAATCGTTCAGGATACATGGAGATAAGCACTACCACGCCATTACCTTTTTTGAAGTTCCTGTGACGTTGATTCTTGATACTGTGTGCGTAAACAGTATAAATATTCAATAAAACGTCAGCACAGATATAATTTAGCTACATATTGTGAATAATTCAGCTAAACAGTTGTCATCCTAATCATAGAAACGGGATGTTACGGAGTTATACATTCAAATTGCGAATCATAACTATTAATGGAGAATCTAGGCTTGCATTAGTGTCACTGATGGTGTACATGTCAATTTGATAAGATGATGTGCAAGTAAATTAAACCAGTTTACAAAACAGTAAGTAAACACAATAAACTTTGTTATGCAGCTTCTCGAGGTCATTTACAGATGTAGGATACGCTAAACTTTTCAAATATCTCCAAAGAAAGAAATCAAGGGGGTTTAAATCAGGCGATGTAGTAGGCTATGATACAGGTCCGCCCCTTCTTACCTACCCTTGTCCAAAAGTTCCATGAAAATGCTCTCCTCTAACGGCAATCGAAAAATGCGCCGGAGAACCATCGTGTTGGAATCACATTTCTTGCCTTTGGTTTAAATGAATATTGCCTAAAAGATTATTCATTTGGTTCTGCAAAAAGTTTAGGTAAGCAGCGTCTGTTAATCAGCTTGGTAAAACAACTGGACCTAGTAACCTGTCGCCCAAAATACCCATCTGAGTGTTGAATGAAAAACGTACCTGGATTCCATAACAGCATGGGAATTTTTCATCAGTAAAAAGAATATTGGCAGCAAAATTGGGGTTGCCAGCATCATTGCGTGGAAATCAACGACAGAAAACCAAATGTGCATGATGACGAGGTGGTTGTATGTGGTAGGGGTAAAGCTGCTGCTCATGGAGAATTCTCCAAACAAGAGAAGCACTAATTTCTACCACAGTTGATATTCTCAGGAAATTCGTCTCCGGATTCTGCCCTACCCGTGCTAAAATTGCCTCTTCTGTCTCAGAGGTGGATCCGGAATCAAGGGACCGTTTCCCAAATCAACCGGAATCACGTAATCTTTGGTGCAGTCCTACAAAAATACGAAGTGAAGGAATCCGACATTTGGGATGAGCGTTAACATAAAGATATTGAGCTTCTCTGGCGTTTCCATTACCACGATTATACATGGAATGCTAATTAAATGTTAGGGTAAACAAGCGTAGCGAAAGTTCCTAAAATTGTGCACTAATATTGAATCAATAGCGGCTGGTGATGACGCAAATGGGAATTCAAAGACAAATTTTCGATTCTCTCGTGTATTTCCATCGTGTATTACAATGCACACGATATGCAACGGAAATGCACGAGAGAATCGAAGCCTTGTAATTGAAATTGACATTTAAGCACCAGGAGCCGCTACTGCATTGAATATCAACTGCAAATTGTATGGTTGACAGAACCTACGTACAGTACGATAAGAAATGCACGTTTTTAGCGAACGAAGAAAGAGATAAGCGAAAAAATGCATAAATGCTACAATAAAGAATAATCCTCCGTAATTTCGAAACCGTCCATTTACGAATCCATGTTCATTACGAGTTTTCAGTATATTTTGGGCCATACTATACACTGTATGCAGCTTTTAGACTCGTATAAATTTCCATTTGTTGACAACACTCTTTAGCGGCTAAAAATTGGATAATAGCCTGCAGATTTTCTACCATAAATGCTATTTACCAATAGACGCGTCACGAAGACCTAAACAATTAACATACACGTTCGCCCCGGTCACCGGGATGCGAGATATATTTTACGGGACATCCTTGCATTTATCCCCGCCGATCAGCCTCGCCGCGCGCAACTGCCGTAGATCTGAGAGGCCTGACGCACTTTTTGATTGTCTGTGCGCTCGTATGGTTCTAACAAATGATCGTAGATTTCGAATACACTACAATCGCAGAGAAGATACAGATCATTAAATGGTACTTTGCCGGAAATTCCTACCAAAGCACACCTGATCTATTTGCCGTACAGTACGTGGATCGCCCCATTCCTTCGCATTCGATGATTAAAAGGATCGCCAAAGCGTTTGGGGAACTTGGGTTGCGTGGTCGGGAATTGCCGTAAATGCCAACAAATAGACGAACAGCTTCAAATCCCCCTAATGCATCCAGAGCGGGAGGGGAGATGTGAGGGTTTGTTCGTAAGATGAAATGGGCGAACCTTGCTCTAGCCGGCAAATTGCAGACGAAATCGATGTTAGTAGAAGTATTGTGAAACGTATTTTGAAACGCAACAAATACAAAAGTTACAATGTTCAAAATTGTCAGGAGATTTTCCCCTTAATAAAGTAACATTAGTTTTATAAGAATCGTTGTTTATTTTCCTATTTAGAATTACTTGTTCGTTCTCCTACATCGTACAGCAGCAACAAAATGAATATAAGAAACTACTTTCTAACATAATCTGAGAATACAGATTAACACATTTTGTCAGAAAGCGTTGAATTATAATATTACGTGATTGAGCGGACATGCGTGTTTATAATATGCGTGCGTACCGCTGCTCGCTTTATGATATACTACGACTGGATGGGATCTCTCAGTGAGACTCGAATGCGCTGTTGCCATTCACAAAAGCAGTCCCCCCGTTCATATCTGGATCAACGTGTATAAAACATTGTCTGTAGAGATTTTCGAGATAAACATATCGAAAATTAAATTCATTTGCATCTAGTTTCTATGCTATTGCCATGAATTGAACAATTTTTTGACACAGAACAATCTATCTAATAGATAATTTCTATTCAATTATCTTAATGAGTAGATTAAACTTAAGTAGCGAAAAGAAAACAAATGAAAACTAAAACAAAGGAATAAACCGTAAAAACAAAAACAAGCGATTACGGTTTATCAAACAAAGGAAAAATTTTTTCATAACGCGAAGTTCATTTGTACTCAATAACACCTCAACATTTCATACGTATACGTAGATAACGCGTCATGTACTTTATCGACATTTATCTCGGGATGTGAGCTTAGATTAGCGAACGACTACAATGTTTGACGTAAATTCACTTCTATCGACCGTTCAAACAATGCTTCTTGTGTTTTTGTTTGTCTAACCTAAACCTGTGCCGCACCAACCGACGCAAAAGAAACAAAAAAAACAAAGTTACCCTTGGCCGATACGACGACAGTCGAACATCGTAGCCACACACACCGCACACGTACCTCTATACAAAACACAAATACATACAAACGCGCCATATAACTAAAGAGACGCGCACAGCCTGCTACTACTACATCTAGTACGATATTCCAGGCGGGTCAACAAACCCGCACCCGCGGCCTGCTGGGATGAATCCACAAGTCACCGACCTTCAAACCATCACACGGCGGAGAAAGCCCCGGCCGACTGAGACCGTGATACGCGCCACGCTATTTATTCTAAGTAAAAAAAAAGGTTAGCGTAGTGGCAGGAGTCTGTTCTCTTCTTTTTGTTTTTTGATCTTTATATTTTTCGATTTCTTTGTCTACATAGGGTTTTTAAACTTATCCGCTATGATGTGTTTGTTGTTTTTATGAATAAGCAGAAAAAAGGTTTTATTGGATTTATTGAATTCAGCGCAAATGTTGAATTTTTTAAAATGATCTTGTTGAATATGTTCAATTTCCGCCCGCAACAAAGCGGCGTTTCTGAGTCCATTCCTGTGCTGCGTGGCGTTCCCTAGGGCTCTCTATTAGGCCCTTTATTATTATTTATTATTTATACCATTCTCTTGCCCACGCCAGTGAAAACCTGTAAGATTTCCATGTATGCTGAGGTATTCAGCTTTACCATACATACCATCAATCTTTCTAAAAAAGAGCAGGCGTTACTCGATATTTCGTCTGATTTGAACAACATTTTTGAACTAGCTCAACGACATTCATTGATTTTAAATCCTTCAAAATCCACCGTTCAGGTTTTCCCTGACAAAAATTCGAGGGCGAATCAAATATTAACCGGACTTTTGTTTTAGAACATTTATTGGTACAGTAAATAAAATTTTAAATACACCTTATTTTTCTATATAATCTCCTCTTTTATTCACACATGTTTCCCACCGAATCGGAAGTTTTTTAATTCCGTCATCAAAGAATGAATGTGGTCGCGTCTGTAACCAATTGCGCACGAACGTTTCTACACCTTCGTCGTTGTCAAAGTGATGACCTCCTTTCTTCTTTGAGTGGCCCAAACATGTGGTGGTCACACGGCGACAGATTGGGACTGTAGGGCGGATGTTCCAGTGTTTCCTAATGAATTTTGTCCAATTTTTCTTGGGTTAATGGAGTTGTGTGTGGCCAAGCGTTGTCATGGAGCAGAATCGCACTTCGAATAGGCATGTCTCGCCTTTTTCGTCAATAGGTCAGTTTCACTTCATCAAGCAGTTGACAGTAGTACGCAGCATTAACTGTACGCCGTTCATGGAGAAAATCAATGAGCAATATGCCTCTGCAATCCCAAAAAATCGTTGCAAGAACTTTCCCAGCAGAAAGACGGGTCTTGGCTTTCCGCGGTGCTGTTTCTCCAGGTTTTCGCCACTCCATGCTTGCCTGCTTAGACTCCGGGGTGTAATGATGCACCCACGTCTCATCACAGGAGACAATGTGCCTCAAGAAATCATCCCCCTCTGTTCGATATCGTGCCAAAAGTCTTTCACACACGGCAAGACGGTTTGCTTTCTGATCTTCCGTCAAGAGACGAGGAACCCACCTTGCCGACACTTTTCCGTAACCCAAATCATCTGAAATGATTGATTGGGCACTCCCATACGATATTCCGACGTGTGCAGCAATTTCCCATATTATAAGGCGGCGGTCTCCTTCAATCATCTCACGGATCGCAAGAATATTCGTCTCACTGGTGCTTGTCCGCAGTCGGCGTGCATGGGTCTCATTTTGCACTGATTCTCGGCCATCGGAAAATTGTTTGTGCCAGTCGTAGACTTGGGTCCTTGAAAGCGTTTTTTCAGCGAACTGTGCAGTTAGTCGACGCAAAATTTCGGCAGGTTTTACGCCCTCCCGTCACAAAAATTTAATAATAATGCGTTGCTCAACAGACGTGTGCACCTCTTGCTCAGACATGATGCTACTAACAACCAATCTGCTCTGGCAAGCCGAACAGATTTACTCCCCTCCACTTTACATCCCCATCCAAGATATATCAACACGTCACGTTACTCACTTCACCTAGGGGGCGTTAAAAAGAAAAGTCCAGTTAATATTTGATTCGCCCTTGTAGTAATCGCTTACTTTTTAACACTATCAAGCTTTCCACTAACGTTACCCCGTTACCCGTGGTTGACGAGGCTAAGAATCTAGATCTAGTAATTGATTGCAACTTTAGAATTAATATTCAAATATTAAAATATGTTAAAAATGCTAATTATTCTTTAAACCACCGTTATTATTTATCTTTTAAAATAAAAACCGAGTTATGTGAGTTTAATCTTTAATTTTGTAGCAGTTCAATTATTGTTCTCGTTTTTGGCCCATGTTTAACTCAGGATGGAAGATCAAAATCAGTTTTACTGTGTTTTGAATTCAGCCTTTTGATTTTCTCTGCAAACTGTACTTCAAACATTAGTTGCTATCATTATTTATTGTAATTTCTGTTGCAGAAGAAAATAAACCCTATCATTAATTTGTTGAATTTTTCAATACAAGAGTTATATAATTATTCAGAAACGTCCGTTAGTATACACACTAAATTCATCGTAGCCTCCTTGTTTTTCGTTTATAGCATTGTAAAAATACTACAATAATTTAATGGTAACAATTTAACGCGCCAACGACTTTGAACACCTGTATATCCATACACAAACGAAACAACCTTTCGTCGAAAGTGAAATGGAAATCTAGTAGTTAAGGTCGGGCGTCGCACGCAACGAAACAATCGAATCGCGTTCATCCCAGCAGTCAGGGCGATGCTCGATTATTTAAGATGAGGAGAGAGGGTCCTTCGCGTAAATCGTGAGGAATTAGCCGCTTTTGCGGTCGCCGATGGCGCATGCTTCAACGACTTTCAATTGTTTACCTCCTCTTCGTACACGAGATCGAAGTTGGCCGCTTTAATGTTGTTCGTCGGGCGAATTATTGGGCTAATATCGAACGGAGGTTTGTTGTTTCGAAAATTTTCACACCTTTCGAGTAACGAGAACAAGTGAATGGCACGGCGCGCTTCAATTATTCATAAAACAAAATAATAAAACAAACATAAATGGAAATAGTTGAATTTCAACGAGAAATAGTAGTTTGATTTGTTTTTATTGACTGGAATCAATTTTAGATTGTGAAAGCTATTCTTTTCAGGTGTGGTTTTAGGAGTTCTAATAATAGAATGCATAAAAAATGTATTAAAAGAGAATTTTAACTAAAATGTTTGTCAGAGAAATGCTAAAAATAACCCGTTTTGCATACACTCGCCACAATTCCTGAAATTGCCAAAATTCTATTAGAGGAAAGTTGCCCAATATTGGGTGGTTGCCTAATTTTGGATACTGTAATTGAAGCCATAAAATGAAAGGTCTCTAATATAAAAAGATCCTGTGTGAAGCTCATAGTTCGGGTGTGTACTACTTGTAGGCGTCATATTATGTGCTAATGTTTGAAAGAATTTTTGTTTCTTCACCTGTTAGCGTAGGAAAGTATTATTTGGCACGGATGTACTAGAACAGTTGTAGAATAAGCCAAAATGCTTTAAACGAAAATTACTATCAAGGATTTTTTTTGTTCTAATCATATAACCATAAACATAAAGGTTGCCTAATTTTGGATAGGAAAGGCATCCTAAATTTGGATATCCAAAATTAGGACCCAACTAAATGTATAGTATTGGTTATCTATAGAAAATTCGTATATAATTTATATGCCAAATGTAGTCAACTTTTAGAAGAACAATGCACGTTACAGATGGGCCGAAAACCAGTTTTCTCGCCCGATATTGGTACAATACTGTTTGGATATGAATAAGATACTATGGTATGGGTATCGTAGACATTCGAAACTGGCGTACCAACTTACTATAAGAAATAACCTTCCTCATCCGTTTTCAAACAATAACGCAAGTGCCGAGAAGAAGTGGCTTAGAAATTTCTTGAAACGTCATCCCAATCTCTTGAGAAAATCTCAAGAACTTTTGAAAAGTAGAATAAACGGTTTTACGCCAGAAAACATCAATAATTTTTTAAATATTCTGGTACAAGCTATGGAGAAGATTTATGTCAACCCCCATAAAGTGTATTCGTAGCTCTTACGGGGGCTGAGATACCGCTCAGGGATGCGGATGACGCAATACATATGAGAGTACCAAGTTCCGCCGTAGTAGGTAAACAACACCGGTTCTAGATCACTTTCGAGGCAATTCGTGTCCCATAACTTCATGCATCCGCGGTTCGCGGATTGATTCGCGGCTAATTTCGCGACTACTTCAAGGTCGCGCTTTTAATCCGCGGGTAGTTTCGCGGAATCGAAGCCAAAGGCACTTTTGATTAGCGGATCGCGCTTTTAATCCGCGAGTAATTTCGCTGAATCGAATTTCATCCGCGGAAAATTTCGCAATGACGCGGTTCTCGGAATTTTTCTAGCGTCATGGCCGATGACGCAATCTGTTACAACGGTCTCTTGCAACAGATACCTATTGCAAGGGGCCGTTGTGAACGGCTTCGATTCCGCGAAATTACCCGCGGATTACAAGCGCAACCTTGAAATAGCCGCGAACCGCGGATGCATGAAGTTATGGGACACGAATGGCCCTGAAAGTGGTCTAGAACCGGTGTTGTTTACCTACTACGGCAGAACTTGATACTCCCATATGTATTGCGTTATCCGCGTCCCTGAGCGGTATCTCAGCCCCCGTAACAGCTACAGCCGTTGCTACGTTAAAATCGAATCACCCGAAGCTATCGTATCATCACTAGTACACCTTAAGGCCTTTTTGGCACCTCATGCATTTCAAATTTCCCACCAAGCCAAGTACATCCTTCGCACGCGTTTCAAAAGGGGCGGGGCCTATGGCATCATAGCCAGAAGTAGAAGTGGTGGGGATAAAAAGTAAATTTGGACTCCTATGTTAAATCTTATGGAATTTTGGGCCCGAACTCTCATAGCTATTCTACTTATGTGAGGTATGGAGCGGTATGCACACAATAGTAACAAACTTTTTTTAGCTAAATCTATATCGTCCACATTCCGAGTATGGCTGTTATAGCCGTCGAGAATGAGCAACACGGAATCTTCTCTTGGAGGTTTTATGTGGTCGATGAAATGTTGCATCCATTGCCTAAAGATGTGCCTTTGTACCTAACCTAAAGGGTGGCGCTCAACGATAGACCCAGCTGGAGCTCCGTCTAATAGCCCCAGCTTCATATTTTTTTCGCGGGAATACAAACAAATTAGGAACAAATCCTCCGGCAGCATATTCATACATGTAACTACAGTAGCTAATGCTCCTCTTTCTGCAGCAGTTACGGCTCCTACTTGCTTTTTTCCTTTTGAAGAGATGACTAGCAATTTTGAATTGCACGGTGGTGATGAATCTTGGCCCCGAACTCTCATAGCTATTCTACTCACATAAGATCCAACCGTTAGATTTGTCTTTTATGTCTCCATTAAAGACACACTATTCAATAGAAATCAAAAATTGTTTAAAATATAACCCTTCTCAGAATGTAACACCTTTTCAAATGTGCAAATTATTCTGCCCTGCTATCTTCATCTTCCTTATGATGATGATTCAGATAGAGACACGGAAGAAAACGGTGACGCAGCGTGTATTTTTTGCATTGAAAATTTTTCAGAGGATCAACGTGGAGAAGCGTAGGTAAGGTGCTTAATTTACTTCCGATGGGCACATGAATATTGCGCTGGTAGTGATGAAAAAAAAAACTTTACGTGCATGATTTTTTCTTGGAAAAATAGGTTCCCACCGGTTAACCGTCGTGACCGGCTAACCGCCATGACGACCTAGACCCACTGTGACTAACTGACAGAAACACACAAAATGCTAAAGAAAGCATTTAAGAGCGACGTTTTGGTTGAAACACAAACTTATGACTAATTTTAACGTTTCAAAAATCCCTGAATATCAATTGATGGCGGTGAACGTTCCGGACGGCCAACAACCGGTATTACACGGCCAACGGTGGATTTAATTCAATAAACCCAGGAAATTCCATTACTTTACAAATATCCTTTTCATTTCGGCAAATATCAAATTCCAATCTTCAAACTTCTCGTCAAAGCAATACCGATACGTCAAGCGTATAGAGAGCCAATACACATACATATTGATTGCAAAATTTCATTTTTTCTCCTCCGATTGACATTGAAATTTATTTCTTGGAAACACTAGATAAGATAACGAACTACAATCGTCTGCAGATTCCTCCCAATCTTAACAATATTCAGATAAATCTATATTAATCTATCTGTATATGTATGTATTAATGGCATTAATTGACGTTGAGAAACATGAAAACGTTTAGTCAAATTATTGTTGATGCATGCATGACATATTTATTGAAACAGCTGAGCTATGGGAATTACAAAATATAAATATAGACGCTTCTATTGCACCAAGAAGATATATTTCGAAGAACGAGAACGTATGTATGTACGCTAGACTGGTGAATATACATACATACGTTAACCTATCCTGTTATAGACGTGTTATTATTGTCTTATCGCTGAACCAACGACGCAATATTTTCAATATCTAACTGCGTATAATTAATTACAATTACTGTTGGGCTTTCCTGATGCTCTTTCAAGGGCATCTGATCTACATTTATCTACATAAATTGCATATATGGATATGCATTATATGAAGTATGAAGCCCACAAAATATTTACATTCCCATCAAATTTCAAAGAAAATAAGTGCGACATACATACCTTCACATATTCTTAACATTGAGTAATTTGTTGCGAAGATGTTTCCATAAGGAAAATTACCCCCCAGATTACGAGCCCCTTCCCATATCAGTTGACCCACCTAATGAAATCTTAGTTTTTTGGATAGTCTAAACGATAATATACTTTACATGCTTTTTTGAGTCCCAAATTTAATAACAGTGCGTAATTAATTACAGGCAGCGAATAACATCTACTTTATGGCTTTCTTTTAAAAATTTCAGCAGAAAATAAAAACATGTGCCAAAAAAGGCTTTGTTTTCAAATATCTGCTCGTTTTGATATTGTTACAAGGTAAGCCAACAGATCAAAGTGGCTTTGAAAAAGGGACGCCAAACAATTGGTAAGAGCTGTCAGAACGTATTTTATTTAGTTTAATTTTAATTCAGCTCTTTAAAGGCTAGACTTTTTTAAAATTGGTAGAGGTAAGTTTTTAGATGAAAAAATTTGTTCAGTTATTATAAAATTTCTGGAAAATCAAATTCGAAAATAACAAATTTATCGGAGTTATCTAGATATAGTGTAAGAAATATTGTTGGAAGATATAAGACGTAGCCGCAAAGCCCCGATATGTAAGAAAAAGCAAAATTGCAGATGCGGATAAAAGAGCACTAAGAAGAATTATTGTGAAAAATCGACGTGCTAGTTATTTTGAATTAAGTGCTTTGTGGAGCGGTGCTGTTGGAAGGCGAATTTCGAGATCCACATGTCATAGAGAGGCCCACAAACTTAGATTTGGCACTTATAAAGTAGGAATTTTTATGTTTTAAAAAGAAACCGGTATTTTATAACCGGCGGTTTTATTTCAGGCCAAAGAACTTTTAACACCGCGCCAGAAGAAAAATAGATTACGATGGGCGAAAGAACATAAAGATTGGACACCTCAGCAATTGCATGCAATACAGTGGAGCGATGAAGCCAGATTCGAAGTGTGCGTTGGAGACAGTAGAAGTCGAATTATCCGCAGAAAACGTGAGGCGTTCCATCCTGATTGTCTTAAAAGAAAGGTAAAATTTCCGGCATCGATTATGGCCTGGAGCAGCATGTCATCAAAAGGGGTGGGTAAACTTCATTTTATTGAAGGAACTGTGGATACTAACAAATATTTAGACATTTTGGAAGAATCACTTTTACCGGTCATGGAAGAATACTTGACATCGAGTCAAGATTTTGTGTTCCAGCAGGACAGTGCAGTAGATCACACTTGAAAAAAAGCTCTAAAATGGATGGAAGACAAAAACATACCACTTTTGGGATGGGTTTCTAGTAGTCCCGATTTGTCTCCTATCGAAACTTTGTGGCACGAGATGAAGAAAGTGCTCCGAAAACATCTTGCTAGAACAATTCCTGAACTGAAGCAAAGGCTTCAGGATATATGGGATTCTTTGTCAAGACTTGGTTAACACTACGCCTCGAAGAATATTGGATGTCATAAAAAATAAAGGCGAAGGTACCCAGTGGTAAACTGTAAAATAGCTTTTTTGTTAATTTAAGGTTTGTTGTTCTTTCTATTTATGCATATTTTGTATTATATATCGGTTTAAATCAGTAAATACATATTTATTTTTGTTTAAAGATGCTAAAAAAGTTAAATAAATAAAAAAATTTAATGTTCTTGTGGTATATTACTTATAATTTTTCTTATAAAATAAAAATTCTGAAAAATTCTAGGTTAAGCCAACTAATATGGGAAGAGGCTCGTAGTCGTCACGTTAGTTCTATGGAAAATTGTTTCATTCAAGATTTATCAAAATTTGTTCTAAAATAATCCGATAGTACAACAATCTTGAAAATTCTATATTTTTTATATTTACGTATAATGTTAAAAAGAAATATTCGAACGCGTGCTTAGGGTTATTCAGCCACATGCACCGAGGTACGTTTGTAAATTGAAATCATTTATAAATTTAAATAAAAATCGTATGGAAAATTATTAGTTTTTGTGTTAGCTGTTGCAGAAAATAGATATGTTTAGAAGTAAATTCTCTTTAAAAGTAAATTTAAGTGTGAAAAGTGAGTGAAAAATTATCCTATTTTTATCATCCAGAACCGTTTGAAAGACCGCGGTGTTTAGATGCTTGGTACGCTTAATTATAGAGGACGCCAAGTCAAACGTCAAAGTGAAGAGGTTAATTTTCTTCAATTTATTAATCGTTTGTAACACTTTATTTCCGTTTGTAATTTAATTATTAAACTGTCAAGAGAGCATCAAGTTGATACTCTCGAATTTATGACAGATCTTTATTATAATAAAGAAAAACTATATCACTAGTTTGGATTCATATAGATATAGAAGCATAGCGTAGAAGCAACTAAGCGTTTAAATCATACAGATTAGTTTAATATTTCCTATTTCATTCCATTTCATTATACATTTATAAATTATATTAAAACTTGATGAAATTTAGATTTTCCAACGATACCCAAACTTAATATCTTACATTATTGTATGCATTTTAATCTGCGTGCAGATGACGTAAACTAGGAATTTTGAATCCGCAAGGAAAAACCTTGCTATATTCCATCTGTTAGGGAAAATACTTCTAATCTTAATAGAGGCTACGGCCCAATTATTTTTATACCTTGTAAATGATGTTAGATCGACAGTCTTTGCTCATGGAAATAGGACCACTTCAGAAATATTAAAGTTATAAGAATATTTATTAAATATAATTTTAATTTGGAAAATCTATAAAAGCATAATTGTTGTTCGAGTAATACCCTAATACATTATGGCCACAGATAATTGCTGATTATAAAAATAATGTTTAAGGGTGTAATAAATCGATTATCTACCTGCTATGAATCACGCCTCTTGCCATTCCTATCTACATATGTACAATAATTATGTTTAGTTTGAATTGTGTCATTTATTAGTTCCTTAGTATCAGTGCAAATATAAATAAAAACAGTATTTTTACCGATTTTCCAAATAACTTATATTTCAAAGCGTTTTAATTTTATTTGTGTGCGTTTATTTTCGCGGTCAATTATTATCATAATGGGAAAGAAGAAGGATATGTATTACCACAGAGAAAAATGCTCGAATTTCTGCTCTTTTAGAGGCGGGGGAGTTCTCTCAACGCGAAGTTGCATAAAAAGAGGGTGTAGCACATCAAACTGTTCTGAGAATCGCGAAATTAATTAAGGAGAATACTCTCAGTACAAGCAGTTGTAGAACATACTGTGCCGGTAAGCGCAAAACAACTGTAAGAGAGATGATCGTATAGTAAAAGTGGCTACAGAACATCGTCTTGTATCCATTAAAAGTGTTCATAAAATTCTTTGTGGAGAAGATATTCAAATATCAACCCGAATAGTCCATAGACGTCTTCATGAAGCAGGCTTGAAATGCAGACGTCCGGCAAAGAAGCTAAACCTAACATCTAAAATGAATGTGCAATGGGCTAAAGAATAATATATAGTTGAAGATTGGGGAAAGGTAAGTTTCATTTATCATTGTATCTTTGGTCAAATTCTTCCTCATAGGACACTTAATGGTTCTCTACATTTTTTGCTTTTTCCTAGATTATTTATAGCGACGAAGCACGATTAGAAGTGCTAACGGAGAGAAGCCAATTTGTTCGTCGACGTCCTTTATAGCGTTATAAAGAAGCATGTACGATCAAATCTATTAAACACCCCCCATCTCTTATGGTTTGGTCGTTAACGGAACAATGGAACGAAAACAATATAAAAAAGTTTTACAAAACCATTTAATATCTTGGATCCGACTCAAGGACCATATACTTTCATGCAAGACAATGCATCGTGTCATAAGGGAAAAACTAATGCGACACCTTGAATCTAAAAATCTGCGTGTACTACCTTAGCCAGGCAATTCACCAAACATAAACCCAATTGAAAATGTGTGGAATGTCTTGAAAAACATCGGAAGTACACGAAACTCAATTACAAAAGAAGAATTACAACAACATATTGAAGATGTAGGGCATAATAGCGACTAAATTAAAAAAAAAAAAAAACAATAAAAAGCTGCATTGGCAGTATGCCAAAAAGGAATGAAGAAATAATAAAACAGAGGAGGAACAAGCAAATATTAGTAAATATATGTTCAAATTATACTTGCATGTTATATGTAATTAAACAATAATATTGCCAACATTACCAATTGTTTTTTTTTAATTTTTCTCCAAAATCACAATGTGGTTCCATGCCCAAGGACTGTAATGATACAGAATTTGACGATGAAGATAATCTCCCTCTAAGCATTTTGCAGTGAAGAAGCTGCCACCATAGATGAAACAACTTTGCTCAATAACCTTAGAAAATAGGACTATAACTACCTGAGAGTTTTCTAAAATTGATGTTTAGAAATAGTATAAAGATATCCTAACCTAAGGAAAATAAAACGAAGAAGACGAAGATGATAACGATGATGAAGAACGACTTGATGGTTAAACTATTCAAGTGAATCATTAAAGCACTAGATTTGATTTTGCAATGAGCAGAAAATAACGGATTAAGCACGGAAGATATTCTTACTTTAAAACGAGTTCAAGAATTTACTAAAAAAAATATCAGAGAAAGAAAAATTCAACTACAATATCAAATTATTTTTCTAGTAACTCTTTCTGAATCGTTGTTGAATAAATGATGTAAACACATTTAATTGATGAACACATGAACATATTCGATACTGTAAAAACCTTCGGTTTTTTTTTCGTTCAATGGTTTCGAGATCCTACTTCATATTCATCAATTTTTAATCTCTATTGAGTCTTATTTTCGTATTGGAATAGGAAACATGAAAGCAGAAAACTTATTTTATAATTTAAACATATAAAAACTTGTTTGTTTCAATTCACACAAAAAGCATACATGCTACAGGTTTTCGGAATTCAACCGCAACAACAATAACACCCAACGACCTTTGTTCCTCTCGATTTAGCCGGTTAATTGCGTTTAAAATCGAGCAAGCGACGGAGAACTAGCCGGACTATGACTGCATCCATCTCCAGTGCATAGGCGAGCATGGTGTTGCATACAACGTGCAGAGAATTGTTTGAGGTCAGGTTTACGGCGTGAAGTGGATTTTTTTCCGATTCTACGTGTGCGCGTCTGTGCATGCGAGCAGCAGCCGCAGCCAGTCGGTCGGATCATGTCCGTTGCGGTGAATAAGGAGCGTCTATAATAATAAAAGGTTCAACGGCAAGGTCAGCTGGTTTATGTAGAAAACGATGCAGAAAAAGCAAACAAATAAAGGCGCGAAACAAATTAAAGCGTATGCAAACACGTTAAGACAGGTTGGCCGTCTTGTACGCTGCTAGTTCTTTTGCAACCGCAAGACACGGTTTAATAAATTTAATTACTTTGCTATTATATA